>BRXU01000022.1:20000-1220000 GCA_030267565.1 Pleodorina starrii | reverse complement strand
GGGACCTCAGCGCCGGGCAGGGCTGCTCGGCATCCCGCCGTTACCAGCCAGACCAGACCAGGGGCCAGCGCGGCGCATCAGCGGGCGCCTCCACAGCTCCGAAACCCGCTCACCACACTCCCTCGGCCCCCTCCGCCATCCGCTGTGCGCCTAACCCCCTCCCTGTCCCCAACTCCCTCCCCCTCCCCCTCCCCCCCGGTCCCTCCCCCCTCCAGGCCCCCATTGAGGTGGGTCTGCCCGACCCGGTGACTGCGGTGGCGGCGGGGGGACACCACACACTGGCGATCACGGGTGGGGCGGTGGGGCGGTGGGCTTAGGGTATTTGGGAGGGTGTCTGTGTGGGTGGGCGGGTGGGTGGGCTTAGGATATTGTTGAGGGGGTGTCTGTGTGGGTGGGCTTAGGGTGTTGGGGGGTGGGAAGTCAGTGGATCCGGGATACGTATGCCTCGAAAATAGGGCGGAGGAGCAGGCGCAGGTGGGTGCAGGTGGGGCCCTAAACCCCTCCCGCCTTCCCTCCCTCTACGACGGAACCAGCGTACCAGCCTCAGCTCCTCCTCCTAGTGCCACCCGCCCTCACCTCTGCCCACTGCTATGTCCCGTCCCGCCCTAACCTGTCCCTCCCCTCCCTCCTGTTGTCGTACCGTGTCCTTACCTGCACCCCTCCTGTGTGTTCACTGCCTTCCCTCCCCCCCACCCATCCCCCCCTGTGTGTGTGTGTTCGCAGCTGCTGGAGAGGTGTGGTCCTGGGGTATGGCTGGCGAGGGGCAGCTGGGCATTGGGGAGCCCTCAGCAGGGGAGGGGCGACAAGTGGAGCCGCGACTGGTGGGGGCGCTGGCGGGTGAGATGGGGGGTGGGGGGGTGTGAGGAGGGGTGGGGGGGCGCAGGGGGGGGTTGTATGTGTGCAATGCGAAGTTGGGACTGGTTGCCGGGTGAGGGTGGGATGGGGGGGGCGAAGGGGGGATGTGTGGGAGGGGGGGCAGGGGCAGGGGGAGAGGTAAATGGGGGAAGCGGATTGAAGCGAACCGAGGTTACCGCTATTGGTATTGGTCGGAGGGGCTTAGAGCCGGATGGCGGTTGTGGCCCTGATGGGCGGAGGGAGAGGGATGGCGAAGGCCACGACCCGACCCGACCCTACAACCCGCGCACATGACCCAGGGGTCGGTCCCGATCTCCTCCGGCGGCCCCGCTGTGCGGTGAGGCAGGGCGCAGCGCCCGCGTGCCGCGTCCCTCAGCCCCTGGCCCCCTCCACCCCCCAGTGCCCTCCAACCCCGCACTGCACTCTCAACATACCCCTTCAGTGCCAAGGATGCGATTCCCTCCCTCCTCTCAGCGTTATCGCAACCGATGCCACCGCAGCTGCGCCCGGGCTGCACCCTTACTAGTAATGCTATGTACGGCCCGCATCATATCGTACACACGTGTACGGCCCGCTGCCGCTGCTGCCGCTGCTTGTGCTGCTGTCTCTCAGGCGCCGGTGTTGTGTCCGTTGCTGCGGGCGACCACCACTCGTTGGCCCTCACCTCCCGGGGGGAGCTCTTCAGCTGGGGGAGGGGGGACCACGGAGCGCTGGGGCACGGAACGGGTACGTGTATGGACTAGGGAGGGGGGAGAGGGGCGATGGGAGGGGGGGCGGGCTGGAGGCGGGATGCGGCGGAAGGTGCGAGAGGGCCAGGCCAGGTCAGGTTCGTTGGAGTCCGAGGAGGTGGAGGCACCATCTGGTCAGGTCCCTCAGCTCCCTGGCGGCCCCTGTCACCTCCCCAGCAGGCGGAATGGAGGGAGGGGGGGCGGAGCTGGGCCACGCAGCTGGGGGAGGGGAGGAGAGGGGAGGGGGGAAGGAGCCGTTGCCGTCCTCCCCCTCGTCTCACCGCGGGCCCCATCCTTAGGCCCTCCTGCCACCCGGGGGCCGCCGCCGCCGCCGCCGTCGGGCAAGCTCTCTTCATTCATTCCTGAGCTCGGCAGCTGCCAACGCGGACGGTGCCTTCCCCTCCTTCCCTCCCTCCCTCCCTCGTCCCCCTCCCCCTCCACAGTTAATGGCTACGCGGGTGTTGAGATGAGCCCGCGCCAGATCCGCTCCCTGGCCCCCTCCTCCCCGGGTTCGGGTTCGTGTCGCATGACGAGCATTACTGCGGGTCCCTTCAGCTCGGGGGCAGTGGACTCGCGGGGTACGGCATATGTGTGGGGGTACGGCACCGGGTATCAGCTGGGCACGGGCCGCCCCAACAACGAGGCGCAGCCGGTGCAGGTGCGTGCGTGAGGAGGGGGGTGGCGGGTGTGGGTGTGTGTGTGTGGGTGTGTTGGGGGGGGGGGGTGGGTATGGGGGGAAAGATGCGAGTGTGTGCAAGCTCTGTCCCGGAGGAGTATGGCCCATCAGGTGATGTGATAAGCTGTCACACAAGGAGCGCGGGACCAAGGGCAGTTTGTCCAGCACTGGAGGGGTTGAGGTTTTAGGGTTTTAGGGTTCCCTTACCTCATCCCCCCACTTGGGGTTCTCGCTCGGTCGCCTACGTTCCTCCGCTGCGGTATCGTTTTTTGTATTTCATTACAGTGAGACCCCCCCTCCACACACACATACACCACACCACCACTTCATACCCCGGTCCGTCCGCCAACGTCGCCTGGGCCCCTTCCCTGCGTCTCGTCTTCGTGATCTCCCCCCCCCCCCTCCCGAAATCCCCACCCCCCCGGCCTGTTTACGTGAATCACCTCACTCCCAATCTCACCTCCCCCCCTTCATCCCCCCTCACCTCCCCCCTCGCCTCCCAACGCTGCGGCTTCTTCTCTACTACCCCCCCCCCCAACCCCGTCCCTCCCTCAGCTCGACACGCTCCCCGGCTTCGTGCGCTGTCTGTCTCTGGGCCAGCTGCACAGCTTGGCAGTGCTGGGGGACGGGCGGGTGGTGGCGGTGGGCATGGATGAGCACGGATCCCTGGGGGGAGGCACCGCGGCGCTGCAGCAGCGAGTGGCGCGGCGGTGGACGGAGGTGGGATCCGGGCCCGGCGGGGGGCTGCTGCCGCCCTGCTCGCTGGCGGTGGCGGGCTGGAAGCACTCGGCGGCGGTGTCGATGGACGGGCGGCTGTTCAGCTGGGGCTGGTCGGGCGCGGCGGGGGCGGGCTTCTTCACGGACTATGGGGGAGGTGAGGTGGGGAGGGGCGGGAGGGCGGCCCGGGGACGACTGCGGGGAAGGGATGGGGGGGGCAAAGATACCGATACGAACCGTAGGAGGGGGGCGGGGGCGGGGAAGAGAGAGCTTGCGGGGAGGCCCTAAGGTGGGAATTGTGTATCGTTGCGCATCTCACCGCCTGATCCCAGTTGTGATGCTCTGTGAAGCCTTTGTGTCGTTTCACCGGACTCTGCGAGCTCTGCGTCTGAGCTGCGGTGACCCGGTGCGCGACTGCAAGGCGCTCGTCGTCGCCGACGTCGCCCGGCAGCCACACACGGAACTCGTCAGCGTGGACGCCGCAGTTGACAACAGACACCCCGCGGCCCCGGGGGGGGCCGCTCATCCCCACCGCTGCGATTTCCCCCCTCTTCATCGCCCCCCCACCACCCGCATGCCGCCTGATGCATGCCGACCCTTCCCCCCTCCCCCGGGGGCGTGGAAAAGCCCCCAAACACGCACAGCTGTTTTCTACCTCCCAACCCAGGACGAGCACCCACCCCCATGTGTGTGTGTGTATCGGCGCCTTCCCTGGATCGGTCGGTTCCTCCCTGCGAGCCCCTCCCGGCCAAAAGGGCCCTACCCTATCCTGCCCCCCTTACCCCACAAGCTCCAGGCCGCCCCCCCCGCCAACAATCAAAGAGCTCGGCCGCTCCGTCTGTCAGGCCTCAGCAGTGCACAGCCCATCCTCCACCACCCATCGCTGCGGTATCATGCGCGGCATTACCACGTCCACCGTTACTGCACACGGGGGGACCTGCGTGCGTGTGTTTTGCCGTACCCGAACCGAACACACACAGACACGCACCCTCCCCTACAACTTCAAGTTCACCTCAGCCGCACTGTCTCATCTGTCTTTTGCTCTCTTGTACCGCTGGGTAGGTTCCGGGTGGGGCAATCTGCCGGAGCTTTGCCGCATGCTCTCCCACCCTCCCGAGGGAACCCCCTCCCCCTCTGCGTTTGCTCTGTGGCCCCACGGGAATCAATAGCACACGCAACCCCCACCCCACCCCCACCCCCACCCCCCCGTGGCTCCAGGCCAGCTGGGCCTGGGAGACGACGAGGACCGTTGGCAGCCCGAGCAGGTGGTCCGCCTGCACACCAGCCGCCACCGCTACTACGACCTTCGCGCCTCGTACATCCGAGCTCGGCCCTGGCGGGTGGTGGGTCTGGCGGCGGGTCGCAACCACAGCGCCGCGCTGCTGGAGACGGAGCTGGACATGAGGGACCTGGTCGACTGAGGAAGGGGCGGGGGAGGGGAGGGGAGTGATATGCTCCTTTATATAAATATGAGTCGCTGCGGACTGGGGAGGGGGAGGGGAGGGGAGGGGAGGGGAAGGGGGGTAGAATTGGGGGTTGGGGCGCAGGAAGAGGGGGGACCTGCAGGCATGGGGGGGAGGGAGGGGGGAAGGGTGCGATGCGAGATTGGTACTGGCTGCTGCAACCTGGCACGTAGGTTGAGCATAGGTGGCCATGAAAGGGGGGAGGTTTTAGGGGTTTGAGGGGTTTTTATTTTTAGGGGAAGGAGCCCTGGTGCGGACACTGACTCGGCCCCTCGATGGGACGCAGAGCGGCAACTCCCGGCCAACTGACCCGGGGGCATAAAGAAAAAATCGCAGCGGAGAAGGAGACCCGGGGGCGGGGCGGGGCGGGCGACTACTCGTCCCTTCTGGAGCCGGACCCGCGCCCCCAGCCGCCCGCCTGGCGGGTTGGGCACTTGGGCTGGCTCGCGGATTGGGAGTGGTTCAGCTAACACGGTACGACACATTACGGCCCCGGTTGCGGTGGCGGCGGTGGCGGCGAGTTTCCTCGGGCTGGCGTCCCTCAGGGTTTGAGGGACGCGGCTTGGGCTTGGGCTGGGGCTGGGGAAGAGCGATGGGGTGTCTGATAACCTGACTGGGGCTCATCATCGCCCCTCGCCGCCCGGTACCAGCACCGCCACCGCTCCCGGCACCGCTATCCCGATTGCGTCCTTAGGCTGCCAGCGAGGAGGGCCATACAGGTCACTGTGTCCTGTGTGGCTTGACACGACCAGCTGCTGGACAGCCCGTTGGCGCTGTACTCTTTCGGGAGTCTGAAGCCCCGCACGGTAACAGCCGCAACAACGGCACCGGCCCACACTGCGTTGCTCACGTTGCGTTAGCGCGCATTGCCCCCGCATTGCAGCGGCCATCTGACGATTCTCGACCACTCCGCACGCAAGCGGTACGCATTATCCTGATTCGGCCGTCATGCGCTTCGGCAAGCGCCCGACCCAGCACGTCGCCTCCGTTCCATCGCTGCGACTTAGTCTTTCTGAACTCCGCGAATATGCGCAAAATGTGAAGTGAGGTGAGGTGTGGATCCGGGGCAGGGACACAGACTCAGGCTCCTCCCGCGATTGTGCAGCAGATGCCCGTGCGGGACGCTCGGCTGCACCATGCCCCGACTCCGGCCGCGACCGCCATCCCGTATAAGGGTCCTTGAGGTCCCGCAGCGAGGGAAGCAAAGCAGTTGAAAGGCTGCGCGTTTGTGTCCATCTTAGCGCGACCCATGTCATTGCGCTGCCAGCCAGCGCTTGTAGCAGTGCAGTATGCAGCGTTAGCGTCAACGATTATGCTGATATACTCCGGTGGGCAAACTATGGAGCGGCAGTCGGTCTGGCGCCTTGCACTGAAACGGCCGTACGGATTTTGGTCATCAAAGAATTCTGGCCGTGCAAGGAAGGAATGATTGCGCCGGCGCGGCAGGCGCGGCCCGGCCATTGCCATCATCTCACCCTGGACTTGGGCCCGCAGCCGCCGCCAACCGTGTAACCGTATCCCGCGCTTCAAGGATTCTGACGACGCAAGAAGCCAGGTGACATGCTTCTCCGCCCCGGTGCACAGCGCTACCATCGAGAAACAGTGTGTGACTGCGGCGTTGTAAGAAAGTGAATCGTTCGGTTACGTCGGCCGATTCGCCGCGTCACTGCGTTAGGCTTTTCGGAACTTCGAAAGGCTCGAAAGTTTCTCCGGCTGCGCGGGAGGACGGCCACAGGGTGTGTGGTAAACTGCAAAATATTTTGTCATTCCCCTAAACCTCCCTGAAGCCTCGGGGCGCTCTTTGCAGTTCCGGAAGAAACGTCTTTGCTCGCTCAGGGCGTCCCAGGGCGCAAGCTCACTTCCCCAAAATCATCAAACGCCGAGCTTGTAGGTCTGCAGGTACCAAGCAACAAATTCTCGTGGCACGGAAATACTTTTCGTAGAGGCAGTTATTCAGCGGAGCACACTTTAACCGTCACGCGCAAAGGACGACAGAATCTGTCGAAGGTTTAGATTGCGAGCCGAAATATCTCCGACGTGCAAAAGCAAATAAGTAAATATTCTAGCATGACAGGCGCCGCAGTTGAGCATTCGAAACGCACCAATGTCCGGTACGGTATCCCTCTTCAGTTGCTAGATATCTCAGGTGAAAGGCATGCCTGAGTGATCCGTTGAAACGTAAAATAAGCAATGCCCGCGCTATGGATGCTACAGGTGACAGCCAATTTCGTTCTTTACGGGTACGGCAAGTGCTCCAACACACGGTCTAGTTGCGCGAGATGCCCTCATCAAATAGGAGGACTCAAAAGTAAAATTGATGCGCATTTCGAGCAAATTGTAATCAAAGCCCTGTGCTCGTCACCTGCGAGGTGTGAACTTTTTGGGGGCCTTGGTGCGAACTTTGCTGAAACATCGGTCAAATTATACATCAGTTGTACACATAGTTCAGAAAGCTGTTGTTTTACGTTGCTTTGGATAGGACGGCTGCTGGCCGAGCTGGTTTCAAAGCCTTGTCCCAGTGAATGGGCTTTAAACGGCAAGCTCAAGCGCTTTGGGACAGCATGGCGTCTGGCTCAACGCATTGCACGTGCGCCTGACGAGGTGAGTTCGGACGGGGTTGCGGGCGAGGGCACAGCGCATTATATCTGGCGCCTTCTCTGCCGCCGGCCGCCCTCTGTGCATGGCCCACTTAAACCCGAGCATTTTTGCGGCATTTTTATGTGCGCCCGTTGCTCATTTCCTTTGGCTGCTGCCCTGCTGGTCGGCTCCGCAGGATTTTCCTCAAACTGAGCTTAGACCCTGCAAACGAACGAGGCACAGATGTATTCAGGCCCGGATCTGCAAGCCATCCAGTCGCTCCAAGGCAAGCGCGGCGCTTGCGTGACACACTTCGCTTGGTTTTCGCCGAGATGCTTGGCTGGCGCACTGTGTTGTCCTCCTGTTGTCCCCCAAAACACTATGCGGATCACAGAGATGACGGAAATGTGGGTTGGAGCAACGGGACCTTCACAGCTGAGCGGTGGTTCCTTCACTTGTTGCTGCGTTGTAGGCGGTGGCTACGTCGCGGCAACCTACAACGCTGGAGCCTGGACACAGCAAAATTCATCAAGCTCCGGAAGGAAAAGCAGCAAGGGTGCTCGTGGGGGCGCGGCTTCCAAAGGCCCGTCTGTCCCCGTGCACACGCTGACGCCTGTCGGCCGCCAAGTAGCCTATATTGACGCCAACACTGGCAATCTCGTCACGCAATCTGGAGCTGCACAGGCTTTTGCTCGGTCCACATCCCAGCAGCAATCCGCAGGGCGGGCGCCTCAGCAGGTACTTAGTGCGCAACAAAGCCAGCAGGCCCCGACCGTCGTGCAGGTCCACGCCTTCCAGCACAATGGGACGCCGCAGCCGCAGGGGCAGCCTCAGTTGCTGCAGGTTCAGGCGGCCCCGGCCGGTCCGCAGATGTACAAGCTAACGAACGGCACGCGCGTGGTGAAGGCCGGGCAGCCCTACCCAAACACCACCATTGTCCAGACCGCCGTGGCTGTCCCGACTGGACCGCAGCAGCCCCAGCCCCAGCAGCAACAGCCCCAGCAGCAAGTCGGGGTCATCACCATTCGATCGCAAGGCATGCAGCTGCAGCATCAGCAGCAGGGTCTTCAACAGCCGCAGCCCCAGCACCAGCAGCAGCTGAACCAGCAAGGCCAAATCCTGCAGCTCCAGCTTGGGGGTGGCATTCAGCTCACGACCGGAGGCGCGGCGCAGCCGCCGCCGCCGCAGCAACAGCCGTCACAGCAGCAGGCACAGCAGGCCAAGTTGACGTTGCTGCAGCAAGCCCCGCAACCGCACGTTCTCGTGGCGCAGCCCCAGCAGCAAGTCCCCCAGCAGCAAATCCTGCACCATCTGCAGCAGCCACAGCAGCAAGCGCAATTGTTGCATGGCAAACAGCAGCAGCTGCAGCAGCGCCAGGCGTCTGCGCCGGCGGCCTTTCAAGCTGTCGCAGTTCGGACCGTAGGTGCTGCAAGCTCCGGCGGCGGTGGCGCCGCCGCTGCCATCCGGCCTGCCAGCGGCGGCCCGATCACGCTCCAGCCCGTGTACGCAGCGGCACCTTCCAACGGTGCGACAGTGTCGAGGCCCGCTATGCGTATACCCAAGCTGGGCACCGTCGCGACCTACAACCCAGTCACGGGTGTGCGCTCCGCCACCACCAGCGCCTCGGGCGGCGTCACCGTGCCCTTACTGCCTGCCAACCTGCCCGCAACGCTAGTGCAGCAGGTCCAGAAGGCCAACATGCTACAGCAGCAGCACACGGCCGCGGCGGCAGCTGCTGGAGCGGCAGCGGGAGGGATGAAGATGCTGCAGGTGCAACCGCAGCCGCATGTGCAAGGGCAGGCGCTGGTGCGGCCCGTGGGGGCGGTCAATGGGGTGGTTACCTCCGCCGGCAGCGGCGGCGGCAATGGCGGCCTACAGCAGCGCCAGACCACGCTGGTCGTGGGCGGCGGTGCTAGGAGCGGCATGGCGGCGGCGGTACAGGGGCCTCCGACCCACATGGGCATTTCCGTCCTTGGCGGCTCCCTGCAGCAGCTCCAGCCGCCACAGCAGCAGCAGCAGCAGGTGCAGCAGATGATGCACGGAAACCAGCCAATCCATGTGGTTGCTCCCGCGGGGGGCCCACAGATGCAGCCTCAGCAGCAGCAAGTAGTCAACATCACCTTGGGGGATGGAACCACAGCGATCACGGTCATGGACCAGGCCACGCTCACGCGGATGCTGTCCGAGTCCTCGCGGGGTCAGGCCGTCAAGTTGCAGCAGCAACAACAACAACAGCAACAACAGCAACAGCAACAACAGGAGCAGCGTCAGCAGCTGCCGCCGGGAGGTGCTGTCGGCCCAAGCACTAGCCAGGGCCAGCTGCAGGCGCTGCCGCTTCAGCACCAGCACCAGCAGTCTCAGCAGCAGCAAGTGCTGCTGCAGGCCGGCCCCCCGCTTGGCGGCCCAGGGCTACTGACGGTCTTGGCGGGCGGCGGAGGCGGTGGCAAGGGACCCGGCGGTGTCGGCGTTGGTGTAGGCAGCAGCAGCAGTGGTGGTGTGGAGCAACTCGGCGGGCTGCAAACGGTCCACCTGACCGGTGCGGCGGCTTCAAGCGGCGCCGTCCAGCTCCTCATACGGAGCGGCAGCAGCAATGGCAGCCAGCAAAACGGCGGCGCCGCCGGCGGGAGCAGTTCGGGGCGCGGGCTGCCGCCGCCGCCAGGCATGTCTCAGGGGCCGCACCTGCGCGCCGTGCAGATGATGGGGCCCTCGGCCGGCCACGGCAACCTGCAGCTGCAGTCCCAGCAGCAGCAAGGCGATTTCTATCCCGGGGCGCAGCACCAGATGCTACTGCAGCAGCAGCAGCAGCCCATGGAGCAGCAGCTGCAGCACCACATGCCCCTGGGGCGCCGCCCTTCCGGACAGGGCCTGTCAGGCGAGGTTGACGCGGGTTCTGCAGCGCTGCTGGACCCATCTTCCATGGCATTGGCCCAGTTCCAGGGCCTCGGCGCGCAGCGCATGCAGCAGCACCAGCAGCAAACCCAGCACCAGCAGCAAACCCAGCACCAGCAGCACATCCCCGCGCTGATGGGGGGCATGAGCGTGGTGGAGCTGGACGGGTCTTTGGGCCAGCAGCAGCGCCTGCAGCAGCACCAGCAGCAGCAGCAAAACATGATGGGGGGCGCCGTGCAGCTGCCGCAGCGCCAGCTGTCAGGCGCCGCAGCCCAACCGGGCGGCCTCCTGCAGCACGGCGGCGGCGGCGTCAGCGCCCCCGGCGGCTTTACGTTGTTGCCCGACGATTCGGCCGCAGCGGCGGCGGCGATGACCGCGGCGACTTTCGCGCTTGGCGGCGGCGACGCGGTTGCGGGGTCGCAGGTCTTTGGCGGCGGCGCCGGTGGCGTGGGCAGCTCCCGAGAGGACCTCAAAGCCATTCTGGTGTCGATTGGACAAGAGCTGGCGCGGCACGGCATCAGCGTGGAGACCGCCGTGACGTCGGGCTGGCTGGGGGTGCTCACTGCCATGGACGTGGCTGTGCTGGCGGACGCCTACACCGATGAGGAGCGCCGGCTCATGATGACGCAGAAGGCCCTGCCCCAGGCCACGCCACAGCAGCAGTCGGGTTCGCACGGCGGAGCGCAGGGCAGCGCCGCGGACGGCGCGCCGCTGCCTCAGGCGCAGCCGCCGCCCCTAATCTTGCCGCCACAACAGCTGCAGCCGCAGCAGCACGGGTCAGGTGAGCCCGGCCCGGCTGGAGTAGGCGGCTTGGGTGGCGGTGGCAGCCGCAGCGGCAGCAGCGGCGAGCGCGGCTCATCTGCCACGGCGCCCATGGCGGGCCTCGCGTCCTCCTCCGCCCGCACGTCAATGTCGGTGGCTCCCTCGGATGACGGCGCCAGCACAGCCAGCGGCGGCGCCCTCGGCGGCCTGGAGCCCGGCGCGCAACACGCGCCCGGCGGCAGCGCTGGCGGCAGCACCGGTGGCGGCGCCGCTTCCGCCGGCTCAATGTACGACCTGGGCAAGCTCAACACCTTCCAGTACGGTTACCTGGGCGCAGGTATGCTGGCGGCTCTTGGCGGCGGAGACACAAGCTCGGATCTTGACAAGCTGCCCGGCGGGGGCTCGGAGGCGGACCGCGACGCGGACGTGGGTAAGTGGGCTCGGGCGCAACGATCATCGAAATGTGCAGCTAGCTCTGTGTAGCTTGCGGGTCCTGATCTTGGCGGTGACTCTGTCCAGCCGAAGCGTGCTGCGCACGTCTCGTTTGGAAGCTTACGCGCACAGCCGGAAGCACGCGCGGATTGGGGATAGGCGCGTCTGGGGTGCTTCGAAACACGTCGAGAATTCGTGGCCAACCTGGCCAACTCACACTCCTGTCGCTTCTCGCTCGACCCATGGCTGTCTTGCCTCTCGGTGCTGGTGGATTGGGTCCATCCTGGCGTTGCTGCCCCGAGCAGCGCTTTTGATTCGCTCGCCTCGCCTCGCCTCACATCGCCGCCTGTACCTATCCCCCCCGCCCTGGACCCCGGCCCTGCAGCTGGCATGGCCGACGTGTTCTGCGAGAAGCCCTGGCCCCCGTTTGGGATGTCAGTGATGGCGGAGGAGATTGGGCTGAGCGCGCAGTCGCACCTGCAAGACCACCGCCACCACTTCCCGCCGCGGCATGCCTCGACGCTGCTGGGCGGCAGGGGCGGCAGCGGCGGTGCGGTCCCCAAGCTAATCGACTCGGCGTCCGAGTACGAGGCACGCCACCCGCTGCTGCAGTCCATGCACCAACACCAGATGCACCCCAACGGCGGCGGCGGGCGCCTAAGCGCGGGTGAGCGGCTGGCGCTCCATCTGAACGGGGGCGCTGGCGGCGGTGGCTGGGGCGCCTTGGGGCTGCACTCGGCCATGTCGGCGTCGTCGATGGCCGGTGACGCTGGCGCGCCGAAGGGCTATTCGTCAGCCCCTGGCGGCATGTTCTCCCCTGCCGGTGGCAGCGATGGCGCGGTGGATTTGGACAAGGAAATAGAGAACAGGTTTGCGAACCTGGACCTGGGATGTGGCTTTTATTGATTGCACAGCAGCCGGCAAGGGGAGGCGATAAAGGGGGGGATGCGGTAGCCATGGGGTAAGGATTGTCTGTTGTGGCGGCGGCTGTTGGGACGCGATCCGCCGCCACCACCACCATCGCGGATCTGGGCCCTGCTGTTGCGCGCTGTATTGGTGATGATTGCATGCGAATGATGCTGCGGCTTTGCCTGGCCGCGCGCTGCGGCTCTTTTGGGTCTGTTGCCTTGTGGGGGGATTGAGTGGTTTGGACAACGCACACTGCCCTGGAATGTTTCGAAAGACGTAACGTATCAATCAACATCCCCAACGGTCAATGGGGCAACGCTCAGCCTCGGGGCATGCAAAGAATGTGAGCCGGGGAAGCAGCGCCGGGACTAGCCGCCCCACCGGGCGCAACGGTTGCCGCCGGGCCTTTCCCCACTGGCCGATCGAGCTGCCGTGTGGACCGGGCGTCGGCGGGCCTCCGGAGGTGCCATGCCTCATAACGGCGGGGCGGGGTGGCGGGGCATCAACAACTGCGGGTTGGGTTGCGGCGGATACCGTGCATGGGGATGGGGGCCGCACTGCTTTTGCCCCGATTGCGTTTGTGTGTGTCTGTCCACTAAACTATCGGGGGGGGTCACGTTGTGTTCGTTTTTGACGATTGGGTATGTGGGGTTGTGGGGTCGGTCGGCGACGCGTGCGCACACGGAAAAAAATGGAGATAGCCATCCGGGAGGTCGAGTGGAGGCAGCTGCTGGCGGGCCACCGTTGGGTGCGTGAGCCACCGGCGCCATACTCGCTCCTGATAGTGCTCGCCGTGTACATGCGTGGGGTGATGACGACGATGATGTCGAGATGTGCTGTCGGCGGCCGGGGCGATAGCAGCAGTGGATGTGAAGGCGAACACACGATGATGCTGATGATGCTGATGGCGGCACGATGCTGATGATGCTGATGATGATGACGTCTCCGCGGCGTTGCGGAAGCAAAACTACGGGAGTGGTGCATGGGAGGGTGCAGGTCTGCTTCGCATGTGGGTCGGGCGTGCGTTTGGGAGGGGCGGGGAGGTGGGGGCGCGGGAAGGCGGCCGCTGGGGCCCCTCGTCAGCGCCGGCAGCAGGAACGGGCGACGGGCGAGGGCTGTTGAGAGCCCTGGTAGAAGGCTGCTGCGACCCAACTGCCCAGCGCCTGTCTAACCGGGGGGCCATCGAGCCTATAGCGGGTTCGCAATCGCGGGGACGCAATCTTCCGCGAGCGGGCTGCCAACCCTGGATTCATTGGACTCAAATGCCCGATCAAGGATGGGCGCTGGATATGGGAAGGGCCGGGGGCTGGCTGGTGGGAAGGGGACGGCCGCTGTGGAAGGATGGGGGGGTGTCCTCGCTGCTTTGTACAGTTTGGGCGGTGGAGGCCCACATATGGTTGCTGCTAGCGGGCGACGCGTCTCAGCGTGCACGTCTTTGAAAACGGAGCTCGTTCCGCACAGCTGAAGTCGGGTGGACGCGCGGCCTCGCATTGCGCGCTGGCCCGCGCGGCGAATGCGTGAATGCATGGCTGGGGTGGCTGGTAGGTTGGTTGGTGTGTTGAGTGGCTGGCTGGCTGTATAATTTCTGATCTGGGGTAACCAAGCGAGTTGGGCGGGGGTGGGGGCGCTGCGGGGCAGGCGAGATGCATTCCTTGTCTGCGGGTTGTACATGTCCCATATGTTGACGTTGGTTGTGTGGGGGCGGGAGCTCGGAGGGGCTTTTGGGGGTTCTGAAGCGCAATTCGCACGAAGGGACGGCCGGCTGCAGGACGGTAGCTGCTGCAAGGCACACCGTGTGGCCGGGTGGGCGGCAGCCGCGTTGGATGCGCTCCGGGTGGTGACATGAGATGAGATGAGATGTCTCTGCGCATCGTTTGCAACATGGGCAGTGCAGCTGGGGGGAACTTCGGGTTTGCGGTGAACCAAGTAAAGGAATGCGGAGGGAAGAGCGGTGTACGATGGGGTAGAGTTTAATTTCCTGCCTGTGGGGCCAGGTAGGCCCGCGGCCGCGTCAGACGCTGCGCGGCTCAGCCGGCGTCTCTGCGCGTGGTAATGGCACTGTTACAGACGCCGCGCTGCATGCGCATATATGGTGGTGGTGGTGGTTGTGTGGGGGTTAAAAGTCGCACTGTTGAGAGGGATTGCGAACGTCATAGGGTGTCTGCCTGCCTGCCTGCCTGTCTGCCTATCGGTCAGTCAGTCGGTCAGGTTGTCAGCCAATATTCTGGCCCTAATCAGTCTGTTGGATCGGGGTCATTTCGGTCGGCTGCGAAATGGTTGCATGCCATTACTGGTCCTCTGCGAGTAGGGGTTCGGTCTTTGCGGTGGTGAGTGTCTTTTCGTCCCCTGCCCCCATCACGCGACGTTGTTTTATACCGATGTGCGCTTTGTGCCATAGGCAGCCTCATATGCTCGTGTGCGCGAGCGCACGCGCACATCATTGCTGCTGCTGCCGTTGCTGTTGGGACAGCTGCACGACCACGGCGGCCCTGTGCTCGTGCGGGACGTCTGCGCGCACTGCGCACGCCAGGTGAAAGCGTCGCTGCTGTGTGTGGCGCTGGGCCAGTGTGCTACCCCACAAATCACGGGCTGGTCGCACCGTCGGCCGTCGATGATGGGCGGCGGGATCTTCGAAAGGGTTTTGCGCTGGCGATCGGCTGCCTTTTTGTGTCCGCCTTTGCAGAGAGCGGTGCGGTGCGGGGCTGGTCGTCTCCGTGTCGACGCAAAGCGCCCGGGCGACTGTCTTACTCGTGCGGGTATTGTGTTCTTTGGCCAGCGGGTCACATTTTTGCGCTCTGATGGGGGTACCCGCCAAAAGCGGCGTGGATGGTTGCAGCGCCGCGCCCGGGCTCGGGCGGCTAAGAACGAATCCATCTCCATCCACGTGCCGACATACGCGCTGGCTGGCGGGGATGGCAGGACGGCGACGCTGCGCGGGTGGACGCACATTGGCGTCTGTTGAGGCGGGCGGAACGTGGGCAGCGGAGGGGCACCCTCTCAGCAGGGGACGGGGACTGGGGCGCATGCAGGGCTTTGCCCAGAGCCGCAGGTGTACGCTCCGTTGCGAGGCCACCACCCACCCACCACTGCTCGAGCCCTTCGAGCCTCAGGGCTGCTTGCTTTTATCAAGGCGCACTCCGCCGGGGGCGGGGCTGTTTCCTTGCCGCGCGCGCAGCGCGGCTTGCTGCTGACGGCGTCGGCGGCGATGCAGATACACGGAAGTGCGGAATAGGGACGAGCTGGGCGTGCAGCGGTGTTGCTGCACTCACCGCGAATCCATTCATCCATCCATCCATCCACACGATGCGGGCGCGGCGAAGTCGGTGGCGGGAGGCCAGCTTGGGAGGTTGGTGGGAAGTTGGTTGGGTGGTGTAAATGACTGGTCAGGAGATTGGGGATGGAGCCTTAAAGACACGCTGGTGGGGGTCGTGCAGGGTTTGTGGGTTGGGAGTTCACACACGTGTATGTATACGGTACTGTTTTGCGCACGCGTCCACGGCGCATGTCGTCTCCACATTTTGCGCCACCCGCGACCGCGCGGCGGCCGCTGCCGCAAGGACCGCGGCGGTGCTGAGAAGGAGTTGTTTGTTACAGGGGGATGTAGGCTGGTGGGGTTTGAGGGAGGAGCGGGGAGCAGGCGGGCGTCGGTTGCGCCGGGCCGGGTCCTCTGCGGTGGTAGTGACGCGCATGGGTCAGGCCCGACGGTTGCTCCGATCCCTGTGGGTTTCGCGGGCCTGACCTCCCGGCCTTGCTGCCCAAGTCGCCGGCGCTTCCTGCCCCCCGACCATCCTCCTCGCTGCCATTGTGCCATGGATCTGGGATTCATTACTTTTGGAGTGAGTGGTGGCCACGCACAGTTCAAAGTCAAACATGCACACAAAAATCAATACACACGAAATGCTGCTCTCCGGTCGCCGTTTGGTTCGGCCCCTAATGCAATTTCTATCTATGTCGTGCTGCTGTCACGTCTGTCTGGCTGCCTGTCTGTCGGTCCTTGCGCGATCTTGCGCGGGGAGCGGCACAAACCCAGCTCCTGGGTGGGTAGGTGTCGAAGGGAGGGTTGAGGATTGGCGATGTATTGGGGACGGGGCCCTGTCCTGCCTTCGTGTCGGCGAAGCCTTCTCGCGACCCGCGGCTTGCATCCCCCCAGGGAGCCCGCAACGCAATGCGGGCTCCCCGCAGGCCCCCAGCCGCCTTGGCAGGGGCACGGAGCGCAAGGCAGGGCAGGGCAGGTGTTCCGGCAACAAATCACGTGCCAGCGGGCTGGATCTAGCCTCTCGCCGGCATGGTTCCACCTCCGTGTGTTCAGTGCGATGCGTATCCACCTCCCTCCATACGGTTTACGGTTTACCACGCATTTCCCCAAGACCGTGCCACATCGGACGTGCCGCCGAGTCAGCCAATGTCAACGCGGTTCCCTTCTTTGGCCCCCGGTCCGCTCTTCGGTTGTTATGGGCAGAGGCTGCGTCGTCTGGACGTGCGGCGCCGGACCTCCTTGGCCTCTGTGGGGGCTTGGCGGCCTCTGGCGGCGCGGCATGCGTGTTCTCCTGTTCAACCTCGTGGTGCGGTACGGTGCGATGCGGCGCGGTGTGGAGTGGTGCGGGGCCGTGCGGGTGATCGGGAGCATGGGAGCATGGTGGGCTGGCTGCACGCGGCAACCGCGCCCGACGGCGCTTTCGGCGCTGTCGCGAGTGGCGGCATGGCGACTGCCAGTCCCGGCTTGTTGCGGAGAGACTGGTTTGCAACGGTAGTGTTTCGGTGGCGCATGCGCATGGGAAGGGGGAGGCCGGAAGGGAGAGGAGGCAGTTTGTTTGTAGCCGCCGGTTGGCGGAGCTGTTGCACACTTCCTTGCTTGATGATGTGGAGGGGGTTGAGTTTTGCAGAGGTCGCTGTGACGGCCGCAAGCCTTGGGGGCAGAGGCTGCAGCCATGACGGGGTCTGACGCGCTTGCTGTGGAGGGCAGGCTGGCCGGGTGGAGGGGAGGAAAGGGAGGTCCGAAGGGCGGAGGAACGTGGACACGGACCAGAACAGGGCAGCCCCGGGTATCACCCGGCGGCTGCGTGCTGCGGTGTTGGGACGACCGCGCGGATTATGCTGGCCAGCGGTGGTGGAAGCGAACATCGTCGTTGCAAGTAGATGGGGGCGGGTGGCGATGAGTGCCGTGACGACCGACACTGCAGCGCGCATCCCCGGCGCCCCCCGCATCACGTGCAACACGGCCGGCTGCTTGGCTTGTCTTTGCTGTGCTTTGCCGGGGGGGGCTCTCGTGCTTCACGAAGCCACCCCGATTTCTTTGTTGTGTCCCGACGGTCGCGGTAACAGGACCGGAAGAATGTGCAAACATATGCACTGTGCAGGCAGCGTCGTAACTGTCTGTGGGAGGAAGGGAGGTTCCGCGTTCCATGTCCGCGTGTGTGCTTGTGTGTCTGCGCCTGCGCATGGAGGGGCGGAGGGGGGCGGCGCTCGCCTGCGCACGGGCCGTGGTCGAATGGGGTGGGGTGGGTCCTTTGCTTGGCGCGCAGAAGCGCGGCTCCGCACGGCAGCGACGGCGGCGGCGGTGGTGGTGAAGGGTTTGAGCGTGAGAGCGCTGCTGTGTCTCGCTTTTTGGTGAGGGTGGGCGGCGAAGGGTAGGTACAGCGCGCGCGCACCGTTAAAGGCCGCGGGAGGAGTGTCTCTTGATTTATTCCGGGCGGGTGAGAACGCGCTGTTCGCTGAGCAAGATTATGACTGATACGGACCAGGGGAGGGTTCAGGGTTTCCAGGGTCACGGCAGGGCGGCGACGTTTAACGTACGTGCAAACTGCTAGTGGCAGTCAACATACTGCGGTCTTGAAAGGTGACAACAACTAGGGAGAGAGCAGGCGGGCGGGCGGGCGGCGGCTTGAGAGTGGGGATGGGCCTCGTGTGCACGCGCTGGGAGAGGGGTGTGGAGGTTGGCGGGCGGAGGATAATGAAGATAAAGATGATGCGCAGCGGTGGAACGGAGAAGACGGGGCTCGGGCGGGCCAAGGGGAAATGGGAGCGAAGCGAAGCGAGTCGATGCGTGCGGGTTGGTAGAACGAATCGGAGGGAGGGAGGCGGGTTTTGTGCGCATGTGTGTATGCGTGCGTGCGTGTTTGGCTGGAGCTGCATCTGCGGAGCGCTGTTGGTGGCTGTTGTTGGGGCGGAGGGAGTGGTGTGGGGCCGGGTGGGGTGCGGTGGGCTGCCGCGCGCGCGGGGGTTTTCGCCTTCCCCTTGCAAGTATCAACTTTGGCGTTCGTTCGTGCCTTCATGGTGGTGTCACTCGGCCGTGCAGTATCACAGCGGGCTTTGGCTGCCGCTCTTTTGCTTTCGTGCGCTTCGCGCTTGAACTGGAACTTGTCAACACACACAATCAAACTCACACAGATCGTTGGGTGTCGTGTGCAATCCAAACCGCACAAGTTTCCGTGGGCGGGTGGTGGGTGGGTTTCTCTTTTCTGCTTCGGAGCGTTATGATCTCGTAAAGGAATTTGTGCACACCTAATCTTGATGGTTAGTGGTTGTCCTGCTCTCGCGGTGGGGCCTGTTGCATGGCGTGTGGGTCGGCGGGCGGCGGATCAGTTGTTGTTGTTGTCGTGGTTGTTGGCGGCACAGTCTAAAAACAAAGCGCGCACCTTCAAACTCGAACTGCACTTCTTGCGTATGGTGGTGATGGTTGAGGGCCCGCAGATGGGGCAGACGCGCTTTTGAATAAAGCGATGAGAACTGTCTGCATGATCGGGTGCAAAGTGTGCTTGCGTAGCTTTCATATGTACGGTACGGCATTGCTGCTGATGTTTCGGTCCTTAAGGACCTTGCGTGGGGACCCGGCGCCCTGGCGGGTCGTTCGGCTGGGTGGGATGGGGTGGGGTGTGTGGGTTTGGGGCTGGCAGGACGGCTGGGCAGGTGGGCCGGTGCAAGGCGACGGGCAGGGCGGGGCGGTCGCCGGGCGGCGGCCCCTGCGCTGCCTGTTATTCCGCTGCGCTTGCTCACTCGCTCGGCCGCGTGCCTTCCCCCGGAGAATATGCGGGTGCGGTATGGCGGCGAAAGGGATGCTGGGGCTCCACGCCCTTTCCCTTGGCCGAGCTCTAGCTGCCACCTCTCTCGCCAAGCCCCCCGCCCACGGAATGATGATGTGGGGGGCAGGCAGAGGGGCAGAAGTTGGGTTTGCGGGCGGCGACAGCAGCATCAACAGCAGCAGCAGCCAGCTGGGGTTGTTGTCCCGGGGGTTGGGACTGGGGAGGGTGGCAGGAAGGGGCGTGGGAGGGGCGGCACGATGACGTGTGTGTGGTGATGTGGGGGGTTTGTTGGTCGATGTGTGAGGCATCTCGGGGGAGGAGGAGGTGGACAGGGATGGTTGTTGATGGATGATGGTGGTTTCGGATTCCGTGTGCCCGGAACACACGGAGGGTCCTCCCGGCGAGATTTTCATGCATGTGAATCAGTCTGTGGTTTAGCGGCGTTCGAGCGTCTATTACTCCTTTTGCCGTGCGTCTGCACGTATGTACCTGGCTTAAGCTCTTCCTAATCACCTCATACTAATCACCTCATACTTTGAACGCATGTGTGTGTTTTTGGTTCTGTACTTATTATAATAATAAGTCCTTTCGCACCCGCGGTGGGTTGTGGTTGCCATAAGTCGGTTCGGTGCTGCGCTACTGTTTGTTGGTTGCGCTCTGGGGGCTGATTCTTGGGCCCTGACCATTTGGCTGGTGGGGCAGTGCTGGTGTGTGGGACAATGGGTTGGGCGGCGGCTATTTGCTGCTGTGAAGGGGGATGGAGGGGGTGTGGGGGGGCACTCGCCGCGAGTCCAATGACGGCGACGCAACGATGGCGACTGGAGGGGCAACGGTCGGGCCGGGCGGCATGCAGGTCGTGCTGGTCGTGCAGGTCCATGGGTGCACTGCGGCGGTGCGACCGGCGCCGCGTTTCATTCCGTGCCGTTGCCGACACCCGCGTCATCGGGCCGCGCCGCTGCGCTGCGTTACAAGAAGGGACGAGCGTTTTTATGTTTCTTGAGCCACTGCCGCTGGCGCCCGGGGCAGAGCCGATGGTGCGCCGACAGTGGGCTTAATCCGGCGTGCTGAAAATACGATATTGTACGATACTCTGAACTCCGA
This sequence comes from Pleodorina starrii, assembly GCA_030267565.1. Classification (NCBI taxonomy): domain Eukaryota; kingdom Viridiplantae; phylum Chlorophyta; class Chlorophyceae; order Chlamydomonadales; family Volvocaceae; genus Pleodorina; species Pleodorina starrii. Next base: position 1,199,872 of record BRXU01000022.1, on the reverse strand, counting down.
ACCTTTCCAGTCCAATTTGTAAGGAAGGAAGACATACGCATACGCGCGGATCTTCGCAAATCACCTCTTCCCTGTCCCCTCCGACAGCACGTTTCTCTCAAGTCGTTGCTCGCGACACTCAAACGCAACACGGCGCAGGGGGTGCTTCAGATGAAATGCAAAAACGGATCTGCCGCCGGGTCAAGCACGCATGCACGTTATATCCTCTTATCGCCGTAATCTCTCAAAACCTCACCCTCGCATCAGCTCGCATCATTGTGTTTTATCTGGCCGGTGTAAACAGCCGCCCGCAGGATCCAACAAACGAAGATGAAACATGACAGTACGGAAGCAAATCCGGAACCCTCGAGCACGCACACCCCCAAGCCCGTTCCCAAGCGAGGGTTGATTTCGTCCGTGTGCCGCACACAGAGAGTGCCGCATCGTCAATAACGGGACATGTTCGACATTCATGACCGACCATCCTCCCACCCTCTCTCTCCCTTTCCGCCTCTGTCCGTGATTCGGCGCGTGCGCATGCCCTCCACCGTACGTTCAAAGTACGTCAAGTACAACATTGCTGCGATCTAATCTCTCCGTACAATTTCCACTTGGCAGTGCAACCAGCCTGTCCCCCTCGCACAAGCAGGCTCCGGCTGAGGCGAAAACACGCTTATACATGTCGTACACGCATTTTGCCGTACACACACACGCGTCGCCCGGGAGCCGCCCATGCGGCATGTGACCCCCCCCTTCCGCCTCATGCGCCGATGACGATGACATCCCCAGCGTTGTCTCCCCTCCTCCGCCTTCTCCCGCCCGGGTTCTGCGGCCGCTGCAAACCCCCCCCTCTCCCCTCGCCCTCCCGGGCCTCCCCCCCTCCCCACTCCAGGGTGGGCGCTGCCAGGGAGGGGGAGGGGAGGGGAAGGGCGGCTCAGGTCACGGAGGCGCTGGCCGGGTAGTAAGTACGGTATGTGGGAAAACCCATTCCCCCCCAGCCGCACGCGGCCCCGCCGGATACCGACGGAAGCATCGGCAGCCTTTCCGTACTTCATCCCACAGCCAAACCATCAGCGGGGTGAACTGCGCCTACACAGCCGCCGACGCAAGCAACGCCCCCCGCCGGTGTCAACCCGCCGCCATGTCGCGGCGCCGCCACTCGACGCCCCTCCCCCCGGGCACCCTTGCCTCATTAAACGTATACAAAAATTAGAGAGCAAAGCGGCCCAGGCCAGGTCAGGACGACACCCGAAACCAACAAGCGCGGATATAACTTACACGCATAATAGATACATACATGCATACACGCGCAGCCGGAAAGAGGGGATTGAGGGTGACGGGAGTGGGCTGGCACAGCCGCACCCGCACCGCCACCCCCACACAGGAAGGAGCTGCAGCCTCTGCTGTCCTCCCCTCCCCTCGAACTTCATCTCCCGGCGCCGTACACATGCCCGGCCAAACACGTATCCTGGTACCGGAACCAGAACTCAGGACAGCGACTCCGACAGCAGCAACAGCGGCAGCCCCCCGACCTGCACCCTCCACCACCACCACCACCACCAGCCAGGTCGCCTCGGGCACCCTGCCAGCAGCGGGCGCAGCACAGCCCCCCTTAGCCGCTACCCCACTGGCCACCTCCCATCGCCACCGCCACGGCTGAACCAAGCGGGTCGCAGACGCCCAGGATGGGGCCCCCTTCGCTTCCTCCCCCAAAACACAGAAACCATTACACACGCGCACACGCATTGTCCCCCCACCCGCACCCCTCTCTCTCTCCCTCCGGTGCGCAGCGCCACAACAACCTCCGAACGCTGTCAAACGACCACAACCGAACAAACGGACGAGCATGCCAAGCACGGCGCGGAACGGCGCCAAGGGCTCTTCCATCAGTGCTGCGCAACGCACCGCAACCCCGACTGCTACGCCAACAGCAACAGCGAAAAGGCTTCCGACAGCCTTCCGGTCACATCATCAGCCTCCGCCCAGCCCTTCCGAAAAAGCAGCGCCGCCCACCCGCCTCCGAATCCGAGTGTCCGTCCGTCCGTCCGTCCGAGTCCGTTCCACCGTGTGCCGCACCGAACCCACCCACCCACCGCTACCCACCCGCCTATCTGTTTTCTCTTCTCTCAGTGTTTTGATCGGTCGCTATCTTGGCGACCACAATCAACAAACACAGCGCTCGCCGCCCTCCCTCCCCCCCAAAAGTAAGCCCCTGCTCTGTCCGCTACCCACTGCTGCACCCTCCGCCCCGCCCCGGATAAAAAGGGGCGCAGGCGGCGAAGAGGCGAGGCGAGCAGGCCACGTCCAGGGAGGGGGAGGAGGGCCGATGCAGCGCCCCCCGTAATAGGATTGTGTGCGTGCTTTGCTTTATCCGACTTATTCTTGCGGCCAAACAGACAGACAGACAGACAGGAAACAAGATCTCTCCTCTCAACCCTAAAACCGAACACCCGCGCCTTTCCGGTCTCCGCTGCGGCCCTCGACGCTACCCAGCGCCCTCAATGTCTGCCGTACTGCCGTACCGCAGGACTATTGACACCGCATCACTCTCTCGCGTAAACCATACATCCGGCCAGCCCGGGGGGTGTTCGTTCGCCCAGGAGGGAGTTCCCGCAGTGATATCGAGCCGATCAATCCCGGGCGCCGTGTGGCCAACGAACTCAACCGCCAACCGACTGGCGTTCCGGACGGACAACGGCAGGAAAGAGCACCAGTACGAACAATGCAGGACATCTCGTACATAGCGATGGCAATAAAACAGAGAAACATCCGTAACAGTGGAATCCGGTTTACCACAGTTTCTCGCACCAGACAAATCCCTTACGCCGCCAGGATAAAAGAAGGCTTGGGGTAAGGGGTAAGGGGCCGGCCGCCCCGCCCCGCCCCACCCCACAAACAGCCTCTGCCGAACGCCGCCGACCTATGTCCCCCCCCTTCCCTTCTCTCCGCATTCTGTTGCAACGCCTCGTCCTCGCGAGCAGCGCGCAAAGCTGCCGCTATCGCGCGACGCTTCAATTCACCCACTGCCCCCACCCGCCTCAAACATCAGCACCAGCAGCACCAGCACCAGCACCAGCGCCACCTCCCTCTCCCCATCTCCCCGTATGGCGTCATATCGGCCTTCAGTACACGTCGCTGCTCCTGCTCTGCTGCATATCCCGCCCGAAGAGAAGCTTCCCTCCCTGCCAGACCGACGTAACTCCTCCCATCTCTCCCCTCCTCTCCGTTCCACACCAATCCGCTCCATTCCCTCCCCTCCGCCGCGTATACGCTCCCTCCCTCTCTCCCTCTCTCTCGGGTTATCTCCCGCTCTCTCCTCGCTTCGCAATACAACCCGATCCGACCCCAAACAGGGCCGCGGGAGGGACGATCCGACCCCACGGCGGCCAGTCCAGTCCAGTCCGGTCCAGGGGGGGTTCCCGAGCTTCCGCAGCGAGGGGGGGGGGGGAAACGCCGCGCGGCGGCACCGCACCTCCCTCCCTCACCCTCCCCCTCCCTCTCCCTCCCTCTACCAGTTGAGCCTCCCCTCCCCAAGGTACTTTGCAATGAGACCCGAGTAGTAGGCGGTCCGCTCCTCACCCTGCAGCGCTAACCCCGCCGGCAGCTCGCTCCGCCGATACGCCGCCAGCTGCTGGAAGGAGCGCAGCAGCGGCAGACGGCGCAGGTCGTCTCCGGAGCACAGCGGCAGGTAGCAGCTGTGGGGGCGAGTCAGGGTCAGGAACTTGGCGTGGCGCAGAACCCACAGCGCGTCCTGAGGGGAGGGAGGGAGGGAGGCAGGGGGTAAAAGAAGATAGCGCAGCGGAGACGGAGAAGGCGTTTTTGCGAATGTGGAGATGAGCAGGTGGTGGGGGAGGTTGGTGTAGAGGCGTTCGAAATCCCAGGCTTGGGGCGCGGCGGCGCGGGCGTGGGAGTAGGAGCAACGGCGGCGGCAGGGGCGGGGGGCGGGGGGCGAGGAGGGCACTGCCCTGAACCGCGGAGGTACCTCCCCGCCTTTCCAGTATTTCCCCCCCCCCCCGCCGCCCCAATCCCCAACACGTTTACCAACACCCTCCCCCCACCCAAATAAACCCTTAACCTGCATCCCCATTAACCCGGTGTTTCCCCCTTTCCTTCTTATCCCCCCATCCCCCTCTTCAAACACCCACGCACACCCCCAGCCCCACCTGCGGCAGTCGTGAGCTGTTGAGGCTGATGACCAGGTAGAGGTACTCGGGGGCCGACCAGGACATGACGCAATTGAGCAGACCACAGCCGGGGTCGTACAGCCCAGTGGGGGTGTTGTACAGCCGGCGGCGGCGGTCGGGGTTAGCGGTGAAGTACTGGGCCCCAAGGATGTGGGGGGAGAAGCGGCAGCCCAGGGGGTACGTCTCGCCGCAAATGGCCCACTGCGGCTGGGAGCCGAACCTGAGTCGCCCATGGAGGGGGTGGGGGGGGAGAGGGGAGGAGAGGGAGGAGAGGGAGTCAAACAAGGGTCAAGGGGGGGGTCGCCACGTGCTACACGGAGGGGCGGAAGCTCGAGCGGGAATTTGGATGGATAGGGGGCCACACGCGGACATACACACTAACACAAACACATGCACGCATACGCACACACATAATAACACGCACTCCCCCCCCCGTCGCCCCCACCTCCTGTGCGCCAGCAGCTTGCCGAGTCCGTGCATCAGCCCCACCAGGTGCAACCAGTCCAGGTCGGGGTGGTGCAGCCGACACAGCTCAGCGGTCTGGAAGGCGTGATCCAACAAGGACAAGTTCGATACATCCTGCGGGGGGGCCGGTGGGGCGGATGGTGGGGCGGATGGTGGGGCCACCGCGGTCACAAGGGAGGGAGGACCGCAGCGGAGTACCCCCCCCCCACACACACAGGAGCACCGATGAGCCCACCCGCCCCCAAACCCCACCCGCCCACATGCGCCCAGCCCCCAGTCCCCACCCACCCACCGGCACACACACACACACACACGCGCGCACTCAACACACCCCCGGGTGGCCCCCACTCGCACACCCCCCGCACCCCCACCTGCGCCTCCCCTCCCTCCGCCATCAGCACCGCCTCGTACTCCCGGAGCTCGTTGAGGGTCTGAAGGGCCTCCCACACACTCAGCTGGGCCTTATCCAGCCCGGCAAACAGCTGGGTCTGAGGTGGGGCGAAGAGGGCGAGGCGGAGTGAGGTGTGGGTTGGGGGTTTGCGTGCTCAGGTTGAAGGGGCCGGCAGGCAGGCAGGGGGGGGACCCACTGGCCGATCCAGGGAGCGAGGGAGGGCGGGAGCTTCCCGGTGTGTATGCCGCCTGTCTGTCTGCCTGCCCGGGGGTGCGCGGAGTGGTCCACTCCATCCATCCACCCCCCCACCCATCCACCCACGCACCCCACCCCTCCCTCCCTCCCCACCTGGCGCTTCACAAAGTCCATTGTCTGCCTCGCGTGGTTGAGCCGCAGGAACAGCTCCACCGCCGCGTGGCTGTTGGTCAGGTGGTAGCTGCCCCGCTTGCGTGTCAACAGACCATCTCCAACCTCATCACCCCCGCCGCCACCGCCCTCACCGCCGCCGGCGTCCTGCGGCGTGCGTGTGTGTGTGTGGGCGGGGGGTCGCGCGTTACCAGGAATGAGGGCTGGTTAATGGCAGGGCATGGCGGGGTAGGGCAGGGAGAAGCGCTGCGCGCAACGCACACACCTTGGCGCCACCCGCCGCCACCTCGCCGCCGCCAAAGTCACCGCTCGCCTTGCGGCCGCCGTACACGCTCCCGCCGCCGTGCACGCTGCCCCCGTTCAGACAGCCGAGGAGACTGCCGCCGCTGCCGCCATTGGCAGCGGCGCCGTTACCCGCCGCCGCCGCCGCCATCGCCGCCCAATGATCCCGCCGCCCCGCCTCCGCGCCCGGCGTGATGGGTGCCGAGTCGGTCCCCGTGGGCCCCAGCAGTCCCCAGCCGCTGCTGCGCGCCATGCCCGTCTGGGTCCGAAACGCGGCCGTGATGCGGCGAGTAGCCTCCTCCGTATCGTCCTCGTCATCGCTGCTGCTTTCGACAGCGACGGCGGCGCCGCCGCCGGCGGCAGACTGCTCCAGCGCTGCCAGCGACGATCGGGCGCGACGGTAGCCGTACGTCGTGTACGAGGCGGGCTGCGGCGGTAGCGCCAGACCCCCCGCGCCGCCGCCGCGGCGGCGGGAAGGGGAGTCCGCGTTATTGGACTGGGCCGCCGCCGCCGCCGCCACCGCCGCCGTCGCCGCCGCCACGGCCGCCTGGTGTATCTGCTGCTGCGAGGCGTGCGACGGCTGGCGGGGGGTGTAGTACGACAGATCCACCGAGTACCGAGAATGCGCGTTCGACCGCGCCTGCTCGGCGGCCCGACTGTATCCGCTGGCGCCGCCGCCGTGGGCGCTGCCGTCACCGTACGTGTAGCCATCCGCTGTCGTACTGGCGCCAGCATACGGCTCCTGCCGCCGCTGCTGCGGTTGCTGCTGCTGCTCGCGGTCGTGTATCTCCCGCAGCAGCATGTTACGGGTCGAGGCGAAGAGGCCGTTGGCGCCAGCGCTGCCCGAGGAACACGACACAGCGCCGCGCGCCGCCATCGGGCTGCCGGGAAGACTGAGAGCGCCGCCGCCGCCGCCGCGGCCGCCGTCATCGGGATGCTCCGTAACCAGCGCAGGCAGCCGTACGGCAGGCGCCACGCCAGAGTGGTGCGAGTGGCGCGCCGCCAGAAACACCTCCAGCTCGTGCTGCGGGTGACGGCTGTACGACGGCTGCCGGTCGCCGTACACATGCTGGCCGTTGTACGACGGCGCCGGCTGCTGGTGGCTATGGTGGTGCTGCTCCTGATGGAGACGTGCGCGCGAGGAGGCGGCGGCGGCGGGGGCGGGGGCTTGCGGCAGTGGCTGGGGGCCGCAGCCGACACCGAAGCCGCTGCCGTACGAGGGAGCCACCACCGGCGCCGCCGGCGCGGCGGCGGCGGCGGTGGCGGCCCTCGAGCTGGACCAGCCGCGGCAGCGGCCCAGCATCGCACCGACCTGCGCGTTATCGTCCGTACTGTCGTACACCGCGCCGTTGGCGACGCTGTTTACGGCGGCCCACAGCGACGCGATGGAACTGGCGGAGCCCCCACCGCCCGGAGACGCCCGGTCGGTGCCCTCGGCGCTGCCGCCGCCGTCAAGGCCACTACAGCCGGCCCCGTCGCCGCCGCCGGCGGCGGCGGCCGCGGTAGTGGCGGCAGCGGCAGCTGCGCCGGCGGCGGCGGCCGCGGTAGTGGCGGCAGCGGCAGCTGCGCCGGCTCCGAGTCCCCACCCCTCAAACGCAAAGCTCGCCTCCGCCGCCACCGAGCCGCGCTGCTGCGGCTGCATTGGCCAGTCAATGGTGGCCGCGCTCTCCCGTTCGCGCTGGTGAGCATGCTGCACCTGCTGCCCGATAGACGCGCCGGTGACGGTGGCGGTGGCGGCGGTCGCCGCTTCGGGGCCGGGGCCTCGCCCGCCGACGGCCGCCTGGAAGGCCGCCCACTGATCGGAGGTCACCACGTTGAAGGCGCCCATAAGGTCCGAACCGACGGGGCCGCTGAGGCCGCCACCACCGCCGCCATGCCCCTCCATCCCCGCCTTGCAAGCCTCCGCCTCCGCCGCAGTCTGCTCCGCCACCACCGCTCTCGCGCCGGCCGCTGCAGCTGCCGGTGCCGGCGCTGCTGCTGTCTGGCCTGCGGCCGTGGCGGCCGAGCCCTGGACCTGCTGCCGCAGCTGCAGCTGGTGCTGCTGGTGCTGCTGCGGATGGTGATTATTGGCCCTGGGAAGCGTCGCGGCGGAGTCGGGGTTCGACTGGCAGCACGAGGCCACGTGCGCGAGGCCGCTGCCGCCGCAGGAGGAGCAGGGCAGGCCGGAGGCGAGGAGGGCGGGGGGCGAGGGGGAGGAGATCAAGGTGAAGGCGGAGGAGAGGGCGGTGCTGCTGCTGCTGACGGAGTGGTGCAGCTGCAGCGGGGCCGTGGCGTGGGGGACGCAGCAGCTGGTGTCGGCCGAGCCGCCAGTCTTTTCGCAGCAGGCCGAGTCCCCATCACCGTCTCCATCCGTGTCGATAAGGCAAAAAGCGTTGTCGGGCGCGGATGTGACCACGTAGCCGCAATCGTCCGCCTCCAGCACGCTCTCCGCGGTCTGGGCCATGGAGGTGTGGCTCCTGCTTTTCTTCATCGGATAGCAGGTGACATATTCATCGCCCGGCCTGTGAGGGCGGGCAGCGAAGGCGCGGATCCGGAGGGCCGAGCATTGGGGCTTTGGGGGCTTCGCGGTGGGCAAATTGCGGTAACAGCCGGGACCACCGCGCTTTACACAAGTGTAAAGACATTTAGCGACGCAATCCCTTCAACCGTCTGTGACACGCTCCCACGACAGCCACGAGGGGCAGAAATTCGCGCAAAGGCTGCGGTCGCAAAGCACGCAGGTGCAACGGCGTTCTGGACCATGCATTAATCACGAAATAATGCGCAGCTTGTAGACCAGCTGCTAGGGGTTCCGTCGCTGTTCGCGCGCTTGCTCGACAGAGTCGTCGTCTCTACCTGCCACCGGTAAGGCCGTCCAGGCTGGGCCCATCACCTGCAAAGGGCAGTTACAACCCGCTAAGATGCGGGTTCTGCATTGGGGCCCGAGAAGCGTTATGAGCGGAGTCGCGACTGACGGACCTGAAAAGTGGCCAAAGGTGTGTCGCAGCAGCGGGCGAATGCTCAAAGCGCGCCGCGACGCCGGCGCTTGCAGCGTCATTAAGTCCATCATGGTGGGCTACAATCAGGGTCGCGCCGCCTACGTGCGCATCCTCCCACGTTCGCGGCCCGGTCCACTTATGCTGGCGACCGTGGCTCGCAGAAATCAGTACTTAAACTGCAAATGGTCTTAAAAGGCTAGGCTGGCTGTTGGTTTGCCCGCCTTTGGCCAAAAGTCCGCTCTGGTTCGCTGGCGTGGACACTGACACGGCACTCTTTCAACAGAACGTGTAAAGGCAAAAGTTTGTTAAGAACTGAAGCAGCTCAGGGATAATCACTTAAATGGTTTAATCTTTGTAGGGTCCAGCTCAGCAGTTGAGAACGCAAGGAGAGGCGCGCGCGGTGTACGACGCGACGGGGTTGTTTAGAAACTGTTGGAATCCCGCGGCGAGACGGCAGAAGCTACACCCGTTCTAAGATGCATCCAATTGCCCAAAGAGGATTGGCACTGCCAATAATTGCTTTTGCGGGCTATGTTGCCTCGACGCGCCTTGTGCACACGGGCTTTCCGCAAAGCTATTAGGTCCCACTTACCAAGCACGACAAAACGACTTCTCGAGGCGCACGATCCTCGCCCCCATGGTGTGTTACAGCATCCCCCCTTGCGTGGCGATAAGATTCATCCCCTCGTGACAAAGACGCAGCCGGCGCCGAAAGCCCGTGCACTCATTCTAGGCCCGCCGCGGCCTGATGGAATTGGTGGCATGTTGACCTTCCCAATGGACTCAATCACCAACCACAGCCCAGGCAGTAGCAACACAATGCAAAGTGCATCAGCCGAGCTCTCCAGCTTAACCAATCATGCCGTACCGGGGGAACCGTACGCAGCACCCACAGACGGCCTGCGTTTCCCGTGCTGCTTGCTGCGCTGTCCTGTGCGGCACCTACCCAGTAGCCAGTACCCACCTATCACCAGCCGGCCACTCTCTCCTCGGATTGCTCCCCCGCCGAGAGCCGAGCTTCGCCGTGCGCCCAGCGCCAACCCCATGCCGTCCCTTTTGATGCCTCCCTGCACTTGCCTCCCCATGCCACGTCCTGCACCCGATGGCCAATGCCGAGAATGGCGCGACAAGTCCGCAGCCGGTCACTTCTACCCCGCCGAACGCTCCAGTCACGTCCCTCGCGCTCGTTTGCGGGCCACGAAAAAATACTCAAGCGCGGCGGAGCAGAGGCCCTGTTGTAGCGTGATGGCTACACAGTACTTATACGAATTATTGAATATGATTATGATTATCGAATTACCGATAACAGAACCTTCCGAATAGTATAGAATATCTCTTGAACGAGTATTCTAGAATCTGTACGACAATCACGAATCTCGAAGCCGTCTTTGCTCACAGAAAGAACGATGACTGGACGTTAAGTTCTGATTCGATTCTGAGCACGGTAGTAAATACCGTGGCCGGGGCAGTGCCGGCCTGAGACAAAGGTATTTACCTACGTATCTCACTACAACAGGCCCCCAGAGATACATACAACGGCTGCCCAATCGCTGTTTGTTGGCCCGGGCCCGCCATGTTTTTTTCCGCCGCTTGCCTACAGCAGGCTCCTGCCCTTTCACGCGCAACTCCTGGCCACGTCGCCGTCCTGCGCTCGTGCCGCACTCGCGTGTAGGCACGCGTAGGTAGGCACGTGTAAGCACGTGTAGGCACGCGTGGACATGGTGGTATGTGCGCATTGTGGAAGGCGACGACATCAATAATGCGAGCGAGACATCAGTCGCGGTTATCTATGCGCTGCATGAGTGGACCCAACAGGACCGGCCAACAGGACTGGTGCGCACCGATAAACTCCCACGCATCCCCACGCATGTCCCGGCCGCCAATCAACTATTAACTAACCAACGCCGTACAAGCGTACGACACCCTGGATCGTGATACTGTCCAGGGAACAAACTGCGCAGCACCTACCGCAGTGCCTGGCCAGCAGCAGCAGCGGTAGCAATGGGCCTATGCGGCCCAGTACCAACTGGTGCCGTACGTGGATCACCGTCATGTCAACGCCTACAGCTACGACACCCTATCTACATCTATGATGCCTCCCCTCATCCGCCACACGTCCTCGCTGTGCGCGGAACAATGCCACAGCCTGCTTTAGCAATATCACGACACCCCAACCATTTCATAAATATGACTAGTACCGTTCTACGGGTCACGTGACGCCGCGCGCGGGACGGCCGCTTTGCAGCGCACCCCTTCATTCGCGCCCAGTCAGGTCAGGTCAGGTTCCACGTCAGCTAACCGAAATCACGACGAACCAAGCTTATCACTCCGAACACCACTACCGCTTCTGGATGCCCCTCAACGCCAATGGGCCGTTGGCAGCAACATTGTCACAGCAGCTCCTAAACGCTACGCGTTCACTGCGTCATAGTTGTAAGACACGGCAGCAGGTCCGTTGAACTGCAACCACCTGCCGAAGAGCATTCACTGCTAACATTCCGACAGCCACCACGCCCGACGTACGGCACAGGGCAGAAAGTGTCATATTATTGTGTCCCAATCGGTGGCCACGCACCGGTTATGCCGGCGACGCGGGTCTCCTAGCTATGTCTACTACGGTCAACTGAGCTGAGCCAAGACCATTGTGGATCTGTTATGAGCCCAAGCCCAGCTGAAGTAACGCCAGCACCACAAAGCAATGATTCCAGCGGTGGTGGCAGTGGCCGCATATGATACCTATTCCTAAGAACAACCCCCAACGCGCACTGCTATAACCCACATATACCAAATTTTAGAACGAGTGAAGGGATACCCCGACCTGCGCCTGTGGCTCTGTCCCACTCGTCACCGCGCGTGGGCGGGGAAACACGCATTGACGGACCTCGGCCTTATATAAACAACAACAACCAGCCAAACGCAATCCGGAGCGACCGCATCGACCATAACGCATCCCGCCGATGAGCGGAGAGAGGGGCATCGCTGCTTTAGCATTGTTGCGCGCACGGGCGGACCCTCACTCACGGCAGCGGGAATGGCGAGTTGTCGATGAGGCGGATGAGCGCCTCCTGCGCCGTGGGCCGCTCCTCGGGCCGCTCCTTCTTGCACTCCTCCGCCAGCTCCCTCAGCACCACCACCTTGCTCAGCAGGGTGTCCCACACCCGATTGAAGGCGTCAGAGGTCGGCTCCAGGAGGGTGGCCAGGCGGAGCTCCACCACCTCCATCGCTGCGACAATGCTCTCGCCGCACGCATACACGTCGCAGCGCGAGTCCACCCACTGATCCGCCTCCTGCTCGGGGGGCGCGTAGCCCTCCGTGTGCAGCGAGCCGCCCGGCCGAAGGTAGCCCCGGGGGCAGTACTCCACCGCCTCGGCATCCACGAGCTTGAAGCGGTTCGCAGGGCCGTCCAACACCATGTTGTTCAGCTTGTGGTCTGTATGTATGTACGGCAGAGCACGGGCACGGGTACGGGTGTAGGTTAGGGACGTGGGTTCGTCGAGATAGGATCGTGCGTGTGCAAATGTATGTGTGTCTGAGTACCTTTCGGCTCCCGCCCTCCCGCCCTCCCTCCCTCCCTCCCGCCCTCGCGCACTCAACTCACCCGCAATGATGTGTCCCAGGCGGTGCACTCTGGCCGTGAGTCCCAGCATGTCCCGGACCATGTGGTACAGCTCCCGGGAGATGGTGACCGCTGCGTCGTGTCGGTCCATGACCCAGCGCGGGTGCAGCATCTTCTCCTCCAGGCTGTCCACCAGGGACACGAGGTACTGCGTCGCATCGCCGGCGGGGTGGTACGGGAACACAAGCAGCTTCTGAAAGTCGTGGGCGGAGCTCAGCGGACCGCCATCCAGCGGGCACGGCTGCGTCAACACGCACAGCGGCGCCACGTAGACGTCGCTGTCGCTGTGGCTGTCTATGGAGGCGCTCAGCTGCGCACTGGCGGTGTTGATGTGGGTTGCCATGTCGGCCTCGTACCGGGCGCACTCCTCCGGCCGGATGTACTCATCCTCGATGTGCAGCTCCGCAAAAGCGTCAGCCTCGTCGCCGCCGCCGTTGCCGCCCACGTTGCCATAGGCGCGGCGGGTGGTGTAGTATCCTTCCGCCTCCCTGAGCTGCTGCGCCCGCTCGGGGCTGTGAAACGGCACCACCTTGACGATGACCTCCTCGCAGCCGGCGTCGTTCGGGCTGCCCAGCGGCACCAGCCAGACCGTCTCGTTGCCCGGAAACCTCGGCATCTTGAGCAGCTCGGCGTGCACGGGCGGGCTGAGAGGGTCGAACACAAGCGACAGAACGGCGGCCTCAACGCTGCTGCTGCTGTCGTTGCTTGGCACGGCAGCAGGTGAGCGAGAGGAGAACGAGGCCGCGCTGGCGGCAGGCTCGCCGGTGCCGTCAACGGTGCTGTCGCCACAGCTTGCTGCGCCTTCCGGCCCGGTACCCCAGCTGACCTCCGAGCAGCGGCTACCGATGCTGCTGACCAGGATGTCGGTGAAGTCACAGCTGTCACAGTTCGCCGCCGATGAGCTGTCGCTGCTGCGCGAGGTCTCGTAGGAGGTGTCGGGCAAAGTTTGGAGAGTGGAGGGTCTGCATGAGGGAAAGCCGACAGTCGCGGGGAAAGCCGGACGCGATGGGTAAGCGGTCTGGAGCTCGAAATTAGCCTCCGAGTTATACTTAAACGATAAAAGGCCAATACTAAGAGGGTTTTGTGTTCTGACTGGTGGGTCGCCGAGAATGCTGCTACAACATGTACACAACGAACAGCTCGAAGTTGACCATCGACTGTTTGCAATCACAGTGGAACCCAGCAGTCCTAGGCACTAAGATATCTATGATGACCATGTATGGTCTCTTGGAGGCCAGAATCGCTTGTCAGCGGCCCGGCTGGTGGAGGATTGACTGGTCAATGGCGTCAAGATCAGCCAGCCGGTTGCCACCCGACGGCAATTTGGCTTCAGAAACTTCATTCTTAAGGCCCATATACTGAAGCTAATGTGCCTCCTGTGCCGAAAAGGGTCCACTCACCGACAACCGCCTTTGCTACTGGCGAACTTGTCCGCAGACGGCTTCCGGAGGCAGCTGGCCTTCGCAATCCTCCTGGAGGCATGAGAACCACAATCAAGTTAAGCTCAAGGCCAAGGACATCAGCTAGGTCTGCCCCAGCGGGGGCAGAGGGCAGCGCTTCTCACCGGAACAAGCCCCCGAGGAGTCCAGCAGCCTTCTCTCCGCGGCCCTCCTTCCTTTGCTTGCGGAAAGCTGACATCATGGTGAAGAGCGAAGAGGTGGAATGCAATCCTAGTCTATAGTGCTGTCCAGGTGCCTATAAACTCAGTGCTTCTGTCTGCTACTGGGCGGGATATGTGTGAACACGTGTGGGCCTGAGTGCTTCAAGAAGACGAGTGCTGTCAGAGGTCTTTCACAGGTGATTGAAGAGGGCAAGATTCCGGAGGTGCTTTTGGGGTGGGGCAATTCCGGTCGTATATGCCGTAACGGCTGCTCCTGGGCTTGGGTTTGCCTAAAACCCCGACTGACTGGCTGACTGACTGACTGACATTGTCGGCCGCCCAGCACCTCTCGTAGGTCAATACATACATAATATAAATACCTTGTCAAAGCCCAACAGCTGCCTGGGAAAACAAGACTGCGTCAAAACTGACTGTTTCATGGCTGTTTCGGGTCTTTTGAGTTCCCCCTTCCGGGTTCACTCATTCCTGCCCCGGTGGCCCGTGCTGTCTGGTGCGCTGAGCTTTCCTCCTGCTGCCGTGTGCGGCCCACTGCTGGTCCGTTGGCCCTACCCTCCCAAGGACCCTTCGGAGGGTTTGAAACGCGCTGTACCGATCCCGTAACCCCCATGGTCTTCACCCGCTTTGACGTAACACCGCCACAACACCGCAAAACCGCGGTCAGCCATCTCCACACAATGCGCCGGCGGATATGAAGGGCCAGACATACAAGATCAGTGTGCAGCATACATTTGCATTCTGCCGCCATGGGCCCCTACTTTGCACGGGACTAGACGCGCACATGAGCCCTGGGCTGGTAAGGCCGGGGTATGCGTCGGGTCCCATCCAAAGGCCCAATTACAAAACACAGCCGGATGCCGGAAACCCAAGAGCGCAGAGGAGTCGCACGAGCAGGCGATTGCCAAGTCCCGTTGGACTGTGACAATGTGGCTTACAAATGTCCAGGTGCCTCACAATATTGACGTCTCACGGGCGCTTTCCTCTTCGCTCCTCTCAGTTCCACTCCCGCTCCCCGCCTCCTGCTCCCTCTTGCCTCTGCTTCTCTCCGCTTCATGCCAGGATCTCTCCGGTCACAGGCAGAGCACCAGGGGACCTGCACCCGCCCGCTGTGGCCACCACCTGCCGCACCTCCGAAACCAACTCGCGCCCCTGCACCGCCCGCTGTCCCTCTCCGGGTCCTGAACCCCAAGCTCGTATCGCGTCAGATCACGTGAGCCCACTCCCGCCCCAAACCCCTCTCCCGGCGTTCGGAACTGCGTGCCCACTGCCCTGGCTGTTACCGCCTCCGCCAAACCCCCTTCACCCCTCTCAACGTGCAGCTCCGGCCCTCTGGCCGGGGCCCTGGATGGGGCCCTCTGGCACCTGGGTTCCGGTCGGGTCGGGTCGGATCAGCGCCTCGCCGCGAGCCGCACCGCCCGACACCACCGCCCACCTTGAGTGCACCGCGCGCCTAGCGTAAATACCCACATCGCCACACGTCCCAACACGTCATAGCTCGGGAGCCGCTCATTTCCAGGTTGTCGGCGAGGGAGCCGACTCCAAGGCCACGCCCCGCAGCACAGCTTTGCGGATCCCCATTGGCATTCCCTGGGCGCCCCAGCGCCTCCCTCGGCCCCTGGCGGTGCCTCTTCGCCAGTCCTCCCCCGCTCGTCCTCATCAGGCCCTCTCCCCCCCTGTCCCCGCCTGCCTCACAGGTAGTCCCTCATCTCCAGCACCTCCTCAGCCAGCTCGGTGCGTTCCGCGTTCATGCAGCTGCTCGCAACACACGTGAACTGGGGGGTGGAGGGGAGGCGGGGGGAGGGACAGAAGGCGTGAGGGGGGCGGGCTAAGAACTTGGGGCAGGTGGGGTCGGCGGGCAAGACGCGTAGGTCGGGCCGGGGTCGGGGCACACAAAGCACGGCACCGGCCAGCCAATCCGACCGTCTGACAGCAAACCCCACGGACGCGTTTATCGCTGCTGTTGCCACCGCCCACAAGGCACTGTGCGCTGGCAGCGCAGCTTGCCCTTCCTTGCGCCCCCAACCCACCCTACAGCTGAGCTGAGATGGCGGCCCTGACGCCCTCCCAGTGGGCCCGGCGGATTCTGCCCTGTCAGGGGTTTCCGCCTTCCATCATAAAATTCGCCGCCAAACCCACACCCCTCACTCCCCCCATCCCAACCCAGCCGCCCCTCCCCTCCCACACTCTCTCTCACCGTGCTAGCCTCTACGAGCATCTCCGCCTTCATCATGCGAGTCAGGATGTCGTACGCCTCATCCAACAGCCCTGGTGAACAGCATTGGTTGGCATTGGTGCCCGTGATTGGAGGGACGGAGGAAGCGGGGTGTGGGCATGTGGGCGCGGACAACAACCAGCCTTATAACTTGCCGCGCTCCCCTCACATCCCTCCCCACCGTGCCACTCACCCTGCCTGGCCAGCGCCCTGGTGACCAGGTTGTATGCGGGGCCCAGGCCTCCGTCGGTGCCCCCGTGGGCTCCCAGTCCGCCCAGCTCCCCCAGCAGTGAGGCCGCCCGCTGGCCCTGTTGGCTGCCCGCCAGACCCGCCACCAGCGCCGTGGTGGTGCCGCTGGAGGGGGTGTGGCCCCGGGACTGGAGCTGACGGTAGAGGGCCTCGGCACGCTGCCACTGGCCGCCTGTGTTGCGTCCGTTCAGTCACCGGGGCCATGGGCAGGAGGGAGGTAGAGAGAGATTTGGGTCTGGCGGAATTTAGTTTTGGGGTGTGGACGCAAGGGGGTTTCAGGGACAACGGCAGGAAAGGGGGCATGGCGGGGGCGGCTGAGGGCGGGGAGTAATAACGGTGGTATGGGCGGGCGGATGCGCGGCGCTCACCGCTCGCCAGAGAGACGACGGCGCTCTCCAGCGCGCGCGGCTCTACGTCTATCCGCAACACGTTGACCTCGGTGATCAGCTCCAGCGTCTTTGTCCAGTCATCGCCGCTCGACAGCAGCAGCTGAGAGTACTCCTCTGCGGGCGCGTATCAAATCGCGTCCTATATATTGACAACCTTAAGTAATCATGACGTGCGTGTACGTGCAAGTGCAAAAGGGTCCATCGCCGTGGTCGTTTCATGTTAAATAATTGCGAGAAGCTTCTAGGCGTGAGCTGCCTGTGATGAAAGGCTTTTATACCTGCTGTTCGCTGAGCTGCAGCAGCAGCTACAATTTGAGGCCGAACTAACGGACGGCGGCAAGGACAGCGCGGGACCTTGGTCTCCGTGCGACCGAGCTGACTGCAACGACGGACTTGGACGTTCATTTGGCCGCTAATGATTGACTTTATTCTACCGGCCTTCCTTGTGCGGCAATAGATTATTGGCAGTTGCTCAATTTCCGAGATCGTGACGAAAGCCGTCAGCTCGATATGCAACTGTACGGTAGTACAAACGAGATTATCGGTTGAGTAACTTCCGACACGACAACTTTCGGGCGTCTGGGGGGCGAAACAAGCATGCCTGTCCTTCGTCCTATGTGTCACGGAATTTTAGTTCGTTGTAGCTTAAATTCGGCCGTGCAGGAGCCAGCTGTCCGACAGTCCGAGCTTGAAGCCATCGGACGAACCAGGGGAGATCGGGTTGCTCCGCAGCTGGTGCCCTGACTTACTCATTAGCTTTGCCCCCCGGGCTGATAACGCGAATTGGGCGAAAGTCATTCACACATTTACACGGTATGTACACGCGATCTGGGTCACGAATTAGCCCGCAAGCCGTTCTCGAACATGGCACATGGCACGGCCCCGGCCGGAGAGAGAACCCCCGCCTTCCCTAAGCTTCTGATCAGCAACGGCCACACCGGGCAATCACGCCGCGTCACACAAAATGGAATCCGTCAACAGGCCTGCCGGGCTGCCGCCGCCAGCACGACGGCAAACCGGCGGGCTCCCGAGCCACACACGGTACTACAATGAAGCCATGACATGTGCTGATAGTGCAGGGCTTGCAGCCCTGGCGCGGCAGTTACGGTAACTGACAGCTGACCGAAATCACCGCCGCATCCCGAACCAACCCGATTCGCTCCTCATGCTCCCTCATAATTAACACCTGGCGGACGCCCTTCCGCGGCACCGCGTGGCAGCCGCAACCATGATGTCCAATAGTCTAGGTGGCGCCAACAGTCCGCCCTTCCTAGGCCGTGTCGCGTGCTGCGGTGCTGCTTGCATAGCGCAGCAGGCAGGTGCCCGCAGCACCTACCGCTATATCGTGTGGAATCACAGGCTGCGGGCCTCCGCAGCGCAGCCAAGCCAACCCCCCAGTGTGATGCAAGCGCGCGCTCCCGCCCCAGAACGGATGCCCTCGCCTGCCCTCAACAGCAGCCCCGGCAACGCAGCGCAGGCGGTCGGGTCGCCTCCTCTGTCAGCCGCCTCCTCCCGCGGCTTCCGCCCGCGGCTTCCGTCCGGGCAGCAGCAGCACATCGCGACTGCGACGCCCCGCGTGCGCCTCCGCTGCTGCTGCCCACTCCCGCTCCTTCTGGCGTGTTTCCATGAACGTTACCGGTACTCCCAAGGCAACGCCACCGTCCAGTCGTCCAGGCCCAGACCCATCCTCCCTCCCACTCTCCTCCGCCCGCCTTGCCCCGCCCCTGCGCCCCTCACCTCACATCCCCTCTCCTCCGCCCGCCTGCCTGCCACCCACTTGCTCTACGAGTCCCGCCCCATCCCCACCCAACCCACCTCCAAAACCCTCCCCCAACGAGGTTTCGAAAACCATCGCCCCCATCTCTCCGCTCCGCTCCCCTCCCCTCCCGTTCTCTCCCCTTCCCTCCACTCCCTCCCCTCCCTTACAAGAGGCCTCCCTGCCATCACTGCAGGTCCCTGCTGCTCTTGGCGGGCCTCCTGGGTGGCTGCATGAGCACCAGCGACAGCACCACCGCCATCGCCAAGTTGAGAGCCAGGCTCACCTTGCTCTCAGTCCAGTGCAGCCACAGGGGCGGCACGCGGGTGGGGGGCGAAGAGCCGGAGCCGGCAGCGGCCCCCACACCGGCGCCCGACAGGGCGGCGCGGCGGCCGGCGGCGTCGGCGCTGCCCGCCTGCTGCTGCTGCTGCTGCTCGCCCGCTGTGGAGCACTGTACCTCATCTAGGGCCTTCGTCAGCCGGGCGATCTGAAGGGGGTACGAGGGAAGTGGGGGTGGGGCGATGAACAACAAGGTGCCGCAGAGGAGAGGAGGGAGATGACGTGGGGGGTGGGGTGGGGTGGGGTAATCCACAGATAGGACGGACTCCTTGAGAGCGCTGTGGGGTGAGGTGGGGGTTAGGGGTCCGATTAGGCAAGCGGGCTGGCTCAAAAACGCAGGTGAAGGTAGTTTAACAAGGAGCCAGCCGCCCCAGGCTTTTCGAAACCCGCGCGCCCTCCCCAACCCTCACCTAGCCCCCGTAACCACCCCACGTGGCCGGACCCACCCACCCGCTGCTTGCGGATGGCTGGGTGGGTGCGCCCCGCTGCTGCTGCTGCTGCTGCTCGCAACTTCACCACCACCACCCATCCGCCCAGCCAGGCAGCCGCTCAGCCGCTCAGTCGCACCCACCTCCCTGTCCCGCTGCTTGACCTCATTGAGCAACCGCTGCACCTCCGTCTCCAACTCCTTGGCCCGCACAAAGTGCTTCTTGGCCAACAGCTCAGTGGCCGCACCCCCGCCTCCGCCGCTGCCGCCGCCTCCGCTGCCGCTGCGCTCCCTCTCCTTCTCAAGCTCCTCCCTCGCCTCGCGCGCCTCCCGCTGCGCCTTCTCCTTAGCGGCAGCCGCCTCCCGCTCCGCCCTCTCCGCCCTCTCCGCCCGCTCCTTGGCCGCCGCGGCCTCCTTCCCCGCCTTCCCTGCCGCCTCCCTGGCAGCCTTGACGGCCTGGGAGAGCTCCGCCGCGGCGGCGGCGGAGGAGGCGGAGGAGGCAGAGGCGGGCAGCTGGAGCTTGAGCGCGGTGGCGGCGGCGCGGACCGAGTTGGCCAGCGCACGGGGGCCAAAGTCCAGGGAGGAGGACGCGGCGGCGGCGTCCGCGGGCTCCATCCACCTGCCGAAAGCGGCATTAAAAGTCAAAGTGAAAGTGAGATGCGTCATTGGGTCGGGTTGCAGCGGCCAATCCGAGGGGTAGGGCAACGGCGGGAGCGAGCCAGTGGTAATTGGAGCAAAGCACAGATGGGTCATCAGTCAAGGGAAAGGAAAAAGGGGAAAACAGGGGTCGCGTCGGCGGGCGGGGTGGGAGGGAAATTATGTCGGGTATAATGAAGGTGAAACCGCAGCCTCATGTGGGGAGCACGGGGCGCGGAGAGGTGCGATAAGGGCTCAAGGGGGGGAGGTCGTGTGGCCGCTGTCCCCGGCTGGGCCGGCGGGAGCCGCTCAAACCGACGACTCCAAGCAGCCAGTCCAGGCATTGGCGGTGTAACATACGGTACGCCGAGCCTGACCCCGCCTGGGCGGCCAATCTTTCCGCCTGGAAGACAGACACGCGCAAACGCCGTGCCCGGCGCTGCGCCTCCTGCCACCCCCAGCGCGGTCGCCCCCCCCCCCTTTCCCCCTCCCGCGCCTCACTTGAGCGTCACGAAACGCGCCTCGTGCGGCTCCACCTTGCGGGCGGTGAAGCGGGAGGTGAACACGCCCACGTCCTCCTCCAGCCACAAGTCACGGACCTGACACCCGGGGGGTTCCGGGGGGGGGGGAGGGCGGATGACGGAAGGCGGAGGACCGCGAGGGGGAGGGAATCGTAAGGATTAACGTACACCGTGGCCCATCTGGCCCGCGTGTCCAACCCGCCCCCCCGACCCTGAGCAGTGTGCGCCTCGACTCCCCCCGGTACCTCGCGCCATGCGTGTGGCAGCCCTCCTCAACCCTTAGCCACCCACCCACCCGTGTACCCGTGTACCTGTATCCGTGTGTCCAACCCCCAGCCTCCTCCCAAGTCCCAACGCAACACAGCACAACGCAGCACGACGCAGCCCGCTGCTGCAGATGTGCCCCGGGGCCCCAGTCCAACACCCAACCCAAATCCAGCCGAGCACCGTTGAAGCGAACCACCCACCAGGCGCCCCCGCCCTCCCAAAACCCCCCATCTGCCTACACCCTCGTCCCCGCCCAGCCCGCCAGCCCACCCGCCTGCCCGCCCTACCAGAGCGGTGGCCTTGGGCCCCGGGGGCTCGATGGGGTGGGGGCAGCCCTCCGGACAGCTGAACGGACACTTGTCCAACATGAAGCCTGCGGAGGAGGAGGGGAGGGGGAGGGGGAGGAGGGGAGGGGGATGGGGAGGAGGGGGAGGGGGAGGGGGAGGGGAGGGGGAGGGAAGCGGGGGGGGGGTCGTTTGAGTGCAGTGCGATATTGGTACTGCTTGCAGCAACCCAACCAGGCACCGAGATAGCGATGAAGCCCGGGGAGGGAGGGAGGGAGGGAAGAAATGGGAGGGGAGGGGAGGGGAGGGAAGAGGGATTAAGGGCAGGAGGGGAGGGGAGGGGAGAAGGAGCGAAACAAGACATCTTGTGTGTGTGGGGGGGGGGAGCGGGATGAAGGAGGAGCAGCCGGTACCGTACTTCGGCAATGGCGGCCGGCGCTGGAATAAGCCTCAGACGGGCCAGCCAGGGGACGGGGAGGAAACGGCGGGTGCAAGGGTAAAGCATAGTATGGTCGCCGGCTGTGTGTATGCATGTGTGTGTGTTTGCGGGTGGAAGCGGTGGTGGCGTGTCCATGGCCGGGCCGCACGGCCCTCCAACCACTGACTCAGCCAGCCAGCCAGCCAGCCATGTACCCAGCCAGCCAGCCAGCCATGTACCCAGCCAGCCAGCCAGCCAGCCATGTACCCAGCCAGCCAGCCATGTACCCAGCCAGCCAGCCAGCCAGCCATGTACCCAGCCAGCCAGCCATGTACCCAGCCAGCCAGCCAGCCAGCCATGTACCCAGCCAGCCAGCCAGCCAGCCATGTACCCAGCCAGCCAGCCATGTACCCAGCCAGCCAGCCAGCCAGCCATGTACCCAGCCAGCCAGCCATGTACCCAGCCAGCCAGCCAGCCAGCCATGTACCCAGCCAGCCAGCCATGTACCCAGCCAGCCAGCCAGCCATGTACCCAGCCAGCCAGCCATGTACCCAGCCAGCCAGCCAGCCAGCCATGTACCCAGCCAGCCAGCCAGCCAGCCAGCCACCCACCTGCGTTGTTCTTGCACTCCCCGGATTTGGCCCAGCTGGGGCACAGCTCGTGTTTGTCCACGCAGACGGGGGCGGTGGACTTGACCTCGCGGCCCCACTTGGCGTGCTCGGAGGGCAGGTCGCGGCTGATCAGGGGGGCCCGGGGGGGGGGGGAGGGCGCGAGGCAAGAGGGCGGTGGTGGTGGTGTGTGTGTGGGGGGGGGGGGGGGGAGGAGGAGGAGGGAGTTTAAGTGGTTCAGCCCAAGAAGGAAAGGGGGGAGGGCGGTGGGCGGTAGTTCGCTCGCGTGCACGCACTGCAAGGCGAGGCGAGCCGTTACGGCCAACAGAGGCAAGCGGGCGGGGAAGGCGACGGGGGAAGAAAGACCTCCCTTCAATGCGGAGGGAGGTAGCGATGGCCAACGGACCCAAAACGAACGGGGTTCAACGCACCCCGCCACCCACCCCGCCACCCACCCCGCCACCCAGCCAGCCACCCGCCCAGCCGGTGTGTGTTTCCCAGGAAGTGAGCAGCTCCTCTCCACTCCCCTCCACTCCCCCTCCCTTGGCCTGCCTTTGGCCCCCCACCTCATCCTTCTCTGCCTCTAGCGCCCTCCTCCCCTCCCCTTCCCCTCCCACACAAAAGGTCGCATCCGACCTTTATCCCCTCATTCCCCTCCCCCACCCCCTCCCCCGCCACATGCACATACACATACACAGGCTTCACGCACGCTCGCACGCGGCCCCCGCCCACACCACACGACCCCCGCCCACACCACGCCCCCCCCCAGCCTGCTCCTGTTGCCCCCCCTCCCTCCCCTCCCCCCGCCCACCTGAACTCCGTGGTAATGTCCACGGTTGTGTTCCCCAGGTTAACCAGCAGCAGGGCGGTGCGGCCGTCAGCCAGCGGCTTGGCCCACACCTCCGTGGGGCCGTTGTTGGGGGCGGTCCACACGGGCCGGCCCTGGGCCCCCTGAGGGTCCTGGTTCACAGCCAGCACCTCGCGGGCAAGCAGGATCTGGGGGTGGTGGTGGGGGGAGAGGGGAGGTGGGTTAGGAGTGGCATGCGTCTGGTGGTGGTGGGGGTGATATGCAGGGGGCAGGGGGCCGCGGGGGGAGGGGAGAGGAGAGGAGGTGGGTTAGGAGTGGCATGCGTCCTTGGTGGTAAAGGTGTTGTGGGTGGTTGTTAGGGTGGGCTCCGGAGAGCTGGTGAGTGGTGCTGGCTGCAGTGCTTTGGTGATATGGGTGCAATTGGGGGAGGGGAGTGGTTAGGCCGCGGAGAAGGGAGGGAGGGGAAAGGTGGTTGAGCGTGTGGCAGCGACCTGAAATATAGGAAAGCCAGGCGGCCGGGCGGTGGTTGGGGGTTGGGTAGGAAGCGCATGGAGGGAGCGGGCGATCCTGGGGGGAAGGTGTGGTGAGGGGGCCGGGCGGCGTGCAACGGCTACCAAGGCGGCGTATGACGGCTACGTCTGTGTTAGGCTGAGGGCGGACCGGGACGCCATGCTCCACGAGGCCTACCCAGGGCCCCGGGTCCGTACCCCACCGCAAAGCGCCCCCCCCCTCGTCCACCGGCTCTCAATCGGAAAGCATGCTGCTGGCCGGCTGCGTGGCCGTTATCATCATATCGCCAGATTCGCTGCAAACCACACTGCGGGTAGTTGGGCCCAATGCCACATCCCGCCTCGCCCCGCCCCGCCCCGCCTCCATCCCTCCCTTGCTCTCTGCCTTGATATCTAGCCGCTGGCTGCAATCACCCAGCCACCCAAATATCCAGCCACCCAAACACCCAGCCACCCACCCTACCAGCCCGCCCGCCCGCCCGTCCCTCACCTCCAGGGTGGCTTTGCTCATGACCCGCGGGTCGTTCCCCAGAATGAGCGGCGCCGCCATGATGCACCAGAATGCAAAGTGGGTGCGCTGCTCCGTCTGGGTCAGACCGCCCACCTGGCCCCACCTGAAGGGCCAAGGGCGAACAGAACAGAACAGAACAGAACCAACGAACCAACAAGCGGGCGGGTCGGTGGGTCGGTCGGTGGGTCGGTGGGTCGATCAGCGTGGGGCGAGAAAGACGAACCGCGGCGAGGGGTGTCCACTGCCGTGCAGCGAAGGAGCCGCGGACCCGGACCCAGCTCGGGGGCCGGGATGACAGCGTGCAGGCGGAGGTGGTGGTGGTGGAGGTGGTAGGTACGCATGGTCAGTCCTCGTACACGGCCGGTCAGGGGGGAAGGGGCCCCCAGGCTGCACGCCTCCCACAGACCCTCCTTCCCTCCGCCGTCCTCGTCCTCGTCCTCCGGCCCGCCCGCCACCGGGTTACACAAACGCCCTCCCGCCCCACTTTCTCTCACCCTCCTCCTGCCCCGTCCCCCCCTTTCCCAAAACCCCCTCCCATCCCCCTCCCCCCCCCAGGACCTCAATAAACCCCCTCCCTCCCTCTCCTCCCGGCAAGGCCCCATATCCCCCTTCCTACCCCCCCCCTCAACCCCCCCTCCTTCACCCCGCCCTCCCCGCACCTGTCTCTGCTGATGTACTCGCCCGGGTGGCAGTCGCGCACATGCTCGGGGCACTCCTGTACGATGCCGTACGGATACATTCCGTCCAGTCCCACCACCAGCATGTCTGGGTCGTTGAAGCCGCCCGGACCCGCGTGCTCGGCCAGGCCGGACGTCTGCCGTACCGCCCCCAGGATGGGCTGCAGGAAGGAGGGCAGCTTGAGGGCGCGGGCCTGGGCGCCGTCCCACGCCGCAAACACATCGATGCCCGTGCGCCAGGAGTTGCCCACCTGAAGAAGCGGTGAGGGGGTGGGTGGGGAGGGGGGAGGGGGTTCAGGGAGTGATATGCTCCTTTATAAAATAATGAGCGGGGAGGGGGGTGCGGCCTGGGTGAGATGGGATGGGATGGGCGGTGGGGTGGGTTTATGGTTTTTATGGTTTTAGGTTTGGGGTTTTAGGTTTAAAGTTTTAGGGTTTTCAGGGATTAAAGTTTCAGGGTTTAAAGTTTCAAGGTTTCCGGTTTTTATGTGTGGGGATTAGGGTTGGTTTTAGATGGGTTGGGCTGGGGCGGGTCAAATAAGACGTCGAGATGGGGTGGGGTAGAGGATAGCAGGCCAAAGCGATGTGGGGTGGGGTGGGAAGGTGTTGTTGGCCCGTCGGGTGCCAATGGGATGGGGTATTGAGTGGATGGATGGATGGGCGGACACATGGCTTATGGAGCGCTTCTGGGTGGGTTCTGCTGTTCTGGGCGGCGACCGCCCGGCGCGACACACGTGAGAGACGCAGTGGAGGGCAGTGGACAATTACGGAGGGAAGCCGCCGGAAACGACCCCCCGGGAAAGAACGACCCCCAGAGCGCGCTCGTACCCATTTCCACCCATTTCCGCGGCTTTAAACCGAGAACAGGTGTCCCAACCCCCACCCTCGGTTTCGTCCTTTACTTCCCCTTGCCCTGCGGTTTCGTCTTAGTTACCCTCGCCTCCCCCCTTCCCCTCCCCTCCCCGCTTCACCGCCACCCACGTTCTTTCCCCACAGCCAGGGCTGCCCCGAGCCCCACGAGCAGAGGCTGAACAGGATGGGCCTCCCGGTGGCCACCAGTGCGTCCCTCATGCGCTCGTAGCTGGCCTGCACGCTCTCCTGCACTCCGTCCATGCCGCAGTAGTCGTACTTGAGGTAATCCACACCCCACTCCGCGTAAGTGGCGGCGTCCTGGGGGGGAGGGGGGCGGGGGGAGGGGGGAGGGGCAGGGCGAGGGTTTTCAAGACGAAACCGCAGCGCAAGGGGAAGTAAAGGACGAAACCGCTGTTCGCTGCGGTATCTTCTTCCTCACCCCCTCCCTCTAACGACCCCGGCACCTCACCAGCTTCTCGTAGCCCCAGCTGCCCGGGTATCCCTCGCACGTCTTGTTGCCCGTGTCCGAGTAGACACCGAAGCGGAGACCCAGGCTGTGGATGTAGTCCCCGAGCGCCTGAGGGCACAGGTAGGGCAGAGGCCGGGCGTGGTCGCAGCGAGGCGTGTGCGCGGGCGGGCGGGTGGGCATGCACCCGTCACCGCACGACAGGGCATGGGAGCTCCCGTCAGGTGGGAGGAGACCAGCAGGGGGCAACGCGCATTTCCTGACCGGGCGGGCGGGGGGAGGACAGCCTTCGCGCGCGCGTGTGTTGAGTGCGCGGCACGTGGGGTCCGTGATGTGGCGGCGCGGTGCGAGGAAGGAAGGCGAGATGCGCCCCCGGGGTGCACGGGCCAGGGTGGCGAGGCAGCAGGGCGCTTCGCGCGGCGCGGCGCGTGCCGCGCCGGTGAGTTGCTGCTCGTGGGTGGCGCCCGGGTCCTCAGCGCACCTTCATGCCCGAGGGGAACTTGTTCTGAAAGGGCTGGATGCGACCCGTGACGGGGTCGCGCTTCTCCATCCAGCAGTCATCTGGAAGCCATGGGAGGTAGTGAGGCAGTACGGTAAGTGCGAGGGAGGGTGTCGTGCGATGCGTTTATTGGTACTGGTCGCAGGGTGGGGGAGAGGTTAGATCGCGGAGAGTAAAGGGGGAGCAGGGCGCGTGTGAATGGACTGCGCTGCGCGACGGTTGGGCCCAGGTCGGCCGATGGGTGCGGCCCCTTGGTGCGGGTGCAAGCGCGCGAGCTGTCAGCGTGCGCGAATACTTGCTCCCATCCCCACCAACAGGCCTCCATTCGCCTGTAGGTAGCGGTGGCGCTGTGCCGATGGCTCCCGAAAACACCGCACCCAGGCTTTTCGGGTAGCAGGAGGCGGTTGACTACGGGGGCGAGACTCAGCCCAACAGCAACCCGACCAAGGCATAAGAGTCATTCACGCACCAATGTTGACGTAGACGTATCCAGCGTCTTTCAAGCCCGACGAAACGATGGCGTCGGCCACTTGGCGAACGATCGTTTCGTTTATGTTACAACGGAAGTAATTCCACGAGTTCCACCCCATAGCTGGCGTACGTCCAACGCCATTATTGAGCGACACTGCAAGCCTCGCAGCGCAAAGAGCGGCTACTAGCGTCAAATATACGGGCCGCATAGCTGCAGTTGATGGATGCGCTGCCATTGCTAGCACGCGTACAAAAACGATTAGCCACTTCCCTAGAAAAAACGCATTGATCAGCTACTATGGCACACAACGGCCCTAGTAGGGTTGAGTTTGCCGTCGGTTGTCTGCCCCGTTTCCAGGCAGTTAACCCTGCTTATCGCAGGGATGTTGATCACTATGGATACAGCATGTTATGACACGGCTCCTGGCCACCGAAAGCACCGCAACTTCTGCCGTACCGAAAGATCGTTAGGTTCCATGTCGAGGCAATTCTTGGCGCTGAAAGCCTCTGCAGCCAAGTTTTTGCGCTAAGTATTTATCGCGCGATTACAGTGATCAAGTACCGTCTAGCTTGTGACCCAACTTCTTTGTTAATTTATTACGCGTGCAAAGAGCTGTGCGTAAGGACCCTGGCAATCTTAGAGGTCGCGGTGTTTGCATCTAGTTGCTTAGCAAGCTTTGGGCGATGCGTGAACTAGCTGGGCAGCGGACATGACGCGGACGACGGGCTTGGTGTGTCTTCTTGCCCTCCTTCTCTGCGTAGGAGGTACGTGTGGCACCCTGTTGTTATGGGCGATGTTGTGTCGGAGTTACGACCTCGGGCCTCGCCTGGCGCAACACCCATACCCGACCCGGGATGCCCTGGCCTGACATCCTGCAGGGCAGCACGACGTTGGGCAGTTGCAAGATGACGCCCAGCAGGTGAGGAGGCCGGGGGGTCTGGCCACCGGAACTGCGCACGCCTTGTTCAACATACGGCTGCCCTATAACCCCACCTCTTCGTGGCTGTCGAGTGCCAACATGGTCCCGTCCACGGACTCACATCTCTGCGGCCCTGGCCCCGTTTGCGTCGTTGTCCTCTCCCCAGCGACAACTTGAACAGCAGCAGCAGCAGCAGTATCAGCAGACCGGCGGCAACAGCGATGGCACCACGGCGCCACCAGCAGCAGCAGCTGCGTCATCGGCTGCGGCCGCGGCGGACAGCGCTGCGGCGACGGACGACCAGGCCGCCTACCATTACGCGATGTACATGGAGTGGTGGAAGCTGCGCGAGCAACAGGTAGACATTGAGCCCTTCTGGGAGTGGCTGCGGAGGCAGCCACAGCCGCAGCAACAACAACAGCAACAACAACAGCCACCACCGCCACAGCGCGAGGAGCAGCAGCAAGAGCAGTTGCTGCCGCAGGAACAGGAGCGGCAGCCATCGCAGCCTGCCGCTGGAGTGTCGGAGGCCCCGGCGGCCCAGCGACCCGGTAGCGCGGAAGTGGATCGCCCGCCCGCTGACTCGGACGGCGTCGCGTACGGCGCTCAGCACGGCACGATTCCCGATGCGGCAGCCCCAGAGGGCGAGTCCGCCACGCTGGGGGCCAGCGCCGCTGCCGGTGGGGCCGGTGGCGAGCCCGCCGCGGCGCAGGCTGGGCAGTGCAGCTGGCAGGGTGGCTGTCCCGCTCCTGCCTACGAAGGAGCCGCGGCCGCCGGGCAGCCACGACAGCAGCAGGAGCAGCAGCCGGAACAGCAGCCGGAGCTTGAGCCCGGGGCACACCGCCTGCCTGAGGGCCACCCGTACTACGGCACAGTAGCTGAGCCCGCTGCGGATCTGGGTCAGGAGCAACAACAAGAGCAGCAGCAGCAGCAGGAGCAGCAGCAGCAGCAGCAGGTGATGGTTGTGGAGGCGGTCAGCGCCCGGGCCCTCCACGAGGTCGCTGACCCCGTGGCCATCGCAGCCCAGGCGCAGGCGGCAGCCGCGGCAACCGCCGAAGTCGCCGTGGAGGCGGCCGCCGAAGCAGGCGCAGCGCAGGCGGCTGCCGGGTCGTCCGTCGAAGTGCCGGCGATGGTCGGCATCGCAGCTCCCGACGGTGCGCCCTCGTCGGGCACCGCCGCGGCGGCGGGTGCTGAGCCGGAGCCGTCGTCCGACAGCGTTGTCGGTGGGTTGTCGGAGGACCCGGGCCAGGGCGGTGCGGCGGCGCACCCTCCCGCCCAGCAGCAGCAGCAGGATCAGCAGCAGGATCATCAACAGCAACAGCAGCCGGGGCAGGGACAGGGACAGGCTGACCAGCCGCAGGTCGACCAGCAGCACGACCAGCCGCTGCAGCAGCTGCGGCAGTTGTTGCTTCCATTGCAGAAGCAGCAGCAGCCGCGCGAGCAGGCGCAGCAGGGACCGGTGCCGGCTGAGGCAGCAGACGGCGCTGGCGGCGGCGCTGGCATTGGTGCCGCCGCAGAATCTCCCGGCAGGTCTATCGCCGCCGCCGCCGCCTCCGGCGGCGGCGTTGTGTCGGGGACCGACGCCGAGGCGGCGGCCCTGACAGCGGCAGCCGCGGCGGAAGCCGTCGGCGGCTCGGTGGCGCCTAGGGCAGCGACCGTCGCGGCGGGTGGTGGGAGCGCGGCGGACAACGCCACTGCGACCGCGCGGGCGGCGGCGCTGGCGGCGCAGGAGGCGGCGGACGCGGCGCCGCCGATGGTTCCGGACAAGCCGGACCCACTGCGCGGCATGAAGGTGGCGGAGGTACAGAAGAAGTGAGTTTGGGGGCGGGAGTGGGTCATAAGGGGCTGTGGTTGCGGTCGCGGCGGCGGTGGTCGGGGCTTAGGTTAGGGGGAGGGTGGGGTTTGGCTTCGGTGTTGGATGTGGGCTTGAAGCGGCTGACTCCTGGGTCCCCGAAGCCAACGGTGTGACCGCCGCCTGCATCCTCCCTTCCCCCGCTACGGGGAGATGTGTTACCTGGAGGGCTGTCGGGTACCGGTAATGCTATCAGAGGAGGCAACCCTAATGCTGAGTTGCGCAGCCCAACTCCCCCTGCATCCGCTCGCCGCTGCCGGGCCCTACCGGTACCTCGAAGCGCTCCGGGGCGGGGCCGAGCCGTCGGCTGTCCCCCTGCACATGCACATGCACATGCACATGCGTATGTGCAAAGCCGCGCGACGTTGGGTTTGCAGGTCTGAATCCTGGGGACTCGCGGGCCACGTTTTGGTACTCCTGCATGGTACTGAGACGGGTCGTGGTGCAACGTGCGGGGGGGGGGGCGGGCTGGCGCCGGCCCGCGGGCCCGCGGGCTGCCCCTCCCGTCCCGCCTCGCCCCGCCTACTGACCCCGCCGCGCCCTCCTGCTGCTGCTGTCCCCCACCATCCGCGTGTGTGATGGGTATGCGCCCTCTGCCCCCTCCGCCGTTCTGTTCCTGCATCTGGTTCTTCACCTGAAGATGTGCCGCCACCGCCCGCCTGCCGCTGCTGCCGCTGCTGCGCCGCGCTGCTTCCGATGCAACTGCGAAACCTCCCCGCTTTTTGTTTCATTCTTGCAAATTCACTCTTCAACCCCCCTCCTCCGCCTGTTGGTTCCTGCTGCTGCTGCCCTTGCTTGGCTTGTGCCCAGGCTGAAGGAGGCCCAGGGTCTGCTCTACGCCAGCCCCTCGCGCCGCAACCTGAGTGCGGGGCTGGAGGAGCTGAGGGCGCTGCACGAGCTGGTGGAGGCGGCACTGCCCAGCGGAGCGGCGGTGAGAGAAAGACCGGGGGGGCAGGAGAAGGTGGTCGCGCGCGGCGAAGGAGGGGCTGTCGAGGCAGGGATGGGGAGGGCCGGGCATCGGGAGGAGGGGGGGGGGGAAAGGGGCGAACTCCGAGGGGGTGGCCTCCGCGTACAGGCTTAGAGGAGAGCGGCAAGCGGTGCTGTGGAAACTGAACACACACACAAAGGAGGAGGAGGGGGTGTGCTGATGATGCCTTTTCGGAGTGGGGGGGGGTGAGGGCGTGGAGGTGGAGAGGATGCGGAGGGCAGCGGGGTTCAGCTGAGGGGAAGGGAAGGGGGGTTAGTCGAGGGCGCGGTGAACGAGTTAGGGCGGATTGCCTTGCGGGGGTGGGATGGGGTTGTCCATCCCCGTGTTGGACAGGCAGGCCCCATGACCAGGCAAACCCTCCTTTACCACAACCGGCAACGCGCGCAAGGGGGCGCGCATCGCAGGGCGCCGCATCGCGTCGCATCGCGTCGCATCGCGTCGCACGTCGGCATCGCGGCGCGGCGCGGCGCCTGCCGTCAGGCCCCGTTTCCAACCCTAAATTTCCGCTGACGGTTCCGAACCCAAGCCAGATACCGCGTTACAGCAGCGCTGACCGCAACCCCCCCTCAACAAACCTCAACCCGCGGACCGCCGGGCCTGCATCCGTTCTGTCCAGCCGACCGGCGACCTGACCGTTGCATGCCTCACTTCTTCCCCGCCATTCCTTCCCACTCCCCTCCCTTCCCCCTCGCTTCCTTTGCACGCACCCCAACTCGACCCGGGGCCCCTCCGTCCAAAGACTCGTTCCCGGTACGTCAACCCGGCCCTGGCGGCGGCGGCGGCGGCAGCGAATCAGTCCGACGGCAGCCCGCCCCCGCCCCCGCCCCCGCCGCCGCCGCCGCCACCTGAGGCTCCGCGGCCTCTGGCGGTGGAGGTAGCATTGAACCGGCACGCAGGTGAGAACCAGCGGGGAACGAGGACCTCGCGGGCCACATGACATATGTGACATCGCCCGGCGCAGACCAGCCCAGCCTGGCCCAGCGAAGCCCAGCTGGCCATGCGTGATCTGACCGACCTAGGACCCGCATCCAACACCGCACGCCGAGGCCCCCCCTCCCCGGGCCCTGAGCTTTCTAGCTGCACTTGCCTCTGGTGCTGCTACTGCTTCTGGTGCTGATGCGGGTAGTGGCAGTGCTGTTGCTGATGCTGTTGCAAGGGTGGGGAGGGGCTGCGCTAGGATTGCATCGTGGGCCTAGGGTTTGCGTGTGTCGGTGGTCGGTGCGGTGCCTCGGAGCTGGCGGGTGTGGGTGTGGGTGTGGATGGCGGGGGCGGCATGGCTGGGCACCGGGGCGGGCGGACACCGGGTGAGGGGTTGGTGGAGTTAGGGAATTTGCAGATGGGCACCGGCGGGTTCAGCTGCCAGCCCGCCTGGGCCCTCAGGGCCTTGAGCTCCCCCCAGTGCCAGGGAGGCGCTGCGCCCACAACCCGCTCCGCTGCTCCCACCGCTCACATCGCTCATATGCCAAACATCGTGGCCCTGGTCCACGCCGCAAGCACCGGTGTCGTGGCGCCTGCTTTTCTTATTTCTTTGCAGCGGCAACTCCCTGATAACAAGTCAACATGTCACCCAGCCCCTCCCCCCACCGGTCCGCGCGCCCCCTCGCATTGGTACTGGCCGCCGCTGCTGCTGCCAGTACCCCCAGCCGCACTTGAAGCTCAAACCCCCCGTCCGTCCGCCCTCGTGGCGCCGGTCGCCACGAAACCCTCGCCGCTCCTTCGCCGTATCCCTCCTCCTTCCCCCCTCCCCTCTACCCCTTCCCACTTCCTGGGCATCGCTCTTCACCTGATGCCTGTAACACCCCTCTCGCTCGCCCCTCCCCTCTCCTGCACCTGCACCCCCTTCCCTCCCTTATCGCTCACCCCGTCTCTCCCCGTCTCCCCTCTCCCCCCTCCTTTCCCCCCTCCTCTCCCCCCTGCCCCTCCAGGCCTGCACGCCGCCGCCTCCGCCACGTTCCAGCTGGCTGCCCTCCAGGGCTCTGGAGTGTTGCCCGACCAGGTGTTGCGACACGACCCCATGGGGGCCGCCCAGGCGCTGCACCAGGCGGCCAGGGGGGGCTCCCTGGAGGCACTCATGGCGCTCACGGAGAGGCACGCGCAGGTGAGGGGGGGCGATTAAAATGGCCCGGGACGAGGGAACGCAACGCAGTTACCTGGGATATTACCTGAGGATTACCTGATATCTCCAGCAGAAATAAAACGAGCGCGCGGCCGCGTCGCCGCCGACCAGGTGCGGGGGGTAGCGGGGGTAGGAGGGAAGGGGGGCTTTAGAGACAAACAGTCCAAAGGGGCAAAGCTGGGGCTGGGGCTGGGGCTGAATGGAAGTTGGCGGTGTGTGGGGGGGTTGGCCGGCGGGGGAGGGGGTAAGGAGGGGGGGAGGGGGAGGATGGGGGGCTTTGTCCTGCTGCCTGCAGCCTGCGCCGACCCACATACGGCAGACACGACACGACACGGCTCAGCTCCTCACCCGCCTGCTGGGTCGCGGGTCCGTTCGCCAACGTCGCCTGCGTTCCAGCGCTGCGGTTTCATCTTTTGTCACCCGCCTGCACTCAACCACGACGTCTCCCTCCGACCCCACTCCCGGGCCCCCGCCCCGGGCCCCCTCTCCTCTGTTCCCAGGGCATCGGCACCCCCGCCAGCTGCCCCCGCGGTATGCAGTTCGGCAAGCTGGCTGCGCTGTACCTGGTAGCAGAGGTGGAGAAGGAGCAGAGGTGCGGGCAGGAGATTGGGGGGGCGGGAGAGAAGCGGGCAGACGCGTGTCGTCGAGGCGGGATTGGAGGGCGAGTACGGAAAGAGCGGCGCGCCCGCTCGTCCGCCCGGCGGACACCGCCGTTGTCTCCTACTGCTGCTGCTAATGCCACTGCTCCGGTGCTGCTGCTGCTGCTGCTGCTGCTGCTGTTTCTGGTATTGCTACTGGTGCTGTTGGCGCTGTATGGGCGGCGCTGGTTGTGATGCCACTGGGGGGGTTGACGTCCTTTGCGTCGTCGTTGCTGCTGCTGCTGCTGTTGTTGGCAGCGATGGGCGCGGCCAGTGGCCCTTGCTCGACCCCTCGCGCCTCCCCTCCCTTCCCCGCCCCCGGCCCCCGCCCCCGGCCCCTCCCCCCTCGGTACGGCAGGTACGCCGCCTCCCTGGCGCCGGTGTCCCTGCGGGAGCGGTTCGCTGACGGGGGCTACGTGGCGGCTGAGGACGCGGAGAACGGGGAACACGTCATCAGCTTGGAAGAAGACCTGGCGTTCAGGTGCGCACTGCCGGGGGGGGAGGGGGGGTCAGGGAGTGATATGCTCCTTGATATAAACCCGGGGGGTAATTAAAACGGCCCGGGACGAGGGAACGCAACCCGGGGGGGGGGAGAAATCAATATCGCAGCGAACGGAACGTAGGAGACCGAGAACCCAGTACCGTAATACTTACAAGACTTATCGTGTGTGGGGGGGGGAGGGAGAGGGTCCCGGAAGGGCGAGGTGGGGGTGTATGGGTTGGGGGTTGATGGCTGGGCCGCGGGGCCGAGGGCGGGCGAGACCGAGGCCGCGAATACGGCAGGCCGCGGCCTGATCCCGACACCTCCCTCCCTCCCTGCCGACCGACCTCCCCACCGACCCAGTCGCCATGCGTGCGCCCCCTCGCCAACTCGCCTCCATCCCACCGCTGCGGTCCCACCTCTTTACTATTTCCCATGCCCGCGTGGTTTCGATTTTGCTTCGGACTAGCTCTCAAGGCCCCTGACCTGCTGTGCTGTGTGTTGCTGGCGGGCGGGGGGGGCGGGTATGCGCAGGGGCAACACCGACGCCATGCGCCGCGTGGCTTACCGTCGGCTGGTGGGTCGGGGCATGGAGGCCGACCCCGAGGGCGCCTTCCACGACTTCCAGGCGGCGGCGGCGCAGGGGGACCCCTACGCCATATTCAACATCGGCTACATGTACCTGCGGGTGAGGACGGAGGGGGCGAGGGGCGTGTGTGTGTAGGGTGGGGTGGGGGGGGAGCGGGAGGGGCCGGGAGGGGATCTGGGTTGAGGGCGGGAGGGGGGGGGGGCAACAGCGGGAAGGGGAAGGGGGAAGTTGAGTCCCTTGAGTGTGTGTATGTGTGTGTGTGTGTTTGCGCATGTCTTCGTGCCAGGGGGCTGTGTGGCCGGGTCGGTGCGGTTAAGAGACGTGCGCGGGAGGGGGAGGGGAAGGCAGGCGCGGAAGGGCTGGATCTGACTGATTGAGGGCAGGGGGGCGGGGGGGGGGGCGGGCGGGGAGGTGGGTCTCGCGGGCTGGCTCCTGGCTAGGGGCCAACCCCTCACCGCTACGGGCAAGTCCACGTCACGGCTCCCTCACCACTACGTTAAGCAGCCCCCCCCCCGCAGGGCTTTGTGTTTCATTGTTGCATATTTACTCTTGAAACCCCCCTGCACGCCACGCCACGCCTGGCCTTGGCCACCAATCGCACACACACACATACACACACGTCACATGACCAGACCACGGCACCACACGTACTGCGCGTCTCCGGTGCCCCTGCCGGCCCCTGGGCCTCCCGAACGCGATGGCAAACACGCACGCCCCCGTCCTCCACACACCCGCACCCTCCCCGCTATCCCTCCCTCCCTCCCCCCGCCTCCCTCTTCCCCCCACCCCCACCCCCCAACTCCAACCCCAACCCCAACCCCCACATGCGCGCGCCTCAGGGTCTGTACGTGCCTCAGAACTACACAGCCGCCAAGGAGCAGTTTGAGAAGGCGGCTGAGAAGCGTCTCCCCTCCGCCCACAACGGACTGGGGGTGCTGGCCTGGAACGGACATGTGAGCTGCCCCGCTGCGGTGCGGATCGGTGGCTGCGCAAGAGGCAGGCGCGGACGAGGTTGGCGTGGACAAATGATGGGGCACTGCCGCCTGCCAGAGGCTCCGTGGCTAAGCTGAGGACCCTGCTGCTGCTGCTGAGGCTGCTGCTGCTCTAGCCCGGCGAAGGCCACACCTGCCGGGGGCCCTGCCTGGGCTCGCTTCCTCCTTCTTGGACCTTTCCGGCTGCTCGCACCGCGCTCTTGCTGCTTGTGCTCTGCTACCCGGTACCGGTACTCCTTTCCCCGAACTCGTCTTCCCACCCGCTCCCGCCCCCGCCTTTTACCCCCGCTCCCCCCCCCATCAGCTTGCCGAGTCGGACTGTCCTCCCTTTCCCCTCCTGACGCATGCGCCCATCCTGCCAACATTGCAGCCCGCACATCCTCACTCCTTTCTCCTGTCAGCGGCACACGCACACGCACACGCACACACCGCTCCGCTCCGCTTTCAGTTCCCATGGCGCAGTGCGCTCTTGACCCGCCGCCACCTCCCGCCAACCCGCCGCCCACCTCTCCCCTCCCCTCCCCCTCCCGGCCTCCGGCCTATACGTGGACAACCCCCCTCCCCCCTTCCCAGGGCATGGCTGCCAACCTGACCGCCGCCCGCCAGCACTTTGAGCGAGGTGCCGCCCTCAATAGCTCGGACGCAGTGTACAACCTGGCCACCATGCACTTCCACGGGGCGGGGACACCGACCAACCAGACGCTGGGTGAGGGGGGTAGGGGCGGCTGGGGGGGGTGCGGGGGTGGGTGGGTGAGAGAGGGGGTGGGGGGGGGGGCGGGGCGTTGGACTGCCGGCGAGGGGGCGAACAGCTAGAAGAGTGTTGGTGTTGGTTACCAACTGCATATTCACACGAAGACGCATGTGCGACAGAGACGGCATGTGTGCATGCCCGCACACCAGCACATGCATATGCCCGCATGCCGCTAACCTCGCCCCCCCCCCTCATTTCCTGTCCGCCTACCCTACACGCCGCGCCTTCTACCCGCCCGGATCGCGGTCACCTCGCCCGCCCCATCGCCTTTCTCGCCCCGCCCACTTTGGCCCTATGCCCACCTCCCTCTCACCGCACAGCCCTGGAGCTCTTCAAGCGCGCCATGGAGCTGGGTCACTGGCGGGCGCCGTTCATGTTGGCTCTGTCGTACGAGGCGGGCGCCGGCACCGAGGCCAACTGCACTCGCGCGCTGCAGTACCTGCGCACCATGTTCGCGGACCGAAGCACCTGGGGACAGCAACTCACGGCGGCGGTCAAACTGCTCGACGCGGGTGCGTACGGCTTGTACTGCTTGTATGGCCCTGTACGGCCCGTACACGGGGGTGGGGTGTTATCTGGTGGCACGCGCGCCCTGGGCTGTTGGGCTGCTTTTGACGTCCATTAGCCGGCTTCTGGACTGTCTTGATGGCACTCGTGCTCGCGGCCTCGCGCGCGACATTGCTGTTCACAGCGCAAGTGCACGCGCGTCCGCGTCCTTACCGTACTCGCGCGCGCGCCCCTGCATCACTCTCCTAGACCCAACCCTTGAAAACCTAAAAAAACCCTAAACTCTAAACTCCTGCAGTTCTCAGCCCTAATATCCAAAGACTTTCACACACAAATACACCGCGTGCCCACGCGCCCGGTTCCTTCCCTTCCCCCTTCCCCCTCCCTCCCCCTCCCTCCCCTTCCCCCTCCCTGCCCCTCCCTCCCCTTCCCCCTGACAAGCTCTTGACCCCCGCCCTCTTCCCCTCCCCTTTTGCTGAAAGCCAGGTTGG
Source organism: Pleodorina starrii (assembly GCA_030267565.1). Classification (NCBI taxonomy): domain Eukaryota; kingdom Viridiplantae; phylum Chlorophyta; class Chlorophyceae; order Chlamydomonadales; family Volvocaceae; genus Pleodorina; species Pleodorina starrii. Next base: position 1,162,769 of record BRXU01000022.1, on the reverse strand, counting down.
CGATCCCACCATTGCGCCCCCGCCCGCTTGCCTGTTTGGACCGTCATGCTCTACCCCTCCCGCCGCATCCCCCCTCTCCACTCGCCCCCCTCCCCCCCTCCCTCCTTCCGGCAGGCGACACTCGCGGCGCGCTGTTAACGTACATCACGGCGGCGGAGCAGGGCAGCGCCGCCGCCGCCGCCAACGCCGCCTGGCTGCTGCGGCGGCGAGCCGGCTACTCGGGGCCTGATGCGGACAAGCTGGCGGCCAAATACTTCCAGAGGTGAGGAAGGGGTGGTGGGGGTGGGGGAAGAAGGGGGGGAGCGGTGGGTGGCCCGGGTCACCGTCTTGCGTCTTCATGGCCCTCTCCATGTTCACTTCCCCCCCGACCCCCTTTTCATGGCCCCCCCTCTTCAAGCCTGCCGCGGTGCCAGGCATGTCTCTCTCTCCAGGGGTGCTCACCCTCCGTCCCACCACCTGTGCACTCCCCCGTCCCCTTCGCCATCCCGCCGCCTCGTCCCTCCACACCCTCCGCCGCCTCCGGCCCCTGCGGCCGCCACACCCCTTCGCTTCCCTTCGCTTCGCTTGCTCTGCACACACACCACCCCGCCGCCGCGCCATCGCCATTACCCCTCGCTGCGGCCCTTCTCCCTTACCTTGTCGCCCCGCCCTGCCGGATCCTCTCACCTCCCCGGTCACTTGGCGGCTGCGGGTTCCCCTTTCCCTCTCCCTCTCCCTTTCCCTTTCCCCGCGTACCGGTATCTCCCCCCTCCCTCTGAGATGCGGAAAGCGTAGGAGTAGGACCGTCATCGCAACTGCGTTCCTTCCCCGCCTCCGTCCCTTGCTCGCAGGGCCGCCAAGATGGGTCACACGGGCGCCATGATAGAGCTGGCGCACTTGATGATTGCCGCGGCACCACCACCGCACAAGACCGCCAGCGGGGATGCGGCTCCGCCCGGTGCAGCGGACGATGAGGCTGCGGAGGAAGGGGAGGGCGCTGCCGGTGCCGATGCCGGGGTGCAGTCTGCGCCTGGGGAGGCGGCGGGGGCGGAGGCCGTCGGTGGCAGCGGCGACGGCGAGGCGGCCAAAGCGGCCAGCGTCGCGGCCGGTGGCGAAGGGAAGGAAGCGGTTAAGAAGGCGGGCGCCGACGGGGATGACTCTGCCGCCGCGGCGGCGGTGGCGGTGGCGGTGGCGACGCCGGCGGCAGCGAAGGAGGAGAAGGTGGAGGCGGGGACGCAGCCGTCCGCGGGGGTTACCGCCGCTGAAGGCGGCGCGGGCGGTGCGGGCGCCGAAGGCGCCGCCGCCGCGGCGTCGGCCAAGCCGGCGGAAGCCGCTGCCGCCAACGCCACCACTGCCGCCAACGCCACCACTGCCGCCAACGCCACCACTGCCGCCAACTCCACCACTGCTGCCAACGCCACCACTGCCGCCAACTCCACGGCTCCACCGGCCTCCAACTCCAGCTCCAACTCCAGCTCGAACAGCGGGCTATCCGATGTTCCGCCGCTGGTGTCCAGCATCAAGCCCCCGCCGCCGCCGCCGCTGGTGCCGGCCGGCCAGCTGCCCACCCGTCGCGCCGTGCTGGGGCTGTCCCCCGCGGCCGACGCGGTGGCCTGGTACCGGGCGGCCGCTGCGGCGGGCGACCCCGAGGGGCTGTTCTACCTGGGCTGGGCGCACTACCTGGGGGTGGGCGTGACGGAGAACGCAACGTTTGCGCGCCAGCTGTGGCTCAAGTGAGTGGCGTTGTGGCGGTGGCGGTGGCGGTTGGGGGGGAGGGGGAAGGGGGAAGGGCGGAGGCGGGGCCTTGCGTGCACATCATCGGGTATCGTACCGTACCGGGTGCGGCGCCGTGAGGTGTGGGTTGTGGCCTCCACCCGACGAGCAGGACCGGATGGGCAGGTCGGGTTTCAGGTACGGCGTTCCAGTCGTGTCCGCGCCTCTCCTCCCCCCGCACGCCGCCCCTACTCCCCCCGCGCCGCACGGAGCGACTCGGCAGTGTGGCTGTTCGGGTCTCCCTCAAGACTAGTTAGCTTCGAAATGACGGGGCTCCTGTGCGTCTATCCTGCCATCCACCCGGCCAACGGCCCTCCCTCTTCCGTCTGCAGGTCCTTCGAGGTGGCGGGCGTCCGCTCCAGCCGCGCCCTCGCCCCCCTGCTGGCCCTGGCGGGAATGCGCATCGAAGGATGGCTGGAGCCGCTGGCGGGGCGCCACGCACTAGCACGTGGATGGGACGCGGCGAGGCGCTGGGCCCAGGTCCGTACTTGGGGCTCCGCCACCCGCGCGGCTGCGCCAGGGCCAGGGGAAGGAGCGCTGCCGCAGCCGCAGGGCGGCAGCTCGACGGACAATGGGGCGGCTGCGACCGCGGCGGCGAGCGGCGGCGAAAGCGCAGTGGTGGTGGCGGTGCTGGCGGCGCTGGAGTGTGCGGCGGCGGCGGCGGAGCGCTGGCTCGCGCGGCTTGAGGCGGTGAGAGCTGGCGGCCGCGGCGGCGGGGGGTTGGATGTGGAGGCGGCTAATTTGGAGAATGCGGTGATGCTGGGGCTGCTGGCGGCGCTGCTGGTGGTGCTGGTGATGCGGCGGCGGCGCATCGCGGCGAGGACGTGAGCGTGACTCCAGCATCTATCCTGACGCGAGCGCGTGGCTGCCGTGACATTTTGTGTTGTGAGGGCGCGAAAAGAGAGGAGGAGAGACGGAGGAGCTGAGACGACGGGGTGGTGTGTCGCGGGGGCGTGTGAGCCTCATAGCGGTGAGGAACTGTCAAGTGCGCAGCGGCTGCGGCTGCGCATGGGTGGGGGTCTGGGGTTTAGCTTGCGGAGTGCGAGCAAGGCGAGAGGGCGGCAGGGCGGAGGCGGGAAGGGAGGGAGGGAGGTAGGGCCGCTTGTCCAGCCCCCCGGATAACCCCCCGTCTGCACGGGCCCCATTGTGCTGCGCTGCCGGGCCCCACGTCCTGTTTCCTGGCGCGTTAGGCTCCACACGTGGGCACCTGTCGCAGCGGGCGGCAGGGGGGGGGGCCGACGGCGCGCGCCAGCTGAAGCATGCCGCGGTTGGGAGCGGCGATGCCCGTTTTTAGGCGTGGACCTTTCTCTTGGTTCGTCCGTTAGTGATGCAGTCTGAGATTGACCGTATCATTGGATCTGAAGGGGGGAATGTGAGGGGAGGGAGGAAGGGAGGGAGGGAGGGAGGGCCGAGGAGCGTGGATTATAGAGGAAGGCCCGTCGAGGGGCTCCTCGTATCGTATCGTGACGCGGGGGAGCACTGCGGCTGCCGCTGGGAAGAGGGCATCCATTCGTTCCATCTCCACTCACTCGCTCACTCACTCGCTCGCGTCAATGCTCGCCGGCAAGGTTCTTAACCGAGAACCGGCACAAAGCCGAGAACCGGCAGAAATGCCGACCGTTGCGTTGCGTGGCGATGGGGCAGCACCCCGCACCCTGCACCCTGCGCGCGCTCCTCCCGCGCACCCGACTGCCACGGGGGGGGGGCGCTGCCGCGCCGGGGTTCGTGGCGGCTGACGGAGGGGCGGGCGCCTGCCGCGGGAACGCGGGCATGCACGGCCCGGCCCGACACGCGTGATGACGGCACCCACGGCAACGCGGCTAGTGACCCGCGGACCGGTGCCCGGAGCGCATCGGAGGGGCTGACCGGAGGTGCAGCTTGTTCATCAAGAAAGCTGCGACCAAAGGCGCGGCGCGCTGGTTGCCTCAAAACAGGCCTTCACGTGCCAGTGCCTGCTGGGCGCTGCGGAGCGAGCGGGACGACCCGCTGACAGGTTCGAGTGGGCAGCAAACTGAGGACACGCGCCGAAGCAACCGGGGGGGGGCAGGGGCAGTGCAGGGTGCGCATGCACCATGCAGTCCCGTGCTGACGGCCCCAGGGGCTGGGGAGGAAAGCACGACAGGGCCCTAAGCACGCGGTCAGCGCCCCTCTGGACTGAGGGGCGGGGCGCGCAGGGCTCCGGAGGACAAGATCCTGAAAACCCGAACGTCAGGCCATCCTGAACCGGGGCTGCTGAAGTGGAGGTGACCGATTCGCAAGGCGCCAAGCAGCGCTACCACCTGGCAGCAGGGGGGGCAGCGCGGTCGCAGAGCCCCGGGCAGCCGCTGCATGACAGGATAATGGTCGGGCAGCCGCTGCGCACGGGCGCTGTTGCCGCTGACGTGCTGCAGTCGCCATCGACTGGACCGGAGAGAGAGAGAGACAGGGCGAAGGCAGCTGCAGGTGCCCAAATCCATGCGGCCGAAAATCGGGGCCGAGCACTGGGCATATCCCCGTGGTTTCACCGGGGCGGCGTCCCCTGTTCAGTTCATCCGTGTGTCCGGCCGCCGGACTGAATCCCCAGTTCGGTCGCTTGGGGCCGCACGGCCTCGTGGAACCCTCCTCCCCTCAATGAACCGTTATACAGTGGAACCCAAAGGATCGCCGGTGGATACCGTGTGTCCTGCCGCTGCAGTGTCGGAAAGCTAGCGGGCCCAAGCGACCGCCAAAGGGACTTGATCCGGAACAGAGATACTCCCGTGGGGGCCAACACATGCGAAGTTGGCTGCCGAGGCCCTTCGGCGGCAGACAAGGTACGATGGAGCGGATGGAGCTTAGCCTGGCAACGATTCGGTGGCAGGGGTGTAGAGGCGTGGGTGCTGGAGGGCGATGCGCGAAGACAGCGGAAGCATTGAGACGGAGGGCGTGATAGGCCGCAGCGTAATATCTGCATGAATCGGCCGGCCTGGGCCAGCTGGGTTGTCCCCTGGGTTTGCTTTCGTTATTTCGCATACATGCACTTAGGCTCCCCACCTTCCCTCGTCCCTTGAGCGCCTGAAACCCATAGATGGAAAGGGAAGTGCAATTGGTGAGCGGGAGGGGGGGTTCGCAGCAGTAGGGGTGCAGAGCGATAAGCGGGCGGTGCTTGGGCATATGATGCTCTGAATAATTGCCGCTCCGCCGCTTTGGCATGCGCCGTATGAAGCTGATCCCTACACTCTTCAACATAAAAATGCCCACCGACAGACGGAGCGGTGTCACACCCGTATGTACTTTGTACGACGGACAAAAAGAAAACGCAGTTTGAGCCGAAAATCTAAACACCCTAGCGCACCTTTATGAAACGTTCAACATTAATACCAAGGAACTTGCCAGGTCACACTCTCTTTGAGGAGCGCCGCCGCCTTCTTGGGAGCAACAACCTTTTGTGGTGAGCTTGGTGTCTGTTTTCTGACAAAATATGTTGCTACAGAAACTGGTGTATTGTAGGCTGTGCGGAGCTGCACGCTAATAAGGGCGCTTTGCGCGCGCGGAAGTTGACTTCTCACGGGAGAGCATATGAAGACGTCAAAAGTGTCTCTTACGTTGGGCCATTCTGACAAGAGGCCCTCCTCTCCCGTTGCCTTAGCTGTGCAATTGGAGAGGACCTTGGACGGGAGGGGACGGGACGGGATCGCGGCGCGCCCAGTGGCGAACAACCCCTTGTGGCGCTTGGACTTGACCGGACCCACAGCCCGGAGGACGTCCAGGCGCTTGCATGCCCCAAACGCGGCGGCGAAGCCGCGGCCAGGAGGGGCACGTATGGCGGATCGATGTGTTTCTCGAATCAGCGCCTGGACGGCGACGCGGCGGTTGCATGGCCGTAAAGCTGCAAAAAGGAGTCGGACTGGGAGCACTGGGCCGCAAGGACGAGGTCCTGGGCGGACTTCATGTGGAGGGAGGGCGCCGGATTGCCTGCGGCCCTCGCCAAGCACTGACACGCGGCAACCGACAGCTGCACCGTGGACTCGGCTGACGTAAACGCCGTCGCCCGCGGACGTGGATTTCTCTCCTATGCTCTTCCTTTGCACAGGCCGCGTAGGGTCCCGCCCGGGCAGGTAACAAGGTCGACAAGCGGGTCCCCGCCCGGCGCCTGGTGGTGCAGCGTGCAGCACCATGGGTGACACGCGAGTTTTTGTCGGCAACCTGCCGATGGATGTCCGGGAGCGGGAGGTAGAGGACCTGTTCTTCAAGTACGGACGCATACGGAGCGTGGACCTCAAGGTGAGCGAGGAAGGGGACGGGGAACGCCGACGCGGCGACCCGAGCAATGCAGCTGGGTTTTGGTACCTGCTCGCGTGTGGTGAACGACGCCCCGCTGTCCCAGCGCACATCCCTTTCATTATCCCTGTGTGAACCTTGTTTGTTGTCTCGAGTATGCTTGTGTTGTCTTGATGCACTCCGACGATTAATGAAGTCACGGTGCGATCCTGTCCTTGCTCTGCCTGCAGATTGGACCTCGTCCGCCGGCGTTTGCGTTCGTCGAGGTAAGCTTGGACCGGCGACGGGACTGTGTTGTCATGGTGTAGCTTCTCATTAGGGGAGTACGGGGGGTCGGGAAAGCCTTCTGCTATGCAAGCGTGATGAGGAGAGTGTGCTGCTTCGTTCGCGCGGGTGTCGAGTCAATTCTCCACCACCTGCATCGGGTGTCTTGGGGAGGTCCGTTCCTTGCAAAATACCGAGATTAGCCTGCTTGCAAGGGACCTTCGCTTACGACGAACCTCATGGCGCTGTGCATTGCAGTTCGAGGACCAACGTGACGCATACGACGCGGTCCGCGGCCGGGACGGAATCGAGTTTCAGGGCCAGCGCCTGAGGGTAGGTACCCGGCGTTGAGGGAACATGAAACGAAGGCCAGCAGCAGTTGCTGTTGGGTCGGGGGCTTAATTGAGCAGCTACACGATGGCGGACGCGGGAGGACATCCTCTTTATGTGCATTGTGCAGCATCGTCATTTTCGTATTCGGCTTGCAGCCATGCTCGTCCTTGTGTTATAAAAAAGACGGACGAGTGTATCGTGCTCTCTGGGTATTGGAGTGTGCGCCACGGTGAGGAGGCGGCAACCATGGTGTCTTACTTCGGCAATATGGTGTCTTACCACATCCCACATGTAGGTGGAAGTTTCCCATGGCCGCCGGGGCGGCTTTGGCGGCGGCGGTGGTGGTGGTGGTGGCGGCGGCGGTGGCGGCGGCTACGGTGGCGGCGGTGGTGCCTATGGAGGCGGTGGCTACGGGGGTGGCGGTTATGGCGGTGGTGGCGGCGGCGGTGGCGGCGGCTACGGTGGCGGTGGCGGGGGTGTCAGCGGCAGCTCGCGCAGCCTGGGCCCGAACCCGTACGGCCCCAGCCGGCGCACCGACTTCCGGGTGATCGTGACGGGACTGCCCGTCAGCTGCTCGTGGCAGGACCTGAAGGACCACATGCGGCGCGCCGGCGAGGTGACGTTCTCGCAGGTGAGACCATAAGCCCTAGTGCCAGCCACCCGGTCCGGCCAACCGGCCCCAGCTAGGATGAAGCTGGGGTTCTGTGGTTCTCGAGCCGGAAATTCCCACCAAGCTTCGTTGCGCCATCTTCCGGGCTGATTGGCTGATGTGAAGGTCATTATTTGCATCAAATTTCGCGACTAGTGCGCTGCGTGGCGGGAAAGCCCGTTGGAGACAGCAAAGCCAGGGGTCTCGGCAACTGTGTCAGCAAGCAGTTTTGTGCGTCGTGGCCTGTGATCTGGAGCTTGCATCTCCCGTGCTCATGGGGATCTCCTACCCTTGTTTTCTCTGCCCCAGGTCATGCGGGACGGCCGCGGGATGCTGGGCCTCATCGACTACGCGAGCCGGGACGACATGGAGACGGCGCTGCGCAAGCTGGACAACAGCGACTTCCGCAACCCGTACGATACGTGAGTGGAGTTTGCTCAACCAACCGGTGGCCGGCCTGCTGTGGTTGTGTTTCCAAACGCGCGCGCACGCAACACGCCCTGATCGCGTATAATGTTGCCTGAGGAGTGCCTTCTGGTCAAGGACGGGCTGCGTGTTGTGACGATTGGCGTTTTGTGGTAGGATGGCATTGTGGACGCGTTCGGACTGCGTCGTGAAGCGCAGAGTGCAAGCCAACCACACACGTTCCGTCTCCTTTGCTTGTGTGACCCCCAGTGCTAAGATCCGCGTCCGTGAGGACCGCGACGGCAACGGCGGCGGCGGCGGTGGTGGTGGTGGTGGTGGCGGCGGCAGCAGGCGGCGCAGCAGCCGGAGCAAGAGCCGGAGCAAGAGCCGCAGCCGGTCGCGCAGCAAGAGCAAGAGCCGCAGCCGGTCGCGCTCCCGCAGCCGCAGCAAGAGCCGGTCGCGCTCCCGCAGCCGGGGGGGCAAGAGCCGGAGCCGGTCGCGCTCGCCCGTCCGCAGCAAGAGCCGGAGCAGGTGGGGCGGCGGTTGACTACTGGCGTGATAATGAAGTCAAAGTCGACATGTCATGAGATGTAGTTTCATGTGTCATGTCTTTAAACTTGGTGCCCCCCGTCCTCACTGCGCAGGTCGCGAAGCCGGTCGGCGTCGCCCGCCCGAAGCGGCGGCAGGAGCCGCAGTCGCAGCCGGAGCCGCAGCCCGGCGCGGGACGAGGACCGCCGCGAGTAGTGGAACCGGGCTTGGGATGCGTTAGAGCTGCATTGCGTTAAACGCTGATGCAGTTTTTGTGAAAGGTGATACGTGCTATGGTAGGCCCCAGAACAACCGGTCACGACGGTGGAGGACTTGTCCATTCCGTCCGACGGCTATCTTACTCATACAATAACATTTTTCTGCGCAATTCTGTCCATGTATACACGTTGACAATCTCATGGACGACAGCATGCGGACATCCGGGGTTGGAAGTGGGTCTGCCGTATGAGCTACATGCTAACCTTATCAGATTGGTTGAGCACCCGGTGCTGGCTCTGCCGAACGGAACGATACTGGCTACCGTTACTAGCGATTGTTCATGTAACAAGGTTTGAGTATGAAAAAGGGTGGAAACGGGTAAACACCAAAGGTGCCGATGTGTAAGGATTCCGGCGACACCGTGCAAACTCCACACCCGCGAGACCGGCATCCGCAGAAGCCCTCAGCAGCATTACGCGTCATTGCACGCCATGGTGATGTGAAAGTAAGACCCGTGGGTTGCTGTGGCACTCCACAACGGGCTTTGCGCCGATGTCGATAGTCGCTTGAGGTGCGGGCGGTCGATGACCAAAACATCCTGACGAATCCATCGAGCTGTACTAATGTCAATCCAGCTGCTAGCAGCTTGCTTAATTCTCAAGTACTGCGCCAACATAGGCTGCCTCTTGAGGCCGCTGCCTGGCTGCGACGACGACCTGAAGCGCGTCTTCAACCTGCGCGGTTTGAAGGTGGCGGCGGCTGCCAGCGCGGCGTGGTGGGGGATGAACGCGCGCACGATGACGGAGAGAAGCTACAATTCGTTTTCGGTGTGCCGTCGTACAAGGTACCCGCCAGCCCCATGATGGCATATGCAGCCGTGCGGTCGACACGGTCAAACGCAGGCGAATCAACTGTCGAGGGTCAACCCCCACAGGCTACACTGAGTGCATAAAAGCGTCGCCCCGGCACTGCCCCCAAACAAGCCTTCAAATGAGTGATCACTTCGCACGTGCGCCCAATTCAAACTGCATCGCAAAGCATCCCGCAAAACACTGTCGGAGTCACGCCGATGTCCCGGTCGAAGTACCTAGGTCGAAGTCAGTAGGCATCAAATAGGCATCATCCGCCATGCGCGCCAGCCCTTCCATCCATGATTATGCTTTCACCCACAAAACCCGCCAGCCCGCGCACCAGCACATGTGCAGCAAGCGCACCTCCCCCTTTCCGCCCGCTCACGCGTTTCCCAGGCATCAAACCTACAAAAATGCCTCAGCCCCTCCTGTTCGTACTGCCCCCATTACGAACCAGCATGCTCCTTGGCGCCCTCGATGGTGTGTTCGTGCGTGGCCCTCGACCGGATCTTTCGCAGCTCCGTCTCCACGCGGATGTACGTCCACTGGTAGCGCCGGAACACCTCCACCAGCGCCATGACCAGCGCCACCGTGTTGTATCGCTCCAGATCCCCCACCAGGCGATGGATCCAGCTGAGCCGCAGCGCCAGATTGGAGACGACCGCCCACACGTACCAGCCGCGGCTGTACAGCGCGTCAGGCCGCAGACCTGGCAGCCGCAGCACCCGCAGCACGTGTGTGCCGCCTGCGAGCATGCGCGGTGGGAGGAGGGCGAGCGCATGCGTCGAGGGGCCCCCAATTTGGAAAGGGGCCACGAATGGCGGGGAGGGTACTGTATCCAGCATGGCGTCCGCTAGCTTGCCACCCGGGTTGGGCATTGAAAAAGGTCGCGTCTCCCACCCAGAAAGGGAAGACAAGCGCCGCACGGCATGTTGCCCCGTCCCCGTCAGGCACCCCGGCCTTGTCTCCGTCACGCCAGCAGCAACCCATCGCGCCGATGCGGCTTCCCTGCCTGCTTCCCCTCCTCGTCCTCCTCCCCCTCCTCCCCCCGCCCGTCCGCCTCCCCGCACCTACCCGGCTGTACGAGCCAGGGCATGTCCCAATCCATCTCCAGGTCCCAATAGAACGAGTAGATCGAGTTGACCAGCAGGGCGGCGATCCACCAGCCGTACAGCCCGTACCGCTCGCCGCGCACGTGGTACTCGCGCTGGATGGCCGTCAGCACCAGCGCCGGGAAGGCGGTGCCGTACTTGGCGGCGTTGAGCAGCTGCGAGCGGTTGCCCGTGGTGCGGTGCACGATGACGCACTGCACGAAGCGAATCATGTATGGCAGGCAGATTGCCAGCAGCACGGGCGGCGACAGCGGGTTGACCAGCGGCTGCCCGCTGCCGCCCAAGGCCCCCGTCAACGCCAGCGAATGCAGCGCGGGCCCTGGGGATAGGCGGAGGACCGCCGGGGAGGGTGCGGAGAGGTAAGAGGGCAAAGAAAGGAGGGGGCACGGGGAGGGGGGCCGAGACGCCGTGTGTGTCGGGGGGTGGGAGGTTGAGGGGTCAGAAAAGAAACAAGATACCGCGGCGGAAATTGAGGGGGGGAGATGCCAGTCAACCCCGTGGCTGGCGGCCAGCCCTCGTTCGTGTTTGCGCTGGTATGTTGACGGTCGTCCCCCTAGATGTACATGGTCGCCGCTGGGGATGGTTTGCGCGCCGTCCATTGGTGCACCGAAGTCTCACGCCGAATGGCATGCGGACCTAGTCGGCCACGGCGCTCAAAGGCCCCCCTCCCTCACGAGCTGCCGGCCAGTTTCCACATGCAGCTGCCAGAGTCCCCTGGGGCCGGGATACCTGGTACCAATACGGGGTAGAAGCCAGTGCGGGGGGCATACACCGGTGAAGCCACCGCTGCGCTCACGAGGCGTCCACGCACATTCACACACGCGCACACGCACGGGCCCTTGCCCTTGCCGGCGCCCCTATGCCGCCGGTCCCTGCCTCCATTGCACCCGGCGCATGCCGCGCCACCACCAACGCATGCAAAACATCCTCTCACAGAGTACCGGTATTGGTTTTACAACAAACTCTCTCAGACTCTCACCCACCCACTCACCCGTCACCATGACCGCCGCCGTCTTGGCCAGGTCTCCGCTGCTCTTGCTGAGCGAGGTCATGATGTCCGCCATCAAAAAGTCCGCCCAGCTGACCTCTTGCAGCGGCAGCACCACCCGCTGCAGCGTCTGGCCGAAGAACATCCGCGCGGGCATCGCCAGCAGGTCCAGCGGCGCCACCAGCAGCGCTGCAGTGAAGAAGTAAAACACTACGGCGGTCAACTCCGCGCTGCCGATGGCGCCGGCCGTGGCCAGGGCGGAGAAGGCCGCGGCGCAGGTGAGGCCGAGAATGGTCAGGAAGGAGGCTATCTGGAGAGTGAAGGGGAGGGCGCGGTGCAAGGGGGGTGGCGGGAGGTGGGGAAATTGTTTGGGACGTGCAGGGAGGGAGAGGGCAGCCCAAGACTGCGTTATCGGATCTTCTGTTATCGGATCTGCTCCAGGGATAAGGTAACTGCGGTGCGTATGTGGCGTTCTAGGGCAGGCGTGGGGTGGAAGAGTTGTGGGTGTGGGAAAGGTTGTGCGAGGGGCAGCTGTGGGGAAGCGTGAAGACATCCGTTGGGGAGGTCTGCGAGCTTTGACCTGGGGAATTGGTGGGACTTGGATTTTGAAAGAGAGTAGGTGGGTGGTACATGCACACAGCGGAGGGAGGGCAGAGTGATAACGCCATGACTGATGGCCTTCGGGCCGCACACTCGCCGTACAGAGCAACATCCCGAGGCCCCCACGCACCCGATAAAGTTCCCCATGGGGGAGAAGGTACTTTCTGTCCTTTAAGCTGAAGCATAGTTCGTACTCAATTCCCAACGCGTTGAATCGTTGTACGTTGTGGCCCCACAGCCACAACGCGAAGGTCACTGGCAACATTGGCTGGAAGTAGATCAATTGTAGTTCTCGTGTAACACGGTTTAATCGTGGTATGTGATACGCCAAGATGAGCAAGCAGGCGCAGCACCAGGCCATGCCGGCCACCTGCGCAAGCTGTATCACGCTCAGTTGCTACGGCCGAGATAAAGTTGAAAACAATTTAATCATACCCTGATTGCCCATTTCTTGGTGCTCCCAGTCCAAAGCTTTCCAGTCCTGTGGGAAAGTAGGCTACTTAAGAAGCTGCAGCCAAAATTTGCCGACGCGAACGCTACGCACCTATCCATGGCTTGCTACATCTCAGGGGCTTTATCTAGGACGTGCATTTTATTGCTTCATGAATCGGTCAAAGCATTTAAGATAGAACTGATCATAGGCATCTCCAGTTATGTTCTATACAACACCGTTATCGCCGATATGAGAAATGCAACGCAGCATATGTGCTACGAGTGGAATCATAGTAAAAGTGATGCTGTGAAGCGGAAAACCACTGTCCTCACCGCCTTTGTCGGCCCAACTGCCAACTGCCATGCTTTCCTCCTTTCTCACTGCCGATATGGCAGTTTCACAAGGCTCGTTGGATGAAGCGGGTGTGATTTAAAGGTATGCGCTGAAATATGTCGAGTGCAAATGAAGATGTTGGACTCAGTCCACTTAACGACCGTGGCGACCGTTCGACTGCCGCAACGGTTTGCGCGGTCCAGTGGGTAGTTGAAAACCAAACACAATAAGGGCTGGCGCGATCCCGGGTTTATAGCAGTGGGGTTGCGGGGCTGTGTTGTGGCCATGACGTTGTGTGAGTCTGTGCATGAGACGTGTTTGCACCCGAGCATTATTCATGCACCGCATCTTCGGGTTACGTCGACGTTCGTGCAGTGCCAGATCAGCCGCGTCAGTTACAGGCGTAACCTAGCGCCACCCGCATAGAGCCGCTCGCTCGCTCGTTCGGTTCTCACCCGCCGGCAGGCGTCCGGGGCCCAAGGCTTAAGTGTCTCGCACGGGGACGGAGGCCTTTCACCAAACAGCAACGGGCACGCATCTTTGCAACGTACATAGGCTCCTCTTCCTTCTCCGCGTGGCAGGCACGGTGGGGCATGTCACGGTGGCCGCCTTGCGTGTTCCCTTATGATGAAGGGAGCAACTGTTTGCCCCCCGCCCCCCCCCCTCGTTCTTCCCTACCCCCCATACGTCCCAACCACCCACCCACCCACCCACCCACCAAGACTCACAGGGTCATTGTCCTTGCGGAACTTCTACAGCGTCTTTGATGAAGTACTACATCCTTTGCGTTCGTTACCACGGCCTCGTCCACACGCCCGCACGTCGTCCCGCTCAAGCCCTTCAAAAGTGTGCCCCTGCATGGTGCACCATTCCACCGCAGCACGGCGCGGCTGTATCCCCCGTCCTTCTGTGGTTGCATCGTCCCACACCGCGGCTGCCCAGTCTTGTGGGCCGGTTTTAATGGTGGGCCCGGTCGCCAACATTTCCATATCCGAAGCATGCTGCTCGCGTCTTGTGTGTCACGTCTTCCATATACCATTTTGGCGACTTTATCTGGCACACGCACGTGCGTCTCAGTCGTCGTCGTCGCTGTCTTTAATGGGATCCCCGCTGTCACCTGCGTCACTCGCGTTTCGTTGGCTCCCCCTCATCGTCACTGTCGCTGTTCAACTTGCGCTCGTTGTCATCCTCTCCCTCGTGCTCCCCCTCATCGAAGCCGATTTCTCCTGCGTCGTCGTCTTCACCCTATCCCTCACCTATGCTCTCTCCCTCTTTGGCCTCATTGCCGTCCTGCCGCCTCGCCGTCAGCAACCTCTCCCTCGTCATCTTCCCCGTCGCCATCCCGGATGGAGGCGGACGACATCGGGGATGGCCCATCCCCGATGTCGTCCGCCTCCCCATCAGGCCGCGCATACGACAGTCCACCAAAAGCCGGAATGGAGGTCCACGAAACCAGGATGGAGGCCACTTCATCGTCACCCCCGCCGTGTCGCCTAACCACCTACACTAATCGCCTTGCAGCTCGTACCGCATATATGGACATGCTGCTACGTCCACACACACACACGGCTATGGAAAGGGCATGTGTGGGACTGCGGGCAGTCAGGAACCCGCCCACTGCTCCGGGAGCCCCAGACCCAGTCGAGGTTGCAAAGGTGCGTACGGTGCTAGAATTCTGACAGCATGTGCGGGGGTTTGCGGAGCTAGACGTGCCGAGGCGGGGATGGGAGGGGGTAGGGCCTGACCACCCCATCCTGGCGGTGGTCAACGGCCACTTCCGGTGTGAGCAGCCCGCGGGGATGGATATGGAGGGGGTGGGAGGGGACGTGGAGTGAGGGGAAGAAGGGGCTTCAGGGCAGTTCCCCCTTTGAGGGAGGGGATGGTAGCGGGTCTTTCAGGGGTGCGGGAGGGAACTTAGGGTATCAGGGCAGGGCGGTGTGAGAGGAGGGGAGGAGGGGTAGGCTCCTATGCGTCCGAGAGGCAGGACTTGGGGTGTAGAGACCGCCGTGGCCTTTTGTAGGCGAGGGAGGCTTTAGGGAGGGGGTGTAGCACGAGTGAGGTGAGTTGGCGAGGTGCCGCTTATTGGTCACAATAAACTCAGAACGTACTTGAGGAAACTGTTTGCCGCCGTCCAAGGTGACGTTGAGGTTCCGCATACTGGTACGTGTTCAGACGTTCCGACATCGTTTCGTGGGCAGCTCAGGTAGCGGGCCAAACAGCTCGCTGCAGCACCAAACAGCCGCAGCGCCTTGCTGCTTGGCTTCCAAAACCGTTTGCCAGCGAACAAGCTTCGGGCCAGCAACGTTGCGCGCACGCGCAGGCAGTTTCAGAGGGCGGCGGGAGCTGCAGCTCGCGGCTTTCGCCTTGCCTTGATCGGCCTCTGAAACCGCCCTCTGAAACTGCCTGAGCGTGCGCGCAATGTTGCTAACCCGAAGCTTGTTTGCTGGCAAACCTTTTGGAAGCCATGCAGCAAGGCGCTGCGGCTGTTTGGCGCTGCGGCTGTTTGGCCCGCTACCTGGGCTGCCCAGGCGACGATGTCGGAACGTCTGAACACGTATGCGGAACCTCAAAGCCGCCTTGGACAGCGGCAAACAGTTTCCACAAGTACGTTCTGAGTTTATTGTGATCAATTTCGTCCAAACGAGGCCAAGAGGGCGTCCGGACGCGCGGCAGTTTGGGTTCAGTACGACACCATTTTGCAAATCGGCCAGCGTGCGTCCGATGCATGACCAATCACGCACGGCTGGCTGGCTTCACCACTTTTCGCCGCTTTTCTCCACCACCATTGATAGCAGGACGCAACGGAAGGCTTCTGTGCTTCTGTGCGTGAGTCGCAACCTCTGCGCACGCCAGGCATAATCACAGCGTGAACCTCCGTCCTGCGGTGTGCCCGCGCTTCTATCTTGACCGCTTGATCGCCCACTCGCTGAGCTGGTCGTAAAGTGCGTTTGGTGTGTTTGGGTTCGGGTGTGTGTTGGGGCAGTCGTCTTCGGTTTAGGGTTCTGCTGCCTTCAGTTACGATAGGTGCCGGGTACCCCCTAACCTCATCAGGAACTGGTACCCCCTAACCTCGCTCCCCCCGGCTGCTGGAAAAGCGCCGTCATTCCCGTCGCGTCATTTCCCTTCCGAGACGGTCCCAGTTAGCACATACAGCTCGGGGGTAGGTGGGGAGGGACAAGGGGGAGGGACGGGGAGGAGGAGTGCGGGGAGCAGGAGGGGAGGCGGGTGGGGGATGGGATTCGTGGGCGTGTGGGCCGAAGGGCACATTGGGCTGATTGAGTGCATTGGATGGAACCAAGCCGAGCTCATGGGGCGGCCGGGGTGGATGGAGGCATGATGCGGTGCGATGCGATGCTCGGGTGGCTAGTGGCTGGCCGCCGGCGGCACTGACACTGACACGTTCTATCAGCCGCTGTGTGACGTTTTGTGACAGATTGCATGCGAGCGCTGCGGTGTGGTGTGCTGATGACGCGGATCGGACCTACCAACCCAAGACCCAACCCAATTTGAACCAATGACTGAACGCTATCCAGCAGGCTCCGTGTGTGGAATCCGTAGGAGTTGGGGCGGAGGGGCGGGTAGGCCGAGAGAGTGGAGGCGTGCCGGAACTGTGTACCGTATTGGCACGCGGGTGGCGGCTGAAGGCCGGCTGTCAGCGTGCGTGCGCTTGCGGCCTCTGCCTACCTGCCATCGACAGCAGCACGGTTGGGCGCGTGGTGCGTGGGGTCGGTGCGACAGGGTTAGGGCCGAAGAGGAACCCAGGGCTAGTGGCGCGCGGTGAAGGCGGGCGAAGGGACAGGCACGGTACGGTATGGCACGATACGGTACACACTCATCCATGGCACTGCTCTGGTTCCTCATTCCGCAGTGCGTTATCAAACGTCCCCACAGCCACGTGCAGCTATCCCGGTAAGTGACACCGAAGTGGATATGGGTCTTTTATATTGTAGGTGTGTGTGTGGGGGGGAGGGGGGGGGTCGGCGAAAGACAGCCATGCCTTTGCAAGGCACGACGAGTGAAGCGAAAAAGCGCTCCTTGCATCCGGCAACTGTCCGGCAAAAGGCCTGCTGTTTCCGCTGCTGACTCCGTCGGTCAAGGACCCCTTCGCGGCTCAGCCGTTACCGAGCTGTCATGCGGTAACCTTTGCTACGTACGGCGCGTCTTGCTCCACACGCAGTGTGTCATGACAAAGGAACCCCAGCCCCATGGTGGCGCATGGTTTAAACCTTGATGCCTCACACAATAGCAGATCCGTGTGAGCACCGTTGGGTAGGTTCAGATCCGGTCACACAGATGAGCGCGTGTCAATGTGGTTTGCGCAGGTGAGAAGCGTGAGAGACGATTTCTCCTTGACTGAATGCGGATGGAGTACCGGTATGCAACCAATTTGTTAAACCGTTCATGTGCTGCTGTCGGTGTGAGCGGGCAAACCAACAAGAAGTGGGCGCAGAGCTGAGCAGCCCTCGACCAATCCAACGGTTCACAGACTGCTTAGCGTTTTGGCCTACCATCATATGCGCGTATCACCATTATGCAAGTCCGCCTCCGCCCGCTAACAGGTCACCCGATGAGGCCCGAACCGGGGCAGGTGGCCGCCTCTAGTCGACTTGCGCATACGTCAAAACGTATGGCTTACAAACCTCCTGCAGCTCCTCGTTACGCACTGCAAATCTCACACCCGGACACACACCTAAAAGTCAAGCATCCATTACCCACAAGCCGCACGTAATGCCGACAGATCGTCGAAATCGTGGTAAGAAGCTGCCGAGTCAAGCGCGTCTGCTCCAATACACGGTGCAGCTCCTTATGATACGCAGTAACCTGCCTTGCGACTGAAGGCAGTCCCGCCAGGCAGCGGCCTAGGCGAGGACACAGCCCTCTTGTACACACAACCCGCGCAGCAAGCCCTGCAGCAAGCCAGACCCACTTACCCCGCCCCGATGCCTAAGATGCCCCTTCCCCTGGAAGCCCTCACTACCCAGCTTCACTCGTCATCCTCCCCACCAGCGTCGCTGACTTCCCCGCCCGCGTCCTTGCCGGCCGCTGCGCCGCCTCCCTTCTCCTTGTAGGCCTTCATGGCCTCGGCGTAGCGGACCTTGTCCTTGACGGCCATCTGCTCGAAAGGCGCCTTGTCCTCCGAGCTCATGGCCTTCCACCGCTCGCCAAGCATCTTGCCTACTTCGCCGAACGCGATGCCTGCATGCGTGGGCGGCGCCGCCAGGTGACAGGGGGGCGTCCAGTGGTGAGACGAGGACGATGGTCAAGTCCTCCGATGTCGCAATTGCGAATTATACACGAGTTCAACTTGAAACCAAAGGAGAAAGGGGGGCTACAGGCGACACGGACGTCGCTGCAATACGCTGTGTGTAGTCCACAGACGCAAAACGTCTCCGGTCTGCAGCGCTGGGTACAGGATGGCGTTTAAGGAGACGGCTCGACCCGTCATCGGACCAACCAACCGGCGCACCCGCTTTCCAACCCGGTCCGCTGGAAACTCAAACCTACATCCGAGGGCTAAGCTCACGGCGGCGGATGTGCAACCGGCTCACCTGGGTTCTCCGCCTTGACCTTGTCGCGAGTTGCGCCAGAAAAGTACATGAAGGCGGTCAGGTTCTTCTTGGGCGCGTTGGGGTCCTTGACCTTCTTCTCCTTCTTGGGCTTGCCGCCCTCCGCGGGCTCGGCCTTCTTGCCCTTGCCCTTGCCCGCCCCCTTGCCGCCGCTCCCACCAGCGTCGCCGCCGCCAGCGGACTCGTTCTTGGGAGCGGGCGTCGGCTTCTCTGCAAGCGCAAGGGGCACGGGATGAAGCATGAATCTGTGCAGTCATACAAACTGGACGGGGTAAGAAAAGGTGCGGAATGCGCTGATCCCCTAATGCGCTGATGGCCTGGTTGGCACAAAAAACCGTTTGTTTGCCTTGAGCTCGATTTCAGCTCAAACGCACGCACGCAGTATTGAAATTGTTTGGCTGGCATCACGCACCTTTTGCAGGCTTCTTGGCCGGCCGCTCCTCCATGTCTCCGGCGCTACCGCCGCTCTCCTTCCGCTTGCCCTTGAGCTTAAAGGCCTCCGCGGGGACGCCTGTGCAAGTAAGAACACACCAGGCCATACGAGCGTGTCATCGCTCGGAGATGGTTGATGTCGCAGACGACCATGTTCGCTCTTCGAAACATCTGTCGCGTGCAAGCCAGTCAAGCACGCCCAAGCACACGTGCTCCCGAAGGGCACAATGACCCTTCCAGACGGCTCGAGAGGCGCCCTCGCGTCACGCACCATCCTCCTCTATCATTTCTGCGTCGCTGTCCTCGTCCTCGTCTTCGCTGCTCTCGCTGCCGCCGCTACCACCGTCGAAGTCCTCGTCCTCATCCTCGTCGTCCTCATAATCCGCCTCAGCGGCAGCACGGCGCATGCCTGCAAGCACCGAGCAAAGTAGGGGCGAGAGTAAGAACACTTAATGCGCCCTTAACTAGCCGTAGCGGCAGGTAAGCTGCCTACCGTAGGCAGGTACGCACAGGTGGCAACACGAACACGGCTAGTGTGTCTAGTCCAGTGAGGTCGTGTCATATAAGCCGGCCGGTGGCCCGGAGGGTGTCCCAGGGGCAAATCTATCCCCACCACCCACCCACCCACCTGGGTCCATGTCGTCATCGGCATCCAAGCCCGCGTGCGCGCCGCCGGGCCCGCGTTTGGCGGTGGCAAGGTTCTCGATGGGGATCTTTTTCGTGTTGATGAACTCGAACAGGTTGCCCCACTCCGAGCGCTGGATGTTCCTGCATAAGGCCGCCGCGGCGTCGCCGCGCAGAGTGAGCTTAGATGCACATGGCGCTGGGGCAGCAACCTCTGACGCCATGGACGCAAAACCATGATTCCGCGCAAGCACACGCTGAAACTGCAGGAGTTAGTAGCACCCTGGCCAAGGCGAAATCAAAGCCAGCAGTTGACCCGACAAGCCTAACATTTCCGTGGGTGAGACACATCCTGACCGCACCAGAACGCGCGGGCGACAATTGCAGCAGTGCACCGGGACTGGCGGAGCCACGTCCCGTGAGCGCCCATCCGTGGCGAGGCCCTAGAGGCACGACCCAAGCCCGCGGGGTCGCGGCCTCACCTGAACATGTGCTCGGTGCCGCCCTTGAGCCGGATCACCAAGTCGAAAGTCCGCACCGACGACGAGACGGCGCCGCTGCCTTGGCGGGCGAACTCTACCGACTCGATGTCGTTGTCTGGGATGAGCAGCGGCGGCTTGTGCACATAGAAGAAGCCGCGATCCAGCGGGTAGAGCTGCAGCATAGCGTTCGCATCAGATCCAAGACGGTGCGGGGCGGGGTCAGGTGAGGTGGGGGCTGGGCGGTCAGCAATCGAGCGCAGGCCCGGGCTATAAGCGGGTCCTGATGGCGGATGGCGGAGCATGTAGCGTGCAACGCGTAGGGAGACAGCCTCAGTGACGGGATGACCGTGCAGGGCCGCGCGCACAAGAAAGCCGGACCAAGGCATCCAGTCTCAACAGATCCCGTCCTTAGCCAACATGTCGGCACCCGCCAACAGGATGGTTTCCAACACATGTCCGTAAAGTATCCCACCGGTTCCGCAGCCGTCCTCGCCTCTCAACCTCATGCGCACCACCGATGGCCTTCCATAATGCAAGCCCTCCGGCGCTCCCGTCTCCTCACCTGCCCGTCGTCTGCCTTGTAGGAGCAGCGGACTGAGAAGCCCTCCCCACCAGCGTTGCGGAAGTGCCCCGGCTTGGTGATGCGCGCCCCCGACAGGCCACGCAGCAGCTTTGCAAACACTTCGTGCACGGGCCCCGACATCTCCGTCGCCAGCTTGCCGCCGTTCTACGGATACGGGAAAAAGCGCGGGGATACAGCGTGATGTAGGGCAACGCGCCAATGCCAACTTCGAAATTATCGTCCATCACAAACAAAGCTTGCAGCTGCGATAGATGGTTTGCCAACTTCCATGGGACCCAAGGCCCGTCTACGGGAGCGGGGTCGCTGTCCGCCCTGTGTCCGTCAGTTGGACACTGCTGCTCGACTCCTCGTTCTCCTGCTGAGGTACGGTACATACCCTGAGGCACCCGCTTCCCTCTGGAGAGTTACCCGTATCCCACCGCACCTTTTCGTTTTTGGCCACCAACGCCTCCTCCGTAATGTCCAACTCCACAGTGATGTCGTCTTCCGTGGGGAACTGGCACAGCAGGTGCGCGTAGTAGGTCTGGAGGCGGGTTCAGGGAGGCCACACGTGGTATGAATTCCCACCACCTTAGCGGGAGAACACGCTCAGGTTTACACAAGAGCGGTCGCACGATAATCCACCAGACTCATGCGCTTGACGGCAACAACACCCATCTCGCCCCGCGATGCACGTGATTTAGGGGGACAAGCGCGCCGCACAGACGCAGAAGCGACAACGCGCCGCGGTGTGAGAGCAAGGCCTTGCGGCTTTGCGGGGGCCGCTGCTGTGCCGGCCCGCGCCTACCTGGCCCTTGCGGATAGGCGGATCGAGCGAGATGACGACCAGGGTGTGAGGCGTGTTCTGCTTGGGGAGGATGAAGATGCGCTGGATGGAGGTATAGCGGACCTTGAAGTCTTGCGACTGCGGAAGAGCAGCGGAACGTGTTCAGACGCACGGCTGTAAGTCATCGGCGAGATTGCGCATGGTGGGACCAGCCAGGCAACATCCATCAAGCGAAACCGAAGCGGCTTGAGGGCGCCGGCAAACGCAAACCGTGCATGCTGGAACTGGCGTTTCGAGCAGACCGGCCGCCCGGACCCAAAACGGGTTCTCAACCCACTCACGCCCGTCTTCAAACCTACTGACCAATCTCTCGGAACAAGCCCGCGCCAAAATCCTGCGAAATAACGCCCGCCCCCGGGCCGAACCACGTGCAATCCATCACGCCACACGTATCACCCGCCTGCCATACTCGATCACTCTGCGCAACCCACCGCCGGAGCCCGCAACTCCCATACAATGCCACAAACAACTCCTACTTGTCCGATGCCTTTCTCAACATCCCCAATACCGAACCACACCGGCCGAGCCCCCACAACTTCGGGTCGCTCCGCGCTCTCACCTGTCCCCCCAGCTGCAGATAGCCCAGGTGCATCTCGATGTCGAAGCGTCCGCGCGGCGCCAAGATGCCCACCTCGCTGAACACGCACACCGGCTCGTCTGCCGCGGCGGCCTCCGTGTCGGCGTGCGGCAGCAGCGCGTCCAGCATGACCTGTCGAACAGGGCCGAGATGGTGCGAAAATTGAAAGGGCCTTTGCAACATGTTGGCGGAAGGGCGAAACCGTGGAAACGGAAAGAGCCCTCTCAGCATGCACGGGCAAGCGGAGCAGATTGCCATTACGCGTATGGCTCCATAGTTTTGACGAGGCGTCCCTGGCCACACGGGCTTTGGGGCTCCCGTCTTCATCTCATTCCCCATTCACTGAGGCATGTGTCTGCGGAAGATGCGGCGCCACATACCTTACCGCACTGCACGACTCGCTCAGTTTGACCGTGTAATTCGCTTCGCACAGACAGCATCGGTGCAGGATGCGCCCGCCAAACCTATCCCGCGGCGTCGCTCCCTACCCCAAACACACGTTTCCCGATTGCAGTCTCGCCGTTTGCCTTTCACAACAATCCTAAAGCCACCCTGCTTAAGGACCCATGTGATCCTTTCGAACCTTGGCAGCTGGTACGTCATCTGCACGAGCCGGGAACTCCTCGTTGCCCGGCGGCACATAGAACGCCAGCTCCTGGAGCATGTCCTCCGCCACCTCGCCCCCCGTGTCGTCAACGTGAAGCTCCAGCATCACATCGTCCTGCGGGTTGGTCAGGTTTATTCCGGGTCACATGCGCGGCGCGCAACAAGAGGGCTGTGCTAAGCAGCTACCAATCACCTTGTTTTGCTGTGCTGTGCAGACGTCCGGCAGTGGCATCTCAAATGCCACCTTGCCGCCGACCATGAAGGCAAGTGAGGCGCCGCGTAGCTGCACAGCACCCCAATTGTGCCCTCCTGTGGCCAGCGCTTCCTCCGAAATTCCTTCCGGGAGCGCAAGCGCATTTCGGGTGTACTGCTGCAATGACTCCAGGTCCTGACGGGCAAGGGTTTGGGGGGCATGTATGGTGTGAAGTGAGAGGGGGGACACGCGGCGCTGAAAGCAGGCGTGTCCACCAAGTTCATTCTGCATAAGACAGGCGGATGCGTACGGTTTGAGCCTTCGGAACGTGGAGGCCTTCCGCAAACAGGCGCCAACCCCCGTGTCGAAACACACGTGCACCACTTCGCTACCTGCAGCGCTGTTCGCAAATAACTAGTCCCGGAGCGAACGCCGTTCCTCCCCTGATGTTACTGGATTATGAAGGTCACCAAGAAGGGGCACGCGCAACCGCACGTAGCTGACGCTCAACAACAGGACCCCTCCCTCTCAGGCCAAGCCGCACCTTATCTCGGAAGCCCAGGAAGTTGAGCGTGGTTGCCCCTTTGCGACGCACACTCAGCTGGCAACCCCGTGGCACCTTTGTCCACGAGAGGCCTTCAATTTCTTCCTTCTTGACCTCCACAACTTTGCTGCCTTGTTTTCGTCTCCATACGAAGCCCGACGGCGTGAGTTTCAGCTGTCCTGATGACTGCAAAATCCAAGACAACTTTGCTAATTACGCTGGCGCCGACGAACAATTTAAATGTTGTATGCGGCGCCAGCCGAGCGCTCACCACTCCACCCCTGCTGCCCAGCCAAATCTCCCCAAACGCTTGAACGCCCTCAGCCATTGTAGCCGGCCTGGGCTGGGCCGGGAGCACCGGCCCCTAACCGCGATGTAGATCCCCAAAGGCGACTAGTTCTTCGCGACAGAGGTACAAATATGTGGCAATGTGCCAATCCGTCCTTTGAATGGCGCAACCCCGTAACAAAAAGCGCTTCAAACGATATTGGCGCGAATGGTAGGCTCCTCGTAGTTAACTTGCCAACCAATGTATTTTTTTAGAAGTATTTCAAGTACGTGTTTTCTCAAGCCTAATTGCCATTATGGTTTCGTTAGGCAAGATGGTTTGGATGGAGGTTTCCGTTGGGCATACCGTACTGTTGTACACCGTCCCAAGGCGGCATCAGAGAAATGTGACGTTCAAGGCACATAGGGGGAGCAAAGTTGCCTGACGCTATCTAAATGTATGGACGAAGAGCCCGCCTGCTCCCTCCTTAATGACCCGCGAGTCGCAAGGGCACGTGCTGCGATGGCACCTGGCGGGGGGGCCTGATCGGGAATGGGGCATGGTGGGGCATGTGCTAACGTTAGTCATTTACTATCCCCTAGGAGTGCCTGAGAGTTAGGGCACTAAATTGGTGACCGAGAGGTCACCAGTTCGATCTCGGCCTTCGCAGAGGGCTGGGTGACCGATGGGGGCCCTGGTGTGGGAACGAACAGCAGGTGATCGCATGGCTCTTTAGCCATGTCCCTGTCCCCTGCACTGGTACAACTCATCACGGTTGAATGTTCAACGATGATGTGTCTGGCATATCTGGGAAGAATGCGTGCGGGTACCCAGATGTGATCTGAGTGAGACGGAGTCCAGACACTGAGTGGGTGGGAGAAGCAACCCATCTTAGTCAAAAAGGCGGTCACTGCGGTAATGGGCTGTACCCGCCGATGAGGCATCAGTCTGTTCCCTTAACCCACGCAAGGGCTAACGGTCCAGCGTAATACTTTCTTTCTTTTTGGGCGGGGCCCCAGCGCGAAGCGCCCAGGGGGGCCCCGCCCTGTCGCCGTAGCGCCTCTAGCGTAGCTAGAGAAGCGGAGGCCTTACCCCGATCAAATGGTGTCCGTCCGTCCGTCCGTCCGTTGTAATACTTTTTTTTAAGCTTTTCGCTTTTCGTTTCGGCATTTCTCATCGCATATTGCATTTTGTATTGCAGGATATGCATCCGTACGCATGTTCAGCCATTTTTGAGTTTGTGATAGATTCCGCTGATCGCGGCCGAAGTCGCATTAACGTCTCCGCGCGTGGAAATCATCGCAATCGCTGTCAAATATTTTATAGTGGAATTGTGACATGGCGGCGCGATGTGAATCGCGTTGCTATCGCGAAGTGGAATTGCTCGGCTCCGAAACCCCGACGCGTAAAGTGCGTAAACTTATTTTGCGTCGCGAAATGTGTTGTACGCATATAGATATATCATACGTACATTTATGTGTGATATCATAGCGTTAGGCTTGTCAAAGTCAGTCGCCTTGCGATTTGCGACGAAAATGCGCTCGTGCACGCGCGCTACTTAGGACGCTGAATAGCATAGCGGAGCGTAGCGGAGCGTTGCATAGCGTTGCGTAGCGGATCGTAACGAAGCATAGCGGAGCGTATCGCGGAGCGTCGCGTAGTCGGCGATTAAAGTCGTGCGCGCCTGTGCAGCGCTCCGCTACGTTCTGCTGCGCTTCGCTACGCTGTCGCTCGCTCGCTCGGCGATTAAAGCCGCGCACGCTCCGCTGCGTTCGGCTCAAAGTTAGTCGCCGCTCGTCGCGGCTCGTCGCCGCTCGCGTCGTCGCCGCTCGTAATTCGTTGCCGCTCGCCACCGCTCGTCGTCGTCACCGCTCGCCGCCGCGCTGCGTTGCGCTGTGCTTGGCTATGCTGCGCTCCGCTGCGCTCGGCTAGCGTCGCGAAGCATAGTGCAGCACAGCGTGCACGATCGCATTTTCGGAGTGTATGTAGCGGACCATAGCGTTTCGTAGCGGAGCGTAGACTGGCATAGTGAATCATAGCATAGCATAGCGTAGCGTAGTGTAGCATAGCGTAGCGTAGCATAGCGTAGCGTAGCGTAGCGTAGCATAGCGTAGCGTAGCGTAGCGTAGCATAGCATAGCATAGCATAGCATAACATAGCATAGCATAGCATAGCATAGCATCGCACCGTGTAGCATCACGTCGCGTACTATAGTGTAACGCAGCGTTGCATAGCGTTGCATAGCGTTGCGTAGCGTTGCATAGCGTTGTGTAACGGAGCGTAACGAAGCATAGCGGAACGTAGCGGAGCATAGCGGAACATAGCGGAGCGTAGTGGAGCGTCGTGTCGCGTCGCGTCATGTAGCCTACCGTAGCATAGTGTAGCATAGCGTTGCGTAGCCTAGCGTGCACGCGACTGTAATCGTGCACCCGTGTTCCAACACTCATACCCGCATGCACCCATGCTTCACACACCTACTGAGATTTGTAAGGAAAATGCGATCGTGCACACGCGCTACTTAGGGCGTTGCATAGCATAGCGGAGCGTGACGTAGCGTTGCATAACATTGTGTAGCGGAGCGTAACGAAGCATAGTGGAGTGTAGCAGAGCATAGCGGAACGTAGCAAAGCATAGCGTTGTATATCGTTGTGCAGCGTTGTGTAGTGAAGCGTAGCGGAACATAGCAACATATAGTCGCCGCTCGCCACCGAGCGTCGTCGTCGCCGCTCGCCATCGCCGTAGACTAGCATAGTGAAGCGTCGCGTCGCGTCATGTCGCGTCGCGTCGCGTCGCGTCGCGTCGTGTCATGTCGCGCCGCGTCGTGTCGCGTCGCGTCGCGTCGTGTAGTGCAGCGCAGCATGCACGATCGCATTACAATGCTACACAACGCAACACGACGTCGCGTCGTCGCGTCATGTAGCCTAGCGTAGCGTTGTGTAGCGGATCGTTATGGAGCATAGCGGAGCGTAGCATAGCGTCACGTCGCGTCACGTAACGTCGTGTAGAGTCACGTCGCGTCGCGCCACGTCGCGTCACGTCGCGTCGCGTCGCGTCGTGTCGCGTCGCGTCCTGTCGCGTCGCGTCGGGTCGCGTCCGCATCCGCAAGGGGCGCTACGGCAGCCCGCGGCCCACAGGGCGCGCGCTTGTCGCCGTAGCGCCTCTAGCGTAGCTAGAGAAGCGGAGGCCTTACCCCACTGGAATGGTGTCCGTGTGTGTGGTGGATGTAATTTGGATTTTCCGGAATTTCGCTTTTCGTTTCGGCATTTCTGATAGCATATTGCATCCTGTATTGCTGATATACGTGCGTTCATGTGTTCATTCAAGTTGAAGTTTGAAATAGTAACAGCTGATCGCGGCCGAAGTCGCGTCAACGTCTCCGCGCGTAGAAATCATCGCAATCGCAGTGAAAATATTTATAATGGAATTGTGACATGGCGGCGCGATGTGAATCGTTTTGCTATTGTGAAGTAGAGTTGCTCGGCTCCGAAACCCCGACGCGTAAAGTGCGTAAATTTTTTTGGCGTCGCGGGATGTGCTGCATGCATATAGATATAACATAAAAATCATTTATGTGCGATATCATAGCGTTAGGCTTGTCAAAGTTAGTCGCCTTGCGATTTGCGAGGAAAATACGATCGTGCACTCGCGCTACTTAGGATGCTGCATAGCATAGCGTAGCGTAGCGTAGCGGATCGTAACGAAGCATAGCGGAGCGTATCGCGGAGCATAGCGTCGCGTCGTGTAGTCGGTGAATAAAGTCGTGCACGCCTGCGCAGCGCTCCGCTACGTTCTGCTGCGCTTCGCTACGCTGTCGCTCGCTCGCTCGCTCGCTCGGTTTTATCGCTTTAACGCAAGTCGGCGATTAAAGCCGCGCACGCTCCGCTGCGCTCGGCTCAGTGCAGAAGAAGTACAATTGCTCGGCTCCGAAACCCCGACGCGTAAAGTGCGTAAATTTTTTGGGCGTCGCGGGATGTGCTGCATGCATATAGATATATCATAGAAATCATTTATGTGCGATATCATAGCGTTAGGCTTGTCAAAGTTAGTCCCCTTGCGATTTGCAGGAAAATGCGATCGTACACTCGCGCTACTTAGGATGCTGCATAGCATAGCGTAGCGTTGCATAGCGTTGCGTAGCGGATCGTAACGAAGCATAGCGGAGCGTATCGCGGAGCATAGCGTCGCGTCGTGTAGTCGGCGAATAAAGTCGTGCACGCCTGCGCAGCGCTCCTCTACGTTCTGCTGCGCTCTGCTACGCTCGCTCGCTCGCTCAAAGTTAGTCGCCGCTCGTCGTGGCTCGTCGCTGCTCGCGTCGTCGCCACTCGTTATTCGTTGCCGCTCGCCGCCGCTCATCGCCGCGTAGCGTAGCGTCGCGTCGCATACCATAGTGTAGTGCAACGTGCACGATCGTAAATCGCACGTCACATTTCAACGTGCACAATTGAAATGTGACGAGCAGAGTGCTCCCGCGGAGCATAGTGTAGTGTAGCGTCGTGTCGCGTCGTGTCACGTCGCGTCACGTCGCGTCGCGTAGTGCAGCGCAGCATGCAGGATCGCATTGCAATGCTACGCAACGCAACAACGTCGCGTCGTCGCGTCATGTAGCCTAGCATAGCGTAGCGTAGCATAGCGTTGCGTAGCGGATCGTAATGGAGCGTAGCGGAGCGTAGTGTGGAGCATCACGGAACGTAGCATAGCGTCACGTCGCGTCATGTAGCCTAGCGTAGCGTAGCGTAGCATAGCGTTGTGTAGCGGATCGTAATGGAGCATAGTGGAGCGTAGCTTGGAGCATCACGGAGCGTAGCATAGCATCACGTCGCGTCATGTAATGTAGTGTAGCATCGTCGCGTCGCATCACGTCATGTAGCCTAGCGTAGCGTAGTGTAGCATAGCGTTGCGTAGCGAATCGTAATGAAGCATAGCGGAGCGTAGCAACGCAACGCGTCGCGGAACGTAGCATAACATCGCGTTGCGTCGCGTCGTGTCGCATCGCGTCGCGTCGCATCGCGTCGCATCCGCATCCGCAAGGGGCGCTACGGCAGCCCGCGGCCCAAAGGGCGCGCGCTTGTAGGATTGCCCATGTCCGTGCGTGTGTGGGATCTGGGTTCTGGGAAGTAATTGGACAAGTGTAGACTTTCGGTCAACGGAAAGTCTGCATAAGTAAAAGATTACATTCTTTATTGCACGGTAAATTTATTATTGGAACCCAACATCGCATGAGTACAAACCAGTTTGGCAGTCTCCATGGACCGAGGCCGAGGTCAAACCATCACCTCTCGGCCTATAATTAATTCCAGAAGAGTCATCGTTCCTTAAGGTAGAATTCTGACATGACGGCGTGAAATGAATCTTCGTTTCGGCAAGCAACCAACTATGTTTGCATTGCGAACATTCTTCCCGCGACCACACCACAGCAGCTCTGCTTGCCGGTCCGATCGTCTTGACGCATATTGCTATTACAAAGGTTGCAAGGAGCAAACCATGAGGGGCAAAATGCTGGTTGTTGGACGCCAAGCCGCCGATGCACGCACGATTCATCTGCGGGCCGCCCAACAAGTCCAGTCGGCAACCTAGGGGACTTCTACATTCCCTGTCCTAATGTTAAAGTTGTCAAGCCTCCTCTACGACGAATACCTCGGTAGCGAAGCCTGTGCACTCTCGTCGGCAACTGCACGTCATCATCGCGACCCTCTCAAACAGTTCCGCTGTCCTTCTATTGGCAAGTCAGCCTGCGTGATGTGTAAATGATACACTGCATGTCTACTGTCAAGTAACTTCAGCCAATGCGCTGGCCGGAAGAGTTGCACAGTGCCGAGACGGCGCGCGATGCTAAACATGGGGCGGATTGCTGAAAGCTCTGGCTGTCTATCAGCAGGAATGTCGACACTCTCACACTTCACGCCCTCGCCGCCCTAGCACTCAACTTAACCCGTACGGATTTAGTGGGGCCCCGCCTTTTTTCCGGCTTCAAGGAAGCCGACACCAACCCCTTGTTAGTCATTTACTTCAAACCCCCCGCGCCCACACCCCAAACAAATTCCCGCCAAACCCAAATCTCTCTCTGCCTCCCTCCTGCCCATGGCCCCGGTGACTGAACGAACTCCGCGCAGGCGGCCAGTGGCAGCGCGCCGAGGCCCTCTACCGTCAGCTCCAGTCCCGGGGCCACACCCCCTCCAGCGGCACCACCACGGCGCTGGTGGCGGGTCTGGCGGGCAGCCAACAGGGCCAGCGGGCGGCCGCACTGCTGGGGGAGCTGGGCGGACTAGGAGCCCACGGGGGCACCGACGGAGGCCTGGCCCCCGCATACAACCTGGTCACCAGGGCGCTGGCTAGGCAGGGTAAGTGTAGCGGGCGGAGAGGGATGTGATGGGAGCGCGGCAAGTAATAAGGCTGGTTGTTGTTCGCGCCCACACGCCCACGCCCCGCTGCCCCGCTCCGTAACGGGCACGTGTCAACCAATGCTGTTCACCAGGGCTGTTGGATGAGGCGTACGACATCCTGACTCGCATGATGAAGGCGGAGATGCTCGTGGGGGCTAGCACGGTGAGAGAGAGTGTGGGAGAGGAGGGGCGGCTGGGAAGTGGGGGGAAATGAGGGGTTTGGTTTTGGCGGCGCATTTTATGATGGAAGGCGGAAACCCCTGACAGGGCAGAATCCGCCGGGCCCACTGGGAGGGCGTCAGAGCCGCCATCTCAGCTCAGCTGTAGGGTGGGTTGGGGGCGCAAGGAAGGGCAAGCTGCGCTGCCAGCGCACAGTGCCTTGTGGGCGGTGGCAACAGCAGCGATAAACGCGTCCATGGGGTTCGCTGTCAGACGGTCGGGTTGGCTGGTCGGTGCCGTACCTTGTGTGCCCCGACCCCGGCCCGACCTACGCGCCTTGCCCGCCGACCCCACCTGCCCCAAGTCCTTAGCCCGCCCCCCTCACGCCTTCTCTCCCTCCCCCCGCCTCCTCTCCACCCCCCAGTTCACGTGTGTTGCGTCAAAGCGGGTGAAGACCATGGGGGTTACGGGATCGGTACAGCGCGTTTCAAACCCTCCGAAGGGTCCTTGGGAGGGTAGGGCCAACGGACCAGCAGTGGGCCGCACACGGCAGCAGGAGGAAAGCTCAGCGCACCAGACAGCACGGGCCACCGGGGCAGGAATGAGTGAACCCGGAAGGGGGAACTCAAAAGACCCGAAACAGCCATGAAACAGTCAGTTTTGACGCAGTCTTGTTTTCCCAGGCAGCTGTTGGGCTTTGACAAGGTATTTATATTATGTATGTATTGACCTACGAGAGGTGCTGGGCGGCCGACCTAGTCGGGGTTTTTAGGCAAGTGACCAAAACCCATAAACCCAAGCCCAGAAGCAGCCGGTACGGCATATACAACCGGAAATGCCCCACCTCAAAAGCACCTCTGGTCTCTTGCCCTATTGGATTACCTGACACTGCAAGCCCTTTGACAGCATTCGGCTTCTTGAAGCACTCGGGCCTACACGTGTCCACACACGCATACCCCGCCCAGTAGCAGACAGAAGCACTGAGTTTAGGCACCTGGACAGCATTATAGTATAGAATTACGTTCCGCCTCTTCGCTCTTCACCATGATGTCAGCTTTCCGCAAGCAAAAGAAGGAGGGGCGCGGAGAGAAGGCTGCTGGACTGCTCGGGGGCTTGTTCCGGTGAGAAGCGCTGCCCTCTGCCCTCGCTGGGGGGGACCCAGCTGATGTCCGTGGCCTTGAGCTTAACTTGCTTGTGGTTCTCATGCCTCCAGGAGGATTGCGAAGGCCAGCTGCCTCCGGAAGCCGTCAGCGGACAACTTCGCCAGTAGCAAAGGCGCTTGTCGGTGAGTGGACCCTTTTTGGCCCAGCAGTCACATCAGCTTCGGTAGATGGGCTTTAAGAATGAAGTTTCTGAAGCCAAGTGCCATCGCGGGGCAACCGGCTCGCTGATCTTGACGCCATTGACCAGTCAATCCTCCACCGCCCGGGCCGCTGGCAAGCGATTCTGGCCTTCAAAAGACCACATATGGTCATAATAATTCCCAGGACTGTTGGGTCCCATTGTGATTGCAAAAAGTCGATGGTCAACTTCGAGCTGTTCGTTGTGTACATGTTGTAGCAGCATTCTCGGCGACCCACCAGTCAGAACACAAAACCCTCCTAGTATTGGCCTTTTATAGTTTTGATTATAACTCGGATGCTATTTTTGAGCTCCAGCCCGCTTACCCGTCGCGTCCGGCTTATCCCGCGACTGTCGGCTTTCCCTCGTGCAGACCCTCCACTCTTCAAACTTTGCCCGACACCTCCTACGAGACCTCGCGCAGCAGCGACAGCTCATCGGCGGCGAACTGTGACAGCTGTGACTTCACCGACATCCTGGTCAGCAGCATCGGTAGCCGCTGCTCGGAGGTCAGCTGGGGTACCGGGCCGGAAGGCGCAGCAAGCTGTGGCGACAGCACCGTTGACGGCACCGGCGAGCCTGCCGCCAGCGCGGCCTCGTTTTCCTCTCGCTCACCTGCTGCCGTGCCAAGCAACGTCAGCAGCAGCAGCGTTGAGGCCGCCGTTCTGTCGCTTGTGTTCGACCCTCTCAGCCCGCCCGTGCACGCCGAGCTGCTCAAGATGCCGAGGTTTCCGGGTAACGAGACGGTCTGGCTGGTGCCGCTGGGCAGCCCGAACGATGCCGGCTGCGAGGAGGTCATCGTCAAGGTGGTGCCGTTTCACAGCCCCGAGCGGACGCAGCAGCTCAGGGAGGCGGGAGGATACTATAACACCCGCCGCGCCTATGGCAACGGGGCCAACGGCGGCGACGACGAGGCTGACGCTTTCGCGGAGCTGCACATCGAGGATGAGTACATCCGGCCGGAGGAGTGCGCCCGGTACGAGGCCGACATGGCAACCCACATCAACACCGCCAGCGCGCAGCTGAGCGCCTCCATAGACAGCCACAGTGACAGCGACGTCTACGTGGCGCCGCTGTGCGTGCTGACGCAGCCGTGCCCGCTGGATGGCGGTCCGCTGAGCTCCGCCCACGACCTTCAGAAGCTGCTTGTGTTCCCGTACCACCCCGCCGGTGACGCGACGCAGTACCTTGTGTCCCTGGTGGACAGCCTGGAGGACAAGATGCTGCACCCGCGCTGGGTCATGGACCGACACGACGCCGCGGTCACCATCTCCCGGGAGCTGTACCACATGGTCCGGGACATGCTGGGACTCACGGCCCGAGTGCACCACCTGGGACACATCATTGCGGGTGAGTTGAGGGCGCGAGGGGGAGGGTGGGAGGGCGGAAGTCGAAAGGTAGTCAGACACACATACATTTGCACACGCACGATCCTATCTCGAACAAATCCACGTACGTCTCTAATCTAAGCCCGTGCCCGTGCCCGTGCTCTGCCGTACATACAGACCACAAGCTGAACAACATGGTGTTGGACGGCCCTGCGAATCGCTTCAAGCTGGTGGATGCCGAGGCGGTGGAGTACTGCCCCCGGGGCTACCTTCGGCCGGGCGGCTCGCTCCACACGGAGGGCTACGCGCCCCCCGAGCAGGAGGCGGATCTGTGGGTGGACTCGCGCTGCGACGTGTATGCGTGCGGCGAGAGCATTTGCGCAGCGATGGAGGTGGTGGAGCTCCGCCTGGCCACCCTCCTGGAGCCGACCTCTGACGCCTTCAATCGGGTGTGGGACACCCTGCTGAGCAAGGTGGTGGTGCTGAGGGAGCTGGCGGAGGAGTGCAAGAAGGAGCGGCCCGAGGAGCGGCCCACGGTGCAGGAGGCGCTCATCCGCCTCATCGACAACTCGCCATTCCCGCTGCCGTGAGTGAGGGACCGCCCGTGTGCGCATTAGTGCTTTGGCAGCGATGCCCCTCTCTCCCCTCATCAGCGGGATGCGTTGTGGCGCGGCGTGTTGCGGTCAATGCGCCGCTTCAAAACGCGTTTGGCTGGTTGGTGTTGTCTAAATAAGGCCATAGTACGTCGATGCGTGTTTCCTTGCCCACGCGCGGTATTGAGTGCCACAGAGCCACAGGCGCAGGTCGGGATATCCCTTCACTTGTTTCTAAACTTTGGTATATGTGGGGTATAGCGGAGCACGTTGGGGGCTGTTCATGCGGATGGGTATCATATACGGCCATAGCCACCACCGCTGGAAGCATTACCGTATTCTGTGCGTGGTGCTGGCGTTACTTAAGCTGGGCTTGGGCTCATAACAGGTCCACAATGGTCTTGGATCAGCTCGGTTTGACCGTAGTAGACACAGCTAGGAGACCCCCGTCGCCAACCTAACCGGTGCACGGCTATCGCTTGGGACACATAAGTGTTTCTGCCCTGCGCCATGCCGCTGTATGTACAAACTGTTCGGGTGTTCGTTGGAGCGAGGGGCAGCTGGGCTACGCCCGTCATTTCGCAGCAGCCCGGCGGCGTCCCGTGGCTTTCATTTGGCTTGTGTACGTGTTCGCACTGCGTCAGGACAGCTGTTAGCGTTTGTCGCCGTGTGAATGATATACACATACAGGCACCCCAAATACACAACAAAGCGGCGTGCGTGTGTTGGCCACACTCTTCACGATTCGGCAGTCTATGATTATCGGAGGACGGAGTCCATAAATGCATGCATGCATGGATATGATGCTGCACTGTCGAAGGACTGCCGGTGATGGACCATACATGCGCATGGCCCACGAGGGTGCGTGGTTGCTTATGGGTTCCATGTATAGATGGTGGCTTGATGACCGACCGACTGCACGCCTTGTCAGGGCTGCATTTACGTGGATGCATACTTTGGCGCCGCTGCGCGGCGGTCGGCCTGCCAGTGATACGTCCACGGCTGGATGGCATTATTACCACGCACCGTGGCCGCCGTCCGTCATCAGCACCGCCGCCAGCGGTTGTGAGGGCCGCACGCGCGTACAGGCGGAGCGGGAAGGCGGGGCGTCGCGCGAAAATGTATGGCAGGCACGATGGTACCGTGTCGCTATCTATCACGCGGCGCAAAACGTGACTTAGCCGGGCGGCACTGCCCATTCCACTGCACAGATAATCTGCTATGGGGAAGCATGATTGGCCGTCGCTCATTACTTTCGGGGTTCTGCAAAGGAATATAGACGGCTGCGTCGTGGACACAACCCATGGCAAACTTGTTGACCATCTGCTGGGGGAGGAGCCGGCGGTATTGTCGGGACCAGGTGCCGGGTGGGGGAGCGAGGGGGAGAGAGGGAGGGGCGTCTGGTCCTTTGTATGTCCGGGCTGGGACCGCCGGGGCCGAGGCCGCGAAGGAACGACGGGGAGCCGGGCCGGCGCCTGCAGGGCTGCCGGCTGGCTGTTCCGCGCTGTCGACCCCCCATAACCACCAGCACCTCAGTGTGCAGCGTGCCGACATCGTGAGACGGCTAAGAGAGGACCTGCGGTGATGGCGGCCAGGGAAATGTGCAGTGAAACGGGCCAGCCCACGGGATTACAGGACTGCATGCTTCCGGGGACTTGGTTCGCAAGGATCAAGATCGCACTATGATGCCCCGACGGCTGGTGTTCATCATGTGGTGCTGCACAACGATGCCGGCCGGGGACATTGCACTTCCCTTGTCGCCACGGAAGCTCCCGGCTCTTGCAGCTAGCCACAATGCTGTCCTTACCACGTGCCCGGCCGCCTTGCGGTACTACAACAAAATGCTTCCCACCACGCTTCAGCACTGCAGCACTCAGGCCCCGATCAACGTACCTACGAACCTAACATCGCCAGAGGAAGCCAAAAAGACTGAGGAAGCGCAGACCGCCACCCTTATCGTAGTCCCCACGTCCCGTACAGCGCCGTATACCCGGTACCTATCGCACCCCCTGGTCACGCAAGTGGACAGCATCGACTCGCTCACCACCAAGGGGACACTGCAAAGCGCCACGCTTAACGTGTACACCAAGCCTTACCCGGTTGGCCTGACCCTGCTACTGGTCAGTAACGACGCGGGCAAATCACACGTGAACAGCCTCAGAAAGGTGCTATGTATGCACACTACCCTGCCAGCACCCACAGGTCAGGCCCAACCGTGGATTGCCCCACAGTGGGCACGGAAACGCGTTCGTAAAATGACCGCCGACCCTATAGCAGTCAAACCGCCCTTAAGGGCAAAATATGGCCTTACGGTGTGCCCTTAAGGTCCAACCGCCCTAGCATGTTCAACGCCAAAACGTGTTTGGAAATAATTATTTATGCTTATTAAGCAGTATAAAATCAATAGCCGCAGAAAAGCAGACCTCCCAAGTCAAATCCGTTCACATGCCTTGGTCACCCGTCCGGTCACAGTATTTTTGGTGTTGTCTTGTTGCATTTTGTACTTATACTAAGTAGTGCATATAAATACTCCAGCTTGGCTGATTGAAAGTGTCCTAACCTTAGTCGGTCTGAAGGGCAACCATGGTTGCCCTCCTCCAGCGTTCATAGTGAAGGTCACGAGTTTTGAAGGACGATGTCTAGGTTATCAATATGAACAGTATTAACTGTATTGGCGAGTACTGCAGCAGCTGCGGAAGCGACTTCGCGGAAATGGTTGTGCAGCTTGCCGCGGGAATAGCGCAAATGTAGAAGGACGCATGCAGGGTAAACGTCCTCTTCTATCTGCTTGCACGGGCTATTGCAAGGAGCAGGCCGGGCACTGTGCTGCAAAGGCGCGACGGGTTCGCAAACGCCCCTGCGGACGCCTCGCCCTCCATCATGTATAAGCTGGAGTTTACACATATCTCACAGCTGAGAGGGGGCCACTGCAATTGAGTCCGACCGCGCGTGCCGGTGTCCGACCGCGCGTGCCGACCGCTGCTGGCATAACCCCCTGGCCCCCAACCTGGCGCATCGCAAGCCGGATAGCGGCGGCCCAATGCCCCAGGTGTGCGGGTTAGTTGTGCAGCGCTGTCGCGCCCGAAGCGTCCAACAGCACCCCCTTTCCCTTCCTCGGGCGGGTGTGCAGTCCGTTGCAGTGCTGTCTCGTGAACTTGTTGGTTTGGGTTGGTCCGGCGGCTGCACGGCCGTGCACCGTCAACCTCCTCGGTAAGGTAACAGTACCGTAACAGCGTCTCTGGCTTACTCTCATCGCCATTGCCCGTAGCCGGGCAGGGCTAGGTGGGTTGAGCTTCAGCAGCCTGTCCGGTGTTTGTCAACACCCTCAACAAGGATCTCCATGTCCAGGATTTCAAGCTTCCGACCGCTGACGGCGGGGCTTCATTGTCGCACATAAGGCTGGACGGGGGTTTGGGTTGGGTCGGGTGGAGCGTCTTGCTGTATGCCGCGGTAGGGCTGCTTGTCCCCGTCTGCATAGCCACTCGAATGAGCGGTTCCGGCTACAGATGCAGGCCGCCGCACCGAGCCGTATGCCGCAAAGAAGGGCCGTTGGCCCTCATGGGGCCGCTCGCACAGCTCATTGCCCAGTGCGGGTCGAACGCCCCGTGGCCGGTCCCGGTTCCCCCACCGCCGCTGCCCGCGGCGCAGCTGGGACCAGGCGCGCCGGGGGCTGGCACGGCCGCGGGGTGGATTGGGGCCGTCCCCGCGGCAGCAGCAGCGCTGGCGGCCATGCTAGGTGGGGCCCCGGCCCCGGCGGCAGGTCGGGTAGACGCTCCCTCGGTGTACGCCACCGGGGCGGACTGGTCAGGCAACCCCTCCGGAAACCTGCCCGAGAGCGGCCGTGACCTCGAGCGTGCCGGGATGGCGGCGGCCGGGGGACCCCAGCGGCACCGGCATTCACAGGGACAGCGGGCGTATGGCCGAGCGGCGGCCCGACGCTGGAGGCCCTGCACGCCGCGGCAACGGCCGCCGTGGGGCGCAGCACAGGACCGACGGGCTGGACGCCCCCGCTGGGCGGCAACCCTTGGACGTTTGGCGCGTCCGCGGCCTGGGACCGCGGGCTGGCCGGGCATTGCTACCCGGACGGCCGGCTGCGGAGGGGCAACGTGATGTTCGGGGTCCAGTACGTCGATGCCCAGGGCGCCAGGGGCTGCCGGCTCGCGACCTGGAGAGCCTCCCCGCCCTGCGCGACTTTCGAGCGCCGCCGGGGGGGATAAGGGGCAACGCCGCCCAGCTGGCGGCCCAGGCAGTAAAACTGCAGGTCCGGAAGCATTTGGGGGCGCTGCTGCGCGCCCAGCCCAAGCACGATGGGCCCACCCATGTGCCGCTCATGGCGGAGGCCATCCGGAACACGGTGTTGCAGGAGGAGTTCAAGGCCGCCCGCAGGGAGGGCATCGGGGGTAGCGGCAGCGGCCACGTGGGCGGTTATGGCGGCGGCGGGAGCCACCGGGGCGAGGCCCCGAGTGCCCGCGGTGGACAGGCGGGCCTCTACGGTGGTGCTCCCAGAAGCCCCAACGGGGGCCGGGGCGGCGGCGGCGGGCAGGGCCAGGCGGGCTGGGCCCCGGCGTGGCAGGCCGCGCGGCCCCTCGCGCGGCGCACATGTAGTACAGTACGGAACGGATCGACGGGCGTGTGTTGTCGAATGCGACCGGCTGCGTGCCACTTTCGGTTTGGACGGTGCTGCATTGCCCGCTGACACGTTTCTGTTTCCAGGCCGCGTGGCCCCTCGCGTGGCGCACATGTAGTACAGTACGGAACGGATCGACGGGCGTGTGTTGTCGAATGCGCCCGGCTGCGTGCCACTTATGGTCTGGACGGTGCCGCGTTGCCCTCTGACACGTTTCTGTTTCCAGGCCGCGCGGCCCCTCGCGCGGCGCACATGTAGTACAGTACGGAACGGATCGACGGGCGTGTGTTGTCGAATGCGACCGGCTGCGTGCCACTTATGGTCTGGACGGTGCCGCGTTGCCCTCTGACACGTTTCTGTTTCCAGGCCGCGCGGCCCCTCGCGCGGCGCACATGTAGTACAGTACGGAACGGATCGACGGGCGTGTGTTGTCGAATGCGACCGGCTGCGTGCCACTTTCGGTTTGGACGGTGCTGCATTGCCGCTGACACGTTTCTGTTTCCAGGCCGCGTGGCCCCGCGCGCGGCGCGCATGTAATACAGTACGGAACGGATCGACGGGCGTATGTTGTCGAATGCGACCGGCTGCGTGCCACTTTCGGTTTGGACGGTGCCGCGTTGCCCGCTGACACGTTTCTGTTTCCAGGCCGCGTGGCCCCGCGCGCGGCGCGCATGTCATACAGTACGGAACGGATCGACGGGCGTGTGTTGTCGAATGCGCCCGGCTGCGTGCCACTTATGGTTTGGACGGTGCCGCGTTGCCCGCTGACACGTTTCTGTTTCCAGGCCGCGCGGCCCCTCGCGCGGCGCACATGTAGTACAGTACGGAACGGATCGACGGGCGTGTGTTGTCGAATGCGACCGGCTGCGTGCCACTTTCGGTTTGGACGGTGCCGCGTTGCCCGCTGACACGTTTCTGTTTCCAGGCCGCGCGGCCCCTCGCGCGGCGCACATGTAGTACAGTACGGAACGGATCGACGGGCGTGTGTTGTCGAATGCGACCGGCTGCGTGCCACTTTCGGTTTGGACGGTGCTGCATTGCCCGCTGACACGTTTCTGTTTCCAGGCCGCGCGGCCCCTCGCGTGGCGCACATGTAGTACAGTACGGAACGGATCGACGGGCGTGTGTTGTCGAATGCGACCGGCTGCGTGCCACTTTCGGTTTGGACGGTGCCGCGTTGCCCGCTGACACGTTTCTGTTTCCAGGCCGCGCGGCCCCTCGCGTTGCGCACATGTAGTACAGTACGGAACGGATCGACGGGCGTGTGTTGTCGAATGCGACCGGCTGCGTGCCACTTTCGGTTTGGACGGTGCTGCATTGCCGCTGACACGTTTCTGTTTCCAGGCCGCGTGGCCCCGCGCGCGGCGCGCATGTAATACAGTACGGAACGGATCGACGGGCGTATGTTGTCGAATGCGACCGGCTGCGTGCCACTTTCGGTTTGGACGGTGCCGCGTTGCCCGCTGACACGTTTCTGTTTCCAGGCCGCGGGGCCTGTTTCCAGGCCGCGTGGCCCCGCGCGCGGCGCGCATGTCATACAGTACGGAACGGATCGACGGGCGTGTGTTGTCGAATGCGCCCGGCTGCGTGCCACTTATGGTTTGGACGGTGCCGCGTTGCCCGCTGACACGTTTCTGTTTCCAGGCCGCGCGGCCCCTCGCGCGGCGCACATGTAGTACAGTACGGAACGGATCGACGGGCGTGTGTTGTCGAATGCGACCGGCTGCGTGCCACTTTCGGTTTGGACGGTGCCGCGTTGCCCGCTGACACGTTTCTGTTTCCAGGCCGCGCGGCCCCTCGCGCGGCGCACATGTAGTACAGTACGGAACGGATCGACGGGCGTGTGTTGTCGAATGCGACCGGCTGCGTGCCACTTTCGGTTTGGACGGTGCTGCATTGCCCGCTGACACGTTTCTGTTTCCAGGCCGCGCGGCCCCTCGCGTGGCGCACATGTAGTACAGTACGGAACGGATCGACGGGCGTGTGTTGTCGAATGCGACCGGCTGCGTGCCACTTTCGGTTTGGACGGTGCCGCGTTGCCCGCTGACACGTTTCTGTTTCCAGGCCGCGCGGCCCCTCGCGTTGCGCACATGTAGTACAGTACGGAACGGATCGACGGGCGTGTGTTGTCGAATGCGACCGGCTGCGTGCCACTTTCGGTTTGGACGGTGCCGCGTTGCCCGCTGACACGTTTCTGTTTCCAGGCCGCGCGGCCCCTCGTGCGGCGAGCATGTAGTACAGTACGGAACGGATCGACGGGCGTGTGTTGTCGAATGCGCCCGGCTGCGTGCCACTTATGGTCTGGACGGTGCCGCGTTGCCCTCTGACACGTTTCTGTTTCCAGGCCGCGCGGCCCCTCGCGCGGCGCACATGTAGTACAGTACGGAACGGATCGACGGGCGTGTGTTGTCGAATGCGACCGGCTGCGTGCCACTTATGGTCTGGACGGTGCCGCGTTGCCCTCTGACACGTTTCTGTTTCCAGGCCGCGCGGCCCCTCGCGCGGCGCACATGTAGTACAGTACGGAACGGATCGACGGGCGTGTGTTGTCGAATGCGACCGGCTGCGTGCCACTTTCGGTTTGGACGGTGCTGCATTGCCGCTGACACGTTTCTGTTTCCAGGCCGCGTGGCCCCGCGCGCGGCGCGCATGTAATACAGTACGGAACGGATCGACGGGCGTATGTTGTCGAATGCGACCGGCTGCGTGCCACTTTCGGTTTGGACGGTGCCGCGTTGCCCGCTGACACGTTTCTGTTTCCAGGCCGCGTGGCCCCGCGCGCGGCGCGCATGTAATACAGTACGGAACGGATCGACGGGCGTATGTTGTCGAATGCGACCGGCTGCGTGCCACTTTCGGTTTGGACGGTGCCGCGTTGCCCGCTGACACGTTTCTGTTTCCAGGCCGCGTGGCCCCGCGCGCGGCGCGCATGTCATACAGTACGGAACGGATCGACGGGCGTGTGTTGTCGAATGCGCCCGGCTGCGTGCCACTTATGGTTTGGACGGTGCCGCGTTGCCCGCTGACACGTTTCTGTTTCCAGGCCGCGCGGCCCCTCGCGCGGCGCACATGTAGTACAGTACGGAACGGATCGACGGGCGTGTGTTGTCGAATGCGACCGGCTGCGTGCCACTTTCGGTTTGGACGGTGCCGCGTTGCCCGCTGACACGTTTCTGTTTCCAGGCCGCGCGGCCCCTCGCGCGGCGCACATGTAGTACAGTACGGAACGGATCGACGGGCGTGTGTTGTCGAATGCGACCGGCTGCGTGCCACTTTCGGTTTGGACGGTGCTGCATTGCCCGCTGACACGTTTCTGTTTCCAGGCCGCGCGGCCCCTCGCGTGGCGCACATGTAGTACAGTACGGAACGGATCGACGGGCGTGTGTTGTCGAATGCGACCGGCTGCGTGCCACTTTCGGTTTGGACGGTGCCGCGTTGCCCGCTGACACGTTTCTGTTTCCAGGCCGCGCGGCCCCTCGCGTTGCGCACATGTAGTACAGTACGGAACGGATCGACGGGCGTGTGTTGTCGAATGCGACCGGCTGCGTGCCACTTTCGGTTTGGACGGTGCCGCGTTGCCCGCTGACACGTTTCTGTTTCCAGGCCGCGTGGCCCCGCGCGCGGCGCGCATGTAATACAGTACGGAACGGATCGACGGGCGTATGTTGTCGAATGCGACCGGCTGCGTGCCACTTTCGGTTTGGACGGTGCCGCGTTGCCCGCTGACACGTTTCTGTTTCCAGGCCGCGTGGCCCCGCGCGCGGCGCGCATGTCATACAGTACGGAACGGATCGACGGGCGTGTGTTGTCGAATGCGCCCGGCTGCGTGCCACTTATGGTTTGGACGGTGCCGCGTTGCCCGCTGACACGTTTCTGTTTCCAGGCCGCGCGGCCCCTCGCGCGGCGCACATGTAGTACAGTACGGAACGGATCGACGGGCGTGTGTTGTCGAATGCGACCGGCTGCGTGCCACTTTCGGTTTGGACGGTGCCGCGTTGCCCGCTGACACGTTTCTGTTTCCAGGCCGCGCGGCCCCTCGCGCGGCGCACATGTAGTACAGTACGGAACGGATCGACGGGCGTGTGTTGTCGAATGCGACCGGCTGCGTGCCACTTTCGGTTTGGACGGTGCTGCATTGCCCGCTGACACGTTTCTGTTTCCAGGCCGCGCGGCCCCTCGCGTGGCGCACATGTAGTACAGTACGGAACGGATCGACGGGCGTGTGTTGTCGAATGCGCCCGGCTGCGTGCCACTTATGGTCTGGACGGTGCCGCGTTGCCCTCTGACACGTTTCTGTTTCCAGGCCGCGCGGCCCCTCGCGCGGCGCACATGTAGTACAGTACGGAACGGATCGACGGGCGTGTGTTGTCGAATGCGACCGGCTGCGTGCCACTTTCGGTTTGGACGGTGCCGCGTTGCCCGCTGACACGTTTCTGTTTCCAGGCCGCGCGGCCCCTCGCGCGGCGCACATGTAGTACAGTACGGAACGGATCGACGGGCGTGTGTTGTCGAATGCGACCGGCTGTGTGCCACTTTCGGTTTGGACGGTGCTGCATTGCCCGCTGACACGTTTCTGTTTCCAGGCCGCGCGGCCCCTCGCGTGGCGCACATGTAGTACAGTACGGAACGGATCGACGGGCGTGTGTTGTCGAATGCGACCGGCTGCGTGCCACTTTCGGTTTGGACGGTGCCGCGTTGCCCGCTGACACGTTTCTGTTTCCAGGCCGCGCGGCCCCTCGCGTGGCGCACATGTAGTACAGTACGGAACGGATCGACGGGCGTGTGTTGTCGAATGCGACCGGCTGCGTGCCACTTTCGGTTTGGACGGTGCCGCGTTGCCCGCTGACACGTTTCTGTTTCCAGGCCGCGCGGCCCCTCGTGCGGCGAGCATGTAGTACAGTACGGAACGGATCGACGGGCGTGTGTTGTCGAATGCGACCGGCTGCGTGCCACTTATGGTTTGGACGGTGCCGCGTTGCCCGCTGACACGTTTCTGTTTCCAGGCCGCGCGGCCCCGCGCGCGGCGCGCATGTAGTACAGTATGGAACGGATCGACGGGCGTGTGTTGTCGAATGCGCCCGGCCTCGCTCTGCCCACCCCCTCCACAACGCCCAGCCCAGTCGGCTTCGTTGCCATTCCTACTGCCAACACGACAGCTTTCTGCGCCTTCGTCGTGCAGTCCCAGTGGCGGCGCATCTCGTTCTCGCTAGAAACCGAGTTTGTGTATCTAACGTGCCGTCGCTTGCAAGCTTACCCTCTTCCTTTGCTTTGCAGATAGCTCACAGGTTACGTACTTGCGTTTCAAATCCGTTCACAGGCTCCCGCCTACAAAATGGCCGGATGAACCCCCACCCGGCCCCGCTCTGTCCCGCCTCGCCCCGCCGTCCCCGGCCCTCCCCCGCTGTGCCTCGCCCAGCCCTGCCCAGCTCCGGCCCCGGCCCGGCCCCGCCCCGCCGTGCCTCGCCTAGCCATGCCCAGCTCCGCCCTGCCCAGCCCCGGCCTGGCCCAGCTTTGCCCAGCCCAGCCCAGCCCAGCCCAAATACTGCCTTATTCATTAGTGCAGACGTTGCGCCCTTCAGG
This sequence comes from Pleodorina starrii, assembly GCA_030267565.1. NCBI lineage: Eukaryota > Viridiplantae > Chlorophyta > Chlorophyceae > Chlamydomonadales > Volvocaceae > Pleodorina > Pleodorina starrii. Next base: position 1,119,353 of record BRXU01000022.1, on the reverse strand, counting down.
TACCACCGCCCTAGCATGCCATACAAGCATGCCTTGGCCACCCGTACTTTTGAGGTTGTCTTGTTGCCTTTTATACTTTAATAGTAAGTAATGCATACAAAGACTTCAGTTTGGCAGATTGTAAGTGTCATCACCTTAGTCGGCCCGAAGGGCAACCATGGTTGCCCTCCTCCAGCGTTCATAGCGAAGGCCGCGTTCTTAAAGGACGATGCCCAGGCTATTAGTATGAACAATTTGACTATATTGGCGAGTATTCTCAGAGGCCATTTTTGCGTCGCCTGAAGCCGCCTAGAGCGCGTACGGCATCCATGTTCGGGCTGGCTTAATGCAAACCATGCGTAACTGGTTAAATTTATACACTGGCTTATAGAAAATAATGACACAGACAACATGGTTCCTGCATTACAAGATACCTTGCGCGTGTGCGAAGGTCTGACCGCGGCAACAACCGGTCAGCGCTTCACCTTGGCAGCCCACACACCTCACCGAGTTCGATACAACGCTGATAATGTTGCAAGGTCATGCTCAAGGTAAGTCACGAGTCGTTAGCGTCGTCGGCAGGCCCGGTTACTGCTCGCCCAGGAGTGCTTGCGTTGGCACCGGCGAACGCTTGCCCAACGTGCAACCGCAACTATATAGAAGTTGCAAAATAAGATTTAAAGTATTGGCGATGTAAATGATGTCTAGCCTTTATCGGAACTGTTATGTTTTGTGTTCCACTCCAATCCAATTGTGCTGACCATGTATGGCGAATCGCTAAATCTTATCCTGTTGTTAATCGCAACTCGCAGGCTGCACGTGTAGGCTTGGACACATGCTCAGGCGGCCTGGGTGGCGAGCAGCTCGGAGCTAGCGGCCTGGCGTGGACTCCCTGGACATGGCGCGTCGTGGCGCTAGCGGCCGGGAGCGGACTTGGCTGTCAGCGGCTCGCTGAAAATTTTCTTTCAAGTGCGTACGGGCTTCGCTTCTCGGGACGAGAAAACTTCGCGTTCGCAAGCCTTAACATCCCAGCAGCCTCTAAGGGTACTCGTCGCATACGGTGGTTTTTACCGCCATATAACTCTGGACAGGGTTCTGTGCGTAGTATCGTCCGTATGGGGGCTGTATGGGCCCTAAGGGCGCCCCTACGGGCTGTATAGTCCGTATGTGAGCTGTATGGGCCCTAAGGGGGACCTTAAGTGAACCGGGCCTTAAGGGCTAAGGCCTCCTGGACGTATGGTACATATGTGAAGCCCTTAGTGACCTTAAGGGCATTTTGACTGCTATAGGGCGAAGAGCCTGACCAGGCGGTGCCCTCTCGTAGGTGCAGCAACACCACAACCGCCGAACGACGCTCCGCGCACCTGGCGTTCCATGCAGCCAGCCCGCTACGGTACAACGCCCACGCATCCATCTACACTGATGGGTCTGTTAGGGAAGTCGATGTCGGGAACACCACAAGGTTAGGACTCGGCGCCGCAGCAGTCGACGCACTAACTGGGAATACGCTCCTCATAGATGTCAACCCAGGAGCCTACGGATGCCAAACAAGTACGCGCTGTGAACGAAGCGCGATACATCAGGCACTCATTATGCGACGCGGCCTACCTCAAAACCAAGCCCACCTCAGCATTTGGACGGACTCCAAAGCATCGTTCCACCTGATCCAGAAGATGATAAACAACCCGAAAGAACTGCGGCTGAGTAAGCATAGAGCACTACTACGGGTAGGTTGCCCTAATTCGGAACAGTCCCCTATATGGAACAATGATTTGTTTCAGCGAAATGGTGATACCAAAAATCATCAGAAAATTACAACATGGACATTAACGTACGGGTAATCTACGGTAAATTTTGGGCATGCGCTAGGTGCTTGGGGCTGCGAGAAACAATTGCTTTTGTTAGAACCACGATGCGGCATCGTCACTTCCTGACGTGCTGGATGCGCGATATAGCGCCAGACTTGCAAGAAGGACGTTATAAGTGATATACAAGTGCTATTTGTTCGGAGGTATACATAGGTTTACCCATACAGTCAAATGACGAAAGCAAAGAAGTCTCCCGCTCCGTCCAAGGGCCGACCCAGGGGCCCGGCCGCGCGCGTCGGTGGGAAGTGAGTGCCTCGCATTGGGCCACTAGGCACGCGGGGTGACCTCTGCTAAGTGACATATGTACACTAAAGTGACCGGACATGATATATTATGGCAACAATGCATTTGCAGGAGTCGCGCGTCGCAAAGGCTGGCACTTTTTGGCCGTTGGGCGGTGTTCCAGATAGGGGGCGTTTGTTCCACTCAGGGGCGAGCGTACCCAGTACCACATTTTGAGGGTTATTGTGCAAGGACCTGCCTATCTTTGCATACGAAAATTACAGCATGTCGAGGACATATGTACGGACCTCTGGTAGAGTATTTGGCTGTAAAGGTTGCAAGCTCAAATTTATAATTGCTCGCAAAGTGTTCAGTGTTCCGAATTAGGGCAACCTACCCGTACTCGAGGACATCGTTGCTGCACTTGAAGTCCGGTCTGTCGCCAAGCTTAAAACATCTTAATTGAAAGTCAAAGCACACACAGGAGTTCGATATAATGAAGAAGCGGGCAAAGCCGCAGTACAGGCCGCTACCCTTGCGGCGCAGGGAATGCTGCCGGCAGAAGCCGTAACAGAGAAAGCGGACAATAATCCAAGAAGTAAACACTGGTGGCTACGGAAGTCCGAGGGGACCGACATAAAGGCCGGACGCTACGCCAACGACCTCAACCGCGGCATTGATACGCTGGTAAGCCAGACGACACAAAACGGGTACACCAAACATCTGGTTGAAGCCGCTGTATGTTAGTTGGATTCAATGGGGTCCGGGCTCGTGGATTCGTTTCTTACAAGGCGTCGGCCGGTTTCTCCGGGCGCAAGGCGTACGTGCCTTCAGGCGGGAAGGTATAGAGTTTGCAGCGGACTCGGGGCTCGGCCCTTTAGCGTGCTGCATGTTCCCCATCGTCTCTACTTCAGCCCGTGCGTTGCGGCACAGCAGGTGGCCCTAGTTCAGACAGTGTCACCAGCCAGTAACGCCAAGTCAGTCAACTCCATCAACGCAGTTATACCGTATATGCGCTCCATGCTTATGTGCGCGCGTGGCGCCTTTGGCGATTCTCGCGTGTATCGATGCACACCTCCTTGGGGCCCCCTTCAGCATGTTGTACCCCATGGGCCCCAACGCGGCGTGCTTGCGAATGTAGTGCTCGTCCATGCGGCCGGCTGTCCGGGGGGTGTTGCAGGACGCGAACAGGCTCGTGTCAAAGTTGTCGGAAAGGGGACATAGCGGGCCGCGTCTTCACGCACACGCGTTGGCGGCGTTCTTGCGTGCGTCTTGACGCGCATGCGGGTCCTTGGATTGCCCCACGCCGGGCTGTCTGCCGGGTTGCGCATTGGCGCCGATGCTGCTAGCTACGGCCAGGCGGCTTGCGTGACATTGGCTGTTCTTCTATTGGAGTGGCTCGTAGACGTTACGATTGTCTTTGCACAGCGTCTGCTGCTGGTTGCACAGCGTCTGCTGCTGGCGTCAAGTGTGTGAGGCTTTCTTCAATGTGGCTTCGTCAATGCCGGCACAGGCGGGGTGCTTCCTTCCGATGTCTGGGCGCCTTGTAATGTTCCATCCTTCTGAGATGTGCGAGCTCTGTGCGTTTGCGGTTGTAACGACGTCGCAAGCTGCACCAGGTGCTGCGCCTCATCACACAGGCTTCTGACTGCCAGAGCAGGGCGGCCTCGCCTGCCAAAGGCGCAGCCTCCAAGGCGCAACGCCTCTCTGTTGTTATCATAATTCAGCAGGAAGTCTTTCTTCTGCTGAGGCGTCTGGCCTGGCCGCACGGCGTCGACAATGTCCCTCGCCTGCAGCGCCTTAAATCTGTGCCAGTCTACAGTCAAGCTGTCCTCCATTGTATAGTCCTCATGAACGGCTAATGTACAGCGTTCGCTCGGGTGGCAAAGATAAGTGCTGGGTCATGCACGCCGTAACCGACGCGCCTGGGCTTGCAGCGCAGCCAAAGCTGCGAACATACGCCTGTAGGCAGCGGCAGCCAGTAATGCATTGCGCTGAAAGGCCCGCGTTTGGCGTAGGAGCGCGATGGACCGTTTGTACGGACTCTTTATTCAGAGGCGGCAGTTGTCTCGTCCCACCGGCGTAATTGTGCGAGGGGCGGCTTAACGAGACCGCATACGTCAAAAATACGTAGAGGATGTCTTACCGGACCTAGAGATCAATGCCAGCACCAGAACCCTGCAGCGGGGCACGGGCCGGCACCGGCATTACAAACGGTGCCTCGACTACCTGTACGGACAGCTCTGGAATGCCAAACTTGCAAAGCTCTTTCACATGCCCCTTGTACCGGGAGGCCCACCCTCCACAGGCTACTGCCCTGTGTGTAATGACCCCCAAACAAAGGCACGCGTGCCTAATTCAGGGGCACACATCCTGAGGCTGCCAGCACACGCGAATGCACGCCCTCTATACCCTGCGGCACAACCAAGCGGTACAAACCATCACCAGAACACTGTCCAGAGGGGCCCATGGCGGCTGCTTCATCGTCATGGACGCCTGCAGCATGGAGGACAAGCCGGACTACGTGGCCGGCACACGCCTGCCCAAGTGGCTCCTCCCCAGCGTCCCCGACGACGTCCAAAAAGCGCCCTGACCTGCTATTTATCCCCAGCATACCCCTCAGCGAAGCGTGCTCACCGGGATACATGGGACCAGATGATCCCAGCGAGCACACTGTACACATTATCGAAGTAGGCTACACAGCCGACACAAACCATACACACAAACAAAACGACAAGGCCCATCAACAAGCGGATCTAGCTCAGATGCTGATGGCGCACGGATGGAAAGTATGTTACACGAAACAGGAAGCAATTAGCCTGGGCTTCGCCGGCACCATCCGCAAAGACCTGCGACAACTGCTGACCTCACTGGGAACGAGCAATGAAGCGGCCAAGAAGTGCTGCAATGACCTTCACGACCACGCTGTCCGAGCGTTGAACGCAATTGTCGCTGCCAGGAGGCAACTGGAGCGGGACCCCCGCCAACAGAGCCCAGCCAGCGCCGACCCGCCCTAACCCGCCCGCAACGGCGGGCTCTCAATCTCACCACGGTAGCGGGAGAGACCTGGGATCGGGGCAACCCGACACCTCACCCCTCCTGCTCCCATAACGACAGAATGCCACAGGAGTCATTATGACTTAGGTGACTTAATACCTAGACTTAATTGAGTCAGGCTTTTTGTAAGAGTCTAGGCCCCACTCACTGAGCGCCACTCAGTGACGCAAACCACTTAGGGAAGTCTGGCACCACTCATTGCGTCATCCCACCCCACTCATCAAGTCTGTGTCTCACTTACCCCTCCCTGTCGTACAGTCCCCCGACCCCCCTGGGACCCCCACTTAGGTGACGCAAACGACGCAAATGACGCAAACCACTTAGGAAAGTCTACCGCCACTCATTGCGTCCCCCCACCCCACTCATTAAGTCTGCGTCTCACTTACCCCTCCCTGTCGTACAGTCCCCTGACCCCCCTGGGACCCACACTTAGGTGACGCAAACGACGCAAATGACGCAAACTACTTAGGAAAGTCTACCGCCACTCATTGCGTCACCCCACCCCACTCATTAAGTCTGCGTCTCACTTAGGCCCCCCGCCCCTCCCTGTCGTACAGTCCCCCGACCCCCCTGGGACCCCCACTTAGGTGACGCAAACGACGCAAATGACGCAAACCACTTAGGAAAGTCTACCGCCACTCATTGCGTCCCCCCACCCCACTCATTAAGTCTGCGTCTCACTTACCCCTCCCTGTCGTACAGTCCCCTGACCCCCCTGGGACCCACACTTAGGTGACGCAAACGACGCAAATGACGCAAACTACTTAGGAAAGTCTACCGCCACTCATTGCGTCACCCCACCCCACTCATTAAGTCTGCGTCTCACTTACCCCTCCCTGTCGTACAGTCCCCTGACCCCCCTGGGACCCCCACTTAGGTGACGCAAATGACGCAAGTGACGCAAACCACTTAGAAAAGTCTAGCGCCACTCATTGCGTCACCCCACCCCACTCATTAAGTCTGCGTGTCACTTAGGCCCCCCGCCCCTCTCTGTCGTACAGTCCCCTGATCCCCTGGAACCCCCACTTAGGTGACGCAAATGACGCAAGTGACGCAAATCACTTAGGGAAGTCTAGCGCCACTCATTGCGTCACCCCACCCCACTCATTAAGTCTGCGTCTCACTTAGGCCCCCCGCCTCGTTGCCCTAAGCGTGCTGTGGTTTAAAACGGTAATCCCGCCTTGCCCTCCTCACCCCCCTCCCGTGCCCGCCCCTTCCCCCCCCTCCACCGCGGCCATGGGCTTCTTGACTCTTGCCGTGCCATGCCTCCGACCAAGCCGGACGGAGCCATGACCCCGGTCTTTGCATGATTCGTTGCAGTAAGCACACCGTGGTTTAAAACGGTAATCACGCCTTGCCCTCCTCCCTCCCCTCCCGGGCCCGCCCCTCCCCCCCCCCCCGCCACAGCCACAGGCTCCTGACTCCTGCCGTCGTGCCGTGCCTTGCCTCCGACCTAGCCGGACGGAGCCATGTCCCTGGTCTTTGCGCGTTTCGTTGCACTAAGCGTGCTGTGGTTTAAAACGGTAATCCCGCCTTGCCCTCCTCACCCCCCTCCCGTGCCCGCCCCTTCCCCCCACCCCCCGCGGCCATGGGCTTCTTGACTCTTGCCGTGCCTTGCCTCCGACCTAGCCAGACGGAGCCATGACCCCGGTCTTGCGTGATTCGTTGCACTAAGCACGCCTTGGTTTAAAACGGTAATCACCCCTTGCCCTCCACCCCCCCCTCCCGTGCCCGCCCCTTTCCCCCCCCCCCCGCCGCGGCCATGGGCTGCTTGACTCTTGCCGTGCCATGCCTCCGACCTAGCCGGACGGAGCCATGACCCCGGTCTTTGCATGATTCGTTGCACTAAGCACACCGTGGTTTAAAACGGTAATCACGCCTTGCCCTCCTCCCTCCCCTCCCGTGCCCGCCCCTTCCCCCCCCCGCCGCGGCCATGGGCTTCTTGACTCTTGCCGTGCCATGCCTCCGACCTAGCCGGACGGAGCCATGACCCTGGTCTTTGCGTGATTCGTTGCACTAAGCACACCGTGGTTCAAAACGGTAATCACGCCTTGCCGTCTTCCCCCCCTCCCGTGCCCGCCCCTCCCCCCCCCCCGCCACGGCCATGGGCTTCTTGACTCCTGCCGTGCCATGCCTCCGACCTAGCCGGACGGAGCCATGACCCCGGTCTTTGCGCGCTTCGTTGCACTAAGTGCGCCGCGGTTTAAAACCGTATTAACGCCTTTCCGGGTTCAGCGCCCCCACACAGATGCGCACTTGCGGTCCAAGGAGCCCGGAAGCTATGCTTAAGAAGAAGCCCAGGAGAATCGTCCACCGACTCGCCGATGCCGCATAGATAGGCCAAATCGTAAGAGGAGGTCCCCCAAAATGGTACCTAGCAGCATCACCGGGCTAGCCTGTGCTCTGAGCGAATGGACCGCCTCTGGGGTGAGGTCTGAAACCTCAACCGGCGGAAAAGGCAGGAGGGAATCTACCATTCAGGATCAGAACCCGTAAGACTGTGACAAACTACAAATCTTAGGCATGCATAACAATCTAATTACACGTTTGTATATAATGGGCTAGAATGAGATTCCGGAAGCAGGCAAATTGGGATTTTTGCGTCAGTTGAGTCGGATGGATTCCGAAAATGCCGTCCGTGTGACCTTATCGGCCACGTTTCTGTAAGTTAAATCAGCCATATTCATTCCGAGAGAGGCATATGTCATATGTTACCGCGGCTGACTACGATTTGGCGCAAAGTGAGAATTTTGCGTCATTTGCGTCGTTTGCGTCTGGGCCCTAGGGGGCCGGGCAGGCTGTACGACACGAGTGCGGGCAGACTCAGAGAGTGAACAGGGAGACTAAGCGAGTGCTGCATGTGCTCTATTAAGTTTATTAAGTGCGGTGTTGGACTCTATGAGTGGGCTGGGGACTCAATAGAGTGAGTTGAGTTAATTGAGTGTGGGGCTGGACTCTATGAGTGGGGTGGGGGCTTAATAGGACCCTAAGTGGTTTGCGCCGTTTGCGTCGTTTGCGTCACCTAAGTGGGGGTCTCAGGGGGTCAGGGGACTGTATGACAGGGAGGGGCGGGGGGCCTAAGTGAGACGCAGACTTAATGAGTGGGGTGGGGTGACGCAATGAGTGGCAGTAGACTTAGTAAAGTGGTTTGCGTCATTTTCGTTGCGTCGATTGAGTGTGGGGCTGGACGCAATGAGTGGGCCGGGGACTCAATAGAGTGGGTTGCGTCGATTGAGTGTGGGGCTGGACGCAATGAGTGGGCCGGGGACTCAATAGAGTGGGTTGCATCGATTGAGTGTGGGGCTGGATGCAATTGAGTGGGCCGGGGACTCAATAGAGTGGGTTGCGTCGATTGAGTGTGGGGCTGGACGCAATGAGTGGGCCGGGGACTCAATAGAGTGGGTTGCGTCGATTGAGTGTGGGGCTGGACGCAATGAGTGGGCCGGGGACTCAATGTTGAGTCTAAAACACCAGACGCAGACTGAGTCTGGCGTCTTGACGCAAAACCAGACTTAGGCCAGACTTAGGCCAGACTTAGGCCCTGTTCCTAAGTCATTTTGACTCGGGTGGCTTTATGTGCCCATAACCCACGCCTATTATCTTTGTTATTATCCAGACCTGTCCGCATGAGACCGGGAGATGCAGCTGACTGGTCTGCAGGGTCCCTCAGCTGGCCCGCTTCCGTCTCTGGCCCCCATTGGCCAAGGTCGCAGCAGGTGGCTGCCATGCGTCCAACACAGTCATAACCGGTAGCCCAGGACGACCACTGCATGCGACATACACCATACGGCACCCCACACCAATCCATCGTCTCCCACGCACATGTTGATCCCCGACACGTCCAGCTGTGCACACGCACCAACGGCCTCCTGCGGCCGCCCCACAATGTCTCACCCAGAACCCCGCTCGTCAGGTCGTGGCCCACTTCGCCTCTCCAAAAGCTCATCGCGCCTAGACCAAACGCCCGACAGTCACCGGTACTTCAGCAGTGCCTCAGTGCTGTTGGTTTGATTCACTCCAAACCATCCCTGCACCCATCCCAGACGCCCCGCGTCGCTTGCGCCAGATCATTGCGGCCCTACCTCCCCTCCCCTCCTCCTTCCATATACGCCCCTCACGTCATGCAGCCCAGTACAGTAGCAACGAGTCCAGGCACAGCTGCTGACTTACCGTAACAGCACGTGCAAGTCCCGACTCATCGCCACGAACCAGACTGCGGCAGCCATACGAAGATATTCATGAGGAACACCCCAGTAGCCCCCATCCCCCAAGCCGCGCGCCAGTCATCGCTAAGGACTAAGGAGACGTCAGTCAGCATCCAAGCGCGGCAACCCTGCGCGGCCGAAATGTGGCGCCTTAAGCAAAGAGGTCCGACTTGACAAGCGCAAAGTGCTCGATGAGAGCGCACTGCCATGGATGCTCCTTGCCCAGCAGGCACAGCGCGCCCATCTCCATCAGCTCTGCCGCAGTCTCCTCGAGGTACTTGTCCGTCGTGTCGTGCTCGGCGACTGTAAGGAAATGAAGGCACAATGACAAAGGACAGGATTAAAAAAGCCATACAAGCTAGGAAGCAAGCTAACATAACCAGACTGCTCTGCTCACCGTTTCGCTGGTCGTAGTTCTCGTCCAGAGCTACCGCAAAATCAGCGGGCTCGCCGCTCAGCATGGCCTTTCGCAAAAAGCTGACAATCTTGCCAGAAACCTCCGGGCTCTGCAAGAAGGTCTGAACACCAGAAGCATTCTTGTTGGGGCCGCTGCGGGGGACTTCAGACAGCCCAGACACCATCCTCGCCGAAACGCTTGACGCGAAGGAAATGACATGCCGCTTGAGGATAAAGCGGCGGAACGCTCGCTCCTGTCGCCGTTGCATGATGATGTCCGCGTCTTCAACCTCCAGCTGCAGCTCGTACGAGGGCTGCATCTTGGCAGCCGGGTCCATGATCTCCTCCTTGACACGGCCCTTGTTGTCCTTATGCCTGACGCTGCGCAGCTGAGTGTTGCCGATGTCCGGCGCTGTGCGCTTCAGCTCCTTGGCAGCGGCGTCTGTGGCTTGCGCGACTGTGGTCGAAGAATTCAGAGTCATCCTGTACTGAAAACTTGCACCCTCATACACTCTGGCAGTGAGGTTGTTAGCCATATGAGGTTTCTAGCAAAATTATCTAGGTAGTGTTTAGTTCACAGGATAGCATCCAACATATCCTATTCTGAAGTACAGCAAACGTTAAGCACATTTACGCAGCAGTATCAACGTCATGTAGAAGCCGGACTTTCAGCCGTAAGGGTGGAAGGCAGCTTCCCTGACTGTAGCCACGAACCGAATAAACACGACCGGAAGTCGCAACTATTCCTCTCTCACAGCGTGGGGCCTGTGAATGTATGTGAATTGCACTGCCGTATTCCGTACGGCACCTCGCAGAGAGGTGCCTCTTCTGGCTGGCTGCGCCAGCCCTAAGCATCCGCCGCAGCATAGCTGCGACGATTGCTTAGGTATCTACGCACCGCTGCCCAGTCTGCGGTGCGAGGTGGCCCTAGAGGGCCATCATGTCCTGTTGAACAACTTTTATCCTGTTGAACAACTTTTAAAGAGAGATGTCTTATTACGCGTAACCTCGTTTCAGAAATTAGAATACAGTGAAGGATTTTCCTCATACTTCAAGAATGGAACAGCGAATTACAGATCTGGAGGCAACCTTGGTCACCGCACGAGCCAACCAAACTGCTGCTGAGACTGCCAAAGCCGCCGCGGAAGACCGTGCAGAGAATGCCGAAGAGATGGCCAAGCAGCTTGAACTCGTGGTCGACCAAGCAGACCCATCCACGCGCCATTACCCCAACTCCAGCCATCACCAGCCAGAACGATCGCCTACTGCGCCTTGGAGCTTTATAAGGGCTCGCCTGGAGACCAGCATCACCTACATCAAGGACAACATTCAACCGGAGCTGCGTCAGTCATCGTCGGCGCTGGTCTACGTGGGCATGGCGCTGGGCATGCTTAAAGAGGCTCAGCAGGTGAACATGGCCATGTGCCATGGCATTAACACGGGCTTCCGCAGGTACTCCGCCGCCGCAAAAACCCATCCCCGAGGCGTCGCAGTTCGCGGCGGCCTACCAGAACTACGCGCTGTCAAGGTCGGCCGCACCCAAGAAGTTTTCCCTCCTGGAGAACAAGGTGGCGGCGGACAATGCGGCGATGGTTATGCAACAGCGGCCCTCGAGCCAGTAGCACCGGCCCCCGAGCAGCTCAGGCCCCGGCCCGTCGTCATCCCAGTTTTTTCGCGCCCTACCGCAGCAGCTCCCCCCAGTTCCGCCAAGAGGGCAGCGGCGGCGGTGGAGGCGTCCCATTCCGCCAACACGACAGCGGTGGAGGCGGTGACCATAGCGGGGGTGGCGGCAATTTCGGCCGGCGCAACAGCACACCGGCGCAGGACCGGCTGCCGCGCACGGGCAGTGGCCCAGATTGAGCGTTGACATCGAGGAGTTTGCATTATTTTTCCGTTACCGTAGCAGCAGGCTGGTACTGCCCGATCCCGATGTGGGTCGCTGGAGTTCAACGCGCTTAACCATGGAGGCTAGCGCGCAACGCCCGCTGGGGCCAAAACGAATGAATACCCGCTGGGTTTTTTTTCTGTTGCTGACTTGCAGCACCTGGGCGCTGGCCCGTCGCCCGTTGGGGCCCTGTTATAAGCCCGCTGGGGCGCCATCTATCACCACTAGCGGGGAGACGTCGCGCTCTCTCTCGCTTTTTTGTTGTCGCCCATTGGGGCACGATACAGTCATGTGGCAAATGCACAGGACGGTTCGCCCGGTGAGGCGTTTGGAGTGTCGCACAGACACACAATTGTGGAACTGGAACCCACACCCTCTTGGGTGAAGGGCCTCGGCGGCACGGCGTCCGAGTGAACGCGGTATGGAGACTTGATTGTTCCGCCGCCTGTAATGTACGTTGTTGCCGTACAAATTCGTTGCCACAATATGGTCTCGATCTCAACCGGCCTTTCGGCATAAGCGCAATCTCGCTTTCTGGAAGCCTCTCTGCCGGGATCCGTTTGTTTTCAGCGTCATCGAACACGGCCTTCAGCTGGAATGGCTGACGGGCCAACGGCCCAACGAGCGCACTGAGCCGCCGAACCATTCTTCTGCCCGAGAATTCAGTGCATTCGTTGACAAAGCCATCGCAGAACTCGTGGCTGCCGGTGCAACGTCAGCAGTCGATAAGCAGCCGCAGTGTGTGCTGCCACTGGGCGCGGTTCCTAACCCTAACCCTAAGGACCCCGACAACCGACGCCTAATTCGGGACGGTCGTCGTCGGGTCAACAATGTGCTCCGTTTCGACTCGTTCCAGTACGAGACGTTGGACCAGCTCCACGAGGTGCTCCAGCCCGGCGAATTTATGTCCATAGCCGACCTGAAGTCGGGTTACCACCACATCGATATGCACAGCAGTGCGCACACGTTCCTGGGCTTCGCCTGGCGCGGGCCCTATTACGTCTTCAACCAGCTACCGTTTAGCCTTGCACCCGCGTGCCACTGCTTCACGATAGTGATGCGTCAGCTGCTGGGCCACTGGCGGCAAGCCGGCCACCGCTGTGCTGGCACGGTCAATGGCAGCATCCACGCTCACGTGAACGCCACGCAGCTGGCTACACTCCACGGATAGATTCTTGCAGATATGGCCAATGCCGGCTTCGTCGTCAACATGGGGCCAACAAGTGCCAGCTACAGCCCTCCCGGCGTGTGTCGCACCTTGGCGCCACCGCAGACACCGCCACTGGCACACTAACAGTGCCCCCGCAGCCCTCCGTGATCCTGACCTCAGCGCTACACGACAGCCACTGCTGCAGCATCCGGACCGTCGCAAGTCTCGTGGGCACCATCATGTCGATGCGGTACCCCTTTGGATTCTTAGCTCTCCTGATGAACCGCCGCCTCGTTCATTGGCACAACGAGCAGCTAACCGCGGGCCCCGACCTGACGCATCACTGCTCCCTCAGCGACGCAGCCGTCGGGGAGCTGAAGTTCTGGCAGGAATCTGCCTCACGCTTCGACGGGCGCCGATCCCTCTGGTCCCCGTCTGTTGTTCACACCATTATTCACACGGACGCGGCCGGTAGCCCGCACTACGAGTATGGCGTTGGGGGGATTCTCCGTGACAAACGGCCGCGCCGCAGCGGGCGTCGTCGTCGTCCGGGCGTCGTCCACGGCACTGGAGCTAGAGTCTGTCGAGCTCGGGTTGCGCAACCTCAACCGTGACGGTCAGCTCAGTGACCAGCACGCCCTGATCCGGACGGATAACCAAGGGGTGTTCTTATACCGTACCGACGCAATCCTTTCGCGACGCGGTTATTTTGCGAGGCCGGAAATATCTTTAAATTTGGATACGAAAACGCAAACTTTTTGCGAGGCGCCGGTAGGAGCTTATTATCTATAACTTTATAAAAATTTGCCAGCTCGCGAGCCATATATACAAGTTTGCGGACTCGCCTCTTATCTTGAACGCAACGGCATCGCATTCTATTAGAGAAATTGGACATGCCGGGTGCCGTACCTACTTCCCGCCTCCCATTCGCCCCACAGCCACAGGCTTAGGCCTTGGGCTGCTTGCCTCTTCGCAGCGGCATATCCGCATTCTCGGCCCCCCTTTCGCCCGTGCAGCAGCCTGCCCACCGCTCCCCGCGCTGCCCTTGCTCCCCGCCTGCCACGGCCCCTTGCTTGCCGGTTGAGAGGGGCCGGCCCCCCGTTGGCTCCGCCGCCGCCGCCTCTACTCCCCGACCGGCCGGTTGACGTGAACTTGTTCGCGCCGTCCACGACCCACTAGCTGCCCCGCTACTTCAGTCAGTACTGCACGCCGGACACAGCCGGGGTCACTGCCTTTGACCAGCAATGGGGCTGTCACGCCCGATTATCGCACTAGTTGGGTTCACACAAGGAGAGCACTGCTGGTGCCAACCCCCCTGTTCACCTGATGGGCCGGGTACTTGAGCGCGCCGAGCTATGCCACGCACGCATGTGCATAATCGTCCCCATTTTTGGCCAACGGGCCCCTGGTGGCCCCTGCTAGTGGCCGCGCGGGGGGGCATTTTTCGGTAGTTCGCGTTGGCATGCTGGGTGGTGCCCCACTCGCACGACATGCTCCTCGGAGGCGCCTGTGGAAACCGGGTGCCGCGGGGTGCTCCCCGCGGGCGCACCCTGGCGTTGTTGGTCGAGTTCTGGCACAACGCACCCCGGGCCGACGTGGCGGTCCCACCCCTGTCAGGGCAGACCGCTTGCCTGCCTGATTATGTTCCCCGCAAGCCCCGCTTGGCCTCCGAGGTCCCGATGCTACAACATGCCAGCTTATTCCAACCGCACAGCGGCTCCCTCCGCCCCCGCCCCGCCCCGACGCCGCCCGGATGCAGACGCGCTAGCGCCACTCACAGCCGCGGGCCTCGCGTCTACACCCGATACTGAGTTCCAGCGCCTCGCAGCTAGCTTGGCTCAGCACCGGCACCGGCGCCGTCCGGCGCCTCGGCACGTACGAGGGGCCGTGGGCCCGGTGGAAGGATTGGTGCGCGCGTGCAGGAGTGGACCCGTACTCAGCCCACATCACACGGGTGGCCCTCATCCTCACCACCGAACGGGAATGCTGCGAACAGCAGGGGAGCGGCAGCGCCGCGGTCAGCAAGGCTACCGCCGCGATCACAACTGACTACTCACTCCTGGACCTGCTCTCACCGTGCCAAGGAACCCTCTGCAGCATCGTCCGGGCGACAGCAGTGCGGGCTCTACCACCGACGACCCGCTTGCGGGACGCCGTCACAGCAGCCGATCTCCAGACCCTGACCGACTTCCACCTCACGCCCTCCTGCAGCCTCCACACCCGCGTGGTCGTCTGCAGCATCGTGCTGTTGTACTTCGGCGCCCGGCCCTCCAGCGGAATGGCGCGGGTGCTGGTGCACTCAGAATTCATGCGTTTCGACCCCCCGACCCCGCTGCGGTGGGTCGAGCTTACACTGTGGAAGGGCAAGACAGATCCGATCGCCGCCAGGAGGACGGTCACCATCGCAGCGGACGGCACCAGCTCCTGCCCAGTGGGGATCCTGCCCCGTCTCTCCGTGCAGGGGCGCTACATCCGCGTCCCGCAGCGCGGCCTCAATTGGGCCCCCTACTGCGGCTGGTCAACGGCGGCGCGCTCGCCCAGGTCACAGCCCCGGCAGAGGTAGGGATTTCCCCGATGCCGTACGACGCTTTCAACAAGGCTGTAACGGAGCACTGCGCCGCCGCGGGTATCAAGGGCCACATGACCACGCACAGCATGCAAATCGGGGCGGCCACCACCGCCATCAACGGTGGCACCCCACGTGAGGCCGTTATAGCGCACGGCCACTGGGCCGACCCTGCCCAGAGCTACGTCCGGCCCCCGCCGGACCAGGCGGTGCACATCGGCGCCGCCCTGAGCGCCCGCCCATGCGCCAGCTGCCCCCTCGTCTTTGACTCGTCGGCGCCCCGCGCGCACGACAGCGCCTGACTGCGCAGTTCGGGACCCACGGCACGGCGGCCCCGGCCACGATTGCAACCATCGCTGGACGATCGGAACTGCCCCGACCCGCGCCCCAATGGCATATGGCACCCTGGCAGACCAGACACCAAACGAACCAGCCAGAGGAGAAGCCATACCCGTTCCGCACGTACCTGTTCAAGGTCCGCAGGCCTCTAGCTAGCCCTACAGAGAACCTGTCGTGTCCTTGTGAGTCGTGCGT
The DNA here is from genome assembly GCA_030267565.1 of Pleodorina starrii. Taxonomy (NCBI): domain Eukaryota; kingdom Viridiplantae; phylum Chlorophyta; class Chlorophyceae; order Chlamydomonadales; family Volvocaceae; genus Pleodorina; species Pleodorina starrii. Next base: position 1,103,491 of record BRXU01000022.1, on the reverse strand, counting down.
GCCGCGTCTAAGCAACTTCAGCCCCAACCGCCGTGCTCCCTTTGTCCGCCCTGCAGTAAGTCGCTTCCCGTCGGCCGGCCCTTCGGGCCGCCCCGGGCCCTAGTCAGCTCCGGCACTTCCAGCATCGCGCGGCGCGGACTGGAGGTCGTGATAGGTGAGTGGCAAGGGAAGGGAAGCTGGGCTCCTATGTAGTTGTCGTACAGTTGATGTACTCTTTGCTGGTCCGGCACGCTCTGGCGTTGATTTGAGTTTGGATAGTATGTTGAGTTTCCTCTCCATTGGGGGATGTTCTCCACTGGGGACGCGAAGACAGAAGGCGGGGACGGAACCCGCTCGGACGCTGGAGGCCGGGTGGCGGACCGTGAGGGCCGGCTCCCCACCACACCGGCCAGGCGCGCAAGACCCCACGCACGAGGGACCCTGGGCACGGGAGCCACACGCTGGGCAACGCAGAGGCGGAGGAGGGGGTTTGGGGCGCAGGGCAGGGGTGAGGGGCAGGATGTGGCGTGGGGCAGGGGGCGGCAACCAGGGGAGGCGATGGAGCGGCATGCGGGGCTCAACGGGACAAGTCGAACGTTGGCTTTAGAAAGTCTCAGCCCCGCTGTGCGTCAGCCGAGGGTGACCCCGGAATCGCAGCCCGCAGCCGTCGGAGAGGGGGAGAGGATGCATGGGGGGGCGGGTGATGGAGGTGGGGCAGTGCTCACGTTTGGCGTGGACAGCGCAGTGGTGGGCTTCTGGGCCCGGCTACGCGACTTTGCGTCCCTGGGGCTGCCTCGGCGGGGCTGGACCCGGGTAGCTAGGCTGCTGCCACCCGTGTCTCCGGGTTGTGGATGGCGGCCTCATCCAACGAAGTGCTTCCTCGAGTCATTCTCCTCGGCCTGCTGCTAGTGGGAGCTGGGAGGGTCGTGTATGGGTGGTGCTGAGCATGCTGACCCTGGTGCTGTTTTCTGGGTACTGTTTGGGCTGCTTCCCCCAGTTGGTAGGGGCGTCCGTTTATGGGCCCCAGGGCATTCCTTCCCGCTCTCTGGGTGGGTGATATCGCTGTCCTGCGGTCGTCGTTTCCGTGCCTCTCCGTTGGTCAGCGCCTGGCCTGAGTGGCTCGCTGGTTTCACCGCGGCCTGTGGTCTGGGCGCTGGTTCTTCGTCCGGCTGCCGTGCCGAAGTTCGTCTTTGGTCGCCGACGGGCGGAACGAAGGCAACATGGCTTCGTATGCCCCCCTTCGTCACGACTTACGAAGGATGGGGCACTTAACGAAGGGTTGGCTTTCCCAGAGTGCTATTTATGTGCGTCCCCGGAATGGTATGGCATCGTGTGACCGTGTTCTGTGCACAGCGCGTGTGTATTTGGCGAAATAAGGCAGGATTTGCAATGGCAGCGGCCCCCGGCAATCCGTCCTTAGGTTGGTTTGGGCCGTACAGGTCCAGTACTGCTGCCGTTGCCTGGCTAGGCAATGCATTAAGTGTTTTGCAGTCTAAGGCGCCGCAGTTATTGAGCGCGTCGTACGCATGCACGGCATGGGCTGTAGAGCCCATCGCTATCGGGTAACCCAATCCGGCCCGGGATTGCGCATGGATGAACAGAAGGAGCGTGATCTTGGTGCGGTATGAGGCCATATGGGGCCCGAAAAGGATTATCGGTGCGCGCCTTTTGGATCCGCTATGGCAAAAGGATGCAAACCTGATTACTCGCTCGGCCAACATTAAGGCTCCATTGGGAATTTCGCGCCCGCTGCCACTACGCGGCCGACTGAGTCAGTAACGCCGCGCCGTCAGAAGATAGCTCATGAATAGAGGGACGCAACGAAACGGCACGGCGCCTACCAGGGATGTGCGGGAGAGGATAGCAGCCTGCTGAGGGCAAAAGAACGCAGTACCAAAAGCACGGCACAACACACAGGAGTTGGGTAGCCGTTACATGTATCCCTGGGCGCCTCTGGTGCGCCAATTCAGCTGTATGGTCCACAACCAGCGATGGGGGCCCCGTCAGAGGGCTTGGGGGCTGTCACTGAGGCGTGACTCCGTAATGGCTTTCACTTGCACACCGGGCCGTTACGCACTCCTGGTCTCCTGCCCCCGATGGGATCGTGTCACCGGCTCTGCGAGGCATCGACGGCTTAGTGTGCGATGAACGATGCTGGCTGGGCTCCTCCGCTTTCTTGCGTGCACAGTCGAAGTACAACTGCACCTTGGGCGGGTCACCCGCGTCGCCACAGGGTTGGGCCCGGACAATACTGGCTTGGCGCCGCGTGGCAAAATCCGCGATCCACCCAAGGACTCCACAGCCTCCGCCGTGCGGGTCCTCGCCCACCTGCCATCCCCTTCTCCGCCCCCTTGGCGGCACCGCTGTTCCCTCCCATCGCCCATCACGCGCACACGCCCTCCACCATCAGTTCTTCGCCCTCCTCCTCCCCCGACCGCAGCTCGTTCGGTAATGGTAAGGTAAACCTGGTAAGTATTATTGGGTTCTCGGTTGCCTTCGTCCGTCCGCTGCGGTATCGTTTTTATTACCCCGGCCCCCAGAAGCACGTTATGGGCTTATGGCAGCCCTCCTTCGTCACCTTCCCATCCCACGACACACTCCGGCACACCAACCTCGTTCCGCAACGTCCAAGCCCAGCACTCATGCACTGTCTTCCATGACCATCGCAGCGCAGCCCTCTCTGACGAGCGGGCACCCAAGCCTGCGACCGCGACCGCGCCCGAGCCGTATGCACCCCTCCTTCTCCACTACCCCGCACTCCTTCACTACTCCGCCTTCGTTGGCGGCACCAGCTGCGCTGTGGCCAGGTCGGTGATGCGCGGGTACGTTGCCCGCTCGTCCAGCTGCGCCTGCGCCCACAGCAGCACCTTCAGCAGCACCGGCAAGCGCGGCTCTCGCTCCTGCGCCTGGCTCTGCAAGATGGCGGCGTTGAGCTCGCTGGCCGTCTTTTGGCGCTGCGCCACCTCCATAAGGTCGCCCACCGGACACGACTTGGTGTCCTCAAACGCCAGCAGCGCCACGGTCCGCTCTGGGGCACCCACGGAGCCGGCAAGCAGGAGGAGGCCAGGAGGACACAACGCGGGAAAGCCGAGGAAATGAGAGGGTGTGCACGGGCGCGGTGCACGGTGCATGCGCGCAAGGCGCAAGCTTGCAGCAAACGAGAGCAGCGTAGGCGGCCGGGTTTCAATGGGTCGTGCGGCGGGGTGCAGGGAGTAGATTACGTGCGCGTCGGCTGAGTCAGCCTTCCCGTCCCTCAGGTGCCGATGCGGCCCCACGAGTGTTGGGTACGCGCCCGTCCTGTGCCACAGAACACGCCCGACCTCCTGACCAGCCAGTCATAGGGACAATCGTGCGTTTGGCCCTGTTCGCGCGCACATGTCCACTGCCACGTGTATCCCGTCCTCTCGTCGATATGCTTCAACCAGCTACGGCCGTTAAACTTGCCCAACGAAGCGGGCTACCCTTCAGTCACGCACCCAGCTCCTCGAGGAACTCTGAGTTCTCCTCGGCCAGCGGCGCCAGGTTCTCCTGCGCGAAGTCCAGCGCCGACTCCACGTCCCCCGCCCGGATGAGCTCTATGAGCCGTTGCTGTTGCAGGTGGAAAAAGAGCTTGGGCTGCGACTCCAAGATCTGTGTCCCGGGTTTGGGGAAGGGGCGCAGACCCACACAGTCATGCTTGTGACACGCCTGCCAAAGCGAACGCGACATAGCATGGGTGTGCCACGCGGATTTTACGTAGCTAACAGAACCACGCGCGCTAAGACAAATCGCCTCAGCTGCCGCATCCGTTGGCACAGCATCCCTGGGACTGACCGGAATTCAGATGCGTGTTCTCGGGTCATTACTCCCGGCGCATGGTCATCCCACCTCCCCGTGCGCGATGGCCTGAACACCCAGCAGCATGCGCGTGTCGCTGGCGGGTGTACGGCGTACCTCTGGATCCAGGTCGTTGACGCGCTCCATGGCAGCCTCGACGTCGCCGCCTTGGAGTGCTCTCCGCACCTCCATGCGATCCGTAATGGCGTCCAGGTCTACACCAGGAGCTGTGCCGCTCTCCTTCTCAAACATCCGGGCCGCCTCGACATACCCCTGTGGCCAGCGAGCCGCCGCACACGAAAGGTTTGGGGACCAGGTCAGGGATTGGGTGCGGGTTGGGACTGCGTGGTAAACACAGCCCCAAGAACGCACGGCAGTAACGAGCACTCCCCCCGGGTCCACATCCCGCTTAATTTCCCCAGCTGCATAGCAACACACCGCACCTCGGTCACTAAAAAGTTCATTATGAGCCGGTTCATGTCATTCTTGGGTACCCTCACAGCAGCCAGCTTCTGCTCCCATACGTCCAATGGAATGTTCTTTTTGCTGCCCGCCTGTTACAGAATATGAATTACGATGTATGCGGCCACGGAGCCTTGCTGAGAAAGGAACCTTGGGGGACAAACGAAATGTTCTCACCTCACCCCGCCCCATGCTGAACCGTGTTCTACAAATGAGCTACAGTTCTCGTATAATATTGTGCAGAACAAAGAACTGGCTCGAGGCAGCCCCGTCACCAGCTCACTACCGTATTTCTCTCGAGTTATCCTTCGATACCGGTAAATGACCCAGCAGTAGGATATGGTGCCACCGGTAGCTTAGCAGTCATGATATGTACAGTGCTGTATCATTCATCTTGGAACTAGGTTTTCTCATGCCTGCTCCGAAATCGGTCTCCACCGGCGGTAAAGCAGCAAACTTGTTCTTTCTCGTTACCAAGGCCATAGCATTTAGCATTAGTTGCAGACTCATTATATTTGCTGAATATAATTCAATTGGAATAGATCCAGGAATCAAGTTGGAGGGTCGCGGCCATTCACATTTCCTTCTGAGCGGAAACTCGGCAGGCAACCTTGTGTTCAGTCGATTTCCACTACACGCCCACCTCTTAGGATTTACCAGGACTCGAAGCTGGCGGTGCGTCAGTATTGACGATAAAGAGCCGCTGCACGGCAGACCGCCATCATGCCCACAGCGTCTTTGTTCGAGTACGTGGCGGCAAAGCTAGAAGATCCCCCACTCACACCAGAGGAGGTGGGCCCATCACCCTTGGGGGCACGCTTCGTAACCTTTCGTAACCCGACGCACCCCACGGTTTGCTGTGCAGCTCGAGTTCTTCGCAGAGCACGAGAAGATTGAGGTCATCCCCAATTTCACACTCAACCTCCCCAACGGCATGCTTACGTGCATAGAGGTATGTCCGTGTGTGCACTGCCTGGGATGTCATGTGCCTCTTCCCAGTCCTCAACATTCCTGGTGTAGGGCACGTACGGCCCATTCCGGCCCAACATACCAATTAAAGTGCCCCTGTACCTGGCGCTGTCACTCTATCGGCGAGGGAAATGCCGTATCCAGCTGCCGCCTTGGATGGCTAAGGAGGAGCTCAGAGGTGGGGCCCGTGGGTATGCCAAGAAGCTAATCGAGTGCATGGGGCCGTTCAAACCGAGGGTGGCACCACGAGATAAGCTGAGGTTGTTGTGGTTATTAGCGTACCCCGACCAGACGACACAAGCGACCCAGAAAGGAACGAGCGAGCCTGGGGGAACGGCTCGAAAATTCGCGACCATGGGAAAATAATCCATAGGGCTCCCTAATTGGCTGCGGTTGTTGTTGTCGTTACAGTCGCTTCCTTCATTGTCAACGGGCTGCATGCTTCTCAGTCGCGACTTGCATGCCCTGTGCGCACCAGGCACGCTGGAGGAGGAACGGACGCACCCGCAGTACTTTCAACCCGTACCGCAGTACTACGTGGAGATCAGCAAGCTGTTGTTCACGGAGGCGCGAGCAGTATTCGGAAGCAACAGCGAGCTATGCGAGGTGAGCGGGTTGACGCACGCCCCCAAGCCCCAACCTCCAAGAGTCGCAAAGGCACAGGGACTAACTCATGACAGCGAGGACACACGGAAGGGCCCAGCTAGCTTATCGAGCGACAATGCGAAGTGTTGCATGCGGCGATTTGCTACTTGCGACGCTCCCCTTGCCTGCGTCTGCAAACTGCACCCAAACGCAGACCCAGGATCTAATTGAGGAGCTGAAGAAGGTTCGGAACAGCAAGATCCTGGACGGCTTGCGCAAGGTGTCCGGCCCCATCACCGTCAAGCTCAACCACCTGAGCGCCTCGGAAAGCAACAAGATCCGCCTCTTGTTTGAGAGCTCGCTTAACATGTGGCACCAACTCTCAAAGGCAAGTATGCCCATGCCTTATGTTTCAAGGTTGCTGGCGTCCGATGCTTAGTTGGCAAACGCAGGGGTCCTGCGTTGTGCCGTGGCCTCAACAAAAAATCAAAAGCGCCCAACCGCAACGTCCCCCAACCGGCATCACCTGCTGATGGGCCCTTCTCGCCATGCTTTCGCGCGCAGAACGACAAAGAGTGGCAGGAGAACCAGCTCGCGGGCAACGACACTCCAGCGACGCTATGAAGCCCACGCCTGCGTTGAACAACCTGTTGACATGCTATACATGAATAAGTAAAACTGGGCCCTTTACGTAAGGCGCAGATGTTGGGGGTCTGTGGAACCGCTGTTGGCAGGCTACACTATGGCAGCGCACTCGGCACATTGCATGTGACTGCGCACGCACGGTCACTCCACTCTCGCGGAAGCCACGCGTCCTAACGACGGAAGCCACGCGTCCCCTGCAACCAAGACCGTGTAACGAACACATGTTCGAACGCGATACGACGGAGTTATAGTTCCAAAGAATGCACGTAATTGTTGCAAACACGCTCGATGCAGTCAACTTGGTGCAGCCGCGTATTTACTCTCAAGCAGTTCGCTGGGCTGAACGCTTTCGCTCTCAACACTTCTACGATGACCCGGTACAATCCACACACGTCTTAGTCCAGCTCACTCAAGTCAACTTCGCCCGCCTCCATGTGCCCGCCGCTTGTTGCGGCAATGTCAGCCCCAGCGCCCTCGGCTTTGGACGCTCTCCCCACTGGGTCCTGGTCGCGCTCAGATGAAACCGCGGCCACATTTAGCTCCGCCTGCGCAGCCTTCACCGACTCCAGGTAAACGCGGGCGTCGTCCTCAGCCCCGCTGCGCCATTGGCCCTCCGAGATCCCCTTGCCTTCGCTTGCGAGCTGCTGCCGTTGGCCCGATAACTCTACGTGCATTTACGGTGCAGCGGGTGTGTCAGATGCAACCTGTGCCGAGCGCAACGCGCCACTGGGTGACTGGGTGTGTGCCAGTAAATCATCCCTTACTTTGCAGTCCCAGGGGCCCCAAACGTTGTGTCCTGATGAGCTGTCGGGCAGGGGTAAGCCCTGACCCCACAGATCTAAAGCGCCCGGCACAAGCGAAGCATCTAACTTATTAATGAATTTTCACAGGAAAGCACGCTAGCGTTCGCACCTGCGGGCTCCTCCTCGCCAGGTCGCGCGGTGTACGCCGCCAGCCGCTGGCGCGCCTCAACCAGCTCCGGCGGATCCTCCTCAAACTCATATTCGCCGTCGCTTAGGTTATCCAGCGCCGGGTCGGTGTCGCCCTCGGGAAGGCCAAGCCGTTTCCGTCGCTAAGAGTTTGGGGGACAAGATAGGGGAACGTGCGCAAGGGCGGATGCAACGCACGTTTAACGAAGACGAAGCTGGGTTAGGCGCGCCAAACACGCAGTTAACAACGCGGTTGCTTACATCCTGAATGGGGCCGCAAAGCCTTCAGCAATGCGCCCGGGGCCTGCGGACAGCATACCTCGCGCCAGCCTTGCGCCCGCATTTGCATCATGAACTCGTGATTCTTGCGGTTACGCTCGTCCTCCTCCTCCTTGAGCTTGTTGCGCATGGCCCTCTCCGCGTCCAAGCCACCCGCAAGCCTGGGAAGCATACACGCGCCATGCCATGGTCACGACGAGCGACCCTAACCCGAGATCTCTGTGCATGCCTGCCCCGCGCAAAGCTCTGGTATGCAAGGTGCATACACACCACCACGTAGCCTGCACAAACGCACCAGACGCAGGCCCAGTGTGATGTTGTGAAGGCGCCCCGCGCAAAACCCTCGAATGCGCGATCCGGTATCCTCAACCCAGTTCCCCAGCGAATCTAGCTCTACGTCCGTCAAATCCCCCAAGACGAATGTATGGCGCACGCCTGGGCCCAGCGGCGCTACCCAAGTGATCCCGTGACGCTCACCACGCCTCGGCGACTTTCCGCTCATTGTCGAACACGGGGCGGTCGTCCAAATAGGTGAGCGTGGGGATGCTGGTGATGACCACCTTTCGGTAGTTCCTGATGTTGGAGACCACAGGGTTGCCCTTCAGGTAAAGGCAGCGCAGGTCCGGGATCTGCTTCAGCACGTCCAGGATGGCCGGGTCTGACAGCTCGTTGTTCTGCAGGTCGAGCGTCTGCAGCGCCGTGCACTCCGCCAGGTGCGCTACCGAGTCCAGCGTGGCGAGGTGGTTGTGAGCCGCGATGAGCGTGCTGAGGGACTTGCAGCACGAGAGACCCTCGAGGCTGGTCAGGTGGTTGTTGCTGATGTTGAGGGTGTCCAAGTTCTCGACGGCCTCCAGGCCGCTAATCTTGTGGATGCAGTTCTGCTGCACGTACCTGCGTAATGGAATGCCGACAACACATATGTTACTGTGGCGCTGGGACGAGTGCAAGGGACGCTTCCTTGCGGATGGGTTGACATGCCCGTGCGGGGTGTGTTGGGGAAGAGCCCCCTCTCGGTGCCACCCGCCCCTCCCCAGACCTACAAGCACTTGAGCTCCTTGAGCGGCGGTAGTCCCTCCAAGCTCTCAAGAACATTGCCCTCGAGGAACAAGGCTTTGAGGTTGACATAGTCGTCTAGGCACGCAATATGCGAGAACCCCTTGAAATTGCAGTAGAGCTTGTCGTTCAAGGACGGTGTCCGATATAACTGGTTTTGCTTGCATATTTCAAGCAGGGCTTCCTTTGTCATGCACGCGCACATTATATCGTTCTGACCCCGCGGCCCGCAAGTCGCAGACCTTGCTGTTTCGATATATATCGCCAGTCATATAACCTGACTCTGTCTTATTGCTTATGCCAGGACATTCTATGGTGCAAGTTATTTGCGTTTGTGAGGTTGCTGCCTGCTTTCGGGGCGGTGAGAATACCGGTACGGCCGAATCCATGCGCAGGGAAGTAACCAAAGCCTCCTCACTCGTGCTCCTGAGTTCAACAGTTAATTTAATCATTGTGGTCCTATTTATATGCTGGCAGTATGGTTACATACTTAACTGGTGCAGGTCAGGGCTCAAAGGGGCATTGACAGACGCAGTTGGGAATGGCGGACGCCCAGGCCTTTCTAGCTGTCCTAGGTGCAGAAACCGACGTACAAAAGCTCAAGGATGCCTTTGATGGCATCGCTGCGATCTTGGAGCCGCTGCTGGTGTTGGGCAGTACCAGCACCGATGCATTGCGGCCAGTCGCACGCGTGCATGGGCCCGTCGTGCTCTCTTTGATAAAGTCTATGGGAGCTCGCCTTGCTCCCAACCAGAACTACTGCCATGAGCAACTTAAGGTGTTCGGCGCAGCGGCCAGCCTCGGTCTCAATGCGCTCGACTGCCTGCGCCCAGTTCTAAAGGCCTCCCAGCACGAACTGGATGCACAAAGGTACAACTTGGCACGGAAGATGACAGCTTATGGACTGTACGAGCATGGGATGTCGCAAGGCAAAATTCTGCTGGTGTCAGTAGCGACAAGCCCTGGCACCGTGGCCGGCCCCGCCGACCTGCACATCGCGGCCATCGCCAACGTGCTGGTTTGCTATGCGGAGCTGGTGAAGCAAGGGGCAAGCCGTGCTGAGGCGCTATGGCGGGAGATATACGGCCCCGTGGACAGCCTGCTGGCCTTGGCCAGGTCCGGTGGGAACCCCGGGGGATTGACTGCCCCGTTGTTACCGGCAAATGTACTAACCTGCAATGCTGCGTGTCCATCGACCGCAGAGACGCAGCGGAACCTCAGCAAGCAGCGAAGCGGCTGGAGCCAGTGTTGAACTGCCTCAGCAAGGTGAGGGGCATATTGTCAGCGCCGGGAGTTTTCCTGCAGCAGACGGCCCGCAATGATTCGTCGCTGACCTGGGGGATATGCGACGCGTGATGGTCATCCATCTGGCTGTGTTCGAAGGTGATCGAGACACTGCAGTACGCCAGCGTGGTCTGCAAGCTTAGCTGTGAGGCGGTAGCGGAGCAGCTGAGCGCTCTCACCTTGTGCGGTACCGTGTGTCAGAGGGAGCAGGAGGTCACGGGGGTAAGTCATTGCTGATGCTGCCGCCGCAGAGCGCGCGGCCGTCAGTACATCTGTCCAATATGCTTTACAATGGGGTGAGGGTGCCGCGCGCAGTTGCTGGCCGAAGACGCAGCCGCGGCGCCTGATACGGTGAAACTTGCGTTGGTGGACACCCTGGTGTACATCATCGCTACAAATGGTGGGTTTCCCGGCCTTGGTTGGGGCGATGACGCACCCGTCGCCGGCATCAATTGATGTGACCCTCCATGCCTTCGCAGGGTCCTTGTCCGAGTCCCTGCAACCCATGTTTCACGATCTGATCATCAACCTTGTGCAAAAACGGGTGGGACAGTCGTCGGTGCAGGATGACCGGTGAGTCATGGTTATTTGCCCCCCTTTTTCGTGCATTTGCATGAACCGCTCTGACCAGTGACGGTCGCTGATCGCCGTTCAGGTTGCAAGCAGGCCAGCCGCTGGCATCTGTGGTGCGTGTGGCATTGCTGCTGCCGCATTGCAGCCTTGATAACGTGCCGAGCGAGCAGCTCTGCGCGCTACTTCGCGCGCTTGCGGCCGCCGCAAGAGATCTCATGACCAGTCCAGGCAACTTGAGCCATGTTGACACAACTCTACGGTGGTGCTGCCTCGACGGGCTGCGCTTCGCAGTTGCCGGCATCTTGACGCAGCTGCTGAGTGCGCCCCAGTCAGCTGGTAAGGCGGGAGGGCTGCGCGTCTGCGAGCTGCGTTCCCAGGGGGCACTCCCGACTTGCAGTAACCACGGAAGCCTTGTGGTGCTACTGTTGACGCGGCCTACGTTTGTAAATCGCGCCGTTCGCGCAGGCGGGCACTTGCTCGTGCTTTCGCAATGCATGGAGCTCCTCTGCGCCACCTGCTTGGACATGCTGGGGGGCGTCAATGCTGATTCGGTACGTTTCCCTTACCGCTGATTTGGGTTGTCTTCAGCCACCTGGGCCTTGCCAGACACGACACGCTGACTCGCGTGCAGGCATTAACGAGTGGCACCTCGGCGCTGACCATCGCCATGCGCGTGCAAGTGGCGCACGCCCTGTGCACGGGACAGCTCTCTTCCTTTCACCAGGACATGCCTCGGTACATGGAGCTCCTGAAACAGCTGCTCCACAGCGCCAAGCAACGCCAGCGCTCGGGCGAATCCCGCGGGGTTGGGCCAGCCACACTGCAAAACATCTCTGCGTCTCTCGGGAATGCAGGTGCGTGGAACAGTAAAACCTATCGCGGTCTGCCCCAATATGTCGATGAGGCTTGGGTGGCGTCTGCTGTGCAGGGCTTGACCTGCTCCAGGCACAGCACACGGCACCGGCGGCGGTCCTCCTGCAGGCCGCAGCGGATATCGGTTTCGAACGTGTTCGCCAGATTTATGGCCAGGGTAACCCGCTCCCCGAGGCGGACGTATCGCAGCTCGTCAAGAAGTGCAAGGCGCACGTGACCGCACTTCAGCAGCTCGCCACGCACGAGGCCGCAATGGCGGCTGCAGCTAATTACGTGGCCAAAATGCACGCGGTAAGCCCAACAAGCGCGTGGCCGTGGAGGCGATATGTCACCCTTGCGCGCGAAATCAGCGTTTCGCGAGGCGTAGATACCCAGGAGTAATGTCCGTTTGCCACCCCACAGGTCGCTGACGGCAAAGCCCACCTCATGTGGTCGCTCACCAAACACTTCGTGCAGTCCAGCCTTGCCGCCTACGACGCTGCCATGTTGGCGGCGGCGGCCGCGGCGCCTCAGCCGTCTGCAGCTCCGGTTGCAGCGGCGTCAGTAGCGCCGGCGGCTCCTTGCAAAGCGCAAAGGCGCGGCGGCCGGCTGCAGCGGATGCAAGCAGACGCGCAACCCCAGGCTTCTCGGCCCAGTGAACCGGCCACTGACGCGGCCGCTTGCAAGCCCGCTGTGTCCAAAGCGGCGTCCGTGGTGCCGCGCACCCTGATACAGCTGCTAGCGGCGGCAGCGGTTGAGAAGGGTGGTCACTCAGAGCTGCTTGACGCGCTGGACCTGTACGCCGTTCAAGAGCTGGAGGTGGTGCGGGAGGAGAGCAAGCGGCGCGAGGAAGATAGCCTCCAGTTGCTTTACGCCGCTGCCGTTCTAGGTACGACTTTTAACTCCCTAGCCCTTGTGTTGCGTGTGTGCCTTGCTCTCCCTTTACGATGCGTGGAGATCAGTCTTTTCACGTCTGCGTTTGACCCCTCGTGCGTTGCATAGGTGCTCTGAGCAAGTGCGTCCGCTTTGCCGGGAGCACCCAGGCCCTGTGCGCACGGGAGCTGTTGGTGAAGGCGATAGCGTCAGGGGCGACGCTGGAAGCTCAGGCCAGTGACCTGCGCGCCAGCTGCGAGCTCCTGGACGCACAGCTGTCTGGGTGTCAGGAGGAGCGCGCCTTACCCACCACCGAGCTCGGGTTGCTGGACTCGGCCGCGCTGTCTCACGCACAACTGGGATTGTGCCTTGCGCAGCTTCAACTCACTGGGCATGGCTCCGAGGTACGGCCACATAGGCGCGCGCTCAGCCATCCTGTGTCTGGTTGGCATTACACCTCGGCTTCTCCTAAGCTTGGTCGTGCCCTTTAACAGTCACGCTTCCGGCTAGCCTTACCTAGCACGCGGTCGAAACGTCTCATCCAAGCACGCACACCATCTGATGCGGTACTACCTCAACGTTTCTCCTGCAGGCCGCCGTGGGCGCGTCAAGCCACATCGGCCAGGCAATAGCCCTGTGGCGTCGTCTGCTGGCAGGGCACGCTGGGGACGAGGCGACCCTGATGCTGCGGATGCCCCAGGCGACGCTGCACGCGGCCCTGCAGGTTCAGCAGTACGTGCACCTGCACCCAGATGCCCACCCGGAGGCGGTAAGCTACAGCGGCGACGTCGTTTGGCGGCTTATGCGAGTTCTGGGGCACCAGGTAAGCCTGATGTTGTGCCACGCATCACAATCAAACCACCAAATGTATCACAGATCAGGCGCGATGGCATACCCGTCTGGGGCTATGTTGCGCTGTGGCCATGACGAACGATCAGATTCCTGGTTCAACGGGCGTCCTTATTATCCGCAGGTTAAGCTTCGCGAGCAGCACGTGTACCTGCTGTCTGCGACAATGCCGCTTACGACATGTATGGCATGGGTGGTCGGCGTTCAGCCCACTGCGCCCCTCGGTGAAGCCTGCGCGGACGCGACGGAGCACAGGAAGCTGGCGGAGGTGCTCAAGGTCACGGAGCCGATCAGGTAGGGTGTCGTAATCGGCTGGGTTGCACAATGACCTCCTCGCTGCGGCCCTGCTGCGGCCGTGCTCACGGTGCAACGTGTCATGTCATGTACGCAGGGGCGTCTACGCCACGGATGCGACCGACCATGTCGAGGTTGCCAGCATCGCGGATGCCTGCGGCGCAGAGATGGAGCGCAGCGGCTTTTTGCGGCACGGCCCTGGACCGCAGCTGCTGCGCTGCCAGTGCCACCAGATTGCAGCCGCCGCCTACCTGCGTGCCGGCAAGACGTCGAGCGCCTACGTGCAGGCGTACGAGGCGCTGCGTATCACGTACGGCCTATTCGAACGGCTCGATTGCCCGCGCCCGTGGGACGAGGGTGGTGCAGCAGGGACCAGCAAGTCGTCCGCGTCGGCAGAAACGGGCTCCAGCAGCATGACGCCAGCACAGGCAGCTGCAGCTGCCGTCAAGTCGGGTGCGGCTGCCAGCGCACTGGACTACACCTCGGACGCAGTCGTTGCACACGACGACCTCCCCAGCGGCGCGGAGCAGCAGCAGCAGCCCGGAAAGGGCGGCCCTTCCTCCGGTCAGGCCGACAAGGGCACCTCACAGGAAGCACAGTCCGGACGCGGCTTGAGCGTTGGCCTGGCGTGGGCAGTCGCAGCAGCGCACATGGCGTCCCTGCACAACGCAGCGCGCGTGTTTGAAGCCGCAGGCTGCGTGGAGGACGCCATGTTCTTCTGGAAGGAGTGCAGTCGGACGGCGGAGATGTTTGGCGCGGCTGGCGTGCGGGCTCTGTGCTGCAATTATCAGGCGGAGCTATCCTGCCGGCGCGGCGATGCAGAGGCTGCAGCTACGCAGCTGGAGGCAGCCGCTGTCGTCGCGAGCACGTCCGGCACGTGCGACACCATCGAGGCCGCGCTGCTCACGGCGCATTCGTGCTCGGCCCGCGCACGGCTCGCGCTTCTCCGGGAGCGGCACGGCGAGGTCGACGCCGCCAGCCAGAGCGGCATCGCGGCATTTGAAGCTGCGATATCGGCAGTACACCAGCAGAAGCAGGCGGCTGCGTGCGGCACGGGCTGCACGGATGTTCGCAAACGCCATGATGCTTTGGCCTGGCACGGCGTTTGCCTGCGCGCCCAGCTTGAGAGGCTGCGCGCCGAGGCGTTGTTGCAGCTGGGCCGCCACCATGAGGCCCGCCAGCGCCTGCAGGCCGCGCTGGGGCAGCTGGAGCAGGCCGCGTTGGCGTGCTCCAAACGCAGCGCGGCAGAAGTCTGGCCGGTGGACTACGGGCTGGTCCTGGCCCACCGCGCATCATCCATTGCACCGACCAGCTACGGCACCTCGTCGATTGTGGGCCTGGGGGGCCTTCAGCCTGCCAGCTGCGGCTCCAAGGACGGCTCAGCACAAGCAGCAGACAGTGTCATGTCTGACACGGCTGATGAGTCGACAAGCACCGACCAATCGAGCAAGCGGGGTAAGCACAGGGATTCCCATAAACGTGGCCCAACATGTTGATTGTACATACCCTTGAGCCGCGCGTCGCTTTCCTATTGCAGGTGTCAAGGCCAAAGTCGGCTGTGGCTTGTCGAGAAGCTCTGCCAAGCAGGACCAGCAGGAGCCTGCGCGACATGCGAATGCAGCCTCTTGGGCGAGCGCGCCTGCCGTGGACGTCCCAGCATTATTGCGGTCGTTGCAGCTCTGCTGGCAGCTGCCACTCGCTGCCGTGTACGCCTGCCGCCAGCTGTTGAATGCATCCATCGCGCTGGGCCTGCCATACGCCGCGACTATGTTCTTGCATCTTGGGCACTGCATGTCGTACGCGCAACAGCAGGCCCTGCAGCGGGAGTCGGAGCGATACGTGTCCCGAGGCGCGGGACAGCCTTCCGGCGCAATCGCGTCCCACACTCGCACGGAGGACGCCTCGGCTTCCAGCGGCAAGGCAGACGACGCCGGTATGGGGCGCAAGGCCGGGGAGGAGATTGCTTTCACGACAGACGTCCGTGAAGCCGTCTTGTCAATGCTGTCTAGCCTGGACTTAGACGGCGCCGGCAGCTCTGGCTCTTTCACGGCCCTGGAGAGCGGCGCCGAGGCATGGCTGCGCGGAACGCTGTCAGTTCTCCCGGCTGGCGCAGTGGTGTCGGCCATCGTACAAGACAGCCAGGGTAAGACCTTGCGGAAGCAAAAGGGTGTGGTTAAGCAGGGCACCGAAATGCTCACGCTTCTGGGTGCCGAACGCTGGCTCGCCGCTTTCCTAACCCTGCCAGGCCCATGTGTTTGTTGTTCCCGCACGCAGCTCATCAGCTCCTCGTGGGCCGAGCCTCCCGTGACAGTGCGCCCCTGCTGGTGGTCCTGCCCAGCTCCGGCGCTGACACTGCCGGCCAACAGCCTCCGGAGCGGGCCGTCACATCAAGCTCCTCGCCCAGCCACGTGCTGGACCAGTGCGTGGCACGGCTGCGCAGGCTCCTCGACGAGAGCGGCGACAGCATGCAGGTCGACCAGGACGCGCCATCAGTTCAGAGCCACAAGGTCAAATGGTGGAAGGTGCGCACTTGGTTACGTGCCTGCAAGCGCCACCATGCCGACTTGCCATGTGGGGTTCTGAGCGCCGTGGACTTTTGTCTTGGGCCAAAATCAAAGTACCGATCGGCTAGGTTGTTTGCAGCGCGGCCACGCGGTGTCCCATCCGGCCCGTAATGTCGGCGCGCATTACGTCGTCTGCGTCGCAGACGCGCGTCGCGCTGGACAACAGCGTCAAGGGGCTGCTGCAGGAGCTGGACGAGCAGTGCCTGGGGCCGTGGCGTTGCCTCCTGCTGTCGTCACCCAGCGCGCACCTGGGTGTGTGGCGGGCAGCCGCCGAGGGCTTCATTGTAGAGCACTTCTCTTCACTGCTGGGGGAGCGCGACGGCAGCAGCGACGCGGCTGGCGGCGGCCGGGTGGCCGTCCTTCGAGACCTGCTCTCGGTCGCGCTGTCGGGGATGCGTCACCTGCAGGGCGGCGACCTGGCTGTCTTGTTAGGTGTCGTCTGCGGCCAGCTCGGGATCTCCGGTGGGGCGTCCAGCGCCAGCAGCCTGGCAGTGGAACTCGCGGCCGCGGAGGCGGCCGCCCGAGTCCAGCTGCTAAAGCTCCCCCCGGCGGAGCTTGCCACCGGTCCTGGCGCAGTGAGCGTCGGCGGCGCGCGCTGCACGGACGCGTCGCCGGGGAGCGAAGCGAGTGGCCGGGGGACTGGCCCGGCGGCAGCGCGCACCACCGTCGGCCGTACAGCGGTTGTTCCACCTTCTCGCGCGCGGCCGGGCACGGCGTGTGGGCCGCTGCAAGGCGCCGCTGCCGGGCCCAGGTCGGGCCTCCGGGACACCACTCGGCGGCTTGGTGCTGCTTCCTCGAGTGTGGCCGCTGAGTCTGCGGACGCGGAAAACGCACCGCAGCAGTCGGCGGCCGCGCTGGACACAACCGGACGGGCCAGGCGCACAACGCGCGCGACGGCAACGCAACCTGAGCCGCCAAGGTAGCTATCACTTGCCTTGAATTAGGTTTCGTCATGGGCTTGTGCATGGCGTACAGTTCCTAGGTGCATCGCTGCCTGGTCACAAGCTTCGATGCTATTAACCTGAACCCGCACCACATGAGTTCCTTTGCACGAGTTTTCTTTGCGACGGCTTGACAAGTCGCCTGTACACACCCATGCCCTTGCCTTCGCCGACTCCGCAGCCTGGCAGCGGCATCGAAGAGCGCAGCGCGGGGCGCGTCCACCCGGCTGGCAACGCGCAGTCGCACGGGAGCAGCCGTCCTCGAGGACTCAGCCTCCGGGACCAATAAGCTGGACACCGGACGCGTCACGGCTGGCGCATCAGCGCAGCCAGAGCCCACCGCCAGCATGGGCGCTGACTCAAAACCGGAGGCATGCGGCGCGGCGCCGCAGCAGAGCGCTGGCCCAGTGCTGCTAGTTCTCAGCCACGCGCTGCATGGTCTTCCTTGGGAAAGCATCCCATGCTGCCACGGCAAGGAGATCTACCGCATCCTAAGCCTACCAGTCGCCTGCGCGGCTGCAGTACAGCGCCCTGGGATGGGGCACGCGAGTGGGGCGAGCGACTTCGGTGGGGCTGCTGGGCCAGCGAAATCTGGCGGCAAGCGCGAGTCCTCTTCCACAGGGAACATGAAGCCCGGAGTATCGGCCTTTTACGTGCTCAATCCTTGCGGCGACCTGGTTGAGACGCAAAGCTTCTTCCGGCCCATCCTCGAGGCGCAGCCCCTCTGGGAGGTAAGAATGGAATGCCGCGCCTTGGGTTGCTCTTCTCTCTGTGGGGCTCGCACGTGCAGCGAAAAGCGTAGTGAGCTGCTTGCGCGCCGCTGAGAACCTGAACTCTCGCCGCAAGGAACGCAAATGGATTGCCGTCGCTGCTTCCTCCAGGGCATCACCGGCGAGCGCCCGAGCTCCCAGGCGCTGCTGGCGGCGCTGCAGTCCCGCGACCTGTTCCTTTACTTTGGGCACGGCAGCGGCGAGCAGTTCCTGCCCCTGCCCCTGCTGCGGAAGCTGCAGCGGTGCGCGACGTGCCTGCTGATGGGCTGCAGCAGCGGGAGCCTACGCTTGCACGGAGCGTACGACCCTTCGGGCGCAGCGGTGGCTTACATACTCGCCGGTGCGTATTACGTGTTTCCTTGGTCTATCTTCAGAGACCGCCTCAACTATCTTTGGTTGGGCAGTGCATCGGCCTTAATCCTTGCATTCGCGTAGGGCGTTTTGCTAATTTGAATTTTTGGATTCCCTCATCGTCCTCTGCCTCCGTTCGGCAGGCTGCCCGGCGTTGGTTGCCAACCTGTGGGACGTCACGGACCGGGACATCGACCGCTACTGCCAGGCGCTGATGCACGCGTGGCTTGGCTGCGCCGGCTGCCAGCCAATGACCGCAAGCAGCACCTGCAGGACCAATGCTGCCAAGTCCGAGTTGCACTGCCCGGATGTGCAGGCTGGCAGCCAACCGTTGGGCCTGGCGGTCACGAGCAGCCGGGGCGCCTGCAAGCTCGCTTACCTCATTGGGGCGGCACCTGTTTGCTACGGCCTGCCGCCGACTTTCGGAAACGGCCCCTAGTACAGTAGTTCTGCTTCCGAGTGAGGGGGCAACGCATGGCTATGGGGTTGGGGAGTGGGCTTCTAGGGCAGTTATGACCTCTTGACATGGACATGCCGACTTTACGTAGGGTGGCACAACAGCCCGCCCCTCAACGGCCGATTTGCGCAGAGGGGGTTATTGTCCAGTGGGAGGGGGAGTCGTGAGCCTCTTTGATTCCGCGCGCGCTGACGGCGGGTGAGCAGCTGTGTGAGCTCCTGCCCCGCTACACCTGCTGAGGGCACAGCGTGAGCGCCAACTGGTTGCGTACGGCACGTGACGCGGATCTGACGCGAAGAAGCGCACATTCATGCGCGACCAGCTTCGGTATGATAAGTGCAATATGTGCTTCTGAGGTTTTTGGCGTTTACTCATAAGCACGTCTGTAGGGTGCGGCGTATTATTCCGTCACTTTGAGCGCCTGGAACCAGAACGAGCGGTCCCTGTAATCAATACGCCTTGTTCTACACTCTTACAGTTCCCCGTGACACTATTCGATGGTTTATTAGGTTCGTATCTTGTACCCGTGGCATCGTTTTCCTCCGCGACGTCGTCAACCGCAAAGCTTCGTGGACAGTGCCGAAAGGCGTTTCGAGTAAATCATTATAGAGCTACTGCTGACAAGAAAGGCGCAACGATGTCATCTTGCGTGTTTCACAAGTTCTCTCGTTCGCTGTCAGCGCCTCGCCGCGGTAGCGGGGCCATCGCGAAGCCAGACGCGCTGACAGTGTGCCTGCATCGAACTGCTCTACAATATCATCAGCTGGCTCGTGTACATAAATTGGCAGCTGGTAAGCGGTGGCGTCTGCTTCGCGCCAAAGGTTGTCGCAGCTTACAGACTCTGACAGGCGTGTGCGCAGGGAAGGGCTCGCAACAGCAAACAGTGAAGGACATACCAGTAATTCAAAGCATTTATGATGTTGATAATGGCCAGGTGCGGATGGCTTGCCTAGCAAAGGATCGTGACTTTCGGACCAGGCGCGACTCTCTGTCTTCAGGCGCTTTTTTAACGGTCTCGCGCAGATATTGGGCTTTGGCGCGGACCTGGCAGAGGATCATCCAGGCTATCATGATGAAGCTTACAAGCTGCGCCGTGCATTGTTGGCCGAACGCGCAAAGCAGCACGTCATGTAAGCGAGGTTGGGCAAGTGAGATCGCGTAGCGCCGCCTGACGATTCATCTTCAGACGCACACGGTGGCACATGTAATTCGCCTTTGCGAATACGAATCACCCTGGGGGACGCAGCTGTGACTGACTGTCTTTTTTATCCATCCTCTGCGCTTGCAGCGGCACGCCCATCCCGAACGTGTCGTACAGCGCGGAGGAAGTGTCAACTTGGAACACAGTGCTGGAGCAGCTGTCTGACCTCCTGCCCCGCCATGCCTGCAAAGAGTACCTGCGCTGCCTTCCCCTCTTCAACTTCCAACACGGCAGGGTAAGCGACAGGGTTTCTCCTCCGGGCGGGCTCCTCTGCAGCGAGCAACTGCGTTGCGTAGACATCTGCGCCTGCAGCATTCGTGACGGTGGCCGGGACTACCGGTATTTCGCTGACAAACTACCACCGTAACGACCGTTTCTTGTGGCCATCCCACATACCCACAGATCCAGATATCCTTCGCACAGAACTCACCCCACCTCATAATCACACACCGCGAGCGCAACCCTCACGGCACCACGGGGGAGGCAGCAAAGCGCGCACCGCGGTGGCTTTGTTGGCGCAGGTCCCGCAGCTGGAGGAGATGAGCCAGGTGCTTCAGGCCACCACGGGCTGGACCATACGGCCGGTGGCGGGCCTTATGCACCCGCGCCACTTC
This sequence comes from Pleodorina starrii, assembly GCA_030267565.1. Taxonomy (NCBI): domain Eukaryota; kingdom Viridiplantae; phylum Chlorophyta; class Chlorophyceae; order Chlamydomonadales; family Volvocaceae; genus Pleodorina; species Pleodorina starrii. Next base: position 1,083,151 of record BRXU01000022.1, on the reverse strand, counting down.
CTGGCGGGCCTGGCCTTCAAGTGAGCGATTGAAGAGGGGCTCATGCTTTTGAGGGGAATAGCAGCATTGGGATTTGATCATCCAAGTTGTTTTAAGGGGTAGTGATAACGAAACCGCAGCGGAGGAATGGAGGTGCCGCTGGCAAACGGACCCTTTTGCCTGATCGTGACATCTGTTTAGGGGGGATACGCGTTGTGGAACTCGTGTCTTAAGGAAGTGCCGATTGTTTGATCGATATGGGGGGCCGCCGGCTTCAGGAGGGCCCTCCCCGAGCCCACACATGGGGCGGTCAGGGCGGGAAATCCAGGCGGGCTACGCCGGGGCTGTGGATCAGGTCATACCGTGTCCTGTGCTTTCAGCACGGCGGTCTGGACTGAGCGAGTGCGGGGCAGCATGCATGTGCGCGGTGCGGTGCGGTACCCGAGCTTACGCGCACTGCGTGATGCGCCGCCCGCCGCCGCCGCCGGCTGCTGTCCGCAGGCACTTCCACTCGACCCAGGTACCCGTGGGGAGCCGGCGTCTCCGGCTGCGGGTCGTGTCGTCCCGGTCCTTGGGGGAAATGGGAGGGAGGGAGGGGGCTGCGGGCCGAGGGAATGAGGAGCAGCCGCCCTGCACAGCGCCCCGGCCCACTCCGCCCCGCCCTGGTGGACATGGCACCCCCCTCCCCTCCCCCACATGCAGCAGCCCGCTCCAGTCCCTCCTTGGCTCCATGGAAGGCGATTGGTCCAGGGATTGGTTCAGGGGAGGGTAACGTGACCGGCCCGTTGCCTTGCTGCACCTGCTCTGCATCCCGCCTCCTGAGACTGAGCCGCTCCCCAGTTGGAGAACCGGCAGCGAAGGAGCTGTATCACCGACCTGCCCCGACCCCGACCCCGACCCCGACCCCCACCCCGCAGTACATGAGGCACCCCAGCAAGCCCAGCTACACGCCCGAGCCCGACGTGGTGCACGAGCTCATAGGTGGGCTCAGGGGTGTGCCGGGATGTCGCGAGGGAGGGCGGAGGCACCAGCTGTCAGCCCCCTTGCGCCGCCCGCCGCCTTGTCCCGGCTGCTTCTTGTCCGGCTCAATGTCCAGGCCGCCTGGGGCCGGGCTGCTGCAATGCCCCATTGATTGCCGGTGCCGCGGTGCGCGCGAGCATGCTCCCACAAAACTAGTTGCCACCGGGTGTGCCATCTCCCCCGCCGCCCCTCCGCTGCGGTATCTTCTTTGTTATTCCCCACACACCGCCGCCGCGGCTGCCGCTCGTGCGCTGCCTCCCATCGTCCCCAAATCCCGCCTCCACGCCCGCCCCCACCGCCCCCGCCCCACCTCCAACTCTCCCCTCGCCCGCTCAGGCCACGTGCCCCTACTGGCCGACCCCGCCTACTCGCGCTTGGTCCAGGCCATCGGTGCCGCCTCCCTGGGTGCCGACGAGAAGACCATCTGGCACCTGACAAAGGTGTACTGGTACACGGTGGAGTTCGGGGTGGTGCGGGAGGGGGACATCATCAAGGCCTTCGGCGCAGGTGCGGGCGGGGCAGGGGGCAGGGGGTGGGGCAGGGGGCAGGAGGGGGCCAGAGGGCTGGAGGGGTGTCATGAAGCAAACGAGGCGGAAGCCCGTGCGGACACAGGGGGGTACGGAAAGTTACCCAGCGTGTGGGATGGGGCGAGCGCGCAAGAGGAAGTGATGGGACACGGGAGGCAAGGGAGGAAGGGAAGCAGGCAGGCAGGCGTGGCAGGGGGCGCAGGGGGAAACAAGGGGAGGGCAGTGGGTTCGGATTGACGCTTGGCAGGTGAGTCCAGCGAAGTGACTTGCTCGTTCAATCCCACGTGAAAAGCTCCCCTTTATCTTTCCCCCGCGTATCGAAGGGCTGCCTCAGGCCACCCCCCTCCACCTCCCTCCCCAACCCACCTCCCAACCTCCGGGCTTTCTCCCGTTTTCCGCCCGCTCCGCTCCGTCCACTCCTCCGGCGCCGCCGCCCCCCCTCCCCCCTCCCCCCGTGCACCGTGCTTTGTGCGTATGCACGTCGCCCAACTGTAAGGCGCCGTACTTCGGTACGGCTCGTTACAGCTGGGTGCTCAAATACTCAGCTTAGTTTATGCATCTTTCTTTCTTTTAGTCATTCCCGTAGGCACTTTGTGTAGGATCGCACCGCATATCATACCATGCTCCCCCAGCAAATGCTTCAACGATGCTCACAAAGCCGCCACGTTGCCCTTGCCCCTTACGCATCGACGAATCGCAACGCTACCGCGCTGGTCTGCCGCCCAGGTAAGCATCCTCAGTTCCGATAGATGTTGCTGTTGCCAGTTCTGACAGCTTAGAGGGTGGGATTTTCGGGTTTTTTAGAGCAAGCACGCGCATACCAGCTTTTCAGCTTTTGGACACTTCTACGGCGCTAATTTTACGATTGGTACACATGTCTACAACATCGCACCGCACAAAAAATGCGGTGCGGCTTCGTCCGAGGCGGCTTGCAACACTTCCGACACCGACAAGATGCTGGGACGGTTCAACCGCGGGTCAAGCAGCAATGTCGGTAAAGTTTGGGAATGGGTGGGATAACATTAACAGTTCCGGAGGTTCAGCGGCTGTCGCAGCTTGATCATCAACGTCCGCAGTGACTCATTATTTTATAAAGGAGCATATCACTCCCTGAACCCCCCTCCCCCCGCCAGGCATCCTGTCCAGCTTCGGCGAGTTGGCGCACATGGCGGCAGGGTCGGCGGAGCTGCAGCCGCTGGACCCCTTCCGGCCGCTGCCGCGGATGTCGTACAAGGACGGCTACCAGACGCGCTACTTCCTGCTGGACAGTTTCCAGTCGGGTGCGGAGCTGTTGCAGAACTACGCGGCCACTCTGGCACTTCCCGAGTCGCTGCGCGGGGACGCGTCCGTGGCGTGAAGAGGGTTTGGCGAATCTATCCGCACCTAGGATGTGGGGGATGGGATGACGGCGGCGGTGGTGGTGGTGGTGTGGTGTGGCGGTGGTGGTGGTGTGGCGGTGGTGGTGTGGCGGTGGTGGTGGTGTGGCGGTGGTGGTGGTTCCGCTCTAGGCTCTGAGAGGGGAGAGGGCGGAGGTGCTTCCAGAGCTGTTGCGCGGGTGGAAGTTGTGGAAGGGAGAGGGGCGGGTGAGGGCGGGGGGCGCGGTCGGATTCGCGGTCCAGGAAGGTGGTGGATCCGGTTTTGCGCGGTAGGGTTTGGCGGGTGGGCTAGTTTGAGGCCTGGGTGTGGTGGTCGGCCTCGTGGTGATGATGAGAGGGTGCAGGGTGGTGACAGGTCGCCTTCGGTGCAATTTGTTGAGGTGCAAGTTCGCTATGATCCGTGGCCATAACCTTGGTCAGTTTACGGGAAGTGAATCAATGGTTGTCGGCTTAAACCTGCAGGGATTCGCGTATGCGTATCTCAACGCCATCTCGGCGTTCATGCAGCGGTGTTTGTACAAAACTTCTGTACATTAGTAAGGAGGTGGACGCCGTCATGTAAGGGACGGCCTCACGATCGTGCCCGACAGGGGGTGGGGGCCGTGTGAACCGTGAGGCCTGGAACCCATCGGGTGGGGGGAGTCCGCCCGCGGCTCGCAGCTCTTGGAGCTCGCATGGTTGCTGTCATCCTCCGGCTTGTTGGTTGGTTGGCTGGGTCGTGCTCTGCACGGCCCATTTCGTTGTGCATCGCATCGTTGCAAGTGGTGTCCTGCTTTTCGCAGCTGCCGGAGTCTGTGTGTGACTGCGTGTGTGCCGAGCCTGGTTTTTGTTGGTCGCGTGCATCCGCTGTAGTGGCGCTTTAGTGGCGCCTGTATCATAGACCGCTCCTCTGAGTGTACTCCGGCAGACTCCGGACTCGGGAGGAAAGTTGGAGTTAGGTTACGGCCCCGGATCGTGGCTCAGGACATGTCCCGAACAATGACAGACCCCTCTGGCTCAGGACATGTCCCGACTCAGGACATGTCCTGAGCCACGATCCGGGGCCGCCCCAGCGCAAGCCCGTATCTCAATGCATGCTGATTGTTTTATAACTTTGTAATGTCGAATCGGTTTGACGACTCGCCATTCAGTGGCACACCGTGGGACTGGGTCCCATGCTCCGACCCAATATCCAAATGCAAATGTATAAAAAAATAAAATATTGAATGTCCGATGGGTTTGGCTACCCGCCACGAAGCGGTACACTGCTGGAGCGGGAGCCACGATTCGTGGCTCGGGACATGTCCCGACTCGGGACATGTCCTGAGCCACGATCCGGGGACGCCCAAGCGCAAGCCCATATCCCAATTCAAAGCTATTATCAAATTATTCATTTATTTTCCGATCGTTCTGACTAATCGCCACGAAGCGGCACGCCGCGGGACCGGGAGCCACGATTCGTGGCTCGGGACATGTACCGAGTCGGGACATGTCCTGAGCCACGATCCGGGGCCGCTCAAGCGCAATTTGATATCCCAAATCAAATGGAAAAATAAATAATTATTTATTTTCCGATCGTTCTGACTACTCGCCACGAAGCGGTATGCCGCGGGACCGGGAGCCACGATTCGTGGCTCGGGACATGTACCGAGTCGGGACATGTCCTGAGCCACAATGGGTGGCCGCCCCATCACAAGCTGAAATTTAACAAGCACAAGCTGGTATTTATTATTTTATTGTTTTTTGATACACATTTATACAGATTATGCTCACAATTTTGTACGAAGAATATATAGTGCAGAACAGCACTTCATTTTCTGTGCGTGTACACGTTTCCGTAAAGGGCAGTTCACCGGCTTCCGTCTCCTACAGCCCCATGTGCAGCTTGGTGCCCCGACCTACGCATGCCGTAGTGCAGCGCATTATCGCGACTGGTCTGGCTATGCCTCTGGACTGCCGTACGCTTCTGGTAAGGTATCGTACGACTTATCTATACGAGTTAGGCTTTGACTTATTTCATCTCGTGACCGCAGGAGCACGCACCCTTGCTGTACGATTTCGTATTGTACCACTTGGAGGCCAATGGGTTGGCTAGTGCAGCGCGCTCGATGCTCACTACGGCAGTGCAGAAAGCGGCTAACGGTTTGGTTCCCGTCCCCCTCAAAAAGTACGTGTCTGAGTCGGCCGCGCGTCAAGCTGCTCAAAAAGCTGGCGCTGAGTCTTCTGCAAGAGTGCGGAGGACCACCGAAGGTATAGAGATAATATACGCCATTTCTATTCGGCCGATGGAGTCTTTGTGTTGGCTGTGTCTCAAAACATCTTAGCGTTCCCTTTTTTGGTTTGCAGGCCAAGCGGTTTCTTTTCAAACAGCTGAAGAGGAGTTCCTAAAGTCCGGGTACTACTACCCGTCCCTGCCAGTTCAGCGTCACGTCCGAAAGTGGGTACGCAGTCGAACGGCTGTCCTTGGTTTCTTAATAAGTAACTGTGCCTTCCGCGCATTGCAGGTATGCGGCCGACTTGCGGTCGCAGCGAACTGGTCATGTATGTACGAAGTACAAGAACGTTACACGTGGTCTGACCCCAGGGTTGTTTGTCGTGCACTGCATCAAGTGCTCTGCTTGCCTGGGGTTGAACATGATGCATCACTCGGAGTCGCCGAAGACCCTCTTTGAGTGGCTTTACACGCGGTTTACAACTGCCCCTTCGGTTGTTGTGTATGACAACAACTGCCACGGTCATACGTACTGCCTCAACCGAGAGCCAGAATGGGCGGCGGAAACTACATTCCTGATTGACAAAACCCATTACAAGGGACACAAAGGGTGCTCACGTGGTTACGACATTTCTACATACCCACAGCACAAGGTCTTGAACTCGCAGCTCGCCGAGCAGAAGGTGAGAAGCGGGCCGTGTTCCTTCTAGCTAGGCGGGCTGTGTTCCTTCTCCTTGTTCTTCGTGTCCGAGGTAACATTCAACCGTCCCGCGTTTCGTCCCCTACCCTGCAGAATGCCAAGCTTGCGCTACTCAAAAGCCACTGTGCATACATGAGCCAGCCCATGTTCCTCCTCTACCTGCGGTTCTTCCTGTACGTCAGTGCAAACTTGCGGGGTTGATGTGGACCATGGGGGCGCTTGCTGTTTGAGACTCGTGTAAGGCGGGGTACTTGCGGTTTGGGAATACTGTCTCTTTAGGGCCACTGCACACCATAGCAACCGTGAACAGGCGCTGTACTGGGTTGGGTGGATTGGCATTTGTGTCTCGCATACTGACGGGCAAAGTATGTTGTCCAATAGGATAGTGGCGGGTGTACGGCTTGCGTGGAGCAACACACTACGTGCCATTGACGGTGTCGTGCCTGTCATGTCGTGTCTGGACACTCCGCGTTTTTGTTTTCATCCTGAACACGCGTCATTGCGATTACGACACATTGGTAGAGCAACCAGGGTCGATGCTGCTGGGCTTATCGTTGGGCGACGCCGTGGGCAGGTATATTATCATGGGTGATGGGTACCTTCGGAAAGGTGACCGGTACGGCAGCGCGCACATTCATTTGACGGATGGTTTATGATGGGTTGAGGCGAAGGTGTTGTGTTCATGGTTTTGAATTCAATTTGCTGCACGCAGCGATGCAGAGGATGGGGTTGGAATGTGCGTGTACTGAATGCGCTGGTTGCTTTGGACGGCTAAGGATGACCAAGCATGTGTTCTTTGACCCGTGGGACAGCATGTGACCGCTGAGCCGTGTTGTCGATGGCGGGTGCCGTTATTAATACGAATGTAATGACCAAGTTTGCATATGGAAAGGTACATTCTCCAGTCCGTTCATACACACAATACTTTCAGCAGTCATACAGCGTCCCGCGGTGTACCGCTTTGTGGCGAGTAGCCAGGACGACTGAAAAAATTAATAATTATTCGACCTGAATTGGAATAACAGCTAATGCTGGGGCGGCCCCGAATCTTGGCTCTGGACATGTCCCGACTCGGTACATGTCCTGAGCCACGAATCGTAGCTCCCGCTGCCGCAGTATACCGCTTCGTGGCGAGTAGCCAGACCGATATAATAATAAATAAACAAATAAATAATCAACCTGAAAAGGGATGTCAGCTTATGCTGGGACGGCCCCGGATCGTGGCTCAGGACATGTCCCGAGTCGGGACATGTCCCGAGCCACGAACCGTGGCTCCCGCTGCCGCAGTATGCCGCTTCGTGGCGGGTCGCCAGACCGATATAATAATAAATAAACAAATAAATAGTCGACCTGAAAAGGGGTGTCAGCTTATGCTGGGGCGGCCACGGATCGTGTCTCAGGACATGTCCCGAGTCGGGACATGTCCCGAGCCACGAATCGTGGCTCCCGCTCCCGCAGTGTACCGCTTCGTGGCGGGTAGCCAGACCGATATAATAATAAATAAATAAATAAATATTCGACCTGAAAAGGGGTGTCAGCTTATGCTGGGGCGGCCACGGATCGTGGCTCAGGACATGTCCCGAGTCGGGACATGTCCCGAGCCACGAACCGTGGCTCCCGCTGCCGCAGTATACCGCTTCGTGGCGGGTCGCCAGACCGATATAATAATAAATAAATAAATAGTCGACCTGAAAAGGGGTGTCAGCTTATGCTGGGGCGGCCACGGATCGTGGCTCAGGACATGTCCCGAGTCGGGACATGTCCCGAGCCACGAACCGTGGCTCCCGCTGCCGCAGTATACCGCTTCGTGGCGTGTAGCCAGACCGATATAACAATAAATAAATAAATAAATAGTCAACCTGAAAAGGGGTGTCAGCTTATGCTGGGGCGGCCACGGATCGTGGCTCAGGACATGTCCCGAGTCGGGACATGTCCCGAGCCACGAACCGTGGCTCCCGCTGCCGCAGTATACCGCTTCGTGGCGGGTCGCCAAACCCATCGGATATTTAATAACTTATTAAATAATACATTTGCATTGGAATATTGGGTCGGAGCATGGGACCGGGTCCCACGGTGTGCCACTGAATGGCGAGTCGTCAAACCGATTCAACATTACAAAGTTATAAAACAATCAGCATGCATTGAGATACGGGCTTGCGCTGGGGCGGCCCCGGATCGTGGCTCGGGACATGTCCCGAGTCGGGACATGTCCTGAGCCAGAGGGGTCTGTCATTGTTCGGGACATGTCCTGAGCCACGATCCGGGGCCGCTGCCTTACTGGAAAGTTGCCATGTCAAGAGCCCTGACGGGGAGTGGCAGCCCGTTGGGGGTGTGTACAGTTGGAAGTCACCTCATGTGTATATATCGGTGTTTGTGGGCGGAGGGGGCTCCCAGCCTGGGCCACCCCTGCCTGTACGGTGCCCCCTTCGTTTGTCATTTATTTGCACTGGCAGTTTGGGTGGATCTACTGTCTACGGCGTCTACGGTAGCTCGTAGCTGCGGCGGCATTGGCTGTCTGCATCGATTGTTGGCTTGTGGTGCGGCAGGAAGCCAGCCATTTGGCTGTTGTGGTGGTGGTTGGGTTGGGCCCTGCATGGGGGCGCGTTTGCGCAGAAGAATGTTGTCTGGAGGCCGGGCGGGATGGGGGAAATGCTGCGGGATGGCGGATGGGCGCTTTACTCCTTTGCTCCCATGCTGTTGTTCCCAGCGCCCATGGGAAGTGGATGGCGGACCCGCTGCCCGCTACGGAGGTGCACAGCCTCCATCCTGCAGGTACATCCCATCCGATGCGTGTGCGGCGTGGCGCCACCTCGCGCTGTTGCGGGCCCACGCGCTGAGCCGCCCCGCCCGCTCGAAGGCCTGCGCGGTGGATGGCGTGGCCCGTTGCTCCAGGCTGGCCGCCTGCCCGGATTGTAACCTACTGCCGTGCCTCCGGCTATCTCCGGCTATCTCCGGCTATCTCCGGGTATCTCTGGCCCGCCGGCAGCTGGCAGCAGCCGCCATGGCTGCCTGCTGCTCATTCCGCCCTACCACGCGATGCGACTCCGGGGGTTTGGCACCAGATGGCCCCTCTGAGAGGGCGCACCTCTCCTTCCCGCCGCCACTGGTGCAAAGCCAAAGCAGAGCCCAGCCCCGCTGCTTCCCGCACGCAAAGTTGGCGCAAGAGTGCACGTGCGGCAGAGTGCGAGGTGCATGAGTGGCCCTGTGTGTGGCCGATTGGCCGTGCGTGTGACGCCAACGAACCCAACGTACGTCAACCTGTCCGGCATGTACCGCAGTGGGCGGGTGCCGTACACGGCACCGGGCCACCAACCAACACATCCCAACGGCAGAGGGCTGACCCATCGTCATTCTGTCGCGGAAATTGTGATACGTCCAGCAGCGCACCGTTCGACCCTCCTTCTGCCGCTCAGCGCCCTCGTCTCCGCCCCAGGGACGTTCCCGGTACTACGGTACCCCCACACACCGGGAAATGAAACATCGCATCACGCGGGGGCAGCATCAAGACTTCAAGAGGCGCCCCTCCCCCGCCAGCAAAGACGCCTCCTCTCAGCGCACTCGAAACGACTCGTTCTCTCTCGCCCTCTCATCATTCGGTATGCTCGGACTGGTATGCGACCTCTCCGCTCCTCTCTATGCGACCTCTCCAGCTCCGCTGCGCTCCAATTCTTTTCTTCGTGTACGATTCCCTGGAGCTCCGCTCCCTTCCCTGGAGCACAGCAGGGGCGCTCTCCCCCCCGGGGCCGCGCTTGATGCCGCCCGCCCCGTCTACTCCCCCCCCGCGCTGCGCTACTTGTCCTGGCTCAGTACCACTGGCAGCTCCAGCTCCTGCAAGCCCTGGTAGCTCCCAAGATGGGCAGGGCGGGCGGGGGAGGGAACGGAAACGGGCGGGATGATCGCATGCCGATGCAAAAGGAGACGCGCAGACGTATAAACGCGCGCGAGCGCATTGCACCCGCCACCAGCGCCCAAACCCCCAAAACGAACAACGCGCGCCCTGCCATGCCTACCCATCTCCCCTCCCCGCCCCCTCCCCTCCCTGTCCCCTCCCCTCCCCTTCCCTCCCCGCTGCGCTCCCCTTCCAGCCCCACGTCACCGCTACCTGGTCGGTGCTCCGGATGACTCGCAGTGCGGCGGTGTCCCCCCCCGCCAGTCCGTCCAGGGCCACCAGCAGATCCCCCCCGCTGTTGACAGGCCGCCCGTTGACAGCTTGGATCACATCACCTGGGGCCAAGAGCGTGTGGGTGGGGGGCGGGCGGGCGAGGTGGGGGGTTTGAGGTGCCGGCAGAGCTGTTGCTGCTGTGGCAGTGGATGGGCTCCAGACCCTACCCTGCGAAGAGTGGAGAGCCAACGGGCCCTCTGGCCGTTGGTGCAGTGCAGTGCTGCCGAAGCCGACCTACCGACCGACCGACTGACCAGGGCGAAAGAATTGCGCACCCCAGAACAGACAGGTAGACAGGCATGAGACCGCAGCGGCGACCCGCCGAAGCCGAAGCCGGAGCTGGAGCCAGGCGACGCGATTGGTAGTCGCCCGGTGGGGTGTGTGTGTCAGGTATCGATGCAAGGTAAGGACGGCAGCTATATCAAATGAAAACCCACACGCCAGTCCGCTCAACTCGCCTCGCCACGCGGCGCTCACCGGTGATGATCCCCGACAGTCCGCGCCGGGTAGGCAGCAGCCCCGCCCTGTCGGCTGCCCCTCCCTGGACGACCGCCTGGACGAGGGCCCCCCGCCCCACCTTGAGCCGCTGGGCCACACTGTCCGTGGCGATCTGTGTCCCCGGGGGAGGGAGGGGGAGGGGGGCGATCATGGGGAACTGATACATGGTACATGGCACAGGGGCGACATGCTAGCAATGATCCGTGCAAGTGTTTACCCCCCCCTTTCGTAAGCTCGTCGTAACGAGCCGGCATGACACGCGATGGCACACGACCTGGCATACCCTGATTCGACACGGTGTGTGCGGGGGGGAACCCGCGTGGGCGTGCGGCGCAACGAGCGACGCGCGCCTCGCCCTTTCCCAGCAGCAGCAGCAGCAGCTGTGTTGCGGAAAGACGGCGACATTTGGAAGAATTTGGGCGCATTTGGGCGGGGAAGGCCCCCGTGCAGTCGGGGCCCGGACGCCTCCCCCGCCACGCATCCACCCGCCACCACCAGCAGGCTGTGCCGAAACGCGGGAGGCCAAGGGGCGCCCCTGGAGTGACCGTCAGGGGGTACGGAATGGGAACTCGGCCCCAGCCCCCCACACAGGCGCCCGGCCCCGCCCCCGCCAAGACACCCGCCAAGCCCGCACCTGCGCATCCAAGCTGGCTCGAAGCACCTTGCCATTCTGGATGAGCTGCGGGACCACCCTGTTCACCTATGATGTATGGGAGGGGGCATACAGATGACACCGCGGGCGGGGAAGGAAGGGGGGGCGGGTGACAGGATGTATTGGGGAGAAGCGGGGAAGTCCAAACACGAAAGGCGTGCCCGGCCTGCGGCCTGCGTGCATATGAGCGGTCAACCGATTGCATAAAAGCGTCAAAGCCGCTGGCAGGGCAGGCCCCCCCACAGGGCACTGCGGACGGCTCCGTGACCAGGCAGGCACGCAGGCATGCATGCAGGCTGGCATGCGGGCAGGTAGGTCCCTTCGCCGGGTCGGGTCGGGAGGGGAGGTGACGCACTTGCGGCCCGCAGGTGTGCGCGCGCACGCGGCCGCCGTTCCGCACCGGAGGGCGGCAGGCGGAGTCCCACAGGCGCCACTGCCACTCCACTGCCGGCCACGAGTCCCCTTGTGGAGTGTGCACACGCGGCACTCGACTCCGGGACGCGTTCCAAGCTCCCAACCCACAGCCCGACCCAGCGCAACCCACCCCACCCCACCCGCACCCGACCCGACCCCGGGCATTCACGCACCATGTCGACAGGGATGGCGAACGCCACTCCCGCCGAGCTGCCAGTGGGTGTAAAGATGGCGGTATTGACACCGATCAGCCGCCCCGAGGAGTCCAGCAGCGGGCCGCCGCTGTTGCCCGGATTGATGCTAGCATCTGTTCGGGGGTGGGGGGGGGGCAGCGCGGGGGCGGGGCGGGGCCGGGACGGGGGCCGGGGGCGGGGCGGTCCACAGCGGCGCGTCAGCGGGCGCTGCGCAGAGCCCAGTACCGCACTGTACCGTACCGTCCAGTCTCCCGCTGTTCTTCTGCAGTGCCGCATTGCAGTGCGCTGATGTCCGCTCGCGAGGCGGATACGGTGTCTTTGGCCCGGTTCCTCCGTGCAGGGTTGGCCGGGACCTACCCGGTGGGGGCAGCCCGCGGGGACCACCGGCGCAGCGGGGCGCTACCCACCGGTCCCACCCCACCCCAATCGGGTAGTGCGGGGCCGCAACGCAGCACCGGAGTCGCCGAAGCGGACCGGGTCGGCGACGGGGCCCAGGGCCGAGACGCGCGCGTCGCGCAGCTCCGGGCTTCCGATTCCGCGTGTGTGGGGCTGCACCTGCACCTGCACCTGCACATGCACATGCACCTGCGGGAATACCTTCCCGGGCACTGCACCTCCTGCTTCCCGGCCCGCCTGCACTCCGGTTCGCTCAGTCCATACACCGCTCCCTGGCTGCTGCTGCTGCTGCTGCTTTCATTCTATGGCCGCATCCGTCGAGGGCCGCTTCGCCGCACTGAAGTGGCAGCACTTGGCACGTTGGCAGTTGCCAACTGGAGCCACAGCAGGGGCCCGGCCCGGCCCCAGCTCAGACCCCAATGGAGCTCCTCTCTCTTCTGCACCGCGTGAGCTCATCCCCTCCTGCGCAAGCGCGGCACGGAACACCACAAGCGTGCCCGCGCATACCGCCACTGCGCCGCGCAGCACAGCACAGAACAACACAGGACATGTCATCCCGCCCCGCCCCCGCCGCCCCCCCGACGCCACAATTCACGGCACGCACCCACCCGTCTGAATGCCTCCGGGTATGGTGGTCCCCAGCTGGCTCCGGATGTCACGATTGAGGGCGCTGATGACGCCTGAGGGGCGCCATCAATCGAGATAGCGGGTGGGAAGAGGAAGAAGTGGGGCAAGCAGGCGGCCTGTCCTACGGCGAGGATGCTTGCAAGTTGCAACTGCTGTGCAGTTCGAAACCGTCGGTCTCTGCACACTCATGTGCACTCATGCGCAGCAGCTGCTGGATCGCTTGTTAGAGGCGTCATTGACGTGGGCGGGGCGCGGGAGGCGATCGGTATCGCGTTCCGCAGCGCCCCGCGGCCCTCCGCCGCCTCCCTGCTGCTGGGGATCTCAGCGGCCTGTCCTCTACCCCCTCCCTCCCTCCCTCCGACTGCGTTCCTGCCTCCCTTCGCTCCTATTCGTCTTCGTTACCTCCTCCCCGCCCTTACAGCCGTTCCTGCATCCCTGAGCCACCGGATCCCAGCTGCACACCCACCCACCCACCCACCCACCCACCCACCCACCGCTCGTGAGCGTGTGTCCGAAGCCAAACGGATTCCTGCAGGGCCGGATCCAGGATCCAGGATATAGAATCCAGGGGAGCGGCATCAGGTTGGAGGCCACGTCATGGCGTTAATGTCGGTTGGCGGGAAACCCTAAGGTGCCCAAGAGAGGTAACAACGCCAGGAATTCAGCAAAGCCCAACAATTGCCCCTGACACACATCTTTCCTTCGCTGCGGTTCGCCGGCTGTACTGGCCCCGGCACTGACCTATAGCGCCCGCGGCACCCAAGGAAAGCTGCGGCGCCCTGCCAGTCAGCATCGCCGGTCGTTGCCTCTCCTCTCCCTCTCTCCTCTTCTCCCCTCCCTCCCTCCACCTCCCTCCACCTCCACCTCCACCACCCCCTCGCTCCCTCCGCCTTGAATATTTCTTCTTACCCCTCCCTCCCTACCTCCCTCCCTCCACCCCTTCCCTGCTCCCTCGTCCCCGCTTGCCCGCTGCCCCCTGCCCCACGACCCACCCGATGGCCAGGCACTGCTGCCCCACCCTCAGGCCGGCGCTGCTGCCCAGCTGCACGGGCCGCAGCGCCGAGGGCGGAGCGCCCAGCAGCTTCAGCACCACGAGGTCCCGTGTTCGATCCGCGCCCACCAACACCGCATCGAAGGTCTGCTCCACATCGCTGGCGGGGGTCAGCAGCGTCACCTGGCGAGGGGGGTCATCCCCGGGAGGATAGGTCGGAGCTCGTGAACGGTAACAGCGAGCGTGTGTGTAACTGTGTGTATGGTGGTGGTGGTGATGGGGGAGGGTTATGCTCGCCCCGTTCGCCTGGTGCGATCTGGGCTGCTGGGTTGGTGCTTGGTGGTCGGTGATCTGGCGGGTTGTTGGGCGGCAAGTACTTTGTCCCTTTTCGGGTAATGCCGTACTTTGTTTGCATTATATATGTAATTAATTTTGATATGATTGCGTGCTTCGGCACAACTGTTAAACATGGAACAATACAGAGAAGATTAGCATGGCCCCTGCGCAAGGATGACACGCTCAAATCGAGAAATGGTTCGAAAGGTGCGATCTGGGCTGCTGGGTTGGTGCTTGGTGGTCGGTGATCTGGCGGGTTGTTGGGCGGCAAGTACTTTGTCCCTTTTCGGGTAATGCCGTACTTTGTTTGCATTATATATGTAATTAATTTTGATATGATTGCGTGCTTCGGCACAACTGTTAAACATGGAACAATACAGAGAAGATTAGCATGGCCCCTGCGCAAGGATGACACGCTCAAATCGAGAAATGGTTCGAAATTTTTCTGTAAGACCCGGGATCGAGCCCCGAACACTGCCATTGCCGCGATTCGGGGCATTGTACGACATTAGAATCTTCTCAACGCTCCTCGGCGACTCTTCTCGAAATTCTAATACATTTTAATACGATTATATTATAATGATATCTAGTATTCTAATAGAGCTGCAACCCTAACCCCGGATATGCCCGCGTTCGTCTGGGTGCAGCGGCACGACGCGAGGTGATGGTGGGGAGGGGGAACGGGGGCCGGGGCAGGGGCGGCGGGGACTTACCTTGGCAACCTTGGGCGGCGCGGCGCCGTTGCGTGGTGCGGGGTCGGGGCCCAGTGCCTTTAGGGAGTCGAGTACGACATGGTAGTTGGTGACCACGTGGCCCTGCTCGTCCCACACGATGCCTGTGGTGGTGATGGGGAAGGGCAACCGGTCAGCGGCCGGGGCTGGTGCGGGCTTGGTGGCGAGACGCGGGGAGGTTGGAGGTGGAGGTGGAGGTGGGTAAAGCGTTATGTCACGGAAGGCTTCTGTCACCGGCGTTGACACGGCGCGGCGCAACGTGTGGAACCCTCAAACCCCTGTCTGACAGAACAGGACATGACGATGTGCTTTGCTCGGAGTCGCCCGAGCAAGACGCAATCCCAATGGACAGTTTGGACACCTCACGAGTCCGAAGCCGTACGCTACGGTACGGCCCAAACCATACACATCCTTTTCTCCCACCAAGAGCGGGCGGGCGGGCGGGGCGGCTGAGGCTGTCCCCCACAGCCGCAGCGGCTGGTGCGGACACCAGGGGGCGGCTGCCACATACACCCGGCGGCCGTACTCTTCTGTCAGCCGACCGAACCCAAGCCCAGCCCCTCCAACTCCCGGGTCAACCACGTGCGGTACATCACGTGGTGGCGTGGTGGCGTGTGTTGCCGTGTGGTCGTACTCACCCGTCCCGTTGCCCTCGGGGATGTCCACCTCGGGACTGGCGGCGGCGCGGCCCTGCAGCAGACGGGGGAAGGGAGGGGAGGGGAGGGAAGGGAGAGGGGGGGCAGGAGATGGTGCCCTGGTGCGTCGCCCTCTCCGTCTCAGGCTGTCGAAGCGAGACCCCGGTGGTGCAGCGGCCGAGGTCCCACCAGGCCGCCCAGCCGCGGCGCACCGCCCCCCACCCCCACGTGGAGCCATCACGTGGAGCACATGAACCTCTGCACCTTCACATCAAAAGTCCAGGGCTAGACCGTATCGAAAGGGGCCCCGGGAACCCTTCCCCTCATCAACACAATCAACAAAGCAAGCGATAATGCCGGCACGTGGAAGGATACCCCTCCACCACCACCACCACCACCACCACCGCCACCACACATGTAATGAATGAGCAATGCCTGCACCCTGCACCTGCGCTTGTGTGCATGTGCGCACCTGCAGGGCGATGTCCACGACATTCGCAATGGAGTACGTGTTGCGCTCAAACAGAGACACGATGGCCGCCTCTCTGTCGGGGGCGGGGGGAGGGATACGCAGTGATCGGGAGGTGGGGATGGGATGTGAGGTACGGCTAGGCCGGGTGTCCCCTGGACTGACTGGACTGGGGATGTGCGGAGCTTGAGTGAGGTGGTGGATGCAGTGACGACTATTGGACGAGGGTGCGCGCGTGCAGGGGCCGTGCTACCACGTAGGGTTGGGGTGCGGGCTTGCCTGGGAGGCAGGAGGCTGGGGCCGCCTGGGGCCGTTGCAGGCGTGACCTCCTCCAAGGTCAATGATGTTGCGGGAGGGGGCAGCAGGGCCGCGACAGCGCCGAATGCCGCCCCACCGAAGAGGAGCGACCGGCGAGGCACGTGATGAGACTGCCGCTCCTGCAGGAAGCCTGTCCTATCAGCGCCAGCGGGGCTTGATGGCGTGCTTTATCAAACGACAGAGCCTCCAACATACCGACGTCGACGTCTCCAAGTCTTTTGTGGCTTTTACAAGAAGAGATTTTCGTTGATTCCTACATTGGCTATGGTGCGTCCTTTGTAGACGGGAGGTGCGGCAGGAAAGCATGTAGACGAAGCAAGTATAGTCCGACCGAACGAGGGTGCCGCTCACAACTACTCGTCTATTGAACAACGCCGCAGTGTAGGTTTTACAATTGAAGCGCTTGATGTTTCTGGTAGGTGCCGCTAGTACGTACTAGAATGGTGCTTGGTGGTCCTGTGCGGGATGTCAATTAGGCGTCAATGGGGAGGCATGCCACATATCCGTCCATAAGAAAATTGACGCAACTTTCCCTGGCGAGTACGGACCGAGTCCAGCACTCCAGCTAGAGAGGGATGTAAGGATCGTTGCTGCGGTTGACCGTTGGTTTCGAGCGTTACCGGTTGCAGGCTTGCAGCGCACTGTCAACCTGCCTAACGTCACAAACTCTTGAAGCTTGACTCATGTATGGTGTGCATCTGGCACACGGGCAAGTGACAAGGCTGCAGAGGCTCATGAAGGGGATTTGCCATGCAAAAGGCCAGAGCGCCCGATTGAGTAGACTTCCTTCCTGTCGCGGGACACAAGCATGGCATCCTCACGTGACACCTGGGTCCGACCCCGGGCAGCAGTGCCGTTCCCCTGACTACTTTGTGGCATGGAGGACCCGTCGCACTTCAGGAGCCGTATCAGCCGCCTAGAGAAGTCAAGTCCATTTCAGAGCCGCAGAGGGCAGTGTGTTGCAATGCGTCCGTCAAGGGGATCTGGGAAAGCGGGGGAGGGACTGCTGTGCTGCTGCTCCCAAAGCTGGGCTGGGTTGACAGGGGTTGACTCCCCCGGTCACCACGACGAAATTAAGATGCAATTCCTGACGTGCTGTTCGGCCAAGGCGGTACCCATGCGGTCTCTGCCCGTGGGTGATATACCGAGGACACGTTTCATCGATGCTCATACGCGTGTACAACGAAAAGCGAACTAACGCCAGCGCACAAGCGATTAAAATGGGGGACCGTTGATTGAACATGGCGCTCCCTCTTCCCGTACTGTACTTGCAAAAGCCATATGTCACAGCAAATGTATGTCTATACTACGGTGCCAAACCTGCTGTAAGCATAGCAATCCTTCGCTTACGCTTGGGCCCCCTGGGCGCTCCTGAAGTTTGAATCGAGATCTAGCCTAAAACACAACGATGACGCACACACTTGGCCATTTACTAGCAGCGGCATGGAGCAATCTTGCCGTACACCTTTTCGACACGTCCACGCCAGGGAGACGACTGTCCGATTGCCTCTCGCGCTCTGAGCCCCCAAATGAATCAAGACCATGCAAGTCGACTTGGCGACTGCGATGACAAAGCTCTAACTTTAGCTGTAGACATCGGCACG
Organism: Pleodorina starrii; assembly: GCA_030267565.1. Taxonomy (NCBI): domain Eukaryota; kingdom Viridiplantae; phylum Chlorophyta; class Chlorophyceae; order Chlamydomonadales; family Volvocaceae; genus Pleodorina; species Pleodorina starrii. The sequence continues at coordinate 1,065,331 of BRXU01000022.1, read as the reverse complement.
ATGCCTAGGAAGCGCCAAAACAATGAGCCAAAACAAACCGACAAATGTACGATGACCGAGTGCTTGGGAGTTGGGACGTGATAAGATATCCGAGAAAGGTACGAACGCGCTCAAGTGGCACCCTTGCGTGTGTGTGTGTGTGGCTCTCCAAGGCCACACTCGTCGAAGGGGCCCGGGCGGTGGTGGTGGGGGGGGTCGTTGTTATTCACCCCGCTTCCCAAAAACTCAAGCATAAACTCTCCAACGCATCGCGCTTCCATCCGCAGCTCAGCTGACAAAATGCCGCCCAGATAGCAAGCAAAGGTAAAGTACAAACCATAATCGATCCGCCTTCACGTCCGGAGAAGAGATGCACGTGGGACAGCAGTCCCCCACAGGGTGACGACCACAGCCACAGCCATGCATACACACAACATGCAACAAACAAGTTCTTCCGTGGCATGACGAAGCCCTTCCGCACGAACTTCGACCCCAAACCCGCCCCAGCTTCCCGCAGGCTCCCACCGCCCCCAATGTCACGGATACGGGCACGCTACGGTACAAAAACAAGCTCAAAGGCTCTGCCCCTCACTGCGGTCGCCGCTCCTCCTCGCCATGCACCAACACGCACATCGGCTCCGCCCCGCCAACGTAGGGGACCTTGCGCATCTCCGCCGACCGCATGTCGGGCTCCTCCGCCGCCATCTCGTTCAGGCGGGAGCTGCTGAAGCTGCGCCACCACTCGGTGCTGTGCCAGAACCCCTGGTGGTGATGGTGATGATGAGCTGCCCCGGGCCCAGCGCCGCCGCCGCTGCCGCCGCCCATGCTGCCGCTGCGGCGCGCCGCCACGTACTGCGCGTACAGGCACGGATTCTCCTGTGCAGAGAACGAGCACAATGGCTTCGTGCCGTCGTCCGCGCGGGTTGGGGCAGGGCCGTCGGCAGTGCTTTGGTCACGGTTGCTCCGAGCGAAGGCGGTGTCCAATGACGTGGAGCGCCCGTACCCTCGCTCCCCTCCAGGAACGTCTGGACTGGCGCCAGCGCAGGCTGCGCTGCTCGCCTTCACGTCGTCGGCGCCTTTCCCCAGCTTGCAGTCGCGTTCGACCGCCTGTTTGGGTGCGAGGACCATTAGGGTTGCCGTCGCGTCGGCGGTCGTGCTCGCGGGGAGGCCACGGCTTGCCTCCACAGGCGGGGAGCTGCTGAGCTGCTTGTTTGAGGGCGTGGTTTTGTTGCTGCGTACTGGAAACGTGAACACCGTGCCGATGCCTGTGTTGTGCGGACTGGTCGGTAGGCTTTGGCACCCCGACGGATTGCCAGATGGATTGCTCGCGCCTGTAGGTGCAATTGGAGGAGCATTATCGGCGCGTCAGCAAGGCGTGGTGTTGCGCCCGAGCGCCCACGCCGCGCATGCTGTGGCTTCGAGAGCCAGCAAGCACACGTCCCTGTGCGACATTAGATCTTTCACGTAGAATTTCGCCTTATCACAAAAGCAAGCCATCCGCAAGGAACGTGTATCGGTTTCTGCAGTCGCAGGAAACGCTCGCCGCTTTCCCAACGGCCGCGGAACCCAGCGGCGGAGACTTTCAGATAGGAGCGCCCCTATGCTACGAAGGAGCTCACCAAAGAAAAAAAAGTCACCAAAGGCGTCTGAGGTTACAAAGTCGTCCGTGGGCGCCATTTGTCTGGGATTCTACCGGAACCGAGCGAAAGAACGTAAAATCTGGCCCTTGAACCTTCGAGAGTTGCGGCGTTTATCATAACCAGCAAATTATAAACGTCCGGCAGATGATGATGATGTTACAAGCTTCAGTGAGCTCGTACGGTTCAAACGAACCCGAAGGCTCATGAACCGCCTCAGTCAAGCAAAAGGAACAAAAAGTAAGGAAAAATCAACCGTAGCAGAAAGGGCATAAAGACAACATAAGACAGATACGTCACAAAAGCACAACATGACCTGAGAAGGAGTCTCCATCGACTCTACACGGCGATGCGCTCGCGCCGAAAGCAAAACATGTCATAAACAACCTTTGCAAGACCGCGCTGATCGTCTATTTGCATGACGTCGCAAACACTCGCTCCCTCCGGTACACCCAGGTCCCAAAGCTTCTGCCGCGCTGACACGAGAGCAGAACACTCCAACAGGAAGTGCTTCTCGTCCTCGACGGCACCATTAATGCGACACGCCTTGCACACACGCAACTCCCTGGCTCGATTACTCTCGCTATTAACCGCCAGGTCTGATACGCATAACCGGAAACGGAGAAGGGCACGGTGGTGCGCCGGGGGAATGTAACCCTCAAACTGCTTCGGCTGCCCCATCCAGTGCTTGTGACGGCACATTTTCACGCCTGGCTTCCTGCCATCCGTAACGAAAGAGCACGGGTCGACGGCCAACCTGTCACTGGCCCAATCATCGTTAATGCGCCCCCTAAGAGTGTCCAACAGCGCCTCAACGTCGAGCTTGCACGTAGAGTACCGTCTAACCCTGGCGTCGATGGTACCCGCCGTCGCATCCTCCGGCCAGTCATGCCTTAAGATGTTCAGAGCCCGAATGATCTTAGTTCCCCAGCCGTCCCCCTGCAAATCCGATTCCAATGCCAGCCGGATCTCGTGACGAAAAACACTGTGGTATATGCTGCTAGTGTTCTCAACCATACTGTTCCAAAAACGAAACACAGATTCAGCCCAGTACATCTGCAGCGGCATCTGCCCTAGTTCCCTAAACAACAATTGAAGGGGCGGGACGGAAGCTCCGACCAGCTGCTTCATAAAGGCGATTTGCAGCTTGACCATGCGATCCCGAGTAGCGACCTCAAAATAACAGGAACGCGGTGCCTCGTTAGCCGGGAAACCCCTCTCGAGCAACGCTAAAACCAAATCGACACCCCACAACTGCGAACCATAAGACAGAACAGAACGGACTTGCGCATTAAAGCATTTCATTCCGACGGATGGTAACAATAGCCCCTGTCGACGCAACTTGCTAAGCAGGGAAAACATAGCCCGCTGGCCCGCGACGTAGAGTTCGTCCGTGCACGACGCAAAGGAACTATTAGGGCCAAAATGTAGCCCGAGATAACGTGCGCGCGGCTTCCAGGTGATGGGCCGGTCCACCGGCAGCCCGTCCTCCAAAACGCGCATAGTAACCAGGCCGTTGATCGCGTAGAAGTGACTCCTAACCTGATCACTGGGGTGGAAGAGCAGCAGCTCACACTTCCTCGCATTAACGGTAAGACCAAACACCTCGGACCACTCCCGTAAAGCTCTAAGCAAGCTCATCAAACGTCGCTTTGTCGCCGCGAAAAGGCTTAAGTCGTCCGCGTACAGGGCTAGAGGCACTCGCCGACCTTCGACGTCTGGGCAGTCTGGGGCCGCCATGGCATCTGGGAGCGCGACGTCAAGGGCGTCGACGTAGTCGGCATACCCTTCTACGAAGAAACCAAACAGCGTTGGGCTCATCGGGCATCCCTGTTTCACACCTTGCGAAGAAGGGAACGCCGCTCCCGTCGTGCCGTTAACCTTGACCCGCAGTTCCACCCGCTCATAGCAGCGCTTCAGAGCCGCCAGTGCCGCGCCTGTGACCCCTCTTTCCTCGAGACGCAACCACAACATGTCCCTATTCACCCGGTCAAAAGCCTTCTCAAAATCGATCTGGCAAACAAAAAGTGCTTGGCTCGAACCGTTGGGGAGTACCCTGCGGCAACGATCCGTAAGGTGCCGTAGCAGGAACAAGTTGTGGATGGTGCCACGCTTGGGCCGGAAGCCCCCCTGGTAAGGACTGCGCGCGCCGCTACTCTCTCCCCAAGCTTTCAACCGCCGGTCAAGAAGGTTCGCATATAGCTTAGAGAGGGCCCCGCCAACAGCCAACCCACGATAGTTGCTCGGATCGAGCGCGTCGCCCTTCTTGTGTAGAGGGGTGACGATCGAAACCTCAAACTGCATGGGATAATCGCCCGTGGACCGGATATGCTCCAACAGACGCAAAAGGTACGGCGCAAGAACGAGCTCTTCCTTATCCTCCACTTTGCGGGTGGCATATTTGTAACACTCCGCCGGAGCCCGCTCAAGGCCTGGCGATTTATGGTTGGCCAATGATTTAAGGGCCGCGATGACCTCCGCCAGTGAAAACGGGGCATTCAGGGACGCCGCCGCAACAACCCTCTGATTCCGAGCTACGCCTTCGTTACCGGCCCAGTTGCGTGGCGCTGTGAGGGGACGCCCGTTAAAAAGGTTCAGAATATAGTCCGCCCTCACCGCACTAAACGCATTAACCTCATCATTGTATAACGCGTCGAAATACTCGCGCCAACTATTGACATCGCGGATGGGGCAGTCGGGTTTCAAACCCTGATTGAGCCGTCGCCACAGTGCGCGGGGGTCGCCCTTGCACTCCTCCAGAAAGGACGTGAAATGGGAGACACTATACGCGGCGCGAGCATCCTTCCTAAGCCTCTGGTAGCGAGTACGCAGCGTGGAGAAGACCAGCCGCGCTTGCTCGTCGGCCAGAAGCCCGTGCGCCCTCATATAGGCTTTGTGCTGCAGCATCGCATTACGGGCGGTGGCGCACTCATCGGTCCACCAAGGAGCATCCCGATCCTCCCTGACCCGCCGGACCCTACTGAACGTCCGGCAGGCAGACAGGCAAGTGATAGAAGTTGTTTACGGCAGAATCCTAGTCAGCCGACGCTCAAAGCCGCAGCAGTCGAGCGCAAAATCAGACGAGCTCACGACAGTGACTTTTCAGAGCCCGTAGTGGAAACCCTTGTGATTGCTTTATGCATAATAAGGATTTGCTGCGAGTCAAGCCTCTGCCTCTAACGCCGGCGGTTAGAACGTTGATCGCTTTTTTCTTTTTTCGAGACCATCCGTCAACGACTCAGAACGCTACCAAGTCTTTCTTGCGCTTCTGGACATTTGCCTGTGTAAAAGCCTGTGTAAAATCCATAATGAAAGGATTGGGGGCTCGTCCCGAGGGTGGTCTGTCTGGAGTCTTCAAAAACCGACGGGGTCAGAAGCTCAACACGTTCACATACACTCGATGCGCCCCTCAAGCCATATTGTTCTTGCACCATGGACTTGCGGAACATTGTGGCCGCTATGACAAAGGTGGGATCACGTCTTTGTTGTGGCAGCCTCCGCTGCTGGCGTGTAGCGACTGGTAGCGACCCCACCCCCCGGGGAACCGCATTAGATGAACTGCGTCTTCATGGGTCCATGGCCCTAACCAAAACCTTTCGCATGTACAGTTTGCCGGTTCCTGGAGGAGCATGGAATTGCTGTGTACGCGTATGACGCGCACGGGCACGGCAAGTCGGAGCCGCTGGCGCCGGACAGCCGAGCGCTCGTCAACTCCTACACACACCTGGTGCGTGGGACTCCCGTCGCGCGCTGATCCGCTGAAACTTGGATTGAAGCGGGATCAGCAGAAAATGGAACGGAGCCACGGGCGTGCGCGTGCTTGGCAGCAAAATGCACGACGGGGCGACATGACCAGCCGTACAAGAAATGGACGTCGTACAAATGCTTCTAGTCAACGCGCAAGGTTGGCCCACTTTCACCTGGACTTCATGATGCGGGATTGTGGGCATGCCGAATTTCACCAGTGCGGACAGGTTGCGGAGCAAAATAAATGTGCCCATAGGAGGCCCTTACTAGGGTACGGGGTGGGGATCTTGTGTGGACAGGAGCCAACATGTTCAGCCGGACGTACATTCCGCGCCGCCTTTCGGCTACATCCCAACGCGTCAGACGGCCGCTTTGTGCACAGGGCCCACTCCCCGGGGCAGGGGCCCTCACCCCTTGATTTCGAACCTTACGGCACGGCCTGGCAGCGGGGGCGCTTGCACTACCGGCTTGAATCAAGTCCCTGGAACCCTTCGCAGGTCGACGACCTCTGCGATTTCATGGACTTCTCGCTAAAGGGGCAGCCCGCGCAGCAGAGCGCCGCACAGCAGCAGCCTTCCAGTGCGCAGCAGGCCGGCCCGCAGCCCGTGCGGCCGCGGCTGCCCGTCTTCCTGTTGGGCCACAGCATGGGCGGCCTGGTGGCGGCGCTGACGTGTCTGAGGCGCCAGGACCAGGTTTCAGGCCTCATGCTGCATTCGCCGGCCCTGGACGTGGAATGGACCCCGGTGCTCCGGTGGGTCGCGCTGGCGTCGTGTGTGGGGCGGCACCACCCGATGGATGACGAGGGGGGGTTGAAGAGTGAATTTGCAAGAATGACGAGGGGGGTGGGTGGGTGCAGCGTAGCCTTCCGAAACGCGCGGGCGGACACCCGGGACGACCGGTGCTCGCTCGCCAAGCATCCAGAGGGATAGCTTGGCCGTGCGCCCGAACCCAAATGTCCCCGCGTGCCAAAGAGCCCAGGACGCGACCCGCGAGCGATACCTTGGACCCTCTTGTTTTGTGCGCAACCACGTATCGTGACGCCGGGATCCCGTGAAAAGGAGGCCTTGCTTGCGACTGCGAAACGTAAGCGATGTATATGCAGAATATGGGGCATATTGCTTGGCCCTTACTGTACGCTGATTGCGCACTACCGGTACCTCTGCAACGCCACAGACCGCTGCATCGCAGCAGGGCTACGCCAGACCTGGCCTTCGCAAGGCTCAATCCAAACCCCAACCCCGCCCTCGCCCATGCCTTTTCGCCGCTGCCTGCGGCACTGTACCGCACCTTACCCCCTCACCGCACCTCACCCGCTCACCGCACCGCACCGCAGGGCGCAGGCGGCGGTGGGCAGCCTGCTGTCGCTGCTCATCCCGCGCGCGCGCGTGGTGCCCGCCGTGCGCCCCGAGGACCTCAGCTCCGACCCCGCCCTGGTGGCCGAGTACATGGCCGATCCGCTCAACACGGTGGGACCCGTGCGCGCGAGAACCGCCAACGAGATGCTCCGCGGCTTTGGGGAGATGCGCCGCCACGCGCGCGAGCTGCGGCTGCCGGTGTATGTGTGCCACGGCACGCGCGACGCCATCACCAGCGCGTCCGCCTCGCGGCGCTTCGTGGAGGGCCCCGGCGGCGTGTCCAGCGTGGACCGCGTGTTCCGTCCCGTGGCGGGGGGATACCATGAGCTGCTGCACGGGCCCGAGTGGGAGGACTGCGCGCGGGCGCTGCTGGAGTGGATGGCGGCGCACGGGGCGCGGCTGCAGCTGCAGCCGCAGCCTGGCACGGGCGAGGGCGGAGAGGGCGAGGGCGGGGCGCTGCGGCCGGAGGGGAGCGGGGCGGCGTGCGGGGCGGGGGGCCGTGCGGGCCCGCAGCTCGCGTCCAGGCTGTAGGGCGCGAGGAGGAGGAGGGCTAGGCCTGGGAAGCAAGGGGGCTAGGGGTGTGTGTAGGTGCGCAAACAATCATGGCAGCGAGTCGGGCAACTGCACAAGGGCAGCGGGGAGGGCCGGGCCGCGCCGGGAGGCGGTTGAAGGTGGAGGAGGAGGAGTTCGATTCGCCTGCCGAGGATTTTTCGCTCGTTGACGCTGGCCAGCGGGAGTGAGGGGGGTCAGGGAAACCCCCTTGCACATATGCCACTGCGAACCACCTGAGGGCTGAGGGGGGGGGGCCTAGATGGCGATTGGGTTTGAGGCGCCGCTTTGGATGATAGAACGGTAGTAAGATCACCCGTGGCTGCCCGTGACAACATTTAATTTTACGCTGCGCACCGTCACCGTCACCGGGAGCGTGCATCACCGTCACCGGTGATGCACGCTCCTCACCCACGTCTTATGGACAGCGGCTACCGACCTCCGGACCTGTGTGGCGGTTTTTCTCTCATGCGGACTACTGTAAGTACGGCCGTCGAAGTGTTCCCTAGGTCTGTGTGCGCTCCTGCGCTCTGAACACAAGGCAGTGCAGCGCGCCAGATGCTGTTCCAAGGTTGGGCAGCATGTACATATTCGTAGAAATGCTGAACTATGCAACCTCGCGGGTTTCAGTTTTCACTGCTCAGGTTGCAGAGGGTCCGGTGTGGTTGGCGGCTATGGACATGGGGGAAGGTATGGATGGGCAAGGTCCTTGCATAGTTCGCTTCAAAGAGACCGGGCGGAGAGGAAGGGGAGTAGGGGACACAAGCGGTGACAAGCGCGACGTTACAGGCCAACGGGTTTTCCCTGGATGTGTGGACGGCTCGGAAGTGTATGGCGTAAGGGAATGATTTCAGTTGCCCACGTTGTAGAGGGCTAGAGGCGGGACGCGGGAGTTTTATGTACGACAGACTCGTCCATGTACGAACGTTTTGCGAACAAAGTCTTAGCCGCAGCATGACATTTCTGTGCAAGTTTCAATTTGACCATATTGCGAAAATGTCACACTATAGCAGTTACGGCGGCGGCAGCAGCTACGGCGGCGGGCGCAGCGACGACCGTTGGGGTGGCTCATCTTACGGGGGGCGCTCCGGCGGCTTTGGCGGGGGCGGCTATGGTGGTGGTGGTGGTGGCTTCAATTCAAGGGGCGGGCGAGATGACCTGGACAACATGGCGCTTCCAAAGCCAGATTTCTCAAACTTGTGAGTGTCCGGAAAGTCTCGTCAGCTTCAGGAGCTGTCCACGTTATGGCATAAGAAAGCTGGACTCTATGTTAGTGCTGCGGCTGTATGGCCTTTGCTTGGCTGAAGGGCTTCACGTTGACCTACCAAAGCCAAGCCTCATGCAGCCGTCTTTATCAGTCCATGCCGGTCTTCTTGCAGGCCCAAATTCGAGAAGTGCTTTTATTTGGAGCACCCTGCCGTGAGCTCGCGGACCCCCGACGAGGTGGAGGCCTTCCGGCGCAGCAAGCAGATCCACGTTTACGGGGACGGCGTGCCAAAGCCTGTTACTTCCTTCGAAGAGGCGTCGTTTCCTGAGTACGTGCTTGCCGAGGTTTTGCGCGCGGGCTTCAAGGATCCAACGCCAATTCAGTGTCAGGGCTGGCCCATGGCGCTGTTGGGTCGCGACCTCATCGGACTGGCGGAGACGGGTAGCGGCAAAACCCTGGCGTATCTCCTTCCAGCTGTGGTTCACATCAACGCGCAGCCTTACTTGCGTGAGTTGACCCGGGGGGCACTCTTGCGGGTAACACTGGTGACGCGTTGCGAAAGCTGTTGTGACGGCTGCCAGAGCGACCCAGGACCACTGCTCACGTTGTACATGGCAAACCCTCCGACCTTGCGGATGACTCTCGCCGCTGCTTATGCATGAAGGGCCCCACGTAAGATGCTGATGGCCACCCATACCCGTTCGCAGAGCCGGGCGACGGCCCAATTGTGCTTGTCTTGGCGCCAACCCGCGAGCTGGCGGTGCAAATCCAGCAGGAGTGCCAGCGCTTCGGCAGCTCCTCGCGCATTAAGAACACGGTAGTGTACGGTGGTGCGCCCAAGGGCCCGCAAGCGCGCGACCTGCGCTCCGGCGTGGAGATCGTCATCGCGACCCCGGGCCGCCTGATTGACATGCTCGACTCACGGATCACCAACCTGCGCCGCGTGACATACTTGGTGCTGGATGAGGCGGACCGCATGCTGGACATGGGTTTTGAGCCGCAGATCCGGAAGATCGTGGACCAGGTGTGTGTGTTATGTGCTACGTCAGTAATTTTGTGAGCAATGGTGTTCTAGTCCTCTGTCGCCGGTGTTCCGGGCACATCCTGCCTAGGGTTCCTGCCTCTCAAAAGGTATTCGCGCTGCGTTGCCAACTGAGCGTCGTGGCCCATGTGCTTGCAGATTCGCCCCGATCGGCAGACGCTGCTCTGGTCAGCCACGTGGCCGAAGGAGGTGCAGGCCATTGCCCGCGACTTCTTGAAGAACCCGTACCAGGTAAACTTGTGAGTAGTACATGTTGGCTGTGTGCCCCTGCATATGTGTCCCAGGCTCGGGGCCTGCATGTTCATGTTCAGGAAATGTACTATGTGCACTTTCTTTCCTGGTGCGTACAGGTCATCATTGGCTCGCCAGACCTGAAGGCCAATCACAACATCCGGCAGATTGTGGAGATGGTCGAGGGGTTCGCGAAGTACCCCCGCCTCCGGAAGTTGCTGGACTCCGAGATGGACGGCCGCCGGATGCTCATCTTCCTGGAGACCAAGCGCGGCTGCGACGAGGTGGGTCATGCCCGCGGGTTGGGAGTGCAGGAAGGTTGCATGCAGCACACGGCACGGGAACTCCATACCTTTAGTCGTGAAGTCCACCGCTGTGGCAGTGGTAAGGGCATGTCCCCAGTGCTTTCCCCTGGCACCTGTGTTCTTATTCCTGGGAACTTTTGATCTGTGCTGAAATCACCCTATTGCCCACGATGGGTTCGTGCTGAGAAACATGCTTGCCCCTCGCACGTTGCAGCTCGTGCGCCAGCTGCGCACAGACGGCTACCCGGCTTTGGGCCTGCACGGCGACAAGAGCCAGCAAGAGCGCGACTGGGTGTTGCAGGAGTTCAAGAATGGCACGCACCCGATCATGCTTGCGACCGATGTGGCTGCCCGCGGATTAGGTAACGTTAACTGTTGCTTGTCCAAACCAACATGTCGCACTGCAAGACTGCCCGATCGTGTTGATGCATAGTTGGCGTCCCTGCTTGAAGCCAGTTGGTCGCCCTCAGTTGTGTCATGTGCATTATCTCATCGCCATACCGCGCGCGCAGCCGCTTGCTGTCGCGACTTGTCCTTGTTTGTACTCTTTGTTGTTGAATGCGCTGTGCAACTACGGCACAAAGTCCTGTCGCTCTTCTACACGTGCGATGTGTCGAACTGGAGGCCTGCAAGTCCCAGCATGACATCGCAGCATAATTGCCACCAGGGCATGCCTGAAGTATGGCAAACCCTTGTATTAGCAAAGAAGTAGTAAGGACACAGCTTTCAGCAAGCGAACGCTGGACATCGTGCACGTGCCAGCCGCCAGCCTGCCGTGGTCGTGGCAGCCGCGCAGCAGCTGGCGAAGCTCCTACTGGAGCGCAAGGGCCCAGAGCGTCTGTCGTTCAGAGCTGATTCTGGCGCAGGGTCGCAACCCCGTGGCGCATGTGGACCCGTGGCTGGTCCGCCCTCCAGCCATAACCTGCTGGCCCAACAGCCCTCCCGGCGTGCCGCCTCAAACCTCCGGCCCCATGCGCCAATGGCATGGTGTTGTGCCGGCCGAGCGCACGCGCGCGCTCCAGGAGCGCGGCATTGCCCGCGCCAACGGTTTCCCGCGGCATATCGCTCCGCGGTGGCCTCTTGGGGGCTGCCGCGCCGGTGATGCCGCGGGCATGGGCAGCCTTGGACTTGCTGCCACGCGTCAAACCGTGTTGCGAAGGCGCGGGAGGGCCTCAGGGTTGGCAGGGGCTGGCGCACGACTGCTGGTTCATGCGGGGCTTGCCCCCGATGACCGCTCTTGTGTGGATGGCGACCGGCCACGGTGGAAGCGTGCGCCGTTGGAGGGTTGGGAGAGCGGCTGCCCGCGGCGCAGGTGCCGCGTGGCGAAGCTGCACTCCCGGAGCACTTGCGACCTTGCTGCCGGAGCTCTGGCTGCTGGCGCTCCAAGCATCCGCGGCCATCAACGCCTGCTTTGCATCGGCGCTCCAGGATGCTGAGGCTCAGCAGTTTGCGGCGGAGGCTGTTGCGCTTCGCTCTGGGCAGTGGCTCCATGGCGGCTGGCGCGGCTCGGCGGAGGCAGGTGCAGCAGCTGTGTTACGAGGCGGCTCAGATGATGGCTAAATCAGCAAAGTCGACAAAACAGTAATTTGCAATTCGCAGCTTCTCACTTTGGCATCAACACCTACCTTCGAACTGCTCGGGCGTTTTGTTTTGACGCAACGCTTGCCTTCCACCCTGTTCCCCCGGTTCCAAAAACCATCGATCTGGTCAACCCTGTGGACTTCTCCGCCGGCGCTCTCCCGCCCTGGCAACTGCATCGGCCCTGACACCGCCGGCTGTGGCCATCGTCATCTGCGCTGCGGTATCGATGCGTGTATGATGTTGCACTGTGCACGCGTGTGCAATGCGGTTGCGTGTATAATGCTTGGGTGTTGCACTGCAATCTATGGGTTCTCAGACGTCAAGGACATCAAGGTCGTCGTCAACTACGATATGCCCAAGACGGCCGAGGACTACGTGCACCGGATCGGCCGCACGGGTCGCGCCGGCGCGACCGGCACGGCCTACTCGTTCTTCACGACTGCTGACGCGCGCCTCGCGCGACAGGTCGTCGACGTGATGCAGGAGGCTGGTCAGCAACCACCCCCCGAGCTGCTCCAGATGACGCACTTCGGCGGCGGTGGTGGTGGCGGCGGTGAGTTCTTCAGGAGTCGCCTGTTGACATCTGTCACGACCCCTTTGTCCGCAGTGACTCATTATTTTATAAAGGAGCATATCACTCCCTGGACCCCTTTGTCCGCTTGCGATGCCGCAAGCATTTCGATACGTGCTGCACCCTACCTGGATAGCTGGCTAAGCTTTCGATTTACGCTGACGAGCACACACATTGATGTCGCGATGCCATGCACCACAGGTTTCCGCTCGCGCGGTGGTGGCGGCGGCGGCGGCTTCCGCGGCTTCGGCGGCGGCGGCGGCATGACGGGCGCGAACGCGATCCCGGTGGCGCCACGCCGGTACTGAGCTGCCGGGCGGCATTCGAAGGCCGGGATAGGCCCTTGCAGCGCTTGCATTCATTCCTGACTAGGTCCTGCCGTGTATGGTAGACCGAGGGTGTTGGTCGTTGGTTATACTGAAGGGAGTACTGTTAGTAATGCACAAAACTGTTTATGCTGACGATGACTCTTGCCATGCGGCATGCCTGCTTGCGACACGAGGGGTGTTGTGGACGTCGGTTGCAGGTAACGTTGAAGTGAGTATGTTTAAACCGCGCGGGTGCATATGAGGAATCGCCTGAATTCCTGAGACAGTCATGTATGTTACAAGGTTCGTTTGTTTGTGGTCCAACATTACGGGGGTTGAAACCCGCCGGTCAACTTCGACGTGAGATTTCAGCGAGCTGCTGAATGGCAGCATCTGTCATATAAATGCGGTGGATTATGTTACTCTGTTGCACATGTAAACGTCGGGGCGTGTGCGCCACGCTCTGTCTGTTGAGGACGGTCTATGCATTTTGTACGGCGTTGACCACGCCTATCCAGTCCTAATTAGGACTCGTCTATCTGTAATTAGGACTCGTCTATCTGTAAGGAGCCTGCGGCTCAGCCGCTAGCGTCTTCGCGCGCGCAGCGAAAGATTCCATCGTGCGCTGAACACAGTCCCTCCCCGTGATGATCAGCTTGTTCACGATTTCTGGGTCGGGCTCAAACCGTGCCGCCTCGAACTCCTTGCGTGCGCTGTCCCGAATGATGTCGCGCCACAGCCGCCCCTTGTCGTCCCGCCACACGAAGAGGTTGCTGTAGCGAAGGATTTCACGGTACAGAGAGAGCGCCTCGCGTCGAGTTGTCAGTAGTCGCGGTGGCTCCTCAGGCTTCTTGCGACTGGCCTTAATCAAGGTGCGCTCAAACAGCTCTGTCACTCGCTCTGCACTAGCGCCAAGTTGCTCCTCGGATATGTATCTTAACTGTGGATTTTGGAGCTGCAGGGTCGACACACGAGCGGTGAGCGATATGACGCACTTGAAGCGATGGCAGGACCATAAAGGCATGATGTAAGCTATGGCCAAATGAAGAATAACATCGTTGGAGCGTGCTGGCGGTGAAAGGACGACTCGTCGCAGCGGCAGGTTCTGGAGCTATTTAATCGTACGATCGGTCATTGGACGCGAGATACTCTTGTAAACAATAATGGCTTATCGGAGTGTAAGACGCCATTGACCCGCTAGCTGTAATCTGCGGATGCTTCTGTTTCGACTTTCGAACTTCCACGTCACGATGCAAACCCGACACCTTGCGCGGCAGCTCAGTTCCTTGGAGCATGCACGTCGATATGACACGTCGCGCGTGCTTCGCCAGCGCGCACCCGCGCCAGCTGTGCGGCACCTGTCGTCGCTGCGCAGTACCAAGGGAGACCGGCCCGGCTCCGAGTCGGACAAGTCCTGGGGCGAGATCATAGGGGATGCTGCGGGCGTCGCAAAGTGGGTGGGACCTGGGACGGGATCACCGAGGCGCTGAGGTTGGGCTACAGCGGTGCGCAGCTCCAGGAGCGCTGTGTTGGGGTCCACCGACGCTGCTCCACAACTCTCCCCTTCAGCGCCCCGTCATTCCGCGTCGCCTCTCCGCCCTCCTTACCTCCCGTCCCACCATCGCTGCCAAAGGTCCGTCTTCAATAAGATCAAGGACACTGCAACGAGTCTGCTGCCCAGCACCTCGGGGCAGCAGTCGGCCAAGCCGGCAACCACGGCGAAGCCCGAGGCGCCCCTAGGACCGAGCCTGGGTGCGTGTCCCCCTGCGGCATCACGTGCGGTACTTCAGGGGAAGGTGGCGGACACCAACCTAACGACCTAAGCCTGCCACTTGGTTCGATACCTGCCAGTCCCGATCGTTGACGCGCAAGAGTCGCTTACAGCCCAAGGCAGCCGTCGCACTCGCTGCCTGTTGCACACCACCCGTTGCATTCCTGCTTCCTAACGTCTTACGGCATCGCCACGGCGCCGTGCCTCCCCCGGCCTGCTTGACGCCCGACGTGGGATGGCCGCATGGCCCGTTTGCGAATGTGAGTTGTACCTGCTAGCACCTACCTGGCTGTCTTCTAGGGCGGCGTTCTGTGGTGTTGTGGTCATCACGCGCGTCGAACGCCACCCTCATGTCCCACCACTACTATGGCTGCTGCAGGCGGGGGCGGGGGCCTGCTTCCGAACCTGATCGGCCGGGCGGTTGGCGGAATGGTGTCCAGTGCGCTGTCGTCGCTGTCGAAGCAGCTGGAGGAGGCGGCTCGGGAGCAGGCGGGCGCATATGAGGAGGCGGTTGCCAAAATGCAGGCGAGTGCCGCAGGCGAGCGCTGCGGCAAAGGAAAGCAGCATCGCCGGCTCGACTGGGCGTGTATTGTCGTAAAATATAACACGGAAGGGAAATGTCGTTTTCGTTCACAGCATGACTTCTCGTCACATTCACGCGGGCGCCCCTCTCCGCGCCCCCCTGCCTCTCACTCATGCTGCCTCGACACACGTGCATTTCAGCCCGCATCATATTTGTTGAGTCAAAGGGTGGCACGTGGGTGGTGAGTCCGGGTCCACGCCGCATCAAGCCGCTGCTGGCAGCTCTTAGCAGTCTGGGAGGGGTAGCGGTGCGTGTACGTATCCGGTATGCTGGACACCCGGATACACACACTGCTGAGCCTCTGACGCCGCTCTCTTCCGCCACCCCCCCCTGCCCCGCTCGCTGGTCGCTGCTGTCGCTCTGCTGCCTGCGACTGTTCAGGACAGCGCCAAACTGCGAGCGCGGTGAGTGGGGCCGGCGTGGCTCGGCTTGGACGTCAACCCGACCACCGGGCCGACGTCCGCAGGCTGTGTGTCGAAGTGCCATACGGCGCCATTGCTTGGATCGCGCCGTGTGACCCGTGGGTCCCGTGGGTCCATGATGACTCCACGATGAGGTGCCGCGCCGCCATCGCCGCGTGCTGTCATCGCTTCGCATCTACATCTACATCTACATCTACATCTACCCGGTGTACGCTTTGCTTTCCGAGCAGCGACCGACCCTCGTCCAACCCCGCATCCATGAACTCCTTAGCAACCCCCTGTGTGGACGGAGCCCCGGGGGCCCCGGGGCTGTTTCCTCCCGCGAGAGGGAGCCACACGCGGCACTCGAGCTAAGAACACACAACCGGGAAGCGGTTGTCATCACAAGCTAGGAAGCGAGCGAGTGCGACTGCACTGCAAGGGAATGATCCCAGCCAACACCACTCAGGGAAGCAACACCACAACCCCCAAAACCAGCTCACCCACTCTGGCTCGAGACACGTTGCGGCGGTGTTCTAACCACCTCCCGCGCTTTCGCCTGAAGTCTCAATTCCCCGTCGCACGTCCGCAGGCTGGGCACCGTCACCGTGGGTCCCGTCATGTCGCAGTCCAGCAGCTCCTCCTCGATAAACGGAGTGGTCACAAGACAGGTGGCGCTCATGATGCCAGTGTACGGCAGCCTGGGGGTCTCGGGTACGGCGCAGGTCACCGTGGTGCAGGGCCCGCAGCAGCAAACCCAGACCATGCAGATCTCGGTGAGCGGGCGGGGGGGGGGGGTTGAAGAGTGAATTTGCAAGAATGAAACACGAGGGGGGGGGGGGGGTTATCCACGTATAGGCCGGAGGGGCGGTGTCTGAGGAGTGCGGCAGGTGGGACGCATGGGAACGCATGGGCACGAGCACGAACACGAACACGCGGCTCAGGGGTTCCTGCCCTCGTGGCTTGCGCGGGTTGGCTGGGGCAAGAGGGGAGCAGTGAAGGCGAGGGCTGGGACTGGACACGGGGGGTGGGCTTATGGCTTTACAATGCGAAGTTGGTATTGGTAACTGGTTGCAGCCGCCAACGGGGTTTGGAGGCTTCTCAGGGTTTTGCGGGCGGTGGGTGGAAGGACTGTTGCGCGGAAGCAGCGGTGGCGGTGGCCGTCGCGACACCGGAGGGGCAAGCGGGTGCCGGCGTGGGCTCGGGGGGAACATCGCCCACCCGGCTGCCGGTGGGGGACGAGCGTGAGGGCACAGATGCGCTCCGAAACCTTGAGGGGAACTTTGGCCGAGTACAGCCCTCGCTGCCAGCTGGCGCGGGGCGTGCAGATGGCCCGGCGGCGGCGACGGGAGCCCCGGTTACCCCCCGATGGCGTTTCACGTTACCGGTGTTGCAACACGCCTTGTATGTGTGTGTGTGTGTGGGGGGGTACCAGCTTACCACTCGGCGCCTAGATGACATGCCGCCGCATCTACGGATGTTCCACCAGACCGGTACCAGACGTACCAGGTCGCTAGATGTACTGTACTGATTCCTAAAGCCGAGGCCGGCGATGGAGGCCCGCAGGGACCCCCGCGTCCTCGACCACCCAATCCCTCATGACACCTGCCCTTCCAAACACGCCATTGCAATGTCAGTGGACCTGCACGCCCCCGCCCCGACCTCCTCATCGGGCCCCGCAGGTGCGAACAAGCGACGGCGCTGTCGTACAGGTGGACGACGGCGGGCGGGGGCCGGGGGGCGGCCGCAGCGGGCGGGGCCAGGTGATCGATGTGGAGTTTCGGGAGGTGGACAAGTAGGTAGGCGGTGAGCCTCCCCCCCTGGAGCGCTGCCGGGTTGCAGCACCAGAACACGGTAACATGGTAACTCTCTGCGAAGGTACTAGATGATCTCTTCACACACCCCTTGCTTCAGCGGTCAGGGCATGCTTACCGTAGTCATAATTTACGGCAACATGGTACTAAAGGTTCTTGTGAGCTGCGGTGGCCGCCCGACGGGGTTCAGATGGATGCGGTAGAATGCGGTGGGATGCGGTGGAAGGAGGGGAGGGAGGGGAGGGAGAGAGAGGGGGGGCAGTTTGTGGTCACCTGGGGCTTTAGGGTTTCGTTGCAGAGCGGGCAGGAAGGCAGGTTGGGAGGGGAGTGTTGTGTGTGTGTGGGGGGGGGTTCCAACGGGACGCAAAACTTGACTTTAATTGCGGGGGGCGGCGATGAGGCGCTGAGGCCATGCCTGCGGGGCCGGTGGTGTACGGTACAGTACGACACATAGCACCTACCACATAGCGTTTTTGATACCCTGCCGCTGAGAAGGGGCCCGCTGCACTGCCGCGGTGCATTTTAAGGATGCGGCATACGCTGTACGCATAACGCTGCAAAATGATTTGGCACAAACAAATTATCCCGAGGGAACGAGGCAGGCAGGACACCACGGGGTCTTGAGGTGACCCCGGTTGGTTGGGTAGTTGGTTGGTTGGTTGGTTGGCCCCATTTGTTGGTGGGATCAGGCGGGTGTGGCGGTGGGTGATGTCTCGGTGCCACTTGAGGTACACAGTTTATGAGGCGCGCGGGCGGGAGGGTGGGGGGATGGGGCGAGGCAAAGAAGCGTTTTGGTTAATGGGTTCGCGGTTGCGCCGCCGGAATGCGCTGCGGCCGCAGGTGAGCGCACTCGTGGGCCCCGCCCCCCGGGGAGCGTTCGTGTTGACTAATGATTTGACCTGGGAAGTCAGGCGCGGGTTCCCGGCACGTGAGGGGTTGTGTTGCGTGCGGGCCCCGCTCGAGTTGGGTGTATCCCTGTGCCTGCCTGTTTTGAGGTGCACGTGGACATGTCACCCGTTTCATCCAATCACCACTATGTTGCTGCGGCCTGGAAAAAAGGCTTGTGCGGTGTGCGCTGTTCGAAACGTACATAATCGCGTCTTTTCATATTACTTGTGTCCGGACAGTCGCACCGTACGAGTAATGAGATCGCAGATACGCTCTTTCTTAACTTGTTGCACGGATCGGTCCACCCGCGGCGCGCCCTGGCTGGTCAATTTTCGTCAACGGATCCAAAGGACAAACGCCGCTTCCTGCAAACACCCCCGATATAATGTCGTCACCGGATGCGAGTCATTACAGTTTACAGAGCGCCGTTCGTCCCAGAGGGTGGCCGGACACAGTGCCGGAGCCCATCGTTCGAAGCGCTATCGCACGGAATGCCCCCTCGCCTTTGCCGCCTGCCTTCACCTTGCCCCGGGAGGTCGACCGACCAGTCAGAGCGGCATGGCGCGAAGGTGCCATGCTCTGTTTTACACACCAGCTGATACGAGAATGGTTGCATGCGTGTCGCCAGTAAGCGGCATGGTGTTCGTCTGGAGGTGCGACCGTCACGCTGCCCGTGTATCCGCGCCTCTCTTAACAGCCCGCTTGTACACCCCTGCGGGGCCCGCTGTGTCATTCCCCGGTTGCGTGTCATCCCCTTGCCGCCTCAGCGGCTCAGTACGGACAGTACGGACAGTACGGATACCCACCTTCAGCAATTGTGCAGTCAGGCCCTCTCAGTCTGGGAAACATACCATTTTTTCCAAATCAGGTTAAATGTACACACACAAACACACACTGGTTCATCCCACCACGAACGGCTCCCACGATTCGGCCGAGCAGCGCGGCCCCACCCACCCCGTCGCTGGCGATCCCTCCTCCTTTCCCTCTCCCCCTCAAAAACACCTCTCTCGAAAAATGCGCGGTACGACACACGTTTCCATAGGGTTTGGTCGCTCCGGAATGTTGCATGAATGTGTGGTGAAAAAAGAACGGAGGCAAAACGCCGCAGGGCACTAGGGAGAAGCACCGCGGGTCCGCGACCCTTCCGAGAAGCCCTTCCCGGATGCCCAACAGCCTCAGCCTCCCCGCTGCTGCAGCGCCGCCCCACAACGCAGCCGCCGCAGCCTAGAGTACACCCAGAGTCTAGGAGGAGGTCCAAACGAAGTCTCCGGCCCCCTGGTCGAGCCTTCGGTCACTTCCTGACTTGCCAAAAGCTCGATGAGGGGGCCGGAGACTTCGTTTGGTCCACGTGCCGGCCCCTGCTCGCGCGCATCAGACCTCAAGCGGTCGTACGACAGGTCAGCCGTACACCACGGTGGCTGGAGTGCCGCTCAGGGTCACCACAAACGGCGCCACATCGCCTCCTCCTCCTCCTCCTCCTCCTCCGGACCAAGCGTCCTTGACTGCGGCTCTCATCGTCGGCCGACCGGTGCGGCTCGGCGACGCCGATGTCGCCGACGTTGACGACGCCGGCGGCGGTGACGGCGACGGCGCCGCCGCCCTCGACTGTGCATTCGCGGGCGACCTCGGAGCAGCGCGCAGGAAGGTGGGGCTGAACTGCTCCTCCGTCGGCGTGGCCCCGCCGCTGAGTCCCGCCGTACTGTCGTACACGTACGGCGTCAGCGGCGACCGGAGCATTGCAGTCAGGTACTGCGGCTGCACATAGCGGTCGCCGCTGGCGCTGCCGCCGCCGCCGCCACCGCCGCCACCGCTGGCGTTGCTGACGCTGAAGCTCCCCGTGACGCTGGCGCCGCCGCCGCCGCCGCCGCCGATGCCGCCACCGCCGATGCGCGGGGTGTAGGAGGGCGTGACCAGGGCCACCGGCTTCCTGGGCGGTCCCGGCGGCGGCGGCGAGATGGGCGAGTTGAGGTTGTCCAGGAAGTACGGGTTGGGCGGCCCGGCGGCGGCGCTGGTGGTGGCCCAGGATCTGCCCAGCCGGGTCAGATGCCGGCCGGTGACGAAACCTGCGGCGCGAACGGCGCGGAGGGCAGCGACGGGAGGCCGGAGGCTGGAACGGGCCCGGCGAGGAAGCGGGCCCGCATCCGCATTTCCGCATTCACAAAGCTTTGCTCCCGACGACCCACTAGGAGGTGGGAGCTGAAGTCAGTAACGCCCCGGATCCGGATCCGGATCCGGACAGCGCCTTGTCCGGTACCGGTACGGTACCTCCAGGAGACGTGCCCAAGCTTGTGTCCATCACGGCGCTTCGTGGCACGCGCATTGCATCGGTGTGCCTCGGGACTTTGGAGAGCGAGTGCCGTACGCAGATCGAAGCCCCCCGCCCTGCCCCCCCCCTGCACCCCCAGCCCTGCCCTCGTGCTCCTGCTCCCCACGCCGATGGGCCGATCTGCCGATGGGCCTTACCCGGGGATGCCGCGCCGCCGCGCATCACGGGGTGTGGACTGAGGGTGACGCTGCCCGCGCCCCGGTCCCGCGGCGTCGTGCGGGTCGACGCCGCGCCCGCTGCTGATGCCGGTGCCGGTGCCGGTGCCGATGCCGACGGCGGGGCGCTGCCGGGCCTCCGGTTGCGGGCCGGCTCCTGCGGGTCGCGGGCGCGGGGCCGCCGTGCAGTCAATCAAGCGTCTTCCTTTCGGCCGAACAATGCAATGTGGGCGGAGAAACATAAGGAGCCGCAGCGAAGGCACTCCCTCACTCCCTCACTCCCTCACTCCCTCACTCCCTCACTCCCTCACTCCCTCACTCACTCCCTCACTCCCTCACTCCCTCACTCCCTCACTCCCTCCCTCACTCACTCACTCACTCACTCCCTCACTCCCTCACTCCCTCACTCCCTCACTCACTCACTCACTCACTCACTCCCTCACTCCCTCACTCCCTCCCTCCCTCCCTCCCTCCCTCCCTCCCTCCCTCCCGCCCTCCCTCCCTCCCTCCCTCCCTCCCTCCCTCCCTCCCTCCCTCCCTCCCTCCCTCCCTCCCTCCCTCCCTCCCTCCCTCCCTCCCTCCCTCCCTCCCTCCCTCCCTCCCTCCCTCCCTCCCTCCCTCCCTCCCTCCCTCCCTCCCTCCCTCCCTCCCTCCCTCCCTCCCTCCCTCCCTCCCTCCCTCACTCCCTCCCTCACTCACTCCCTCCCTCACTCACTCCCTCACTCCCTCACTCACTCACTCACTCACTCACTCCCTCACTCCCTCACTCACTCCCTCACTCACTCCCTCACTCACTCACTCACTCACTCACTCACTCACTCACTCACTCACTCACTCACTCACTCACTCACTCACTCCCTCACTCACTCACTCACTCACTCACTCACTCACTCACTCACTCACTCACTCACTCCCTCACTCACTCACTCCCTCACTCACTCACTCACTCACTCACTCCCTCCCTCCCTCACTCACTCCCTCACTCCCTCACTCCCTCACTCCCTCACTCCCTCACTCCCTCACTCACTCCCTCACTCCCTCCCTCACTCACTCACTCCCTCCCTCCCTCACTCACTCACTCACTCACTCCCTCACTCCCTCACTCCCTCACTCCCTCACTCACTCCCTCCCTCCCTCACTCACTCACTCACTCACTCCCTCACTCACTCACTCACTCCCTCACTCACTCACTCCCTCACTCCCTCACTCCCTCACTCCCTCACTCCCTCACTCCCTCACTCCCTCCCTCCCTCCCTCCCTCACTCACTCCCTCCCTCCCTCCCTCCCTCCCTCCCTCACTCACTCCCTCCCTCCCTCACTCCCTCACTCACTCCCTCCCTCCCTCCCTCCCTCACTCCCTCACTCCCTCACTCACTCCCTCACTCCCTCACTCCCTCACTCACTCACTCACTCCCTCACTCACTCACTCACTCACTCCCTCACTCACTCACTCACTCACTCACTCCCTCACTCCCTCACTCCCTCACTCCCTCACTCACTCCCTCACTCACTCACTCCCTCACTCCCTCACTCCCTCACTCACTCCCTCACTCACTCACTCACTCACTCACTCACTCACTCACTCACTCACTCCCTCACTCCCTCACTCCCTCACTCCCTCACTCCCTCACTCACTCCCTCACTCCCTCACTCCCTCACTCCCTCACTCCCTCACTCCCTCACTCACTCCCTCACTCCCTCACTCCCTCACTCCCTCACTCACTCACTCACTCCCTCCCTCACTCACTCACTCACTCACTCCCTCACTCACTCACTCACTCACTCACTCCCTCACTCCCTCACTCCCTCACTCCCTCACTCCCTCACTCCCTCACTCCCTCCCTCACTCCCTCACTCCCTCACTCCCTCACTCACTCCCTCACTCCCTCACTCACTCCCTCACTCCCTCACTCACTCACTCACTCACTCCCTCACTCACTCACTCACTCACTCACTCCCTCACTCCCTCACTCCCTCACTCCCTCACTCCCTCACTCCCTCACTCCCTCACTCCCTCCCTCCCTCCCTCCCTCCCTCACTCACTCACTCACTCCCTCACTCCCTCACTCCCTCACTCCCTCACTCCCTCACTCACTCACTCACTCCCTCACTCACTCACTCACTCACTCCCTCCCTCCCTCCCTCCCTCCCTCCCTCCCTCCCTCCCTCCCTCCCTCCCTCCCTCCCTCCCTCCCTCCCTCCCTCCCTCCCTCCCTCCCTCCCTCCCTCCCTCCCTCCCTCCCTCCCTCCCTCCCTCCCTCCCTCCCTCCCTCCCTCCCTCCCTCCCTCCCTCCCTCCCTCCCTCCCTCCCTCCCTCCCTCCCTCCCTCCCTCCCTCCCTCCCACCCTCCCTCCCTCCCTCCCTCCCTCCCTCCCTCCCTCCCTCACTCACTCACTCCCTCACTCCCTCACTCCCTCACTCCCTCACTCCCTCACTCCCTCACTCCCTCACTCCCTCACTCCCTCACTCCCTCACTCCCTCACTCCCTCACTCCCTCACTCCCTCACTCCCTCACTCCCTCACTCACTCACTCACTCCCTCACTCCCTCACTCACTCCCTCACTCCCTCACTCCCTCACTCCCTCACTCCCTCACTCCCTCACTCACTCCCTCACTCCCTCACTCCCTCACTCCCTCACTCCCTCACTCCCTCACTCCCTCACTCCCTCACTCCCTCACTCCCTCACTCCCTCACTCACTCACTCACCGGCGAATGTGGTGGCGCCAGCGGTTGGTGCGGTTGGTGATGGCGGTGTTGGGCGGCGGGTCGGCGGTCCGGCGAGGCGCGGTTCTTAACGGTGGGGGCCACGGGGGAGCGCATCATGTGCGACAGAGTGGTGGTGGTGGCGTAGTGGCTGTGACGCAGCGGCTCACTGCAGCGGACGGCAGCGGAACCAGCGGGCGCAACCAGAGGGCGTTGCCGCGACGGCGTCAGCGGCAGCGGCGGCAGCAGCAGGATGAGGATAAGCAGGGGCGGCGGCGTGGGCAATACAATCACCGTATGGTGGTACGTCCCGAAAGGCCGTCCATCCCAAGTCGCCCGTTGGAGCACCGCCTAGCTGAGAGCTGGCTGAAGGCCTGACGCTGCGATCTGAAGGCTCCCGAGGCACTTTGGCAAAGGAGACATCTAGCAAGCTGCCCATCGTTCCCCGCCCTGGCGATTGCCGGCATCCCATGAGCCTCAGCAGGGGGGGGGCAGTCCTGGTAGGGCCGGCCTGCGGGGGCCCCAGCAGTGCCGTACTACAGCCCGGTCACCGTACGACAATCGACACCCAGCATCGGTAGTCCGCAACAGGCCGCTGGCGCCGGCCAGGTCCCTGCCCCATGACCTGCCCTCTTGCCTCCTTACCTTAAACCCCCGCCCCTCCATGCGTACGCGCCCGTCCATCATCGCCTCCCTCATCTCGCTACCCCTAAGTCCCCCCGCCCCCATTTTCGGCCGCCCACTTTCGGCCCCGTCCATCCGTCCATCCCGCCTCACTTGATGAGCCGCTCCAGCTCCAGTGCGGCCGTCAGCTGCTGCCGCTCGCGAGCCAGCCGGCCCGCGATGTCGTCCAGGGACACGCGCGCCGCCGCCTCCCGCGCCAGCTGCTGCTGCGTCGCCGCCAGGTTGGATGACAGCTGCGCCACGCGGTGCTCGGCCAACGTCCTGCGGGCGACGGCGCGGGAGGGGGGCGGGAGCAGGAGCCGATGAAGTGTATGCACGTGTGGGCACGTGTCTGTGTGGGCCTCCGGAAGTGGCGGTGCCGCCCATGCGCGCGTTTGCAGCGACGTGCCGACAGAGACAGCGGAGAAGGGCATGCCGTACAAATGCGTGAGCTGCAAGAACTACATGAAGCGGGTGCACCCCGAGCGGGTAAGCGCCCTGTGTATGCTTATGCATGCTTATGCCCGGTGAACCTCCGGATCTAAGAACACCAAAACCCGTGAATGAATGCCGGGCGGCCGTCGCCGTCGGGCCAAGCGGCTTCGATCGCCGTACAGGACCTGACCAGAACGGCGTACTTACTTATCGCGCTGCAGACCTGACACGAGGTGCTGGGCGCGCTGTTGCAGCGCCGCAATGGCGGACTGCAGGTCCGCCACCTGCTGCATTGCCGCGTCCTTCAGCGCGGCGTCGGCCTGTACGGCAGTCAGCTCCGACTGCAGCGCATGACCCTCCGCCTGCGCAGAAATAGCAACATATGGTCATGGCCCTTCATGTCCTCGCCCATGCCCTCTGTGGCTACGCAAGCCTGTCCATCTTGGAACTCCATGGAGTCACCTGCAGCTGCGCGACTGTTTGCTGTAAAGTGTCCACACGCTCCCGGAGTTCATTGGTGACAGTTGAAGACGTGTGCTGAAGCCGTTGATGCTCAGCATCAAGCTCCGAGAATGCCTGTTCTGAAGCGCGCAATCCGGCTTGCAAACCCGAAATCTGGCCCTGTAGTTCAACGGCACATGGGACAAGTGTGTTCAGTGTTATTTTACAACTTATGGTAATGGGTACCAATTGGTCACGCCTATATGTCACTGGAACAGCAGCCGACGGACCTTCAGAAGCCTATCCGCCTCGGCTTTCGCGAGGAATATTGCGCGGAGTTCCTCCTCCTGTACAATCCGAATTTGCAGTTGTCACCAAAAGTTCTCCAACGGCAACTCGATCTTGGGTGATGCGATTTACCAGTAGAAGCTTCTCACGCTCATGTTCGTATCGTTCACGTCGATTTGCTTCCAGTATATTGTCATAGGCCATGCGGTATTCATGGACAGCAACCTGACTGCCTTGCAACGTTCGGACGACGGCGTCGTCTCGCCGGAAGACATGAAATGACGGGGCATTTGCAGGCAGCGAGGACCAAGCCATCTTGCGAGCCATGTTTTTAATTACATCTTATGACACCACGGAGTTCGATGCGTAACTAAAGACTGCAAGTGTTCGCCGCCAAACGCATCGTTTCATATGCGCTGTGGTGCATGACCAATCATCGCTACAGCCCTCTAAACTAGACGTATGTGCCTCCTCCGCTGCCCTGAGGCCGTGCTATGTACAGTGCGGAGACTTCGGGGCCCCTCTAGCCGCTCGTTACCGTCCGGGCGTAAAAGTGCCCAACCCCAAGGCCTCCAAACCAACCGAGTTGGGTACGGCACCCGTTGAGTACGGCACCTATCGCCGACGATTGCCGTACCCCTTGCACAGGGGAATGAACCCCTCGTCGCGCATCGCCAATTCGACTTCTCTGCACGCGCGTTCCTCCCCCGCCTCAGTGTAATGGAGGTTCACGGGAAACCCAACACATGGCAGGACCCCAAGGACAACCCGCGTGCCAGCCAGACGCTGCTCCTAATCCTCATGTGCCCGCGCTCCCAGTGGCCAGCGCCGCCAACTCAGTACGCCGCCGCCTGCTTCACGTGGACGTTGAGTTCGTCCACGAGGGTCACGATGTTGCCGGCGAGCTGGCGGTAGTTGGTCTCGCTTTCTTTGGCCTTGATGAACTCGTTCATCTCGAACACGCTGCCGTTGAGCGTCTTGAGCTTGGCCTCCATCTTCTCCAGCTGCACCTGCAGGCTGTGGTCCTGTCGTGGGCAACGCAGGGATAGGGACGGTGGGAGGGGCAGCGCAGAGGAGTCAGCGCCAGGCCGACAGGTGCGGTAGGCGTAGGCACCCGCACTTTGCAGACACCGCGACAACAGAGCGAGGGCCTCGACGGCACAGAACCCCGTGTGTAAAGGTCGTCAACAGGCCTGCATCCACACGACATCCAGTGCGCATCCGCGAACACAGCTGGCCGCCCCGCCTCACGCCCCCGTCCCTTCTCCACGTGCGCAATCTGGGTGTCGCGCTGTCACCTGAGCAGCGCGACGGGGCGTGCTTGCGTTTGCGCGCAACTCGTCCGCACCGCGCAGCGCCGACCCTCACAACCCCTCTTTCCCCCCACCCTCCCCCTCACACACCTGCAGCTGCGCGCGCTTTGCCTGGAATTTGAGTCCCTTCTCCGCCACAACAGACCGCAGCAGGTCCTTGCGCTTCAGCAGCACCGAGCGCAGGCCCTCCATCCGCTCGCGCGCCAGCTGGGCCTTGCGCTGGATCTCCTCCACGCTGCCAAACTCCGCCATCTCCTTCTCCATGGCCGTCTGCCGGTCCGCCAGCTGCGTCAGCTCCAGCTTGATCTTGTCCTCCAGCGTGTCGATCTTCTCCAACTCAGTGCGCCGCATCGTCAGCTCCTGTCATCGCCGGGCCCACCGGTGACGTGATACGTAAAGTGACCATTGTGACGGCGAGAAGCCAGGAAGACAGCCAGGCAGGCGGGCAGTGAAACGAACGACCAAACGATTAACGACCAGCCGACTACGGCTTGCTCGTTACAGGCAGGCAACCCAAATGAGTCCGCGCAGTGAGGGGAGAGGGGAGGAGGGCAGACCTCGGTAATTTTGCGTTTGCTTCCCCTCCCAGCACCGTTTTCCAACGCATGCTTTCGTAATTCGTGAAGCCATCGCTGCAACGGCTTCAAGACTGCCTGTGAATCGCGTCAACTGTCTGCTGGGATCAGCAAATCCCCTCTCTCCGTGACTCCTTCCCTCCCGCCGCCGCAGCCGCCGCTGAATTGCCCTCCCTCCGCCGCCCACCTCCTTGAGCCTCTCCTGCGTCGTCTGCGTGTTCTCCAGCTGCATCTTCTTGTATTCGAGCTCATCCTGCATCTCCTTGAACTTCTTCTGCGAGGGCAGGTTGGAGCCGATGATGCCCTGCATCTTGACCACCTTCTCCAGGATGGCCACGATGCCGTCCTCCTTGCCCTGCTTCTCCTGCATCTTGGCGGCCTTGCGGCTGGGGAAGCCGTCCATGAAGTTGTTCAGGTCGCGCTCCTTGGCCAGCAGCTCCTCGAACTTCTCGCGGTTTGCCTTCTCCTCCGCCGCCGCCGCGCCGCTGGTGGCGCCGCCCAGCGCCTTGACGCGCTCCTCCATCTTCTTGATCTGGTCCTGCACCTCACGGATCTGCTGCGTGGTCGCCTCAACCTCGGTGTTGTCACGCTTGATCTTGGCCATGAGGTCCGCGCGCAGCTCCTCGGGGCTACGCTTGCTCTGCCGCTCCTCCTCCGTCAGCTCGTACTTGCGCTCCGTCAGCGCGCGGATCTGCTCCTGCAGCTGCAGGCTGCGCTGCTTGAAGGGGTTGCGCGCCAGCTCGCCCTCGGAGGCCTGCAGCTGCTTGTCCAGGTCCTCGAGGACCTCCTCGAAGCGCTTGCTGTCTCCCTGCGGGGGGGTTCAGGGAGTGATATGCTCCTTTATAAAATAATGAGTCACTGCGGGGGGGGGCGGTGGTGCCCGAGGGGGCGAGGGAGGGAGGGGGCCACGCGCAGGCAGTCACAGCATGCTCCGGCCTAGCTCCATACCGAGCTGTGCGGGGGTTGCGCCTAGCCGTGGGCGGGTGATGGGTCGCGCGAGTGTCTTTCGTTAATGCACCAGGACGCGCCCAAGCCCCAGTGCGCAGATTTTGGAACGCAGAGATCATGGTACGCATCTGAACGCGTAGACGGTTTTACTGCCAGTCTAGGCTCGAGACCCGTCGGCCCACTGCAGCCGTCTGGTCCTTGCTGGAACGTGCTTTGACAGCCTAACCGCATGGCACACCGGCGGGGCCTCGGAGCCTTGCGGTCGGTCCGCCAAATCCTAAAAACATTTATGTTGCCTCACGAAGCCAGCGCTCGCAGCGCTCTCTCACGCGTCCACTTCCAAAACGCGCCAGTGGCCTCCCTCTTGCATGGAGTCTACTATGCGCACGCAGAACCATCGGACAGCCTGCCAGATAAGCCTGCCACCGGCGCGAGGCCCTGTGTCGGTGGCCAGCGAACCCTAAGCCCCTCCCTAACTTGGAGGGCCCCCACCCCGCGGGTCCCCACCTGCAGCTGCTGCTGCTCACTGATGAGCTCCGCGTACTGCTGGCGCTGCGAAGGGGGCATGGAGTTGAGGCGCTGGTCCATGGACGCCTGGATCTCCGCCATCTTGGTCTCGGCCTGGACGGAGCAGGGACACGGGGTCACAGCTTAAGCGGCGGGCGGTGCGGTGGGAAGCGCACCCAGTCGGGTATTTAACCAATCGGGAGACCCCCACCGGCTCGGGGCGCAGGGCAACGAGGGGGCCTGCTTTTACGGCACGCAGGCTAAGCAGTCGCCGCCTGCAGCAGGGCTTGAGCTGCCAGTGGGCGACAGAGCCACCTGTCTCCCGCGTCTTGCCCGCCGCGTCTTGCCCCAACGTGCAGGGTTCGAGGCTTTGGGAAGCCCCCTAACACCGCATCATCCGCACCCATCTCCGACAGACGCCTGGACTGGGTTCTGCTGGACCAAGGCGGGAGGATGGTCCCTCTCCAGCGGGCTCGGGGACACTCCATCGCGGCCAGGCGAGCGCACACCCACTCAGCAACCTTGCAGCCATTGGCGGCTTCCCGTCCACCCGCGACAGATGCCGGCGCCGAGCGCGAGCATTGACACCCACGGCCCTCCCCACCATTATATTTGGCCCAAGCTTGTAGCAAGCACCTAACCCAATCATGTCGGGAAGGGTGGCTGTCGCAAGGTGCCTCGCCGTGTGTGCCAGCGCTCCCAGCCCATACCTGCTTCGCCTTCGACTCCAGGTTCAGCCGCTCCGTCAGCACTTCGTCCACGCGCTTGCGCTGCTGCTCGTTACGCTCGCGCAGGCCCGCATGCTCCTGCTGAATCATGAAGACTGGCGTCTGGGAGCCCACCTGCGGATTTGAGGGGATGGGATGTGGAGGCGGCGAGCGACGGCGGAGTTGCTCACACACCGTACCCCGCAATATACGGCGCAGTACAACCCCCGTTAACACTTCGACAGCTAGCGCGTACGACCAGGCCGCGGAGAGCAGCTCCGGGCGGCGTGCTGCAGCGTTACTTGCGGGGTTCGGGGCAGCAAGCAGGTTCGTGTCAGGCGGCCCATTACCCCCTTAAGCCGTCTTGACAAAATCCACGAACAGGCGGGCACCAGAACCCCACCTTGTCCAGCACTGTGTTGAAGTCCGCAAGAGCCTCCTGCAGGATTTTGACCTCCTTCGAGAGGTCGTTTGCCCGCTTGTCCATGCTGTTGTACTGCGCCTGCTTCCGTTCAAGTGCCTCCAGGTCCGACTGCACACGGCATCAGGATGTACCAGGTGTCTTTAGTCGTCATGTGGTAGCCGCAGTGACTCCGGAAAACAAGCGCCGTGCGTTCCCCGAAAGTGCCGTGACGCATGCGGCATGCGGCGCTGAGCGGGTTGCGTACCTTCATCTGCCCTGTAACCTGGGCAATCTCCATGCGCTTCTGCCGCAACTCGTTCATGAAGTAATTCTTGTCAAGAACTTGGCGCCCCACGCCCGCAGCTAAGGTCTTCATACCCGACACGCCGTGGTTGGTAATCGGCCGGTTCTCCACCTGCAGACTCTGGCCTGCCCGCGCAGCTGCTGCCGCCGCGGCCGCTTGTTGTCCCGTCCCCGGGCGTTGGGATGCTGTCCCAAGGCGCTTATAAGCGGTGCCGGGCGGGCCACCGGCAGGGCCCGGCCCTCCGCGCATGGCAGTACCGGGCGGTCCGCTACCGATAATAGAGCCTCCAACTGGTGCACGCATTCCGGCAGGAGGGCCTCCTGCAGGTCCTCTACTTCCCGTCATAGGCCTATCGGGAGCTGGAACAGCTGATCCGGTCGGGGCTTTCCCAAGGCCCCCCGACTGTGACAGCGCAAGAGCGCCGCGGCTGGACGGTCGATCCATCTTCAGCCCACGGCAGCTACGTATATGACACCCTCAGATGTACTGTAGCCAGGTTTGCGCGCGAGTTTGGTCCCGAGGTTTGGTGAATAGATGCTTATATTTGGCTTCGAAGTTGACCTGAGTCCGTGATGCAATTATAAGTGTCTCCTTTTGCTGCGAATAGACGAGCTGGTGTTTGAAGGCATGATTGGAATGCAGAGCCTGAGAAGAAGCTTTGCTTCCGTACATTTCCCCAAAGTTACAAAGCCTTCCTCGATGCAAATACTTCTCTCAAGACAGACGTTCATTAAAAGGAGGTGCACTCAGAGCGCCATAAGCTTAATTATTGTGTTTTCTCGTGTCCCAACGGAGCTGCGCCTTCACCCGGTTTCTGCAAGTAGATAAAGAGATGTTAGAATTCATTTCAAACATACAGTCTCATACACGACGCGGCTCACCGACTGTGCTCTCACCGGGTGTGCAAACGAATGCATGGCGTTCATGATGACCCCCGCGTTGTTGTGGATGTACCCCTGCGCCCTGTGGGGAGTTGGAGGATGCTTGTGGCATTCCGGAACCATAACAAGTGGCTCAGGCGGTGCGCTGGAACGGGTGCCACAAGGACGCACACCAGAGCAAGCGTGTCAAACCCGCAGGAACTCGCGAGAACACGTTGAGCCGATGGAAACGCAATCAGTCCTCGCACAGATCGCCGACATGCAGCCGCTCGAGCTGCGCCCGCGCGTGTCACACTCCCCACACAGGTTCCTTACCTGTTCGCCTGGCTGGTGACCGCGTCGGCGATTCGTGCACGGGTCTCGACGTACAGGCGATCAATTGTTCCCTCATGCTTCACGAGTAGCGGCGACACATATCTGCGGGTGAACGCGTGATTCATTAAGTGGGCATAAGCCACTCCAACTAGCTTGTGGGTTGGCACAACCTGCGTACCCGTCGTACAACGTGATGGCCACGTGGGTCCTAGGGTGCCAGAGCGCCACAACGAACGCCAGCTTGGCCTCGTAGTACAGCGGCAGCCTTCGCAGTGGTGACAAATGTGAGGAAACGCGAGCGCAGCCCAACCAAGCACTCGCTAACGTTGCATGGGCTGTCATCCACAACGCTGTGCAGCCCTAGTCGTTAACCAGCAAGCACAAGCATCCCACGGCAACGCCGCGGCATACGGTAGCCAGAGGTACGATCCAGCAAAGCTGGCTAGTCCTCCAAACGAAAAAATCTACTGCAGGCCAGCTGTTCCGACTGTTCTCATCTTCCGGCTTACCAAAAGATGCTGAGATCCGCCACCCACTCTAGGCAGAGGAAAAAGCCCATCAGTAGCCTGCAAGCATGCGCCGATAACCGTGGGGGACGGTGGGGACGAATGGTGTCAGCAAAATGCAACCCGGGGGACTAGACCAACACAGGTGGGAGATGGCAGGGAAAGGGGGGCTTCGTGCGTCGCAGGAAGGGCAGGCGTGCACAGGGGTGATGAGGCCGGCTACGTGCAAGCGCGCATTGGGCTGGCTATGCTCCGTGATCGGACGTCACTCGCCAGGGGACCTCCCAAACAGAATTGGAACCCCTGCCCCTCCCAAGGTTGCGTTCCGGCGGAGTTGACATTTCACACCGGCCATGACAATCATAACACTTACCAGTAGACGCACCAATGTCGTAGCTGCTGATTATTCCCCGAGCTTACGGCTTTATGTGTCATGTAGGCCGGGAACGCACATCCCAAGAGAGCCCTGAAACAGGAAACCCGCGTTGCTTCGCACTGAGGCAATTAATATGGCTGCGGCAAGGTTTTCACCTACATTAAGACTCTGCATATTGGCGCCGAGATCAGCATAGCTGCAAAGCAAAGCGACAGGTGGGGAAGCTCTCCGCTGTCTAACCAGTTGACGCTTGTTGTGATAATGTTATGCTATAAAAATCCCATGCCTAATCGCCGACTAAATTGAAATAAATGTTTGTATGTTGCAGTGCAGTACTCGCTCCGAAGACGCGATATAGTAAGGAAGCCAGGAAGCTAAGCAGTTTGTATCCAATTAACGCACTGGGCTATACTTAAGGAATGGCGACTCAAGATAGTCTGAAAAGAGCCATAGCGGTTGGCGCACCGCTCTACAATCAGGGGGACGCAGGCAAGCACGCAACGCACGGGTGGTAGCTCTAATAAAACAATTCGCTGGTAAGTAATTGCCGATGAAGCCACTCGCCCCCCTGCTTCACCTGCAGCCGGGTGCCTCAGAACCTACGTCCAAACGGCCTTGGAAATCATCGAGAGGCCCTCTGCAACGACTGGCGAACGTTTGGTGCTCAAGTGAGCGCGGGCATGGGCGATTGCCGATTGGCCGGTTTGTAACCCCACCGTTGTGACCGTTTGAGTCGTTGAAGGTGTGCGGCAGGGGGATGCGTCCCGCTTACGCGTGTGCAGGACCTTGCATAACGAATCTGGGTGCAATCCCCTCACGGGAAAGCGCATCTTAGTCGCATCCCATCTCATGACTTTGGAAAGCTAGTCGTTTGGATGGTGTCTCAAGCCCCTGCGCAGGCTGCACCCACCGATTCCACCGGTTGTGCCAAAACTTCCATGAAGACCACCAACGCAGCAGGGCACGACCACCTGCCCCGCGCACGTCCATGCTGTTGCAAAGTCCCCTCGGGTAACACTTACAGCGGAGACAGTACGGCAAAGACCGGGCATTGCTGCGTGGATGCGGTGCCAGCTGCACGTCCCCAAAACCCCTTCTTCATGCGACCAGGAATGCGGTCAGCCGGGCAACCGAGGTCATGAGCAAGGACGAGGGTGCATGGATTATGAGGAGGGCCTTCGATTCCATCCTCAACGGCGCGGTGGCGGCCCAGGAGCGCGCCGCGTCGGTGGCATCCACGACCGGCGAATTCGAGGTGCTGTCCTTTGAGAACGGGCTGCCCTCAGCGCCCCGCTGGCGTATCCTTGACGACGTGGTGAGCAGGGGGTGACTGGGGGTAGAGTATGACAGTCCAAGGTGGGGGTAATAAAGGCGTAACTAGTGGGGAATGGAACGGCCGAGGGCATGGAGTGTTTCAGGTGCACACTCATGATAGAGCACCGAGCGCCACGCGCCGGCGCACGCCGGCCGCGTCACAATGCTGAGGTGCGTTCTGTGCTGCCTATCGGCCCTTGCCACGTCGTCGTGAGTGTGTGTGTGGCGTTATTACGGTGGGCTCCAGACGTCGTGTGTTGTTACAGTGGGCTTGAGGACATCATGCGGGGGGGTCTTGTGTCGCTAAGGGGCGGCACTCCTCAGCCAATCAACCAGCGCTGACAATTTACCGTCCTCCTGTTGCGAATACCCGTCCATTCCGCTGCAGATCATGGGCGGCAGATCCCAGGTGCGCGGGCAGGGCTGGCTGGGGGCCTCAGGCCGCAGCTCCAGGAGCTTTCCGGCGCCATGCCGGGCCTGGGGGTACCGTACCTTAATGGCCCGCCGTCCGACGCCGCCGGAGTTTGACTCACTGCTTCGCAAACACTGCTGCGCTGCAGAGCGACGGCTTCGCTTACGATTCCGCGGAGAGGGCTGCCGTGTTCAGCGGCCGTGTTACAACGGACGGAGGCGGGGGCTTTGCGAGCCTCAGGTCGGACGAGTGGGGCGGATTCGCCAGCCTCACCGCGGCACGTGGCATTCGGCTGATGGTCAAGGGCGACGGGCGGCAGTACAAGTTGAACGCCAAGGTGCGTCCTGTGTGTGTGTGTGTGTGTGAGACTTCCTCGGTAGGCCATACCGGTAGCTTTGCAGCCGGTCACGTGTTGATCCAGAAAGGCGACGGCCGGCCGCCTGCACCTCGTGACAGTCCATTCCAGTGGCGCGAGGAGGGTCGTCTACTCGTCTTGAGATAGCGCACCGCCCAGGGCGCCACCAAAAAGCAACAGCGTGCATGGCCTGTGGCGGAGGGCAGGTATCAGGAAGGCGGCCCAAGTGGGATGCCTCCCTTGACGTCGTTCCGCTGTGCCGCTTTTGCGTCGCAGACGGACGCGGACTGGGATGGCGTGCAGTACCAGTACGACTTCGTGGCGCCGCCCGTTTGGAGCCAGCTGGACCTGCCCCTGTCGGCGTTCAAGCCCACCTTCCGCGGGCGGCTGGTGCCCAACCGGCCGCCGCTGCAGGGGCAGCAGATCCGGCAGCTGGGGCTCATGGTGTCCAAGTTCACTGCGGACGGGGGCGTCATCAACAGCTTCCGCAATGGCTCCTTCCGGCTGGGGTTTCGTTGGATCAAGGGAATCGTCTGACGGCGCTGGGTGGGGAGCTGGCGGTGGGTGAGCCCGCACTCGGGATTGGCTGTTGACGGATCATCGCGATAAGCGGTTGTGTGTGCCTGCCGCAGAGGGGTGGGGCTGCTCACCTTTGCATCCCCCCTTCAGCAATGGCGCTGCAAAGCTCCTCCCACGACACGACACAGGGTCACCGGGCTGTGTTTCCGTACTGGCTCTAGGGTGGTTGTAGGACGTGAGAAACCGGCATATTCCAGCGTGCGGCGTGCGTGGTCCCATGCAATGTTATCTGGCTTTTCAATATGGGTGGCAGCGGTGCGTGCATTGAATCACGATACAGAGCCAAGCAGCGACCCACGGTGGTCCAAGTGCTACCTGCCCGGGCAAGCCAGTAACGCCGATGCACCAAGCTCACTCAGCCAGCGACCGCGACTGGCCGAATCCCGCGCGCCTTAAAGAATCATGCACAAGAGAACTAGCCCCCGATTGCCCTTAGGCGCGATTTCACACCAAACACCGTCTTCCCCCCGGAACTATGCGGGTAGGTGGCGCTCACTCAAAAACAGTCTTACTCGCACTCGCGGTCGCTCCGTGCCGCACCGCACTGCATGACGCCGAGAAGCTAAAGACGGGCAGGGGGATCCAGGGAGGCCCCGCGACACCCCGTCCCGTGCCTCGTCTCTCACCGACGCGCGGCGCCCCATGTGCGTTAGGAAGCCCTTCTGCCTGCCACCGTCCCGCAAACGTCAAGCTTTAGTTGGTCAAGAAATATAAACGACCGCGTTGTTCATGGCTGACTCGCCACACCACCTGTTATGCCCCATGTGCAACCCCCGCGCCACGCCCCGCCACGCAAACGTGAACGCGAGCTCGATCACGCCTTGAGGAAGTCGAGCTTGTCCTTGCTGAGCATCAGCTTCTGGACGCACAGCAGCGCCTGCTTCTGGACCTCCGCGTCGCTGTGCGTGAGCAGCCGCATGACCAGCTCCTTGCCGCGCAGGTCGTTGACGATGTAGCGGCCCTGCGGGTGGTTCACGATGAACTGGCCCAGGTCGTGGCAGCCAACGGCGAGCGTCTTGACCTGCGGGCCAGTCCACAAGGCAGGGGCGCAGGAGAGCGACAGAAAAACGGGGTAGGGGGTTTACATTAGGACCATCGGGCGACAAGACAAGCGTGATACACACTTGTCCCCAAGACCCCCCCTTTATGCCTCACTTTATATGTTACCAGGGGAGAAGGGATGACATGAAACCGACCTCGGTTTGGAGCCTCCAGCACCCATCTCGCGTAATCCTTCAGGGCTTCAGGCACCTTTGCCCCATGTACCCTACTTGCTCCCGGCCCAAACTCACGTCACGGTTGGTCTCGATGATCTTCAGCAGCACGCGCAGCACCTGGAAGTCGCGCTCCTCAAACTTCTCCACGTTCTCGCGCCAAAAGAGGTCCGACGAGTGCATGGGGCTCCAATCCAGCTGGCCGCTCATGACCTCCTTCTTGTACTTCTCAAAGTTGGACAGGATGATGATGCCCTCCTTCAGCTTCTCGTCCACAAAGCCCAGCATCTCCACCACGTCGTCGTCGCCCCACGACTGCAGCTGGCGGACAATGACGACCTGCGCGCACAGGCGGGGCCATGCGCGAGAGGTTTGGGTGGGGTTGAAGAGTATATTTGCGGCAATAAAACAAGAAGCCCTGCGGGGGGCGGCAACCGTAGTAACCCCGTGGTGGGACACACGCCGCGGGCGTGCTTTCGCTGCAGTGCGCTCCTGATGGATAGCGGCTGATAATCCTGATATGCGTCCCGCGGGAAACCGTGCATAGCGACTTGCCAGTGCGGCCCAGCTGATTGTGCGAGGTACGAGGGGGAGCGTCGCACCGAGGCCAGACGCATAGCCGTTGCGTCACACCGAACGGTTTACTTGCCGGGGTTGCGAGCGGCCCGTACCACCTTACTGACTTGCTTACGTCACCCATGGCCCGGTGATGCAACAATAGCCTTCCTTAGCACAAGCCACTGAGGCTTCAAATCACATACAGCAGGTGGTGCCAACCATGTCGGCGTGCAAGCTATCGACTGCTCGTGCTCCGGGTCGGCGATTGGCCGCACCACCTACTCGTCCAGTCGCTACCAGGCAGCAGCTGTCGCCAGCAACGAGTGGCCCATCACTCGGCTTCGTTCCCTGCGCGGACCCCACCCGTCCGTATTCCCGGCCTGACACAGCGGATGCAACCCCCAACACAGTGACACAGCGCACGAGAGGCAACGCGGCAGCCCACCCCAACGACGTCCCGTCCGTCTCCCGGCCTTCCGCCGCATCGAACCCTCCCCCGTAAAAGCCTCCCCCGCCGCCCCTCGAACCACCAGGCCATGCCTCGCCACACCGCCCACCCACCCTCTCACCTTGTTGAGCCCCGCCTCGACCATGTCGCTGGCCAGTCCCAGGTCCTCGTACGTGAGCAGGTTCCGGAGCGACGCGAGCGCCATGCGGAACACCTTCTCCTTCTGCGCCAGGCGGCAGACCTCCACCAGCAGCTTTATGAGCCCCGCCTGCGACATGGCCTCCGCTGCGGCACGCAGGTACGTCATCTGCCACACGCACAGGCACGTCTCGTACAGCAGCTGCGAGCTGGTGGGGGAGTCCTTGGCACGCTGCACCACGCCGGGCAGCACCTGGGGGGTGAAGGGTGAAGGGAGGACAGAGGACGGGGGAGCTCGCTCGCCGTCCAAGGAGAGCCTCAGGCGGGCTGTCTAATGAGCTGCCAGGCCGCCTGTGGGCAGGCCTGACGAGTCGTGCGCCCCGAGCAATCGTGTCGTGTCTATCCGGAGGTCAGTGCTCAACAGCTTAGGCATATGATGTGGGAGCGGATGACGACGTGAAACGAGGCAGCCACGTTTCATGCGTGGTCCGTGACATGCCGTTCGTCCGGCCGGCCGTGCGTACGTGGCGTCGGGGACGAGGGGCCGCCCCGAAAGGCGCAGGTCTGGGCGTAGATCATTCGCGCGCTTTCAGCGGGGTGGCAGAAATGGCGGAAGCCGTCTCCTAAGGCCACGCCTGCCCACTCCTCCACTCCCGTGGGCAGTGGCCTTCCTACCCACTCATACACGTTCCGCCTCACAGCCGGACCCTTCACGCTAGCACGTCTGCCGTGATTGCAGCCCGTGCGTCAAGGTCCGCCAGCAGCACGAAATCTTCAAATGTGCCCGCATGCCAACATGTTCCTACATCCCAATAAATTCCACGTAGGCCTCCCTTCCCCCCGCTCTTCGACCCCCGGGCGCACCATTGTCCCAATCCCATGGACCCATGAGCCCTAATCGACGTCCCCCACCCATCGGCTGCAGCAGCTTGCTCGACCACGTCCGCAGTGACTCATTGTTACATACAGGAGCATATCACTCCCTGACGTCCCCCCACCCGTTTCCAGCCGCACCTGCAGGCCGCCCGCCCGCAGGAAGAGCTGCCGCGTGCCCCGCTCCTTCAGCAGCGCCGCCAAGCAGCTGATGCAGGTGTTGACGACCGTGGGCGGGTTCTTTGCCAGGTTGGCCCGGTTGCTAAGCTGGCTGACGAGCCAGTCCAGGAACAGGCTGATGTGCTGCATGTCACGAAAGGGAAACCCTTAAGCACAGGCCTCAGGGCAAGAGCCTCAGCAAAAGCTCACAAAATCCCCGGTCCCCTCCCTCGGCCCTCCCGAGCGTACCGTCTCCGCCGGGTCCACGGCGTATGCCACGCCGTCAGAGGTGCTGGCAACGTTTGCCACGCCCACCGACTTCCGCGGCCGGCTCTCAATGACAATGGTCAGCAGTTTGCAGGCTTTATCCTGTGACCACCAGTCGTCCTGGCGCTGCAGCAGCCTGCGAGGGGTAAGGACCCGTGTCTGGCACCCCGGCGTGCAAGCAACCAACCCGCCTGCACATCAGACCCCGTGCCCGACCTTTCCAGCACCGTGTAGGGGTCCGGCTGCGCAGAGAGATGCTGGTCGCTTTGCTGATGAAAGAGGCGGGCGCGGGACGGGTTTTCTGCAGAACACGGACAGGCCATTCTCTTCAATCAGGTCGCCGACCAGCCTCGCTGCTTTAGACGCACCTTGCAGCATCTGAATTAGGAGAGCCAGGACGTATTGAACTGTTTCCGGTTTAGTAACATTCTTCAGCACGGTCATGAAGGCCTCCACGTACGCCGGTCCAGACTGCGAAGTGGAGGATCGGGCGTCGGTTTCCACCAGCGAGAGCCCCCATCTCCGCGTCGCTTACACACCTCATCCAGCATGGATGACTTGAGCTCTGGAGAGCGCTTGTCATATCGCCGAATAAGCTGTAGGTCCTTCTCAGTGATAAGCCTAGCTGTGGCATAAGTCTCCCACTGGATGTCCCGGGAAAGGAATTCTGCCCAAGTCTGGCTCGTTTCAGGTGAGCTATCGTCATTCAGATACGAGTACGCCATAGTGCCTGGGCGCCCTAGCGGGCCACCCGTCCTCGACCCTCCGCAAACACTCCCTACGTAGTTGTGGGTCTGAAATCAACCACAGGCAGACTACAACCCGAAATCCAATAGTGGAGAGTGAGCAGAGTGCTGTGGGGAACCACAGCGGGTCAGTGGGCAGAAACAATATACGACAGTACGGCTGTTTGCAGTTGTGACTTCCTTCTGCTGCCTTCCAGCTCTATGACCCTAGAAGCGATAGTATGAACGCGTACATTTCAGCTGCCACATGCTCCTGTCCACTGACAAACTCGTCATATTTGGCGCGAGACAAGGGGCCCGACCGAATTCGGCTGCAGTCCTGCCACTTCCCACGGCGGCCACCCACCCTTGGCTTGTATAAGAGGATGTCCCGCAAGTCAAGCGAGGTGCTATCACCCAGGGCCAGCTTTCAGCCTTCCCACGATGGGTTAGGGGAGCCGCTTCTTCCCCGGTCGGGTGGCGAGGATGGCGATGGGGACCAGTCGGGGCGGGCTCAACTTGTGGCGGAACTCGGCAGGTGAGGAAGGGGGGAGCCGCCACAAGGCCGCAAGCCTGGGTGTGGGTACAGTACGATTTGCGCAAACCGCCGCAGCATAGAGCGCGTAACTGCGGCTCCTTTCACGAATGCGGGACGCCTTTCCCACCGGGGCGTCCCGCGGTCCAACCACCATACCCCAAACTTTCTTTCGCTGACCCATCAGCCTGATGGATTCGTAACCCACTTTGGGAACGCGCGTGCTCTGACGTCTTGCCGTGGCGGCTCTGCTGGTGGGGGTGGAGCAGCTTCGGTTGGCCATGGCGGTAGCGGCGCTCCGCACCGCACATGCCTGTGCCAAAGCCTGCAAGCAGTTCCGCTGCGGGGGGGGGGGAAACCAGTTCCGCGAAATCTCTTTCTCCCGAGGGACCGGAGGAGGGGACCACTCCGAGACAGCAGCTGCCCGCCACCGCGCATCCCGCCGTGCGCCCGGTCCCCCTCCTCCCCGCCCACCACGTAAACCCAAACGCCTCTGCGGTCCCCCAAGCCACCCCACGTTCGCATTACATGCACGCGCCACGCCATGGGCGCTTGGCTGCTCCTTACTGCCACCCACACCGGCACCCGCCTTGCCGCCCGTCGCCTCCGTTCCACCGCTGCGGCTTCATCATCATTACCACCATTACCACCAGCTTGCCCCTTTGGGCTGTCATGCTCTACTCCACCCCCACCACCGCCCTCCGCGGCGCAGGCTTGCTCGTCTGTCCGGCCCCCTGATCCTTCAGAACCTGGCCGGCTACATGTTGAGCGTCATCTCCACCGCCTTCATCGGCCACCTGAACGACCCCGTGGCGCTCTCCGCCACCGTACTGGCCACCTCCTTCTACAACATCACCGGATACAGCCTGGTCATTGGGCTGTCGGCGGGAATGGAGACGATGTGTGGCCAGGTGGGCCCGGGGAGGGATCGGAGACCAGGGACGGAGGGGGGATGAAGGAGATACCGCAGGGGGTGTGCGGCCAGGTGGGCGGAGGTGGGGGAGACGGGGAGGGGTGGGTGGGGGTATGAAGAAGATACCGAAGCGAAGGGAGGTGGGTGGGAGGGAGGGATGAAGAAGATGTCGCAGCGGGTGGGCGGCGGCGGCGGGGGGGACGTGGGGAAGCGAGCGTGCCGGGTTTAGGTGCTCCCCGGGAGGAGTCCAGGAAGGGCGACGGGGACGGCGGCGGCCGTGTGGGTCGCGGCAAACGGATGCGACCGGCCCTGGCAATGGCAGCTGCTGCTGCTCCGGCTCTTGGAAGGTGGCCACCGACATCCCAGGCGCCAGCGCCCCGGGTCGTGCATGTACAGTGGCGCCCCCACCCATCTTGCTCTTGGCAATCCCTCTTGGCAACCCCCGCCCCTCACTTGGCAGCTCCTCCGGCAGACCCCTGGCCAGCTTCAACCACTCCACCTCCACCTCCACCCACCGCCCTCAACAACCGTTTGTTGTGTGCGCGCGTGTATGTGTGTGCGCCCCCCTCCCTCCTCAGGCCTACGGTGCCGGCAACTACTCTATGTTGGGACTGGTGCTGCAGCGGGCTCTGCTCATCTGCTGGGCTGCCTGTGTGCCCATCGCCCTGTTCTGGACCCAGGCGCACCGACTGATGCTGGCACTGCACCAGGAGCCGCTCATTGTGGCTGGGGCGTGCAAGTGAGCACCCGCCGGGGGGGCTGGGGGGGGAGGGGGGAGTGGAGGGTGGGGGTGGGGAGTAGTCCACGAGGCCATGGAAGGCTGAGAGAGGGAGAGAGGGAAGGAGGGCCGTCAATGGTAGTTTTGCGAATGGTAATGCGAATGGTAAGAAGGGCATATTTCCACGGGGAGCTGGCTGGGGAGGGGAGGGGGGAATCTGAGTGGGAAGAGCGGGTTGGTGGATTGGGGGTGGGGGGTGGTAAGTTGGCGCGTGGGGCGAGCGGGTTGTGATAGGGCCAAAAGGAGGCGGTGTATGCGGCACGTGTGTGTATGCGTGCGTGTGTGTGTGTGTGTGTTTGTGCGTGGGGGTTTGGGGTCCGGACTCTTCCGGGGCCACGGGACGGTAGAGGCCGCGGCGGGGATCCGGCTTGGGGGTGGGGGATATACCAGACGCAGGAAGGGGCACTCACCCTGACGATTTTGCGTGATGCACACACACATACACACAGGCGGTGGAGAGAGAGTCTCCGCCAGTGCGCAGCGGCCTCCATTGCCCTTCCTCGGTCGCCCCGTCGGCCGCTTCGCAGCCCACCCGCCCACCCACCAGCCCCCCTCCCCGGCAACACGCCCACGCTGCACGGTAGTCCCACACCCGCCTTCGCACCCGCCCCAGCACCCTACCCGCTCCGCTTCATTCATCATTCCCCGCCGCCCAGACCCCTCAAACCCCACCCCCCCTCAACCCCTCCCCCTCCCCGCCCCCTCCCCTTCCCTCCCAGGTACCTGGCCATCGCCACCCCTGCCGTGTTCCTTGCCTCCGTGTCTAGCTGTCTGTACCGCTATCTGGTGACTCAGCAGGAGGTGCGGCCCCCCATGATCTGCACTCTCATCACCGCAGCGCTGTGCCCCGCATTCAACTGGCTGCTCATATACAAGTGGGTGGGGGGGCTGGGTGGGGTGGGGGGGTGGGGGGTTGGGAGGTTGGGTATGGGGGGTGGGGTGTGGGGGTGGGGGTGGGGGTAAAAAAAGGAGACCTTAGGGTGCGTAGAGGTGGGTGGGTGGGTGGGTGGGTCAGTGGATGGGCGGCTTGCGTAGCTGGCTGGCAGCGCGAGGGTCCCCCGACTGGTTGCGTCCTCTCATGTCGATGTGGATATTGATGTGGATGTGGATATTGATGTGGCGGTGGTGGGGTCAGTCAGTCAGTCAATCAGTCGCTCAGTCGCTCAGTCAGTCGACCATGCCGGATTTGTACTCCCGAGTGGAGGTGGCTCCGAAACCGGGACCCGAGGCCGGCTCCCCAGTCCACATCGGATCACCCTCCGCTCCGCTCCGCCTCTCAGCGCTCTCCGCCGCCCACACCGGACGACACGCGTGCAGCCGCATCGGATCCCCTCCTCCCTCCCCCTCCCTCCCCCTCCCTCCCTCCGTCCCCCCGCTCTCCGCAGTGACTCATTATTATACAAAGGACCATGTCCCTCCCTCCCTCCCTCCCCTCCCCTCCCCTCCGCTCTCCCTCCCCCCCAGGTTCCAAATGGGTCTGGAGGGCGCTGCCTGGGCCTTCCTGGCCTCCACCGCCACCTACACGGCTCTGCTGGCGGGCTACACGGTGGCGAGGGAGGTGCTGGCGACCCGGGCCGACAAGCCGCGGCGCACCTGGGCGGGGTTCAGCTGGCAGGCCTGGGCGGACTGGGGAACCTACCTGCGGTTCGCGGCGCCGTCGGCGGCCATGATATGCATGGAGTGGTGGTGAGCGGGCGCGGGAGGGGGGAGAGAGGGGCAGGCGGGGGGAGGGCGGCGGGACTTTTTCGGGCTACTACAGTAAGGGATGAAGACACCACCCTAA
Organism: Pleodorina starrii; assembly: GCA_030267565.1. NCBI lineage: Eukaryota > Viridiplantae > Chlorophyta > Chlorophyceae > Chlamydomonadales > Volvocaceae > Pleodorina > Pleodorina starrii. The sequence continues at coordinate 1,022,464 of BRXU01000022.1, read as the reverse complement.
GCGGACCGTTCCCACCCTGCCCCACCCCGCCCCACCCCACGCCGCTCCACCCCGCCCCACCCTACGCCGCCCCACCCCGCCCCACCCTGCCCCGCCCCACGCCGCCCCACCTCAGGATCTTTGAGCTGGTTATCTTCATGGCCGGTGAGTGGCGGACTGAGGTGGAGCTTCTTCACCCCCCTTCACCCCCCTTCACCCCCTTCACCCCGTGAAGCGCTTTCGGCCCAGAGCCAGAAGCTCCCGGCTGGGCGACTGTTCTTGTCCGCGTGCGCACGCACCTTCCTCACCTTTCGCACCGAGTCCGAGTCCGAGTCCGAGTCCGGATCTATCCCCGCGTTCCGACCCACCCCACCCCGCCCCGCCCCGCCCCGCGCCTGTCACCGCTCACCCCGCCCCCCTCAGGCTCTCTGAAGGACTTTGCGCGTATCGCAGTGGCGGTGATGGGGATATCCTTCAATATCACGTCCTGGTGCGGGGCGGGGCGGGGCGGGGCTGGCTGGTGGGGGAAATGGGTGGGTGGGTGGGTGGGTGGATGGGTGTAGGAGGGGCTGCACCGGCGGAGGCGGGATGGCGGTGGGGGCCGGGGGGCCGCCGCTGCGGTGGCGACGCTTCGCCGCATCGCGCGCCTGACTGCCCCTCACCTTGCCTCACTCCCAAGGGGGGCGGGAGGCGCCCTCTAGGGTTGTTGTCCCGCGTCGCGTCTGCGACGGAGTGGGCTGGGCAAGATGGGACTGCCCCTCGCGACTGGACAGCTCACCCATCCACCCTCTCACCCACCCTTAACCCCCACCCCTTCACCCCCCCCAGGACCTACATGATCCCCATGTCCCTGGGCACCGCCGCCAATACGCGGGTGGCCAACGCATTGGGATCGGGCTCCGCAGCCGCCGCCCGCACCGCCGCCCGCACCGCCGTGTCGGCTGCGCTGGTGCTGCAGCTGTGTCTGGGCGGGGGGCTGTTCGCCGGGCAGCACCTGGTGGCCCGCATCTTCACATCCGAGCCCAGCATCGTGTACAACGGTGAGCAGTCGAGGGAGGGTCGCGGGCGGCGACCAGCCACCTCCCTACGCGCCACCTGCCGCCCGGTGCCTCCGTCCCTCCACTGCGGCTTCGCCTCTCCTTTGTTTGTACATTGTTGTTTCCCGCCGGCCACCTGCCGATCGTGAAATCACCGGCTCTGCAGACCCGTCCTACATGTTTGCGGCTGGTGTGCCACCACGCGCTTATGCCCCACGCCCCCGCCCCCGCCCTCCCCGCACTCAGCTTCGCCATGATTCCAGCCTCCCCCACTCCTCACCCCCAACTCCCACTCCCAATCCTTCGGCTTTTTCGCCTTTCCTCACCGCAATGCCCCCCATTTCCTCCCCCTCCGCCCTCCCTGGCGCAGTCGGCCGCATCATGCCCGCCCTCGCCGCCAGTGCCGTGGGTGATGGGATGGTGGCGGTGCTGGGCGGAGTGCTGCGGGGCAGCGGCCGCCAGACCTGGGGGGCCGCACTCAACCTGGTGGGCTACTGGGCGGTGGGCTGTCCGCTGGCGCTGCTGCTGGGCTTCAAGTTGGGGCTGGATGTGGTGGGATTCTGGTGCGGACTGGCGGCGGCCACGTCGCTGCAGGTGGGGTTGGAGGGGCGGATGGGCAGATGGGGGGGAGGGGGGAGGGGGTGGTAAAGGTGAGAGCGCAGCGATGGGAGGGATGGAGGCGACGAAAGGAATGCGCAGGCCCTGCAGTACTTGGGGTGAGGTGGGCTGGGGTGCGATTTAGGGTGAGAAAAGGCGAACCTGAAACGCGTGGGCGAACGGACGCAGCAGTACAACAGTACTTGCCAGACACAGACATGTTCAGTACCGGGCGACTCCGCAACCGCGTTGCCGCCGGACCGGACCGGACCCACCCGAGCGGATGTACACACGCGACAGCACACAGCAAACGACACGAGCGCCCAGACCTGGGCCCCTCGCAGACGAAAAGAAGGGCCCCTCATATCCCTCCTCCTTCCCCTCATTCCTCGTAACTGCCTTGCCCCCCCATTCCGTGCCCCTCCCTCCGCGCTCGGTCGCCTACGTCCCTCCGCTGCGATGTCGTTTTTATCCCCCGCCTTCATCCCCGCCCTCATTCCCCGCCCTCATCTTCCGCCCTCATCTCCCGCCCTCTCATGCGCAGGCGGTCATCCTGGCGGTGGTGGTGTCGCGCTTCGACTGGGATCTGGAGGTGCGCCGGGCGGCCAAGTTGGTGTCTCAACACGCCGCCGCGGATGCCTCGACCGCTGCGGGGGAGGCCCGGCCGCAGCCGCCGCTGGCGGACGGCCAGGCGTAAGCTCCGCGCCGGGTTTGGCTTTGGTCTTGGGGAGAGAGCGTCGTGCTCTGCTGCGGCGGCAGCGCGGGCTTTGGGGCCAGCGTGTGTGTGGATCCATCCAAGGGGGGGTGGCGGGTGGGAGCTGGGAGGGGGGCCTCAGTGTTCGCTCTTGGCTCTCGGCTCTCGGCTATAGCTATTTAAGGCAAATTTAAGGGGGAGGGGGGCTCTGTGTGGGCGGCGATCGGGAAGGGAGCGGGGGAAATGGTGGCCACGTGGACTGATGGCGGATCCCGGCTGAGCCGGAGATGAGCCGGAGATGAGCCGGAGATGAGCCGGAGATGAGCCGGAGATGAGCCGGAGGCAGCTTTTTAGGATATTGGGATATAGGTATAATAGGAGTTGGGACCGGATGGCGGTGCGGAGGCGGTGGTGTAGGCCGGACGGGCAGATGGCAGACGGTAACGGAGCGGCTTTGCGGGGATTGCGCGCGCGCGGGGGGTTGGCTGGCTGGCCTGCTGCCCCCCGGGGGGGGGCTTTGCGATGCTCGGCGAACTGTATTGTGATGTGTTTGGTGTGGGGCGTGGTGTTGGCATGTCCCGAGCGGACCGTCCAAGGAAGATGGGGGGGTTGGTGTGGGGCTGTAAGGGCGAACCGCAGTGGCATGACAGGGAAGATGCTGAGAGGCAAGACGCCGAGAGGCGACGAGCGGGTGTGCGGCGAGGGCCGGTGGCCATATACAGCCGGCGGCCATACCGCATGTGGCCCCCCCTGCGCTGCGCTATCGCGAACTGGCTCGCATTGCAGCAGGATTGGACAGAGCCGGGGTGGGACAGGCCTGCAGGGATGCGACAGCTCGGAGCCGCGACACTGGCTCGATTACTTCCGCTCAGGGAAGGGTGTGCGTGACTGTTTTGCCAGGCAGGCGGCGGAGGCATGTGCGAGGCGCTTGCTACCGCCTGTCTGCGCTCACCGCTGGGGGCTCGCCACTCGGCACTCGCGACGCTGCAGGAGGCTTTCTGAACTCGGTGTGTGTGATTTCGTCGGTTCTTGGAGGGGGCGAGGGCGCCTGTGCGGCGTGTGGTGCAATACCTGCAAGCGACAGGGGCTCTTGAGTCGCGCCGAACTTTGGCCCCCGCCCCGCCCCCCCAGCAGTGTCCGCGCGTGTTTCTGCTGGCTAGTTGCCCGAAGGATTGTCCGGGTGCCTACGAGTCGAACCCGCGCTGCTGCTGCTACTGCTGCTGCTGCTAGGTGTGATGACATTGAAGTCCAAGTCGAAATAGTTTACTAGATGTCAATGTCCCGGCTCGCGCCGTACCAACCGGCGGGCGGAGAGCGCGAGTAGGGCGGAGGTGGGGAGCCAGCGCTCGGGTGGTCGGGTGCTGAGCGGCTGTGGTTTCACGTGCCGCTAGCCGGTGGGGCCATGTAGGAGTGGCTGCCCGAGCACTGGTGGACTGCTGCTGCTGCTGCTGCTGCCGCCGGTGTTTCCCCTGCGAGGAGGGGAAGGACGGGAGAGGGGGTTCGGTCCAGGGCCAGCACCGCGCGGCGCCGCATTGGCGCCTCTTCGCGTCCACATACGGCAGCATCTTCGCTGAACTGGGGCGATGCTGTCCGGGCGGGGGGGGGGGGGGAAGGGGGCTGATGAGCGATGACGGGGGGTGAGGAACAACACGGCGGCTCTTGTGGCGGCTTGAAGACGAATGTGGCGTGTGGTGGCGACCTTCAACTGCGTCGGAGAGTTCAGAGAGCGAGGGAGCCACGACGCAGGAGGCAGCAAGGCGGCGGCACTGAATGAGCGTGTAGCCCGGGGCCAAGGTAGTAAGGATAGGTCCGGAGTAAGGATAGGTTCGGACTTCGGAGTAATGCTTATGTGGCGCCGGACGGGGACAACGCCGTCTGCTGGGCGCTTGACCCGGGCCACGCATACGGTTGCCTCGCCGTGACGCAGGCGGCGAGCGAGGGAGCACATGTGGGGCACTAACCCTCCCCCCACCCCCAACCCGCCCTACCCCTGTTTGCCTGTGATGTACATATCCCTGTTACGTTGACTCGGTGCGTAGCCTGTGTGGGCGACAGTGCGCACGATCCGCTGTACTACCAGTAGGTGCTCTAGGTGCTGGCGCGTTGGCTGCTTGGCTCCTCGGCTACTGTACTACAAGCAGGTGCTCGTGCTGTGCTGTGGCGTGTTGGCTGCTTGGCTCCTCGGCTAGGGACACGGCACCGTAACAACACGCAGGACACGGCGCGCAGCGCTGGCAGCGGTCGGGACTCGGGTTCAAGCGCTGCCAGTTGCCAGTTGCAGTTGCCTTCCTCAGCGGGACGGGACGTGAAATGTTGTTCAGCGTGCTCCGCGAGAGCGCGGGGGCGTCCGTAAAAGCGGGAGCTGGGGGGAAAGGGGGGCGCATCGCCCATGGACGGTTCATTGGTGGGGCGAGGTACGGTGGCGGGCGGGTGGGCTTTCACCCTCCCTCGACCGCCTCAGCGCGGGGCGCTTGAGCGCCGCGTGCCTGCATTGCCGGGTGTGTCCCAAAGCACTGGAGAGAACCCGCAGGGCAGCGCCCGATGAGGTGCTTACCGTACCCCCATGCATGTTGGTGCACATGCATGTAGCCACCCGTCGAGGCCTTGGGAACCAGCCTCGCCCGCAAACGTCGACCGCAGATTCCCGAAGGCGGGGCACTCGTTAAACACGGATACCTGTAGCGGTCATTCTGAATTCGGGTGAGGGTAATCCTATGGCCGGTCGGAAGAATCCTAGACCCGGTCGGAAGAATCCTAAACCCGGTCGCGGGTATCCGTTGAACGCCACGAGCTATCCGTTATTACAAGAAAAGAGGAATTTCATCTTGGATGATTATTATAAGCCAGTACCAGGTAGCCCGTGACACCATCCTTCCAGGAATCCGACCCCCCGTGAGTACCCTCTGCACCAGGCCTCGCCTCGTTTCGCGCGGGCAGCTCCATCCGCCCAGAATCAAAATCAATGACGGATATAATACTATGTACGTTATGATCCCCCATGTATATTGAATTTTATCTACCGCCGCTGATAAAACCGACGCCGACGACGACCATGTGTCGAGTACTATCTATCTACCTGCATCTGAACAATACATCGAGTTGGGTTGGGGAATTTCATTGCATCTGACTATCGAAATTTTGCTCGAATGGAGAACGCATGTATCATGTGCGTTATAAATTATTATCTATCGGGAATGCATGATTCGAAAGTTACCAACCGCTGCAGCGACGGGAGTCCTGCCAGCCAGCCACCTACCTACACACCTGCAACTACCGTCACAGCACCAGCAGTAGTGGACTTCAGCTCCTTGCGTCGTGTCCCATCGATAGATGTCCTCGTACTGATAATAATACGAATGATCTACTATCGGTGGCGTCCTCTAGTTAGTTCGTAGTAACTGGCTACCACTACCATCAAACCTCACGCATGGCCCTCGAAACCCCCGACAACGCTACGGTTGATCGAGTCGGGTAGTTCACTGGGCACGCGACCGCCTGTACGGATGTGTGGCTGGCAGGGGCTGGCTGGCCGTATAAAAGCCCCTTGCCGTCCTAAAGTTGTCGCAGAAGCCAACATACACTTTGTTACACTTTGTGAAGCAACAAAGGCAAGCCAAGACAAGGCACGGCAAGGCGGAGGCAAGCTTGCAATTGGAGACATGGCTTCAGCCAAGCCCCTCGCGCTTTTGTGTGCGGCTGCCCTGCTGTGCATTGCGTTCTCTACGGGACCAGCAACTGCGTGCATCTTCAAATTCGGCACCTCGCCGGACTCCCTGGTATGTACGTACGCAGCTAGGGCAGGTGGCCTGAGTGGCTGGCCCACTGACGCCGCTGGATGGGAATAATGCAGCCATTTGCTTGCCGGTCCATCAACGGTACATCCTGCATGCTTGCTTCGTTGCTGTACTATGCCTTGCGTGCGTTACCGCGCGAGGGTTCATGATCTCGCGGCCGTTAGGTTAACATTCTCACCCAGCGACTTGTATCTTCACGTATGAGCTAGCTGCCTCCATCCGCGTGTGTATGTGTGATGTGGACACGCATGCAGGCGCCTCCCAAAGGCGGGACGCCCTGGAACTGGGGCTTCGCTGGAGACGACTGGTGAGCTAGCTGCCGTGTCATTCGCGATCGATTGCCCCGCCCGCTGTTCCTTAACGTACGACAAGCAAGGGTTCTTGTTCTTATTCTTGTTCCTGCCTGCTGTGTGCGTGTGCGTGTGCGTGTGCGGTCCACCTCCTCGACCAGGAACGGTGTGGACGCCTCCGGACGGCCTTGGCGCTGCCTGAGTGGTCTTCGCCAGAGCCCGATCAATGTGCCGCCGCTGTCCGTTAAGCGGGACGGGCTCCTCAGCTCCATACTCAACATCCTGGGCTCGGGAGGAGGTACGTACATACGTGCAGGGATAGATACGTAGATCATCAGATTTGTTGCAGCGTACGTGTAGATGAGATTTGTTGTACCACCGTAGAGAGCGTGCGCCATCGTATATATCATCATCAGTTGCAGTACGTCGCCTCGCCCTTGCTTAGCTTGCTGCCACATACACACTACTCGCGCGGTCGCCCGCCGATCAGAAGACAGCGCCGTTTTCTGCTAGATATATAGCTGCAGCAATCTTGCAGGCCATCTGCACGGCGACTGCCGTTTCATGTGGATACTTTGCTAGTAATAACTCGCAATAGTATGGTATGGTTTGGTCGGTGTCGCTACATTCATCAAGCAGCGCGCTCAAACTGGCGAGCCTCACCTTGCGTTGCTGGCTGCTGCATTCATTGTCACTCGCTTGCAGATGACACCGACGAGATTCCTCGCAATCTGCGCACTACCTGGTTCTACCCGCGCCTCGTCTCCAATGGGAGCAATGTGGAGGTCATCAATAACGGTCACACCATTCAGGTCGAGTGGCTGTCGCCCTTCGCCGCGGACGCACGTGCAGATTGCGGTGCCAGGTGCGTTATACATATTAGTTTCGAACCAGTTGTCATCAGTCACTGCCGTTAGGTACGGCCTACCTGCAGCTTTAACGAAGGACATGCGATCCGTAGCCCCGTAGGAGTCCGCATGCAAGAAGCTGGCTAAGAAATAAACCTCTGCACACTGCGCTGCGCATTTCATTCGCGCATTTCGTTAGAGCACGCAGCCCAGATAGATAGCTTAGGTAGGTAGCATAGGACGCGCCGCCGATCGATCTGACTTTGCCCATCTATCCACGTACGACAGGTACCTTTCTGTTAATTGGGAACCAACCGCTGCCATGGACTGCCATGGTTAGATAGACGCCCTCGCTTGATTGTTCATTTCGTTGTCGACCTCCGTCCTTCGGTTGCCTCCCCACGGCCTCCGTCGCCCTCACCCTGCTGCGTGTGCCCCTCAACACGCAGCTCTTCAATTCAACACGGCGACTGTGACCGCCGTGCTGTCCATGGATGCGTATGACCCGGCCGTCAGGGTCCGTGCGACGCCGCTGCAGTTTCATTTCCACGCCACCTCAGAGCATGCCCTCCTAGGTAAGTTTATTTGTAGTGGAGGGTGAGGGTAAGTAGTGTTTGTGGCGGGTGAGGTGGAGGTAGCTAAGGTGAGAACACTCAGCTACGTAGGGCCTCCCACGTGTGCGGGCGGGGCCGGCTGGCGCGGCGCGGCGGGACACGCACGTGGTTCGTTACGCGGCATGTGCGTGCACGACCGCAGCCTAGCTAATAATCTGGCCACCAGCTTGGAGACACCAAATTAACAGATCTTCCCTCAGAGAAAGCCGGTGTGCGCGGGTACAAAGACTTGCCTCCTCCATCCACGCGCCCCTGCCTGCCTACCCGCCCGCCCGCATGCCGGTACTTCCCGCTCGAGATGCACATCGTGCACCGGGTCACGGGCCTGCCCGCCTGCGATGCCGCCGGGGGCTGCATCATGGTCACGGGTGTGCTGTTCGAGCTGGGTAGCGGCGGAGATAACCCCCTGCTGGAGGCCATCTGGGAGGCAATGCCGCTGCGAGAGGGGGTGAGTGCTTCGTGGGGTTCGTTGCAGATATGGAAATAAAGCTGCCGCCGTCGTCGTCGTCGTCGTCGCCACATCTTTAGTTAGGAATTCGAAGTTAGGATAAGCAATCACAGCACCAGCTAAAAACATTTCTATGCTTTCCTAAATGTATGCGTGCAGGCCATCAACTTCCTGCGTGCCGGCGCGGACATCCGGCTGGGGGATCTGCTGCCGCCACTCAGCACCCGCAACTACGTGACCTACGAGGGCAGCCTGACCACACCGCCCTGCAGTGAGGGCCTGCTGTGGCACGTGTTCCTGCAGCCCCAGAAGATCAGCCAGGCGCAGGTGCGGAGTGTGTGTGTGTGTGTGTGTGTGTGTGTACGGCACGTGCGGCACGGCGACGGGGGATATGCCGCCTGCATGCGGCCGAACAAAGAGGGTGTGCGCGTATGGTCTATCTCTGCTGCATGCATGCCTGCCCGTCACGACCGCCGCTTAGCACCCACGGCGGGGGCCCTGCTGCTGGCGGCGTAACGGTGCATATATTGGTGTGTTGGTGTACGTACATACGGCACATGCGCCCATACATGCTAACCTTTCCGGTCCATCCGCAGTGGAACAAGTACCGCAGGGCTGTCGGCTTCAGGGAGTGCAACCCCAGGAACGCGACCGGCACTACTTCCACCGCTTCTCACCGACGGCTGTTGGCGACGGCGCAGCCGGCCGGCAACCCCAACAATGGTGAGTAGCGAGCGCTGGTGATTTGGCCGTCCGGGAATCGGACAAGTGTGCTTCCAACTGCAATAATAGCTAGATAGTTGCTTGATAGCAGGATTGAAGATGCACGCACAAGGTACAGAGGGACGGCCTTATCCGTAACCTTATCCGTAACCTTATTATCCGTAACCTTATCCGTAACCTTATCCGTAATGGTAACCTAGCTCATGCGTGAAGACTGCTGACCGGCACTCGTCATGTATATGTACCTGTCTCGTTTTTTGCAGCCGCCTTACTTATGCTGCCTCCCCCTCTTTCATCCCCGCCTGCCATACAGTCACGTGCGGCATCGCCGCGTACGGCTACAATTTCCGCAACGCTCAGAAGCTGAACGATCGTGTGGTGAAAGTGGGCCTTGCTTAAACGCAGGGACGGATCTCGTTAGTTACTGATCTCCCCGTCAGCAGCCGCCAAGGTCCCTCGCATTGCTTGTGGATGTCGGATACACGCATGCATGGCGTGAATCTTAGATCACAAATTTGTGGTTAACGCATGTCGTATTGATGGATGTATGTCTATGGCCGGGGATATTTTATGCTGACGGTTGGGGATTGCGATAATCATGTCTATCGATTGATGAGGCAATCTATCAGGATCTATCTTTCCCTAACGGGCGGGCTTAATGTAACGACTGCCAACTTCGGAGTTTACGTTTTGCCCTGGCCCGCCTAAACGCCCGGCGGTAGGATTTGTGCGATTCGATCGCATCGTTACCATACTACTCCTAAAGCCATCCATCGTGGCACTATTGCGTGATGCGCATTGGCTTACTGTGTTGTTGTGTAGCTTGTGCTCATCAGCAGTGAATTAGTTTTCTGCGCAAGTAGAACGTAGAGTATTGATTGGTCATGCCTTGGGACACGCAGATGAGCAGCAGGATTGAGGCGAGGGGCGGGCAAAGAGCGAGGCTGTAAGCAGTGGGTAGACATGGATGTCGATTTCGTTGGGGTATCAAACGGCGCGGCGACATGTAACGGAATACCTATTTTGCGTAACCCTTTGGTCTAACCGAGTATCTGTTTCCGGGGCATTGAGAATCGGATACCTGATGAAGCGGTTATTCTGAAATCGGGTGAGGGTAATCCTATGGCCGACCGGAAGAATCCTAGACCCGGTCGGAAGATTCTTAAACCCGGTCGCGGGTATCCATCCGTTGAACGCCACGAGCTACCCGTTATTATATGAACATTGATTTACTTTAAGCCAGTACCAGGTAACCCGTGACACCACACTTCCAGGAATCCGACCCCTGTGAGTACCCTTCGACAACTTAAAAGACGGTTACAAGGTCCCCTGATAAGGACTGAAAAGGTGATATTTAACCCACCGAGCGACTAGGAGGGAATAGACATTTGCTTAAGGACAGATGGGAAGCAAGCAAGTTTAAATCCCATCGCGCAGCAGTCGTCAATCACGTACGCACCGGGCCTCGCCTCGTTTCGCGCGGGCAGCAGCTCCATCCGCCCAGAATCAAAATCAATGACAGATATAATAACATATACGTTATGATCCCCCGTGCATATTGAGTTTTATTGCCCCTGCCTATCTATCTACCGCTGATGAAACCGACGCCGACGACGACCATGTGTCGAGTACTATCTATCTACCTGCATCTGAACAATACATCGAGTTGGGTTGGGGAATTTCATTGCATTTGACTATCGAGATTTTGCTTGAATGGAGAACGAATGTGTCATACGCATGTGCGTTATAAATTATTATTATCGGGAATGCAAGTTTCGAAAGTTACCAACCGCTGCAGCGACGGGTGTCCTGCCAGCCAGCCACGCACCTATCTACATAACTACCGACGGAAGCGCAGCTGCTATCTAAAGTTTCCCCAAATTTCCGTTTTCGTTCACGTCAGCACCAGCAGTAGTGCGTGGACTTCAGCTCCTTGCGTCGTGTCCCATCGATAGATGTCCTCGTACTGATAATAATACGAATGATCTACTATTGGTGGCGTCCTCTAATTAGTTCGTAGTAATAACTGGCTACCACTACCATCAAACCTCACGCATGGCCCTCGAAACCCCCGACAACGCTACGGTTGATCGAGTCGGGTAGTTCACTAGGCACGCGGCCGCCTGTACGTATGTGTGGCTGGCAGGGGCTGGCTGGCAGGGGCTGGCTGGCCGTATAAAAGCCCCTTGCCGTCCCAAACATTTCGCAGAATTCGGCATACACTTTCGTTGTTAAGCAAGGCACGCCAAGACCAGCCAAGACAACGAAGACACGGCAAGTGGAAGCTTGCAATTGGAGACATGGCTTCAGCCAAGCCCCTCGCGCTTTTGTGTGCGGCTGCCCTGCTGTGCATTGCGTTCTCTACGGGACCGGCAACTGCGTGCATCTTCAAATTCGGCACCTCGCCGGACTCCCTGGTATGTACGCAGCTAGGGCAGGTGGCCTGAGTGGCTGACCCTCTGACGCCGCTGAGAATCGAATACAGCCATTCGCTTGCCGGTCCATCAACGGTGCATCACGCAGATCCTGCACGCTTGCTGTACTATGCCTTGCGTGCGTTCCGTCCCGCGCGGGGGTTCATGATCTCGCGGCCGTTAACATTCTCACCAAGCGACTTGTATCTTCGCGTATGAGCTAGCTGCCTGCGCGTGTATGTGTGTGATGTGGACACGCATGCAGGCGCCTCCCAAAGGAGGGACGCCCTGGAACTGGGGCTTCGCTGGAGACGACTGGTGAGCTGCCGTGTCATTCATTCGCCGCGCATGCACGCATCCATGCATGTATGGTGCCCGATTGCTTGATTGCATGCCCTGCCGCTGTTCCTTGCCGACAAGGGTTCTTGTTCTTATTCTTGTCCTTGCCTGCTGCTGTGTGCGCGTGTGCGTGTGCGTGTGCGGTCCACCTCCTCAACCATCCAGGAACGGTGTGGACGCCTCCGGACGGCCTTGGCGCTGCCTGAGCGGTCTTCGCCAGAGCCCGATCAATGTGCCGCCGCTGTCCGTTAAGCGGGACGGGCTCCTCAGCTCCGTACTCAACCTCCTGGGCTCGGGAGGAGGTACGTACCTGCAGGGATAGATACGTACAGATTCGTTGCAGCAGAGGGTAGACGGACGAGATTTGTTGTACCGTAGAGAGCGTGCGTCATTGATCGTATATATCATCATCATCAGTTGCCGTACGTCGCCTCGCCCTTGCTTAGCTTGCTGCCGCATACTAGCTACTCGCGCGGTCGCCCGCCGATTGATCCGTAGACAGCGCCGTTTTCTGCTAGATAGCTGCGGCCATCTTGCAGGCCATCTGCACGGCGACTGCCGTTTATTCGTTTCATGTGGATGATTTGCTGCTAGTAACTTCATCGCAATAATAGTATGTGTTGATTGGTCGGTGTCGCTACATTCAGCAGCGCGCTCGAACTGGCGAGCCTCACCTGCGTTACGTTACGTCGATTGCTGGCTGCTGCATTATTCATTCGTGCATCACCATCACTCGCAGACGACACCGACGAGATTCCTCGCAATCTGCGCACGTCCTGGTTCTACCCGCGCCTCGTCTCCAATGGGAGCAATGTGGAGGTGATCAATAACGGCCACACCATTCAGGTCGAGTGGCTGTCGCCCTTCGCCGCGGACGTGCAGATTGCGGTGCCAGGTGCGTTAAAACATATTAGTTTCGAATCAGTTGTCATCAGTAACTGCCGTTAGGTACGGCCTACCTGCAGCTTTAACGAAGGACATGCGATAGCCCCGTACGTAGGAGTCCGCATGCAAGAAGCCGGCTAAGACATAAATCTTTGCACACTGCGCTGCGCATTTCGCGCATTTCGTTCGAGCTCGCAGATGGGTAGCTTAGGTAGGTGGGACGCGCCGACAAGCAATCGATCTGACTTTGCCCAACCGCTGCCATGCATGGTTATTAGACGCCCTCGCTTGATTGTTCATTTCGTTGTCGACCTCCGTCCTTCGGTTGCCTCCCCACGGCCTCGCCGTCGCCCTGCTGCGTGTGCCCCTCAACCCGCAGCTCTTCAATTCAACACGGCGACTGTGACCGCCGTGCTGTCCATGGATGCGTATGACCCGGCCGTCAGGGTCCGTGCGACGCCGCTGCAGTTTCATTTCCACGCCACCTCAGAGCACGCCCTCGTGGGTAAGTTTGTAGTGGAGGGTGAGGGTAAGTGTTTGTGGCGGGTGAGGTGGAGCGAGGTAGCTAGGGTGAGAACATTTAGCTACGTCTGTAGGGCGTCCCAGCCATGTGTGCGGGGCCGGCTGGCGCGGCGCGGTGGGACACGCACGTGGTTACGCCGCATGTGCATGCACGACCGCAGCCTAGCTGATAATCTGACCACCAGCTTGGAGCGAGACACCAAATTAACAGATCTCCCCTGAGATAAAGCCGGTGTGCGCGGGTACTGTAGTATCTCATGGATGAATACGGGGCCTTCCCTGACATCCACCCATGGGCCTTCTTTGGTGAGATACAACAGGTACAAAGACTTGCCTCCTCCATCCACGCGCCCCTGCCTGCCTACCCGCCCGCCCGCAGGCCGGTACTTCCCGCTCGAGATGCACATCGTGCACCGGGTCACGGGCCTGCCCGCCTGCGATGCCGCCGGGGGCTGCATCATGGTCACGGGTGTGCTGTTCGAGCTGGGTAGCGGCGGAGATAACCCCCTGCTGGAGGCCATCTGGGAGGCCATGCCGCTGCGAGAGGGGGTGAGTGCTTCGTTGGGGTCGTGCTTTGCAGATGGAAATAAAGCTGTCGCCGTCGTCGTCGTCGTCGTCGTCGTCGCCGTCGCCGCCGTCGTCGCCACATCTTTAGTTAGGAATTCGAAGTTAGGATAAGCAATCACAGCACCAGCTAAAAACATTTCTATGCTTTCCTAAATGTATGCGTGCAGGCCATCAACTTCCTGCGTGCCGGCGCGGAGATCCGGCTGGGGGATCTGCTGCCGCCACACAGCGCCCGCAACTACGTGACCTACGAGGGCAGCCTGACCACACCGCCCTGCAGTGAAGGCCTGCTGTGGCACGTGTTCCTGCAGCCCCAGAAGATCAGCCAGGCGCAGGTGTGTATGTGTGTGTACGGCACGTGCGGCACGGCGACGGGGGATATGCCGCCTGCGGCCGAACAAAGAGGGTGTGCGCGTATGGTCTATCTCTGCTGCATGCATGCCTGCCCGTCACGACCGCCGCTTAGCACCCACGGCGGGGGCCCTGCTGCTGGCGGCGTAACGGTGCATACATATATTGGTATGTTGGTGTACGTACATACGGCACATGCGCCCATACATGCTTACCTTTCCGGTCCATCCGCAGTGGAACAAGTACCGCAGGGCTGTCGGCTTCAGGGAGTGCAACCCCAGGAACGCGACCGGCACTACTTCCACCGCTTCTCACCGACGGCTGTTGGCGACGGCGCAGCCGGCCGGCAACCCCAACAATGGTGAGTAGCGAGCGCTGGTGATTTGGCCGTCTGGGAATCGGACAAGTGTGCTTCCAACTGCAATAGCTAGATAGTTGCTTGATAGCAGGATTGAAGATGCACGCACAAGGTACAGAGGGACGGCCTTATCCGTAACCTTATCCGTAACCTTATTATCCGTAACCTTATCCGTAATGGTAACCTAGCTCATGCGTGAAGACTGCTGACCGGCACTCGTCATGTATATGTACCTGTCTCGTTTTTTGCAGCCGCCTTACTTATGCTGCCTCCCCCTCTTTCATCCCCGCCTGCCATACAGTCACGTGCGGCATCGCCGCGTACGGCTACAATTTCCGCAACGCTCAGAAGCTGAACGATCGTGTGGTGAAAGTGGGCCTTGCTTAAACGCAGGGACGGATCTCGTTAGTTACTGATCTCCCCGTCAGCAGCCGCCAAGGTCCCTCGCATTGCTTGTGGATGTCGGATACACGCATGCATGGCGTGAATCTTAGATCACAAATTTGTGGTTAACGCATGTCGTATTGATGGATGTATGTCTATGGCCGGGGATATTTTATGCTGACGGTTGGGGATTGCGATAATCATGTCTATCGATTGATGAGGCAATCTATCAGGATCTATCTTTCCCTAACGGGCGGGCTTAATGTAACGACTGCCAACTTCGGAGTTTACGTTTTGCCCTGGCCCGCCTAAACGCCCGGCGGTAGGATTTGTGCGATTCGATCGCATCGTTACCATACTACTCCTAAAGCCATCCATCGTGGCACTATTGCGTGATGCGCATTGGCTTACTGTGTTGTTGTGTTGCTTGTGCTCATCAGCAGTGAATTAGTTTTCTGCGCAAGTAGAACGTAGAGTATTGATTGGTCATGCCTTGAGACACGCAGATGAGCAGCAGGATTGAGGCGAGGGGCGGGCAAAGAGCGAGGCTGTAAGGAGTGGGTAGACACGGAATTCGATTTCGTTCGGGTATCAAATACTCGTGCCGTGACACGGCGACATGTAACGGAAAACCTATTTTGCGTAACCGTTTGGTATAACCGAGTATCGGTATAACCGAGTATCGGTTTCCGGGGTATTGAGAATTGGATACCTGATGAAGCAGTTATTCTGAAATCGGGTGAGAGTAATCCTATGGCCGATCGGAAGAATCCTAGACCCGGTCGGACGAATCCTAAACCCGGTCGCGGGTATCCATCCGTTGAACGCCACGAGCTACCCGTTATTACAAGAAAAGAGGAAATTTATATTAACATTGATTTACTTTAAGCCAGTACCAGGTAACCCGTGACACCACACTTCCAGGAATCCGACCCCTGTGAGTACCCTTCGACAACTTAAAAGACGGTTACAAGGTCCCCTGATAAGGACTGAAAAGGTGATATTTAACCCACCGAGCGACTAGGAGGGAATAGACATTTGCTTAAGGACAGATGGGAAGCAAGTTTAGATCCCATCGCGCAGCAGTCGTCGTCGATCACGTACGCACCAGGCCTCGCCTCGTTTCGCGCGGGCAGCAGCTCCATCCGCCCAGAATCAAAATCAATGACAGATATAATAATATATACGTTATGATCCCCCGTGCATATTGAGTTTTATTGCCCCTGCCTATCTATCTACCGCCGATGAAACCGACGCCGACGACGACCATGTGTCGAGTACTATCTATCCACCTGCATCTGAACAATACATCGAGTTGGGTTGGGGAATTTCATTGCATTTGACTATCGAGATTTTGCTTGAATGACGAACGAATGTGTCATACGCATGTGCGTTATAAATTATTATTATCGGGAATGCAAGTTTCGAAAGTTACCAACCGCTGCAGCGACGCACGGGGGTCCTGCCAGCCAGCCACCTATCTACATACCTACCGAAGCGCAGCTGCTATCTAAAGTTTCCCCAAATTTGCGATTTCGTTCACGTCAGCACCAGCAGTAGTGCGTGGACTTCAGCTCCTTGCGTCGTGTCCCATCGATAGATGTCCTCGTACTGATAATAATACGAATGATCTACTATTGGTGGCGTCCTCTAATTAGTTCGTAGTAGTAACTGGCTACCACTACCATCAAACCTCACGCATGGCCCTCGAAACCCCCGACAACGCTACGGTTGATCGAGTCGGGTAGTTCACTAGGCACGCGGCCGCCTGTACGTATGTGTGGCTGGCAGGGGCTGGCTGGCCGTATAAAAGCCCCTTGCCGTCCCAAACATTTCGCAGAATTCGGCATACACTTTCGTTGTTAAGCAAGGCACGCCAAGACCAGCCAAGACAACGAAGACACGGCAAGTGGAAGCTTGCAATTGGAGACATGGCTTCAGCCAAGCCCCTCGCGCTTTTGTGTGCGGCTGCCCTGCTGTGCATTGCGTTCTCTACGGGACCGGCAACTGCGTGCATCTTCAAATTCGGCACCTCGCCGGACTCCCTGGTATGTACGCAGCTAGGGCAGGTGGCCTGAGTGGCTGACCCTCTGACGCCGCTGAGAATCGAATACAGCCATTCGCTTGCCGGTCCATCAACGGTGCATCACGCAGATCCTGCACGCTTGCTGTACTATGCCTTGCGTGCGTTCCGTCCCGCGCGGGGGTTCATGATCTCGCGGCCGTTAACATTCTCACCAAGCGACTTGTATCTTCGCGTATGAGCTAGCTGCCTGCGCGTGTATGTGTGTGATGTGGACACGCATGCAGGCGCCTCCCAAAGGAGGGACGCCCTGGAACTGGGGCTTCGCTGGAGACGACTGGTGAGCTGCCGTGTCATTCATTCGCCGCGCATGCACGCATCCATGCATGTATGGTGCCCGATTGCTTGATTGCATGCCCTGCCGCTGTTCCTTGCCGACAAGGGTTCTTGTTCTTATTCTTGTCCTTGCCTGCTGCTGTGTGCGCGTGTGCGTGTGCGTGTGCGGTCCACCTCCTCAACCATCCAGGAACGGTGTGGACGCCTCCGGACGGCCTTGGCGCTGCCTGAGCGGTCTTCGCCAGAGCCCGATCAATGTGCCGCCGCTGTCCGTTAAGCGGGACGGGCTCCTCAGCTCCGTACTCAACCTCCTGGGCTCGGGAGGAGGTACGTACCTGCAGGGATAGATACGTACAGATTCGTTGCAGCAGAGGGTAGACGGACGAGATTTGTTGTACCGTAGAGAGCGTGCGTCATTGATCGTATATATCATCATCATCAGTTGCCGTACGTCGCCTCGCCCTTGCTTAGCTTGCTGCCGCATACTAGCTACTCGCGCGGTCGCCCGCCGATTGATCCGTAGACAGCGCCGTTTTCTGCTAGATAGCTGCGGCCATCTTGCAGGCCATCTGCACGGCGACTGCCGTTTATTCGTTTCATGTGGATGATTTGCTGCTAGTAACTTCATCGCAATAATAGTATGTGTTGATTGGTCGGTGTCGCTACATTCAGCAGCGCGCTCGAACTGGCGAGCCTCACCTGCGTTACGTTACGTCGATTGCTGGCTGCTGCATTATTCATTCGTGCATCACCATCACTCGCAGACGACACCGACGAGATTCCTCGCAATCTGCGCACGTCCTGGTTCTACCCGCGCCTCGTCTCCAATGGGAGCAATGTGGAGGTGATCAATAACGGCCACACCATTCAGGTCGAGTGGCTGTCGCCCTTCGCCGCGGACGTGCAGATTGCGGTGCCAGGTGCGTTAAAACATATTAGTTTCGAATCAGTTGTCATCAGTCACTGCCGTTAGGTACGGCCTACCTGCAGCTTTAACGAAGGACATGCGATAGCCCCGTACGTAGGAGTCCGCATGCAAGAAGCCGGCTAAGACATAAATCTTTGCACACTGCGCTGCGCATTTCGCGCATTTCGTTCGAGCTCGCAGATGGGTAGCTTAGGTAGGTGGGACGCGCCGACAAGCAATCGATCTGACTTTGCCCAACCGCTGCCATGCATGGTTATTAGACGCCCTCGCTTGATTGTTCATTTCGTTGTCGACCTCCGTCCTTCGGTTGCCTCCCCACGGCCTCGCCGTCGCCCTGCTGCGTGTGCCCCTCAACCCGCAGCTCTTCAATTCAACACGGCGACTGTGACCGCCGTGCTGTCCATGGATGCGTATGACCCGGCCGTCAGGGTCCGTGCGACGCCGCTGCAGTTTCATTTCCACGCCACCTCAGAGCACGCCCTCGTGGGTAAGTTTGTAGTGGAGGGTGAGGGTAAGTGTTTGTGGCGGGTGAGGTGGAGCGAGGTAGCTAGGGTGAGAACATTTAGCTACGTCTGTAGGGCGTCCCAGCCATGTGTGCGGGGCCGGCTGGCGCGGCGCGGTGGGACACGCACGTGGTTACGCCGCATGTGCATGCACGACCGCAGCCTAGCTGATAATCTGACCACCAGCTTGGAGCGAGACACCAAATTAACAGATCTCCCCTGAGATAAAGCCGGTGTGCGCGGGTACTGTAGTATCTCATGGATGAATACGGGGCCTTCCCTGACATCCACCCATGGGCCTTCTTTGGTGAGATACAACAGGTACAAAGACTTGCCTCCTCCATCCACGCGCTCCTGCCTACCCGCCCGCCCGCAGGCCGGTACTTCCCGCTCGAGATGCACATCGTGCACCGGGTCACGGGCCTGCCCGCCTGCGATGCCGCCGGGGGCTGCATCATGGTCACGGGTGTGCTGTTCGAGCTGGGTAGCGGCGGAGATAACCCCCTGCTGGAGGCCATCTGGGAGGCCATGCCGCTGCGAGAGGGGGTGAGTGCTTCGTTGGGGTCGTATGGAAATAAAGCTGCCGTCGTCGTCGTCGTCGTCGTCGCCGTCGCCGTCGTCGTCGCCACATCTTTAGTTAGGAATTCGAAGTTAGGATAAGCAATCACAGCACCAGCTAAAAACATTTCTATGCTTTCCTAAATGTATGCGTGCAGGCCATCAACTTCCTGCGTGCCGGCGCGGAGATCCGGCTGGGGGATCTGCTGCCGCCACTCAGCGCCCGCAACTACGTGACCTACGAGGGCAGCCTGACCACACCGCCCTGCAGTGAGGGGCTGCTGTGGCACGTGTTCCTGCAGCCCCAGAAGATCAGCCAGGCGCAGGTGCGGAGTGTGTGTGTGTGTGTGTGTACGGCACGTGCGGCACGGCGACGGGGGATATGCCGCCTGCGGCCGATCGAACAAAGAGGGTGTGCGCGTATGGTCTATCTCTGCTGCATGCATGCCTGCCCGTCACGACCGCCGCTTAGCACCCACGCACGGAGGCCTGCTGCTGGCGGCGTAACGGTGCATACATATATTGGTATGTTGGTGTACGTACATACGGCACATGCGCCCATACATGCTTACCTTTCCGGTCCATCCGCAGTGGAACAAGTACCGCAGGGCTGTCGGCTTCAGGGAGTGCAACCCCAGGAACGCGACCGGCACTACTTCCACCGCTTCTCACCGACGGCTGTTGGCGACGGCGCAGCCGGCCGGCAACCCCAACAATGGTGAGTAGCGAGCGCTGGTGATTTGGCCGTCTGGGAATCGGACAAGTGTGCTTCCAACTGCAATAGCTAGATAGTTGCTTGATAGCAGGATTGAAGATGCACAAGGTACAGAGGGACGGCCTTATCCGTAACCTTATCCGTAACCTTATCCGTAACCTTATCCGTAATGGTAACCTAGCTCATGCGTGAAGACTGCTGACCGGCACTCGTCATGTATATGTACCTGTCTCGTTTTTTGCAGCCGCCTTACTTATGCTGCCTCCCCCTCTTTCATCCCCGCCTGCCATACAGTCACGTGCGGCATCGCCGCGTACGGCTACAATTTCCGCAACGCTCAGAAGCTGAACGATCGTGTGGTGAAAGTGGGCCTTGCTTAAACGCAGGGACGGATCTCGTTAGTTACTGATCTCCCCGTCAGCAGCCGCCAAGGTCCCTCGCATTGCTTGTGGATGTCGGATACACGCATGCATGGCGTGAATCTTAGATCACAAATTTGTGGTTAACGCATGTCGTATTGATGGATGTATGTCTATGGCCGGGGATATTTTATGCTGACGGTTGGGGATTGCGATAATCATGTCTATCGATTGATGAGGCAATCTATCAGGATCTATCTTTCCCTAACGGGCGGGCTTAATGTAACGACTGCCAACTTCGGAGTTTACGTTTTGCCCTGGCCCGCCTAAACGCCCGGCGGTAGGATTTGTGCGATTCGATCGCATCGTTACCATACTACTCCTAAAGCCATCCATCGTGGCGCTATTGCGTGATGCGAATTGGCTTACTGTGTTGTTGTGTTGCTTGTGCTCATCAGCAGTGAATTAGTTTTCTGCGCAAGTAGAACGTAGAGTATTGATTGGTCATGCCTTGAGACACGCAGATGAGCAGCAGGATTGAGGCGAGGGGCGGGCAAAGAGCGAGGCTGTAAGCAGTGGGTACTCCATCCCGGGGGTCGATTTCGTTCGGGTATCAAATACTCGTGCCGTGGCAAGGCGACATGTAACGGAAAACCTATTTTGCGTAACCGTTTTGTATAACCGAGTATCGGTTTCCGGGGCATTGAGAATTGGATACCTGATGAAGCGGTTATTCTGAAATCGGGTGAGGATAATCCTATGGCCGATCGGAAGAATCCTAGACCCGGTCGGAAGAATCCTAAACCCGGTCGCGGGTATCCATCCGTTGAACGCCACGAGCTACCCGTTATTATATGAACATTGATTTACTTTAAGCCAGTACCAGGTAACCCGTGACACCACACTTCCAGGAATCCGACCCCTGTGAGTACCCTTCGACAACTTAAAAGACGGTTACAAGGTCCCCTGATAAGGACTGAAAAGGTGATATTTAACCCACCGAGCGACTAGGAGGGAATAGACATTTGCTTAAGGACAGATGGGAAGCAAGTTTAGATCCCATCGCGCAGCAGTCGTCGTCGATCACGTACGCACCAGGCCTCGCCTCGTTTCGCGCGGGCAGCAGCTCCATCCGCCCAGAATCAAAATCAATGACAGATATAATAATATATACGTTATGATCCCCCGTGCCTATTGAGTTTTATTGCCCCTGCCTATCTATCTACCGCCGATGAAACCGACGCCGACGACGACCATGTGTCGAGTACTATCTATCCACCTGCATCTGAACAATACATCGAGTTGGGTTGGGGAATTTCATTGCATTTCACTATCGAGATTTTGCTTGAATGACGAACGAATGTGTCATACGCATGTGCGTTATAAATTATTATTATCGGGAATGCAAGTTTCGAAAGTTACCAACCGCTGCAGCGACGGGGGTCCTGCCAGCCAGCCACCTATCTACATACCTACCGAAGCGCAGCTGCTATCTAAAGTTTCCCCAAATTTGCGATTTCGTTCACGTCAGCACCAGCAGTAGTGCGTGGACTTCAGCTCCTTGCGTCGTGTCCCATCGATAGATGTCCTCGTACTGATAATAATACGAATGATCTACTATTGGTGGCGTCCTCTAATTAGTTCGTAGTAGTAACTGGCTACCACTACCATCAAACCTCACGCATGGCCCTCGAAACCCCCGACGACGCTACGGTTGATCGAGTCGGGTAGTTCACTAGGCACGCGGCCGCCTGTACGTATGTGTGGCTGGCAGGGGCTGGCTGGCCGTATAAAAGCCCCTTGCCGTCCCAAACATTTCGCAGAATTCGGCATACACTTTCGTTGTTAAGCAAGGCACGCCAAGACCAGCCAAGACAACGAAGACACGGCAAGTGGAAGCTTGCAATTGGAGACATGGCTTCAGCCAAGCCCCTCGCGCTTTTGTGTGCGGCTGCCCTGCTGTGCATTGCGTTCTCTACGGGACCGGCAACTGCGTGCATCTTCAAATTCGGCACCTCGCCGGACTCCCTGGTATGTACGCAGCTAGGGCAGGTGGCCTGAGTGGCTGACCCTCTGACGCCGCTGAGAATCGAATACAGCCATTCGCTTGCCGGTCCATCAACGGTGCATCACGCAGATCCTGCACGCTTGCTGTACTATGCCTTGCGTGCGTTCCGTCCCGCGCGGGGGTTCATGATCTCGCGGCCGTTAACATTCTCACCAAGCGACTTGTATCTTCGCGTATGAGCTAGCTGCCTGCGCGTGTATGTGTGTGATGTGGACACGCATGCAGGCGCCTCCCAAAGGAGGGACGCCCTGGAACTGGGGCTTCGCTGGAGACGACTGGTGAGCTGCCGTGTCATTCATTCGCCGCGCATGCACGCATCCATGCATGTATGGTGCCCGATTGCTTGATTGCATGCCCTGCCGCTGTTCCTTGCCGACAAGGGTTCTTGTTCTTATTCTTGTCCTTGCCTGCTGCTGTGTGCGCGTGTGCGTGTGCGTGTGCGGTCCACCTCCTCAACCATCCAGGAACGGTGTGGACGCCTCCGGACGGCCTTGGCGCTGCCTGAGCGGTCTTCGCCAGAGCCCGATCAATGTGCCGCCGCTGTCCGTTAAGCGGGACGGGCTCCTCAGCTCCGTACTCAACCTCCTGGGCTCGGGAGGAGGTACGTACCTGCAGGGATAGATACGTACAGATTCGTTGCAGCAGAGGGTAGACGGACGAGATTTGTTGTACCGTAGAGAGCGTGCGTCATTGATCGTATATATCATCATCATCAGTTGCCGTACGTCGCCTCGCCCTTGCTTAGCTTGCTGCCGCATACTAGCTACTCGCGCGGTCGCCCGCCGATTGATCCGTAGACAGCGCCGTTTTCTGCTAGATAGCTGCGGCCATCTTGCAGGCCATCTGCACGGCGACTGCCGTTTATTCGTTTCATGTGGATGATTTGCTGCTAGTAACTTCATCGCAATAATAGTATGTGTTGATTGGTCGGTGTCGCTACATTCAGCAGCGCGCTCGAACTGGCGAGCCTCACCTGCGTTACGTTACGTCGATTGCTGGCTGCTGCATTATTCATTCGTGCATCACCATCACTCGCAGACGACACCGACGAGATTCCTCGCAATCTGCGCACGTCCTGGTTCTACCCGCGCCTCGTCTCCAATGGGAGCAATGTGGAGGTGATCAATAACGGCCACACCATTCAGGTCGAGTGGCTGTCGCCCTTCGCCGCGGACGTGCAGATTGCGGTGCCAGGTGCGTTAAAACATATTAGTTTCGAATCAGTTGTCATCAGTAACTGCCGTTAGGTACGGCCTACCTGCAGCTTTAACGAAGGACATGCGATAGCCCCGTACGTAGGAGTCCGCATGCAAGAAGCCGGCTAAGACATAAATCTTTGCACACTGCGCTGCGCATTTCGCGCATTTCGTTCGAGCTCGCAGATGGGTAGCTTAGGTAGGTGGGACGCGCCGACAAGCAATCGATCTGACTTTGCCCAACCGCTGCCATGCATGGTTAGGGGCCCTCGCTTGATTGTTCATTTCGTTGTCGACCTCCGTCCTTCGGTTGCCTCCCCACGGCCTCGCCCTCACCCTGCGTGTGCCCCTCAACACGCAGCTCTTCAATTCAACACGGCGACTGTGACCGCCGTGCTGTCCATGGATGCGTATGACCCGGCCGTCAGGGTCCGTGCAACGCCGCTGCAGTTTCATTTCCACGCCACCTCAGAGCACGCCCTCGTGGGTAAGTTTGTAGTGGAGGGTGACGTCAAGTGTTTGTGGCGGGTGAGGTGGATCGAGGTAGCTAGGGTGAGAACATTTAGCTACGTATGTAGGGCGTCCCAGCCATGTGTGCGGGGCCGGCTGGCGCGGCGCGGTGGGACACGCACGTGGTTACGCCGCATGTGCATGCACGACCGCAGCCTAGCTGATAATCTGACCACCAGCTTGGAGCGAGACACCAAATTAACAGATCTCCCCTGAGATAAAGCCGGTGTGCGCGGGTACTGTAGTATCTCATGGATGAATACGGGGCCTTCCCTGACATCCACCCATGGGCCTTCTTTGGTGAGATACAACAGGTACAAAGACTTGCCTCCTCCATCCACGCGCTCCTGCCTACCCGCCCGCCCGCAGGCCGGTACTTCCCGCTCGAGATGCACATCGTGCACCGGGTCACGGGCCTGCCCGCCTGCGATGCCGCCGGGGGCTGCATCATGGTCACGGGTGTGCTGTTCGAGCTGGGTAGCGGCGGAGATAACCCCCTGCTGGAGGCCATCTGGGAGGCCATGCCGCTGCGAGAGGGGGTGAGTGCTTCGTTGGGGTCGTATGGAAATAAAGCTGCCGTCGTCGTCGTCGTCGTCGTCGCCGTCGCCGTCGTCGTCGCCACATCTTTAGTTAGGAATTCGAAGTTAGGATAAGCAATCACAGCACCAGCTAAAAACATTTCTATGCTTTCCTAAATGTATGCGTGCAGGCCATCAACTTCCTGCGTGCCGGCGCGGATATCCGGCTGGGGGATCTGCTGCCGCCACTCAGCGCCCGCAACTACGTGACCTACGAGGGCAGCCTGACCACACCGCCCTGCAGTGAGGGGCTGCTGTGGCACGTGTTCCTGCAGCCCCAGAAGATCAGCCAGGCGCAGGTGCGGAGTGTGTGTGTGTGTGTGTGTACGGCACGTGCGGCACGGCGACGGGGGATATGCCGCCTGCGGCCGATCGAACAAAGAGGGTGTGCGCGTATGGTCTATCTCTGCTGCATGCATGCCTGCCCGTCACGACCGCCGCTTAGCACCCACGCACGGAGCCCTGCTGCTGGCGGCGTAACGGTGCATACATATATTGGTATGTTGGTGTACGTACATACGGCACATGCGCCCATACATGCTTACCTTTCCGGTCCATCCGCAGTGGAACAAGTACCGCAGGGCTGTCGGCTTCAGGGAGTGCAACCCCAGGAACGCGACCGGCACTACTTCCACCGCTTCTCACCGACGGCTGTTGGCGACGGCGCAGCCGGCCGGCAACCCCAACAATGGTGAGTAGCGAGCGCTGGTGATTTGGCCGTCTGGGAATCGGACAAGTGTGCTTCCAACTGCAATAGCTAGATAGTTGCTTGATAGCAGGATTGAAGATGCACAAGGTACAGAGGGACGGCCTTATCCGTAACCTTATCCGTAACCTTATCCGTAACCTTATCCGTAACCTTATCCGTAATGGTAACCTAGCTCATGCGTGAAGACTGCTGACCGGCACTCGTCATGTATATGTACCTGTCTCGTTTTTTGCAGCCGCCTTACTTATGCTGCCTCCCCCTCTTTCATCCCCGCCTGCCATACAGTCACGTGCGGCATCGCCGCGTACGGCTACAATTTCCGCAACGCTCAGAAGCTGAACGATCGTGTGGTGAAAGTGGGCCTTGCTTAAACGCAGGGACGGATCTCGTTAGTTACTGATCTCCCCGTCAGCAGCCGCCAAGGTCCCTCGCATTGCTTGTGGATGTCGGATACACGCATGCATGGCGTGAATCTTAGATCACAAATTTGTGGTTAACGCATGTCGTATTGATGGATGTATGTCTATGGCCGGGGATATTTTATGCTGACGGTTGGGGATTGCGATAATCATGTCTATCGATTGATGAGGCAATCTATCAGGATCTATCTTTCCCTAACGGGCGGGCTTAATGTAACGACTGCCAACTTCGGAGTTTACGTTTTGCCCTGGCCCGCCTAAACGCCCGGCGGTAGGATTTGTGCGATTCGATCGCATCGTTACCATACTACTCCTAAAGCCATCCATCGTGGCGCTATTGCGTGATGCGAATTGGCTTACTGTGTTGTTGTGTTGCTTGTGCTCATCAGCAGTGAATTAGTTTTCTGCGCAAGTAGAACGTAGAGTATTGATTGGTCATGCCTTGAGACACGCAGATGAGCAGCAGGATTGAGGCGAGGGGCGGGCAAAGAGCGAGGCTGTAAGCAGTGGGTACTCCATCCCGGGGGTCGATTTCGTTCGGGTATCAAATACTCGTGCCGTGGCAAGGCGACATGTAACGGAAAACCTATTTTGCGTAACCGTTTTGTATAACCGAGTATCGGTTTCCGGGGCATTGAGAATTGGATACCTGATGAAGCGGTTATTCTGAAATCGGGTGAGGATAATCCTATGGCCGATCGGAAGAATCCTAGACCCGGTCGGAAGAATCCTAAACCCGGTCGCGGGTATCCATCCGTTGAACGCCACGAGCTACCCGTTATTATATGAACATTGATTTACTTTAAGCCAGTACCAGGTAACCCGTGACACCACACTTCCAGGAATCCGACCCCTGTGAGTACCCTTCGACAACTTAAAAGACGGTTACAAGGTCCCCTGATAAGGACTGAAAAGGTGATATTTAACCCACCGAGCGACTAGGAGGGAATAGACATTTGCTTAAGGACAGATGGGAAGCAAGTTTAGATCCCATCGCGCAGCAGTCGTCGTCGATCACGTACGCACCAGGCCTCGCCTCGTTTCGCGCGGGCAGCAGCTCCATCCGCCCAGAATCAAAATCAATGACAGATATAATAATATATACGTTATGATCCCCCGTGCCTATTGAGTTTTATTGCCCCTGCCTATCTATCTACCGCCGATGAAACCGACGCCGACGACGACCATGTGTCGAGTACTATCTATCCACCTGCATCTGAACAATACATCGAGTTGGGTTGGGGAATTTCATTGCATTTCACTATCGAGATTTTGCTTGAATGACGAACGAATGTGTCATACGCATGTGCGTTATAAATTATTATTATCGGGAATGCAAGTTTCGAAAGTTACCAACCGCTGCAGCGACGCACGGGGGTCCTGCCAGCCAGCCACCTATCTACATACCTACCGAAGCGCAGCTGCTATCTAAAGTTTCCCCAAATTTGCGATTTCGTTCACGTCAGCACCAGCAGTAGTGCGTGGACTTCAGCTCCTTGCGTCGTGTCCCATCGATAGATGTCCTCGTACTGATAATAATACGAATGATCTACTATTGGTGGCGTCCTCTAATTAGTTCGTAGTAGTAACTGGCTACCACTACCATCAAACCTCACGCATGGCCCTCGAAACCCCCGACAACGCTACGGTTGATCGAGTCGGGTAATAATAATAATAATAATAATACGCCCGACCGGAGGCCGAGGCGTGGGTTAAGGGAGCAGAGGAGGTGGGGTGACGGGTTTCCCCGGTCCCAGTCCTCCCCCGCCACCGCGGTGGGGGTTGAGAACGAGTATGTGTTAGTTATGTGCCCGTCTGCTGTTGCGTCTCGTGCGGGGAGCGTTCCATTTGCCGCCGGGTGATCACAATCTTATTGAGCGCCCGAACAGCGTGATCGTGGAGTTTGTTGCAGCATGTTTTGGCCGCTTCACTGCCCGCCCCTAGGGTGCAGAGAAGGGGGCGTAAGTCTTTTCGGATGGTACCGGCGAAGCCTAGGCTGATGGCCTCCTGTGCTGTGTAACAGACTTTCCACCCCTCCTTTGTGAGGAGCCGGGCTAGCTCGGAGTGTTGGATGGCTTTGTCATGTTGTTTCTGCTTGTGGTTGGTGTCGGCCGTGTATCCTATTTCGAGGATATGCACGGTGTGTTGACTAGGGTCCGGGGGCCCCATGTATCCGATCTCTTGTGCCTCGTGGAGAGGGATGCTAGGGATGAGGAGTAGATCGGGGCGCATTTTGAGCCGTTCTTCCTCCGGGGTGTTTGGGAGCAGCCAGTGCGGTAGCCTTGTGCCTGCTACATAGTCCGGCCGGTCATCTGCGGGGCAGGCGTCCATGACCGTGTAGCAGCCCCCGTTGATTCCCCGGGCGAGCGTACTGGTGATGGTTTGAACCGCCTGGTTGTGCCGAAGGATGTATAGAGCGCGCATCCGTGGGTGGCGGCAGCCACCCAGGATATGCCCCCCGGAGTCGGGGTTGTGGCACAGGGGGCAGCTTCCTGACGCAACTGGGCCTCCGGGGCCAATGATTTCCTGAAGCGGTTCGCGAGCTTGGCGTTCCATAGTTGGCCGTACAGGTAGTCGAAGCACCGTTTGGCGTGCTTGTGTCGGCCTATCTTGCGCTGTAGGGTGCGTGCGCTGGCGTTGATGTCCAGGTCGGGTATGGTATTGGCAACAAACTTCATGTAATCTGTCTCATTTGTGTAGCCCGAGTGCGTTTCCGGACGCACTAGGGCTTCGATGCCCCGGTTGAGGTCGTTGGCAAAGTGCCCAGCATTCTTCTCAGGCCCATGCATCTTCCGTAGCCACCAGTATTGGTTACGTGGGTTATTGTCAGATGTTTCGGTTGTGCTCAGTGCGTCGGGGTCGAGCTTTGCAAGGCCTCGCGCGGCCCGTACGGCTGCTTTATCTGCTTCTTCGTTATATTTCACGCCAGTGTGGGCTTTTACTTTAAGTAGGGAAGTTGTTAAATTGCATGCTGCTCTCTTTTTAAGAGTAGTGACTATCTGCTCAAGCAGGGCCTTATGTTTGCTGAGCCGGAGTTTCTGTGGGTTATTGATCATCTTTTTTATTAGGTAAAGGGCTGCGGCTGAGTCCGTCCAGATGGATAAGTGGGTGTTGTCCTCAGGCGTGCCTCTGCGCATGTAGAGTGCTTGGTGGATGGCACTTAGTTCACATCTCGTGATGGTTTGGCAGCCGTGATGTCCAGCATTTACATCAATGTGGAGCGTCTTATTGGTGAGTGCGTCGACGGCCGCGGCTCCCAGTATTTGTCGGTCCTCGTCGCCATCCTTTACCTTTTGAACAGATCCGTCCGTGTAGATTGCGTTCTGGGAGTCGTATCGCAGCGACTGTTTGGCGTGGAATGTCCGGAAGACGGCCTTTCGCTCAGCAGAGGTGAGGTTGTCGCACGGACGGGAGAGTACCGCCGCGGCGGGTGGCCGGTCGCTCATACTGCGCACCCGTTTCCGCACCC
The DNA here is from genome assembly GCA_030267565.1 of Pleodorina starrii. Lineage (NCBI taxonomy): Eukaryota > Viridiplantae > Chlorophyta > Chlorophyceae > Chlamydomonadales > Volvocaceae > Pleodorina > Pleodorina starrii. The sequence goes on along the minus strand of BRXU01000022.1, from coordinate 993,249 downwards.
ACTGGGGCGGGTTCCAGGGGTGGGAGGGCTCCATGGGGGTGGCGGTTGCAGCCGGCATGCCAAGAGTCCGACGGAGGCGTTCGGCGTGGGTTCGACCAGTTGCGTTGCTGACTAAGAGAAGAGTGAGGCCCATCGGGTAGGGTTGGGGGGTATCTTCAAGGGTTTCGCTGTACAGACTGGCTGTGCCCGTGAACGCGTCGATTCTGCCGATCATAGTGACCAGCGGGTGGGTGAGGTAACGGGTATATGGCGCCGGTCGAGCCGTGGGCAGCAGGAGGAGGGTGGCGGTGGGTGTGCTCTCAGACCGTACTGTCTCGGCCCATCCCAAGGCCCATCTTAGGGCGTGATGCCCCTCCTCCGGCGTAGGCTCGGGGTGGGCGATGGAGAGGCCTGTGAATGGCTGCGTATATGCATCGTGGTTCGCCCCAAAGAGCTGGTCCTCTGAAAAGCGTGAATAGTATGTATCTACGCAGTCGGCTACATTGAGGGGGGATGCAAAGCGTTCGGTTGTGGCGCCGAGCGCGGTCGTGAGGCGCTTCATAAGTGCTTCGGGCAGCCGGCGCTCGTTTGCCGCTTTGACGGGTTGCAGTTTGGTGCCCCCGCCGTTCCGGTACCGCAGGAGGAGGCGTGCGACGTCTTCCGCAAAGCCGCCCCTGGCGGCGAGTCGGGCATGGTCTTCCGGGCGGTTCTGCTGCGCGTCTTGGTACCTGTACCACAGGCTGCGGAGACGACAGACGGAGATTTGGCCTACACAGTTACCTTGGGGGCCGTAGACGAGGGCCAGTCCGATGGTCTGCAGTCCTTCAGGTATGTCCCCGTCACCCTCCCAGGGTGTTCCGCAGAGGGGGCCGTTGTGTTTGCCGATCTGGATAGTGTAACGCCCTGTGGGGTAGATGTCCTTGTCCGGGTTTCCCGGTTGGACGTTGATTTCGACAAACTGTCTGAGAAGGCGCTGCCCTCGGGTCGTGTTTAGGCATTCGGTTTCCCATCGACCTTGTTGTTGCTTTTCCGTCAGGTGCTTGTCGCGTGTCTCCGCCGCGCGCCCCGGGTCATGTCCGGCTTCCTGAGCGCGTCGATCCCGGAATGCATTGAGCAGTTCGATCCAGTTATCTTGTTGGGCCAGACGCGTGCCCTCGTCTTGAGTGGGCGCCCAGTCTACTTCGACTAGGCCCACCTGCGGTGGTGTGCCGTTGGGAGGCGCATGGGGGTGTACCGCCTGGGGGTGGTATCCGTTGGCAGCGTAGAGGGCGAGGGCTCCTTTGGTTACTGCCGTGCGTTCCCAGTCGACCAGGTAGTAGGTGCGGTGGGTGCCTTGGTTCGGTGGGTGGATTGTGCGCTGCTTCTTTGGGGTCGGTTTGTCGACGGCGACCCGTTTACGTATTTCTGCGTTGATGCACGCCACCCTTTCCTGGTCTCCGAAGAGGAATTGCGTGATACTGATTCCATACCGCGCCGGGACCTCCGCAGGCCATGGTTCCTCGCCCAGCAGCATCTGGAGGAGCCGTTCGGCGGAGCCGACCCTGGTTAGCAGGCCCTTGTGGTGCGGGTGGCATAGGAGCTCTTCGCAATGTTGGATGGTGAGTGGGGTGTGTCGGGGGTTCCAGCCGATGGCGTCGGTGTCCACGATGCCCGTTACCGGCTTGAGGTTTTGACGCAAAAGGTATGCTTTGAGGCGGTCACGGTCGGTTAGCCGCCGTGGCTGGTGTTGCCGGGCGTGACATCTAGGCGTCGAGCGTCGTGTGGTGGGATCTGCCGTCGCGCCCCCGGGCGGCGTCGGTTGGGTCGCCTCGTCGGCGATTGTGACGCCTGGGGGTGTGGGGGCTGTGTCGGCGTGTGCGGTTTGCATGGCTTCGACCGGGTCACGGGGCTTTGGGGCGAGGTACTTTGTTATGCGTCCGTACGGTATGGGTTTGGGTCCAGCCGTTTCGTCGGTTAGGCCGGTCAGGCCGGGGTTGTCTGGAATGAGCCGCAGCTCGGGGGGTAGAGATGTGGATCCGCGGTATCTGGGTGCCCGAGCCCGCACGCTGGGGTCGGCATTCATGGCGAGGCTGAGCTGGTTCAGGGCTATCCTATGGCGCGATCCCACGTTCCGGCCTCCGATTAGTTGCAGCTGATCGGTGGTGATGATGTGCGTGCCCGTGTTCTGATCCCTCAGGGCCCGGAGGTCGAGACCCAGCTCAAGCAGAGGTTGTACGCATCGGAAGAGGAGCGCAAGCGCCTTGGGTTCGGCCGCTGGGTTGAGAGATCCGATCAGGTGGGCGAGGCTGCTCATTGTCGTTTCGTGTGCTGTCCCTTTGTCCGTGAGTTCAATCCCCGCCTCCCTCACGAGAGCGAGCTGTTTCAGTGTGGTGTAGAATTTGCATTCCCGTTTGAGTTCATGTGCCGGTACGGTGCCCATGTATCGACTTTGCAGGTGGAGGAGAGCTCTGGTCACCGCTCCGAGACGGCCGTCATCATTGAGGGAGAGGACGAGGGTCTTTGCCGCCCGGACGGCGTATAAGGTGCGTACGGTGCCAACCCCCAGGCCGAGCCTCGCGGTCGGGTTGAGAATGGCGCGGGTGGGGAAGCCCATCTTGAGTCCGTAGCTGCGTTTGGCTATGCCCGCGATTTGCGCATCGAAACTGGCAATGTCTTGTGGGGTGTACGCCATGGTGGGCAGGCTGTACGCCACGAAGGGGTGTATGAGGGTTCTGATCATGTTGATGCGTTGGTCGGGGGTCGCGAGGGAGCTCTGAATGCCCCGTCCTCGTCTGTCAACCTCGGCTCGCACATAGGCCACTTGTTCTGCCCAGTCTAGCGTGGGGGTAATGTGTACTCCCAGATACTTGTACGGCTGCGTGGGGGGTGCGTACGGGATAGGCGTGTCGTCTATTCGAATTTGGTTTTTCAGAAGGCGTTCCAGGGCGGTCTGGTATTTTTGTGTGCCGGGGCCTCTACTCAGATCCTTGTCCGAGCGCGCGCGACCATGGAGTATGCCTTGTATCTGGCACTTGCTCACGTTGACCTTGAGGGCCCCCCACCTCGCATACCGTTCAATTTTTGAGCATTGGAGCCGCAGATCCGATACCGCGTTCGTAAGGATAACTAGGTCGTCAGCGAATGCACCCGAGCTGAAGTGATGGCGATCGTTTTCTTCCGCCCGGAGGCAGCCATATCGGTACCCCCTGCCGCCGCTGTGCAGCCATCGTAGGAGGGGTTCCATGTAGATAATGAACAGGACGGGTGACAGCGTGTCTCCCTGGATCGTTCCGCGCTCGATCGCAATGTTCGCAGTGCATCCGTGCTCGGTTCGTATGCGTGTCGCGGCGTGCGAGTACAGGTTCGAAACCACCTCGATGAGGTCATCTGGGTAGCCCAGGTCGTACATGATCATAAGCAGTTTATCATGATCGATGGTGTTGAACGCGGATGTGAAATCGATATAAAGGAGGAACAGGTCGCGCCCGGTAAGGCCCGCGTCTTCGATAGCGTGCAGCACGTTCTGGATTTGCCGTTCTGTGTTGCGCTGCCGGAGGTACCCTTCCTGGGCCTCGGTAAAGATGTGGGCTTGTTCGCTGTAAGTTACGATGTTTAGCGTGATGTGGCTGGTGTACAGCTTGTAGAGGGTGTTGGCCAGGGCGATCGGGCGTTTGTTCTTAATAAGAAGTGGGTCTCCTTTCTTGGGGATGAGGACTGTGTCGGATTGTGTCCAGTGGGGGGGGATTTCGGCTTTGACCCACATTATGGTGATCAGGTGGTGTATTGCGGTCTGGAGGTCGTCTGGAAGGGTTTGGAGGAGTTCATTGGGCAGGCCGTCCGGCCCGGGGGCTTTGTTGCGGGCGAGGTGGCCTAGGCAGGTGCGAAAGTTGCATGGGTCGAGGATTCCGGGGAGGAGGGACGGGGGCGCACCGTCCCAGCGTGCAAGGCCTTGTCTGAGTGGGTCAGGGGCCCCAGCCACTTCCCAGGGGTAATTGCGTGGGGCCTCGCCTGGGAGGTATTTGCCTGTGCGGGGACCGGAGACTGGCTTGGCTAGGAGGGCGAAGTGTGTGTGTAGCGCGTCGAGAATGCCTTCTGAGTCCGTGCACAGGTGCCCGTCCTCGGGGTGGCGTATAGCCGCGATACCTCGCGGTTGATCGTCAGGCTCCAGGATTTGCCTGTGCGCCTGCTTTGGCTTCTTTGTGAGAAGGCGTTGGAGCCGCCTGCTTGCTCTGCGCATGTGCAGTTTGCGCGTCTCATTAACCACCTTCCTGATTTCGTCCCCCTTGCTCCGGATCGCGGTGCGCAGGTCGCGGGTTTCAAGGTTGTCCCATGGGTCCCCCTGGCCTTGTGTTTGGCGGGTGGTACCAGTTTCAGGTGGGTCGGGGGTCTGATCTGTGGCTTTCGGGACCGGCGTTGCCTCCTGGGGGTGCCGTGATGGGGGTTGTTGGGTCGCTTTCGTCGGGTTGGGGGGGGCCCCCGGCGGGTGCAGTGCTTGCGTGAGGTCGCGTTTCAGTGCTTTGTGTTCATCATGTAAACGGGTCAGGCGCCTGCCAATGCCCCGTCGCGCGTGCAGTCTCCCTGAGCGGGGGGGTTTTTGTTGGCAGTGACTTTCGAGGATGCCGAGGCATTGCAGCATGAGCGTCCCAAGCTCTTGGCTTAGGGAAGTGACATTCGTGGCTTGCACGGCCTCGTGATTGCGCAGGTGGCCAAGGATCGTCCGCGCCTGGTCCTTGCCCGCGGCGCGCTCCATTTGGGTGGAGGCGGCTGTTATGGTCTCGTGCGCGGGGCGGAGAGCGTCCAGCAGGTGGGTAATTGCGCCCGTGAGTGTCGCCTCCATTTCCATGCGTGCTTTGCCTTTGCTTTCTTTGAGGATGGGCAGCTGGATGCGGCTCCATGAGCTGGGGTTCAGGTCTGTGGGGGGCTGGGCAGCGGGGGCAGGGAGGAGGCGGAGTCCCGCTAGGGGGAGGAGGGTACACAGCGGTCGGTGGTCGAAGTTGCCTCCACAATCGTACACTTGTTCGTATGCATTGCCCTCCTTGGCCACAGCGGCGGTGGTTTGGGGAGCAAGGAGGACGTCGTCGATGCGGCTCAGGTGGGTGTCGAGTCCGAGTTGCGTCTGCGTGTAGGTGTATTCTCGTCGCCTGGTGTCTACTGGTCGTAGGTCGCTGTCCGTTGAGAAGCATCTGTGTGCCCTGTCGTCCGAGTTGCAGATGCCTGTCGACCGGTCACTCGCTTTGAGCACGGCGTTCCAGTCGCCCGCCATGACCAGGTGTTCACCCTTCGCTTTGGCGTGCGCCGAGGCCGCTCGACCATATTCGTATATTCTCTGCCGTGCGGTGGAGTCGGATGGGCAGTACACCCCTATGATGTGGAGGGCGGAGCTGGCTGGGGGGGCTATACGCACATGCCCTATGTACCCTTCCAGTTCAGTGGGTATAGGTTCTGCGGTGGCGCTGCCCTGTCTACTGAAGCGCTCCGCCACTCCGATCAGGACGCCTGCTTCCCGATTGGCGCGGTCGGCGACATGCGGGCGGTTGCTCAGGTAGGTCTGATAGGGCTGCATGCTTTGCTTCATGCTTGCAATAGCGCGCCGATGATGAGCGCTTAGCTTGGTTTCGGTGAGCACCAGCACATCTGGCTTGTGGTCGTCGACTAGGCGCAAAATACCCTCGCGGTGCCCTTGCAGGCCTCGCGTGTTCATCGTAACGAGTTTGAGATAGCCGGTCGGTGGTGCTCCGGGTGCGGCCGGGGGTGGCTCGCTGGCGGTCTGCGCTGGCGCCTTGGCAGGTGCGGCGGGGGTGTCCGTCTTTGGCTTTTTGGGGTGGGCGTATTTCGTCATGTGTTGTTGCTGAGGTCCTGTTTTTGGTTTAGGGCGGGACTGCGGAGGGGGGGAGCTTTCCGCTGGGCGCTTGCGTGGGCGTGGACGTGCTGCATCCCGTTCCGGAGTGGGGCGCGTCGTGCCGTGCGCCGCCAGCCGTACCGGGTCGGGGGCCGGGTTCGGTGGGTTGTGTTGCGGTGTCTCGGTTGTCTCGGCTCCGTCCGGTGCGTCGGCGGCCGTGCGGTTATGGCCCTGTCGGATGGGGAGTCCTTGCATGCGGAGCAGGTGATATGTGATGGTGTGGGTTGCGGGCGCGGGCCCTACTTGCCTTCTGGTCCGCTTTCTGCTGGTGCGTGCAGGTGCCGCGGCCTCTGGAGTGGGGGCGCGCCTGGTGGCCCGTCCCGTGTCGGCGTGGCGCGCTTCAGGAGCATTCGCGGTTGCTCTACGGGGCCTAGGGACGTCTTGCTGCGCGGGCCGCGGGGCGCCCGCGGCGTCGCTGGCATCCGGCGGAGGCTGCGGGATTTCCGCATCCAGTTCTGCGTCGTCAGTGTCCATGGGGCTGGGGTCGGCAGGGGTATGTGCCGGGGGGCCCTCGGGGCTTCCGGGTTCCGTCGGTTGCATGTGTGCTTCGGTTTCGGGGGAGCCCGCGTCATCTACCTCCATCGGGGTGGGGTTTGGGCTGGCGGCGGTGTACCGGGGTGCCTCGTGCTCTGCAGTCGCTCTCCCCTCGTGGGAGGGCGAGGGGAGCGCTTCGGTGGGGGTGGGTTCCGGTGGTGTGCGTGTGTCGTCGTGGCCAGTCTGGTGCTGTTCCGTCGTGTCCGTGGTGGTGGCGGCGGATCCGTTCTGTGTGTTGGTCGTCAGGGTTGTGGTCCATTGCTCAGGTGGCGTGACATTCCGGAGGTCGACATGTGTTTGACATGGGGCGCTGTTGCGCCGGTGCTGGAGGCAGTAGATAGTGCCGTGAGCGAGGGGCCAATTGGTTGTCAGCCGTGAAGGGCGCGGCGATTGCGAGTCGATGATGAACCAATGCGTGTGTTGCCTTCGGACCGCGACGGCATGGCCTTCGAGATGCACTATGAAACCCCAGCTTTGGGCGTGGGGGGGGAGTTGTGCCCAGAGGGTGTCGAGCGGGTCCCCTTTGCGGATCGGGAGCTCGGTGCTCACTGATGCGATGTGTGTGCCGTGGAGTGTGTTGCCGCTGGCGTCGCGGATCCGTACGTTGTGGCGCAGGTAGTGGTTCAGCACTATGGTGGAGAAGTGGCCCGTGATGGGGTTGTGCGCGTGCTTCCAGATGGCGGCCGCTGCATGGAGGCCTTGCTGCTGCATGTGTGTTGTCATGGTACGGCAGTAGCTTAGTACGTGGGGTGGGTCGATGTACGGGCCCCCGAGCAGGTTGTTAATGGCGTGAATCATGCACATCTGCGCTCGTTGCCTTTCGTGGTAGGTGGGGGTTTCCTGTTCGGGCGGGTGTCCCGGTGGCGGCCAGGGGACGTCCTCGGGGCGTCGCGGCGCGTTGTTTGTGCCGGTCGTGTGGGCAGGTGTTGCAGCGTGTCGGGTCGTGATCTCGTCGGGCCCTCCGTATTGGGGCTCATGTTGTTGTCGGTTGCGGCGGGTCGCTTCCGGGATGTCCAAGACTAGCAGAGCGAGCGCCGTTGCGAGGGGCGCAACCGTGCCTTGGCTCGTGTTTGGGACGTGTGTGAGCAGACCGGCGAGAGCACAGGCACAAACATGACCGTGCACGAGGCGTGCTAATGGTGGTGTGGCCTGCATAATTCTTGAGATGAGGAGGATGCCGGCTGCGAGGTATAGTGCAATGATGTCCCCTGTGATCAGTTGCCAGCAGATCAGGGTGAGCATGGTGAGGAATGCCAGCTGATGTGCAAGGTGTCCGGGTGCGTTCCATATTTGGCGGGCGCCGACGTGTAAGGTGTGTATGGCATGTCGTACGGTGCGGAGCAGGGCGGCACCTCGGGGTAGGGCGAGTGTTACGAGGATCAGGCGTCCCGCCCAGATCAGGAGGAATGCAGAGATCAGATAGTGGACGACGTCGTTCAGGGGTTGTAGGGCGAGGGTTAGGGCGGTTGGGGTGAATGCGAGGGGCATGAGTAGTATTGTATGGGCGACTCGAGTCCATTCGGCATGTATTCGTCGCGTTCTGTTGGCTTGCATGGTTAGTCGTGTCGCCGCCAAAAGTCTGTGTGCGAGGTGTTTGGTGATCAGAGCGGCGGTGCGTGCACAGTAAAGGGCAAGGGCGACGGCCAGGGGCGCCAGTACCATGTAACGATACAGCAGGATATGAAACTGTATGTATGCCATCATTGCAAACTGAAGCCAGTGGAGCAGGGTCATGCCCGTCTGGCGCAGCAGCCAGAGGCTGGTCCTGACTACGGCGTTCAGGTTCCGTCGCTCCCGGCCTCTCACGCTGTGTGGGGTGGGTTCGCGGCTACCGTAGGGCTGTGCGTCGCTCGCGGCGCATGTGCCTCGGTTGGTCCTCAAGGCGCTCGACTCAATGGCGTTCGCAGCCCCTGTTGAGAGGGTGCCGTGCCTCTTCAGCCCTTCAAGTCGGTTTTGTGGGAGAGCGCGCGACTGAACCGCCACGACGCCGTATTCATCACCGATGGTGCAGCGACCGACCAGGTGCGGGGGTACAAAGTGAGCCATGGTGCTGAGTGCCTCGTGGTGCGGCGATGGGAGAGGGTGTGTTGTGTTCTCGGCCGATTTATAAGCCTGTCCGGGCTGGGTTCCGTACAGGTGCTCCCAGGCAGGTTTTAGCATTCTTGCTTGCCGTTGCTTTGTGGAAAATGCGTCGCATATTGAGACAGAGGTTTCGCATAGTCTGCTGTGGGTAGTTGCTGGCGTCCGCTCACTGATGTACTGCTTTTCCCGGAGTTTCCTCGCATTGCGGGGGTTTCGCCATTGCATTGGCATTATCGAATCTTGTCGAGGCTCACACATATTAGGCTGTGCTTTATCCGGTGACCATGGTGGCTTGCGGGACCCAGAGGCCCATGGCGGGCGGACTATTAGGTTCGGCTTCCTCCATTGGCAGCTGCTGCATTCTTCGTGCTGTATAACATTCCAGGAGCTTCCACATAGCCGGTAGGTTCGTGGCGAGGGCGATCCGTCCGCGTTCCAGTCCCATTCAGGTCGTTCACCGAGTGTTGCAGCTCTTCTCAGTGGGGCACTGTTGTTTTGTAGGGCTTCATTATTTGTAGATTCAAAGGATGCTGTTTTGGTAGCACGACTAAGTGTGCCAGCACGTTGCGTATGTTTCGCTAGTGCGGGCTTCTGTCGGATGGGTTTTCGGGGCTGCAATGGGTGCGGACTATTCCATTTGCACTTAATGTTGTCCGTCTCGTTGCGCGCAGGCTTCGGAGGCCAGCGTCTCGGGCCATGATTGCGCTCTTCCATTACTTGGGAGTGTGCTGGTTGGATTGGCTCTGTGGTCGTAGCTGTTAGTCTGCTGAGATGCGTTTCATTACAGCACAATACGTTCGTCCAGCTTCCAGCGGGCGTCAGTTTGGTTCGTCCATTGACCCGGCGTAGGGCGTCTCCCTGTTCATTTAGCCATTTTTCAAGGCAGACCGGTCGTAGCTCTGCTTTATCTCCCACGGTCTGAAGTCCAAGGGGCAGAGGGCCAATGAGACGGCCGGCCCGATAGTCCGGCCAGAACTCTTCCCTCGCCCCAACTTCAGCCAGGAGGCAGGCCTCGGCGCCCAAGAGAAACACGGTTAGCATCAACAGACAAAGCATTTGCAAACGCCAGTTGATGCGCGCGCGTGGCCGGGAGCTCGCACTTACGCGTTTGAATCGAACCTGGTCAGCTGTCGAGGTCAGCTGCTGGTATTGTATTGTCTATGATCGAGTCGGGTAGTTCACTAGGCACGCGGCCGCCTGTACGTATGTGTGGCTGGCAGGGGCTGGCTGGCCGTATAAAAGCCCCTTGCCGTCCCAAACATTTCGCAGAATTCGGCATACACTTTCGTTGTTAAGCAAGGCACGCCAAGACCAGCCAAGACAACGAAGACACGGCAAGTGGAAGCTTGCAATTGGAGACATGGCTTCAGCCAAGCCCCTCGCGCTTTTGTGTGCGGCTGCCCTGCTGTGCATTGCGTTCTCTACGGGACCGGCAACTGCGTGCATCTTCAAATTCGGCACCTCGCCGGACTCCCTGGTAGGTACGCAGCTAGGGCAGGTGGCCTGAGTGGCTGACCCTCTGACGCCGCTGAGAATCGAATGCAGCCATTCGCTTGCCGGTCCATCAACGGTGCATCACGCAGATCCTGCACGCTTGCTGTACTATGCCTTGCGTGCGTTCCGTCCCGGTTCCCGGGTCCCGGGGGTTCATGATCTCGCGGCCGTTAACATTCTCACCAAGCGACTTGTATCTTCGTCTGTACTTTTGGGGCCTAGTGTTGACACGGTGTTCGGTCTGTTTCAACATGGCCGTGTATTGCAAAAAGATACGGATAGTGTCATACACGGCCGCTTCAACACGGCCGTGTACAGATGGCCGTGTCCAACACGGCCATGTATATCGCCCCGTGTAGACACGGTTGGACATGGTCGTGTAGACACGGCTTGTGTATAGTCTAGCTATAGAGTCGAAGAAGAGGCAAACCGAGGATTGCCCAAATCCAGTATAGTATGGCGGTTAAAACCACCGAATGCCTTTGGCAGATCCTATTCACCCGTCGGCTGGGAGAATAAGTTCGCCCGGACTGGATCGTGCCGCCCCTCATCAGGCTGACGGGAGCAGTGCCGCTGTGCACTAGTCCGCTGGCTAGTCCGTATGCTTTCGACCCGGCGACCCTTGACTATCCAAACTATTCACACCACTGTAACAGCGGGGCAAAAACACACTGGATACCGAAGATTCTAGCTCCTGTTACAAGGGCTTGTTGGCTATCATGTTGCAAACACGACGGACGGGTTAACGTCCCGAGAAGCGACAGCCGTACTCACTTAGAAGAGCTATTCGAGCGAGCCGCTGATACCTGTCAGTCCTCTCCCGCTAGCGCTACGACTTGCCAGCCACAACATACCATGTTCGGGGAATCCACGCCAGGCCGCTAGCTCCGAGCTGCTCGCCACCCAGGCCGCCTCAGCGTGTGTCCCAGCCTCAACGCACGTGCACCCTGCGATTAAGGAAGCGACAGCTAGGCGTACTCACTTGCTTGGGAGAGCTATTCGAGCGAGCCGCTGACACCTGCCCAGTCCTCTCCCGGCCGCTAGCGCTACGATTTGCCAGCCACAACATACCATGTTCGGGGAATCCACGCCAGGCCGCTAGCTCCGAGCTGATCGCCACCCAGGCCGCCTGAGTGTGTGGCCCAGCCTCAACGTGCACCCTGCGAGTTGGAATCATCATCAGGATTGGGCTCAGGGGAATGCGTGTGCTGTGGCACATGCAAGGGTGGCCGGAGGGTGATAAAAACGGTACCGCAGCGGAGCAGCGACAGCCGTACCCACTTGGGATAGCTATTCGAGCGGGCCGCTGAAACCTACTCAGTACCGTACTCTCCCGGCCGCTAGCGCTTTGACGTTCCAGCCACAACACACCATGTTCAGGGAATCCACGCCAGGCCGCTAGCACCAAGCTGTTCGCCACCCAGGCCGATTGAGTGTGTGTCCCAGCCTCAACGTGCACCCTGCGAGTTGGAATCATCATTAGGATAAACGAAGCGACAGCCGTACTCACTTGGGAGAGCTATTCGTTCGAGCTGGCCGCTGACACCTGCCCAGTCCTCTCCGCTAGCTCCGAGCTGCTCGCTGCCCAGGCCGCCTGAGTGTGTGCCCCAGCCCCGATGTGCAGCCTGCGGGTTGCAATCATCAATAGGATAAGGTTAAGCCATTCTCCACTTCTGGTAAGAACAGACGACCAGGAGTTGAACACAAAACATAACAAAATTTTGGAGCATACGCATTACGTCGTATGCATCACCAATCCTATTAGCGAACTTTTGTAAGTAGTTCCTCGTTGCGGTCCGCGGGCGTGTTCGTTGGGCAAGCGTCCGCCGGTGCCAAAGCATGCACTCCTCGGCGAGCATAAACCGGGCCCGCCGACAAGGCTAACGACTCCTACCTTATCTTCAGCAACACCTTACATCATTGTCAGCGTTGTACCGAACTCGGTGAGGGCGTCTGGGTAGCCAAAGCCGAATGCTGACCGGTTGTTGCCGTGTGTTGCCGTGGTCAGGACTTCGCACATGCGCATAGTATCTAGAAATGCACATATGTGTTACTACGTAGTTGAGTGTTCAGAAATCCCGAATGATAACTTTGAATGTGGCGTAGCAGGTAGCGCGCGCATTTGTACGGCCCATGGACGTACAGCTCTGTGCTTTCGGGTGTGTCGTGAGATGACGCATGAAAACTGTGTACTTTTTTGATGACAATTCCACCCTTTATTTTTCGGACTGGGCGAGCGGCGGCGGCGACGGCCCTTTCTTTTTTTTGTCATCTTATTATCCGCTATTAATGGGGAACTGCGCGGGGAGGTCAGGCGGGCTTTGGGCGCGGCAGAGCGGAAGGGCACGCACAACGACCGCAGCCGCTGCCCACCCGCCTGGCCTGGATCCGTGGGGATCGTCTCCCCCTAATTTGTCGCGGCAATAAACGTATCGAGGATCCAGCTGTTGATGGTTTCCACCTTCCGAACAACATTATGTACGAACAATTAAAATAATGACCCAAGGAATGCGCATGCCTCTGTGTGTACGCTGCCTCATCAATTGCACCACAGCACACGGGGGTCGGATTTCTGCAAGTGTGGTGTCACGGGTTACCTGGTACTGGCTTATAACATATCAATTCTAAGTTAAAATTCCTCTTTTCTTGTAATAACGGGTAGCTCGTGGCGTTCACCGGATACCCGCGACCGAGGTTACGATTCTTCCGACCGGGTCTAAGATTCTTCCGATCGGCCATAGGATTACCGTCACCCGATTTCAGAATAACCGCTTCAGGTATCCGATTCTCAGTGCCCCGGAAACAGATACTCGTTAGTACCAAACGGTTACTCAAAATAGGTTTTCCGTTACATGTCGCCGTGACACGCACGGCACGTGTATATACCGGATACCCGTGAGCATCCTCTTCTTACAGTCTCGCTCTTCGCCCGCCCCTCGCCTCAACAGACCCTGCTGTACATCTGTGTGTACCAAGGCAGGACCAATCAATACTCTACGTTCTACTTGCGCAGAAAATTAATTTACTGCTGATGAGCACAACACAGTAACCGATACAGATAGCTAATTCGCATCACGCAATAGTGGGACGATGGATCCTTGCTTTATGAGTAGTAACGAATCACACAAATCCTTTTAGGCGGGCCAGGGCAAAACATAAACTCCGAAGTTGGCAGCCGTTATAAAAAGCAGGGGAGAGGGGTCTACAACTCAGGTCGTTGTGACCGTTGGCCGGTCGTTGGCCGGTCTCCCCTGATAAAAAGCCCCGCCGTTAGGGAAAGATAGATCCTGATAGATTGCTTGCCTCATCAATCGATAGACATGATTATCGCAAATCCCCAACCGTCAGCATAAAATATCCCCGGCCATACGTAGACATCTATCAATACGACATGCGTTAACTACGATTGTGCTCTTAGATTCACGCCATGCATGCGTGTATCCGACATCCACAATGCGAGGGACCTTAACGTCCGGCGGCTTCTGAAAGGAAGATCATCAGTAACGTGATCCGTCCCTGCGTTTAAGCAAGGCCCACTTTCACCACACGATCGTTCAGCTTCTGAGCGTTGCGGAAATTGTAGCCGTACACGGCGATGTCGCACGTGACTGTATGGCAGGCGGGGATGAAAGAGGGGGAGCGAGGCAACATAAGGCGGCTGCAACAAACGAGCGAGACAGGTACGTACAGAAGGGTACGTATACATGATGACGAGTGCCGGTCAGTCAACCTGTTCACGCATGAGCTAGGTTACCGGGTCGGGCCCTTACTTCACTCTACATATATACCTGCTGCCTAAACGCCCGTGATAAGGCCGCCCCGCTGAACCTTCGTTGTGCTTATCTTCCATCCTGCTGTCAAGCAACTATCTAGCTATTGCAGTTGGAAGCACACTTGTCCGATTCCCAGACGGCCAAATAATCAGCGCTTCTCACCGTTGTTGGGGTTGCCGGCCGGCTGCACCGTCGCCAACAGCCGTCGGTGAGAAGCGGTGGAAGTAGTGCCGGTCGCGTTCCTGGGGTTGCACTCCCTGAAGCCGACAGCCCTGCGGTACTTGTTCCACTGCGGATCGGATGGATCGGAAAGGTAAGCATGCATGGGCGCATGTGCCGTATGTACGTACACCAACATACCAATATATGCACCGTTACGCCGCCAGCAGCAGGGCCCCCGCCGTGGGTGCTAAGCGGCGGTCGTGACGGGCAGGCATGCATGCAGCAGAGATAGACCATACGCGCACACCCTCTTTGTTCGGCCGCATGCAGGCGGCATATCCCCCGTCGCCGTGCCGCACGTGCCGTACACACACACACACACTCCGCACCTGCGCCTGGCTGATCTTCTGGGGCTGCAGGAACACGTGCCACAGCAGTCCCTCACTGCAGGGCGGTGTGGTCAGGCTGCCCTCGTAGGTCACGTAGTTGCGGGCGCTGAGTGGCGGCAGCAGATCCCCCAGCCGGATCTCCGCGCCGGCACGCAGGAAGTTGATGGCCTGCACGCATACATTTAGGAAAGCATAGAAATGTTTTTAGCTGGTGCTGTGATTGCTTATCCTAACTTCGAATTCCTAACTAAAGATGTGGCGACGACGGCGGCGACGACGACGACGACGACGGCGGCGACAGCTTTATTTCCATATCTGCAACGAACGCAACGAAACACTCACCCCCTCTCGCAGCGGCATGGCCTCCCAGATGGCCTCCAGCAGGGGGTTATCTCCGCCGCTACCCAGCTCGAACAGCACACCCGTGACCATGATGCAGCCCCCGGCGGCATCGCAGGCGGGCAGGCCCGTGACCCGGTGCACGATGTGCATCTCGAGCGGGAAGTACCGGCCTGCGGGTGGGTATGGTAGGCAGCGGCGCGTGGAGCGAGGAGGCAAGTCTTTGTACCTACCCGCGCACTCGCTGGCTTTGTCTGAGGGAAGATCTGTTAACTTGGTGTCACGCTCCAAGCTGGTGGCCAGATTATTAGCTAGGCTGCGGTCGTGCACGCACATGCGGCGTGCGTATGGTAACCACGTGCGTGTCCCACCGCACGCCCCGCCAGCCGGCCGGCCCTGCACACGTGGCTGGGACGCCCTACGTAGCTAAGTGTTCTCACGCACCCTACCTCCACCTCACCCGCCACAAACACAACTTACCCTGCCTCACTCTCCACTACAAACTTACCTACGAGGGCGTGCTCTGAGGTGGCGTGGAAATGAAACTGCAGCGGCGTCGCACGGACCCTGACGGCCGGGTCATCCTCGTCCATGGACAGCACGGCGGTCACAGTCGCCGTGTTGAATTGAAGAGGTGCGTGTTGAGGGGCACACGCAGCAGGGTGAGGGCGAGGCCGTGGGGAGGCAACCGAAGGACGGAGGTCGACAACGAAATGAACAATCAAGCGAGGGCGTCTAACCATGCATGGCAGCGGTTGGGCAAAGTCAGATCGATTGTCGGCGCGTCCTACCTACCTAAGCTACCCATCTGCGTGATCGAACGAAATGTGCGAAATGCGCAGCGCAGTGTGCAAAGATTTATGTCTATGGCTTCTTTCATGCGGACTCCTACGTACGGGGCTATCGCATGTCCTTCGTTAAAGCTGCAGGTAGGCCGTACCTAACGGCAGTGACTGATGACAACTGGTTCGAAACTAATATGTATAACGCACCTGGCACCGCAATCTGCACGTCCGCGGCGAAGGGCGACAGCCACTCGACCTGAATGGTGTGACCGTTATTGATGACCTCCACATTGCTCCCATTGGAGACGAGGCGCGGGTAGGACCAGGACGTGCGCAGATTGCGAGGAATCTCGTCGGTGTCGTCTGCGAGTGATGGTGATGCACGAATGAATAATGCAGCACCCAGCTATATATCTAGCAGAAAACGGCGCTGTCTACGGATCAATCGGTGGGCGACCGCGCGAGTTGTGGGTGGCAGCAAGCTAAGCAAGGGCGAGGCGACGTACGGCAACTGATGATGATAAATACGATCGATGACGCACGCTCTCTACGGTACAACAAATCTCATCCACACGTACGCTGCAACGAATCTGTACGTATCTATCCCTGCACGTACGTACCTCCTCCCGAGCCCAGGAGGTTGAGTACGGAGCTGAGGAGCCCGTCCCGCTTAACGGACAGCGGCGGCACATTGATCGGGCTCTGGCGAAGACCGCTCAGGCAGCGCCAAGGCCGTCCGGAGGCGTCCACACCGTTCCTGGATGGTTGAGGAGGTGGACCGCACACGCACACGCACACGCGCACACAGCAGCAGGCAAGGACAAGAATAAGAACAAGAACCCTTGTCGGCAAGGAACAGCGGCAGGGCATGCAATCAAGCAATCGGGCACCATACATGCATGCGCGGCGAATGAATGACACGGCAGCTCACCAGTCGTCTCCAGCGAAGCCCCAGTTCCAGGGCGTCCCGCCTTTGGGAGGCGCCTGCATGCGTGTTCACATCACACACATACACGCGCAGGCAGCTAGCTCATACGCGAACGTCTGTAATCTTGAGGGCCGTGTATAAATGGCAACCCCGTGTAATAAATGAGGGAAAATTTGACACCGTTTCAACACGGCTCGTATTTGACACGGGGCGACACGGGCTGTTTCAACACGGCTCGTGTTTGACACGGGGCGACACGGGCTGTTTCAACATGGTCTCGACACACACGAGGCATTCACCGAAGCACACGAGACGAGTGCAGTTCGCATCTCCCAGAAGCCCGGGACACCCCCCCTATCCACAACCAGCAGCCAAACAGCGGGAGCAAACGGCACCCAAGTGCCCGTTGCTGCCTGGAACGAAAAGCCGACCAGCCGATACAAACACAGTTGTCTGAGAGGTCCCTAAAAGACGGCCGGGTCACCAGAACACACACACTCCCTACCCGGCGGAGCTAAGGAGGGCTGTACACCTACCGCCTACGGCTAGAACCCCACCAGGGCTGTTTCAACACGACTCGACCGGCCCGACCCCGACCCGCTGTGCCTCGCCCAGCCATGCCCTACCCAGCTTTGCCCTGCCTCACCCAACCCCGGCCCGGTCCCCCTCTGCCCCGCCCAGCCCCGGCCCGGCCAGGCCCCGGTCCACCGTTCCTCGCCCAGCTTTGGAAGCATATTTGTTACCAGCCTGAACTTCCTTACAGGTAGGGTATAGGATCAGAAAGAAGGAATCAAGGCGAACTTACTGGCGGGCCCGGGTTACGCCCGGCAGTGAAACCGGCGAGTACGATAGTTGAAACCTCGCTCAATGCGATAATGCTGCCTATAATAATAAATGTAAGCTGACAATTTCTGAGGGCTGTCAAGACGGAACTTTGTGTGCGAGCGGCGCCCAAAGTTGCTGAAATTTTAGGAGCTAATTACAGCATTGAAAACGGTTTAAATACAACGTAAGGATATTGACAATTGAACAGAAATGACTTACGTGTCCGGTATGTTCAGTCTGTGGAACCATGTCGTACTCGTTGCAAAAGACAACGAGTACGACAGGGTCCCCTCCTAAGAGACTGAGATTGTTCATTACAATTGTAATACCTGCCGGTTAAATTTGCTAAGGTCGTTATTGTCTAAGGAATAGTTGTACTTGCCACTAACAGGATATGTGCTGGAATTCCCGGTCGTATGGCGTTGACTATTGCCTGCACATATCCTCCTCACAGTACGGCAATAGTACGGCATCGCGATGCCTTGCATCTTGTGCACATGCACGCATGCACTCCGGTTCGACCACATCCACCACACCTCGCCCCGCAGGAGGCACGCTGCCCCCCGTGCCCCCGACCTCTTACTCGCCTCCTGCCCCCACCATCACCGCCACCTTGACCACTTTAAACAGTCATCGCACGCACCAGAACGCGTACGTGTGTGCGTACATCTAATGCGCAATAGGCAGTGGGCACGTAATCCTCCCATGTGCCCGTCGTGAGCGACAGGTGCTGAGCGATGCGACGGCCCACCACCGCCCGCCCTTTCAAAGCATGCAGTAATACACCGCGCGAGGTTGTGATCAGGCCAGGAAAGGGATCACAAGCCACCTCCATATATGAACATCTGCATATCCGCGCGTTTTCGTATGCGCTGCGCGGCCGCCTTGGCCAATAGCGGTCGGTTGAAGCCCCATCCGGACCACAGTTGGGGGAATCGATGACGGACGCGAAGAAATTCACACGTAGGGTTTGGCACCAGGCGAAATGTCCCACCTTCCCTTTACCCAAGTCCCGGCGCACGACAGGACACCGCCGGGGCACTGCTGCCCTAGCAGCATGCAACACTCTCACTGCTCAAAACGCCGGGGCCGCTGCTGACTTTCCGGGTCTAGCGAACATTCCGGCCGCCGTGTCCATTGCCTGTGGGGGCGGATACGAGGGTGGGTGGGTGGGAGAGGTCGCAAGTCGGTCGCAAGGCATCCGATAGGTGCTACCGGTAGGTAGGGTGGGGAGGGGGGAGGGGTGCACAGCGAGAACTGAAAAACGTAACGTGCCGCCCGGGTTGCAGGCTCGCAACACGCCCCAACACGCAGGCCCCATGCAAGCGGCTCCAAAGCCCCAAAGCCATCCGGACGCCTAACCGAACGGAACGCCCTCGAAAAGCACAAGTCGCAACAAGGCGCAGCATTCTTCATTCCGAAATGGACGCGGGAGCGTATGGCTGGGCATCAACGGCGCCTGACCTCGCGAGAATCGGAAATGGAAGTCACCAAATTGCTTACCGCTGATGCAATATGGGTTCACTCCGCCGACAATAGGCGACCATTGCCGCGCTTGCCGCGCTTGCCGCGCTTGCCGTCATCAGTGGAGTTATTCTTGCCGTTGCCGTCCGGGCGGCTGGCGTTGTACGAAAGGGGTGGGTGGGCTGGGCGGGTGGTGTTGTCCGACCGCGGCGGGTGGGTCTCGTTGTCCTCGTCCTCGGAATGCCTGGAAAAGCCATCCTTCTCGCCGCCCTTGCTGCGCTTGCCATCATCTGTAGAGTTCTTCTTGCCGTTGCCGTCAGGGCGGCTGGCGTTGTACGAAAGGGGTGGGTGGGCTGGGCGGGTGGTGTTGTCCGACCGAGGCGGGTGGGTCTCGTTGTCCTCGTCCTCGGAATGCCTGGAGAAGCCACTCTTCTCGCCACCCTTGCCAAGCAGACCGCGCCCGTGGCCGCCCTTGCTGCGCTTGCCGTCATCAGTGGAGTTCTTCTTGCCGTTGCCGTCCGGACGGCTGGCGTTGTACGAAAGGGGTGGGTGGGCTGGGCGGGTGGTGTTGTCCGACCGAGGCGGGTGGGTCTCGTTGTCCTCGTCCTCGGAATGCCTGGAGAAGCCACCCTTCTCGCCGCCCTTGCTGCGCTTGCCATCATCTGTAGAGTTCTTCTTGCCGTTGCCGTCAGGGCGGCTGGCGTTGTACGAAAGGGGTGGGTGGGCTGGGCGGGTGGTGTTGTCCGACCGAGGCGGGTGGGTCTCGTTGTCCTCGTCCTCGGAATGCCTGGAGAAGCCACTCTTCTCGCCGCCCTTGCCATGCAGACCGCGCCCGTGGCCGCCCTTGCTGCGCTTGCCGTCATCAGTGGAGTTCTTCTTGCCGTTGCCGTCCGGGCGGCTGGCGTTGTACGAAAGGGGTGGGTGGGCTGGGCGGGTGGTGTTGTCCGACCGAGGCGGGTGGGTCTCGTTGTCCTCGTCCTCGGAATGCCTGGAGAAGCCACTCTTCTCGCCACCCTTGCCAAGCAGACCGCGCCCGTGGCCGCCCTTGCTGCGCTTGCCGTCATCAGTGGAGTTCTTCTTGCCGTTGCCGTCAGGGCGGCTGGCGTTGTACGACATGGGCGGGTGGTCTGGGCGGGTGGTGTTGTCCGACCGCGGCGGGTGGGTCTCGTTGTCCTCGTCCTCGGAATGCCTGGAGAAGCCACTCTTCTCGCCGCCCTTGCCAAGCAGACCGCGCCCGTGGCCGCGCTTGCTGCGCTTGCCGTCATCAGTGGAGTTCTTCGTGCCGTTGCCGTCAGGGCGGCTGGCGTTGTACGACATGGGCGGATGGTCTGGGCGGGTGGTGTTGTCCGACCGCGGCGGGTGGGTCTCGTTGTCCTCGTCCTCGGAATGCCTGGAGAAGCCACCCTTCTCGCCGCCCTTGCTGCGCTTGCCGTCATCTGTAGAGTTCTTCTTGCCGTTGCCGTCAGGGCGGCTGGCGTTGTACGACATGGGCGGATGGTCTGGGCGGGTGGTGTTGTCCGACCGCGGCGGGTGGGTCTCGTTGCCCTCGTCCTCGGAATGCCTGGAGAAGCCACTCTTCTCGCCGCCCTTGCCAAGCAGACCGCGCCCGTGGCCGCGCTTGCTGCGCTTGCCGTCATCAGTGGAGTTCTTCTTGCCGTTGCCGTCAGGGCGGCTGGTGTTGTACGACATGGGCGGATGGTCTGGGCGGGTGGTGTTGTCCGACCGAGGCGGGTGGGTCTCGTTGTCCTCGTCCTCGGAATGCCTGGAGAAGCCACTCTTCTCGCCGCCCTTGCCATGCAGACCGCGCCCGTGGCCGCCCTTGCTGCGCTTGCCGTCATCAGTGGAGTTCTTCTTGCCGTTGCCGTCCGGGCGGCTGGCGTTGTACGAAAGGGGTGGGTGGGCTGGGCGGGTGGTGTTGTCCGACCGAGGCGGGTGGGTCTCGTTGTCCTCGTCCTCGGAATGCCTGGAGAAGCCACTCTTCTCGCCACCCTTGCCAAGCAGACCGCGCCCGTGGCCGCCCTTGCTGCGCTTGCCGTCATCAGTGGAGTTCTTCTTGCCGTTGCCGTCAGGGCGGCTGGCGTTGTACGACATGGGCGGGTGGTCTGGGCGGGTGGTGTTGTCCGACCGCGGCGGGTGGGTCTCGTTGTCCTCGTCCTCGGAATGCCTGGAGAAGCCACCCTGCTCGCCGCCCTTGCTGCGCTTGCCGTCATCTGTAGAGTTCTTCTTGCCGTTGCCGTCAGGGCGGCTGGCGTTGTACGACATGGGCGGATGGTCTGGGCGGGTGGTGTTGTCCGACCGCGGCGGGTGGGTCTCGTTGCCCTCGTCCTCGGAATGCCTGGAGACGCCACCCTTCTCGCCGCCCTTGCCAAGCAGACCGCGCCCAGAGCGCTCGTCTAGGCTGGCAGGGTTAATGCGGGCCCAGCATCCTGTTAAAGAGCAATCGCACAAAAAGAGGCGCCCGGGCACAGGGAAATGCCTCAAGATATGTGTGTGTGTGTTTGTTAGGGAACGAAAAGCACGACAGTAGAAAACCGACCATGCAGGAGAAGGAGATACGGTAATAGCGGCCAAAGGGGACCATGCATTGAGTTGCGGTGGGCCCAGATGCGCTCAAGATGTGCAGCTGATATACAGTTTCTCCAGGAGGTTGATGAGGTTCATAAGACGTGGAGCACTGGGTTTGGTTTCACTCGTGAGACAACCCATGCGTTGGACTAGGGGCGGTTGTCGACATGCAGGTCCCCACATTCCGGCAGGAAAGCGCCCAGGCTCGCCACCGCGCGCTCACCTGCCACCACTGCCAAAGCGACAGCAGCCACCAGAAGTGCGACGGCAGGACGAGACGTCCGCAACGCGCGCCCCATGCTTGGAGGTAGTTTAGCTCAGGTGGCCTGTACGATGCGAGGGATGGGGACATTATGCTAACCTGGCGACTTTGCTAGCCGGGCGACAGGAAGCATCTAAATTCAATTCACCAAGTGCAGACTGCAGCGAGGTTGAAGCAAGGCTGAAGCCCTTTTAACCCGTAATACGTTCATACCTGTGAAGCTGCCACGCCAAGAGTGTGAAGAAGTCCCACGGAGCCCTAAATCGCAACAGGCAGTCGCTGGCCGGTACGTAAAATGCGCCGTTGAGCAATGAATGGTAATCTATATATAAGCAATAAACTTTATATATCAGATATAATATATTAACATTGCTTCCTTAAGTGAAGAGGCGCATACGAAAGGCGTCCTTCGCGTGCCGTCTACGAACCAGATGTCCGACTCCTGGACAGTGGGCTGCACAGAATGTGATTCTTTTGTTACAGGCAATCATTCATCAAATAATTATTAAATAATAATGCATGTTACATTGACTGAGCACTGGATTTCCATAGAATTTGACTGTGGGGTTGAGCCAAGGCTTTTCTAGCTTACTTCATTTTGAGCAATGCGCCAACACCATATAAGCATTTTATTTGTTGTATTATCTACAGCGTGTTTATTTATGCCTGTATTGTGTAAACGAGAGCTTGCCCTTCCTATAATGACTAATGCGTGCTCTCGGTCCACGCCAATCAACCTCAGCAAGTTTCCGATACATGATTCGCCAATTCATTTTTATAAGAACAAAGGATTACGGTTATACGTTTTTCTGGTTATAGAACTGAAAGTCGGAGCATTGGTGGTCTGTCCAGACTTCCAACCAGGTCCAACCTTACTTCCATTGTTACCGGATGATTGACACGAACACATGCAATGCCAAAGTAAAGATTTGGGAACAAAAAACGCGCCGTTACAATGCAAACATGTACTCGATGGGGTAGAACAGCAGCTTAACGCACGGTCGGTGCTAGGATAAGCAAGGCTGCTGAACACATGCGAATGCTTTGTGGGACCAGAAGACACAGATGAAAGCCATCGCGACATATGCTGAACCTGCCTCACTGAAGGAGATGCTGACGTTAAACACTCAAAGGCAACGGGCGTTGTCTGATTACCGTACTTCGTGTTCGGCAAAGCCGACGCTATCGCGCAGGCCGGCGTCCATCGGGGAATGAAGCCTGCTTCCGGACTAGGGAAAAGGACCCCGCGGTTGGCAGGCGCGCGCTCATCCGAGGTACCTCGCCACGCCCTCGTCAATAATGAAGCGATTCCTAATGCGACAGCGGACGTGCACCTTGGCGAATATGCCGCGCTATTACAAAGAGCCCGCCCGCTTCTGAACCTTCTCGAGCCAAGAAGAGCGTCCCTTTCGGCTCCCTCGCTCATTTGCTTCCAGAGGTTTGCCATTCGCCACCCCGGCCCTTCCGTTATTGGCTTAATCAAGTGCATTCGCACATGCCGAGCGAACGATATGGCCGGAGTTGTCGCCGTGTGGATGCCCTGGAAGCGAAACAGGCGGTCCCTCGATCGCGTCCCTCTTCAGCGCACCTCATCCCACTAGTACACTGCTGGGAAGTATGCCCAATACGAGAGAGATGTGTGCTACAGAGAAGCGGTTGAGAGCAGCTAACGCCCCCGTGTCGTACTTACGTACGTTTCCATAGGTGCCAAACCGTTTGGACGGATGGCCGTGCGGCCATCCGTCCGTGCGGCCATATCGGAGATACCGAAAGCCCGAAACCCATCCACGACCCAAGCAAGCTCGATGTTTTTACACAACCTTCTAAACGAAGCAGCGCCGCGTCGGTGCCAGACCGTGACGCAAGGCGCTAGTGCATGCTGAGACCATGTCGTACATGCGCAGATCAGACCGGACGGCCTTCGGATTTACACCGGGTTGATTGACCGAAGCATCTCTGTAACGGGTGCTTTTCTTGTCTCGATCACACACGTCCTCATAATAAAAAATGCCAAAGAACACGTGCGGCATCAGTACGGCAACGCCATATGATGCATCACGCGAACTGGCCAACCCGCCCCCTAAACACCCCAAATACCCTAGAGAAACCACACGCACACGAGCGATGCCTGCCCGTGTGCAACCAACGCCCGCAGCCAGACTAATGCTCCCGATAGATAGAACTGGACCGCAATCGCGAAGAAAAAGCCATAAGAAATAACCAGCGCGGTAATGAAACCTGCTTCCTTGCTCAGGAAGTATCAGGCAGCCAGGACACTGCCGGACACAGACGCGCAAGCCGGCGGACGACACGTGCGTGACGGGCTGGTAAATCGATTACCATCTCACACCACCATCGGGCTCATCCAGCAGCCGCCCGCGCAACCCGCCGCACAATGCTTCAATGTTTGCCTCACCCAAAATGATCTAAGGTGTCATAAGATAGGAATGAGTAGCGGCGCGAAAAGTGAAATTCGACGTGTCCCCCCGCGGGCAGAGAAAGAGGAGCGTCGTCGGGCGATCAACTAGCGACGAAACTCTGCAGCTAAGATAAGTGCGTGTGAGCGCACGAATTGAAAAAATGCGACGCAAAGGAAATTGTGCGCACATTGTGAACGCAGGCTCACGCCGTAATAATCTGGCAATGAGGCATTGAAAGCCAGCCAGCGAAATATATTACTAATAATCGATGTCGCAAAAGAGCCCTGGGTGCCGTACGTTCCGCTCCCCCTCCTGCCACACCACCTCACGCTCTGCAGCCCAATAATGTCGCTCGAGACCACGAGCACAGCACAGCACAGCAACAACTAACCATTATAACCAACGCTGCAACTCCGCATGCTGAAACCGCGATCCTAGCGTCCTCCCGAACCAGCGGGCAGGTATACTCTTGTTCGCAATCCCCACCCGCACCGGCCCCTCAAGGACAGGACAGGAGTGATCCTCACGGGGCGGGTGGTAATCAGCGAATGCGGCCTCGATCGTCACGCCAACCACAGCTCCCAGCGCTTCCGTAAGCACGCGCGCAGTCCAGCAAGCAGCAATCCGGCAGGTCAGGTTAGCGTATCAGGTTAGCAGCCACATTCAAGCATAGAATGAGACGCGCGTCTTAAACCTGGCCGCGTGCCTGCGTGGGGATGGGGGGGACGACCGGCAGGCCATCAGGTAAGGGTTTTGTGTTTGTCAGCAGGCAGGTTGCCGTGAAGATGGCGTGAAGCAAAAGCGTTCGTGGTCGGGATTGCACATGCGTGACCAGCGGCAGTGTAGGCACAGGCACGCGCAGGTAGGTGTGTTCTGGGCTAACAGTCAAACATGCATACATGGAATATTGTGAGGCGCGCGGCATGGCATAACAAGTGATGCGTGTAGGACTGTACGTCCCGCCGTGACACACCGCCACCACTCTCACGTGCGGCAGCAGAGCTACAAATGAACCACCCGGGCAACCGAAAAACCCAGCTGCCACTCAAGTTAGCTACATACGAAGAAACGTTCAAAGAACAACTCAGAAACCAGCTATAAGCTGCACCGGACGCAATCCCCGCGGGCTGCACTCACCAGTCGACGTGCTAGCCGAAGCCTCTCCGAACTTCATTCCGCTAATTACGCATCTTGCTCCACCCGCAGCAGCTGCGTATCCTCCATTTGGGGCTGAGCGGTGTCGCGGAGGAGTTTGCGGCCCCCGCGACCTCCCGCAGCAGCAGGCGGACGGCTGCCGGCCGGGGAGTCGGCGGAGGGCTTGGGGGAGGCATTGCGAGTCTCAGCGGGGGGCTTGGGGGCGGAGGAGACATTGCCGCCCTTGCCCAGCAGACCGCGCCCGTGGCCGCCCTTGCCGCCCTCAGTGGAGTTCTTCGTGCCGTTGCAGTCCGGGCGGCTGGCGTTGTAGGGCAGGGGAGGGTGGGCGGGGTGGGTCTCGTTGTCGGGCCGCGGCGGGTGGGTCTCGTTGCCCTCCGAAGGCTTGGGGAAAGCGCCGCCAAAGCCACCCTTCTCGCCGCCCTTGCCCAGCAGACCGCGCCCGTGGCCGCCCTTGCCGCCCTCAGTGGAGTTCTTCGTGCCGTTGCAGTCCGGGCGGCTGGCGTTGTAGGGCAGGGGAGGGTGGGCGGGGTGGGTCTCGTTGTCGGGCCGCGGCGGGTGGGTCTCGTTGCCTTCCGAAGGCTTGGGGAAAGCGCCGCCAAAGCCACCCTTCTCGCCGCCCTTGCCCAGCAGACCGCGCCCGTGGCCGCCCTTGCCGCCCTCAGTGGAGTTCTTCGTGCCGTTGCAGTCCGGGCGGCTGACGTTGTAGGGAAGGGGAGGGTGGGCGGGGTGGGTCTCGTTGTCGGGCCGCGGCGGGTGGGTCTCGTTGCCCTCCGAAGGCTTGGGGAAAGCGCCGCCAAAGCCACCCTTCTCGCCGCCCTTGCCCAGCAGACCGCGCCCGTGGCCGCCCTTGCCGCCCTCAGTGGAGTTCTTCGTGCCGTTGCAGTCCGGGCGGCTGGCGTTGTAGGGCAGGGGAGGGTGGGCGGGGTGGGTCTCGTTGTCGGGCCGCGGCGGGTGGGTCTCGTTGCCCTCCGAAGGCTTGGGGAAAGCGCCGCCAAAGCCACCCTTCTCGCCGCCCTTGCCCAGCAGACCGCGCCCGTGGCCGCCCTTGCCGCCCTCAGTGGAGTTCTTCGTGCCGTTGCAGTCCGGGCGGCTGGCGTTGTAGGGCAGGGGAGGGTGGGCGGGGTGGGTCTCATTGTCGGGCCGCGGCGGGTGGGTCTCGTTGCCTTCCGAAGGCTTGGGGAAAGCGCCGCCAAAGCCACCCTTCTCGCCGCCCTTGCCCAGCAGACCGCGCCCGTGGCCGCCCTTGCCGCCCTCAGTGGAGTTCTTCGTGCCGTTGCAGTCCGGGCGGCTGGCGTTGTAGGGCAGGGGAGGGTGGGCGGGGTGGGTCTCGTTGTCGGGCCGCGGCGGGTGGGTCTCGTTGCCCTCCGAAGGCTTGGGGAAAGCGCCGCCAAAGCCACCCTTCTCGCCGCCCTTGCCCAGCAGACCGCGCCCGTGGCCGCCCTTGCCGCCCTCAGTGGAGTTCTTCGTGCCGTTGCAGTCCGGGCGGCTGGCGTTGTAGGGAAGGGGAGGGTGGGCGGGGTGGGTCTCGTTGTCGGGCCGCGGCGGGTGGGTCTCGTTGCCCTCCGAAGGCTTGGGGAAAGCGCCGCCAAAGCCACCCTTCTCGCCGCCCTTGCCCAGCAGACCACGCCCGTGGCCGCCCTTGACGCCCTCAGTGGAGTTCTTCGTGCCGTTGCAGTCCGGGCGGCTGGCGTTGTAGGGCAGGGGAGGGTGGGCGGGGTGGGTCTCGTTGTCGGGCCGCGGCGGGTGGGTCTCGTTGCCCTCCGAAGGCTTGGCGAGGGAGAGGGGCTCAGCACCAGCCCTGCCCTTGCCATCCTCACGCGCAAACGTCCCTGCAATGATCGGGTAACGAAATGTTTTACTGCACATGCGGAGGTACCCAGAAAAAAACGAGAACGGGCTTCAGCCAGGTTGCAAAACAGGGCCGGTTTCCTGCAAAGTTTTGACAAAGGTGCAATACATGCGTAGCGTGGCACATAGAACTCAACCTGCCGGTGAGGCAGGTTTTGCGCACGGAGAAAGTCTCACCGATGGAAAGAAGGGCGATCAGCGCAACCGCAACTGGCATCCAATTAGATGCCATCTTGGTGTGTATTGTAAATCTGTGGTAGGTGTGTAAACAATGCGAAGTTACTCCGCGGTCCGAGGGCGTACAAATGCTGTCGACATTCCCGTCGTTGAGACAGAGCACCAATCTTCATTAAACTTACCAGGACAGCAGGTTGAGAACGCTACTTGATGTGCGTAAATGCTGTTTAGTTGTGACAAGTTAATCTTTTCTGCGCTTCCGCCAATTGTGATGCCTCCGGCCCGGAACAGCCAAGGGTAACACTGTAATGCAGATTAGATATGATTATTGATTATGACACTTTATCCATATATGTATTAAGCATATATATACGTTGCACGCATGGCAAGTACCGGGTACGGTTATCCAGTCTGACGGACGGACAGGCGACTGAAGCTTCCTTCATACGACTACGCCTTCCCGACTTCATGGAATTTTGTTAATACTAATATTAATGGTTGAATTCATTTTTCTCTTGCAACTGCCAGGCTGATTGGGCTGCTTCGGCAAGCCCTGGTCTACCTTTCGTATCAAACGAACGGCCATAACGATATTCAGTTGCAAGCCAGAACATACGAAAAACGTATCCAAGGTTCCAAGCTACCCAAGAGAATACGCCCAACCTGTAAGCTTACTTTGTGGTGGATCCACTGTGCCACCGATCCATTCACGTTCCTGCTGCGCTCCCAGGCGCTCCCATACGCGATCCGGCGGGTCGCGGCTTTTGATCAATTTATCAACGTGGCGGAAAACCAGTAGCTGTAAATAAGAATGCAATCACAATCAATACTTTTTTCCAATTCACGGTGAACAGTTAGCGATGTGGAACACCCTCCAGTCCCCGCGGCGTCTTCCATCCGCTTCCCATTGTTCCGCTCGCGTCCTGTTCCGCACATGCAATCAAGCTTAGGAAGAGACTGAGCTGAGGAAGGATCTCAAAACATATACTTTACACGATCGCGCATGTTGTCGACAACGCTGTCAGGCCTCGGCCAGGATCATCAGGAAGCGGCACCGGATCGGGGGCATGGCAGGCATCCGCCCCACCGCCCGTTGCATCATGTATCTTACACAAACGCACAATCTGTGTGGCAAGCCTGACGCAGGATAACCCAACCACGTAGCTGTTTCAAAGCACACACGCAGAGCGGCACCAGGCAAAGAATACACGGGTTTGCAGCGCTAGCGGTGCGAGCTAGGGGCTGCCGCGGCGCGGCTGGGAAGGGATGGGGCTGGAAAAGTGGGAATCCTCCCCCATCTTGTCAGCGAAGGATGCCTGCACTGCATTGCAAGCAACCCGTGGGTGTGGATCTAGATGTCCATACGGGCCATATAAGAGCTCGGGGCGGGACTAAAGGGGGTGCAACGTGCAAGCAAGGATAGGGCGGTGAGGGATGGGGAGATGGGGACGTGCGGTGCCCGGTGCGGGACACCCCCCCCCAGGAAACCAACCAGCTCGCTCCTGCCCGAGGAGCCCGAGGAGGGCTTCCTATCGCCTAGCTACGGGGGGCGGGGGTTGACCCGTCAGCCCAACGGCCCAACGGGAGTTCTCTCCCCCCAGGGCCCAGCAGGGTGGGGCGCTGAGTGGGAAGCAGCCGAACGAGGCAGCCCAGGAACGCAGTTATAATATAAGGCCCGGGTGCCTAGAGATGCACCGCCAGTAACGATTCTTGAACTGTTGGGAGGCGCCCCGGTGGGGGCGAGACGTGGGGTGCTGCAGAGCATCGATGTTGGCGTCCCTGCTGGGCTACCGTACACAGCTACACACACACGTGTTTCTTTTGTTTGCGCATCTGCTCGTCCACTCGCACCGTGGCGGTGACTGCCGTACATACACGTTGGAGCCGCCTGTGCTCCCTCCCCGCACTTCTCGCCCTCCTGGCCATTTGCAACTGGGTTTTGGTACTGATTGTACTCAAAAGTAGAGCTGTCATCGGAGCTGGTCGGATGTTCAGATTCAGCTTCTTTGCTGACAGGTGGGTCGGGTCTCGTGGCAAGTCCCGATCGGCGGCGGCATCAGCTGGCGCCGCTAGGATACCCGCGAATCCCGCAAATACAGCGAATACCGCGAAGAGCAGAGCGGAGGAATGGTGTTCGCTGCCCGATGCTGACCCACAGCGGCGGCCATTACGGCAAACTTGCATCCGATCACTCGCACCGGCGCGCCCATCCGACACAGCTGACACCGCTGCGCCATCTGACTCGTTACGGGACCTACATCGCTCAGAAGTCACAACACAAGAAACTGTGCCTGGCCCCCCTTTGTACCTTTGTATTGCACCGGCGAAGACTGCGACGCTGCATGTGCATCTCTTATCAAAAACCACTGTCACGTCCCTCTCCACCCTAAGACTCCTAAACCTGAAGACGCAGCTCTCCCTCCCTCCCTCCCTCCCTCCCTCCCGTGTGTGGGTCAGTGTATCGTTGTCTGTCGCATAAGTGGCCCCCCGTGTTGCCTGCCGCCGCGGAAGCAGCACGGCCCTTGTGCCGCCGCTCGACGCTGACGCCCGCCGGGGGTTTCCGACAGCTTCACTCCACCTTACTCCTGCGCCGCCCGCGTCGCCTCCGCGCGCCTCAGCTCCGACAGGTCCTCCGGCCTCAGCAGCTGCAGCCGGCCGACCCGTGGGTCCATGCGGGCGAGCAGCAGCTGGTAGCGACGAGGAGGCGGCGGCCGCCAGGCGGGCGACTAGTGTAGGGCCGCGGGGTGAAAGGAGGGGGGGGGGAGGGAAATGGGGAGGGGGGCGGGAGGGCGGGTACATTCCGTGCGGCTTTGAGGCATAGAAGATTCCGGGTGGACCCCGCCAGCAGCCAGGGTTGACCCCTCCTGTGCCATGATACGATGTCAGGGCTTACGCCACAGGCAGGCATGCAGGCAGGCAGAACGGCAGGCAGGTAGGCATGTAGGCAGAACAACAGACGGAACAGCAGACAGGCCGTTCTGGTTCCCTGTGGGGGCTAACCATCTCACGAACGAGAGGCGCAGCAGACCACCTACCCCCCTACCCCCCAGCCCCCACCCCACCACCCCCACCACCAATGTGCACAATGGTAGCCCACATTCACGTTCTCGGGTCGTACCGATGTAGCCACCCCACCCGCCCCCCCCTTCCTTTACATGTACGACCCCATGTACGACTTACGGGCTTCCCATGGGCGCCCTCGACGGCCTTCCGCTGCTGCTGCTGCCCACGCCCCTCCTCCGCCTGCTGCTGTTGCTGCTGCTGCCCCCGCTGTTTCCCCTGTTGCCCCAGCTGCACCCCTGCTGGCGGCGGCGGCACCCGCACCAGCACCGTCAGCCCGGCGGCGCTCCGCAGCCCCGCCGACAAGCCCGCCGCCGCCAGCAGCGCCGTCACCCGCCGCCCCGGCGAACTGCCCTCCAGCGTCGCGGTGCCGTACCGAGCCAACTGCGCCGCCGCCGCCGCGGCGGCGGCCTGCACGTGCCGCTGATCCTCCTCCACCTCCTCCTCGCCTCCGTCACCACCGCCCCCGCCGCCTCCTCCACCTCCGTCGCCGCCGCCATCCTCCTCCTCCTCGTCGTCATCACCGTCTTCATCGTTGTTGTCGTCGTCCTCGTAATCATAATGGTCGGCTTTGGACGGCAGCAGTCGGCGGTTGGCGGAGCGCGTGATGATGGGCTCTGGTGGGGGTCCAGGGAGGGAGTGGAGGTGGTGCTGGAGGGCGGAGAGGGGCAGCCAAAACACCTGCGAGGCAGCGGGGGGCGGGGTGTGGGGGTGGGGGGGTGGGGGGGCGGTGAGGACGGAACAGCAGTGAATGAAGGAAGGAGCGGAGGCGGCGATAAATGAATGAATGAAGAAGTAATGGAGGGGTGGAAGAATGGAGGTGTTGGGACCCGCGGCACTGGACTGGTTCCGGAGCCGCCGTGCGGCAACTCGCGCATCTTGCCGTACAGGCCTCCGCGTCCTGCCTCCTCTCCCTCTCCCTCCCTGCCTCCCTCCCGCCCTCCCGCCAACCACGGACGCAACCTCAGCGGGGCGCACCTCAGCGACCAATGAACCGCCCTCCGCCGAAGCCTCCCCCCCAGCCGCCACCCTTCCTCCTGCTCCTCCCGCTGCTCCTCCTCCTCTTCCTGCCCCGGCGCCTGGCTCAGCGGGCTCAGCGGTATGCAGCTGCGGGGGACACGGAGGGAGACGGAAAGCAAAGCAGAGACGGACAGAGCGTTGCCTCCACTCATCTGCCCCGCCGCCACGCCAAAGAAAAGCATGCATGTATGCAGAGAGTGGGGGCGGGGCGGGGACGACAAGAACGGCAACGGGCCCAAGCTCCCAGGTGCGCGCACGCTACAGCACGCAATGATGCCTCAAGCTTGCAATACCGTACGGCCGCTTGCGTACGACACATCGGCGCGAACGCATGAAACGCATCCTCGCCACCACTCACTCCCCGAACGTACTCCGCGACGCCCTCCTGCCCCCCTACTCCCTCACACTGCCCCAGCCACCAAAGCCCTTCCATACCCCCTTTCCTTCGGCCGCAAGCAACCCACCTCTACGACAAACCCCACATCTCCCACCACGGCAGTACATGGCAGTACTACACGGCAGTACACGGCGTTCACCCTCCCCCCCCACCCCCCCCACCCCTTCTTACCGTAAACACCAGCGCCTTCCGCGTCTGCCTCCCCTCCCTCCTCCAGCCCACTTCCGCATCCACCACCTTGCCCATCCGGCCCTGCGCCCGGAACACCACCACCGGCAGCCGCAGCAGCGCCCCCAGCCCCCGCGCCGCCACCGCCACCCGCCGTCCCTCCGCCAGGCTCCCCGCCACCACCGCCGCGGCGCCGCGCGTGTCGGAACCTCCGCCGCCCGGCCCCAGCACCACCACCCGCCGCTGCTGCTCGCCACGACCCGCCGCCGCCGCCGCCGCAGGAACCCGCAGCCGGACGGGGGGCTGGGCCCGAGGCCGGGACGCGGCGGCGGCGGCGGCGGCTCCGAAACCGCTGCTGCCGCCGCCACTACTGGCGGGCGGGGCGGCCAAGGCCGCCTGCGGCGGCGGCTCTGCATCGATTAGCGGCGTAGCGGATCCAGAACCAGCACCAGAATCAGAATCAGATTCAGGATCAGCAGCCACCATGGCCGGAGTCGTGGTGTGCGTTGGCGGATCCAAACCCGTACGCTCCGGAACCACCGCCACCGCCACCGGCCTGCCCTGCGCGTCCCACTCGCACAGCACCACTCGCAGCGTCAGCTGGGGTGCCTTGTCCAGCAACACCGGGTCCAACGAAGCAACTGCAGCCGCCGCCGCCGCTGCTGAGGATGGCGACGGAGACGGCGGCGATGGCAGCCGCAGGGCGGCGCTTCGCGCCCGTCGGCGGCCTGCCGCCGCCGCCGCCGCCGCCAGCGGCGGCGGCGGCGACCCCAGCTCTCCGCGCGGCTGCGGGCCCAATGCGGTCATGTGGGGGAAGGCCAGCGCGGTCAGGCCCGAGTGGGATAGGGCCCGGCAGGCGCCGTACAGTACGGCCAGCGCGCGGCTGGCGGCTTCGCGGCCCAGCGCCCGCATGTGTGCGGAGCCGTGGCGGCGGAGGCGAGTCGTCAGCAGTCGGATCAGCGTCGCCTCGTCGGCGCGGGCCGTCACGGCGATCGGCGGCGTGTCGTCGTCGCCCGCTGCGTGGCCGCCACCGCCACCGCCAGCGGCGCCGTACAGGAGGTCCAGCGGCGGCGGCGGCGGCGGCGGCGGCACCAGGAACACGGACACCAGGGCGCGGGGACTCAGCTGCACCTCGTCTTCGGGCCAGCCCTTCAGGGTCGGGAGTGGCCGCGGCGATGATGGCGGCCGCTTGCCCGCGCTGCTGTTGGTGCCGCTGCCGCCGCCGCCGCTGCTGCTGCTATTGGCATCCCCATGCGGCCGTGAGGGGGCCGCCCCGGGCGAGGAGGAGACGCCCTGGGGGGATGTGCGGGGCGGCAGCGGCGGCCCCAGCTCCGGCCGTGGCCCGGCGCCGTGCCGTACAGTCTGCTCGTAGTACGACCGCAGATCCTGCACGGAGACGCCGCTGGCGGTAAAGCCAACGGCGGGCGGCGCCGCAGCGGCGCCGACCGCGCCGTCGGGCCCCGACGCGCCAGCCCCTGCGTACGACTGAAGATTGTACGACGCGAGGCGAAGGGCGCCCTGCACGTACGACAGGGACCGCAACAGGCTGTAAGCCTGGTACGACCCAGCGACCAGCACGTGACAAGCGCCACCGCCGCCGCCGCCACCGTCGCCGTCAGTGATAACGTCGCCGCCGCTACGAACGTTATCGCCGTTGCTCCCCGCATCAATGCCGCTGTGGGCGCCGCTGCCGTCGTCGCGCTTCTCCCGTTGCTGCCCCTGCTGCCCCAGCTGCTGCCCCTGCTGCAGCGGCTGTTGCTTCAGCTGGTGCAGCAGTCGGGCTGCCAGTGGGCCCACGTCCCGTCTGCGATACGCCCACAGAGTGCCGTCCGGGTGGGCGGCCACCGCCTCCGCCACCCCCACAGCCCTTCTGCCCATGTCGGCCTGACTGACCTGCGGCCGCGGCGAGGGGCGCCGCCGCTGCCCGGCAGCGCGGCCCGGCGCAGCGGGAGCGGGAGCGGAGGCGCCGGCTAGCGACTGGAGCGGGTCCGGGGCCTCGTCCCCTGGCTGTCCTGCTCGCCCGCGCTGCGATTGGGGCCCCTTGGCTACCGCCGTTCCACCTTGCTGCGGCTGCTGCTGCTGTCGGTGCTGCTGTTGTGTGGGCGCCTCCTGCGTCTGCTGCGCCTGCGACCGCACCCTCGCCATCGTCGTTCGATCCAGCGGCTCCGCCTGTCGCTGCGGTCGCTGCTCCCCTTCCTCCCTCGCCCCCCGCCGCCGCCACCGCTGCAAGTCCTGCCGCCGCTGCGCTCCCTCACTTGCCGGCTCCAGGGCTGCCTGGCCCGGGGAGGCCACCGTCGCCTGTCCAAGCCCCGACCCCAACCCCTCCGGCTGCCGCTGCCGCTGCCGGTCCAACTCGCCCCCTCGCCCCTGCTCCTGCCCCCTCGCCTGCCATGTCGGCCCGGCGGCTGCGAGCCCCAGTTGGCTGCCGCCTCCCTCCTTTTCCTCCTCCTCCGGACCCAGCCACCGCTGCAGCTGCTGCTGCTCCTCCACCTGCGCCCCCCGCCCCTGCTGCCCCTGCCCTGGGCTGGGCTGCTGCGGCTCCAACTGCTGCTCCAGCCACTGCTGCCGCTGCTCCTGCAGCTCCGTCTCTTGCTGCTGCCGCTGCTGCCGCTGTTGCTGTTGCTGCTGGTCCAACTGTTGCTGGTCCATCTGCTCTTGTTGCCGCTGGACCATCTCTTGCTGCTGCTGCTGCTTCTCCCGCTGTTTCGCCTCCAGCAGCAGCTTCACGGGCCAGGGCTTGGGTCGTTGGGGCAGCGGCAGTCGGATGCTGCGGGTCGACCGCGTGTCGGGGCCGTGGCGCCGCAGCCGCAGCACCACGTGAGGGCGAGGAGGAGCGGGAGGAGGGGGTTGGCCGCGTGGCGAAACAGTGCCTGCACTGTCGCCGCCGTCGGCGCCGCCGTTGTCGGCGGCGCCCTCCGCCGCGTCCTCATTGCCGGCAACAGCGGTGGCGGCTGTGGCGCCGCCGGGCTGCAGCCGCGCGCCTCTGGCCGAGTCCGCTGGCGGCTTTCGCCCAGGCCGCCGCCGTCGCTGCGCCTCCCTCACATCCGGCCCGTCGCCGGCGTCGCCGCCAGCGCCGTCGGTCTTGACGCCGCCGCCACTGTCACCACTGCCGGCCAAGTCAGCGCCGTCGCGGCCCCGGAGGCCCCGGACCGCTGGCGCCGCAGCATCCAGCGACGCCGCGTCGCCCTGCTGCTGCTGCTGAGAGAGCAGCATGGCGCCGGCGGCGGTTGCCACCGCGGCGCCGGGCGGCTGCTGTGGCAGCAGCAGCGAGACGACGGGCTGGCGGTTGCGGTGCCGGCCTCCGTGCAACATCAGCGCCGCGTCCTGCTGGGCCAGCAGGTCCGCTGGGCCCACGTGGCCGGATCCGTCCGAGCTGCCACACTCGCCGGCGGCCGCATCGCGTGCGGGAGCCCCAGTGCTGTGGCGCGATTGCTGCTGCTGCTGCTGCTCCGGCTGGGCTGGGGGCCGAGGCGGCGGCTGCGGCGGGGCTAGAGCTGGTATCGATTGGGCACTGAGTTGTTGCTGTTGCTGCCAGGCGGCGTCTGGTGCTGGGTTAGCGCCCCAGAGGAGCTCCTGCTGCTGCTGGCGCCGGGATGCCCGGCGAGCGCCGGTGCTAGGAGAGGTTAGGGGCAGGTGTGCAGCGGCTCCGGCACTGTCGTCGCCAGCATGAGGAAGCTGCTCGTTCAGCGAGGGTTCGGCCGTGTGTACCCGCGTATCAGGGTAGTACCTGGGCAGCTTAGACTGTGGATTTGGCAAACCAAGGCAGTAAGGCAGTTTTGAATGACTAAGCATGCGTGGCGGACCCGACAGCTTGCTTCAACAATTACGCTTGAAAGGCTCACCCTTCGATGCAATTTGAATACTCCGAATGCAAGCGAGCCGAGACGCCGCACTGTGGGCTTCCGAGCACGCCCCGCAGCGACATTGGCGGCTGTGCAAGGTCTCGAATCCATTTGTAATCCATCACTTTCAGCAGGTGTTTATGCGTCTCCACTGTCTATTTCAACGACGATGCCGTCGAGCAATTTCCGCCTCATATTGTGAAAATGCCTCCAACGAAAGAGCAGACTTTGTTCTCCCTGTTCATAACCAATTGATGCCGGGCGCAAATGCTTGACATTATCATGTCAATTCATGCGTGCTGCCTGCTCGGTACCGGAGTACGGATGTCCAAAGATCGTGGTTTGGGTTCACCGCATCGTGAATGCAATTGTATGCCAATTCATGTCATGATTATAATTTTTATTCACTAAGGTTCTAGGGTGGGTAGCTTTGAGGCCGGCACCTGCTTTAACAGTTTCAGCTGTCGTGGTGGCGCAGCGTCTGCCAATTTGCGCGACAACACCTCAGCCCTGCGAACCTTTGTAGTTTATATATCAACCATCATGCAGCAACTCCACGCCCGCACGGCGGCGGGGGCGCAACGCCCCTTGTGCATCGCCGGACGCAGCGGCATCCGCCCTCGCGCCCTCTTCTCCGGCCCCGCCCTGCATCCCCGCCCCAGCCACCTTTCCTCTCCCGCCAAAACTGCCTCGCCAGCGCCCTCCCCGCTGCGCCCCGGCCAGCAGTCGGGCCGCCCCACCGGGCCGCGCTCGCGGATGGTGCCGCATGGCCTGCCCGACCCGCTCGCCGTGGGCCTTTTCTTCGCCCCCGGCCTGGCCGCCTTGGTCTACGCGTATATCCGTGGCAAGGGCAACCTGACGGACGGTCTGAGTCGTCTGCTGACGGAGGTTAGCCAGGGCTACTTCCAGCCCGATGTGGGCGGCAAGAACATCCCGGTGGCACAGGGCGAGCTGAGCGACCTGGCGGGAGACCAGCCGCTGTTCAAGGCGCTGTACCAGTGGTACGGACGAGTACGGAAGAGTACGGGAATACGGATGGGGCGGACTGTGGAGTATCCGGGTTGTGGCATGCGGAGGATGGGGGAGTGTGTGTATGTGTGTGTAGCGCGGGGTTGGGGGGCGCATCCGGCACGGGGTGCGGGTCGTTGGGTGTCGTTGGAGGGGACAGAAGAGTGAACCATTTTGTCGTGGGGTGGGATGGGGGTGGGGTGGGGTGGGAGAGAAAGGAGACACGCTCGTGGCTGGTGACGGTGACGGTGCAGTTGTGCGGGTGGTTGACGGGGCCGTTGCAGGCTGACGGTGCGCCGCCGCTGTGTCGAGTCGTGTCGGACTGGAAGTGCCGGTCTTGTGTGAGCGACGGCGGCGGGGGAAGGGTGACCGAGGGGGGCGGTGAGGAGGGCGACCGGGGAAAAGGGAAGGAGGGGGGCGATGACGGGGTGGGGTGGGGTGCTTACGTTCGGGGCTGCAGGTGCGTTTGGGACTGTGGGATTGTGGAATTGTGGGATTATGGGAGTGTGGGATTGTGGGGTTGCTTCCCCTGTCCGCCCCTGGCCGCCTGTTCCCTCAACACCCAAGCGCATGCAGCCCTTCCTCTCCCCCAACCACACCCTCAACCCACAGCTGGTTTACCCGACTGCCGCCCTCCTTTCCTCCCCCCTCCCCTCCTCTCCCCGCTCCCCTTCCCTTTTTCCAGCGGGGGCCCCGCTGCCGCCGTTGTGGCTCGCCCCTTCCCTCCTCCGCTGCCTCGCCCATCTCCCAAAGCCCTCCCCCAATCCCCCCCTTACCCTCCCCTCCCCTCCCCTCCCTTTTTCATTGACGAGAGTGAGCGAGACCCAACTGACAAACCCTCCCCTCTCCCGACCCTCCCTTCCCCTGGCCCCCCGCAGGTTCATTGACAGTGGCGGTGTGTACAAACTGGTGTTCGGACCCAAGGCCTTCATCGTGGTTTCGGATCCCGTCGTGGTACGACACATCCTCAAGGTGGGGACCGTGTCTGTGTGTGCGTGTGTGTTTTGGCAGGGGGGAACGGGGAAGTGTTTGGGGGTGGGTGGCTGGGATGGGAGAAGGAGGCGGAAGGGGAGCGAGGCAGGCCGCGGTGTGGACTGAGCGGAGTGAGTGTGGGGGGATGGGCAGAGCGTGAGGTGAGGTGGAGGATGAACGGGCCGAGAAGAAATCGACAATGCAACCAAAAATTCAAGATTCAAGATCCACGATCCAAGCCAGCCAGTCCTCTCCGTTGCGTCAGCCAGTCAGCCTGTCCTATCCCCCCATCTTTAATTTACCCCCCACCCCCACTCTTCAAATCCCCATCCCAAACACTCCCTGACCCACCCCTCCCCTCAGGAGAATGCCTTCAATTACGACAAGGGGGTGTTGGCGGAGATCCTGGAGCCCATCATGGGCAAGGGCCTTATCCCCGCCGACCTGGACACGTGGCGTGTACGGCGCCGCGCTGTCGTACCTGCCTTCCACCGGCAGTACTACGAGGCCATGGTGGGCATGTTTGCTCGCTGCAGTCAGAGATCCGTCGACAAACTGGAGGGCGCCATTCGGGCGGGACAGGTGGGGGGGGGTGATTGGGTGTGTGTGTGTGGGTGGGTGAGGGGGGGGGTTATCCACGTATAGGCCGGGGGGGGGGTTGTGTTAAGAGTGAATGAAACAGAAAGCCCTGCGGAGGTTGTAGTCTGAAGGGGGAGGCGCGTGTGTGTGTATATGTTGGCGGGGCGGGGGCGCTGGTTGTGGGCGGGCTGGGGACTGAGCGGCGGGGCGGGGCGG
The DNA here is from genome assembly GCA_030267565.1 of Pleodorina starrii. Taxonomy (NCBI): domain Eukaryota; kingdom Viridiplantae; phylum Chlorophyta; class Chlorophyceae; order Chlamydomonadales; family Volvocaceae; genus Pleodorina; species Pleodorina starrii. The sequence continues at coordinate 954,928 of BRXU01000022.1, read as the reverse complement.
GCGGGAATGGACCGGGCGTAGCGCTGTAGCGCACCACCCCGAACCAGCTACCCACCCGGTAGTTGGAAGCCCGGTTAGACGCGACTGTCGCTCTCTCTCGTGGCTGCCCCCGCCTCTCCTGCCGGCACCTGCCGACTGCTCCGGTCTCTGCTGTCAACTCCGCTTTCCCCGCCTTTCCCTCCCCTCCCCTCCCTCCCAACCCCATCTAACCCATTTTATTGCTCGCCTTCGGTTTGCTTGACCCCGCGGGTTCCTTTGCTCGTGGCCCACCCCCCCTCCCCTCCGATGCTCCCCCCCTCCCCGCTCCCCCACCCCCCACCCCCCTCCCACCCCCCCTCTCCCCCCCCCCTCAGGGCTCCGCTGTTGTGGACATGGAGTCCGAGTTCCTGTCCCTGGGTCTGGACATCATCGGACTGGGGGTGTTCAATTTCGATTTCGGGTCCATTAACGCAGAGTCGCCCGTCATCAAGGTAGGGGGCTGGGGGGGGCTGGGGGTGGGGGGCTGGGGGGGGAACCTGTGTGTGTATGCGGGTGAGGGGGGACGGGGAAGGAGGCGGGGGGCGGGGATGGAGGTGGTGTTTGGAGATGGGGTAGGGGTTGAAGAAGGAGGGGAGAAGGAGCAGCACCAGGGAGTGTGGAAGCAAACGAAGTGAAACTGAGCGAAGCTGGACGAAGCTGCATGGGAGGGGGAGGGGGAGGGGGTGGAGCGGACTGCCTTTTGCCCTTCAGTCGGTCAGTGACCGACCTTGAGGTGTGGGGGTGGGGGGCTGATGGGGGGCTGATGGGGGGCTCGAGCTCCGTCAGTAGTCGTATGTGGTATGTCGTATGTGGTCGTATGTGGTATGTGGTATGTTCCCCCCCTGCGCCTACCCCCCGGCCCCGCGCGCCACCGACCGACCTGCCAACCTCGTGCCCTGGCCCCCCGTGACCTGACTTGCCGTACACACAGGCCGTGTACGGCGTCCTGAAAGAGGCCGAGCACCGCTCCACGTTTTACCTGCCGTACTGGAACCTGCCCCTGGCGGATGTGCTGGTGCCCCGGCAGGCCAAGTTCAGGTGTGTGTTGCGGGGGGGGGGGGGTAGTCATGGGGGGGTGGGGGTGGAGAATGTGTGTGTTTGGGGAACGGTGAGGTATAGGAGAGTCAACCCGCAGTGCCCTAGCACCCTCTACCCGACCCCACCCCCGTCCATCCCCCCCCCCCTCCTTTCCCTCCCCACCTTCATCCTTGTATCGGGTGTTCTTACTCCCCCTCGGCCCCCCCTTCAACCAATACACACACACGCCTCCCCCCCCTCCCCCTCCCCCCCCCAGACGCGACCTGCGTGTGATCAACGACTGCCTGGATGACCTGATCCGTCAGGCCCAGGAGACCCGGGTGGAGGAGGACGCGGAGGCGCTGCAGAACAGGGACTACTCCAAGGTGTGTGTTGGGGGGGGGGGGGAGGGGGAGTGCGTCCTTGGTGCGGGTGGGGGTGGGGGTGCGGGTGGGTTCCGGGGGCTGGGGCCTGGGGAGAGGGGAGTGAAAGCGAGGAGTTGGGGGAAGGCGGGCAATGGGGTGCGATCGCAGGGACCATTTTCAGGGTTGGTTTTGGTTTTAGGGTTTTTAAGGGTGGTTTTAGGGTTTTAGAGAAGCGCATGGGTCAACTGAAGACCCCACCGCCACCGCAACCCCCACCGCCCCTTGTCCCCCTCCTTCCCCCCCTTCTTCTCATCCGCGTGCGTCATTGCAGCCGGTCGACTTTTGCCCATTGACACTGTTTTCCTCCCCCCTCTTCTTCCCCTCTACCCCCTCTTCTTCCCCCTTCCCCCCCTTCCCCCCTCCCCCCTTCTGCCCCCCCCCTCAGCTCCGCGACCCCTCCCTGCTCCGCTTCCTGGTGGACATGCGCGGCGAGGACGCCACCAACAAGCAGCTGCGTGACGACCTGATGACCATGCTCATAGCGGGCCACGAGACCACCGCGGCGGTGCTGACCTGGGCGCTGTTCTGTCTGGTGCAGTCACCGGGGGTGGAGGCGAGGCTGCGGGAGGAGATTGACGGAGTGGTGGGGGACAGGGTGCCCAGTGAGTGGGGCGGGGAGGGGAGAGGGAGGGGAGAGGGGAGGGGAGGGGAAGGGAGGGGGGGAGGGGAGGGGAGGGGGGGAAGGGAGAGTGTGGGGGGGGGAGGGGTTTGAGAGTTCGATGAGGCGCCGGGTGGATGATACGCAAGGGGCTGGTTGCAGCAGTTTTGGGGACAAGGAGACGCGTTTGCACACGTCCAGGGGTTGCCGTACCCTACCACACGTACCCCCGCGGTCCCCCAGACGCTGCCTTCTTGTCATCCTCCGCCCGCGCGCTCGCTCCCCGCCCCCTCCCTCCTCCCCCCCCCTCCCTCCTCCCCTTCCCAATGCTTCACGCCCTGCCATGTACCTCTTCCCCCGCGCCCCCGGCCCCCTCTCGATCGATTGACCACCCGTCGTCCCCCCCCCCACACACACTCCCCCTCCCTCCCTCCCTCCCTGTCGTACAGCCCTGGACGACATCAAGGCCATGCCGTACCTCCGCGCCACGCTGGGCGAGTCTCTCCGCATGTACCCCCAGCCGCCCATCCTCATCCGCCGGGCCCTTAACGAGGACACCCTGCCGGCTGGGCTGGGGGGTGACCCGGGGGGTTACCCCATTGGCAAGGGGGCCGACCTCTTCATATCGGTGTGGAACCTGCACAGGTGGGGTGGCGGGGTGGGATTTGGGGGTGAGGGGGGTGGGGTTTGGGGGTGGGGGTGGGGGTGAAAAGAAGATACCGCAGCGGAGGCGGAGACGGAAACGGCGTTGGTGGTGGTGGGGGGTGGGGGGATTTGGGGGTGGGGGTGAAAAGAAGATACCGCAGCGGAGACGGAGACGGCGTTGGTGGGGGGGTGCGTGGTAGTGGGGAGGGTTGCATGTTTGCTTGTTACCGTGGGCCACGAGGTAAGAGGTAAGGGGGCATCTTGGGACAGGCGTGTGTGTATGTGTGTTCTGGGGAGGGGAAGGGGGCGCTCGCCTGCCTCTCATTACACACGTGAAGATGGAGGGTGCTGGGGGTTGGGGTTGGGGGTGCAAATGACGGGAGGGAAAGGGCGGAAAGAAGAGGGAGGGGAGGGGTAGCAGGTAGCAGGGGGCAGGCAGTAGGGGGAACCGCGGCACTGCGCTTGGTGGTTTATGGGTGCGCACTCTTAACCACACCACCACCACACACCACACACCACCACCGGGAAACCATCCGCCTCACATCCCCCCCTTCCCCCTCCCCTCCTCCCGCCTCCCCCCCCCCCCGCAGGTCTCCCTACCTGTGGAAGGACCCCGACACCTTCCGCCCCGAGCGCTTCTTTGAGTCCTTCTCCAACCCGGACTTTGGGGACAAGTGGGCAGGTGGGAGGGCGAGGGAGGGGGCGAGGGAAAAACGGCCCCTGGGGGGGGTGGGGAGGGACGGACGTCGCGGGAAAGCTCCTGGGGGGGTTTGCGGGGCGGTGACACGGGGATGACGACGCGCCAGGATGCCTCACCCGTACCCGTACCCGCGCAGTGCGGTGCGGTGCGATGCAGGGGGGGGGGGTGAAGGGAGGGAACGGTGCAGTGTTGGGGCTCCCCCAGGGGTGGGCTGGGCGGCACCGCGGTCTGAGATGAGGCGGCGGCGGGATACGATCCCCCTCCGCCCCTCCGCCCCTCGCCACATACACACACACCTCCTCCTCCCCTCCCCTCTCCCCCCCCCCCCTCCCCCCCCCCCCAGGCTACCGCCCCGATGCGGTGACCGGCGGCGCCGCCCTCTACCCAAACGAGGTGGCCTCCGACTTCGCCTTCATCCCCTTTGGTGGCGGTGCACGCAAGTGTGTGGGCGACCAGTTCGCGCTGTTTGAGGCCACCGTGGCGATGGCGATGCTGCTGAGGCGATTCGAGTTCCGAATTGAGGGGCCGCCGGAGAAGGTACGGGGGGCCGGGGGCGGGGTGGGGGCGGGAGCGGGGGGTTGGGGGTCGGGGTCGGGGGGTAAAAAAAGAAGATACCGCAAAGCGAAGGACGGAGACGGCGTTAGCGAATGGAGCCGGAACCTGGGCGGGGGGCGGGGGTGGGTGGTGGGGTGGCTTCCACTCCTGGGTGGGTGGCCGGCTGGGTGGGTGGGTGGGTGGGTTGGAGGGGTGGGTGGGTGGCTGAGTGGGTGGCAATGGCCTGAAAGGTGGGTTCCGCCACCGCCTCTCTGCGCTGCGCTGCGCTCCGGCTCCTCCTCACCTCTTCCGCACCTCCCCCGCACCTCCCCCGCACCTCCCCCGCACCGGCTCCCGGCTGCCGCTGCCGGGGGGTGTTGTGTGGTACTGCCGTTGGCGTGTCGTACGTGCATACACATCCGCGTGTGTGCTTGCCCGCTTTCTTGCTTTTTCTTCCGTTGTCGTACTTGCTGTGTCGCGTGTCTGTACTTGCAGGTGGGTATGGCGACCGGTGCCACCATCCACACCGCCAACGGGCTCCACATGCGGGTCAGCCGCCGCCGGGTGCCGCCGGGGGGCGACCAGGCGGCGGCGGCGGGGCAGCAGCGGGAGCCGCTGGCGGTGTGAGGGCTCCGGGGAGGGTTGGGGGAAGAAGAGGAGGAGGAACAGCAGGCGAATGAAGGAGGAGGGGCAGGAGGACGAGGAGGAGGGGCAGTGCGCGCCGGAGACGAGACCGGCTCCCGAATCCCGGCGAACCGTTCGATACCGCACCGAACCGAACCGCATCGCATCGAGTCGAGTCTCCGAGGGGCGGCGCATTCGGGCTGCGGGGCACAACGGCACCACCGGAGCCCACATCGCATCACATCGCATCGCTCGGCGCAGCGTATCGCAGCGCACCACGGTTGAATGGCGGATCGAATGGCGGTTCGAATGGCCCCGGTCCCCCCGCCCTACCGCCTTACCGCCAGCCCTATGTTGGGGCCGCCGCGCGGGGCTGGCCAGCGGGTGTTGTCATATTAGGACGTGTCATGAACTCATGATGACACGTCATCTTGTTGTTGTTATTGCGGATTCGTTGGCCTGTGCGCGGGAGTACCGGACCCCACTCGGGTTGGGTTTGGGTGGTGCAGTGGATGAAAAGGAGGGGGAGGAGGGGAGGAGGTCTGGGTCCGGCCGCTTGGGTTTGCCCCCCGGTCTGCGGTATTCCGCGCCGTGGGGAACGGGCGGGGGGAGGAGGGGGAGGGGTGAGGAGGAGGGTGCTGCGACGGAGGACGGTATGTGTGTGTGTGGCAGTCGTGATGGCGGTTGCGTGTTTGTGAGTCCCAAACGCCCCCGTCATTGTTTTTTGCAATTTTGATGCACCTTCTGCCGCTGTCTGTCTGTCTGTCTGTCTGTCTGTCTGTCTGTCTGTCTGTCTGTCTGTCTGTCTGTCTGTCTGTCTGTCTGTCTGTCTGTCTGTCTGTCTGTCTGTCTGTCTGTCTGTCTGGCGCTGTGTCGTGTTTGTTTTCGGTATATCTCGGGGCGGGGCGGGGTGGGTGGGAATGTCGCGTGGACCGAGTACGGCGCATGCGATGTGCTGTCGGTGATAAGTTTGAACCGGACTGCAAGCCGCTGTGCGTGGATTCATACATTTATGTATGCTTATGTATTGGACTCGGAGCTACATACCGTACTGTACTGCGTCGTCGTAGCAGTCCGGGGACCAGGTCGGCGATGGTTTCGGCTCGGTTTGGTGCTTTTGCTCTCCCGCGCTGCTCGACCTGCCACAGCGGGACCAGCGCCTCTCAGCCCCTTCGGGGGGAGGGGGATCGGGGGGAGAGAGGGCCACTGCGAGGGTCAGCAAAGTCACCACTACCTTTGCAGGACCCTAAATGTGTGACTGGGCCTGATTGCGGCGCACGCAAGCCATCCCGTGCGTTTTGAATCTGACCTCTCCTGACCTCGGGCTGGCTGGCTGGCTGGCTGGCTGGGTTGACGACCGGCCCCACTGCCGCTGAAAGGAGGGGGTTATCCACGTATAGGGGGGGGGGGGGAAGTGGCATCGCCACATCCGCCACATTCGGCCCCGCAAATGGCGCAGCAGGCGGGGAAATGTGGGGCTGCGCAACCGGGGGTTCTGCCCCGAGTGATGCTGTCGCGGAGTACGGCAGCATCTTTGGGGGTAGGTTGGCTGCAACGAACCAGGGTACCGTACCTTCCCTTTGCGCTCAGAACAGCCGTCGGATGGAAGCGCCCATCGCTCGCACTGAAGGCCAAGCAACGCACTTTGCAGCTGCATTCATTCCACCCATATGAGTACTATACTGTTGGTGCGGTTGCAATGGACGACGCCTCTCTTCAGGGACCCGAGGGGCAGAGACGACAGACGAGAGCCCAGCGGGCAAGCGGGCGCTGCGCTGCAGCCGGTACGGTACTAGCCGGGGGCAAATGCAAGAGCATTACCAGGCCAGGCAGCACGAACCACCAGACAGGAAAGCGCAAACCCGGGGGGGGAGGGAAGAAGGAGGGGGGCAGAAACAGCACAGCAACCCGGCACAGATCCCCGGGGCAGCGAAGACCCGGAACTTGCCACCGGGCGATGGCCTTTCCGTAAGACGCAGAGTCCGCCCCTTCACACTCCCTGATGCTGCATCCGCGATCCGCCGACCGCGCTCGCTCCCCCGGCTGATACGGTGACGTTCTACGGTACCAGCAACGTTTACCTACTAGCTGTCAGACACAATATTGGCATCTGAGGGTCCGTCTTCACCCTGGAGCTCTGCACCCTGGAGCTCACTGCAACAACACCATCAAGCAGCAACCACAACATACACGCCGTTCAAGCTCCTAGGTTTCACTCGTCCAGGCTCGCCGGAGCCTGGACACGAGCCCACCTGACCTTTGCCGGACGAGGTGAACCCTGTGCCCCCCCCCTCCCCCCCCTGGAGCGAAAGCCGCTGTCGTCGACGGCTGGCGTCGACTGGTCGACCGTTGCATCACATCACATCACATCACATCTGACCTGGTCTGGTCTGGCCCCAGATCCTATCGATTGTGGAGTCGCTGGAATTAATTAACTTTATACAGAGGAGCTTGATAACAGCTACATAGTGCGATTGCTGGAAGGGGCGTCGGCCCGCGGGTGTGTGTGGCGGTTTCCCCCGGCCCACGGGGAGGGGAGTTGTGTGTGGCGACACGCTACACGACGCTACACGACACGACATGCGCATCGTCAAAGGGGGGCGTCGCCGCCACCCAGCAGGGCGCGCACGCTGCCGACAACCGCTCCAGCCAGCCGCCCTTCCTACTGCTCGTTCGATTCTTAGCTACGGCCACGTCTGGTCCCAGTTCTCAGATTCTACGACCTGATGGGGTTGGTTCGCCCACAGCTGATGCAGAGGAGGCCAAGGTCTTCACGGCAAGGTGGGGACTGGAGGGGGGCCACATAATCATCGCTCACACAATATGCCTCACAGCGGGGCCATGTATGCGCTGTGCGTGCTGTGTGGCCTGGTTAAGCTATTCGTCGCCTTGGTCGTTTAGGGTCGTTTCCGCTGCAGTGCACGGCCAGCTTGCTTCACCCGATGGTCTGGGGCCCTTGGTAACAGCAGCAACAACAACAACAATCGCGAAAATATACCGCCTTCCCTCCGGGGGAAGATCCTTTTCCTTGAAATTCTAGAACAGCTCGAACCGCCTCGCCCTTGAACGAAAGCGCTCAACTAGAACGATATATGGTTCAACATCTGTTTGTGAAGACTTGTTTTGGGGTTTAAGGCAGAAGTTGGGTATGCGGCAGGACGCCGGAGTGGCTGGTGGGCCCCGCCGGGCGCGGGGCCCCAATAGAAATTGTCAGGGACCAGTTGTCGGATCGCAACTTGCAAGCCCAGCTGTTTCCAGATTCTATGTAGGAAGTGTATGAAACTGCCTTGAACAGTCATACGATGTGCATGCTTGTATTTGCGGAGCAAGTGAAGCGTGGACGGACACATATGAAAGGCGCCGATGACGCCGAGACGCGCTCGACATCGCCGCGAATCAACCCCGTGCACATTTTCAAGGCATTACATAATTGCACATTCCCGTTTATAGCTTCATTACGTCGACCCATTAACTGAAAGCCGAGGCCCGCGGCTCGCGTATGGGACCGTAGCGGGAACGCCGTTCGGTGACTGTCAGTGGCTGAACCCCAAAAACAAATTCATTTTCCAGTAAACATTTTGCGGAAGTAGCTTTGAAACGTTATTTGATAGCCGATTTCTGGAATTTTCGTATGTTCCGACTAGCAACGGAACACCGTTATGGTCGTTAGTTGCATACGAAACAACGAAAGGTAGACGGTAGATCAAGCAGTCCGTGGAAGTGGCCTGGCGGACAGCATAGAGCTTTTGCTTATACCAGTAAGAAAGTTTTATTGCGCATGCAGCCGGAAAGGCGTAGTCGTATGAAAGAAGCTTCTGCGTGCATGTCCGTCAGACGAGGCAACCGTACCTGGCGAGCAACGTATATACTTAGCTAATATAAAGGTGGACCTAGTGTCATACTCACTATCATAATTAATGTTTGCATTATATTATTACTTTGGCTGTTTCGGGTCGGAGCCATTACGTTCGGCAGAAGCGCAGTAAGCAGTAATTATTTGTCATAGTTGGCCATTCATCAAGCCAAGTAACTCTGTGGAGCGACGGTCTGGTAAGTCCAATGTAGGTCGGTGTGCTGCCTCGGCTACGGGAATGTCGATGCTAGTAAAAGTTACCGCCGGTTTATTACGTCCTCGGGCCTCAAACTTTGCATCGCCCATGCACCCTGATACAGAACAACGATCTGCATCAAGATGGCATCTAGGTGGATGCCCGTCGTGGTTGCACTGATCGCCCTGATGTCCATCGGTGAGACTGAAGGATGTGCAGAACCTGCCGCACGGGCCAGATGTAATATTTGTGCTGTGCCACGCTATTTCTATATGTATCACGTAAATTTTAGGACAGGATCGCTCCTTTGCCAATCTTTGCTGAAAAGCCAGCGGTGTCTAAGCACATTGCTGATGCCTGTCTGCGCTGTCAGCGCTGTGGTGTCTCGATCTCCGCAAGGGTCGGCCTTTCAACCAAACTTTTTCTTGTTAACCAAATGATGCAGGGACGTTTGCGCGTGAGGATGGCAAGGGGAAGGGTGGCGTTGAGCCCCTCTCCCTCGTCAAGCCTTCGGAGGGCAACGACACCCACCCCGCCCACCCTCCCCTGCCGTACAACGTCAGCCGTCCGGACTGCAACGGCACGAAGAACTCCACTGAAGGCGGCAAGGGCGGCCACGGGCGCGGTCTGCTGGGCAAGGGCGGCGAGAAGGGCGGTTTTGGCGGCGCTTTCCCCAAGCCTTCGGAGGGCAACGAGACCCACCCGCCGCGGCCCGACAACGAGACCCACCCGCCGCGGCCCGACAACGAGACCCACCCCACCCACCCTCCCCTGCCCTACAACGCCAGCCGCCCGGACTGCAACGGCACGAAGAACTCCACTGAGGGCGGCAAGGGCGGCCACGGGCGCGGTCTGCTGGGCAAGGGCGGCGAGAAGGGCGGTTTTGGCGGCGCTTTCCCCAAGCCTTCGGAGGGCAACGAGACCCACCCGCCGCGGCCCGACAACGAGACCCACTCCGCCCACCCTCCCCTGCCGTACAACGTCAGCCGTCCGGACTGCAACGGCACAAAGAACTCCACTGAAGGCGGCAAGGGCGGCCACGGGCGCGGTCTGCTGGGCAAGGGCGGCGAGAAGGGCGGTTTTGGCGGCGCTTTCCCCAAGCCTTCGGAGGGCAACGAGACCCACCCGCCGCGGCCCGACAACGAGACCCATTCCACCCACCCTCCCCTGTCCTACAACGCCAGCCGCCCGGACTGCAACGGCACGAAGAACTCCACTGAGGGCGGCAAGGGCGGCCACGGGCGCGGTCTGCTTGGCAAGGGCGGCGAGAAGGGCGGTTTTGGCGGCGCTTTCCCCAAGCCTTCGGAGGGCAACGAGACCCACCCGCCGCGGCCCGACAACGAGACCCACCCCACCCACCCTCCCCTGCCCTACAACGTCAGCCGCCCGGACTGCAACGGCACGAAGAACTCCACTGAAGGCGGCAAGGTCGGCCACGGGCGCGGTCTGCTTGGCAAGGGCGGCGAGAAGGGCGGTTTTGGCGGCGCTTTCCCCAAGCCTTCGGAGGGCAACGAGACTCACCCGCCGCGGCCCGACAACGAGACCCACCCCACCCACCCTCCCCTGCCCTACAACGTCAGCCGCCCGGACTGCAACGGCACGAAGAACTCCACTGAGGGCGGCAAGGGCGGCCACGGGCGCGGTCTGCTGGGCAAGGGCGGCGAGAAGGGCGGTTTTGGCGGCGCTTTCCCCAAGCCTTCGGAGGGCAACGAGACCCACCCGCCGCGGCCCGACAACGAGACCCACCCGCCGCGGCCCGACAACGAGACCCACCCCACCCACCCTCCCCTGCCCTACAACGCCAGCCGCCCGGACTGCAACGGCACGAAGAACTCCACTGAGGGCGGCAAGGGCGGCCACGGGCGCGGTCTGCTGGGCAAGGGCAGCGAGAAGGGCGGTTTTGGCGGCGCTTTCCCCAAGCCTTCGGAGGGCAACGAGACCCACCCGCCGCGGCCCGACAACGAGACCCACTCCGCCCACCCTCCCCTGCCGTACAACGTCAGCCGTCCGGACTGCAACGGCACAAAGAACTCCACTGAAGGCGGCAAGGGCGGCCACGGGCGCGGTCTGCTGGGCAAGGGCGGCGAGAAGGGCGGTTTTGGCGGCGCTTTCCCCAAGCCTTCGGAGGGCAACGAGACCCACCCGCCGCGGCCCGACAACGAGACCCATTCCACCCACCCTCCCCTGTCCTACAACGCCAGCCGCCCGGACTGCAACGGCACGAAGAACTCCACTGAGGGCGGCAAGGGCGGCCACGGGCGCGGTCTGCTTGGCAAGGGCGGCGAGAAGGGCGGTTTTGGCGGCGCTTTCCCCAAGCCTTCGGAGGGCAACGAGACCCACCCGCCGCGGCCCGACAACGAGACCCACCCCACCCACCCTCCCCTGCCCTACAACGTCAGCCGCCCGGACTGCAACGGCACGAAGAACTCCACTGAAGGCGGCAAGGTCGGCCACGGGCGCGGTCTGCTTGGCAAGGGCGGCGTGAAGGGCGGTTTTGGCGGCGCTTTCCCCAAGCCTTCGGAGGGCAACGAGACTCACCCGCCGCGGCCCGACAACGAGACCCACCCCACCCACCCTCCCCTGCCCTACAACGTCAGCCGCCCGGACTGCAACGGCACGAAGAACTCCACTGAGGGCGGCAAGGGCGGCCACGGGCGCGGTCTGCTGGGCAAGGGCGGCGAGAAGGGCGGTTTTGGCGGCGCTTTCCCCAAGCCTTCGGAGGGCAACGAGACCCACCCGCCGCGGCCCGACAACGAGACCCACCCCACCCACCCTCCTCTGCCCTACAACGCCAGCCGCCCGGACTGCAACGGCACGAAGAACTCCACTGAGGGCGGAAAGGGCGGCCACGGGCGCGGTCTGCTGGGTAAGGGCGGCAATGTCTCCTCCTCCCCCAAGCCCTCCGCTGAGAGCCGCAGTGCCTCCCCCAAGCCCTCTGCCGACGCCCCGGCCGGCAGCCCTCCGCCTGCTGCTGCGGGGGGTCGCGGGGGCCGCAAACTCCTCCGCGACACCGCTCAGCCCCAAATGGAGGTTGCGCAACTGCTGCAACTGCAGCGGGTTGAGCTAGATGCCTAATTAGCGGAACGAAGTCAAGTCGGAGAGGCCGATTGGTGAGTGCAAGTGGATGTTAGCGAGCGTGCTACGTAGTCTTGTTTCACCAAGTTTCACATTCGCGCCCTCCAAGCAAGCTCCAAGGGGTCCTCTTTATTTGCAGACATGTTGCCAGCCATGTTATTGCGTGTCTGCATCGCTTCTTCCGGTGTCCATTCGACAGCTTAATGACATAATGAGTACCGGTAGTTGCACGTCGCACGTGGCAGTTGTTACCGTAGTTTGAATGGCCGGTGACCTAGCCGATATATATAGCTATATAGAATGCAAGGATTACAAGGGGAGCTATATAGCATCAATCGCACGTGAGAAGATTCGGCATGTCATTTTTTGGGAACGCACACTTAATCCTAATCACACCCCGGGCGTCATATTCTATTCCGGCTTGGCGTCCGCCGTTCTGGTATACTACAATGCCCACTGACCGTTTGAGATCCATATATAGGGCCCACTAGACTCACACACATATACATGCGCCTGCCTGTGCCTACACTGCCGCTGATCACGTGCACTCCCGGGCACGAACGCTTTGTTTCATCACGTCTTCACGGCAACCTGCCTGCTGCTGATAAAGACAAATTTATTCCTACTTACCTGCCGTCGCCGCCCCCCCGATCCCCACGCAGGCACGCGGCCAAGCAATTGCAAGTGCACGTACGTACGGCTGGGTGCTTGGACTGCATACTAACGGCGGTTAGTCTGCCGGCGGTTGCTGCTGGACTGCCAGCAGCTAGCAATCATAATGCGTACTGCATGCGAACAGAAGTAGTCTCCGTCGGCGGGATGGTTTCGGACGGAGGAAGCTGGGACGACCGCTGTCTCGGGGGGGGGGGGCGTGACCTGATGAGAGACCTACCCGGGCGGAGCAAGCTGCTACAGAGCTGGCCCTAGGAACAAATAACCAATCTAGGGCTTGTCGTCGTTGGTGGGCGTGATCATTGGCTCGGGTCGCAGTTTCAGCAGCCTTATTTAGATGCTTGGATGGTGACGGCCGGGAGAGAGGGAGGGAGGCAGGGCAACGTACGTACGGCACGCATACATCGACTGCCGGACGATACATTCACTGCGGGTTTGCCACGCCGCCTCATCGCCTTGCTGATTGTGGCTCTGTGACTTTGTTTCTATCAATGGAGGGACGTTAGGCGGCGGGTTGCGAGTGCACGGCGAACCGTGAAACGTTGTGTATGTGCATGTATGGGCGGGGGTCGCGAGGGCGGGCGGGCGGCTGCGGGTTGAACGCGGTGCGTGTGAGATAGATGCGTGGATCTGTGTCATAGATAGGGGCAATCCGCCTATTCGATTGTTTCCGTGTCTCTCTGGCGGTAACTTGGGTGCCGCTTCCCGTCTGTCCGTTCCTGGGAACGGAGGCGGAATTCCGTTTAGTGCCAATGAAGGTTTTGATGGTATTCGATTCATTCGGATCGCGGTCGTGCGCGCATGGCAGCAGGCTGCAGGAGGCTGGCATTTCTCATTATTGTGTCCAGCTGTAGGCCGGTAACGTAACGCGGGAAGTTGAGGGAAGGTATCGCTCATCATGCTCATGCGGTTCCGTTTCTTTTGCGGTGGGATGCAAGTACCGTAAGCGTGCGTGCGGTGCCCGCCCATGCGTTGATGAGGAGGGTAATAAGATGAGGGAAGGGGGGTCATGTGGTTGGTCCCAAAGATGAACCGACAAGGGGTTGGTTTCGGCTTCCTTGAAGCCGGAAAAAGGGCGGGGCCCCACTGTACGGGTTAAGTTGAGTGCTAGGGCGGCGAGGGCGTGAAGTGTGAGAGTGTCGACATTCCTGCTGATAGACAGCCAGAGCGTTTTCCGGAAATGCCTGCTAGCCTAGTCGTTAGCAAGGCCTGCCGGCGCCGCGCGAAGCGCGTCATCCCGTCGGGTGCATGAGCGCATGTGCGCATCGACCGAAATACGGCATTTCCAAAGCGAGCGGCGAGGGCGTCAACTGTGAGAGTGTCGACATTCCTGCTGATAGGCAGCCAGAGCTTTATACCTGACATGCCTGCGGCTTCAGCAATCCGACCCATGTTTAGCATCGCGCGCCGTCTCGGCACTGTGCAACTCTTCCGGCCAGCGCATTGGCTGAAGTAACTTGGCAGTAGACATGGAGTGTATCATTTACACATCACGCAGGCTGACTTGCCAATAGAAGGACAGCGGAACTGTTTGCGAGGGTTGCGACGACGTGCAGTTGCCGACGAGAGTGCACAGGCTTCGCTACTGAGGTATTCGCCGTAGAGGAGGCTTGACTCCTTTAACATTAGGACAGGGAATGTAGAAGTCCATCCCCTAGGTTGCTGACTGGACTTGTTGGGCGGCCCGCAGAAGACCGCTGCATCATGCGTGCAATTTGCGGCTTGGCGTCCAACAACCAGCAGTTTGCCCCTCATGGTTTGCTCCTTGTAACCTTTGTAATAGAAATGTGCGTCAAGTCGGTCGGACCGGCTAGCAGAGCTGCTGTGGTGTGGTCGCGGGAAGAATGTTCGCAATGCAAACTTAGTTGGTCGCCGAAACGAAGATTCATTTCACGCCGTCATGTCAGAATTTCACGTTAAGGAACGATGAATCTTCTGGAATTAATTATAGGCCGAGAGGTGTTGGTTTGACCTCGGCCGCGGTCCATGGAGACTGCCAAACTGGTTTTTACTCATGTGATGTTGGGTTCCAATAATAAATTTACCGTGCAATAAAGAATGTAATCTTTTACTTCTGCAGACTTTCCGTTGGCCGAAAGTCTACACTTGTCCAATTACTTCCCAGCCAGATCCCAGAACCCAGACACGGACATGGGCAATCCTACAGGGCGGGGCCCCCCTGGGCGCTTCGCGCTGGGGCCCCGCCCAAAAATTCATTTTGGATATTTTCGCAGGGCTGTAATTTCGAATCTAAGATGCATGCAGCCCCCCAAGCAAACTTTTCTAAGATGGAGGGTTGGGGCCCCCGTCTTTCAGCCAAGATGGGAATGTGGCCCCCCTCCGTCAAGCTCAAGATGGGGATACCGACCCCCCTCAAGGCACTTCAGACGACGAACGCATTCCCATCACCGCACTCTCAGATGTGCATTCTGAGCCCGACATTGCTGTACGGTTGAAGCGTTGAACAGCCGTGCAGGCAGCAACTGTAACCTTTGTTAGGCTTGCCTTCCAGTCTGGCTTAAGTGCGCATGTTATCAAACAATTTGCTATCCTACCATGCTTGCTTTCTTATTATAATGTCGCCTACAAACACCCGGACAACCTTCTTCGTTCTTGTACGCGCAAATCAATGAACAGGAGGGGACAGGATATGCAGAACTTTACTATAATGCATCCTTTGGCTCGGGCGTGTCAAGTTGCGCAGTCCTGGCAGGTTGCTTTGCCGAGTGCACCACGGTGCACCTCCTGTCATGTCATCCACCACAAAAATTGCCAGCCGCGTTGATCGTTTGTATTACGAGGGCTTTCGTTTTGAGCTAAAAAATAGCCGATTTGGCACTTCTTTCAAAAAAGCTAGGTCACATCGGCAACTTTTTCAGTAAGGCCTCAGGGCCAGATGACAAAGCTTAATGTTCTACAAAAGGTTAGGAATAAATAAACTTTGCAAAGCTGAAATGTTGTGAGGTTGTAGTAGGGTCAGGGGTGTCACTGTACGATACCAGGTACGTTCCGAGCTCGCCACTTAGTGCGGCTGAGCAACGGGCTTTGCAGCAGGCCTACATGTGGGGTTGCACACGACATCTTAGGACGGAGCTGAGGGGTTGGTGCTGCTGTCTATGGATGGTGCTGGGGGGTCCCCAGACCCAAGCCGAGATGAGGCAGGACACCCTTGCAAAACAAGTGAAGATGGCTTGGTGACCCCCCGCACACATATCTAAGATGGATGATAAGACACCCTTGGAATTATCTTAGAAGTGCCGAAGGGGGGCAGTAAACCTATCTAGATGAGCAGATGAGGGACCGACCCCCCCCCCCCAAAGATGAGGATGAGTGACCCAAGTTATTACCCTCCGGTTGATGTGATCGTGGTGTCGTACATAAGGGGCACGAGCCGCGTGGCGCATAGTGGTGAAAAGTCACTGCTGCAATTGATTTTGAAGTGCTATATATGAACCATTCGCGTATTGGTATTGCAGTAGTGCAGTGGCAGGTGCCGTACGTACTGGCCTTTATTAATTGGGTTATCGTCGTGAAATCGATGAAGGCGTGTCAAATCAAGGTTAGGTACGTAAGGGCAGGGTTGTCAGTTTCCTCGACTGTCAATACGGCTTGTCCGCTAGGTGCGCTATGCATTCATTGTCATTGTCACGAGGTGTGGTTATAATGCATGTAGGTCGTGCGTGCGTAAGAAGATCGCGCGGCGCTTCTTGAGTGACAGGCGTTGCATTGTATAAGCTTGGCAGCTAGGCTCAGTTTTGGGTCCGGGTAAAGGATTGTTTACGCTGGACCGTAAGTCCTAGCGTGGGTTAAGGGAACAGACTGATGCCTCATCTATCGGCGGGTACAGCCCACTACCGCGGTGACCGCCTTTTTGACCAAGATGGGTTACTTCTCCCACCCACTCCGTGTCTGGGCTCCGTCTCACTCAGATCATATCTGGGTACCCGCACGCATTCTTCTCAGATATGCCAGACACATCACTGTTGGGTCCGGGTCCTGTTCTCTCAGCCATGGCAGATGGCAACCCCGGGGTGCCCCTGGGGTAGGATGAACAGTCCGTCTAGCCTGCTGTACGGCTAGCGACCGGTGTGAAAGCTGGTCCCCATTGTAATGATTGCGCGCATCCCAACCATCCCCTGAAATCTCCTGCCAAGACTAACGGTAACTAATAGCATGCAAGCAGTCCCAAGCTCCTATCCGGCCCATCAAAAGCTAATACTTGCTCCAGCAGCATGTCGAGGCGGAGTGTGTTTCCACTACATACATGATGGACTCTCCAATAGTATCCTTTATTGATTGATCTGTGTGTGGTGTATGTGGTGTATATATTCGACATGCGGCTTCCTGTCCTGGTCGCTCGCTCCGAGCAAAGAGGCCAAGCTGCCGGGCTGGGGGGAAGAGCGAGTCGCCGGGCCGGACGAGGCAAGAACCGGACCGTGAATGCCGAGGCCTTACACAGCAGGGAAGCTTACAAAGCAGGGAAGCTTACAAAGGGAGGCTTACGGCGTCCAAACTGCACTTTACGGAGAAAGATACCTTTACGGAGAAAATCCTTTCCCAGAGTGGAATCCTACTTTCAACCCGACCCCGGTTTCGCCTACTTGTGAACACGTCCTTACATTTGCGGGACATCGTGAAATGCGGCGCGTTTTTCATTAGTCTTAAGCGACTTGCTCAAATTTTTGGCTTAAAATAGAATTGTGAGATGTGCAGGTTAAAGTAACATTGGGGTTCCCAATTTTTTCATGAGAAGCTAGGACCCAGCCACCTTGCTTCCCCCCTAAATCCAAAGTTGCCTAAATATTGGGTGCGCCTAAATTAGCCAGTCAGCGTTTTTCGCGATTGTCTCACTCGATTGTCTCACTTGTCTCATTCGTTTCCGTACACCCATGGCCTTTGTAACCAAACTTGTTTATACATTGCGATGTCATGCAAATAGACGATCAGCGCGGTCTTGCAAAGGTCGTTTATGACATGTTTTGCTTCCGGCGCGAGCGCATCGCCTTGTAGAGTCGATGGCGACTCCTTCCCAGGTCATGTTGCACTTTTGTGACATATCTGTCTTATGTTGATTTTCCCTTACTTTTTGTTCCTTTTGCTTGACTGAGGCGGTTCATGAGCCTTCGGGTTCGTTTGAGCCGTACGAGCTCACTGAAGCTTGTAACATCATCATCATCGTTTATACATATTCATCAAATTGTGCTAGGCGCCAGCTGCGTTAACCTTCCGGACTGGGCCGTCCATGCCGAAACGCGGCGACGCTTTAAAACTTTCGGCCAGTTGTCTTCACCTCGACTTATGACATGCACCAACGCACTGTTATGGCCCTGTTGAGTTGCCTTATTATAACAGTTGCTGTTCCAGTCCTTCTGGCCACTGTCGGCGGCGTAACTGGTGTCAACTTGAAGCGGGCGCGCGCCCGCACACGGGGTCGCCCGCCCACGGGTCAAGCGGCAGCGACAACCTTGACGGCACCCCCAACCGGACATGTCCAGACCTTGGCTTTACTTCACAAAAATGCTATATGAACGCTTGTATTTCGCTAAACATGCGATTGGGCGATACTTTTCCTAACTTTTGAAACGAACTGGTCGACTTCATGTACGAAAGAACGGGCTTGATATCACGTGACATTGGCGGGCTCCATTTCGTTTGAATTCTTCATTTTGAATTAGAGGGTTTCGAAGCCTTCGAGAGGGTTGGGGGGCCGTGGCGGCTGGGTCCTTCCCCCCCTACATACACGGAAACGCCTGGCCGCGGAAACCGGCGGATCCAGCCAACCGACTACGGTGACACTGGAGCGCGAAATCTGCGCGAAATCTGGTTGTAAATGCTTTATTTCGTATAGCATTTTTTGTGGATGGCGGCGAACCTATATGCGAGGTGTCCGCATGAAGAAGCTCGAATTCTCTCCAAATGTCCCTAACTTCGGCCGTATGCCAATCTGTTCAACAAAAGGCCTTATCGACGGCCGCGACGCTCCCAGATTGGCGCTAAGAACTTTTACATATGTATTATATGATGTGACCGCGATAGGAGCGGCCCAAGAGCGGCCCTGGTTTGCGACTGGGATGCTGCTGTTTCGGCCATGGTGCCTAAATCAAAATATGCAAAGCAGTTTTGACCGCCATTATCACGCGCTGAATATGAAGCCCTGTCATTTCAACTTGAAGACATTTCTAGCTATCGACCTTATTATTGTGCCGCAATCACACCAACCGTACGAACCTGCCTAAAAAGGAAATTTGCGCTTTATGCCGCTGTACGGCACTAGGCTTGGGCGAGGGCCTTCCATTATAAAGTCGCTTTGGTCAGAGCCGGAAAACCATCCACGAACCACTTTTTGGTTCGGTAATCTGTCATTATTTATCTCAAAAGGATATCGATGTCGATACTGTATCGTGCCCCCCAAGCCCCAGCGAGCCTTCGCTGGCCGCGGAGCTCCGCGGCAGTGGCGCTGCTGGCGATGGCCGCCGCCTTCATGTGCCTGGGCTCCTTTACATCTG
Organism: Pleodorina starrii; assembly: GCA_030267565.1. NCBI lineage: Eukaryota > Viridiplantae > Chlorophyta > Chlorophyceae > Chlamydomonadales > Volvocaceae > Pleodorina > Pleodorina starrii. The sequence continues at coordinate 936,065 of BRXU01000022.1, read as the reverse complement.
CCCAGGACATTACTGCGGGCTCGAATTGCCAATCCGTGCTGAGCGCCGGAGTTTACAACACGATCAAGACCTCGTCCAGTGACAGCAATTACTATTCGGTGCACCAGGCGGCTTGCTCTGATTTTTCGAGCTATACCTACGAGTAAGTTCATCTTTCTTCGGTGGGCGCCGCCATCGTGTGCTGGCAGGACGTGCGGTTCTGTTACGCGCTGTGGAGTACGAAATCGCACCAGCGTATGAAGCTGGCATCTTCCATCGTGGTCGAGTGTGCTGTTGCGCTGGTGTGCATTTCACGCCGAAAGATACGTACACGTTGGACTGCTGAAATCATAGATGCGCGTCATGACGTGTACTTCTCTGCCGCATGGCCGTGCGTGCCCGTGCACCGCAGCCAATACCTGCTGGACACAGCCAGTTCCTCAACCAGCGGCATGGCGGCCTCTTTTAACACGGCCGCGAAGACCTTCTTTTGGTCGGCCAGTGCGTGGAAGCGCCAGCGGATCACGGTTCTTTTCGTCTTCCAGCCAGGTACGCGCGTGCGTGTGTCTCCTAGATAGCCTTGTACATATGTGGCTGAACCAGCGCAGTGCGCACAGGTAGCTAGGGCACACGCACAGGCATCACATGTCGCCATTTTGTACGAGGTGGTCGGACACGTAGTTGGCGCGGCAAGTTGATCCGTTCCAGATATCCATTCGGCAGCTGCTCGCTATAAAATCCTAGCTTAGTTTATACCCAGCCCTCGTTGTGAACTCCCTGCATGCATGTCAAGAAGTCAAGAAGTATGAGGGGTCTTGGTAGTCTTGGTCGCTTTTGGCGGCTGTACGTGCCGTAGCGAGCTTGATAATTAAGCAGCTTCAGATTCTGTCGTGACATAATTGATCAGCGGCGGCGAGTAGCTAGGGAACGAAAATCCAAAATCCTGGTACTGAAATCCTCAACGAACGCGCGCGATTGCGTGTGGTCGTCCGTGCCTGCCTCCTGTTGCGCTGGTTGCAGTTTTCAGAGGCCAAGACCAAGGCGGCTGCGTACCGCGCTACCAACTGCGGCCAATCCAGGGTAGTCTCCTCCTCTGACACCGCCGTACAAACGCTCTCCCAGTTCATTGAGCCGGCGGTCTACGAGGCCTACCTCTCGTGCATCAACCTCTTTGCCAGCGGCGTCCGCGTCACCCAGACCTCCGGCTTCACGTCCAAGAGTGTGTCGCTGGACATCCGCTTTGTGCCCACCCAGGCCGGCGCCACTGCCTCCTTGAACGGTTACAGCGTGTACCCCCCAACGCGGCCAACTGCACCATCTTTCGTCCGGACGCCGTAAATACGTCGACAGCAGGCAGCAACCCCTTCAGGTTCTCACTGAAGCCTAACACAGTGTACACGCTTTTTTGCCAACTGACAAACAGCACGCCAGCCAACAGCGGATACACGGACGTCAACATCTACACGTGAGTCGTGTGCACACGTGGTCTGCTCTTGCCGTTGTGGTGCGAGTCTGTTTTCCGGGGGGTTCCGGGTGTGGTTTTTTCGCCGCTGGTTGTAGGGTGTTGTGTCCGTTTTCTGTGTCCGTTGCGGTGGGCCTGGGTCTCTCTGTCTCTGGTTAGTTCTTGGTTCGGGCCCCTCGTGCGTGTGGGCTTCGTTTCCCTCCGTGCTCCGCTGGAAGAAGGGGTGACCGGTAGTTCCACCCATGCAGCTGGGATCTTCGTTCGTTCCCCTGACGCTGCCTTTGTCCCCGTCCCAGTCCTGGCTGCGAGTTCTGGACGTTGCTCGTTTTCTCTCTCTCTCTCTGTCATTTTGCGGCGGTTTCGGCTCGTGGTCAGGTGGTTTCGGCTCGCTGGTTTTCCTCGGCTTGCCTGTTGGTTTGGCCTTCCCCGTCCTTGTACTGTAAGGCCCTCGCAGAAACAAAAATGCAGACACTGTTTAGAGCGCACCTCCTATTGACATTAGAAGATTTATACCGAAACCAAGTTATGGGATCGGGGTTTGAATCAGAGGTATAATAACCGGAGCATGGCGGGCTGGTAGTCCCGCCCAGTCCCGCCCGCCGCCCGTCCCATGCATCCCTTAACCAAAATTGATGTTCGTACGTGTGGGCTGCTGAGAATTGCGTTAAGGCTGTCGTTTTGCTCTTGTACCTTTGTTTCATGCACGGGTCTCAATACTGTTGCTAAATTTTATTTACGCTTCATACGCTTCCATCCATGCTCTCATGCTGTACGGCAGGTCCGCATCCGGCACCTTCCATGCCCTGCTTTTCAACCAGCCCGCCCCGTCTCAGCTCACTCAAGCCATCAATCGGATCACGAGCCTTGAGACGAACGTAAGCTGGAGCATGGGGGAACGGTGGTGCGTGTCGCATAGGAAACATGGGCTTGGGTGGTCACAGGCTGTCCATCATCCAAACCCAATCTTCGCTGATTACGACTGCATGTGTACTTACCATCATATACTGAGCATGGGATTGGAATTTGTACATATGCATGAGCACACTTGCTGAAATGTGCGCCTTCACGGTTTCTTTGCGTCCAGGTGGCGAGCGTCAGCACCCGAGTCGATACCATCAACACAGTTGTAAGTATGGCGGGATGGTGGGGCCATGCATGCCGCCAGGGCTCAGGCTCGCGGGCATGCCAGCCAAACATCAGTTATATCGCACGTACGAGCCCTACGTGTACTATCTACGATACTATTTGTCGAAGTCATTCTCCTCCACCACTATCGTTGGGATGGGGAGCACGGTCCGTGAGTGAGTCTAGTCGAGCATGGCCTTCGATAAGTACATCTCAGCAGCCACCAAGTTAGGACCCATGCCATGCCACCCAGGGATTCAGCAGTGAGCGAGATCCAAGTCCGCAGTAGTTCTGTGATCGAGCGCGTCGTGTCGCCCATCCATGACACCGGCATGGGGCGCAGAGCTCGTTACCCCTGGCATTGTGCGCTATCTACACACGCCATTACGTTGCTGTCATAGCTTACATGCATGCGGTCATCGATTCCCGTCAGTATTAATCTTGCAATCACATCCTCTCATTCCGTACGTCAGGCGACGCAAGCGAAGAAAACCGGCGACGATCTGCTCGCTGCAAACCAAGCGCTGACCTCCAAGGTGCGTCTTCCTGCGTGATGCATGTCCTTGAAAAATACATGTTGGCTGCGCACAGCCAACGAAGTTGGCACGCAGCTAGGGCAACGCGCGTAGGGCCTCGGCCTTGCCTAACTATGTATACGAGTGAAGAGTGGCGTTCCCATAGCTTTTAACCTTGGGGTATGTGCTTACTTTCATGCTTGCGGTGGCAGAGGTGCACGGGCCAGGGTAAACCTACAGCCCCCTCACCCTCCCTCACCATCTGCCCGCACGCATAACACAAACCTCGGTGAATGGTTGGGCGTGCGAACTATCCTCAATATTTCATGATTTGTCCCTATCAGCTTGTCCATCCCGACTCGTGTATGCATGTGCGGCGGAACTTTCTCGTCTGAATAATCCTACATGCCACCTGCTGCCTGCAGATTCAAAGCCGCGCCTCTCGCGTCCAGGTCGGCACCTTCGATGTGGAATTCGGCTGGTGCACCGGCAGCTGGGACCGGTACATTAACAGAACAATCACCTTCCCGACTACTTTCGTGAACAGCCCAACGGTTACTGCCTCACTGAGCGTCATTGACGGCTACCAGAGCGCTGATGATAACTTCGTCAGGGTCTACGCAATCGTCCAAACTGTGAGCACGAGGGGCTTCACAATTACGCTGAGGGCCGGGGCGGTGAAATGTCTGTGGCTGCTTTCCGTTTCCTGGACGGCTGTCAGCAATGATGTTTTGGCCTGAATAGGCATTCTTGTCACCAAATACATGCCTACTCTTTCGCTTGCTGCGCGTGATGCTTGTCTGCCATAATCATAATAATGATAATGATACGCCCGGCCGGTAGCCGAGGCGTGGGTTATGGGAGCAGAGGGGTCCCAGTCCCCCCCACCCCCGCGAGGAACTTCAGACTGGTCTGTCGTTGGCTGGTTACGTGCCAGCCGGTTGCGGTTCCGCATGGATCTTACGTTCCATTTGCTTGCGGGTTATAATGCGGCTTCCTTGCTGCCCGTGCCTAGGGTGTGGAGTAGGGGGCGTAGGTTCTTCCTGATAGTGCCCGCAAAGCCGAGCATGCTGCGTGATGGCTTCCTGTGTTGTGTAGCTGACCTTCCATCCGGCCTCCGTGAGGAGCTTGGCCAGTTCTGCATGTTGCTTGTACGGCCTTGTCGTGCTGTTTCTGTGTGTGGTTTGTGTCAGCGGTGTAGCCGACCTCAATAATGTGTACGGTGTGCTGGCTGGGGCCCGGGTTCCCATGTACCCTGGCGCTTGTGCTTCATGGAGGAGCATGTCGGGTATGAGAGGCCGCATTTTGAGGCGTTTCTCATCCGCGATATCCGGGAGCAGCCATTTGGGCAGGCGTGTGCCAGCCACGTAGTCTGGTCGGGTGTCCGCGGGTCAGGCGTCCATTAAAATGTAGCAGCCTCCATTGGACCCCCGGGCTAGCGTACTGGTAATGTTTGGACCGCCTTGTTGTGCCGATGTATATACAAGGCTCGCATTCGGGGATGGAGGCAGCCCCCGGTTGCACAGGGGACAGTGTCCTAACGACGCGGGGAAGATTTGGGGAATGCGTGTCGCCTTGGGTATAAGTGGTGCAACCTTAAGGGCTGCTTGTGTGCTCAGTCTCCTGTATGTGGTCCTGCTGAGGCCTGGAGATGTTAGGGTTTCAGGCAGCTTGCTGTGCTTTCACTTCGACTTTCACTTCGACTTTCTGTTTGTCGGCTCTGTGACTCTACTGGTATGACGACTGTTGTTCATGTTCGTGAGTTGGGCCGGAGGTCTGCTTTGCCTTCAACTTGACTGTCCGATTCAAGGGTCGACACCCTGTCCGTGGCAACGCACAATGGAGGCTTGATGACTGGTGGTGGTTTGTGCGTGTAACTGTACGGTCGATCGGGATTTGTTTGGTGGGGAAGCCACTTATTCATGTCTCGGGCTCGTAGATTCGCAGCTCATCAAAACTACTGGAATCCCACCGGTCGTATCCAGTCGTATCTACCCGTCTATAGACGATCGACGAAGCCTGCCGACTATATACATACCACCCTCTCCATTCACTGACAGCTGCACGTATCCATCCATTGACAAAGCAGGATTGTTATGGTGGCAGATCACGGAGCTAATTCTGTGCGGATAGATCGAAATCTACATGCATTGAATATTCCTGACTAGCTTCGTACATCCATCCGGCATATAATCCATTGTGTATATACCCTCGCTCCAACTATATGCGATGGTATACATACCAAGGCTTACCACGAGTCGAGTACATACGGTATACGTGCGGGGCTGTATAAATATACGACCCCATGAATTACATACTACCCAAACAAATACAGACGCTGCGCGGGTTGACTGTCGTCCCAACGACGGACGATAGATAGGCCCTGGCAACTAACGAAGGGCCTACGTACCAATAAGCCCTAGTCCAGCAATAGACGGAGGACGGACGAACGAACGGATGGACGTACTGGCGCGTGGGTGGGTGCGTGGGTTGGGTAGTGGTTATGAGCTGTGTTGCGAGTTGCGTATACACGTACGTACGCACAACGAAATAGATCGTATGTAGATGCCGCTGGTCAAGCCCTGACTGTGGGTAGGGTATGGACGGAACACCTACGTAATAATAATAATAATAATAATAATAATAATAATAATAATAATAATAATAATAATAATAATAATAATAATAATAATAATAATAATAATAATAATAATAATAATAATAATAATAATAATAATAATAATAATAATAATAATAATAATAATAATAATAATAATAATAATAATAATAATAATAATAATAATAATAATAATAATAATAATAATAATAATAATAATAATAATAATAATAATAATAATAATAATAATAATAATAATAATAATAATAATAATAATAATAATAATAATAATAATAATAATAATAATAATAATAATAATAATAATAATAATAATAATAATAATAATAATAATAATAATAATAATAATAATACGCCCGACAGAGCCGAGGCGTGGGTTATGGGAGCAGGAGGGGTGGGGTGTCGGGTTGCCCCGATCCCAGGCCTCTCCCGCTACCGCGGTGAGATGAACACCTACGTAGGATTGTGGCGAACGCAAGGGGAAAGGCGGGCTCGCGCGCCAACCCCATCCGCCCGCCGGCGGGGTGACGTATACGTACGGCATAACCTACCGATGGATAGATGTATATTTGGTGGGTTAATCGGGTACGTATCGCAGCGTAGCGTGCGCGCCGGGTGTTCCTACCCTGCCTTCCGAACGAGCAATCAAGGCAGGATCGTCTGGAGTGTGAGCCCTCCAATTAACAACCGAACTGCAACAACGAACGCGATCGAGCGATGCACCGCAGACCAACACGGAAGTACGTACAGGTTGGGCCTGTTTAACAGAATAGAGCGAGGAGGCGCGTGAAGTCAACAGCATGCCGTGGCAACGCGTCATCCGCAGCCGCGGACACCTTTGCCTCGCGGCCATCGCCGCCCGTGTTCGGCCGTTGGGAGCCCAGCTACCCCTTGATGGCGCGCGTCTTCGGGTAAGTGCATCAAAGGATTTGGACAGAGGCGCGAAACGTCGCGAAGTTTAATAGGTTCGTTCCTGCTGCTGTCTGCGAGTGGATGGGGTTTGGGTCCGCGCACGCACGAGATGCCCTCGATCGATCGTTGGGATGCTTTTCCTCGTCTTGTATGCACTCTCGCTTGATTAAGCCTACACTGCGGAGGCCCTCAGCCGCGCGAGCGAGCCCGTGGCCGTAGTAGTAGTGGATGGTACATACGTAGATAGATGTCCACAAAGCCTGCCTGCCTGCGTGGGATGGATAGATGACGCGCGTGCACACACCGTGTGCGTGGACCTATCTACCTGGTTTGCAGGAGCCCTTCCGCGACAGTGGATACTGAATTTGCCATCAGCCAAGTCGCCATGATCGAGAGCTGCGGCATCTTGTCCAGCATGGCCGGCGGATGGATGGACAAGCTGCGGCTGGCAGCGCAGGGCCCGGAGGTAGGTGAGGGCGGGCCGCGACCACGCAGCATGCAGGTGTACGGACGTCTATCTGCCAGCGGGCCGGGTGCATATATACGCGAGTGAGCGCTCGACGAAGATGTGGGGACTTCGGGTCCACTTAGCTAGCTGCTGGCTGGGTTGGGTGGGCAAGCAAGCGCGCTTCTGTTTTGACGTACCGTACGTAGGTTGGTGCGGCAATTGGCTGTGACGCATGCGTGCATGGTCCACGCCAGCCGCGACCTTCCGGCGCCGCAGCGGCACGTCCCAGCCCTGGCCGCGGCAGTGGCTGAGCAATACAAGCCAGTGGTGTCGGTACAGATAGAGCGGCAGCTGCGGAAAGGGGCTGACGACGCAGCAGCGCCCACAGCAGCAGCAACAGTTGCCGCTAACGCAGCAGCAGCGGTCGCGGCCGCTGCTTTCGCCCCCTTCGGCGCAGCAGCGCTGCCAGGCTCATCAGCGGCCGGAGTGGCAACGGGCCCAGCAGCCACGGCATCATCAGGCGCAGGCGGCGAAAGTCCCGGAAGCGGTGATGCCGACGACGCAGCGGAGGCAGCGGTCCTTGGTGCCGGCGCCGAGCTCACAGGCTGGGCAGGCTCAGCAGGCCAAGACGACGAAGGTGCAGCCGCGGAGCGCCCCGGCACGCCCGCAGCAGCCAAAGGCGCAGCCATAGACGACGCAGGAGGCGATGGCCAAGGCACAGCTGGCCAAGGCGCCGCCGGCGGCAAGCGCGCATGGGCAGGCGCGCACGCAGCGCCCTCAGCAGCCGCTGCAGCCGGCGCCTCAGCGGCCAGCGGTCGCTTCCTCGGTGGAGCAGCCCAACGCATCATCGCGCCCCAGTTACATGCGCTCGACAGCGGCCTCGTGCGCCAAGGCCCTGGACCGCGGGGTGCAGCAGCCGCCGGCATCCGCAGCAGCCGTCGAGGCCAAGGGCTGCAAGGCACGCCGCGTTCGGTAGATAGATAGATATGTATATGAGCAGCAGGGGCAGCGAGCATCTTGATCATCAGTTCGCTGCAACGCAAGCTAGCTGGCAGCAGCAGCAACAGCAGCAGCAGCAGCAGAAGCAGCAGGTGGCGATTGCCTGCTGTTGGTTATCCGAATGGCTAGCTGCGGGGGCCCCAACATATGTAGCACTTGTTGCTGCAATGGCGGGGGCCCACGTAGCCGCCGAAGGATGTGAGTTGCAAGCTGCCTGGGCGTGTGTGTGATGAGGGTGTATATTGATTGGTTCTAATTTGTTCTGTTGGACATCGCGCGCCGGCCTTGCGTGTGTGATTGCGTTAGTTTCGTGCCGCGTCGTCTGCGAGCGAAGCGATGCGTGCATGGTGGGGGATGTATGGATGCGTGGATAGCGAGCGAGAATGCGGCAGGCCAGCAGCAGGCACTGGGCGATCCTCCTGGTTAGCGTGCGTCATGAGCGTGGCCGGCGTGTCTTATCTGGCTGTCTTCGTTCCGTCTGTGGCGCGGCACGGTACGACGCGCGCCGGCGCATTTGACAGATAGATGCATGGCGACGGACATCAGTGCGTGCGTGGTAATGATGTCCATTCCGGCTAGCTGAGATGTATGGTTGTACGTCAGTATATCATGGTGTTGATTGGTTATTACCAACGGCTGCCGGCGCAGGTCGGTTGGCTTCTAGTACGGCACCCGATCGACGTGCGTGTGGGGTTCGTTCCTCAGATGTGTGTTTGTATGAGGATAGGAGGCGGCGAGCATGCCGCCGCTGCGCGGGTTGTCCCGACGATGGACGATAGATATGCCCTGGCAACGATAGATGGGCCTACGTACCAATAAGCCCTAGTCCAGCAATAGACGGAGGACGGACGGACGAACGAACGGATCGACGTACTGGCGCGTGCGTGCGTGCGTGGCTGGGTTGGGTAGTGGTTATGAGCTCGCGTGTTGCGTATACACTTACGTACGCACAACGAACGAAATAGATCGTATGTAGATGCCGCTGGTCAAGCCCTGACTGTCGGTAGGGTATGTATGGACGGAACACCTACGTAGGATTGCGGCGAACGCAAGCAAGGGGAATGAATGGGGGCCCCGCCAACCCTGCCGGCGGGGGTGACGTACGGCATAACCTACCGATGGATAGAACGATATATATTTGGTGGGTTGATCGGGTGCGTGCCGCAGCGTAGCGTGCGCGCCAGGTGTTCCTACCCTGCCTTCCGAACGAGCAATCAAGGCAGGATCATCTGGAGTTAGCCCTCCAATGTAACAACCGATCGAACCGCAACAACGAACGCGATCGAGCGATGCGCCGCAGATAGACCAGCACGGACGTACGTACAGGTCGGGCCTAGTCATAACTTCGTAGGAGTGAGCACCAGGTCGAGTCGCGGCTGACTGCTGGCAGGTGCTAGCGCTGCTCATGATCAGGCAGGACCAGGCTGATAAATCCTTCGAACATTGCGAACGAAGATGCTCAGCGCCGCTCAGCAGAATTAATTAATTATAGAGGAGCTGGATAACAGCTACATAGTGCGATCGCACGACTCTGTGGGTCTAATGTTCAATAGAACATCTAGACCAGGCCACTAACCAATTCACTCAGCAGGCATTCTTCGCCGCGCGTATGTATCTACATGCATCGCCGTTGTGACTGTTTGTCGTTCCTCATCACCAACCAATGAACTTGCTTGGGAGCACCCGACACCCCCCTCCACGAAGCGCAAGCTCCAAGGTACATGGGACCCCCGCACCCCAGTCAGCACACCATACACATTGTTGAGGTCGGTTACACCGCTGACACAAACCATACACAGAAACAGCACGACAAGGCCGTACAACATGCAGAACTGAAGGTTCTCTGAGTGAAACGCTAGAAAACCTAGGCTTTCTGTGAACTCAGAGGAGTTGTGCCCTCATAAGGGCGTTGGTACGGCACACGGTGCCAGTTAAGGTGTCCGCGAAGGGGTGGAGGAGTGGATTTAGGGTTTTGTAGCTAGAAAGAAAGAAAAGAAAGAAAGAAAGTTTACACTGGACCGTAAGCCCGAGCGTGGGTTAAGGGAACAGACTGATGCCTCTTCGGCGGGTACTTTCAGCCCATTACCGCGGTGACCGCCTTTTTGACTAAGATGGGTTGCTTCTCCCACCCACTCCGTGTCTGGGCTCCGTCTCACTCGGATCACATCTGGGTACCCGCACGCACTTTTCCCAGATATGCCAGACACATCATTGTTGAACATTCAACCGTGATGAGTTCTACCAGTGCAGGGGACAGGGACATGGCTAATGAGCCATGCGATCACCTGCTGTTCGTTCCCACACCAGGGCCCCCATCGGTCACCCAGCCCTCTGCGAAGGCCGGGATCGAACTGGTGACCTCTCGGTCACCAATTTAGTGCCCTAACTCTCAGGCACTCCTAGGGGATGGGTTTTGTAGCTACATATATAGGATGGTTGCTGCGAGGCTTTGGGCATTAAGGCCTTAGCGATAGCTTTCGCGGTAGCCGGCCCTCACCCGGCCTACCTACCAAATGAAGACGACTTTCATTTCTTGCAGGTACCCTTTGTGTGTAACGAACGATGATTTCTCATGAAAACTGGCCAAGCTACTCACGGAAGCCGGATGGAAGTTCCGCTACACAACTCAGGAAGCCATCAGCCTCGGCTTTGCGGGTACTATCAGGAAGGACCTACGCCCTCTACTCCACACCCTGGGCACGGGCAGCAAGGAAGCCCGAACATGCTGCAACGACCTTCATGACCATGCGGTGAGGACACTCAACACTATCGTTGTAACCCGCAGGCAAATGGAACGTAACCCCCACGCGGAACCGCAACCGGCTGGCACGTAACCAACGACAAATCAGTCCGAAGTCCCTCGCGGTGGGACCGGGGAAACCCGTCACCCCCTCTGCTCCATCGCATAACCCACGCCTCGGGTACCGGACGCGCGTATCATTATTATTATTATGGGAGCAATAACGAATGTGCGCTGGCCGGTGCTTGACGTGCAGAGCGCGCGTGACGAGCGAGCACCGAGCACCACCAAACATTACACACGCAGCGAGTGATGACACGGCTATCCAGCTAACCGTTGATTGAGCATTGCGCCGTCAGCCCGTCAATGCCATGACTCGCGCATGGCAATAATAATGGGCTTGTGGAATCTAATACAGCACCTAGAGGTGGCTGGCGTTGAGATGGTCCCTTCACCTGCCAATGGGATGGACTCTTGTGACAAATCATTCAGCCCCAGAAAAGAGCCCTCAAACACATGGCAAAGATAGCACCTAGGTAGCTGTTATCCAGCTCCTCTGTAATTAATTAAATCTAGGATAAACACAGAAGACGCCCCACAAAGGTTGTAATCATAAAATGCAAAAAAACACTCATGCACGCCTCGCTCAAGTGGCAGGTGAAGTCTTACATCCCTGAACCCCACCCACAAGAGCAGCTCAACCGCCGCCGAGTGAGGACCCCACCAGGAGCACATGACACTCTAGGAACGCAAGCAAACTCAAGCACACATCAAACCAGCGACGAAAAAACCCCTCGCACGGCCGTTACGGGGCCAAATGCGGGTTGCGTGAAGCAAGGCCTGTGTTCAGGTGCAAGTGCAATATTCATTAACACAACGTGAAGAAAATGATGACTTGGGGTTGGCTAACTGCTGCCTAACTAGAAACACTCCCCACACAGGCGCAGCCTGCCAGCTGTGTAGTGAGTCTAGTAGCCGTCACAGTCTCCTCTGCCCTGCTGGCAGGTATTCTTGTCGTAGCCCGGGCTTTTGCAGAAGGGTGAGGTGGAATCGGAGCAGGGGACCACCTCCCCGCCGCACGTCCAAGCGCCACGGTAAATGCACTTGCAGGCTGTGTTGGCAGGGGGAGGCTGCGTGGCGGGCAGGTTACGTAGGGGCGGCAAGAACAAGACAAAGTAAGGCGAAGCAGCACAGCAGCGCCCACGTCGGTGACTAGAAATGACAAACGTACGACACACGCACGCACCCAATCCATGGCCGCAAAAGAGTATAAGTCTGCTACATACATAGTAAAGCGCGAGTGTGGTGTGATGACGAACATGCATACCGGAAATAAACATGTCTCATCTAATGTAAAAGAGGCAAACAGTTACACTACACTACTGCGCCAACTGGGCAGTCGATCGGTTTGTACTGCGTGTTTGGTAACCCAACCTCACCTCGCTGATGGCGCAGCCAGAGCGCTTGAACAGGCCCTTGTTAACGTAATTGCAGTCACAGCCACTGCAGTAGTCGCCGCCCCACACACCGCCGCCTGCGTGTATATATGCGGCGGCAGGGGCGGCAGTATGTGCGAGCGAGCAAGTCGCGCCATACATATGCATACATTTGAAGATAGCTTGAACGGCAAATCAAACCTGATCGTGGTGTGCAGTTCTACCTATGCGTGCTTCGCTAACTCTGCTCACGGCATACCCCGCCCCTGCTACTTGAGGGATTTCAGATCGGAAGCTCCGGCCGCGTCGAGCTAAAATCCTTCAATCCAGCGAGGGCAAGCATTTGAAATTAGCACGTCTACCGACATACATGCCATGCTGTGGCAGAACGTGATACCTACAACAGTCGATCGATCAACAGCTCACCGGACAGCGCTCCGGAGCAGACCGGAGTGGCTGGCAGAACATCTTCGGGCGTGCGTTTCGTGAACATGTCCTGCTTCCTGCGGGGGCCCCGAGTGTGAGCAGAACATATCGGTATATATACGGTGAGACCATGTCGATCGCCATGCGAGCGTGGGGACGGAAATACATATCAATCATGACGTCCCCAACATGCTTGAGAAGCACAAATAACAAGGTGCGTGGCTGGGGCGCATTATTCAGGACGTATGCATACGCTGACAAACATTCATGACCGCGCGCAGACATACACCCGGGTGGGTCTCGGGCAAGGACCGGCTGCTTGCTCGCTGCTGGAGGTTGGTGAGGGTCGGTGGCGGAGGTGCGCGCGGCATGCGATCAGCCTTTGTTAGCTAACGGCTTGTATGTCTGCAATATAAATACCATACCGACCTTGCTGTGTTGTAACCAATTATTGGCTTGTTGGTGACGATGCCGGTGACTCCGGCATTGATGTAGTCCGTCATTGATGACGACCTGTCGAGAGTCCAAATCAGGATCTCTGCGAGAGGATGAGGAAGATTTCGGCAAACAATTGGTAAACATCTCGCCTAGATGATCGTCCATCCGGTTCATTGCCAATCCTTGCACGCATACAGCTGGAAACATGAATCCAGTAAATAAACTTACCCTACCTGCCTTCAACGGCGCACACATATGACGTACGGCGTACTACTGCGTAGTACGTAGCTACGAGCACGGAAATTAACGCACCGTTGAAGATCCCCTCAGCGACAGCTTTCTTGATGTCATCAAAATACGAGATTTGAGGGGCGCAAGCTGAAATGCCACGGGAGTACACAACCTGTACGTATACATGTAGGCACACCACGCACGGCTTAATCTAATCCACGTTTGGGTAGACATGAAGCGCGCCCGTGAGTACACAATTAACAGCGCGTTATTATATGCATGTGCATACATAGGTAGGTGTGAGAATGTACTAGCTACTGTTTAGGGCATGGATGTATGTGGTACGTGTGCGTGGCGCGCTTGCGACTGTGGGGTAGAATTGCCTCGCTCGGAATTTGCCTCACATCACCACAAACTTTATTTATCGGGTGCAAGCAACGAACCATATGTACCTTTATTTCCCAACCAAGTCAGCGGGCTACCTCGCCCCAACATATATACATGCCCCTTGCTTCCAGGCCGCTTGGTTCTGGCTTGCACGTCCTCACCGTCATATTATTTGCCTTGAACTCCTTGAGCTTCGGCACGACCGAGTTGTAGGAATCACCGTCTATAGTAAGCATGAGCCGCTTGGCCGCCAGAAACGCCTTCGCAGTGGGCGAGGGGTCTCGCTGGGCGCTCGTCAGCAGTGCGTGTAAGTACGGCCAGTACTTGGCCTCTGCATGTATATATGTGGACGGGGGAAGGGCGGGGACCTCATCCAAGTGCGCGCATGCAGCAGCAGTTGGGAACAAACATCCAATAATGCGTACGAAGTCCGTCCACAGGGATGCATGCCGCCGCCGTCTGAACAGGAGAGGCCTAACACATCTCCTGCGCTGTGAACGAAGTCGCTGGCGTTGCATGATGAGTTGCTGTCGTACATGCTGTTGGATCCAGAAGGAGATTGATTGTCGCCGTACAAATCAACAATTCTGCCCTCGCCACCTCTGCCGCGCCCGTTTTTGTCCGACTCTTCATTCGTTGCACAGGCGTATGGCCTAGGTCCCTGCTTGCTCCGGTAGTTCACCCTGCACACACCTGGCACTCCGACCAGCAACTTTCCGTTGTAGCCCTTTTCGAGGAGTGCGGTCCGGAGAAGGACCCAGGCTCTGGAACCAATGAGGCGCATAATGACCTCGTTGCCAGCAACGCCTGATATCTGCGGGCAGCGAGTGAATGGTCTATTTGAATCGTGTACTTTTATTTCTGGTGAGATGCAACTGACAAGGCACAACCACACTGTTGAGTCACTCATTGTACCGCCGGTCGAACGCTATCCCGCCCGCCGGCACCACTTCTCTTACATTACGGAGGAGATAGAAAACAACTGCATATGGTAGTAATAACTTCGGACGCACGACTCTATCTGCTAGCTGGCACGCACCTTATCGATTTTGGAGTCGATGTAGACCAGCGCCACGGTCTTCTTGGTGGCGACCAGGTTCAGCTGAGTGGTCGCATCGCTGCTGGCGGCGCACGAAACTGCACAAAGGGCCCAATACATGGATGTATACATCACAGCTCAACATGACCGAGCGAAACGCGTTTGTCGACATACAGCCGGCAGTCTAAACGATCCGGTCGTATGCAAGATCCCCCGCCGGTACTTACATGACAGCGGCGAACACACATTGCTGCTGTCCAATGGAACTAGTGTTTGAGAAAATATTTGAAAAAACAGTTGTTGAGCGAAGTAGCAGCTGCAGTCGCAGATCCCGCCATGCTGGAACTTCGTGGGCCTGTCTGCCTCAAACACCAAGTCCATCTCGACCGCGTTGGCACCTGCATGCATGCATGCATATCATGGATACGCGGGCGGTGAACAGTTGCGAGTTTACCGTGGCGCGGCCTGTACCCTCCTGCACGCACGGAACTCAACGCACGACGGGCAACTCGGCTTATTACCTTGCGTATCCACTGCCCAGTTGAGCGCCTTATCAGTATTAACCATGTGCGCCACGTTTAGGTAGGCACGGGCGCTCGGGACACAGCAGCAGCCCAGCGCCAACACGAGGCAGCAGCCGAGCAGGAACGGCTTGCGCAGCTCCATGATAACCATGGCGCTCTGAAGGCAAGCGTGCCAGATCGGATGTTGACAACGGCGGGCGGGATAGGGACGGATTGCTGCGACTAATATGCACAACCGCACACGCAAGGATGTCGCGAAACTCATGTAGGATGCAAACAGATAGATACGCACCCTGGTGAGGCACCTGCGGGCCTCAATCTTGCTTATCTTGTAACTGGTGCACAGCTCGCTCGGAGACTGCTGATGGTTAAATACATTAGGAAGGCGTTGTAGGTCGTACACGGTCGGGGCGGGCCGGGGCCCGGCGATCGACGGGCAGGCCCGGCGATCGACGCACGGGCAGCAGGCCGATCGTCTGTATGTTGGGCTTCACTCAGATGAAAATCCGCCCTTACATCTATCAAATGGTTTATTCATAACTCGTTATAAGCGGGCCGCTTACAGCTTCAGAGGTCAGTTGCAGCTCGTTGCGGGGGACCAAGCAAGTAAAAGCGTCCGCATTATTCTCGAAACGAAGCCTTTGTACGTAGGAGCGAACGCTGATCGTGACACCGTAACACAACGTGTAATACCCCGGGTGGGTCCTCGTGTTGATTTTCGGCCAGACTTCCTAACACCTGCGTGCGCCCGCCCTGCCGTATTGTAGGCTTGAGTAGGCTTGAGTAGTAACAAGATAGGGCTTGAGTAGGCTTGAGTAGATAGGCTTGCTTGCGCTGAGTAGGCTTGAATAGGCTTTAATAGGCTTGAATAGGCTTGAGTAGTAACAAGATAAGCGCAACAGCGGTGGCGGATTTTTGGGACGATTGACTGCCTTCTCGGCGCAAGACATTCCTTTGCGGGGTTGGGATATGGTTCCGTCAAACCATCCGTTCCTTTCACGGAATGGATCTGGACAAATCATTTGTTCATTGCCGGGAACACATAACGAATGATATGTTGGACAGAGCAAGAACGAAGGCTAGGGTTTGGTCTGGTTGTTTGTTACTACTTGCACAGCATTGTGTGGTACACCGCGGTTTTTTGGTTCCACTCGCTCGTATGTGGGTGGCTGCAGGACACGTGTGCTCTTCTCTTTAGGCCGGTCCCAGAGCGGGGGAGGTTTGCCTTGACTCCGATTCTGTTTTGCCTCTCCCTTCGTTAGCCTGGGTACCGATTCGTTTCAGGGAATCGGAATTGGCACACGTAGTCGAAGACATTTATTTGCCAGCATCCAAGCAATGAGGCGATTTCGCCGGTGATTTGGTTAGTGGCCTGGTCTAGATGTTCTATTGAACATTAGACCCACAGAGTCGTGCGATCGCACTATGTAGCTGTTATCCAGCTCCTCTGTAATTAATTATTCTTGAGTAGGCCTAAGCGGGTAGCCCGTTGCGTTCGTAGAGTCAGACATGTGGCTTGCAGCTACCTGGCAGGTGTGGTGCGCCCACCTCGGTAGGTACGCACGGCTTCGTCGTTACCTAGTAACTATATGTTGGTATTTCGCTTGTGTATTGGAGCCTGGCGCTTAAAAGCAATGCTTTTCCAGTATAACCGGATGTTCACCTTTGACATGATTGGGATACTTGGAAATTCTGCTGAAGTTCTGGGAATGGGGCAGCGTTGTGAGGGCAACTGGTGCGTGCTTGCTGGGGGGATGCGCGGCATACTACGGGTATCCTGAAGCATGCAAGAAATATTGCTTGGAAAGAATAAAATAATTCGAAGCAAGGACCGGAAACGATAACACAAACACCGTGCCCGGCCACCCCCACCGTGCCCGGCCACCCCCACCAACCGCGCCTGGCTTTCCCCCGCGCTTCCTGATATCCCCATGTCTGGTTTGCGTAATGCATGGTCAGGGGCGGGCCTTGCCCTGCTCAAACGGCCGGGTCGGTGCAAGAGAGTCAACTGTGCGTCTCCCGTCCCTCTACGGTCACCCAACCAGTGCCTAGAAGGTTCCATTCCTCCCCGCCCAGCCTTCTGCCCGGCGCTTCCCCACCTGCACTGGACGCATCTTGCTCATATGGTCCCATGGATAAGCCGTGCGTGCGAAACGGGGCCCGGTCTCTCCAGTTCTGTGCTCCTGTCTCCCTGGACCTGTAACCTCATGGCTATGCCGAAGCTGACGAGCTGGCCGACTGGGATGTTTTGAGAGAGCAATCGAGACGAGGAGCGGGAACCAGCTGCATAATAAACGCGCCACTCGATTACAGGTTGTACGACAGGCTGTAAGACAGTTGCACAGAACCAGGCACAGAACCGATCGCTACACTCCGTCGCATCTACATCAACAAGACGTTCACATGCCGGGTTCGCTTAGTGCGTTTGTCGGGGGCGGACCGTGCTCAACTCGAACTTCCCCCGGTCGGTGTAGTAGCGCAGCGTGTCCCTTCTGCGTCTTCGCGTCTCCTTTCCGACTGCCACCCCTCTACCCTCACCGCTACTTCTCCCTCAAACCCTAACCGCTACTACTCCCTATAACCACGCCTCAACCTGGCGGCAATCCTAGGCCTAATTTAACAATTACTGGCCACGGAGAAACGGACACGTGTCACCATGCCCTAACGCTTATCTGGTACCTACGGTCCTATTGTACCTGGGTGACCCGCCAGGGCTGGTCGATCTGCTAAGCTCTCTCCCGCAAGCAACAGCTGCCGCTAACGCAGCAGCAGCGGTCGCGGCCGCTGCTTTCGCCCCCTTCGGCGCAGCAGCGCTCTCAGGCTCATCAGCGACCGGAGTGGCAACGGGCCCAGCAGCCACGGCATCATCAGGCGCAGGCGGCGAAAGTCCCGGAGGCGGTGATGCCGACGACGCAGCGGAGGCAGCGGTCCTTGGTGCCGGCGCCGAGCTCACAGGCTGCGCAGGCTCAGCAGGCCAAGACGACGAAGGTGCAGACGCGGAGCGCCCCGGCACGCCCGCAGCAGCCAAAGGCGCAGACAAAGACGCAGCAGGCGGCGGCGACGGCCAAGGCACAGCTGGCCAAGGTGCCGCCGGCGGCAAGCGCGCATGGGCAGGCGCGCACGCAGCGCCCTCAGCAGCCGCGGCAGCCGGCGCCTCAGCGGCCAGCGGTCGCTTCCTCGGTCGAGCAGCCCAACTCATCATCGCGCCCCAGTTGCATGCGCTCGACAGCGGCCTCGTGCGCCAAGGCCCTGGACCGCGGGGTGCAGCAGCCGCCGGCATCAGCAGCTGCCGTCGAGGTCAAGGGCTGCAAGGCACGCCGCATTCGGTAGATAGATAGATAGATAGATATGAGCAGCAGAGTGAGCGAGCAACTTGATCAGTTCGCCGCAACGCAAGCTAGCTGGCAGCAGCAGCAGCAGCAGGTGGCGATTGCCCGCTGTTGGTTATCCGAATGGCTAGCTGCGGGGGCCCCAACATATGTAGCACTTGTTGCTGCGTGCAATGGCGGGGCCCCCACGTAGCTGCCTGGGCGTGTGTGTGATGAGGGTGTTGATTGGTTCTATATTGTTCTGGACATCGCGCGCCGGCCTTGCGTGTGTGATTGCGTTAGTTTCGCGCCGCGTCGTCGCGTCTGCGAAGCGATGCGTGCATGGTGGGGGATGGATGGATGCGTGGATAGCGAGCGATAATGCGGCAGGCCGGCATCAGGCACTGGGCGATCCCCATGACTAGCGTGCGTCATGAGCGTGGCCGGCGTGTCTGGCTGTCTCCGTTCCGTCTGTGGCGCGGCACGGTACGACGCACGCCGACGCATTTGACAGATAGATGCATGGCGACGGACAGCAGTGCGTGCGTGGTAATGATGCCCATTCTGGCTAGCTGAGATGGTTGTACGTCTGTATATCATGGTGTTGATTGGTGACCAACGGCTGCCGGCGCAGGTCGGTTGGCTTCTAGTACGGCACCCGTTCGACGTGCGTGTGGGGTTCGCTAATAATGCGGGGGGTCGTTTTTGGATTTTCGTTGTTTTTGGTTTGTTTGTTAATACGGTATTTCAATATTGTATATCATGGAATGTAATTCCTTTGATAATTGTCGCAATAATTGCGCACGCGTACCTTCCAGGCTGGCCAGGAGCTATACCAAGCGTGAAGAGACTCCCAAACTCGTCTACGATAGCCACGAAGCACTGTTTGTCTATGAAAAGAGCAGAGCGACCCCATTTCTCTCGTTCAGGCCCCCAGAAACGCGTGTACGACGGAATTAGGAAGGAGAGGGGCTGCGAGGGGGTTTTTTAAATTACGCGCAGGCCCCGGGGCAATTATTTATTTCTGCGCGTTATGGCACATCCTGCCAAATATTTAATTATTTATGCGCGATAATCGCACGCAACGACGGTATGTATGTTTGCTGTGAACTCTCTGGGCCGCAGACAGCAGCCAGTACGAGCATGGCTCTTATAAGCTCATGGACGGTACCCGCCGTACCGTACTGCTGACTAATGATTCGTCAGCAACCGGTGTGACAACCGGTTCCCCTTGTGATCGTCGCATCCTAATGATTCGTCTGTAATATAGAGACCTTCCTAAAGACGATCTATATGGAAACATACACGAGTCGTCTATAGACTAGTCTCTTAGAAGATGATAGACGAGCCTAAATAGACGATCCAAGACGATCGTCTGTGGATCGTCTGTGGGTCGTCTATTAGACGGGTCGTCTATAGTTGATGTATACACGGTCGTCTAGTGATCATCTGTGCGTTCATCTAAAGACGCTCGCCTAAAGGTTATCGACTATAAACACGTCTAAAGAGTCGTAATAGATGGTCGCCCGCACGCAGGGCCCTCCTTGGTGAGGCCGTCTGGCACGAACCCCTGGGCAGCCTCAACGCCACCCACCATCTGCCCGCGGCGCGGCTCGTCCTGATGCAGTACGACATTGTCGTACCGACGGAGTCACCCAAGGCGCTCGCCTCACGGCTGCTTGCGTACGGAGCGGACTGGCCCGTGTCGTACACGGATGTAAGTACGTAGGTGATCACAGCATTTTATTCCGTGCGTGCCCGCATCGACACGTTTCCTTCGGGACCGGTGTGTAGGTGCATACATGCGGTACGTAGCGAGGAGGGTGTGATCGATGGAGGAAGCTCCTGCCGTATGTATACATGTAGATAGTGAGGGGCAAAGCAAGCAATGTACAATGGATCCATCTGGTGCATCTATCTGGCGACCTCACTTGCGCTTCTCCATCGCAACTAACGGCCGCCGCCAGCTAATAAATACTGCCACGAGCAACGAAGCTCCGTCAACTAACCACATATATAGTGTATATATTCTGTTCCTGCTGCTGATGCCGGCAGCAGCAGCTAGCGGCAGCAACATTATAGTGAGGATTATTTAGGGCTTAGGGTTTAGAGGTTTGCAGGGTTGGGTTTAAGGGCTTTAGGGTAAGGGTAGACGTCCCTGCTGTGTGCACAAGAGTGTAGCTAAGCTCGCGCGGCGTAGCGCATGTATGTACTATGTTTGGTACCATGCTCTGTCGTACCGTTCCCCAAGCAAGGATGTATGCACGTGCGTACCCCGCAGGTGCACGATCAAGGTATGAAGGAGCTCCAGGAGTGGTTCCATTTCGACGTGACGCCGTACATGCCTTCGGATGACGATATGTCGTACCTGAACAGCAAGCAGGCTCTCGACATGGAGCTGTACGAACTCGCAGGTACGTAGGTAGCATTCCCGCGAGGGCGGGGTGGCTGCTGGGCTGCGCATGGGCGGGCCGGATGAAAGTGGAATGGGTTATGTTCTAAACTAAGAAGGAATTTGCAAGCCCCCAAACCAGGCAATGTTGCGGGTTTGTATGTGGCGACGTTCGGGCGGAGCCTGCTTGTAGTAAGCGTCTAGGCACTTACCGTCATATTGGACTTGCGGAAGAGGGGAGTGACGAAGTCAGCGAGCCTCCTCAGAAAGCCTAGAAGCATACGTAGAGATAGCGGAAGCTATTAGGTGTCAGCAGGGTCTTGAACCCTGGCCACCGAGTAAATGTGGTTACTCAATGACTGGCCGGAACACTACACCCGGGTGACTTATATCTCGGCTTCACCTGCCGGCTAAGATGTCTGTACGACACTGATCTATGGATGGGACCAGTGGTAGGGTCGCTTCAGGTTAGTTGAGTTAGTTGGCGCGCGGTGCGGTCCCGCGGCGCGCGCTCTTCGCATTATTGCGCAAATGAATTATTGTTTTGTTTATATTAATTACTGTAATATTCCTAAGGGAAATGTAGCTTGCTACACTCTCCCCCCTCTGAAGCGAACCGTCCCGGGAGCGTCATTTTCGCTTTTTAGCGGGCTTGTCTTCTGCGGGTTTATCTCGTGGGTGCAGTGCCTTTATTTTGAGTTTGCGCTCATACTCGTCGACTGCTTCGGAAAGTGGTTGGGATTCGCGTAGGGACGCTTCGGGCTCGTAGCTGTTGTGTCCCGAGTCGTAGCCTTCCCATTTGACGAGGTATTCCCGTCGTGTTTTTCCGCGCCCACCTCGGACCGAAACGTCGCGATGGTCGATGATCGATTCGACCATGTAGTATGGCTCACCCTCAATAAGTAAAGGTAGTGGTGGTTGTCGGGTTCCGTCATCCCGGAAGGGTTTCAACAGGGAGACGTGAAAGACCGGATGGAGGCGTGAGTCCGCCGGTAACTTCAGTTTTACCGCGGTTTCGCTCACTTTCTCGACAACCGTGTATGGGCCGATGTACTTAGGCATCAGCTTTTTGGTACCTGGGTTTTTGAGCGTGACATTACGCGTACTTAACAGCACTTTTTGCCCGACCTCGTAACGCACAGGTCGCCTGTGAACGTCGGCGTCCTCTTTTTGATCGTTTTGCGCAGCCAAGAGACACTGCTTTGCGCGTTTGATACGCTTTTGCATCGCTTCCTGATATTTGTCAGCGGCAGGCACCTTACTCTTAACGTGCAGGTCAACCGGTACACGCGGTTGCTTAATACCGTTAAGGTAAAACGGGGAAACACCCGTTGAACGCTGCTTAGAGTTGTTGACAGCAAACTCGATAAGCGGCAAATGCTCGTCCCAGTCGTCTTGCGCGGGCGAGATGTAGTGCCTGAGTGTCTCTTCAAGGACGCGGTTCATCCGCTCCGTTTGTCCATCCGTTTGCGGGTGGTAGGCTGTGCTCATGTAGAGGTGGGTGCCCAATAGGCGAAATAGTTCCTTCCCAAAGTTGCTTGTAAAGCGTGTGTCCCGGTCCGACACTATGTTTTGCGGAAGGCCGTGCTGCCTGAAGACTGTAGCCACAAAAAGGCGGGCTAACTCTTCAGCTCCGACGGTCGTGTGTGTGGGAGCAAAGTGCGTCATTTTGCTCAGCCGGTCCACGAACACTACGATCGCGTCATGCCCATTGCGAGTTGTTGGTAGCTGAGTGATCAACGAAGTCCATTGATACACTATCCCAAACCTCAGCAGGAATAGGGAGGGGCTGCAGCAATCCGCCCGGCTTTCTGTTTGTGGGTTTGTTGCGCTGACAGTTGGGGCAGGACTTAACGTATTCCTTAACGTTAGCGTCTAGCCCGGGCCACCAGTAAGTTTGTGCGATCGCTTGTTTGGTGCGGTCAATGCCGCGGTGGCCGGCGTAGGGAACATCATGATACTCTTTCAGGATTTCCTTACGTAAGTCAGCGTGTTCAGGCACGTATATCTGGGTCCCTCTGTACCAGAATCCGTTCTTTCGCCTGAGCTGCAGCTTTGCTACCTGTGATTTTCGTATGTTTGGGTCGCCGTCATACCCGCGTTTGATTCGGCGGCCGAGGTCACTATCATCTTAGCCGGAACACTACACCCGGGTGACTTATATCTCGGCTTCACCTGCCGGCTAAGATGTCTGTACGACACTGATCTATGGATGGGACCAGTGGTAGGGTCGCTTCAGGTTAGTTGAGTTAGTTGGCGCGCGATGCGGTCCCGCGGCGCGCGCTCTTCGCATTATTGCGCAAATGAATTATTGTTGTTTATATTAATTACTGTAATATTCCTAAGGGAAATGTAGCTTGCTACACTACTCCGCCACTGAGGATACATGAATCATAGCGGCTTTCAGTTGCCATATTTTTGTGTGTGTTTGTTACATGGTTGGGGGTGCGTGCCCCTCTCATGAACAAAAGCCCATACGAGCCGAGGGCCCAAGGGAACTAAAACGCCTAAAAGCACGACAGTAGAAACACCGCCCATGCAGGAGAGGGGGATACTAGCGGCCAAAGGGGACAATTGAGTTGCGGTGGGCCCAAATGCGCTCAGGCATCTTCGCCAAACGGGGAGGATCCCATCTCATCGCTTCCTCCATACCCTCGAATTGAGGAAACCCTTCATCCGCGCGGATGCTACTATAAGCAGGGCACTCCATTAGGACATGCTTCTCGTCCTCTATTTGACCATCCGCAACGCAGCAGGGACATTTTCGCTCAGTCCTAGGGACATGAACTCTGCCCACTCGCGATCTGTTGGCCGCAACCGCCCAACAGCACAAACGAAACTGCAAAAGTTTGCGGTGGGCCGCACGCGGTATGAAAACGCTAGCATGCTGTGGCCACATAATTGCCGCTGCCCGCGCAAAGGGCATACCCATCCAGTGCTTATACTTCGCCATCTGAACTCCCGGCTGTTTCCCGTCCGAAGGGTAAACCTCTGGCGGTACACTTAAACGCTCGTGCTCCCACCCACTCATCAACCGCTCCCTCAGCGCTGTCACAATCGTTCCTTCGGGGAGTGGTTTACTTAACAACCAATCGATGCGGTTATCGAAACCACTGACGTACGTCCTGCGGCATCCCACTCCAGATGTCGATTTCGAGATACGTTAACAACCGCAACACTGCAGCAACCCAGCCAGACCCAGCTGGGTCATTAAGTGCGTCGTGTATTTCCTGCCGCAGTACCGCCAACGCGAGAGAACCAGCCTGCTTTCGGACGCGATTCCAGAAACCAACAACCTGTTTGGCCATGTAGTACTGCAGCGGGAGCTGTGCCATTTCGGCAAACAGCAGCCGTTGGGCAGGCCTCGCCGCCCCCACAATCTGCCGCATAAAAATGACTTGTAGTTGAACCGCATCATCCCGCAAACAAGCTTCGAAAAGGCCCTCCGCTAGGTTGTTGTTATCACGACGCCTCCCAGAAGAAGCCCTTTCGAGCGCTTCTGCTATCACAAACGGGCCCCACGCCTGACAGCCATACAACAGAATGGCGCGCACCTGGGTAGTGAAACACCGCATCCGAACATCAGCTGAGAACAACTTTAACTTATCAAGCTTAGCACTTAGAGCAAACAAGGCAGATCGCGCCGAATCACACAATTGTTGGCGGCAAGCGCAAAAAGATCGGTCGGGCCCGTACACCAACCCTAGGTAGCGCGCGCTGTCCTTGGCTGGTACGGCTTGCCCTGCAAGTCGAAGTTGCGCATCACACGCCGTGCTAATTTGAGACCGCAGGTCATCGTTGCACGCAAAGACTAACCTTTCACACTTGGAAACATTGGGTCGCATTCCAAAAGCCACACAGAACAGATCGACAAGATTAAGGAGCTCTACCATACGCTCCGGGGAGGTCGCAAGCAAACTAACGTCGTCAGCATACAGCAGGATGGAAACACACTTGCCACCCACGAGGGGAGTCTCGTGCTTACGCGCTCTAGCGTTCACCACGTCATATACATCAATCAGGTCGGCAAGCGGTTAGATGAAGAGCCCAAACAACTCGGTGGAAAGGGGGCACCTTTGTTTCACACCCTGCCGTGACTCAAACTCCCCTCCCACACTCCCATTTACCTTCACCACCATGGACACCTTCTCGTACGCTTTCTTCAGTGCCGCCAGCATCGGCCCTCCAACACCCCTCTCTTGCAGACGAAGCCACATGTGCTCACGCGGCACTTTATCAAAAGCCTTTTCGAAATCAATCTGCACAACGATCAATGGCTTCTCCCCAGCACGCCTATGGCGCGTAGTGAGATGCTGCTTGACGAAGAGATGATGCGAGGTACCGAAACCGCGCCTGAACCCTGCCTGACTCGGGTGACGTAGAGCCAGTTGCTCCCCGGCCCTCACAAGCCGGTCGAGGAGCACTGCCGCGTAGCACTTTGCCAGCGCCCCTCCTACTGCGATTCCCCTATAATTCCCCGGCACCAACGGATCGCCTTTCTTAAGCAAAGGCGTGACCACTGTCTTCGTGAACTGCTGCGGGAAATCGCCCGACGTCCTGATATGCTCCATCAAGACATGGAGCACCGGAACGACCTGGTTGACCTCGGGTCCGGGCCGCCCCTCCCCGTCAACAGTCCGCACGCGCGCGTATCGATAGCACTCCGATGGTACTTTTTCCAGTCCCGGTGACTTACTATTTGGCAGCTTCCCCACAGCACGCGCCACCTCCTCCAACGAGAAAGGCTCGTCTAGTATGCTAGCCACCTGCGCCTTCCTGTCCGCGATTGCCCGAGCTGCTTGCCACACTCCATTCTCAAGACTATCCCCTAAAAGTTGCCATATATATATCCTCGTTTCCGCTTCCCCTGCCCGTCGTCCCCCCCGCCCCTTCTCGTAAACGTGTGTACGTAAACACTGAACGAATAATGGATGGCCCCTCTCATCTCATCTCGTTCGCAGTCTTCATCGGCCAGCTGGACTACCTGGTGTACGAAACCGCAGCCGCCTGGAGTGTCGTACCGTGGGAGGGCATGCCTGCCTCCATCGACCCCGCAGGCCACGAAGATGACGCCGCCCGCTACTGGCTGTCCTGCGGCCTGATGCGAGGGCCGAGGGGGGCCTGGAGCCAGGGGCTGGTGGATGGCTCACTGAGGCAGCGGCCGAACGCCACTACTCCCGACGGAAAATAAAGAGAGCGGTGTTGGTGGCGACTTCGTTCGGTGTCCCTGATCGATCGATCGATCGCAAAAATGCCGGTGGATCGATTGATGCGGGGCGGGGGGCAAGAGCACCGAGTGCAGGGCAGCAGCAAGCGGCGGAACAGTGAGGGCTGCGGCGGCTGAGTGGTGTTGCAACTGTGCGTGGCACGTGTGATGAAAGTACGTAATTTGGTGTGCGGCATTAAATGTGTACGTACACGGCATTTGTAGGGCAGTGTAGCAGCTGTACGACAGTGCGGCTAGGCTATAAGAGCCTAAGCTACACCTGCACAAACAACTCGAGTGTAGCAGCTGTACGACAGTGCGGCTAGGCTATAAGAGCCTAAGCTACACCTGCACAAACAACTCGAGTGGCCTTTAGCAACTAAGACTGCTACAGGCAGCATTTCTGTGACTTCAGGAGCGGTATAATGTAAGAAGCGCTACACTACGACAATCCGCAATCCCGCCTTAGCTTGGGTCCTGCCTGCGGCGCCGTGCTGCGGATGGGAGTGGGAGATGAACGAAGGAGGTCGTCCCCACCGGCGCACGCCAGTGCTTTCCAGACTTATCACCGGTCTTGAAATGCGAGCTGAAGGCGTGTGAGAAGGCTGCCAAGCAAGGACAAGGCGGGTGCGTGTACGGCCGGAGCAGGGGGTTGGACAACGGCAGCGCGGGCAACACTGCTGCCAGCAGTGGGAGAAGGGCCGCCAACCGCGGCCAGGGCCAGATGTCGGGCGGGCAAGCGCAGCCGGTTCACCAGCAGGCAAGCAATGGTTGGCAGCCAAGGCTGAGGCCCGCAACCTTGAGCCTAATGGGCGTCAGCGTAGCTCAATTGGAAGAGCACTTGCTTGGCAATTCGATGGTCATGGAATCGATCCCATGCTTGGTCGGAATGGCAATGGGTAGATGTGAGTTCGAATCCCACCGCTGACCCCCTTGCAGTTGGCCAGGGTGTAGAAGGTTGGATGGTAGCTCACCAACCGGTGTCGTTGGCGTGGGCAGTTGACGAAGACGATAGATGTAGTTAGTCGAAGCTACTGGGCGGGACCGTACCCCTGGGAGGAGGACGCCTACCACTCAAGACGAAGGCGGTAGCTACGAGCATCAAGGTTCCCGAGGTGGAGCTCCGGAGCTGGAGATGGAGTCGAAGGCCAAGTTCGAAGAATGAGCGGGCTGTTCCCAGGCTACCCGGTAGTCGGTACTAGCGAGGTGGCTGCTGAGGTGTGATCAGGAGGGCCAGACTCCGGCTAGTAGCACTAACTGGCCGTGTTTCCCAGCGATAATGGGGCGAGGAGAACGACTGCGATAGTGTCGTGGATCGTCGTACAGGTGTCGTGCGCATTGGACCACAACTGGTGGCGGCTGGTCGGCTCGCTATATAAAGCAAATGCCAGAGTCCCGGCGGCAGGCCTCCGTCCCCTTAAACCACGCCAGAGCGTGCTCGGTGTAACAATAATAATAATAATGAGCCTAATGGGCTCGTACTCTACTGATGGGGTCAGGACTGGAAATAATAATATAAAATAGAATAATGATTGCTACCGCTCATACTTCGGTCGTCTACGAAAGGTTAAATATACAGTTTGAGATTTATTTGTTACACTTTATGTATGTTGTTACATGTAAGGCCCCGAGGAGTGTTTGGAGTCGCCGTGCAGCACTGACAGTTCAGTCCGCGGCAAATGCGGCGAATGCAGAATAATATGCATACTACATGTAAATTATCATTATTATTATTATTATTATTATTATTATTATTATTATTATTATTATTATTATTATTATTATTATTATTATTATTATTATTATTATTATTATTATTATTATTATTATTATTATTATTATTATTATTATTATTATTATTATTATTATTATTATTATTATTATTATTATTATTATTATTATTATTATCATTATTATTATCATTATAATGATAATGATATTATTATCATTATCATTGTTATTGTCATTATCCGCCAGTCGAGTGAGGAGGGGCGAATCAGAGGAGGGTTCGACCGCACAGAGAATCGTGGCCAGATTCGGGTGCCGTAATAAGGCCGAGGCGTGGGTTAAGGGAGCAGAGGAGGTGGGGTGACGGGTTTTCCCGGTCCCAGTCCTCTCCCAGCCGGGTTTTCCCGGTCCCAGTCCTCTAGCCACCACCGCCTGCAAAAGCACGTCTGCACCACCGGAGCGGCTGTGCTACAGCAATAGCTGCGTTTACTCGCTGATTAACTCGGACTTCAGCTGCTGTCCGTCCGTCCAGTCAGTCAGGTGCCGGATGCTACTGCTTGGTGCATCGCATGGATGGAGTAACACATGCATGCAGCAGATGCTGTTGATGCACGCATTGCTTAATTTTGTTGCATGGATTTTTCAATACGCGAGAAGAATGCACCCAATCTATCTACAGTAAGTCTGTATGTGATGCATGACGAGTCATGTTCGTTGCTCGCTCGACTTCTGAATACGGTGGACTCCGGTGCGCGGACAAACAGTTCCGTCCCCCGCTCCAGTCGGTTGACAATAAAAAGCCTTGCAGAAATCCCTGGTTGAGCACACCTTACATGCAACATAACAGCCCGTACAGGCGCATAGCTACCCAAAGGATCGATTAACGCACACTGCTCGTCTCAACCTCCGTCTGTACTTTTGGGGCCTAGTGTTGACATGGTGTTCGGTCTGCTTCAACATGGCCGTGTATTGCAAAAAGATACGGATAGTGTCATACACGGCCGCTTCAACACGGCCGTGTACAGATGGCCGTGTCCAACACGGCCATGTATATCCCCCCATGTAGACACGGGCGGAGTGTACATGTGCGTGTGGACACGGTTCGAGTATAAATGTTCGTGTAGACACGGCTCGTGTATAGTCCATGGAGTCGACTTCAGGAGATGTATATTATCGTGTACACACATCCGTGTTGAGACTAGCCATTTGTTACACGCTTGTCGGACAGATCGCCGTGCCCGTGGCTAGTTACGCACGCCAGGCGGCAGCTGTGACTACTTCCGTTTGTACCCCATGCACACACCTGCACAAATTTGCTTGCCTGTACCGACGCCAGTTTCCATTGACCCCACATCCAACGTCTCGCTCCAAGTACGTACGTACCCTCGTATGTACGTGTCCTCCCTTGCAACAATCCCTAACATACCGAACTTCGGTATCAGTTTATGTAGAGCACATACGTACAGCCTGACCGTCATCAAACCAGGTATCTCCATCCAACCAGGTCTCCACCAAGACAAGCCCTGTCCCCACCGCATCACATCTGTCAAACCCAATTGAGAGCTCAGTCACGCACGCACGCACCCACACGCCTGTTTGCTTGCACAGCAGTTACAAACACGCACGTCCGTCGATCATATCACACTAAAAATCTAAAACCCTAAAAACCCTTATCACACGTATGTCAGTGTTGCAACCCACCAAAATAAAAGCAGAAGCTCTAACGATTACGTACGTACGTACGTACAGGCCGGTAAGATCCGAAAGGATCTACGTCCCCTACTCTGCACCCAGGGGCGGGCAGTGAAGCGGCCAAGACATGCCGCCATGAAGTCCGTGACCACGCTGTCCGGGCGTTAAATAGGATTGTGGTCACCAGTCGGCAAATGGATCGCGCGCCGCTCGAGATGCAACAGCCGACGGGCACATAGCAACCAAAATTCGTTGTCAACCCCCACTGCGGCGGCGGGGGAGGACTGGGACCGGGGAAACTCGTCACCCCACCTCTTCTGCTTCCTTCATCCACGTCCCGGCCTCCGGTCGGGCGTATTTTTATTACTCTTACGTACACGCAAAGGCTTCATCATCCTGCCACCTCAGTCATCCCAGCCCTGCTCCTCCGGGCGTGGCTGGTCGGTGTGGATGTACGTGTAATCGACGGGAACGGCCCCAACCATGTCGTTGAGGATGAAGTAGCCCGGCCCGTCGGAGGGCCTGCCCTCCGTGGCAGCACCCTTCCGCTTCTTGCTCGGCGCAATCCCTGGGATCCGCCTCGGTACAACACAGACGTTCTTCAAGGCAAGTCCACCAGCCATGCATCCATGCTTGCACATTTAGCGAACAGGCGTACGTTGGACTTGTAGGCCTACTAGGCTGTTCGTTGCAGTGCTCATGGATGGCCGCTTTCAACGGACCAACGAAACGGCCATTCAACTAAGCAAGCAAACAGTCATTCAAAAGGCGGTGCGTGCTTGTATCATAATCACCAAGATGTTCACGAAGGGAGTGAAACCCGGCAGCCATCACGCAGGGCTCGACATATATGTCGACAGACGGAGACTGTGTATGTATACACTGAACGCAGGTTTACTCTATGCATTAAGCAGTATAAAGCAATGCGTGCATCAACAGCATCTGCATGTATGCATGCGTTACTCCGTCCATGCATCATCAAGCAGTACCATCCGGCACCTGACTGACTGGGCAGCAGCTGAAGTCCGCGTTGATCAGCGAGTAAACGCAGCTATTGCCGTAGCACAGCCGTTCGGGAGCTGCACACGTGCTCTTGCGGGCCATCTCCATGCACATTGTCAGACCGCCGGTGGGGGTGAGCGGAAAGGTGTCGGCCAGCTTTCTAATGCCCATGAGTCCATACGTCTCGCCACGCCATGTCTTGAGGCTGTAAAAGGGGTACACGGTCACCCCGTTGATGGTGACCAGACGAGCAGCCTTGGGACTCTCCTCCACACAGGCGCGGTCTGTGATCACGTACAATGAACAGAGCGAGCAAAGGGGTCGATCGGGGAGAGCGAGTGTGAGGCCGT
Source organism: Pleodorina starrii (assembly GCA_030267565.1). Lineage (NCBI taxonomy): Eukaryota > Viridiplantae > Chlorophyta > Chlorophyceae > Chlamydomonadales > Volvocaceae > Pleodorina > Pleodorina starrii. The sequence goes on along the minus strand of BRXU01000022.1, from coordinate 905,091 downwards.
GTACAAAAACACACAAATAGCACTGATGAACGAGCGGGCCCTGCTGGGGGGTAGCCCGAGACCTCGGTTGGCTGGATGGCACCCATGCCCATGTTGCATTCGCCTGTAAAGTGATAATGACTACTGTCATGCTAGCTGTTGCTGTGGATTGTTGCAGTGACAGTGATACCGGCATAATGATGATCCGTGGCGTTGTTTGGTGCGTGTTCGGTGCTTTGGATGCATGGGCTCGGTGCCATACCGCCGCAGCGGCCGTGCAGTCAGACCTGCCCCGAGTAGTTGCATCTGTGTACGTATGCGCCTGCTGCAAGTAAAGTGGCCACGCATCAAAACATTGCACCAAATTGCAAATGGCTGGTCAACGACCACCTGACCCAACACACAGAATAAGTTGTAGACCTCAAATATAATGAATGAAGGGGCCGTCTCTCACGGGCGAGTATGGTATCGCCCTGCTAGCCTTCACGGCAGCCTCTTATTATTACATGGACGACCCGGTCATGTCGTCACTTACTGACTATAAGCTCTATCTTGTTTATTACGATGGATGAACACGGGCTGGTGCTGTCTGCCGCCTCCACAGCAGCGATCCGAAAGCAGTACGTGGCTTTGGAGGAAGTCAAGTTGACGGGGCCGACCGGTGAGGACATACGGTACGGGGTCAGAGCGACATCTCGCGTGTCACAGGAGGAGAAGGGGAAGCTCCTGACCAGAGCATCATTGCTGGGTGCCCGGGGGGACTTGGGTGGTGCACGGAAGGGACTTGGGGGTGGTGGTTGGGGGGGCGAGGAAGGTGGGGGTGGCGAAGGACGAGGTGGAGGAGGTGGAGATGGGGACGGAGGGCGTGGTGGTGGGGATGGGGATGGAGGGCGCGGCGGCGGCGGCGGGGGGAATGGGGATGGAGGGCGTGGCGGCGGCGGCAGTGGGGATGGGGATGGAGGGGATGGTGGCGAAGGTGGGGATGGGGACGGGGGGTGTGGCGGCGGCGGGTGTGGCGGCGGGTGTGGCGGCGGGGACGGCGACGGCAATTGGAAAGGTGGGTTTGGTGAAGGTGGAGAAGGGGAAGAAGGGGGAGGCAGTGGAAGAAGTGGTCGAGGCTGTGGCGGGAGAGGCGTGGGAGGAGAAGGAGAAGGATGAAGTGGGACTGAGGGTTGCGATTGTAGTGGTTGAGGGGAAGGTGGAGGTGGTACTGTGGCAAAAAGGGGTGCGGGGCTGGAAGATGGCTTGGGTGGAGAGGGTAATGGAATGGCCGTAATGGATGGTGGAGGGGGTGGGGGTGGAGGTGGAGGTAGCGGTGGCCTGGGTGGTGGTGGGGGGGGTGGTGATGGAGGGGGTCGTGGGGACGGGGGTAATGGGGACGGTGGGAGAGGAGATGGGGGGCTGGGTGGCAATGGCGATGGTGGCTGTGGTGATGGTGGCAGGGGTGGCGAAGGGCTGGGCGGGCTGGGTGGCAATGGGGAAGGTGGCTTTGGTGATGGTGGCAGGGGTGGTGAAGGGCTGGGTGGGCTGGGTGGCAATGGGGAAGGTGGCTGTGGTGATGGTGGCAGGGGTGGCGAAGGGCTGGGCGGGCTGGGTGGCAATGGGGAAGGTGGCTTTGGTGATGGTGGCAGGGGTGGTGAAGGGCTGGGTGGGCTGGGTGGCAATGGCGATGGTGGCTGTGGTGATGGTGGCAGGGGTGGCGAAGGGCTGGGCGGGCTGGGTGGCAATGGGGAAGGTGGCTGTGGGGACGGTGGCAGGGGTGGTGAAGGGCTGGGCGGGTTGGGCGGGTTGGGTGGATTCGGCGGGCTGGGCGGATCTGGGGGTGCGGAAAAGGGGCAGCAGTCGACCCCGAACCTGACAAAGCCAAAAACAGTGTCATTACCAAGGCATATGCCGCCGGTGTCATTAACATTCGGAACAAGCGTACCAGCTGCCCAGTGAATTGTGCTGTATCCTGATAGGTCATAAATGTTGCCCATGAGGACTAGCCGTGTCACGGAGGAGCAGCCAATGGTCGGCATCGTAGTGATCCAGTTAGACATCGCGCTGGCGGACACCATATTGCTCGGAATATTTAAAGTTCTGCCTGAATATAAAACACTGAAAGGGGAAGGGCAACTTCCAGAATAGTACAAGGCGAACTCAGCCTCCGTAAAAAAACGCAAACTGGCAATATATCCGTCGGATCCTGCTTGCCAATACCAGGTTGGTTCTGTATTTGTGTAGGTGCCATTTGGGTTTGGGACGTCCACAAGAAGCTTTGTCATGTTGTCGCGGATTACCGGGGCCATGATGCTGCTGCCGAACTGGTCTACCCCATTCAAGACAAGCTCCGACACACGTACTCCATCCGAGTTGTAGAGACGGTACTGGCAGGGTGCGGTACCCATTTCGGCTGCCAGAGAAAGCGATGTAAAGAGCGCCAGCAGGACTGTCAGCATCACCAGCAGCACTTCATGAGCAGTGGCGCGCAGGTAGACGCCCTTGGCCCACATTTTTCACGCCACGTTGCCTAGCGACTGAGTTACTTTGCTCTGCTGTCTGATGTTTGCTATTCACAAACTGTTGTCAGGCGAGCGAGCGCCAAACTACTTGATCCCCATCATATACTGAGTCGTGTCACCAAACATGTGCTTTCGACAGTAGATATAGACAATTAAAGTCACACGTGTGAAGATGATGAATGAAAAGACTGCGATTAGGCGGGCTTACATACTCTTGGCCGCAGCAGGTACATGTACTGCGACGGAAAATACGGAGTCTGGATGGGAGACACGCGTATGCAACCTAAGAGATTTCGTTTTTTGTGGCCTGCTTGCCGTGCTTGCAAGCAATCTATCTACGATTTCCTTTTCGTAAACAGCAGCATTTAGGTTGGCGACTGCCTTCGTAAAATGCACTTTACATTCCGTAAGATTCTTCGTACACTCTTAGAAAGTGACTTTATTTAGGGTTTCAAATTCCGTAAGAGAATGCAGTTCGGAAGACGTCTTAGTTGATTTCCCCTGTTAAGACCAGCCAATGCACATACCATGTTTCCGCAGAAAACAAATCATGCGTTTCACTCTGGGAAAGGATTTTCTCCGTAACGGTTTCTTCCTCCGTAAAGTGCAGTTTGGACGCCGTAAGCTTCGCTTTCCGTAATTTACGGAGTTTGGGGAGCCAGCCAAAACACATACCATGTTTGTGCAAGTATTCAATGCATAGCATTTTTGTACGTACTCAGAAGTACGTATGAAGGATAAATACGGTTTAGATTCCGTAATATACTCTCCGTAGAGTCTCCGTAGGCTCTCCGTAATCTCGTAGTGAGATTACGGAGACTTTGCGGAGACTTTGCGGAGACACTTTACGGAGAATCATCCTCCGTAAAGTGCGGTTACTTTACGGAGAATAGGCACCCCATTTTACGGAGTCTAGACCCCCCCTTTTTCCCAGAGTGTTTAGTTGTCCTCTACCGCTCATCCGCTCATCCCTGGTCATTGAACATCGGCGATGATAGATGGGGGTTCAGTGTGTGTCATGGTTCTGGTGTACAGGTGGGCAGGGGTATTATGACGCAGGGGGCAATGCGTGTGTCGCAGGGCGCCTTATTTCACGAATACTTCAAACCCGACTACGCCGCCTTAAACCCTTCATCTTTATGATGTAATAAATGGCTGGCTGACAACGGTGGTCCACGTGAAAATCCGATTTGGCGATTCCAGGGCCAGCGATCTTGGTGGGATCGAATCCATCCGGCACATCCGGGATCGATCCGGGATCAATTCCATTAGGCACATTTTGGTGCATGCAAACGCGTAGGCGCTCGTGTTAGCCATACAGGGGGCATCTTTATACCATTATTGATTAGTTTTCCACGATGATCCACGCTAAGAGCTGAATTCTGGGAGACGCGACACATTAATCGCCGAAATACGACCCCAGCGAGAAATCCCGCCGTGAAACCACCTTCTCCATCGCTCACAGCTGTACAGCTTATGTAAATCGATGTATTAAATAAACCTGCAAGCGAAGGGTCCTTCGCTCCGAGGCATGAAAAAGCGACAGTTGCCGAAACCCTTGGGGGGCCCTTCACGCCGGGTGATGGGCATGGCCATCATGGCGACTGAGCCGCAGTAGTGCTAGAAGAGCATAGAGAGTGTAGGTGACACCGAAGACGTTATTTAGCTTCCCTAAGGGTAGGATAAAAGATTCTGGTCGCGTAACTCGCCAGGAGCGGCCTGTATACGGCATTTCTGGCCTGCGTCACATGAGGCCGGAAATTCCGAAATTTTATTAAGTTTTGACCCCCGACGCGTTTTGGACCTATGGTGGCCCAGTGGCGCATAGCCATGTACCCGCCGGCTTTGGACGTCGTACTAGACATATAACCCTATGTGCCTACCGAAATTGACCTTTTTATCATGATGTTTGGGGTGAATGCGGGCTCACCGACGCGAAAGTGCGTCAGAATACCCCTGCCCACGCACCTGTACCACTCCCCTATCTACACCCCCTTCCGGTTCCGCAGCCTTTTGTAAAGGAGAATGAAGTATGTACGTCGTAATCTCCCAAGGTAAGAGAACGAGGTTGAACCGCAGTTGCAATCAGCACGTGTCCTGTGCACGAGTCAGCGGCAACGTAACCCTAGGTTGAAAGCGTAGTACAGCAATGATGCAATGTACGCGATGCAATGGCCCTATTGCGGCCATTTGGACCATGCAACGAATGAAGAAAGCGCGTCGTTGCGATATCGCACGCAGCGATAGCGACGTGCTTTCTTTTTTGCTTGCAAACTCAACATCGAGCGATGTTGGGTCAAGCAATCTAATGTCGAACCCTGCCGTGCCCCCCCACACACACACAGGAAATGGCCAAGTCATATCATCTCAGTTCACTGGAAACCTTATTTGTCGTCGTATTATACGCACATACATATATGCGCCGTGCGTGTTAACAATCGCCCATGTCTACACGGCAGTATAGTGTCTACACGGACTACATACGGACTATGCTATATACATGGCCGTGTCTACATATATGGCCGTATAACACACGATCCGCATTTTGTTCCATACACGGTGGCCATATAAAACACGGACCATATACGATGTATACACTAGGCCCAAATCTACAGACGCAGGTATTCATGCTGGTGAGCAGTACACCCTCGTATTCACACCAGCCACCAACAGGTGGTGTTGGTGCACGGTGCGGCGGCGCATGAGTGATGCGTGCACGGCGGTGCGAGTGCATGTCTCGTTACACCCAGGCGCCTCCCGGCCCTCGCAGCATAGCAGGCCGCATGATACCTGCTGGGAGCTGGCAGCAGCAGTGTCGTTGGGGTCGATGGAGACAGGCATGCCCTCCCACGGTACGACACTCCAGGCGGCCGCTGTGTCGTACACCAGGTAGTCCAGCTGGCCGATGAGGACTGCGAACGAGCAGCAGCAGCATCGCAGGGGCACCACGCAAGGAGACAGGCTTGGTAGAATTTGCTTTCATGGCACGGAGCGGAATTTGCATGGCACGGAGCGAGGCAGATTTGCGTTTTGCGGCGCCGTGATGATCTATCTGGTTGGCGTTCGGATTGGCGCGCGCTGACCCGCCGCACCGCCGCGCGCCACAGCGCTGCATGTCGCTGCTGCTAACCCACACCCCGCCTACTCACCCGCCGACTCTCCCGCGCGTCGCCTGGCTTTCTCTGCCTCTCTCTCTGTCTCTCCCGCTCGCTCGCTCGCTTCCTGCCTCTCTTGTTTCCCTATTCCGTTCTTTCGTTTCTCATTCTGCTCTCTCCCTTTCACCATTCCTTTCAAGCTTTCATCACCGCTCGATAGCTCTCGCTGCTCGCTGTGTGGTGCTGGTGCCGATGATGTAAGTGACGACTAATACTAAACAAATAATGAGTTATGAGGTAGTCACCCCATTTGTCCGTTGCTTTCCCGCCGCCGAATCGCATATGATTGATTGATGGAATAATGGATGGATGGATGGATTAGGCACACGGCTGAGCACGCGAGGACATGATGCGGATTCGTTGTGGGTGGGTTTGCCAACAGAATTACACATCAGAGCATAGCCGAGTGCCGAGCTAAACCGCACGCACACACGCCCGGACCGGACGACTGCACGGAGAGACTGACAGACGCACGGATGATGGACGCGATAAAACGCATTAAATAAACTGTTCTACATACATCTGCCGTATGTAGCTATGGTGCCAATCAAGTCGCCTGCAGTGGCCCTCAGCCCACGACGGTCCATCCGTTCCTTAACCCTAATAACTAAACCCTCACGGGAAAGGGATAAACCTTTTTACGGCACACGATCTCGGGACGACGACACTCACGCACGCGGAACTCTTTAGGGAACTTTCAGAACGCACAATAATTTCACAGGCTCTGCCGTGCAGCAGTCCGCACCGTACGTCTGTCCGCCCGTCCGAAACGCCGCCGCCGCCGCACTGCATTTAACTAGTCACAACCGTACGCCGGAGTACTAATCCGCCATAATCGCCTGTTACAAACCCAACTGAAACGCGCTCTTCCGCACTTGCCGTACATTTGCCGTACAGTCGGTCCATCCGCGGCAGCACCGTTTGCGTATTCATTATTTTCGCACCAAACAAACGTCGCCGCATGCACGGAAAATAAACTATTCCAATACGCGTTACACAATGACTAATACACACCTGCTGCTGCGCGTCAAGGGTGCCAAGGAAGTCGCCCACCGTGTCTCCCTCCAATAACAAAACTAACAGGAAAGGAAAGGATAGCCCTATCTAACGGCGCATATCTCGGAAGGACGCATGCACACACGCGCAACTTGGAACTATAAGAACTATTAGAACACACATTTCCAACGAATGGATCTGTCTGCGGTATAGCAACGTCCGTCCCTCCATCAGTCCGAAACTAACACTGCCGCCGCCACCGCCGCCGCCGCGCTGCATTTAGGGTGGCACCATCGTCGCATGTTGGAAACTAAACTAAATCGCACTTTCCCACACCCGCCGTACGCTTGCTGTACATGGCCGTACAGTCCCTCCGCGGCGCCGTGCATTCATCCATTACGTTCGTGCACATCTCTATCTATATCTATCTGTGTACGACCCCGAATAGCTCGCACGCACTATTATTAGAAACCAAACTAAAGTAATACACACTTGTCCGCACTTGTCCAACATTTTGCCGTACACTGCAGCCACCGTCTGCCACCGTCCGCGGCGTGTCGCGAATTCATCACGCATTCGCGCATGCACACCTCGAAACGTTCACATCACCGGCTCGCGGGAACGAGGACAAGGTTCGCCGCGCTGTTGTTGTATTTGTTCCCGTCAATGTGGCCTATGCGCCACTCGCCCTTCCACCTGCCCAGTCCCCCGTCCTTGTCCAAGGGAATCTTTGCCGCCAGATCGTCCGGCCGCCACGCAACCGCAACGAGGTGCTTGACCGCGAAGCACCTGTCCACCACCTTTTTGGGGCCCTTCCCCTTCCGCAAGGGGAGCCGGGCGAAAACGTCGCCCTTCCCGTTCGGCTTGGTGGTCCGGCAGGGCGGGAAGGACGGCGTTTTCGCCCGGCTCCCCTTGCGGAAGGGGAAGGGCCCCAAAAAGGTGGTGGACAGGTGCTTCGCGGTCAAGCACCTCGTTGCGGTTGCGTGGCGGCCGGACGATCTGGCGGCGAAGATTCCCTTGGACAAGGACGGGGGACTGGGCAGGTGGAAGGGCGAGTGGCGCATAGGCCACATTGACGGGAACAAATACAACAACAGCGCGGCGAACCTTGTCCTCGTTCCCGCGAGCCGGTGATGTGAACGTTTCGAGGTGTGCATGCGCGAATGCGTGATGAATTCGCGACACGCCGCGGACGGTGGCAGACGGTGGCTCGCTGCAGGATGTACGGCAGGATGTTGGTTAAGTGCGGACAATTGCGTATTACTTCAGTTTAGTTTCTAAGAACAGGCGATGATTGTGCGTGCGAGCTATTCGGGGTCGTACGCAGATAGATAGATAGATTGTGATGTGCACGAACGTAATGAATGAATGAATGCGCGGCGCTGCGGACGGACCGTACGGCAATGTACAGCAAGTGTACGGCATGTGCGGAAAACTGCGATTTAGTTGCGACAACATGCGACGATGGTGCCACCCTAAATGCAGCGCGGCGGCGGCGGTGGCGGCGGCGGCAGTGTTAGTTTCGGAATGACGGAGGGACGGAGGTCGGTTGGCTTCTAGTACGGCACCCGTTCGACGTGCGTGTGGGGTTCGTTCCTCAGATGTGTGTATGTATGAGGATAGGAGGCGGCGAGCATGCCGCCGCTGCGCGGGTTGTCCCGAAGACGGACGATAGATAGGCCCTGGCAACGATATATAGGTGGGCCTACGTACCAATAAGCCCTAGTCCAGCAATAGACGGAGGACGGACGGACGAACGGATCGACTGGCGCGTGCGTGGGTGGGTTGGGTAGTGGTTATGAGCTGCGTTGCGTGTTGCGTATACACTTACGTACGCACAACGAACGAAATAGATCGTATGTAGATGCCGCTGGTCAAGCCCTGACAGTGGGTAGGGTATGGACGGAACGGATCACTTACCGTATGATTGCAGCGAACGCAAGGGGAATGAATGGGGGCCCCGCCAACCCTGCCGGCGGGGGTGACGTACGGCATAACCTACCGATGGATAGAACGATATATATTTGGTGGGATGATCGGGTGCGTGCCGCAGCGTAGCGTGCGCGCCAGGTGTTACTACCCTGCCTTCCGAACGAGCAATCAAGGCAGGATCGTCTGGCGCTAGCCTTCCAATGTAACAACCGATCGAACCGCAACAACGAATGCGATCGAGCGATGCGCCGCAGACCAGCACGTACATACGTACAGGTTGGGCCTGTCTAACAGAATAGAGCGGGGAGGCGCGCGAAGTCAACATCATCCATCCGCCAGCGGTCAAAACGTGGTCAAACCCTGCCTGTGACCCATGGGCATCTAGCTAGGTACCCGCCCGTACCGCGCCTATCTACAAGGAATCGCTCCGCGTTAACCCTGGCGCGCGCTTTGCCACGGCGTCATCAGTTGATCACGATGTCAAGTAACTGACAACCGCCGCCGCGACCAAATCACATTGCCCGCGCGAAGGATGACCCGTGAAGCCTCGCTCACCGTTAATAACTGACCCTATCACGGGGTGTACCACGCATGTTATGTGGAAGAACAAATGTTGTTGGAATAGTGAGGGACTGCACTCGGAGCTGGTGTCCCAGTACGAACTCTCAGTGTCAGATCACAGTGCAAACCCAGGTATTTGCCCCGGTTGCCTGGCTGACGGACTTCGGTCACCAATGCACTCTTTATTTGCTGTTCTGGTCAAGGCTTGCTTGCCCGCAGTACTTGTTCTTGGACTCACATGTGTACCAGAAGCTGGTGACCGAAAACCGGGGCTGCTATGACTCCAGTCAGCAGCATGTCGCGGCACGAGCCAGGAAGGTAAGCTGTGTGCGTGTAGTGCAGTGCAGAGACCGGCGTTTCTAAGTGATCCACATGTCCGAGGGTTGCACTCCTCCTGGTGGTCTGAATCCGCGTTTGGTAGGGACCTAATTGTGGCGACCCTCACGCAATTATAGGACACGTCCCTACCAAACGCGGATTCAGACCACCAGGAGGAGTGCAACCCTCGGACATAAGGATCACGCCGGTCTCTGCACTGCACTGCACACAGCTTACCTTCCTGGCTTGTGCCACAACCTGCTGCTGACTGGAGTCATAGCAGTCCAGGTTGTCCATTACCAGCTTCTGGTAGACGTGCGAGCCTAAGAACATCTACTGCGGGCAAGCCTTGGCCAGAACAGCTTATAAAGAGCGCATTGATGACCAAGTCCGGTGCAAATACCTGGAGGTCTGACACTCAGAGTTCGTACTGGGGCATTGCACCAGCTCAAAAACACGTGTTCTTCTTCATAACAGGGTACACCTACATCCTAAACCGCTGTCAGGCCCCACATCAAGCAGAGAATTCCAGCCCTGGGATGAGTTAGTTGCAGCACCTGCTAGGCCGGTGCTGAGAGGCGTGCACTACCGTATGGTAAGGCTAAACCGGTCACATGCAAATACCTGGAGGTCTGACACCGGGAGGTCTGACAACGTGTGAGGTAACAATGCGGCGGCTGTCCGCTGTTAGGTTGGGGCTAATGCCGCCAGGTAGGCCGCCTGGCGTGGCCATCTCTGTGTTCTCCAGCCCAGTCCTTCCACCACCCGCCGACATGCTGCCGCATGCAATCACAACACCTGAGGAGAGGGGCACCGAGAGTTTAGACTTCAGATAACGGTTTTTAAGAGTCCAAAAGCATTCCGGTACATTCAGTCCAAATCGAACCATGCCCTGCCCACACACCCCACCCCACCCGGTATACCTGCTGGTGTTGTCACAGCCGAACTTTGCCCAGCAGTGACACCGCCGCCATCCGGTTCGTTCCACGACCCGCCGTCGGTTCCGCGGTCGGGGCCGCCGTCGGGACCGTCCTGCATGTGTAGTCGGTCAAGTACCTGGTTTCCCTTCCCGTTCGTGCAGGCCAAAAACCGAAATGGATTCCGTACCGGAGCCCAACAAGGCGGCAAGCGACCCTACAGCGGTCGGTGGACCCTGTTCACTCAATGCCGCGGCCGCCCAGCCCAGGTCACCTGAACAAGCACAGCCCAGGAAGCTGCGCTCGATGGTGGAGATCATAGGGTTCATTCGTTCCGAAGCGCATGGGTCACAAAAGGCGCAAATTGAAGGGGCATGCTGAAGGTAAGAAGCTGGCGCCAACCGTCAGTGGCAAACGTTGCACGGGGAGCTTGATTGAAGGTATGGTGCACGGATCAAAGCTCGCTGATGACCTGGATACAATTGACATCCGTTTCCATGCGCGCGGCGGGTCATCGGACGCATTAGAGGACGTGAGCACGGCTGCAATACTCTGAGCACGGTGGTGACCGTAATTTCGGTATGTGAGAGGGAATGAGGTGCCTCTCCAATTGGGATGTCCGTTTGGATTCGTTGTAACACGTCTGTAGAGGCGCGACGTAAGCCGACTTGCCAATCCAGAGTTGTAAATTGAGCAGAGACATAATAACATAACATTGCGCGTTATATAGTAACGCGATGCACGAATGGCGTGCTTCTGTCGTACCTAGATTGGCGCGCATTTAGTGCACAGGCAGAAATTGTTTGAGTCATAAAATGAAACTGTTACCAAAAGTCGCCGGAGTGAAAAAAATTTCAAAACGCGTTCACATTTGCATTTGCCTGGGGGGGAAAATACCGGTGGCCGACGTCCCCGTATGGGTCAATGGGTCATTAGGGTTTACATATTGGTGATGCTGGGGAAGCTTGCGGCAGGTTTTCTAGTGTATGGGCTGCGACCACTATTCAGCGTGGAGGCGGCAAGTAGCGCACGGTAGTGATTTTCAATTCAGAAGGGGTACCGTAATAACAGTTGCGTAACCGGCAGCCCGTACCCAGGGAGGAAAGGAGGAAGGAAGGAAGGAAGGCATCATTCTCTTACAGTGGTCGAGTCAGGGAGTTTCAGCGGTGCACTTTCAATCCCACCGGACACTGTCGCGGCCGCAGCCCCAGACTGCCGAGACTGCCGAGGGTTGTTTAAGAGGCCCCCCAAGGGCAACCCCCCAGAGATACACACTCACACACACATACACCTTTCCGCAGCCCCCCACTACCGGGGGCCGCACTGCAACAAACCCTAACGACCGCCCATATCCCCCCTCAGGACGGGCAGCAGGCACCGTATACCGCCGCGTATGCAATGACAACCAGCCGCCGACAGTCATCGTACATAGCGCACCCCTACAGTACGTAAACGGGTGCGTGGGACCCAAGCCTGTACGTTCTCACAATATGATATCATAAAGGCAGCAACCGGGGTGAATAGCCAAGCAAGACGAGCAGCAAAATTACGACCTTCGAACCATAAAGCTCACAGCTTGCTTGCTTGCGCGCAGCAACACGTCTTCGCGACCCGTCAGCCGTCACACAGGCAAACCATCTCATTTGTATCACATCAAAATTACGGCACCATACAAAAACGCGCGGGACATGAACACCCGCCGCCGGCCGCGCTGCATTCCCTTGGCCGCACACGCACTCGCACACACGCACTCGCACGAGCTGCCAGTCCAGTCCCGTCCCTCTTAGCCCTCTCTGTTCTTCTAGCTCTACCCAGCTACTCCAGACCCCGACGTCTCTTCCTCCGAGCGAAACACCTCCCCTCCCCTCCCTCCCTCCCTCTCTGGTTCACACATACGAGCCTACCGACGGCCACACAAAGCTTCTGCTTCTGCTGCTGCGCTGACGGAGCGACCCTCCACGTTCCGGGGGATCCACATACGGCCCTCCGCCCGCCCCACGCCGTCTTCGTCCCTTCGCTGCGGTATCTTGTTTTTTTGGTCCGCCGCTGGCTGCCTCTACCCTTCTAACCAGGGCCTGGAGCCCATCCACTAACACAACGAAACCTCACACAACAAAACACGCCAGCTGCCCGCCCTCCTTACCCGACCCAAACCAGGGAGAGCAGGTGGTACCCAAGCAGTACGATGTACGATGTACCAGGTGGCAAACCAACCAACCAACCAACCAGCCCGGGGCATCTGGCATGCCCCAACTGCTGGCCCCATTTCGCGCCGGACTACCTCGGCGGCCTTATCAGGGGGGAGGCGGCGCAGCGCTGCAGGCGCATCCGTCCGTCCGTCCGTCCGTCTGTAAGCCCCTGAAGCTGCACCGCCCCCCCTGGAGCCGCACTGCCCCCTTCCAAAATACGGTTTCTCTCCGGCTTCTCTCCGTTGCGGTTATTCGTTGAAGGTCCAGGGGCGGGGACCCCCCGAACACTCCCCTTACGTTTACCCCCCCCCCCCGAGCGATGGACACACCAGTCGACCAGCGGCGCCGATCACAGAGCACAGATCAGGCCCCTGGATGGCGATACGAGCGCACCCACGCCTCCGACCGCCCAGTACATGTCCACACGCCCACACAAGGGGAGGAGGCCGCACGAGCGTGCCGACCCTACCCTCCCCCACAAGCAGGGCTACAAGCAGGGACCGGACCAGATCGGCTACAACAGCGGTACAGAGCTCGGCCTGCCCGCACACACCTTTATCGGGCGGGATGGGATGGGGGCGGATGGAGTCAGCACCCACCGGCCGAGACCCGATGTCTCGTCCCTCGTCTCTGAATTCGCCCCGCCGAGTGCATTCTTAAATGACCCTCAGCACCTTGGCCACCAAGGTCACCAGCGCCGCCACCAGCAGCGCCACGCCCAGCACCGCCGCCATCTTGGCGTCCCGCTGTACGGCAGCCGTGATCTGGGAGTACGGAATGCCGCTGCCGAGGCGCAGCAGCGCGGGCTTGGGGCCGTACAGGAAGGGCACGATCTGGGACGCGGGGAGAGGACGGGAGGGCGGGCAGGTGCGCGGAGGGTGCGGAGCGGTTGGTGACTCATCAGGATGACTCACTCCTCATGGTGGCGGTTTGGTGCCGTTGTCGTCAACTCATCTCGTCAAGTCGTCATCCCAACACAACCAGGGCGGGGGGTTATCCACGTATAGGGGGGGGGGAAGCCGCCTCCAGAATGCGGAATTCGGCGCATGATGGGCAAGGGGCAAGGGGGGATCCCCCGGAACGGCATCCCCTCCCTCCCCCCTCCGTCCACACACGCACACGCACGTACACGTACACACACATGCACACATATACACATACACACACGCACCTTTGACAGGATGGTTCCCAGTATGACGTGCGCCAGGAGCTGCAGGAAGTCGGGATCCAGAGGGCCCTTGCGGCTGCAGGGAGGGGCAGGGGGGGAGGGAGGGAGGGAGGGGGAGGGAGGGAGGGGGAGGGGGGGGAGGGAGGGAGGGAGGGAGGGAGGGAGGGAGGGGGAGGGAGGGAGGGAGGAAGGGAGGGAGGGAGGGGGGGAGGGGGAGGGAGGGAGGGAGGGAGGGAGGGAGGGAGGGAGGGAGGGAGGGAGGGAGGGAGGGAGGGAGGGAGGGAGGGAGGGAGGGAGGGAGGGAGGGAGGGAGGGAGGGAGGGAGGGAGGGAGGGAGGGAGGGGGAGGGAGGGAGGGAGGGAGGGGGGGAGGGGGAGGGAGGGAGGGAGGGAGGGGGAGGGAGGGAGGGAGGGAGGGAGAGGGAGGGAGGGAGGGGGAGGGAGGGGGGGAGGGAGGGAGGGAGGGAGGGAGGGAGGGAGGGAGGGAGGGAGGGAGGGAGGGAGGGAGGGAGGGAGGGAGGGAGGGAGGGGGAGGGAGGGAGGGAGGGAGGGAGGGAGGGAGGGAGGGAGGGAGGGAGGGAGGGAGGGAGGGAGGGAGGGAGGGAGGGAGGGAGGGGGAGGGAGGGAGGGAGGGAGGGAGGGAGGGGGAGGGAGGGAGGGAGGGAGGGAGGGAGGGAGGGAGGGAGGGAGGGAGGGAGGGAGGGAGGGAGGGAGGGAGGGAGGGAGGGAGGGAGGGAGGGAGGGAGGGAGGGAGGGAGGGAGGGAGGGAGGGAGGGAGGGAGGGAGGGAGGGAGGGAGGGAGGGGGAGGGAGGGGGGGAGGGAGGGAGGGAGGGAGGGAGGGAGGGAGGGAGGGGGAGGGAGGGAGGGAGGGAGGGAGGGAGGGAGGGAGGGAGGGAGGGAGGGAGGGAGGGAGGGAGGGAGGGAGGGAGGGAGGGAGGGAGGGAGGGAGGGAGGGAGGGAGGGAGGGAGGGGGAGGGAGGGAGGGAGGGAGGGAGGGAGGGAGGGGGAGGGAGGGAGGGAGGGAGGGAGGGAGGGAGGGAGGGAGGGAGGGAGGGAGGGAGGGGGCCCGTTCAGAGAGGATGAGGGTAAGGTGGTTGGGGAGGTGGTTGGAAGCATGGTTGGGGGGCAAAGGCTGTGCTGGGGGTGGCGCGCAGGGCGGGGTCGGGCGGGGTTTCTGTGTATGTGAGTATGGGGGGAGGGGGAATATGAAAGCCAAGGTTCCTTTGGTTTGGTTTGCTTCGAAAGCCCCAACGATGGCCCTATCAGTTCCCACCCAACCCGCCTTCCACCCCCGATTCAGGCGCTCGCCATCCCCAGCCAAACCCCCCATCCACCACCAAACCCCTAAAACCCCAAAAACCCGCCAACTCTACCCCCACCCCGCCTCCCACCCCTCCCCCCAACCCACCGGAAGAAGCTGTATGCCTTGCGGTCCAGTTCGTAGAGGCTGTGTGCGTCCGCCAGTCGGTCGTCGTTGAAGCGCTGGGGCACCGCGTCAAGGTCCCCGTGGCACTCGGTAAGCGCCTGGGGGGTTGGGGGGTTAGGGGGCAGGGAGGGGTGTGGGGTGTGTGGTGGTGATGGTGAGTGAGGAGGGCAGTGGATTTGTGCCGTACAACACCAGCAGCAACGCGGCAGCAGCAGCCACAGGTTGGGTTCTCCTTCGAGGCCCCATATGTACGGTATGTACGGCACACAACCCACCTTTCGTCCTTTCCCAGCATTTTCCATCAGGTACGACAAGATCACCGACCGACCTACCCACCGGGCAAAACAACCAAACGAAATACACAGCAACCAGCGAGAGCAAAAACCCATCCACCACCACCCTCGCTCCCCTCCTCCCCCTCCCCCTCGCTCCCCCTCCTCCTTTGTAAGTATTGCTGGGATCTGGGTCCGTTCGCTAACGCCGTCTCCTCCTCCTTCTCCGCTGCGGTTTTTCTTTTTACCCTCCCCCTCCTCCCTCCCCCTCCTCCCTCCCCCTCCTCCCTCCCCCTCCTCCCTCCCCCTCCTCCCTCCCCCTCCTCCCTCCCCCTCCTCCCTCCCCCTCCTCCCCCTCCCCCTCTCCCTCCTCCCCCTCCCCCCCTCCGCCCCTCCCCCACCTTGTTGAGCACCAGACACGACTCCAGGGCGCTGTTGGCCCCCTGACCAAACACCGGGGTCACCGCGTGAGCCGCATCGCCCAGCAGCACACAGCCGGGGCCGTACATGTGGCTGACCCGCACTCGCTTGCCGGCGGGGCTGGCGGGGTTGGGCGCCAGCTGGGCGGCGGCTGCGGGGATCCAGTCCTCGGGGATGCCCTTGAACTTGGAGCGCAGGAGGGCCTCGTAGTCGGCGGGGGTGGACAGACCCTTGAAGCCGCCTGGGGGGGTTGGGGGGGGCAGGGGGGTCGAGGCAGCAGGGGGAAGGGAGGGAGGGGGGGAGGGGGGCAGCAGGGGGAGAGCAAGAGGAGGAATGAGGGGAGGGAACAGCAGCAGCACAAGAAGATTTCGATCAGTGCCCGTGGGGTGGAGAGAGAAGGGCGGTGTGTATGGGGGGGGAGGGGAGGTAGCAGCAGGCCAGTTCGGGCAGTCCGGGGCAAAGGAAGAGCCTAGCTTCGCACCCCGGCAACCCCCCCCCTTCCCCCGCCCTCCCCGCCCACACACACCCCTCACGCACCCGTCTGCACCGAGCAAGTGCCGCTGTATGTTCCGTCGGGGTTGGAGTGGGCGGTGAAGGAGGTAAAGGGGTCATCACTGGTGTAGAGGTGCAGACTGGCGCCCGTCTTGCCCTGGAACTCTGAGGGGGGAGAGGGGGGTGGGGTGGGGGGAGGAGAGGAGGCGAGGGGGGGTTGAGGAGAGGGAAAGCGAGCGAGGATGGGGATCAAGGACAGCGATTAGGGAAGGGTCAAATCAAGAAGAACCTGGGAGAGGGGCAGGGGGGAGGGGAAGGGGGACAGGGGGTGATAGCACGCGACATTAGGGGAACCTGGATGTGGTGCCACCCGGGTGGGGTGGGGTGGCGTGGGGTAGGATGACTACCGGCAGTGTTGTATGGGGGAAGGTGGCGGAGGGCGGAGGTCGAAGGGCGGAAGGGGGGGGGGCAGGGGGCACAGCAGGCGGGCTTAGGCGGACAAGGGCCCCACCGGCGGGGAGCCGTGAAACCAACAAAACAACAAACCAGCAAACCAGCAAACCAACCCACCGCATCCATCTCTCCGCGCTTTCAACCCCTCCCCCCCATTTTTTGTGTGTGCGGGTTAAGCGAGACCAGACCAGTTCAGACAGACCCAAACATGAACCCTCATCCCACCCCACATGCTCCCCCCCCGCTGTCCCCCCCCCCCACAAACCCGCTGTCCCCCCCCCGCTGTCCATCCCCCCGATCCCCCCCTTACCCGGCGGCTCGATGTCCCCCTTCAGCCCCATGTACACCTTGTACTCCCGACCGCTGTCGTCAATCTCCACTCCAAAGTCGCTCCAATGGCGGGAGAGCACACCACGGACCTGGGAGGACACGCCGTCGGCCCCCACCAGCAAATCGTACGACACCTCCCGGGAGGGGGCCATCATCCCTCCCGTGGTCACAAACAACGCCTGTGGGGTGGGCGGGTGGGTGTGGGGGTGTATGTGTGTGTATGGGGGGTATTGGTGGGGGCGGGAGGTGTGCATGTGTGAAGTGGGGGGGGGGAAAGTGTGTATGTGTGTGTATGAGGGGGGGGGGGGGTCACGGTGAGCGAGGGGGCCGATGGGAGGACATTACCCCCCACCCACCTCCCCCTCCCCCCACACGCACACGCACGCATACACGCAAGCCGCACCGCTGCCACTCATGCCCCCCCCCCCACACACACAGAGCGGGAAGCCCGGGAGCAGCCCGCAGCGGCGGCAGCGGCAGCAGGAGCCCACCCGCCGGGACATCAGCCAGCCGCCGCCGAAGTGGCGCCAGCAGCAGGCGTACTGGCAATGCTCCGGCGAATGTGGCCCATCAAATGGGAGCGCGAACACTTTGAGACGCTCTGGCGGTTGGCACAGGACGGCGTGCCGCTTCCCGGCAACAGCCACATAAGGGGAGCGGCACCAGAACAATGCAAGTGCGGCGCGTACGGGGGAGCCGGCCCACACGCATGCTCGCCGCGCGCACACCACTTCTGGGAGTGCCCGGTGGCGCAAACGGTGGTGCAGCAGATCGCCGCCCACGTGCCCGGGCCCATCACCCGGGCGAACGTGTGGCTGGCGGAGCCACCGCCAGGCGTGCAGCAGTGCGTGTGGGACGTGATCTGCCTGGCGGCGCTCACGGCCATGGAACGGGCGCGCGTGGGGCTGTGGGCAGTCAGGAACTCGCCCACCGCCCCGGATGCCCCAGACCCAGTCGAGGTGGCCAAGGCGCGCGCAGCGCTAGAATTTTGGCAGCGTGTGCGAGGGTTTGCAAAGCTAGACGTGCCAAGGCGGGGATGGGAGGGGGTAGGGCCTGACCACCCCATCCTGGCGGTGGTCAACGGCCACTTTCAGTGTGTGCAGCACGCAGGGATGGGTATGGAGGGAGGGGGAGGGGAAGTGGAGTGAGGGGATGAAGGGGCTTTAGGGGTGAGGGAGGGAACTTAGGGCGTCGAGGCAGGGAGGCGTGAGAGGAGGGGAGGAGGAGGGGGGGGGGGTCCTTCGGGTCCGAGAGGACTTAGGGTGCAGAGACCGCCGCAGGCTGCCTTTTGTAGGCAAGGGAGGCTTTAGGGAGCGGGTTTAGCGAGAGTGAGGAGAGTTGGCGAGGTGCCGCCTAGTGCGAACTATAGCTCCGTCACCTAGCCCGCTGCCGCAAGGCCCGCTCCCGACCTCCTGCCGCGTCGAGGCCAAGCGGCGCTCTGGAGCTCGGCCTCTAGGGGCCACCCCCCGGCCTCTCCGGGGCCGTCGTAGTAGGAGTAGTAGTAGGGGTAGGGCGCGCGCTGTCTTGGGTTCTCCTTTGGTGCTGACCGCCCACGAGCCGGACCAAGCTCGGGGCAGGTTCTCAGCGCTTTGTTTTCGCGCCTAGAGGAGCACCGCCAGCCGGTAGCAGGCCGGCCGGGCGCCCCGGCGCTGCAAGGACTTCAGGGCGGGCAGGACAGCGCGGGCGCCGCGTAGTGCGCCGGCGCGACTGCTGTTTGTGCGGACGAAGGGCCCAGCTGCCGTATAAGGCAGGCTGTGAGCTCAAGCCTTTGGGGAGCCGCTGCGCCGTACACCCGTATATGGGGTGTATGACGCAGCCAGCTCTGCGTCGAGCAGGAGGGGGTAGCGGCCCCTCACGCCCTTCTCCCACCGCAAGGGGGAGAGTGCTTAGGCGGTCTTTCCGTCGGGGCTGGGTTAGCAGCCCCTGGCCAGCGTCAGGGCCCGGTCAGATACTGTAACGACACACATACGCACACATATACACACATACGCATACACACGCACACACACACGCGGTCACCTTCTTTGCCTCCAGGTCGATCTTGTCCGCGGATGCCTGGAAGTAGTAGTTGATGCGGCCCGGGTAGCGCTTGCGGGCGGTGTCAATCAGCCACTGGGCCAGACCGCTGCGACTGAAGGTCACGTTGCCCTCCTCCTTGCTCACCCGGGTCTGAAGGGGGGGGAGGGGGAGGGGAGGGGAGGGGAGGGGGGAGGGGGGAGGGGGGAGGGGGAGGGGAGAGGTAGGGGAATGAGGGGGGGAGGCGAGGGGGAGGGCGGGGGAGAATGTGGAATGTGGATGGAAGGGATGGAAGGGATGGATGGGTGGGTGGGTTGTGGGTGGGGGGGTTGTTTCCTCCGGAGGAGGAGAGGCGGGTCAGTCGGAGCAGTGGCGGTTGGGGGGTGCAGCAAATCAATCACCCGCCCACCACACTGATGCACCACGATATGATGCTCGTCCCTCGGGGGGGGGAGGGGGACCTCTCACCGCCGCGCGACTGCCCCGCGACAGCCCTCCCTCCCTCCCTCCCCCCCGGCCCCCCCAGCCCTCCGCCCCCGCCCCCTCCTTTCCTCTCCTGCCGTACCTTGCCCTTGACGTTGTGACTGACGGTGCCCAGCGTCTTAAAGTGCTCGTCGTCGGGGAGCTTGATGCCCAGCTGTCGTACGATTGTACGGATGCACGAGCGTCATGCGGATGTACGGCGGGAGGGCGGGAGGCACAGGCGGGTGTGGGTGGAGGTGTGGGGGTGTGGGGCGTGTCGGTTCATCCGTCAGGAGGCGGGAGAGCGAGGGTGAGCGGGAGAGAGGAGCGGCAGCTGGGTCCGACTGCGTGGGCGCGTGTGTGTACTGCCACCCCCTATCCGCTCCGACTCCCCGGCCGAGGACCCCCTCCCCCCCTGCCCCCCGGGCCTCCGACTGCTTTCCTGGCCCCCCGCCCAGCGTCGAAATTGCACATCCCCTCCCGCCCCCGGCCCCGCCCCCTCCCACATACACACACACGTGCCAACCCCCCGGCCCCCCCGCCCGCCCCCACCTCCTTGAGCGCCGCCTGCCCCCGCGGGATGAGGATGATGATGTAGGCGCGACCCGTGTCCACCGGGTCGTTGCGCGGCTCCGGACGGCGCTCGTACACCTGTACGGAGGCAACATGCCGTACAACACGTCACTGCATGCACCCTGATGTACATCACATCACATCCCGGCCCCTGATATCCACAGCCCCCACCCCCATTTCCGAGGGAAAGCCAACCTCCTCCTCCCCTCACCCGCCCTCCACAGCTATCCACGTTTAGCCCCACTCTCCCCACTGGACTGCGATGTACTGTACGGCACAGCCCGCCTTCGCCAGTCGCCCCAGCCAGCCAGCCAGCCCCGCGCCTCCCAGCCGCCCAGCTTCCCTTTGCCCCCCCCCCCCAGCCGCCAATCCACCACCATTCCCTTGCACCCGGCCCCCCTCCTCCGGCCCCGACTGACCATCCCCCCACCGACCCCCCTCCGCTCGGAAACACACCAACCCACGGGCCCCCCTCCCCATCCCCCCCCCCCGACCCACCTCCACTCGGAATCCCTGTCTCGCCAGGAACATGGCCGCCACTGAGCCCGCGGGCCCCGCCCCCACCACCACCGCCTTGCGACCCGTGTAGGGACCGCCCTCCAGCTCGTCAACGGAGGCCAGCGCGCGGGGGTAGGGGTTCCTGAGGGCAGGAGCAGGAAGGGGCGGGAAGGGGCGGGAAGGGGCGGGAAGGGGCGGGAAGGGGGGGTGAGGCGGGGGTGCAGCGGCTCTGCGGGGGTGGCGGCTCCCGGGCGGGAAGGTGGCACATGCACATGCTCACGCAGGAACGCACGCAGTCGCTGGGGATCGATCCTAGGACCGCTGGCCGTGTCACATCCATCCATGTCGCTCGCTCGCCGATGCGGCGCGGGCAGGTGCATTAGAAGTGGGGGCGTGCACGCACTCTTTTCCATCCGCGATGGGAAGGATCGCATTTCATGCGTGCATGTGTCTAAAAGAACGTGCGTGTGCGTGTATGTGTGTGTATTTTGGGTGGGTATCAGACATGTGTGTGTCGTTACAGTATCTGACCGGGCCCCGACGCTGGCCAGGGGCTGCTAACCCAGCCCCGACGGAAAGACCGCCGTGTGTGTGCTTTGGGAGGAGAGGATACGCCAGGGTTTACGTGGTTGGTTGGTTGGGTGGTTAGGTGTGTGGTTGGGTGGGTGGGCACTGGGCAGGGGGGCACCGCAGGAGCGAGCCAGCAGTAGCGGCGGAGGAGCTACAGCTTGGGCGAGGCGGCGTAGCCTGGGGTTATGCAGCTATCCGTTTCCGGGACAGAAGTACACCGCAGCACCAGTCTGCAATCCTTGCTCGCGCTTCCCTCCCCCCCCCGCCATCTCCCCCCCAGATCGCTGTGTGCGTGTGTGGGGGCCACTCACTCTTCCCGCAGGTAGCGCTCCGCCTCGGTAATGTCGGACCAGCCGGCGAAGGAGACGCCCTGCGGGCCCGGTTCCGCGGCAGTCATCCCCGGCGCCGCTGTCTCCGCACGAGCGGTATTACGCAGAGATCTCTGCTGCTGAGTCCGAAGGAGGCGCTGCGCGGGCAAGCGCGGCATCGCATGGCTCGCTGACCGACGGCCTGCTGACATTTGACGCTGGGCCTGCATTTTTGATACGTATTTCTACGTGCAACCTTGATACGAATGTATAACTGTTATAAGAGAGTTTTTTGCTGGTCGAAAGGCCGACTGACTGCGCCTGCAAGCGCGTCAGCGCAAAAACTATCTTCTTACAAAGAACTGTGCATGCACGCGGCACGTCACAGGGTATTGAGTCGGCCCGCGTTGATGTTGCAAAAGCGCTGCGCAAGCAACTAGTTGGCGCGAGTCCGCCGACTGTTGATCCCGCGCGGACTCCGTACAAATATGGATGGGGACGAGCGTCTTCGGTCTTCGCCGTGCCAATCCATTATCTACAACTCTCTTCCAACTGACCCATCTCACATCCACATCCACCGCTGGGCCAACCTTCTCTGCCTCCCAACACAGTAAACTCCATTCCAACTAGGTCGGCAAGTGTCGGCATCACGTATCAGCCACGCAAAGTCCCTAGTAGAATCAACCCACTCGTAGCACATAGACGTTCATCTATAATGGCATACATCGCATCTAATTCGATTGCGTCAACACCTGACTAGTCCATCGTCCCTGAAGTTGGTAACGAACCACCTGAACGATATGCACAGCCCTGCCACAATAAAATTTGGTTAAATTTTATGTGTCCCATCCGCTCCACGGCAGTATCGGATCCAACACTTACTCTTACCTCAAACAACCTCCTGGCGCGCTCAACCTGGCGCAATAGAACGACTCAGTACGCCATGAGATTGGCGCCTCCCCTGGAAAACTAGAACTACGCGGCCTTCCGATCACTGGCATGCTGAGCGGTCTCAAACAACACGCCGAGTAGTCGAGATGCCGACTAGTGAGGGCGCGCGGCTGTCGGCTGTCGTTATTCCCTGGCACTTCCGTGCGTGTGAGCGCAATAGAAAGCTTGCACCCCCTACCTCTCATACAGAAAAAATCCTAATATACAACAACCCCAAAGCCCGCACCCGTCGTCAGCCCTGCGCCCTCGACGACCCCACGCACGGCGGCAGACAGCCCAAACTGCAATACACGACCCAAAAGGAACCCCACCCGGGAACACCGTATCCGTTTCCCCAACACCCAACCTTCCACAAGCAAGTCGCCCGACGTCAAAACCAAAACCTACCGACATGACGACATCCCAACCTGCACAGCAGGCACCGCCGGCAGCCCGCCCAGCCCCACCGAGCACAGCCCCCCACCGCCGCTGCCGCCGCCTCCGCCGCCGCCGCTCTCACCGCTGCGCGCCGACAGAGTCCCCGTCGGGCGGTGCCGCGGCGCCGAGCGATGCCGCTGCAGCAGCGCCGTCCGCTGCTGCTGGTGTTGCTGTTGGTGCTGCTGGAGTTGCTGGAACTGGTGTTGTAGCAGTAGCTGCTGCAGCTGCTGATGCGCCTGACTGCCCTGCAACTGATGGTGCTGCTGCTGATGGTGCTGATGCTGGCTGTTGTTGTAGTGACCGTGGCCGTGGTTGTGGCTCTGGGGGTGGAGGGGGAGGCCGTGCGGCAATCGCTGCAAGCTGCCCGAGTGGTGATGGTGCTGGTGGCCCAGTGGTCCCGCCGGCGGTGGTCCTGGTGGCTGTAGCCCCGCTGCTGCTGCCGCCAGACTGGACTTGGTGGGCGAGCCGAAGGGGTGCTGGTGCTGGGGGTGGTGCAGCTGCCCGCCTGACGAGTGGAGCGACAGAGCGGCGGCCGAGTAGGGGCGGTCGGGCAGGCCGGACAGCAGCCTGTCCGGAGGGGGTCAGGGAGTGATCAGGAGGGGTCAGGGAGTGAGGGGGGGGGGCGGGTGTATCCGGGAGGGGCAGGCGGTGGGGGGGGGGGGGGCACGGAAGGGTGTGTGTGTGTGTGCGCTGGTGGTGGTGGCAGTGGAGGGAGCCGCCAGCCGGATGCCACTCACACAGACCCGGCGTCATGGCGGCATGCGGAGGCGATCCTCCCTTGACGGCCAGTAGCAGTGAGGGGACAGACGGGTGGCACCTCGCCGCGGCCATACATCTCTGATACAGCTAGGGGGCTGAGCGGGGCGGGCTGAGGGTTGGCCGATGGCAGCAGTCGGCAGTCGACCCGAGCCCGCTGGCACACGGGCTGGTGCCGTGTGGCGAACAACACCGAGCACACGAGCACGGGGGGGGCGATATCGCACGAGAACCCCTCCAGGGGGAGGGAGGCTCCCCGGCCCAAGCCGCGACAGCACGGACAGGGCCACCAGCCCGCACACCCCAACCCCCGTCAACGCCCCCTGGCCCTGCTCCCCTCCCTCCCTCCCTCCCTCCCTCCCTCCCGCCCTCAAAACCCCAACCCCGCGGGAGTCCGCACAACGCCCCACCACCCACCCACCCTACTTCCCTCCGCCCCCCTCCCGCCAAGCCCCTCCTCGCTTTCCGGGGCCCCCGGGGCAAGCCGCCCTCCACCCCAAAGGCCCCCCCCAACCCCCATCCACCCCACCCCAAACCCCCTCCCTCGCTCACATCTTCTGCAGGTCCTCGCACTGCGCACTCAGCCGCGCCCTCGCCGCCCGCTCCGAAACCAGCTGCGCCCTCAGCCTCTGCACCTCCAGCACCGCCTCCCCCTCGCCAATGGCCAGCAGCTGAAGCGCCGCGTCGTGCTGACTGGCCCGAGCCCGAAGACCCTCCCGCTGGTGGCTCAGAGCGCCCAGCTGCGGGGGGGTGGAGGTGGGGGGGCGGGAGGTGGGAAGGGAGATGGGAGGTGGGAAGGCGGGAGGTGGGAAGGCGGGGCGAGTGTGCGAGGGCAGGAAATGAATACAGGAGAGACCCGAGAGGAGGGGCTGAGCGGAGGGAGTGGCGCGGGAGTGAGGGAGAGGTTTGGTTTGGGTTCTCGGGGCAGC
Source organism: Pleodorina starrii (assembly GCA_030267565.1). Taxonomy (NCBI): domain Eukaryota; kingdom Viridiplantae; phylum Chlorophyta; class Chlorophyceae; order Chlamydomonadales; family Volvocaceae; genus Pleodorina; species Pleodorina starrii. The sequence continues at coordinate 880,499 of BRXU01000022.1, read as the reverse complement.
GAGGCGGGGGACACCGTTCCTTGGTTCCACAACTGAAACCCTTCCTTGGTTCCTGCAATTCATATTTATCTCCCTACTCCCCACTCCCCCACTCCCGCACACACACACACACACACACGAACTCGCGCGAACGCACACACACACAAGCACACGCAGTAGTAGGAGTAGTAGCAGGGGCAGGGCGCGCGCTGTCTTGGGTTCTCCTTTGGTGCTGACCGCCCACGAGCCGGACCAAGCTCGGGGCAGGTTCTCAGCGCTTTGTTTTCGCGCCTAGAGGAGCACCGCCAGCCGGTAGCAGGCCGGCCGGGCGCCCCGGCGCTGCAAGGACTTCAGGGCGGGCAGGACAGCGCGGGCGCCGCGTAGTGCGCCGGCGCGACTGCTGTTTGTGCGGACGAAGGGCCCAGCTGCCGTATAAGGCAGGCTGTGAGCTCAAGCCTTTGGGGAGCCGCTGCGCCGTACACCCGTATATGGGGTGTACGACGCAGCCAGCTCTGCGTCGAGCAGGAGGGGGTAGCGGCCCCTCACGCCCTTCTCCCACCGCAAGGGGGAGAGTGCTTAGGCGGTCTTTCCGTCGGGGCTGGGTTAGCAGCCCCTGGCCAGCGTCAGGGCCCGGTCAGATACTGTAACGACACACGCACACACACATACACACAAACACACACAAGCACACGCACACACACACACATGAACTCACACACACGGAAACCGCACCTGAGTGGTGAGTGACACGATCTCCAGATGCGCCAACTGCAGTTGCTCCCGGAGGAAGCTAACCGCCGACAGCAGCGCCCCGGGGCCGTTGGCCGCCGCAGCAGCAGCCAGCTCGTCCCACTCCGACAAATCGGCAAGATCCATATCCAGATCGCTGCCGTACCCGCCCGCCTCCCCGTGGCCGTAACCGTGGTCGTAGGCGTGGCCGTACCCAAAGTATCCCATCTCGTCAAAGTAACCCCCGGCGCTGGCGCTGGCACTTCCGGCGCCGCCGCCGCCGGCCGCCGATCCGGATCCGGATCCCACGTGGCTGCCCGCCAGATCCAAATCTAGATCCAGATCTGCATCCACGTCCTGGCTGGCGGTGCGGCTGCAGGGGAAGGAGCGAGGGCTGCACGGCGGCGTCGGGACGCGCCTGCTGCCAGCCGCACAGTGCGTCCGCGCGGCGGCGCCGCCGCCACTGGCATCGCCGGCGCCGTGGACATCGGCCTCCGCATCTTCGTCGTCGTCGTCGTCGTCGTCACCGGCGCAGATCGCGGGCATGCTATTGCTGCGTCGCGCCAAACCGACGGCGGCGGCGAAAGAGATCGCGTCGTCGTCGTCGTCCCCCTCCTCCTCCGCCGCCGCCGTCGCCCCGGCCTGCAACTCCTCCTGCGCCGCCGCCGCCAGCGCCGCCCCGGACGCCGCTACCAGCCGGTCCGCCCCCTTGGTCGGCGCGGCGGCGGCCCCGCTGGCCGGCGGCCCCCGTGGCGGCTTGCCGTGGGGCTGGCGCCGCTCCTGCGGTTGCTGCCATCTGGCCGCCACCGCCGCCGCCTGCTGGCTGGTGGTGCTGGCGGCGGCGGACTCCCGCGGATAGGGCCACGCGAGCGGCGGCGGCGGCGCCGCCGCCGTGTCGTCGCCGCTAGCGGCAGCGGCGGCGCCGCCGCCGCCGCCACTGCCGCCGCGCAGCTGCCTCAGGACCCCTCGGAGGCCATCCAGGACGGAGTGGGGAACCGGCGGCACCAACACCGCTCCGGAACCACCGCTGCCGCCGCCGCCGCCGACGGCGGAGGCGGCAGCGGAGGCGGAGGCCTGCTCTTCCACCGCCGCCATCAGCTGCTGCACCGCCGCCATCAGGCCACCGGACTGCGGCGGCGCGTCCGCCTCTCCCCCGATGCCGTACTGCCGTACTGCCGTCCAGCGTCCAGGTCGTGACTCAGCCTCGTCCGCATCGTCGATCTCCCTCCGCATCTTCTTATTCTTTTGCTGCTGCTGCTGCTGCTGCTCGCATCGCCCCATCTGCTGCTCAAACAAACCCTGGAGCTCCCCTTCCGCGAATTCCCCGGCGGGAGAAGCAGCACTCGCAGATTCGCTGCCGTACAACCGTACCTCACCCGCGGGCTCCTCCTCCGGCACCGGCAGTAGCGGCGGGCGGCAGCGCGGCGGCGTTGCCGAGCTCGCCGTCGGCGCCGCGGCCCACAGCGGCGGCGGAAGCCGCTGCGCCGCCGCCGCGGCGGCGGCGCCGCCGGCGCCCGGTGCCCTCCCGCCTCGGCCACCGCGACACACCACCAGCCTCAGCTTGACGCGAACCGGCGGCTCCTCATCACCCACCTCCTCCTCCCCCTCCTCCTCTGTCCATCCGTCGGGTGTTGTGCTGGCAACGCGGCGCGCCTTCGCCGCTGCCGCTTCCGCCAACGCCGCGGACTCGTCGGGTAGCAGCACAAGCCGCACCCGCACCCTCTCCGAGCAGTGCATTGGCGCCGCCGCCGCCGCATCCGCCGCCGCCGCCGCAGCGGCAGCACCCGGAACCCATTGCGGCTGCGCCGATAGCCAATCGCCGGGCAGAGACAGCGGCGCCGCCGGCGGGTGGTGGACGCCGCTCCTGCCGCTGAGCAGGGCAATGTACGACAGCAGGCCGTCGCACTGCCGCTGCAGCAGGGCGCACTGCGCCGCCAGCTGGGCGCGGCGCCGCTGCTCCGCCCGAAGCTGTGACACCACATCAGCGCCGGCGTCGGCGTCGCCGTCGGCGCCATCGCCGTTGCGCGTGCCGGCGGGTGCAGCATACGGACCTACAGCTGCGGGCAGCGGCGCCGCCGCCGGCGCCGCCGCTGCCGCCACCGCCTCGTGCAGGCGGCACAGACTGCGCCTCAGCGCCACGGCAGACGTCCTGCCGGGAGGCGGGAAGGGGCAGGCGGAATAGGGTGGGATAGGGCGGGCGGGATCGGGTGGGGGAGGTGGGGCTTTGTTGTGCTTTGTGTGTATGCGTGCGTGTGGTGGAGAGGTCACAGGGTCGGGACGTACAGGGAGTCGCCGGCTTCGAGCTCGGGGTGGGTCGTGGGTGGGGATTGAACACAGAACAAGAAGACACCGGAGCGGTGGGTGTGGGTGTGGGTGGGTGAGTGGGAGGGGGGGAGGATGCCGCGGGTGTGAGACAGTCTCGATGCACCCCTCCCCCTGATGGCATTGATTGGCAACGCTGACCTTACCCACGGCCCCCCTGGGTACTCCGGCATTCCGGGCAAATAAACAGTGGCGGCAGGGAGCTGTGCAGCGGCGAGCGACAAGCAGAGAACCCGCCCAGTCCGGAAGGCGCCAGCAGGAAGGCTGGTGGGCAGGTGCGTGCGTGCGCGCTTCGAGGCGCCGACGGCGGTCACGGGTGCGACCTACCCGACGACGCTGCCCTCCCGGTCCCTGGGGGCAGCTTCACACGCACAGAAAGATGCGCAAACGCCCACCGTAGCACTAGCAGGAGCAGCAGCTGGCATTAACCGCGTGAGAACCCGCCCGCCCGCCCACCCAACCCCGGCCGCCCGGCCGCACGCACCTGTTGGTGTCGTACTGCGCGAGTGCCCTCTGTCGGAGTTGCTCCTGCAGCTGCCTCGCCTGATCGCGCAGCGCCGCACAGAGGGCCGCCTGAGGGTCCGCCGACCTGGGGGACGTGGGAGCGCGAGGAGCGAGGTGGGGCAGGGAGGTCCAGGGAGGGTGCAGGGTGGGTGGTCGGGAGGGTGGTGGGACGGGAGGGGGACATGCGTAGCCAGCGGGGACGAGTGGAGAAGCTCGCCGGGATCGCGGGGAAGCAGGAGAGGGCGCGCACGAGAAGACGTGCCGGGGCCGGGGCAGCGCGGGGAACAGACGCCCCGTCGTCCCTTTTTTTCGAGCGCCTACCGCACCCACCCACCAACGAGCCAAGGCTTCGGGAACCAGGTGCCGGCCGTTGTGTTGCTGCCTAACGTAGCCGTCTGCGCGCGCGGAGCGCCGGAAGGGCCCCCCCTCCCTGTCCCCGTCCCTAAAACCCTGAAACCCTAAAACCCAAAGTCTGCCGCGGGCATTGATGCAGGCCCCACATTCCCTGCGCGCCGCGCTTGCGCACCTCCCGCCCCCGGGGGTCGCGTCTGCCTCATCCTCCGCCTTATCCTCCGCAGGCAGCAGCCCGGGTGACGAGGCGCGCTCTTCCAGCGGGCGCCCTCCATCCGCCGCCCGGGGCCCCGCAGCCTCCAGTCCATCCACCTGGACGCCCACATCGGCTGAGGAGCCCGGGCTGCCGCCGCCGCCGCTGCCACTGACACCGCTGCCACTGACGCCGGCCTCGGTCGCGGCGCCCTCCGCGGGCTCCCCATCGCACTCGCCGCCGCCACACTTGCCGCCGCCGCCACACTCGCCGTCGCCGCCGTCGCACTCTCGCCCGCTCCCTTCCCCCGGTCGGTCCGATGAGTCCATCTGCGACAGCAACGTCGGCACCGGCGGCGGCGGCGACTGCGGCCGCGGCGGACCTGCGGCCGCCGCCGCCGCCTCATCGCCCTCGCTGCAGCTGCCGCCACCCGAGCCGCCGCCGCCGCGCGGTCCTACCAGACCCTGGCCCAATCCCAGACCCTGGCCCTGGCACGGGTCCAGGCCCTGGTCCAGGCCACAGGACTGCGCGGCCCGCAGTGCCTGCGCCACGCGGGGGTCCACCGGCAGGCCCCTCTCCTTGCACTGGGCCACGAACTGCGACAGCAAGTTCGCCACGGCGCGAAGCTGCGGGTCGGGCTCGGCGGGGGACTGCGCCGGGCCGCCACCGCCACCGCCGCAGCTGCGCGCCTCATCCGCGCCGCCGCTGCTGACGGCCCCGCCCCCGCCGGTGGCGGTCCGCATGGGACCTACGGGCCTTTCAGGAAGGGAGGAGTGGCCGCCGGCGCTGGCGCGGTCGGGGGCGGGCGCGGGCGCGGAGGCGCCTTCAGGGAGCCAGAGGAGGGCCACGAGGTCGGGCGACTGCGGCGGGCTGGAGAGCTGCTGCGCGGCCGCGCTCGTGGCCGGCGAGAGGCCGCCCTCTGTTGGTGTCGCGGCCTCTAGGATGAGCTTGTGGGAGAGCTGGCGGTTGAGGCGGCGAAACGCGGCCGCGCTGCTGCTTGCTCCCCCCGCGGCGTTGGCTTCGCCAAAGAGCTTCGCGGGCGCGATGCGCACCCGGCCCGGCGCGGAAGCGGTGAGGTAGCGTGGGTAGTGGTGCTCGAGCTGGTGGCGGAAGGAGGAAGGGGCGCTGAATGGGTTGTTGATGCGCCCGACCTGCGGGCTGCTGCAGTCGGAGCTGCATATGCTAGAGAATAGTGTTTTCTTTTCTCTAAATGTTAGAGCGGACGGGTCCACCGCTGGCGGCTCCATTACCGCCCGGCTTGCGCACTGCCTCGAACGGTTGCCGCCCTCTGTGACGTGTATCAACGCTGACACGACATATGGCTGTTTCAAAGTTCAGCGGATCACTGCGGGCGCAAAAGTGCCGAACTGCAGAAGTGCACGACTGCCGTATGGCAGAAGTGTACAGTCGACATTTCCACCGAAAAGTGTCAATTTCGTGGATGCCTGGAACTGTACATGAGTTAACGGTAAAAAAGAATATAATATCATGTAGGTTACCTCGTCACTTGGTCACAACCATGACGTCGTGAGGGATTGCACTTGCAAGTAGCCCATTCTCGTCATGTCTAACTTGGAAGACATATAGAACTGATAACCAGCTTTTAGAATGAGTGGCCGAGGCAGGGGCAGGGGCAGGGGTGGCAGGTCCAGGCGCCCTGAGACTGGAGGCGACGGCCCGGCTGCCTTAGACGCCGCAGTGACCGCAGCAACAGCGCCGTTCACGCAGCAGCCTTCGGGACGCGGTTTCGATTTCGTGGACGCAGAGGATTCCGAGGACTCTAGTGACGAGGAGAACGGGGATGTTGTCACGTCGCCAGGAGAGCCGCAGCCAAACGCAGGCCACGTTGTGACTTTGTCCCACCCATTCAACCTGCCGTGCACCTACGCCTTTCCACCAATACCGCCGCTTACAGCGAGTGTCGGGGACCGCCTGGTGGTTCTGGCAACTAGCCAGAATGGCTGGAAGTGCGTTGGGCGGCTTGATCCCAGTCATGCGGCGTGCTGGGTTCCCCCAGACAACCTGAGTGCAAATGACATGGTGTTGCCGCCCACACCAGCAGTGGAGCCCGCGGGCGTCGAGCGCCAGCGGGAAATACGCGAGTACTACGCCTTTTTCAGTGGAACGTACCAGGCAGCGCTCGACAAAGTCACTGAATTTGGCGCCGTTTACAGACCCAGGGGTGATGTACCAATCCACCAGTCCACGGTGTGTCACCAGCGGGGCCATGGAATAACGCTTGCCGCGCGCCTTCGTGCTCTTGCTTTTCGTGCGGCTGCCCTTGGGTGCGCGTCCGAACGGGCGAGCCAAGGTGCGCATGTTCTGCATGAAACATGCGGCCATGCTCCAGTTATGAGGGAGCCCGCCTGTGAGACCGGCTAACCCACTTCGATACACACGCTTACGACAGCAGACTCGTCCGTCCACACCAGCATCTCCTTAGTCACGAGCCTCCGCATAGTCTCCTTGAAGATGTCCTGCTTCATTGGATCCGCCTCCCTGAAGATAGTGTGCTTCTGCAGCGGATGCCGTGCGGGCGGTTGATTTTGCGATGCCTGGTGGTCCAGGTGTACTTAACGTCCGGGTGTACAAACACAACCACCTGCTTGCGTGTATTGCCCAGTTGCTTGCACGCCCGGTGGATGTCTCCAGCGGTGAGGCGGCGCTCGCTTAGTGGCTGCAGCATGCGTGCTGCCTCGTCAAGGTAAAGCGACTCCGTATCGGGGCTGGTGTAAAGCCGGTGAACCTCGGCTAGAAGCGCATGGGTTATCTTGCGGTTACTGTACAACATTCCCTTGTTGCACGCTGGCTCCGGGTCTAGGCCCTTGCGGACGCGGGTAATGGTCTTCTGAGCAACACCGTATGATACCCCCGTCATCCGAGCCGCCTGCCTGATGCTAGTGCCTTTGTTGATCACAAGATCGGCTATGCTAAGATATTTTGACCGACCGTGGAGCCGTGCCATCCCGCGCAATGTGGGGATGCCGCCAATTTCGATCCGCCTATCCTTCGCAGTCCTTTTATATTATATATAGTATATTAAAGCTCTGAGATGGCAGAACGAAGACGCACAACGTAAAATTTCTTCAATACATTATGACATGCAGTTGTGCAGTTGGGCATTTGGTGGTGTCGTGCAGTTCAGCACTTTGGCATCAAAATTGATCCTCTCAAACCTGAATTAGCAAATAGTTGACAACGTGTGACCATAATTTTTGTGACAGATGTGAGTGGCAGAAACCGGCCGATCGGTCGTGGCGCCCCTCGCTTTGAAGTAGTAGTACTGCACGCGGTATATGTCCTTCTGGCGACAACCGCCGCGCCTGTAGCGAAGTGAAAATTCAATTCGATAGTACATGATGGTTTGTGAGCTAAGATATTATTTGTTGAGGTCTGATGCAAAATGTTGGCCTCTTTGCCGATAGATGCCGACATCACCAGTGGTTACAACCTTCGTGCGCCATCTCAGCTGCAGCTTCCAAACTAACATATGCAATGCTAATTACGCGAGTAAGCCAGGCCCCGCGTTTGGGCCCCACCGGTGGAGTATGTTGCTCCACGGTGGATGGCGGGGAAGGGCGTGATCGGGTCCGGGCACCCGGGCAGGCCCGGGCAGGTTGTGGCGACCGCGACCGTCTTGGCGGCAGCGGCAACAGCAGCAATGCTGACACTGGGGCGATACCTGGTTGATATGGACGTTTAAGGTTATTAAAACCTGCCTGCCGTAGGGGCTGGTAGGGGTTTGGGGTCTCTTGACGAACGCCCCTCGGAAACCCCTTTTGGCGCGACTGATCCTGGGCGCTGCACCTTTGCTGTGATTGATCAAATGGCCTGTCACAGAGCATTTTGGGGGTGTGCCGAAAGCGGCAGTGGTGTTGACGTGGATGCCAAACGAAACGCCTGACTTGGCTGTCAGGTGCGGGCCGTGAGGATCGCCCACCCGCATCACCTCAGCCGCCTCTGTGCAGCCATCCCCAAATCCTACAAGTCCATGACGTTGCCAGGCAGTGTGAACAAACGTGCCAGCAGCTGGAGGTGCACTGCACCGGAGGCGGCCAACAGGGCAGCCGAGGCGTCCATCCAGACCAGACAGCACGAGGCACCCAGACGGGAACGAGCAAGCGAGGCCGGGGGAGAAGGCTCCGAAATCCGCGACCACGGGGCGACGGCGGGATTTGCCGTATGAGGCTCCCCCATTGGCAACGGGCCCCGGCCCCCCGCAAGGAGGCCCACCAACAGACCTGACAGCCACTCGCGGGCTGAAACGAAATGAGGCATGTGCCCTAGACACCCCAATCTAGTGAGAAGGATCCGGATGCGCGTGTAGCGAGCATCTGCGTCCGCCATGGCCCCAAGCACACTAACTTGTCTGACACAATCTGCAAGAAAAGGTGATGTGGTTCTGCGCCTCAGCAGATAAAGCGCAAACGTCCCATCGGAAATCCGACCCATAATCGGAAATTTAACTCGTCATCGGAAATCTTATGGTACCCATCGGACACCGCCTACGCGCGCCGGTCGACAGCCAACGTCATTCCGGACGCAACGGCAGTGCTGGCAAGCACGACTTTGTTTTGATTGACAAAATCACAACAAGCACAAAATAACAGTACAGGTCGCGTAATACACTTACTTCCTAGCAGCATTGTCCGATACGCACCAGAGGGACCGTCCGCCCCATGGGTCGTTCGCCGCCGTATGTTTCCGCGCCCTGACACTGTTTATAATTACGGAACTGGCGCCTTACTCGCGACCTCACAGCTTAGGCATCTCCTCAAACAACCAAAGCTTTATTACCTGTTGTTACTATAAAAATCTCCTACCCTACGCTGCTAAACAGCAATACCGGTAATGCTGACAGTGCAGACAGCTTGTCCGCTGGTCGCGGGCGCTCGCCGCCGCGGCCCGCTGCTCCGCCCGGGCGCCAGTCGCCGCGCAGGGCCGCTGCGGCCGCTCCGCCCCCTTCCGGCCACTCGCCGCAACAGCACTCCTGCCGGCGATCAGGGCCACATCCAGGACCAGGGCAGCGAGGGAGGCGGTTCGGCCGAGGGCGGTGACGTCAGCGGCCCGACGCCCCGCACGGAACGCTCCCCTCCCTCCTCCTCCTCCTCCTCCGGCGGCACCTTCCCTGACAGCAGTGACCGCGACATCCGCACCTCCCTACGTGACAGCGTGCACCCGGGTGAGCTGCATGTGCCGGTAAATGGCCGTGTGTGAACGAATGGGCGGCCGGCGGGTGCTGCTCCACTCGCGCGGTGTTGTCTTCCTTGTAGCCGGGCGGAACGGCGGATAGGCGCGGCTGGGGGTACGGTCCATACCTCCTGCCGCGCCAATGCGTACCTCCGTGCCTCCGTACCTCCGTACCCCCATACCGGTACGGTACGGACACACATGCGCGGGTTGTCGGGGGAGGACCAGCGACTGAATGAACGTCCGATGCGTTCCAAGGTTTGCGTTTCTTACATATACATACGTACACTTCTTGCACCGGTTCGTGGTATGACCTTGCTGGTTATGTGGTATGACCTTGCTGGTTATGTGTGCCGTACGCGGCGTGGGGGCGCATATGGCCAGATCGGGCGCGTCGCACTGCATGTGTCGTACAGCCCCAGCAAGGCCGGATCGCAGGCAGGTGCGGGTGCAGCTCGTTAGCTCGTACCCCGCCGTACCGGTCTCACCGACATCCTGGCTGCGTGGGACGAGCAGGTGGAGCCGTACGTACCTACATGGGGCCGCGCGCAGCCGCGCTCCGTACACGTCACCACGTACCCAACTGCCCATCGCCCCCGGCAGACTGGCGCCTGGAGCGGTTGTGGTCGCGGCCAAGCGAAACGAGCTTCGGCTTCCGCGCTCGCGAGAGAGAGACCTCCGCAGCGTTTCAACTCGAGCGTTGCCGTTGGCGCGCCGCTTTGGCGCATCAGCCCAAGCTGACACCTAGGAGGGTCCTGATTAAGACTCTTAAGATAATCCGTGCGCCTTGACCGCCCCCCTTACACAGCCCGCGCCTCTGTCGCGCCGCCCCGCGTGTAGGCTTTGGTTTCGCCCTCGACGCACAGACGGAAAACGAATATCGATGCCACAAACCTCACACGGCGGTGTGCCGTCTTTCCCTCCGCAGCATGTTGTGGCCTCAACAGCCCCTGCCGCTGTCCCCGCTGCTGCTGATAACGGCCCCAGCCACACACCCCTTCTGCTGCGGTATCTCCTTTGCTACTCCCCACTCCTCACCACCCCTCCCTCCCCGCCAAAACACACACCAACGCACCGCAGTGCCGTCGGGCATGCCGGTGACTGAGCTGCCCCCCACACGTGAGGGAGTGGCTGCACCCACCGACCCGCCCACCATGCCCACGCCGCTGAGCCACTCCGCGGAGGCGGAGGCCGAGGCCGCCGCGGCGGTGCACGGCGGCAGCAGCGGTGGCGGTGGCGGCGGTGAGGCGCATGGCAGCGGCGAGATGGAGATGAGGTCGCGCGGCAGTGCGGATAACACCTCACACGGAGAGGCCAGCCGGAATGCCATGTGAGCGCCGAGGAGGAGGGGGAGGAGGGCGAGGGGGAGGAGGAGGAGGAGGAGGAGGAGGGAGTGGAAGTAGGCGGGTTTGCCGCGCGGACGTGCAGCAGGACGGTGCAGCAGCAAGCTGAGCCGCCCAAGCTGTTAGATGTGCTGCGCTGCGCTGCGCTGCTGAGTACGCGTACTAGGGGGGCGGCGCGTTTGTTTTCGACAAAAGTGGTTGTTGGTGGTTGTTTGACCACGTGGGCTACAGAATCCGGAGGAGGAGAGCGGACGGAGCGGGTCAGCTGAAGTGTTGGCGCGTTTTTTTACCGCTGTGCGGTGTATAAGGCACATTCGAGGTGCTGTACGGAACGACGTTGGCGGTTGGATTTCGTACGTGGCTGGGAAGCCGGCTGGCGTTTACGCCGGGAAATGTGCGACCATGTGCGGCAACCAAGGGGGATGGGGGAGTGGGAGCAGTCCTACTGTATAGACGGAGGCTGCGGCAATAATGAGGGTGGGTTGGTAACTCGAGCACTCCGGTCATTCCATTCGAGCAAAGGAGCGGTGGTGGGTATGTTCTTACGTTGGATGCGTTCTCATACGTGAGGGGGAGGGGGGTTGCGGCTTGCCGGGGTTGCCAATAATGACATGAGGCGACATGAGCCGCGTAGACGTGGCGCTGGGAAAGCGTGCCCCGTCGCTGGCGGCCCGGCTGCAGCAGATGTGCGACAAGTGGAACGTGTAGGCCAAGACCTGGTGCTTGGACAGCGTGTTGGCTGAACGCTGTCCAAGTGTGTGGGTGAACGGACCGATGTGGTGGTTAGTTGATGGCTGTGAGCACCCGGGCGGGGGAGCAGCTCGCCAAGAAGCGCCCGCCTGGGTAAGCCATGACTACAGTAAACCGCGGACGAGCCCAAAGGATCACCGGTGCATGTGCCGCACCTGATCGCCTGACGTGGCTGCGGCTGAAGCCATGATTGGCCACAGTTGGGTTGTACGGCCACATCGCGCGGCAGCGTCATATCGTCGGCAGGAGATAAGAGACGGCCCCTTGTTGGCCCATTCCCCATTGTCGGCAGGACCGCCCGAACCACCTGGCTCCGACAGCTACACGCGCTGTAAGGAATTTCTACAACGTTTTTACACTACTGTGCGGGGCAACCAATACTTGCCAACGGTTTATGCGTTCACCGACCGTTCATAAAGCGTTCTGTGCCAAGTAGTAGTACGGGGAGTAGTCGACGTGGAAATAAACCCGCACTTTCTTCCCTTCTTCGAAGCACAAGCTGCAATACGGGGCAGGGACTCTTCGGTTGAGATAGAGGAGACTGCGGCTCCTCACGCCCCTCTCCCCCCGGGCGTCCCCGGGTTCCGGGGAGTGCTTCGGCGGTTTTTCAGCGTCAAGCCCGGTCGGATACTGTACCAACACACACCCACACTCCTACCCACACACCCTCGGTTGCAAGCCCACTGGGGCCTTTGTTCGCGCGTGCGGCGAACCCCCGCTGGGGAGGCTGCTGTTGCTTTAATCATCTTGCTCGCCCTGGCTGTGCAAGCGAAGCGAGTGGGAAGGGGGAGAGGCATCGCACCCAAAGGTAGCCGACCTCTTGGGGCAGCATTAGCTGTAAAAGGACCAGGCCGCGGGGCCCGTGCTTCAAGCGGTGCCAAGAGCGCGTGCTTGGGAACTGAAACGGGAACTCGAACGGTAGGCCCACAGGGCCTCAGTTTGTGAACCAAGCTTTGACAACTGGAATCAGATATCGAGTCAGATACCGTGCGCGCGCAAACCGCCATAGCTGCTTTAGCTAGAGGAGTCTGCCCATTTCGCTCAGTTTCCCAAAACCACATTTAAACCACAACAGAGTCTACATGCGACCAGTCCGCGCCTGAAACGGTGGTGTTAAGAAACACCGTGTTTTTGTTTCGTAAAGATGCACCGACGTAGTCGACTCCGGCTTGACGGACAGAGTCGATTAACCGCCGAAGCCGTAGAGGGTGCGGCCCTGGCGCTTCAGGGCATACACCACGTCCATCGCCGTGACCGTCTTGCGGCGAGCATGCTCGGTGTAGGTGACCGAATCGCGGATGACGTTCTCCAGAAACGTCTTCAGGACGGTGCGCGTCTCCTCGTAGATGAGGCCGCTGATACGCTTCACACCGCCGCGGCGAGCCAGGCGACGAATCGCAGGCTTGGTGATGCCCTGAATGTTATCGCGAAGGACCTTGCGGTGGCGCTTGGCGCCCCCCTTGCCCAGGCCCTTGCCGCCCTTGCCGCGACCCGACATTGTGTCGTTCAAGGAGTCGCGAGAATATGCGATGTATAAGGAAGTAAATTACGACTCTGTGACTGCTGATCATTCGTTGAGAACTGCCGGGCTTTTATAGTGTCATGGTTCAACCGCCGTTGGTCGATGTTGTTTCCAGGTCGTCGCGGCCGGTCGGGTCGCGCGTCCACAACGGTCGCTCGTCCAACCGTTTTCCCCGCGAAAATAAAGGACTGTAAATTTATCAAGGCTTGTATCTCAGCCACCAAATCCATCCTAACCTTCAGATTGAAACCTTACAGCAACCTAAAGAAAATGGCCCGCACCAAGCAGACTGCCCGCAAGTCCACCGGCGGCAAGGCGCCCCGCAAGCAGCTGGCCACCAAGGCCGCTCGCAAGACTCCCGCCACCGGTGGCGTCAAGAAGCCCCATCGCTACCGCCCCGGAACGGTGAGCATGTCACTTGTAACTTGGGTGTCACAAGTTTTGGTCTCCTTAAGAACATCTTAGTGAGCACCGAACATCTCGACCCCAACTTCACGCACCTTCCCGAGCCGGCGCTCCCCAAACTAAACAACATCTCCTTATGCCTACCGTGCCGTTTAACCCATCAGGTCGCCCTTCGCGAGATCCGCAAGTACCAGAAGAGCACTGAGCTGCTGATCCGCAAGCTGCCGTTCCAGCGCCTGGTCCGTGAGATCGCCCAGGACTTCAAGACCGACCTGCGCTTCCAGAGCCAGGCCGTGCTGGCCCTTCAGGAGGCGGCCGAGGCCTACCTGGTTGGCCTGTTCGAGGACACCAACCTGTGCGCCATCCACGCCAAGCGCGTCACCATCATGCCCAAGGACATCCAGCTGGCCCGCCGCATCCGTGGCGAGCGCGCTTAAACCCGACGATGCTTGACAAGCGCGTCACACAAAAAAAACGGTGTTTATCAACACCACCAAAATTTGAGTTTGGGTTTTTAGGGTTTGAAGGTGAAGGTGGGTATTTGCTCGGATGTCCGGCGTCCAGAACTCGGCTCATGGGTACACTAGCATCTCACTGGGCTCACTGTCGGATGCCTCTCTGCACTCTCATCCGCATGATCTGATCGGGTGGGCGGCCCTGGGGTGGCTGGACACCCTGGTGTCATCTGGCTGGCTAGCCGCTAATTGCCGCAAGTATATGCGCCAAGCTCGTCGCCCGTGCGTATGATATGCGCCAAGCTCGTCGCCCGGTTACACTTGCGCCAACGTCAGCGGCCTTCCCCCATACTAATCACCGCTCCCCACCGCTTGTGCAACGTGCCGTGAGAATCAGACACGGTCAAGGGCACAGTCAGATGGCCGGTCGTTGGTGCGGATACGAGCAGGGCTGATCCACAGCTCGGCGCCCGGCCCCCTCAGCGCTCCGGCCACCCTCCGACAGGCGCACCAATCAAAACCCTTAAAACCCTGAAACCCTCCTCGCCATCGTTGTCACCCTCCTCGCCATCACCTCGTTTCGTTTCGATGGAAAGGTTGCCGGGTCGAAAGTTACCGAATTGCAGCCCGGCTACTCCTCGAGACCGGAGCGGTCCAACACCAAGGGAAGATGCGCGAGGGGGAACTCAGCCCACAAGGAGGCCGAGGTGACCTTTTCGAGACCAAGAGGCACACATATAAGCTGTTCATCTATATACGGTGGTGAAGCAGGTGCACACATGGAGACCGGCATGAGCTCGCAGGCAGGCCATGTCCATCGTGAACCATCCACGGCTTCGACAAGGTACCGTAGCCACCGAGGCCCCCGAAGCTCAGCCGCTACAACGAGGAGCCCACCGTCACGTCGCGCGAGATCCAGACCGCCGTGCGCCTGGTGGGTGCTGCCCGGCGAGCTGGCCAAGCACGCCGTGTCGGAAGGCACGCATGGCACTCGCCAAGTTCACCTAAGTTCACCTCCAACGCTCAACGACCTCAGCAGCAAGCGTCTCGCCCAATGCAACAACCCCGGTGTGTCCCCCAACACCACCCTCCTCCTATACCGCGCACTCATCGCATGCTCATGCCAGTCAACGTGCCGTCCGGGTCTTTGCACATGTAATACCCATCGCCAGTCCCTCCCCTCCCCCGTGCGGGAACGGGGCAGCAAGCGTCTCGCCCAATGCAACAACCCCGGTGTGTCCCCCAACACCACCCTCCTCCTATACCGCGCACTCATCGCATGCTCATGCCAGTCAACGTGCCGTCCGGGTCTTTGCACATGTAATACCCATCGCCAGTCCCTCCCCTCCCCCGTTCCCGCACGTTTCGTATCACTCCGTCCAGTCCGCCAGTCGCCGCCTCTCAACTCGAGCTTCCGAACAGTACCGGTAGGGCCCGGTGTCGCACGTCCCCGCATCACTACCCGGCCCCATCCCTGGAGCCACCCCTTCATCGCATCCCATCGCATTGCTCCGCCCGTAGTCGTCACTCCCGTCTCGTGCTCTCGTCTCGTCTCGTGGTGTGTCCCCCCCCTCCCTCTCAAGAAGTCCGCCCTCCCCCCTTTCCTTTCCCGCACGCTGTGGGCATGTCGCATGTGGCCTTCTCACGCTCTCAGGCAGCCGAATCCGTATCGCACGCACGCACGCAAGGAGATCGCGGCTTGTGGAGCATACGGTATCCCCCCGAACTCCCATTGCCGGGGTCTCTGCCGCCTACGTCCCTCCGCTGCGGTGTCTTCTTTCTTACCCCCCCCCCCACCCAAAAAAACGCCACCTCTCTCTCTCGCGCAAATAACACCCCCATCCAAGCGGAATGCAAATACAAGAAAAAGTAGTGCGCGGCTCGGCCCACAGCCGACGAACCGCTCACTGCAGCCGCAGACAGACTGTTGAATTTCACTAAAGAAGGCCCATGGGAGGATGCAACAGATGGTATCGAGACCAGACCCCCCATGGGTTCAAATCTCCCTAACCGCTTGGTTAGTGGGCGGTGCTTCAGTACTTGGGAGGTGACAGGCCCCAAGACTACGTCGTGAAAGTTCGAATCCCGTCCCGGACTTCGGATGCGGGGACGCTCCCTGCTGATGGGGGATAAGTGCAGTATCTCATGGATGAATACGGGGCCTTCCCTGACATCTACCCATGGGCCTTGTTTGGTGAGATACAACACAGACGCCCCCAGCAGCCGCTGCTGCCCACCGCCGCCGGAAGCGGCTACGGCTGCGGCGCCGCCTGCATCTGCCGTACGTACTCGTACAGCGCAATCGCTCCGCTGACGTGCACGTTGAGCGACCGGATGATGCCGCGCTGCGGAATCTCCAGAGTCGCGTCCAGCAGCGACAACACCTGCAAG
Source organism: Pleodorina starrii (assembly GCA_030267565.1). Lineage (NCBI taxonomy): Eukaryota > Viridiplantae > Chlorophyta > Chlorophyceae > Chlamydomonadales > Volvocaceae > Pleodorina > Pleodorina starrii. The sequence continues at coordinate 864,365 of BRXU01000022.1, read as the reverse complement.
TCCCGTGGGTCGCATTGCATGTTGCAGCACACGACGGGCGGGAAGGGGTGGTGGTGCCCCGGGGTGGGGGGTAAGGGCCCGATATGCTCCATTATATAACATGAGACACTGCGGACGTTGTTCACCAAGCTGCTGCGGACGATAAAGCCCGGGCGGGGGCCCACAGGGGGTGCAGTGGCGCCAGGACTTGATGGCTCGGGGGGGAAGGAGCGCATGGGCACGAAAAGACACACCACACAGGCCAAAACCCCCCAAGACCCCTCATCGGTTCCGACCCTAGCATCCGATCCCCCACTGTTGCCCGCCCGCCACTGCCACTACCACTCCCTGGCATCCCTGCCCCCCGCCCCGCACCCCACTCCCCCCACTTGGTAAGTTTACGTAACATGCATGTCTGGTAGGTCTGGGTAGGTAGGTATTACTCGGGGGGTTCTCGGTCGCCTACGTCCCTCCGCTGCGGTATCGTTTTTATTGCCCCTCCCCTCCCCCTCCCTCGGCCGCTGGCCGCACCCACCTCTGGCGGCATTCCCTCCTTCTCCCTGCCCAGCACCAGCACCACCTTATCCGGCCAGCGGTAGTCCGGCAGCCGCACACTCTCCGCCGTCTGCTCCAAACCCACCAGCGTGTAACTGCAGCAGCACCGACACAGGGAACAGCACAGACACCGCGCTGGAAATCGGAAATCGGGAAATGGGCGGAAAAGTGCGCGGAAAAGTGCGCAGAAAAGTGCGCGGTCCGGGTCGCACCTCCGGGGGGCATTTGCCGGGTCAGCATGTCAGGGTCTGCTCGCCCGTGTCGTCGTCGCCGCGGGTACCGGTACCCGGCCGCGGGTACCTTTTTTTCCTACACCCTCCCCTCGGGCGCCCGGAGCCCCAACCACGCAGGCCCGCAGGCCCACAGGCAGACTGCCAGACGCCCTCCTCTCACGCCCTCTTAAGCGCCCCGCCTGCCAACATTGAAATACTCCCACTCGGGAGTTTCCGCCCGCCCACCCAGCTACGCATGCACGTTGCCCCCACCCCACCTCACCCCCACCCCCACCCCGGCAGGCCCCCACCCCTCCGCCGCCCTCCTCTCCAGCCAGGCCAGCAGCGCCGCGGGCTTGACCTCCTCCATGGGCAGCCACCTGCAGAGGGAGGGCAGAGGCGGCAGGGGGTGGGTAGGGGGGTGAGGGGGGTTTGAGGGGAGGGGTTGAGGCCGGAGAGCGGAGGGGACGACTCGTCACGACACTTAGCTGGGCCTGACCCGACCCGACAACACACCACACCACACCACACGCACATCTCCACCCGACCCGACACAACTCGATACGACACGACAAGAGCCGATCCGATCCAACCCCGGGAGCCGCAACCCGTAAATGCTCAACGGAGCACAAGGTGCGGTATCCCACTCCCTCCCTCCCCCCGCACACACACACACACATGCAGTCCCCCACACCCGAGCTCTTACCTGCCCTCCCCTCCACCTCCACCTCCCCTCCACCTCCACCTCCACCTCCCCTCCACCCCCACCACCCCTCCACCCCCCCCCTCCTTCCCTCCTCCCCCCCCCCCTCACTGTTCCGCGGTGACGCTGACGGATGTGAACAGCGGCTCCCTCGTGACCTCCAGATCCGCCAGCACCAGTCTGCCCGCCCCCAGCACCTCACACGTGCGAGCCAGTCCCGCCAGGTTGGGCAGCTTGTCGATGAGGGAGGCCACCAGCAACACATCGTGGCGCAGATGGCGGGAGCCGCTAGAGGTCCTGTGGGGGGCGGGGGGAGGGGGGGAAAGAAAAATTTGCAGCGGAGAAGGAGGAGGAGACGGCGTTAGCGAACGGAGGGAGGGAAGGGGAGGGAGGGGAAGGGAAGGGGAGGGTGGGGGAGGGGGGGAAAGGGAGGGGTGGGTTGAGGATGACAATCCAAAGGTGCAAGCTGGCAAACTGACCAGGCGTAGTGGGGCGGGGTGATGATGACGAGGCCTCTCCTCTCCTCCCCTCCCCTCAACTCTCCTCCCCTCGCGCCTCCCTTCCCTCCCCTCCCCTCAACTTCCCTCGGCAGCCGGCCACGGCCCTCCCTCGTCCCCCCTCCTCCTCCTTCTTCCTCCCGCCACCCACTTCCAGTCCTGCGCCTCCGCCGCCTCCTCTTCCTCCTCCTCCGCCAGCAACGCCGCCAGCCCGATCTCCTCCCCACCGCCGCCACCGCCGCCGCCACCGCCCGCCTGCGCTCCCTGCGCCGCCGCCGCCGCCGCCGCCCCTCCCGCCGCCGCCGGGCCCTGCAACGTCAGCGTCGCCATCAGCGCCTCCGGTTTGATCTTCCGCTGGAAATCACCGATGCCGCCGCCGCCGCCGCCAGCTGCCGTACCCGCCGCCGCCGCGGCGGCGGCGGCGGCGGCGCCTCCGGCCCGGTTCGGGTCCTGCGGCGCAAACTCCCTCTCCGCTGCCCGGTCCGCCAGCTCGTCCCTCAGTCGGTGTCGCTCCGAAACCAGGAAGTTCTGGATGCGGTCCACCAGGGTGGGAGGGGCGCCCTCAAAGGTGGTCTGCTCGATGGGGGAGCCTGAGGGGGGCGGTCGGGGCGTGGGGCGGGTCCGGGTCCGGGGGAGTCAGGGAGTGATATGCTCCTTTATACAACAATATGTCACTAGGGCTTGGGGGGCAGTTGTAGGAGTGCACTGTGACATTGGTACTCTGATTGCAGCGGGTCGGAGGAGGGGCGGCGGAAGAGCGTCGAGAAGAGCAGTCCGCAGAGGCGAACAGGCGATCTGGCTGGTTGGCTGGCTGGCTGGCTGGTTCACAGAGGCGGCTAATCGAGGGGTAGGTGTGGAATCAGAGAGAAGCAGCGGTACCAGATGGGGTGATGGCGATGTGGGCGTAGACTGGAGCCTCGGTGGTTGGAGGGGGGTGGGGGCGGGGGCCAGGGAGGGGGGAAGAGCGGGCGCACACAGATGCTCCCCCGGCTCCCCCGGTGGTGGGTGCAAGCGCATGCCGTGGACGTGCATGTGGGCGGCGGTGCAGGCGCGTGTGGGGGTGCGGGGGTGCGGGTTGCTCCGTCAATTCGGGGAAGTTGGGCCCTCCCTGCCTGCCTCCCTCCCTCCCCCCTTCCTAGCTAGCCAGCTGGTGCAAGTTGCCGGCACCGGCGGTGTTTCGTGGTCCTGGTGGCCTCACTCACCCGCCAGACAGACGCTGTCGGGTGCGGATGCGAAGACGCGGGCGGGGTGGGACAGAGCGGCGGGGCTCCAATCCAGAATGGGCTCACCGATGTTCCTGAGGACCCCGAAAGGGGGGGGGCGTAGAGGGGCGAGGGGGGCGAGGGAGTCGCGAACAGGGGGGAAGGGGCTAGGGGGGACAGGGGGGAAGGGTCGAGGAGGGGAGGGCTTCGGGGCTAGGGGGGTGTAGGGTATAGCGTAACGGTCCAAAGAGGCGACAGGCTGGCAGGGGAGGGAGGGGGGGTGTGGTTGCTGCAATGCGGAATCGGTGGCAACGAGGAGTCCGCGGAGCGCTAACCCCCCCTCCCCCCCCCCACCTCCTCAACCTCACGATGTCCACATTGGTATCCATGAAGGACAACATGTGGCGCAGATAGGCCAGGTCGCCTGAGGGGGGGGGACGGGGGGGGGAGGGAGGGGGTACAGTACACGGGTTGCAGCAAAGGAGCCGAGGGAGGGGGGGTGTTAGGGAAGTACTGGGCCGGTGCTGCATGCAACGAGGCCAGGGGTCCGTGGGTGGGTGGGTGGGGGCGGATGGAGGGGCGGTGCGCGCTGCCGGTCCGGTCCGGTTACTTCCGGTCCGGACCGGTCCGGGTGAAGGCAGCGCAAACCGCCAGCTACGCCACACAACGCCGCCGCGCTGCCGCCCAACCCACCCTTAAACCCTAAATCCCTAAATCCTAAAACCACCTCCCCCTCCCCCTCCCCTCCCTTCCTCCCTCTTGTCTCCCCACCTATGGAATGCGCCCACATGGGGTCCTCCGGCGGGAAGCGCTGCAGCAGCGCCCACATCACCAACTGCGCATACGTCCGCACGTTGTGACCGTGACACATGAGCCAGGGGCTGAGCGCCAGCAGCAGCGGCCGCAGCTGCCGCCGCTGCAGAGCCGGCGGGGAGTGCAGCAGCACCTGCGCGGCTATGAGGATGACGGAGCCCAGGCCGGTGAGGTGGCGGCTGTAGCTGGAGAGCAGGGGGAGGAGGTGGGACTGAAGCAGGGAGGGCTGCGGGGGGGAGGAGGGGAGGGGAGGGGAAGGGAAGGGGGAGGGGAGGGGGGAGGGGGAGAAGGGGTTGTAGGAGGTGCCGATGGAGGAGAGGGCAGGAGATGGAGAGGAGCGGCAGGGAGCGGCAGCGCAGGGCAGGACAGGGCAGGGCCGGGTGGCGCCGGTGCTGCACTGCCTAGGCAGCCTTCGCAACCCATAACTTGCCCCATCCCTCTCCCAACTTCCATCCACTCCCTCCCCCCCCCCCACGCACTCCCCATGCCCCGCACTCCCCACCGTTCTAGCTAGTTCTCGCTACCCTCCCCCCACTCCCCTTCGCTCCCCTTACCTTCACCTAGCTTTCCTATGCCCACCCCCCACCCCACCCCCACCCCCCAAATCAACATATCTTTTACGCCCCAACCCCCCGATGAGCACATTTCTCCACCACCACCACCACCCTCACCTCTCTGAGTACCAGCGCCGCCACCACCGCCTCCACGTACTGCTTCACCGTGGGCGGGTTGTTGCCGTTGATCTGCTCCAACATCGCCGCCACCGCGCCGCCGCACTCGGCTCGCGGCACGAAGCTGCTGAGCACCACCAGCCCCTGCCACAGCCGCACCTTCTGACGGTGCAGCTCACTGCCGTTACGCACCTTGTCACTGCGCAACATCGGATCGTGCAGAGCCACCTCAAGAAGCTGCTGCCACAGCAGCCGCCCCTCCGCCAGCGACGGATCGTCAGGGTCCCGCGGCGGAGGCGCGCCGTAGTCGGCGGCGGCGTCGTCGGCAGCAGCGGCGGCGGCGGAGCCGCCGCCGCCGCCTGCGGCGGCGGCGCTCGCCTGCTCGTCCCATTCGGACGACTCGCCGAATACGATGACGGGGCGGCGGCTCACCGGCGGCGCCGCCGCCGCCGCCGCCGCCGGCGGTGCCGCCGCCGGCTGCGGCGGCGGCCAGACGCATCCTGCGTTTACCGCCAGTTGGTGAAGGCAGCACAGCAGCGCCAGGCGGGGTGCCACCTCGGTTCCGATGGCGGGGCCGCCCACCAGGGAGGGCTCCAGGGGGGGGGCCACGGCGGAGAGCTCCTCGGCCTCGGCGGGGTCGGCGGAGGGGCCCTCGGGGTCGTACGTGGCTGGGGAGCGGATTCAAAGAGGAGCAGGGGCAGGGAGGAGCGGAGCGGCGCGGATCGGGACGAAGCGGAGCGGAGTGAAGCGGGGCGAGTGCCCTCCCCGGCCCATAAGAGGAGCCCTGAGCCGTGCTGTCTCCTTTTCAGCCCAGCCTTTCCCAAACACAGCAGCGCCATCCCGGTGCGGTACGGTACGGCATTGTATCGTACGGCATTGTACGTCATGGTGGGATTGCAAGACTGTACGGCATGATGCATCCCAGTACGGCACGGTACGGTAAACGGTATAACTCACATCCCTTCCGGCTGCCCCACAGCAGCAGCGTCTGTATCTCCCGTCTGTAGCACTCCACCAGTGCGGGTTGGAGGGGCAGGAAGGAGCCCAGCTGACATGCCAGCAGCAGCAGGAAGCGGGAGGAGGCGCCGCCCCAATCCAGGAGGCGGGACAGCAGCCAGCGGCAGGGGCCGGAGGGGCCGTGCAGCGCGCGGAGCTGGCGGCCGGGCTGGGGGGGGAGGGGGGGGGAGGGGGGGAGGTGTGTGCGCCGAGGGTGCACCAGCTCACCACACGGTTAGCACGAGCCACACGCGGGAAGTTTACGAAGCACGCAAATGACGAGGTGCGCGAGTTACGCATGGACGCATGGGCGTGTCAAAATAGTGGGGAAAATAGGCGGCGGCGGTTGTGGTGCGGCGCATGCCGAAAGGCAGGGGGCCGGGGCTTTGGACCCCCTACAAAAGCCCACCCCCACTCACCCCCCCACCCATCACCACCCCCACCCCCACCCCCACCTGCTGCTGCACGTACAGACAGGGTAGCAGCGCCGAGTTGACAAAGGCCGCACACAGCGGCCCGGTGCGGCGAGGAGTGGCACACAGCGCGTTCCACAGCGCCCGCACCACCGACCAGCACAGCGCCTCCAGAGGCAGAGGACCGGCGGCGCCGTCGGCGGCGTCGGCAGCGCCGTCGTCGGCGGCGCCGTCAGGTGCAGGCGACGTGACGTCGGCGCCCAGCGCCCGCGCCGCCTCGACCTGGACACGGCCGGGGGGGGGGGGGGACACGGGGGGGGGGGACACAGAAAGGGGACATCGGAGGGCAGCCCCTTAAGTCGCCTCCCCGGCCTTGTATCGGCGGTGTGGGCGAAGGGGCGCATTTTGAGGTGGAGGTTGAGGGGGATGTGGAGAGCGCGGGGACCCGGGGGGGGCAGTGGTATAGGGGGGAGGGGGTGCAGCGGCCCAGGGCTCGTCCCGGGACGGGACGGCGGGGAGGGGGACGGGCGCGGGCTCAGGGACCGGGGGGCGAGCCGCGTTCGTCCAAGTTTGAGTGCTGCGTTTTCTTCAGCGCTGATGTGGTTATGCGGCTATGTGTTTTGCGGTAATGGCGCAGTAAGGAAAACCCACACACCCACACCCACAACCGAGATAAAACACCAACGCCAGCACCAACACCAAGACCGACACCGCGAATCTGAAGTGGCAGCCAAAGTCAGGGATCCCACATCCCCAAACTGAAGCCGCAGCGGAGCCAGGAAAACCCACCACCCCACCACCCCACCGACCCCCCCCCCCCACCTGCAGCTCCTGCCCCCCCAGCGCCACCGCCGCCCAGCACCGTCTCAGACAGCGCAGCAGCGGCAACACCTGACCCTCGGGGTACTCGCTCAGCGCCGAAACCGCCTGGGAGAGCACCTCCGAAACCAACGCCGCCTCCATGCCGGCGCCCCCCGGCGGCCGCGCGCCGGCGGCACGCACGCGCACCGCCGCGGCCGCCGCCGCCGGCGGCGGCGGCGCCGCCGCCGCCAAGTCGTACGACGCCAGCGCCGTCGCTGCGTCCAGCAGCGGCCACTTTGCCGCCTCCACGTCCGCCAGGATTTGTGACACGTCTTGATGAGAATCGGCAGCGGCGCCGGCGGCGGCTGACGCCGCCGCCGCCGCAGCGGCGGCGTCGCGCAGCGCCGCCGCCGCCAGCGCGCTGGGGTCCAGTCGCTCCGCGACCAGCTGCCGTACGGTTTCAGAGCAGGTGGCGGCCTGGCGGAGGGCCTCTGCGGCGGCGATGGCGGCCTGGTGAGGGGGGTGCAGGCATACGGGGGCGGAGGTCGGCGGGAAGAGTGAGGGGGGGCCCCCGGGTCCCCGGGGGGTCTCCTCCTATCGCACGGGTGGTTGGTAACTTTTCACGATTTGCTATCTGTCGTTCTACACAGCGTTTCAAACGGCTCGTTCTCATGTAGAATAGGGGAGGGGAGGGGGGCAGAGTTAGGGGGGCCCAGGGTCTCAGCGAAGCAGAGGTTACTTGGCAACCTAGGGCATGCCGCATGGGGCCGGAGCGGGGCAGGCGGCGCTGCAGCAGCAAATTAGGGTGCACCGGGGGAGCGGGACTGACTGAGGACTCGACGTCGTTGGGCCACCCACCAGCTGGGTCACCAAACCGTCACCACGTCCCTGGGTCAACCCACCCTGCGGGACTTAGCCAACCAACCAACCAACCAACCAACCAACCAACCAACCATGGCTTAACTCGATCGATCAACGTTTCGCCCGGAAATACCGCCCTGGCGGACAGTGCGCATTGGCCGGATCCCGGATCCCAGAGATCCCGGATGCCAGAGATCCCGGATCCCGTCCGATCCCATTTCGGCTGATCCGCCCTATGAGCTGTTGTGATGCCGCGGCTGCACCCCCACGACCCCACCCCTATGCTTCGCACAGCCCAGCAGTCGAAACCGGTCCCGCCCGGGCCCCCACCCCGACCCCGAGCCCGACCCCCCCTCCAAGCCCGGCAGGCTCAGCAAGCGGCCGCGCGCGCACGTGCACTCACTCGTAGTCCCACCACCACGGCCGCGTGGCGGGTGGCCGGCAGCGGTGTCCTGCCCAGCCGGGTGAGCAGAGCCAGAAGGGCGGTGGCGAAGCGGCGGGGGGCGGCGGCAGAGGCGGCGGGGGAGGAGGCGGAGGAGGTGGAAGAGGAAGAGGTGCGGGCGGAGGGGTCGGGGGAGCGGCTGATGTGGAGCAGGGACAGGGCGACGCAGGCCCAGGCAGCGTCAGCGCGAGAGAGGTCGCCTGTTAACAGAAGGGGGGAGAGGGGAAGGGGGGGGGGGTAGACGAGTCGAGAGCAGGAAGGGGTGTGTGATACTTGCGATTGGGGGAACAGGTTTTGTTACCTGGAGGTGGGGGAACAGGGTGTGTTTGGGTTGTGGGGAAAAGAGGGCGGAGGGGGGCACCGGGGCAACCAACCAACTAACCAACCAACCCGTGCTTGTCAACCACCTGCCCATCCACCCACCTGCCGCCTCCTGCGGCTCCGCCTCCAGGAAGGAGTCCGCTGCGTGGCTGGCCGCCGAACAAATGTCCTCACAGCAGACCACCAGCAGGTTGGACAGAGCGGAGGGCAGCGCCGAGGAGGAAGGGGAGGGGGAGGTGGCGGCGGATGGCGACGTCCGATCCGCGCCCGTTGCGGGAGCGGGTCCAGCGGCCTGCGAACGGCAGGCGTGCACAGGGTACGTGCAGATACAGACCGGTACAGGAAAGTGAGAGCGCGAAGGGACCGGGTGTAAAGGCTGGCAGGCTGGCTGGCTGGCTGGGGCTGCGGCCCCGCGACCGATAGAGCGGTGCGGATTATTGCAAATGGGCTGGTGTAAGGTACGGCACATGTGCGCTGTCGCACCGGCCGTACCAATCCGTGCCTTCCCGCCCGGGCCACCCAGCGCCTCACACCCAGCGCCCCACAGCGCCCTCCCTCCCTCCCGCCCCATTGGCAGCCCCATAAGGCCCCACCAGGCGCGTCAGCGCCGCCAACAGCTCCCGCAGCAGCACCAGCGCGCGGTACGACTCGGCCGCCTGGAGGTACGGCCTGCCGTACATGCCGTACAACGCCTGTTGCAGCCGGCCCAGCACGGCGCCGTAGGCCGCCTCGACGTCGTCGAAAAGGAGCAGCAGCTGCACGATGCTGGCGGCGCTGGCGCCGCCGCCGCCGCTGGCGCCGCCGCTGCCGCTGCCAGCGGAGGCGGCCGCCGCCGGTGTCTGCCCCTGCCCCCAGTACTCCTCCAGCATCTCTCGGAGCCAGGCACTGACGGCGGCGGTTTCGGAGCGGCTCAGCGCCGCGGACCCGGCGGAGGCGGCCGCCGCCGCAGCGTCCTCTTCCGAGGCGGCGGCGACGGGACGCCCCAGCAGCCAGGCCCTGTGGAGGCGCGGGACGGGGCGGGGCGGAGCGGGGCGGGGCGGAGCGGGCATGTATTGTTGGCGCGGCTGGGTGCGGTGTGACGAGGGCCGCATACGCCCACACACGGATGCACGGATGCACGGCTGGATGAAACGCACAGCGGCGCTGGCCAGGGGCGGCAAAGCGCAGGTCGAGGCAGTGCCTTCATTCAAGAGCTGCGGATGAGGGGCTGGGGCGGAGGCAGCCAAGATACGGTTATCACGGATGCGGGTAAGGCTTGACTAGCGAGGCGGGAAGGGGTGTGTGTGTGTTTTGGGGGGGAGCGTCGCCCCGAGGGGGGTTCGCCCGAGGCATGTGTTTTGCGCTGCGCTGCGCTGCGCCGGGGTCTTGGGCGGCTCTGTGGGCGGCTCGCGCAACCGTGGCAGTGCAGGAATCGCTTCCTCCTCGTTCCCCAGCCGCCCCCTGCTTCCCCCGCGGCATGCGACGCGCCCGCGCCCGCGTGGAGCGACCCACGGGTCACGAGAAGCGCCGCATCCGCTTTGGCATTGACGCTTTGTTGGACTTGCTGTACGTCAGTAACATGAGTTCCTCCACAACGCAATAACGTCACGCGCGCTGCACGCCTCCCCCTCCCCGCCCGCCCGCCCGCCGTACCCACCTGGCCTGACCGCGCAGCTCGCCCCCGGGCTCCAGGGTGGCCGGCGGCAGCTCCAGCAGCAGCCGCAGACAGCCGCCGCCGCCGGCCGCCGCCAGCGGCGCCGCCGCCGCCGCCGTCGTCAGCACCGACTGCCAGACGCTGCGCTTGTACGGCAGGCCAGTGAAGTTGGTCAGGTAGACCAACACGCCGCGCAGGGCGGCAAGGATCGCGCCAGGGAAGGCCGCGGCGGCGCCGCCGCCGCCTGCGGCGGCGGCGGCGACGGCGCGCTGCAGCGCGCCGTCGGCGGCGGCGGCTCTCGCCGCCGCCGCTACGCAGCGCATGAGCTGTTGCAGTCCCAGTCTCGATAGGTCGCTGCCGCTTACAACTGAGCGGAGTGCCAGCAGGGCCTCCATGCGGTGATGCACGGGGGCGGAGGCGAACCAGGACTGGAGCCAGGCGGCCGCGAGCGCCTGCGCGAGGCGAGGGGAGGGCAAGCAAGGGAGGGTAGTAAAGACGATAGGTGATGGCGCTGGGAGGGAACTCAGAGTGCAATGCGGCGAGGGCCCGGCCGGCGGGCGGCTGGCTTTCGGACCCCGGACACATCATGAGGTGCAGCGCACTTGCTATCCAGGTCGCTCTGTAAGCTGCACAAAACACACACACACACGCACACACAGAGCGAAATGGTGCGCACTGGCCCGAGCTGGAGCGACCTCTCTCTCCCTGCCCCAAGCCCTCCCCTGAGCCCCGACCCGCGGGTCGGCACCCCCCCGCCGCTCACCTGCACATCCAGCACCTCCGCCTCCGCTGCGCCTCCTCGGTAGTGGATGTCCCTGGTCAGTGCCGGCAGCAGCACGCCGCTCACAAAGCCCGGCGGCACGCCGCGAAGCGCCTCCGCCGAGCGCCAGTCGCGCTGCAGGAAGGTGCGCATGCCCAGTCGCTGGACCTGCACGTTGCCGTGCTGCAGGGCGCGAGACCACAGCACGCACTGCCACGCCTGCGGCGGCGCCGAGTCGCCCGCCGTCGCCGGTCCGTCGGGTTCGGCCGAGGTGGCGGCGGCGGTATCGGCGTCGGAGGGGGAGGTGGCGGCGGCGGCCTTGCGCTGCTTGAGTTCCTTCTTGCGGGGGATGTACGACTTGGGTACGACGGCTTCCGTACGGAACTCCGGCGCGGGCGCGTGCAGCTGGTCGACCTGCAGATGGTGCCCCGGGGGAAAAAAGTCAAACACACATTGCTTGCATCGTGTCGAGTGACAGTGTGGTGGCTGGTGGGTGGGACCTGCAGCGGGGGGAGGGAGGTTGTTGGTCGCCGAGCTCGCCGTCGACGACGATGCAGCTACCGTACTGGTACGGTTGCCGTACTGGTGGTTGCCGTACCAGCTGGTCTCCCGGGCATGCGCACGAGCCCTACCCTTTCCGAGGGGAGGGGGGCACACTTCGACTTTTGATCCATCGCCCGGGCCTTCCGCGCTCCCAACACCACCTCGCACTTCCCCGCAGCCCCCCGGAGCCGCAACGCAATCAACCGCCTCCAGGGAAGGCAGGCAGGCAGGCAGGAAAGCAGGCAAGCAGGCCGGCAAGCAGGCCGGCAGGCAAGCAGGCAGGCAACCAGGCAGGCAGGCAGGAAAGCAGGAAAGCAGGCAGGCAGGAAAGCAGGAAAGCAGGCAGGCAGGCAGGGCGGGAGGGCAGCGCGGGGTGGGCGAGCAGGGCTCACCGCACCTTGGCCCACACCGCCGCCACCAAGTGGATGGGGAACTCGTCCAAGATGTCGTACAGCGCGCCCCACAGCGCCCAGCCCGGCTGGCTCATCTGGCCGGGCGGCGCCAGGCGCTGCAGCAGCAGCAGCGCGCGCTTGCGCTCCAGGGAGTCCACATCGGCGGGGAGGGCCTGAGGGCGGGGCGGGCGGGGAGTGGGGGGTTTAGGGAGTGATATGCTCCTTTATCAAACTATGAGTCACTGCGGACGTTGTTGATCAAGCTGCTGCAGCCGTTGAACCTCCGGACGTGGGAGGAAGGGAGGGTAAGAAGAAAGACACCGCAGCGAAGGGACGGAGACGGCCGTCAGCGAGCGGACCCGACGGGGAGAGGGGAGAGGCGACGCGGGAGATATAGAGGACGTGGGGAAGAAGCAGAGGAGGAGAGGGAAAAGACGGCCGCGCGGGAAAGTACGCGAGGGGCAGGAGGTGGAGGGGGATCAGGGGTGGGGGTAAAAAAAATGATACCGCAGCGGAGACGGGGGAGAGATCGGGACGAGGCACGATGGGGCGGTGGAGGAGGACAGGACGCGGGGGGGGGGGCAGGCGTGCTGCCGCGGCGCTGCTGGCGGCGGCCGCGCCCCGCGGCCCCCCCGCCCCTCCAACCAACCAAAGACTGGAACCCACACCACACATCGCCAACGAGCTGCCCCTTCCGCCGACTATTCGCGGTCGACTGTTTGACAGCGTTGACACGCTTCACAGCGAGCCCATTGCCCCCGCCGCGCTTTGGGCCCTCCCCCGCAGAAGCGCAGCCCCGGCCTCCGCCCCCCCCGGCCTCCACACCCCCTTCCCCCGGCCGGGTCCGTCCGCCAAGGTTGCCTCCGTTCCAAGTGACCATTGCGGAATCATATCTTCAATACCCCACTCCCCCACCCCCCCAACCCCCCCACCCCCCCTGGACCCTTGACTCCGCGCCGTACCAGGCACGTCCGCAGCTCCTCCCAAAAGCGCCCACAGCCGCACACGTCCAGCCCCGCCGCCGGCTCCGTCAGCACCGAAGACGCGGAGACCAGCAGCGCCAGCGCCGTGCGCTGAGAGGCGCTGGCGGCGGCGGGAGCGCCGCCGCCGGCGGCAGTGCTGGCGGCGGCGGAGGCTCCGCCGGCGGCGGCGGTGGCGGCGGCTGCCCCCTCGCTCGCTCCCAGCAGATCCAGCGCCAGCTGCCATACCTCCTGTGCCGTGGCGGTCAGGTCATTGCCACCTGTCAGGGCGGGAAGGGGTGGGGTGAGGGAGGGAGGGAGGGTTAGGCGTGACGCCTGACGCGTTGAGTTGCGGGGAATCGGAATCGGAGGCGGCAGAGCCGAGGTGGTGGTTGCGGCAGCGGGGCATTGCCGTCTTCCCCTCCCCCCCCAACGCCCGGCGCTGCCGGGACCTCCCCACAGCCCTAGACCTCCCCACAGCCCTAGACCTCCCCACAGCCCTAGACCTCCCCACAGCCCTAGACCTCCCCACAGCCCTAGACCTCCCCACAGCCCTAGACCTCCCCACAGCCCTAGACCTCCCCACAGCCCTAGACCTCCCCCACAGCCCTAGACCTCCCCCACAGCCCTAGACCTCCCCACAGCCCTAGACCTCCCCCCAGCCCTAGACCTCCCCCACAGCCCTAGACCTCCCCACAGCCCTAGACCTCCCCACCGCCCTTGTCCGCCCCCACAGCCCTAGACCTCCCCACAGCCCTAGACCTCCCCACAGCCCTAGACCTCCCCACAGCCCTAGACCTCCCCCACAGCCCTAGACCTCCCCCACAGCCCTAGACCTCCCCACAGCCCTAGACCTCACCTTTCTTCCTCCGTCCATGACCTCTTCTTGCTCCCGGACCTGACCCCTTACATGTCCCCAACCTGTCGCTGCGCCTCAACCTCTTTCCAGTCCCTGCCCCCTTCGTCCCTATCCCCTTCGTCCCTGCCCCCTTCGTCCCTGCCCCCTTCGTCCCTGCCCCCTTCGTCCCGATCCCCTTCGTCCCTGCCCCCTTCGCCCCTGCCCCCTTCGTCCCTGCCCCCTTCGTCCCTGCCCCCTTCGCCCCTGCCCCCTTCGCCCCTGCCCCCCTAGCTTCCCAGCCTGCCCCCATCTCGACCCCACCCCACCCGACCTGAGCCGAGGCCACCTCACCGCACGCCTGCGCACTCGCCAGCGTGATGGGCACCAACGTCTTGAGCGCCGCCTGCCGCACCGCCGCCGAGGGGCTGCACAGCAGCGGCCGCAGCGAGAAACGCAGCCGCGACAACACCCAACGGAGCTCCTTGCCGCCATCCGCCGCCGCTGCTGCCGCCGCTGCTGCCGCCGCTGCTGCTGCCGCGGCGCCTCCGGCGGACGCAGCGCCTCCTGCGGCGGCGGCGGCCGCCGCAACCGCCCCAGAAGGACGCAGAGGCGGATGCGGAAAGGGGGGAGGGGGGCGGCGATCAGAGGGAGGGGGCTGCGCGGCGTTGCGGAGGGATGGGCGCGTACTAACCAACCGCGCAGGAGTGGGGGCCTAAGGGCTGGCCAGCCGCTCCCGTGCGTTGGCACACGGGGTACATCGCCCGCATGGGCCATCGCCCCGCCCGCCTCCCCCCCCCGCCCGCAACCTCCGTAGCCACGACACGGATCTTAGCATCCCCCCTTTTGTGTGTAACTCCACACACACCCACACGCTCACACACACACACGCTCACACACACCTGCCGATGGCTCGTTGGCCGCAGCCAGGGGGCACAGCTGCTGCACCACCGCCGTCAGCAGCGTGCATGCCACCCGCAGCGGCACGCCGACGGCCGCCTGGCCGCCCGCCAGCGCCTGTGCCTGTGCCTGCGGCGGCGGCCCGCCGGCGGCCGGTGCCGCTGCATCCAGCGCCGCCCCGCAGACGCCCACCAGCTGCCGCAGCTGCTGCCAGTGGCCGCTGGAGACCAGCAGAGCCGCCAGGCCGGTGCAGAGCTGCAGGCGGCAGGTCTTGTCGGGCAGGGCGCCACCGCCGGTGCGGGCCAGCAGCGGCAGGAAGAAGGAGTCCAGGAACTGCTGAACCACGCGGCCGTCTGGGAGGGGAGGATCGGTGGGGAGGAGGGGGCGGCGCGGACAAGGAGAGGAAGCACGGGTGGGGGGGGAGGAGAAGGCGAGGCGCGGGAGGGGACGGGGGGGATATCCACGTATAGGCCGGAGCCCGTGAACGGTAACGTAATGTAACAGAAGAACGGGACGGGGGGGGGGGAAGGGGTTTGAGGGTAGAGGAGGCGTTCGGGTTCAGGGTTTTGGGTGGGGTGGCACGTGGGGCAGCTGCCGGGAGGGCGGGGGGAGTAATCCACGTATAGGCCGGAGCCCGGGGGGAGGGGGCGGGCGGGACCCCGGTAGGGAGCTCAGGCGAGGATTCACGTCCTTGAGGTCCTTCGGTCACGTTTTTAAGGGAGGTAAGGGAAGTTCGGTTCCGTGACCTCCCCCGCCGCACGTCTGTTGCGTCTATTGCCAGGCGGGCACGTGTGGGCGACCGGCACACTGTGAATTGCGATGTGGGTCGGCAGCCTCGATACGGCGAGCGGGGCCTCATGCACACCCACCTTGCCGTGAGAGGTAATGGAGCGCAGCAGCAACACAAGTCGCGCGCAGCTGGGCAGCGGGGTCGCTGGTTCCGGAGCCCTCAGCATCCTCGGCCGCAGTGTCAGCCTGCCACGGGTTAGGGAGGGTGTTGGGCATTCCGTGTGTTCCCTTAGATAAGAAGCGTGGCGTCCCGCGAGCGGGAACAACAGCAAAGACGGAATTGAGCGCGTGGGTCGCCTGGCAGGCAGGAGAGATGGGGAACGCCAGCCGTTGCGGCCCAGGCGTGGTGATGGGGGGAGCGAGCCTATGTGGCCCCCCTGCCGGAGACTCCGCGACGGTGTCGACGCCTGCCGTACCGGGGCGTTCTCGCCGCGGGCGCTTCCAGCCGTGCCGTTTGAAGTAGCTATGCTAGCGACGCAGGCGTCGTAGAGGTCCGACAAGAACTGCTGCGAGGGGCTGGAGACGTCGAAGGCCACCGAAACCATGGTCGCCCGGCTCCGGACATCTTGCGTCCTCGCGCATGCCGACAGCGCCGCTAGGCGGCTGTATAAATGAGTTGCGGAGGCCATCGAAACTTTCAACGAACGCGGCACATGCACAGTCCAGCTCACTCGAGCTGCACACGACTACCCGTAGGGCGGCGCGGCACAAGTCGGTTTATTATCGACAAGTGCTGCTATCCTGTAATGAAAAAGAATTTAAATGTATTCAGATGTGACATGACACACCACGGGCTGCTACGTGGATTTGGAGTAAACGTACCCATGCAGCAATCCAGTTGCCCAACCGGAAAGTTTAGAGCATGCTTGCCATACTTACGGTTTACTAGCTTGTACATACATCCAATCTCTGCTAGTTCTAGACACAATATGCCTTCCCGGCCAACTCCGCCTCAGGTCAACTCTAGCTGTCGACAAGTTATGCGACTGCTCTGGCCAAGCGCTGGCCCAAATGACTTTTGATACCTGCAATACTATTGCATATTGAAAGATGATCGTATAGCTGAGGGGCAGCTGAGGGACTTGAGAAAATGACTGAGCCAGTAGAGAACCAGTCTACTGCAGCGACGCAGAACCTAGAAGTTCAACCAAATATGGCTCACGAAGCAGAGCAGTCCGCATATTTGATTTTACCAAGGCAGCACGAGGCCCAGTTGCAGGCGAGCTACCAAAACGGCCTCGCATCCCTGCAGCACAAACACAGCAGGGAGCTAGAGGAGCTGCGGGAAGCATACGTGCAGGTGCTTTACTATGCCTTCTTCAAACCTGTGTTGTCAGCTCCTGGGTGTTGGTACGTCACGCCTCATCCCATGCTCCACCGCGCTTCACCCGAACGGGTGCGCAGGAGCTAGAGCGCCGCGACCGTGAGCTGGAGTACGTCCGGGAGGAGGGGTCGAAGCTAAAGCAGGAGAACTTGGCATGGCAGAGGAAAACTGTGCTTTCCAAAATGAGGCTGGCCAGCGCCGAGGAGAATGCCCAGATTGCGCAAAACAACCTCGCCTCCAGCGAGGCCCTCGTCAACCAGTTGGGCGAGGGCAAGGAGGTGCTGGAGAGCCTCAACGCGGCGCTGCAGGAGCAGGTCCAGGCCCTCACGGAGCTGTGCCAGGGGCAGCATCGTGCCCAGGTCGCGCAGCAGGTACGGCACAGTGTTGCCGTTGACCCTCACCCCATACACTCCGAACACCCGGAACGCGGGCATCATCCAAGTAGTAGCTCGAACACCCTTACATATCGCACGAAAGGCCCCAAGGCGCCTCCGCTTGCCTCCCCGGCCCGGTCACACGCGCCATCCGCAGGGTCAGCTGGCAACCACGGACGCCGAAGCCAAACACCTGCACGAGCAGTTCATGCGGACGTACGAGCTCTCAGAGCTGCTCGCCAGGCAGCTCAAGGAGGCGCGCACGGCGCACGAGGGGGCCCGCCTCCAGATTCAGGGCCTGGAGCAGCAGTCCGCCGACGAGCAGGCGCAGCTGGCGGCCCAGGCCGCGGCGCACGCGGCGCTGCAGGCGGACTGCGAGAAGCTGCGGGCGTCGGTCGCGGAGGGCGCGGCGGCGCGCGCCGGGCTGGAGGTGCGCATTGCGCAGCTGGAGGCAGAGGCGCAGGAGCGCCGGGAGGAGCTGAAGGCCAGCGAGCAGCGGCTGGCGCAGGCCCGGCAGGACAGCGCGGCGCGCGATGAGCAGCGGCTGCAGGAGCTGCAGCGCCTGCGGGCCGCGGACAGCGTGATCATCCAGGATCTGCAGTTGGATGTGGATCGGTTGAGGCAGCGGCTGGCGCAGGGCAGGTGGGGCTGGGGGCCTATCCACGTAGTGGCCGAGGTCCTATGCAAACGAAAGAAACAGGTGTAGGGCAGGTGGAGGACTTGGGGGCAGCAACGCGTGCACCGACAGGCCCCAATGGCGCCCCAGTGTGTGTGTGCCGCGTCGTAACGGTCACTGGGCCAAAAGCAAGCGCGCTTCGCGTTTCGTGGACCCTGTGTGGGCGTCGACACCGTGTTGCAGGCGCGACGCGGAGGAGGAGCTGAAGCTGCTTCAAGCCAGGCTGGAGCGGGAGCAGGCGCTTCGGGGGACGTTGGAGCGACATTGCGAGGAGCGGAGCAAGCAGCTGCGGGAGGAGCAGGACGGGCACGCAGCTGCACTGGCACAGCTGCGGAGCCAGGTGAGCTGCGACGCGCGCGGTGGTCGGGGTTTTGTGGCCGCTCGGTTGGGCCTTGGTAGCACTATAGCGTCCAGGGTACACAAGGGCGCGGGGTAGGGGCTTGTATTGCGTTGGGGTTGCGTTGATGCACCTTGCGTGAGGGATACATTGAGGAGGGCGATCCATCCATGAGGCAAGTGCACGCTGGGAGGGAGCGGGGATGCGGGGCCTGACGCGGAATCGTGCAACGGCGTTTTTAGGCTGCCATCGTGGCGACGTAGCCCCGTGTACAGACGGCTATGGGACCGCAATCGCCGCGTGCTTCGAAGTTTTGCAGCACGCAATCAGGGACAGCGGACGACCCTGAGCAAAAACGTGGTGCCCTTGTGGACGGGGGGCTCTGGCTGGCGGCGTGGCGCGATCGCGCCCGTGGTGCCACCGCGCTGCTATGAGAGGCCTCGGGTAATCCTCGAGCAGGGGACCACAACCTTCCTGGTGCAGGGTCATGGCAGGCGCCGCCCGACGCAAACATGGTCGATGGCGCTTAGGGCATCTTTCCATCCGTTGCCATGGTGACCCCCGTCCCGCCCTCGCAGTTCAACGACAAAGTGGCTGAGCTGCAGCAAGCCACCGGCTGCACACGGCGGCTCGAGGAGCAGCTGGCGGCGTCAGAAAAGCTGGTGAGTGGTGTTGAAGCTGGCGTGATCAAGACTGGCGGGGCTTCGACAACCTGGCCGGCCACCAGGCGGTGAAGCGGGGAGTGCGTGCGTGCGTGTTGTAGGGTTTTAACAGCGGCCCCCTGACTGCCAACTGGTGCGCAGATGGCGACGCGCATGGAGCGGATCGCCAACCTTGAGGCGGCGCTGGAGCGCAACATGCAGAAGCTCTGCCAGCACGTCAACAGCAAGGATGCGGCGATGGGCGCGCTGCAGGAGCAGCTGGAGCAGCAGCGACGAAAGGTGCGCGTCCCCCGGTTCCGGCTTGGTCTGCCCTGCCCGGGTGCTCGGGGCTGTGTGCATCGTCGCCAGTCGGGCGGGGTCGCTTTGTCCCGTCGGTTTTGGGAACGTCCTTGGTGGTGGCTGGGATGCAAGATCAGTTTATCCGGTCTTGTGCGCACCGCCACATCTGTCCCCGACTCCCACCACAAAAACCGCAGCTGGAGCAGAAGGAGGCGGAGCTGCGCGAGGTGCAGGAGACACACGACCGACTGATCGGGCAGCTGGAGCGGCGTTTGGCGCAGCAGCAGGCCACGGCCCGGGAGCAGGAGGCGCAGCTGCAGCAGCAAGCGGAAAGCGCGCGGCAGCTGCAGCAGCAAGCGGAAAGCGCGCGGCGCCAGGTGAGAACAGCGCTGGGGTGGGATGATAAAGAAGATACTGCTGCGAGGGAACGGAGGTGGCGTCAGCGAATAGACCCAGGATCCAGCAATAAGTACCAAACGTATCGGCCACCAAGACCGGAAGAGTTGCGACCGTGTCGCTGCCTGAAGAGCCCCACTACAGCACAACAACGGGGGGGTGGGGGCGGCGGCAACGCGCGGCAGCTGCAAACAGCGACGCGCGTGCACCTGCTCGTGCCATGGTGGTCGCAGGCTGGCAACGTTGAAGCGCAGATGCAGGAGCGGATAGCCGAGCTGCAGGCTTCCTTGGCAGCCCGCGAAGAACGGATAAAGCAGCTGACGCTTGGGCAGGCGGACGACGCATCACAGCACGACAGGCGGCTTCGGCTGCTCCAGGGGCAGCTGCAGGAGCAAGAAGCTGAGCTGCAGGCGTCCTTGGCAGCGCGCGAAGAGCGCATCAAGCAGCTCATGGACGCGCAGGCAGCCGACGCGTCGCAGCACGAACAGCGGCTGCGGCAGCTGCAGTCGCAGATGCAGGAGCGGGTAGCGGCGCTGCAGGCCTCGCTGGCAGCGCGAGAAGAGCGCATCAAACAGCTCACGGACGGGCAGGCGGCAGACGCGTCGCAGCGTGACCGGCGGCTGCGGCAGCTGCAGTCGGGTCACTCGGCGGAGTTGGCGCGGCTGGAGGCGCGGATCCGTGAGCTGGAACACCAGCTGACGGTCATGCCGAGCCCTGCGGAGCCGCAGCGGAACCAGGTGCGTCGCCGGGAAGGGGCGGAGGAGGGCGAATCCAACCCGTGCGCAGCCGGGCGGCAGTGGTAGGCCGACGCTCCGTGCCTTGATGGGTATTGGCGCCAAGCCCTGGGACATTGAACAGCCAGACGGTGCCAGCGGTCGTTTTGGGCCCATGCTCTCCGTGCCGAAGTTTGGTTGGTTGATGGCCGATTGATTTGATTGGAGCCCTAGTGGAGTGGGTTTGGCAGCTCTGGCGCGGGCTTGTACGTGGACTGGAACGGTCGGTTTGTTTGCAGTGCACTGAGACGCCGTGGCTTGGATTTCCCGCCCAGGTCCGGTCGGCCACCGCTGCCGTGGATAAGCTGATGGGCAGCCTCCTCAGCAGCGGCCTTGGAGGACTGGGAGCCCTGCAGGCGGTCTCCGAGGACGAGGAGGACGATGACCGGGGCCCCTCAGCTGACCTCATTCTGGGCATGTGAGTCGTCGCTGCGCGGCTCCATTGCGAAATCCTGGTATTCTGTACTTTCGGTCTGGGGAGTAATGCTCCAGGGTCTCCCAGCTTTGGGTTGGCAACGCGGCGTTTGGCCGACCCCCCCTTCAGCTGACCAAACGTGCTACCAGCGATGCGACACCTGAGTAGGCTAGTCCGACCCCTCCGTCACGCTCGTTCCAGGAAGTTGCACTTGCACCAGGGTCATAAGCCCCACCGGCAACAGGGTCAAACAAATGCCTGCTTCGGGCCTGTCCTCTGGTCGCAGGTCGCAGCCACACCTTTCGCAGGGCCTTGGGGATGCGCCAATGTTCCAGCAGCCGGCCGCTGCCGCGCCCGCTACAGCGGCGGCGGCGCCCGCTGCGCAACTGAACGGCCAGCAGCCCGCCATCGCGGCGGCGCAAGCTGCGCCACGAAACGACCCCGAATGGCTGTCCGAGGCCACAGCTGCCGCGGCTGGCAGCCAGGGTCACGAGGTGGCCGCCACTGATGCGGCTGTAAAGCACGTGGAGACGGGCAAGCGCGGACAGGAGCCGAGCGCCGAGGGCGAGGAGCGGCCTGCTGGTCGAAGTGGGTCGCGCCGAGCGTTGCGGGGAGCGGTGTGTGTGTGTGTGCGTTATAAGCTACATGGTACAAGCCCGTGCCTGTTAAGCTAGAAGCCCGTGCCGATGGCGCATTGCGCCTGGGGTCTCAAAGGCCGGAACCATTCGCGCATTGGGTGTGCCGTTTTCCTAAAACCATAACGAGGACGACGGGCAGTCGTCCCTCCCTCCTTGACGGGCTTTTGATGCGTGCGCAGCGCATACCGCCCCAGTAGCGCCATACTTACGAGAGCTTTGGGAATCGAAGCCAAACGAGAGCCTTACCATAATTCGTCTGTATCGTAGGTCGTGGCCGCAAGGCTGCCAAGCATTCACAGGAGCAGCAGGCGGCTGACGCGGCAGCAGTCCCCGGGCCGTCCAAGGCGGTCGCAGCTGCGACGGCGGCGGCAGCAGCCGAGGAGCACATGGACGAGCCGAATGAGGTCAGTAGAGGCCCTCATGCCGTAATGCAGCGTAGCACCGTCTTAGGGCCTCAACCAGGGCTCAACTGGTCCTTGTGCACCTTCGTATCCCGCAGGAGCCGCCGCCCGACGCCGGTCCTGCGGCGCGCGCGGGCAGCCGGCGGCGCGCGGCCAAGACAGGGCAGGCGCGCGCTAAAGCCATGGCCGCAGCACTCGCTGATGACTCTGAAACGGACTCGATGCCCGTGGACACGCCGGGCTTCGAAGTCAAGGGCGCACGGACGCGCAGGGCGGTGCAGCGCGCAGCAGTGGAGGCCGCCGCCACGGCCGCGGCTGCGTCTGGGTCAGCGGCTTCCGCCAAGGAGACGGCGTCCTGTGACCAGGCATCGTCCGAGGACACGGAAATGTCCGTGCCGCCTGAGTCCGAGGCCACCGCGGCTGCGGCGAAGCGGGGCCGGGCTGGCGCCCGCCGCGGCAAGGGGGGCGCGTCTGCGAAGGGCGCCCAACCTGAGGCGGCGAAGCCGGCCGCCGGAAAGGCGACCGCGCCGCCGGCCCCGGTAGAGCACGCTGCCGCACCTGCTGAGGAGCGCGACGCTGCTGTGCTGATGCCGCCGCCTCCGGGCAAGGCGGCAGCGGGGCGGCGAGGCGCGGCCGCCGCGGGGAAGCCCCACAGTCACGACGTGGAGCAGGGACCCGCGTCGCAGGAGGAGTTGGACCTGGCCGCCTCGCAGCAGCCCACGCAACCACAGCCCACGCAAGCGCAGCGAACACAACCACAGCCCCAGCTGGAGGCCCCACCAGCTGCACTGGCAGCACCGTCCGCAGCGGCCGCTGTCGCCGTGGGGTTGCAGCCCGCCGGCGCGTCGCGGCCCAGCGTGTTGCAGCAGGTGCTGCCCACCGTGAGCTCGACGAGCATCTTCAGCCAGGGCTTCATGGCGCAGGACGGCAGCCGGTCCAAGAACCCGCTTGCGACGCTCAACCCAAGGTGCGGACGCGCGGGCTGTGAGACTTGCTTGGTTTTCGCGTTGTCGCAAAGGACGGTGGCTTCGGTGTGTTGCGCTGCACCTGTGCGCGGCACCTTGACATCTCCGCTCCCCCCTTCCTCCCACCAGGCTCTTGGAGCAGGCCAAGAACCGGGGGCGCATCATCCCGTTGACCAGCATCCAGCAGTGGAAGATCCAGACGCCCAGGTGCGCGGCACACCCGCTTCCGCCCAGACACCCACTTCCGCTGGCTATTGCACGAGCTTGAAGGGCTCGGAATCGCAGCCAAAACTGATCCAGTGACTCCGATTAAGGACGATCCCCATTCCTGTCGTGTTTTCGTGCTTCTTCTTGGAAGAATGTTGACCCCGTCCCCTTTGCGAATGACCCCACTTTGCGCAGCGTGTGCAAGCCAGCAGAAGGCCGGAAGGGGCCGGCGAAGAGGCCTCTCCCGAAGGTGACCTCGGGGCAGCTGGCGGTGCCGGGCGGCAGTGTCGTGCCGGGGGACGCGCTGCCCGCCGACATGCTCCTCCGCACCCTCCAGCAGCAGCCCCAGAACAAGGCCGGCGCGAGGGGCGGCTAACGGGACAGATGGCTGGTGAGGCGTCGTGGGAACTGCTCACTCTCGGTGTTACCTCCCGCAAAGGGATAGCCGGGGTGGAAAGGTCGGCCAGTGTATGTTACAAAGTTGGCTTTGCCTTGCGAAACAGACCTGCTTGACGGACCGGGCGCGTGCTTTCAACAAACAGTTGCACGCGGCGGTTCACGCTTGGACGACGGGTTTTCGTGCGTGTGCGATGCATTGACGGAGTGCGACGCAAGACATGTGTATCCCATGGCGCGCGAGGAAATGTCAAAAGTGCCAGGACCGATGATGTGACATAGACCCCGCCGCACATCCGTTTGCACACACACTCCGCTTGACAACTGCTTCGGCCAAACCAGGCCAAACCTCCCTTGGGGCCAAACGTGCATGTGCATAAACTGATGTAGGCTTGGTCGATGGTAACAGTGGTGTGTAAACAGTGGGCTCCCAAGGGTTGGTTCGGGGCTAGGGCCTGCGGGTCGGTGGCGCGAAGCGCTCTTCAGTCCGAGTGCAGCCATAGGTGGTCCGTCAGCCGCTGTGGCTCCTTGCCGAGCACTCGGTCAACGAGCTTCCCGTTACGGTAGAAGTGGAAGGTTGGACTGTACTTGACCCCCTGAATGGCACGGTGCACGATGGGCGGAGGGAGGACAGATGAGAAATGCTCGCATTCGTTCGTCGAGGGTTTTGGGTGTGTATGCATGAAGGAGGCAACTGGGTTTTTGTGCTGAGGGTTATTCATACGTCTGGTGGTGCGCGTGTGGTAGCGCGGTCTTCGGGCGGGGGGGTGCGACACGCGTGCGGTGATACTCGGGGCGCTCGACAGCCTCGTACGCATGGCATGACATGTGGCAGCCTGTCGTTTCCGGCGAATGTGGTAGCGCGGTCTTCGGGCGAGTGACCTCGCACAGTAGCGGCTGCAGGTCTTGCCCGTGTGGCTGCAGACTGGAGGTGTGAGCTCACCGCCACGGCGTCCTTCAAGGTGTCGACTTGCGCCACGGCGTACTTGAGCTGCGAATACTGCGATACACATAACACATAACAGTCAAGCGTCAAGGACGGCGCGCGCGAGGTTGGTGTGTATCGATATCTCCAAGGTCACGGGGTCGGGGTTTGTGCCTCCCGTTCCGGCGCGTGCTGCCGTACCGTCCCCTGCGGAGGGCCACCGCCCTCACCTCCTTGCTCAGCTTGTACCACGTCGGAAAGAATTCAGCGCACTTCGTGCACCTGCACGTGCACGGGCGCATACTGGGAATTGGCACCTGAGCACGACGGAACCTGCAAACCTTACTGCCACAGTCCCAGCGGCGGACGTACCAGGACGCCCCAAACTGCACGACAGCCTGCAGGGGCAGAGCGGGGCCAGCCACTCAGTAAGATTATGGCGACGTCACATCCTGGGATAAGTACCGCGCCCGGTGAAGGCACGCTGGAATAGCAGTATCGTATTGTCTTCTTCGTAAAGCCCCAGCCCGTAAAGCCCAAGCAAGGCCCCAGCCCGTGCTTGCGTTCAATACAGGACCGGGTGGCGCAACACAGCGTGTCGGCAAGAAGGGATAGGTCCAGTACCCACCGTGTGAGCCTTGTTGTCGTGCAGGTAGTCGAAGAATTCGTCATCAGTCCGAAGGCCAGCCATGTGGTTGGAGATCATGGACGGTTTCTCCTTGGGTTGCGGCTGCGCGTGACACAAGCGAGTTTGGGCGGTAGACGGGTTTGGGCGCGAAACCGGAGGGATCAACTGCCCGCGACTATAAAGCCGTGCCGTGCATCCTCGATACACGCAAGGGCAATTGGTGGGCAACCATATCGACAAACCTGCTTATATACGCCGTCCGCATCCATCGCGACAGTTGGTGGCTGTAACGGCCGCGAGGGCCAGCTATAAAGCAGACGACTAGTCATGTACAACTGCGAAGTCTTCTTCGACAGTTGAACGTTCGTTCACCTCCTCAGCGAGCCATAGCTGCCCCACAGCCGAAAACTCGTTTACTACTGTCCTTCGCGCATACCATAAGCTCAAGGGAAATACGTTACAATAACAAAATATTTCCGTTGTGGCATATTGAGTCATAAGCTGCGACGGGCGCTTTAGGATCCATCGAGTGGATCCATGTGGGTGCCGTGAAAATGCGCGGTGCAGATTGCAGGTTGCGCCTGCGAATAACACAATGATTGGGTAACTGTAACGCCACATCGTGTTTTCAGCTGCGGCCGTCCGGAAAGGCGCAACCGACACATATCCTCGCATTCATCCATCCGTTGCCGACCAGTACATCGCTCCCTCCTTTAACAACAGCACCCAATTTATCGTCATGCAGACATTTGTGAACCGAACAGGCGCATCAGGGCTCAAGCTCTCCAGCCAGGGCAAGTCCTTCCAGATAACGGTGACCCGCGAGCTGCCCGGCCCATGCACGATTTCCACGCGCGAACCGGTCCGGGGGCCCGGCAAGCACGCCTTTGAGGTCGCCATGCCCAAGAAAGGTGTTCGTACGGCGTTGGGGTTCCTGGAGCAGCCGCGATCCGAGTACATGACGCCCGATTACCTGACGGGCGGCGGGTACGTGTCGTACGGGGGCGCTGGCTTCATCTACCCCGCCAAGGCCATGTCCAGGGCGACTTACACGGAGGGAGACACCGTTCGCTGCGAGCTGTGCTTCGACAGCAAGCGGGTGACGTTCTGGGTGAACGGCTCGCAAGCCGGCTCCGCGCCGTGGCGTGGGCCCAGCCAAGCGTACCCAGCAGTGTCCGTGTTTCCCGGCGACCTGGTGTGTAATATCGCCTTCGAGTGAGCACACGGAACTCACCGCGGCAGGCTTAATATCCGTCTCGACCAATCTCGTTTCCGTTTGTATGTGTGCTTGGCTGAGTCATGTTATTGGTGCCCCATGAATTGGACTAATGCATGACAAGGGGTGTAAGGAGGCTCTGGAATTTGTGGAGTTGCTTCGTGGTTAATGCAGGTGGCGCATGGCCAGAATCGCAGTATGTATCCTCTTGGATGGGGCCGCGCCACTCATGTCATGGAGCTCGATATCCCGGCTAACGGGCTGGTCCTTCTTGTACGGACTGTGTGGGGCGGGCGGGCGCCGTACAGTAGTAACGCGCACGCAAGGCTTGTTCGCGGTGCTTGTGAAGGTCGTGATGCACACATTGTGTTGGGCAACGAAGGCCTCCGAGGGCACCATTAGCTTGCAACGTCGGCGCCGGCAGGATGGGGCTGCAGGCCGACGGCCGGATCCGTCTTGCGACTCAATTGTCCCCTTTGGCCGCTAGTATCTCCTTCTACTGCATGGAGGGCTTTCTACTGTCGTGCTTTTAGGCGTTTTTGTTCCCTTGGGCCCTCGGCTCGAATGGGTTTTTTGTTCATGAGAGGGGCACGCAACCCCAACCATGTAACAGACACACACACACAGATCCGTCTTACCGCAACCCGGGAGAGGGGACTGTAACCCTTTACATAAGCCAGGGCTGGTGATCGCGCTGGCAAAGCCGAACAGCATGGGCAAAACACGGCTTCAGGCACGCGGCCGCGCCACCACCTGCACAGAGCACAGGGCTTACGAGCTGACTGTCGCGACACGCACTGGATGGCCCACGCCTGGCCTTGCAGTACCCGCCGTGCCACACACGCGTTCGCGCTGGCTATGCGCCCGCAACCACGCCACCTGAGGCCCCCAACCCCGGCGACGCTGGCGAACGGAGCCAGCAATGTTGACCAGGCGGGTGAGGGCGTCGGGTCAGGTTGGGTCGGGTCGCGGCTAGGGCAGTGTGCAGGGACGGATGCAGACCGCAAAGCCGGGTATGGGAGATGGGATGGGAGGGTATTCCGTGTTGGCAAAGCAGGGGGGTCAGGGGTGGCAAAGCAGGGGACGGTGGTTTGGCCAACACGGCAGGGATGGGGCGCGGGCCGGCACCGCGTGTTTGCGCATTAGCCCTGGTCCTGGCGACTGCCTTGGTGGAGGCTGCTGAGCCGCCTGGTGTGCGCACTCGGGGCCGCAGTGCATGATCTTTGGGATGGGGCTACTCACGGCCTGCCTCGACACGGCCTGTGATAGGCATTGTGGGATCGGCGCATTCCCTCCTAGAATGAGCAAGTGACAAAATACTCTCGTGTAGGTTCTGAAACCCAGGTCGGCGAGATTGGTGAGAAGCAACGCAACAGGCACCACGCAGCGGCGCCCTAGATGCGACGCAGCCGGTCGCACAGTCACAACGTTTCGACGCTGTGATACCAGGACCCAGGCCCAGAGCGGCTCAGGATAAACCGAATAATAAAGGAGAAACCGAAGGGGCCCTCCGCCTCCCCACGCCGCGCTCTTGGCCTCTGTTACCTGCGGCGGAGACTCCAGGGCGATGGCGTCAGGCCGCACCGCGGCGACGACGTCGCGGATGAGGGCGGCGTCACCCGGAAGGTCCGCCCCCACCGGCATCGGATGCCGGGGCGCCGGAGACTGGTGGCCGGTACATCGACTTAAGCAACCGTCGAAATCATGGCGACCACGGCAGCAGCAGCAGCTGCAGCAGTTGTAGTAGCAGTACAACTGGTAGCAGCAGTAGCACCCACAGCAGCGAGCGGAGCTGGGGCTATATCACGCTGCATCCCACACAGGTGCGATGCATCCTGATGCATTGGCGGCATGGCGGCGGCGGAAGCTGTGGACCTCACTGGGAGCTTCAGCCAGGCCCTCGACAGTCTAGGTGTTCTATTGAACATTCGACCCACAGAGTCGTGTGATTACACTATGTAGCTTTTAGCCAATTCATCTGTAATTAATCAGTTCTCGACAGTGGCCCTTTCCCCGACAGCTACAGCAGTGGGAGGCGACATAGCAGTGGGAGGTGAAGCGCTGCGGCGCGCAACGGCCGGTGCTCACGACGGCAGCGACGTGCCGTCCGCCGGGATTGGCGTTGAGGCGGCGGCGGCACTGTTGCTGGCGTCGGGACAAGCGGCGGCAGCGGCAGCGGCGGAAGCTGCAGCACCACGGAGCTTCCCTGGAGCTGGGCCCACAGCAGTCATCATCGCAACAATTGCTTCAGCATCGGCGGCATCGATCCATACAGCGGGCTCCGGCGAGTGCTGAGGAAACTGAGGTGGTCGAAGAGGAGCAGCAGGAGCAGAAGGGATGGCAGAAGCAGCAGCCGGAGAGACAGAGGAAGCAGCAGAGCATCGGTACGGAGGGTCCGATGGCTCCAAGTTCAAATCGCGGCGACGAAGCAGTGTCAGACATTATCGCCGCCGCTCCCGCTGCTGCTTTTGATGATGAGGATGGGGTTGGGTCACGGATAGTACGTTCCAATAATTAGTATGATCGGTCTGTTTTCGAAAGACTGAATGACAAAGCACCTTCATTCGTATAGATTCGTATTAAATTATGCAAAATCAAGGATCTATGATCAATGATGATATGTTGCTTCATAAAAACAAGCAAAATAAACAAAAACGAAAAGTGCAAGGCTAAGTGGCAAGCAAACAACACAAATGCATGCGACGACAAGCAAAGCAAGGTCTAGCAAGGCCACCACGACGCGTTTCGACCTTGCCCAAGGGTCTCATCAGGTGGCTTGAGTGCGAGTGCCGTGCTACTAGCCTTAGGTTTCAGCCTATCGGAAACGGTTCATACCGGTATTAGGTCGTACGTTACGTTGGATCGGAGGTACGACGTACAAAGGTTGTGAAGTGGTACAGGAAAGCCGCAAAGCCCTGAAAGAAAGTTGCGACAAGTTACCGTACTGCTCACAATTATTTGCGAATAAATAATTAATTGCTTGGGACTTCGCAAACTGTCAAGGAAAACTCGAAAGGGTCCCTCGCAAATATTTAAATAAAAAAAACTCCGAACGAACCTCGCAAAATTTTCTCGCAATATTTTATAAACTTGATCGGCCTCTTTGAAACTGTTACCGAGCATGACGAGGGACAAAGAGGGCGCGGGCGGAGCCGCGGGGGCCGGCGGGGAAGGGCTACAGGGACCGTGGCGGGCACGGCAGGTCGGGCAGCAGAGGCGGCGACAGGGGCCAGCCCGACCCAGCCGGAAAGGGACCGGGGCAGGCGACGAGGAAGGGCAGCGTGGAGAGCGGGTGGCGGGCTGATGCGCGGGGAGGGGCCGGGAAGGCCGCTGTGAAGGGCAAGCCGGCGAAGGCTAACGCCACGGGGCGGATGGGTGGCGTGGAGTGATCCGTATCCGACATATGGCGCGGCTTTTGTTTGTCCACCTCAGTCATTAATAATAAATTTTCAACAGAACGTTGCTGTTTCGTCGACATCGCTGACAGAAAGATGCGAGTTCGCAAACTTTTACAAACGGCTCACGAGGAGGGTAATAACTTGGGTCACTCATCCTCATCTTGGGGGGGTGGGTCGGTCTCTCATCTGCTCATCTAGATAGGCATACCGCCCCCCTCGTGCACACCTAAGATAACTCCACGGGTGTCGTATGTTCCATCTAAGATGTGTGGAAGTGGGGTCACCGAACCATCTTCACTTGCCTTGCCGGGGTGTCCTACCTCATCTCGGCTAGGGTCTGGGGACCCCGTGGCACCATCCATAGAAAGCAGCACCAACCCCTCAACGCCGGCCTAAGATATCGCGTGTAACCCACATGTAAGCCTGCTGCGCAGCCCCTCGCTCGGCCGCACTATGTGGCGAGCTCAGAACGTTCCTGGTATCGTACAGTGACGACCCTTGACCCTACTCCAACCTCACAATGTTTCGGCATTGCAAGGTTTACTTTTTCCTAACCTTTTATAGAACACATACGCTTTGTTATCTGGCCCTGAGGCCTTACTTGAAAAATTGCCGACGTGACCTCGATGTTGAAAGGAGCACCGAATCAGCTATTATTTAGCCCAAACAAAAGCTCTCGTGATGCAAACGACAAATGCGGTTGGCATTTTTAGTGGTGGATGACATGACAGGAGGTGCACCACGGTGCACTCGGCAAAGCAACCTGCCAGGACAGTGCAACTTGACACACCCAAGCCAAAGGATACAGTAGAGTATAGTTCTGTATATTCTGTCCCCTCTTGTTCATTGATTTGCGCGTACAGGAACGAGGAAGGTTATGATAATAGCCAGGTGTATGGAGGCGACTTTTGTATATCAAAGCGAGCATGTTAGGGTAGTAAAATGTTTAAGGTGCGCATTTAAGCCGCTTGTCTGAAAGGCAAGCTTGACAAAGGTTACAGTTGCTCCCGGTAGCTGCACGGCAGTTTAACGCTTCGACCGTACAGCCAATTCGGGCTCACAATGCACAGCTGAGAGTACTGTGATGGGGACGCGTTTGTCATCGAAGGTGCCTTGAGGGGGGTCGGTATCCCCATCTCGGACTCCGTGGATGGGGGACATATTCCCATCTTAGCTTGGAAAGAGGGCACCCCAAACTCCATCTGAGATAAGTACGCAGGGGGCGCAGCATACATACATCTTAGACAAGAAATAACAAGCCGTCGAAGCCATCCAAAATGAACTTTTTGTTCATCTTGGAGACCAACCACATGCATGACCCCCCTACCCCCATCTTATTACCCTCCGGCTCACGACCACTATACGATCTCGCAAATTTCGAACATTTCTAGGAAAACCCCGACCGACGCCTCGCAAACTAGTAGGGTTTCCGTACCCAAATTTTTATTTCTTTTCTGGCCTCGCAAAGAATTAGGCTCGCAAATAATTTTGAGCAGTACGGTATGATCACAGCATTCAAAATTTTTAAATTTGTGCATTCTTACCGGTGTGGAATTTTGTAGATACTTGTGAGGCTTGTTCAAGTTGTTGGATAAGGTAGGTCTACGGTCTGTTGGGTAGGAGTGGCGGGTTTGTATCGTTCCGAATTGCATTATGCGGACCAGGGTTGTACTTACTTGGGTCTGGGAGGTGGCTTGCGCGTCGGCTGGTTGCTTGACAGCTTAACAGAGCTATCAGAGAGCGAGCTTGCTTGTGAATTGGTGATGTGATGGTCCGCACGCTCATTTATATAGTGGTCTTGGAGCAGGCCTTACGTGGTTTCGGTTGCGGGGCCGTGAAAAAAGTAAGATATCCAATCTTTTAAAATCCTGCTTGTCTCACAAATGTATTTATGGCCAAATGGAAATTGCCTAGAACGCTTAAGACTAATGAAAAGTGCGCCGCATTTCACGATGTGCCGCTAAGGAAAGGCGGGACGGAGCAAAACACAAGGGCCTACGAAACGGTGAACACAACACACATCCACAATTTCTAATAAAGTATTTCTGTGCAAATGTAGGATGTGCGCTCCAGTTCTGGAGACAGTCGGTACCTTACGCAAGCATACGCAAGTATACGCAAGTACAACTCAGTGGAGAGCGCAGAGCCGCAGGGGATGACATGAAGTGCGAATGGTGGCTATTAGGGAGTGATAGCGACGAATTTGGCGTTAACAAAGCAAGAGGACGGCGGGAAACGGGTGGATCTAGGGCGTTCGAAGGCGTGAGGCCCATGGCCGGTTTGCTCCAAAACCAAACCTTCATTTCACATTTCACATTTCACATTATTATTATTATTATTATTATTATTATTATTATTATTATTATTATTATTATTATTATTATTATTATTATTATTATTATTATTATTATTATTATTATTATTATTATTATTATTATTATTATTATTATTGTTGTTGTTGTTGTTGTTGTTGTTGTCGTTGTTGTTGTTAACGGGTGTTACACTGCTGTGGGCGACTCGCCCTGAGGCAGGACGAGCACCGGGGGCCCTGGCCGGGCCGAGACACAGCGCAGGGGCGGGCGCGCGGCTACGTCCGTCTGTCCTGCCGTGCGCGCCTCGCTCCCTCACTCGCGCCAGCCAGGGGCACCCTCCACGGCCCTTGGCTAACCAACTCAGCAGTGCAGACGACTGTGGGCCGCGTTAAGTGAGAGCCACACGAGAGGTGTCACCCCCCCCCGTTTCCCTAACAAAACCAGCTCTCAATCCCCCCCCCGCCTGGCCAGCCTACTCGCGCGCTCTCGAGGCTCTACAGCTCTACACAAAAGAACGCCTCCGAACGCCTTCTACCCCTGGGGCAGGGGCCCAAAACAACGGGGAGGCACCACTGCACACCCAAAACTACGAGGCAAGGGAAAGCCTCTACCCAGGCCGGACACGGTCCCGCACGAGAACGAGGAAGTGGCGCGTAGGACATTGACAGCCTAGCAGCGGGACACGGGCGTCGCGACCTCCGAGAGCATCGCACGCTTGGTGGAGTTTCATCAGGCGTGTCAAAGCGTGTCGCTGTTACTCGCTGTTCAACCGCATGGTGGTGACGGGGGCGGTGTTGGCGTTTTGCGGTCTGCTCCGTTTCGACGACCTGAGCCACGTGCTGTTGCACACAGACCTACTTCGGGTTTACAGCGATAGATCGCGTCGAGATCTTCCTTTTCAAGAGCAAGACGGACCAGCACTGCAAGCGTGCTTTCGTTACGATCAGGAGTATCGGTGGCCCGTGTTGCCCCGGCTTCATCTACCCATCCAAGGCCATGTCGAGGGCGACTTAAACGGAGGGAGACACCGTTCGCTGCGAGCTGTGCTTCGACAGCAAGCGGGTGACGTTCTGGGTGAACGGCTCGCAAGCCGGCTCTGCGCCGTGGCGTGGGCCCAGCCAAGCGTACCCAGCAGTGTCCGTGTTTCCCGGCGACCTGGTGTGTAATATCGCCTTCGAGTGAGCACACGGAACTCACCACGGCAGGCTTACCTTCATATTCGTCTCCGCCATCTCGTTTCCGCCGTGCATTAAATTTGTGATTGACTGAGTCGTGTTACTGGTGCCCCATGGATTGGAGTATTGCATGACAAGAGGTGTAAGGGGGCTTTGGCGTTTGTGGAATTGCTTGTCGCAGTTATTGCACTGGAGTTGGCGCATGGCCAGAATTGCAGTATGTCACCCCTTCGAAGGGGCCGCGCCACTCCTATCATGAGACTTGATATCCCGGCTAATGGGCTGGTCCTTCTTGTACGGACTGTGCGGGGCGGGCGTGCGCCGTACAATACCGGTAGTAACGCGCACGCAAGGCTTGTTCGCGGTGCTCGTGAAGGTCGTGATGCACACATTGTGTTGGGCAACGAAGGCCATCCGAGGGCACCATTAGCTTGCAACGTTGGCGTCGGCAGGATGGGGCTGCAGGCCGACGGCCAGCTCCGTCTTACCGCAACCCGGGAGAGGGGACTGTAACCCTTTATGCAAGCCATGGCTGGTGATCGCGCTGGCATGGCCGAATAGCATGGCAAAACACAGCTTCAGGCGCGCGGCCGCGCCACCAACTGCACAGAGCACAGGGCTTAAGAGCTGACTGTCGCGACGCGCCTTGGATGGCACACGCCTGGCCTTGCCACGCCTCGCCGTACCCGCCGCGCCACACACGCGTTAGTTCGCGCCGGCTATGCACCCGCAGCCACGCCACCTGAGGCCCCCAGCCCCGGAGCCCCGCCTCGTCCTCGGCCAGAACCCCCCGCCGCCCTACGGCACCTCCTGCACCGCCGCGATCCTCCGCAGCTCATCCTCCACACTCAGCGCGTGCACCCTCCCCACCACCGCCACGATGCGCGCGCACCTCCGCACCACATCCCTACCCGCCGCAAGATCCACCAGCCGCCGCGCCACGACCGGATCCGCCGGCGTGCGAACCATCTCCAAGCACCCCACCCCCGCATCCCCGCCCGCCCCCGTACCCTCGCCCCCGTCCCGCCGCCGCTCCTCCACCATCCGCTCCTCCACCCGCGCCGCCACCCGCCGCTGCACCTCCGGCCCCAGGCAGCACTGCGCCTCCCAGCCCGCCAGCAGCGTCGCCAGCTCCCGCCCGCAGCCGGCCGCCTCCAGCCTGTCGCCCAGCGCCGCGCGCCACGCCGCCAGCTCCTCGCCCGCGCCCTCACCCCCGCCAGCCTCCCCCACGGCGCCCTCCACCTCCTCCAGATACAAATCGAACTCCCGCCCGAAGAACAGACTCGCGGCGGGCAGCGCGGCGCGAGCCTCCCGGTCCAGACCGCAAGACAGCAGCAGCATCGGCTGTTGCTGTGCGCCGCCGGAGGCGGCGCCACCGGCAGCTGTGGCGGCGGGAGGCGATGGCAGCAACGAGGACGGGCGCCAGCTTGAGGTTGCGGAGGCGGCGGCGGCGCCGGAGGTCCGGACCAGGTGCGCCGGCGCCAGCCACTCCACGAAGGGCACGCTCCCCAGTCGGAACATGTGCACCAGCTGGTCGGGGTCGGGTTTGAGGCTGGCGCCGCGGCAGGCCCCCAGCAGTGCCGCCTGCAGCTCCTCACGCTGGCGCGCGGAGAAGCAGCTGCGTGAGGCGGCGGGGCCGACCCGTGGGTCGGTCGCCAGCAGCTGGGCCAGCTGCGGCTCCAGCGCCTTTGCGATGGAGGTGTAGGACTTGAGGTGCTGGATGGATGGAGGGCGAGGTGGGCGGAGGCGAAGTGGAGGCGGTCGGCGTCGGGGTGAGGTGGAGGGGTCGGGTCGTCGGGTGGGTGGAGGGGTCGGGTAGGTGGGGTCATAAAGATGGAAACCGCAGCGCCGGCTTAGAGGCGACGCTGGCGAACGGAGCCAGCAGTGTTGATCAGGCGGGTGAGGGCGTCGGGTCCGGTTGGGTCAGGTCGCAGCTAGGGCAGTGCGCAGGGACGGATGCAAACCGCAAAGCCGGGTATGGAAGATGGGATGTGGGAGGGGATCCCGTGGTGGCAAAGCAAGGGGACGGTGGATTGGCAGACACGGCAGGGAGGGGACGCGGGCCGGCACCGCGTGTTTGCGCATGACGGCATCAGCCCTGGTCCGTGAGCCGGCGGTTGCCTCGGTGGAGGCTGCTGAGCTGCCTGGTGTGCGTACTAGGGGCCGCAGTGCATAATCTTCGGGGCGGTGCTACCCATGGTTGACCGCGACACGGCCTGTGATAGGCATTGAGGGATCGGCGCATTCCCTCCTAGACTGAGCAAGTGACAAAACTAGATATGACGCAGCCGTTCGCACAGTCACAACGGTTCGACGCTTTGATACCAGAACGCAGAACCCAGGACCAGAGTGGCTCAGGAAGGGGTAATAAAGGAGAAACCGCAGGGACCCTCCGCCTCCCCACGCCGCGCTCTTGGCCTCTGTTACCTGCGGCGGAGACTCCAGGGCGATGGCGTCAGGCCGCACCGCGGCGACGACGTCGCGGATGAGGGCGGCGTCACCCGGAAGGTCCGCCCCCACCGGCACCACGTGCACCTGGGCCCCATGCGCGGGCAGCAGCACAGGCTGCTCGATGCAGCGTTGCCTCCACTCGTCCCGCGCGTTAATCCATAGGCGCTCCAGCTCGGCGGGGATGCCAAGTTCAATCGGCTCTGTGGGCGTCACCCCGCCGGCCGGGACCTTGCTCTTGCTGCCGCCGAAGGAGGGCAGCCGTGGCAGCGCTGCTCCGAAGCCCTTGCGCGCATTGGCTCGCGTTAGGTGTCCCCTTGAAGTTTCCCCCAAATTGCACGGTCGCGGTGGTGCGGCTCGCCCAAGGCTGCGAGCTCCCCGAGCCACACGATGAGGCGAGAGAGGTGGCCAAGTGTTAGGGATAGGCAATGAAAAGCTCATTTCATTGATGATTGTAATGAGTTACAAACTCTACCCCGATGCAACGTGCAAATGGAGTAATATTGTTTTATTTCTCTTCCTAAACTTCCCGTAAGACGCTGCTCATGTTCAGAATACGGGGCAAAAACAGTGAAAGCCTACAATGCAGTTATAAATAAAAGGCATCGCTTGGCGTGTGCTAGTGGCTTGCAAGGCAAACTGTACCGGTAAAAACGGTCTCGTCCAGAGATTTACTGCACGCAACTGCGAAAAACGTCACGCCTCGCGTTATCTTTCGAACTATGGCATTTATAATTGCATACCATGATTCATTAGGATCCACAATTGGGTCACTGCCGCTTTCCCAAAGCATGGCCCAAACGGGACCCAGCTACGCAAGCCTCCTCGTAGCCAGCGGCGCAAGCAATGCAAGTAGCGACCTATGTTATGCTCCCGACCCAAACATTTTATCCCTCACCGTGTCGCAAGTCCCGCGCACGCAGTGGCATGTCATGAAAACATGGCCGGCCGCCAGGCCGGGAAACGCTTCCCCACCATGGACAGCCTCAAAGAGCGCACCTTTAACAGTCAGCGACAGCTCGCGACAACCTCTGCGTTCAGGAACCCTGCAAAGGCCAGACGCTGCTGACCCGGACGTCCACCGGCCTGACGTCGTGCAGCCGACCAGATGCCCCAGGCCCACGCCCGCTGTGTCCGCCGCGGGCAGCTACCAAGACGTGCTGGCATGGAGGCGGCACCAGGAGCTGCAGCAGCTTCATCTGCCGCTGCGGGAGCAGAAACACCGTCCCGCCGCCCCGACCTCGCCGTCGGCCTGCTGGCACCCGAGCGAACAACACCAACACCAACAACACCAACAACACCAGCCTCCCCATCTCGCCACCTACCAGGCGTACCAACCCACCTGGCAGCAGCCCCAACCCCCAACTTCGCCGTTGCCGCCGCCGCTTCCGCAGCCAGACTGGTTGCCGCCACAGCCGGCGCAGCCACATCCACCGCAACCGCCCCTGGAGGCGCAGCCGCTGGAGCCGCAAGTCGTGGGCCGGCCGGCGCAGGTCCATCAGCGGGCGCCGCTGCGCGAGGAGGCAGGCCGTTACACGTACCAGCTTTCACAGCCTGGTGCTACAGCGTCCGGGACGGCGCAGGCGCCCGCAGCCGCGCCTGTCGTCCACCACTCCTACTCAGCCTACGAGCTCCAGACGCAACAACACAGCCCCGCGGTGCCCGTGTCGCCGCCCGCGGGGACCGCCGTCGGCATCGCCAACACCGCCTATACCACTGGCGGCGGCGCCACCAACCTGGGCGCCACCAACCTGGGCGCCAGCGTCGGAGCCATGCCCCCCGCCCTCGTCCTCCAGCCCGACCCGGCAGCCAGCGTCGCCGGCCTGCCCCGAGCCTTCCCCCACCAGCTCGCCCCGGGACACACGATCCGCCACCGCACCGATCACGCCGCCGCCGCCGCCACAGCCACCTCCACCGCCATACCCCGCCACAGTCCTCATCCTCACCCCTTTGCACCGCCCCAGCCCCAACATCAGCCCCAGCCTCAGCCGCTGCCGCTGCCGCCGCACCTGCGTTCGGAGGTGGGATGCGTGGCCGACGTGCGGCCCGCCGCGATGCCCCCGGAGCCGCTCGCCCGCCTCGACCGCGCACTGCTGGCCCAGTTGCCGCCGCTGCACACCCTCCCCAGCCCCAGCCAGCTGGCCGCTAGCCTGTCAGACCTGACCCAACGTGTGGACACCGCCGTACAGTCGCTCTCAGCGCTATCAAGTCTTTCCTGTCTGGCCTCCCTGGCCTGCCTGCAGCCGGCGCTGGACCCGGCGGCGTCCGCGGCAGCGGCGGCGGCGGCGGCCGCGACAGGAACGGAGGGGCGTGTGCGTTGGGAGAACGACAGTGGCGGCGGTGCTGACGGCGGGTATCGGCCGCCGGGTCCCGGCCGAGGTTACCCGGCGGCGGTGGCCGCAGCGGCGGTGGCGGCGGCGGCGCGGAATGCAGGACGCTGGTTCGGTGATGGCGGCGGCGGTGGCTCGACGCCTGCATCGTCGGCACCAGCTTTGCCCCACGGCGTCTTCCCTGGTGCAGAGTCTGGAGGCCAGCGAGAGCGCCGCTGCAGCCATCCGCAGTTTATCCACGAGCTCGACGGAGCTGCGGTGAAGGGCCGCGGCGAGCGTGAGCGAGCGGCTGCGGCGGCGGGAGCGGCTGCAGGCGACGCGCAGCGCTCGCGCTTGGACCAAACGTGGCCTGGCAGCGGCGGCCGGACCGACCATCCCCGGGATGACGTGGCTGCGGCCTCAGCTCGGCCGTATGAGCCACCAGCGAGGGCATCCGCCTCTTCTGCTGCTTTTGGGGAGCCGCATGCTGCTGCCGCTGCGGGTATCCGTATTGGCGGCTCTGCCGCCACTGCTGCCGTGCCGGCGGCACCGGCGGCAGCGGCAGGCTCTGTCGTACTGAGCGGCGCCGCGCTGCAGCAGCTCGTGGCGGAGACGGCCCGCGCCTCCGCCTCCGCCGCCCTGGAGTTGTACCACCACCGCCACGTGCTTCAGCTGCAACAACAGCTCCGAGGCCACCACCTGAATGCGGCAGCTAATAACCAGTCCAACCGACTCAACCCACCTGCCGGTCAGGGAGCGGCGGCGGAGGGAGAGCTCGCAAGGGACCGACAGCGGGCCACCACACGCCCGGCAGCCAGCGCCGCGGGGTTCGCTGCGTCCGGGATCGCGCTCGGGGGAGATTTGGAGCACTGGGACAGCGGCGGTAGCGGCAGAGGTAGCGGAAGTGGCAGCGGCAGCGGCAGCGGTAGCGGAAGTGGGAGTGGCAGTGGCAGTGGTAGTGGTAGTGGCAGTGGTAGTGGCAGTGGCGGCGTTTCCGGGCGCGAGGAGGGCGACGCGACGTGCGGGGCCGCTGACAGCAATGGTGGCCGCGGCCCCAGCGGCGGCAGCTTCGGGTTCGAGACCCGTCCACAGGCCCAGCTGTGGCGGCCGCAAGGGCAGCGGGATGCCGGGGCGCAAGAGACTGGTGGCCGGTACATTGACTTAAGCAACCGTCGAAATGATGGCGACTACGGCAGCAGCAGCAGCAGTTGCAGTAGCAGTAGCAGTACAACCGGTAGCAGCAGTAGCACCCACAGCAGCGAGCGGAGCTGGGGCTATATCACGCTGCATCCCACACAGGTGCGATACGTGGGCGGCACGGCGGTGGCGAAAGCTGCGGAACCGGGAGCTTCAGCCGGGCCCTCGGCAGCGGCCCTAGCCCCGGCAGCTGCAGCAGCTGCAGCAGTGGGAGGCGATAGCGCGGTGGGAGGTGAAGCGCTGTGGCGCGCAACGGCCGGTGCTCACGACGGCGGCGGCGTGCCGTCCGCCGGGAAGGGCTTTGAGCCAGCGGCGGCACTTCTGCTGGCGTCGGGACAAGCGGCGGCAGCGGCAGCGGCAGCCGCAGCGGCAGCGGCAGCGGCAGCGGCGGCA
Source organism: Pleodorina starrii (assembly GCA_030267565.1). NCBI lineage: Eukaryota > Viridiplantae > Chlorophyta > Chlorophyceae > Chlamydomonadales > Volvocaceae > Pleodorina > Pleodorina starrii. The sequence goes on along the minus strand of BRXU01000022.1, from coordinate 825,244 downwards.
GCTGCAGCACCACAGAGCTCCCCTGGAGCTGGGCCCACAGCAGTCGGCGCCGCAGCAAGTGCGCCAGCATGGGCGGCATCCATACAGCGGGCTCCGGCGAGTGCTGAGGAAACTGAGGTGGTCGAAGAGGAGCAGCAGCAGCAGCAGCAGCAGGAGCAGCAGCAAGAGCAGAAGCGGAAGCAGCAGCAGCAGGCCTCCGGCTGGGAGGGTATGGGAGCTTCACAACCAGCAGGGCGCGGCGACGGCGCAGGGCCAGGCATTACCGCTGCCGCTCCCGCTGCTGCTTCGCCCTTTGCTCCCGCCCCCACCGCTGCTGCAGCTGCTGCTCCTGCTGCTGCAGTATGGGGCCCGGAAGCCGGGCCGCAGGCCGACTGGGAGCGCAGGGTGGGTGCGACCCCATCGCCTCGGACTAGCAGCAGCAGCTACAGCAGCAGCAGTAGCAGCAGCAGCAGCAGCAGTGGTGATGACGGCAGCAGACGCCCACCACACCTCGCAGCGGTGAAGTTGCCATCCGCTCCCGAATTACCCGCGGCAGGGGGGATAGTGTACCCACCGGAACTCGCTTCCTGGGGGCGGTACACCAATGTTACCACCACCACCACCACCACCACCACCACCAGCAGCGACAGTACCAGCGGTAAAAGCGGCAGCAACAAGCGGATTAGCACCGACGATAGCTCCACCGCCGGCGCTGACGAGGTGGCGGCCTTTGACGAGGAGGGTTCGGGGTCGGGGCGGGGGCCGGGGTCGGGGTCGGGGTCGGGGTCGGGGCGCGGGAGGGAGGACTTCCTGGCTGACGGTCCTCAACGCCAGGAGAAGGCTGCGGAAGGCCTGCAGCCGGTGGCGGCGCCAGCTGGGTTCCCTGCCACTGCCTCTGCCTCTGCCTCTACCTCTGGGGGAATTGCCGCGTCGCCGGCGCGTTGGGGCGGTGCCCCGGGCAACGAAAATGCTGGGACAAGCGGGCAGGGGAACGGCCGCGTAGAAGACTTGGCTAGCAGTACGGCGAGCGCCTTGGACAACCTCGAGGTTGGCGCTGACGTGCGTGGGGATGCGCCCGGGGCTGTCACTGACACTGACGCCGGCCGCGGTCTGCTGGCGGGTGCTGTCTCGGACGCCGAGGTTCCTCCGGAGGAGCAGCAGCTGCAGCAGGGGGAAGGGGAGAGGGAGGGGTCCCTTGCCGCGGCGGCTAGCGTGGAGCGTGGAGTGCAGAGATTGTGGCGGCCGCCCAGCTCGCCCAGCAGAGCCGAGAGCAACGTGGTCAATGGGGGCTCCAAGGGAGCTGGAAGCGGTGGCGGCGGCAGCAGCGGTGGCGGCGGAGTCGGTGGCTTCAACATAACTCCCGAGCCGTCGGACCGGTCTCTGTCCATGTCTATCAGCTTCAGCTACGACTTGTTGGGGCCGGACGCGGCGGTGTCGCGCGGCGGTCGGACCAGCGGCAGCGGCAGCGGCGGCGGCGGCGGCGGCCGGCCGCTGCAGCCGCCGATGGCGCTGCAGCAGCAGCCAACCTTGCCGTTCATCGTGCGGCGCTCGGAGCCGTGATCACGCGATGTATGGTATCGCCAGCGGCGCCTCCGTCGCGCTACATACCGTGTCCCGACTCTGTACCTACTGGACCAAGCAGCATGATGGTATTCCTCGCGCTGTCGTACCTGTCGTGCATGTCGTACAGACCCAACGCGCGCGGACACGACTGGAGCCTGCCTGCTGTGCGTGCGGCAACCGGATAGGCGACTTTCCCATTGGTGCTGGTCGGGGATGAGTGTACGGGCCACTCTAGCTAGCAGCCTGGGTTTGAGGCACATCAAATCGAGGTGTGTTGCCAACAGGTTGGGCGCATATTTTGCGCTTGCTGTGGCGACAGGGCGCAGCGTGATGGATCTATCAGCGGGGTGATAAGTCGTACGTGCCGCCGCTGGTTTCGCCGGTGCAGGGCGGGCGGGGGCGGGCGGCGGGCGGTGAGTATGGCCCGCGCGACGCTGCTGTGGGATGCATGAGGCCCTGAGCCGGGGTCCTGCTTTACTGCTGGTGAAGTGGTGATACAACGTGGACAACGGGTGCCTCCAGCAACGCGCTGCAAATGTCCACGACGGCCCAAGATGTCGTCGTTAGCTGAGCAAGTAAGGTGTGGGGTTCGCCGCCGGAGGTCGGGTGGATGGCTGAATGGTGGATGCGAGCGTGCACAATAGTACGTTTCAGACCCGAACCAGTGCGTCTGTTTTCCAACGCCCGGAAGCGACCTTGGCCGTGGCAGCGCTCCGTGTATGTGTGCATGCGGTAGTGGTCCTGGCGGTGGTGATCCTGGTCCTGCGTCCACGCAGGCAGTGGTCCTGACGGCCCGACGGGGTTGCGCTGCTGGGAGACAGCTGCAGGGACGTCCTCTAACCCGCATCCGTAATGGCGTAATGCGCGTAAGGGCCCTCGGGAGCAAGGGGTCGGTCGTCTTATTGGCAGCGTGAGGTTAGCCGGAGATCAGCAGTGGGGCCGGCTAACCCAGCCAACCTGCCGCTGCCGACCCCTGTTTTTAGCGCGGGACTGTTTTCGCTTGAAGTAGGTTGACCCCGCTCGTGGGCTTCCGCCACAGCAGTGGTTATGTTGGTGCGGTAGTGGGTACAATAAGCTCTAGATCCTTCGTAGCTTCGAGACAGCCAAACAGCAGAGGTCAGCTGCTCTCTGAGCCACCTAAGAACACGACGGAGCCCTACGGAGCTGTTTGCCTGCAATGCTCGTTGCGTAAATACCCTTGCACACACAGCGTTACATGAAGAGCTCCACGGGATTGAGATTGGGAAGGGTCATATCTCATACGGGCGGATGGATCTATCTGGATCTATCTAGGGCTTTCCAAGGCGCAAGGCCCTCGGCCGGGTTGCTCCGACACCCACGTCAGCAGCCACGTCTTGTTATCGGGTAATTAATAAGCCGCGTTCAAGGGCTATATCGTCGGGCACTTGTATCAGTTAGTTGACACATACATACCGGCACTGCTCGAACGTCATTATTACTGCCCGCCGCCTACGCATATAGAGCTTTGTTGATTGTATTTTGCTATTATATTATGCTCTCAAAAAGGTTTATTACAATCAAAGTGGCCGGAAGGCCGGTGCCGTTGGCAACATGCCCGCGGATTGTGTCCTCTTTGCAGCTGTAGTGCTTGGGCGGAGCAAAGGCTACTCGAGATGCTGTGCGACGCCTTTCTTAGGCTTTATGCTAGCCGACTGTACGGCACCTATGACCTCGGCGTTACATTCCCCCCCCTCTGAAGGGAACGTCCTCGGTCCTCACTGCGTCCTCGCAGTGTCTGTGCACAGTCCACTCCGCCTTTCACCACCTTTGCATGCCTGGGATCTTAGCCAGGCATTGGGGTGGACAACTTCCCAAGTCAGGTCATGCCGCGGCATACATGCCTCTAGCCATAATATGTAAGGTTTTCTGGAGTGGAAGCCTTTCCGCGTGTACCAGGGATCGAACTGACGACCTCTGAGAGACTGTACGACAGTACTGGTCTGGATTCCAATGTAGTGCTTGGGCGGAGCACAGGCTACTCGAGATGCTGTGCGACGCCTTTCTTAGGCTTTATGCTAGCCGACTGTACGGCACCTATGACCTCGGCGTTACAGCAGCTGCTGCATTTCCAGAAAGGGATTGAGTGCACATCAAATCCTCGGCGCGGTGCGCCATGCTGCGCGTCAGGGAGACAGAACAGCAGGCCAAGTCACCTCAGCATCGCAGCAAATCAGCGGCTGACAAGTAGCAAGTCCATTGCGGACTGTCAATGGAATACGATGCCAACTTGGAATATCTCGATGCAGTCGCGGTTGCAACCACTTGGTATCGACTCGGCAAACTGGTTACCCCTCGTTGCGCGGACGAGGGCCGGGCGTTTGCGCGCCGAATTTTGGGAAAGACGATGAAGGAGATCACCGACATGGACCTTCGGGGACTTTCGAACACCCTCTGGTGCATAGGTAAGAGCTACTGGTATTATTATTATTATTATTATTATTATTATTATTATTATTATTATTATTATTATTATTATTATTATTATTATTATTATTATTATTATTATTATTATTATTATTATTATTATTATTATTATTATTATTATTATTATTATTATTATTATTATTATTATTATTATTATTATTTTTTTATTATTATTATTTTTATTAGTTTTGCCGTACGTAACATGCGGTTCACCGGCGGTCTCCAACGGACATAACGCACTCACGCTTGCACGCACGCGGCGCGGGCGTCGCCCAGCAGGCAAGCTCAAGCTGAACTTGGTGGACGAGCCTGTGGGACCTTACCTTGCACACCAGATGGAGGAACATGTGCTTCAGGGCCTCGTCAAAAACTCTGGGAACATCGAAGTGCGGAACCTGTTTCAGATCTGGAACGGTCTGGACGAGAGCACGTACAAATGGAGCCCCAACTTCCTGAAGGACCTGGTAAAGCACACCTTGGCCGCCATGGAGGGCATGAAAGGAACGGTCATGAGTCCCGACGAGCACTTCACCCTGTCGTACTTGTGCATCAACCTTGCCGTTGTTATCAACAAGAACGGCCAGACGCAAATGTTGGGCAGTGAGGAGGTTTCGAAGCTGGCCGCCGTGGTTGGCTCTTTCGTGGAGGTGGGCGAGGGCAAGGCCATGTTCCGTTCTGTCAACGGCTTTCTGGTGATGGCGAAGCTTCTGCAATTACCCCTGGCGGCTGAAGTCAAGGAGCGCCTGTTTGAGCTGGCATGCACCGTACCCCTCATTGAAGCCAGGCAGCAGGGCCTGCTCCACACGGCCGAGAACCTGTACCGGTGCACTAAGCTTGGATACCAGCCCACGGTGTCTGAGGTGATGCAATGGGAACAGCTGCTGCTGAAAGACCTCGGTGGCAGCAGAGTCGACAAGGGGGCCGTGGCATTCTCCTGGACAGTGGCGGCGCTGGCCGCTTGCCGCCGCTACCATCCGTCGGCCGAGCTCAAGGACCGGCTACGGAGGGCGCTGGGGGAGCACCGGGTGTCTGCGACCGCTATGGTCCGCCTGTGCAAGGCGGCGCACACGTGGGGTGTGCCCATTCCCGCCGAAGCGCTGGCCGTGGCCAGTGGGGGGCGCCGACAACAGAGGCGGCGGCAGTAGTGGCGGGAGGTGTGATAATAATAATAATACGCCCGACCGGAGGCCGAGGCGTGGGTTGCAGAAGGGATGGGGGAGGCCGAGGGAGCAGAAAAGGTGGGGTGACAGCGAGGTTTTCCCGGTCTCAGTCCTCCCCCACCTACCACCGCGGTGGGGTTGGGAGCGAGGATGTGTTGGTTATGTGCCCGTCGGCTGTTGCATCTCGTGTGGGGCGCGTTCCATTTGCCGCCGGGTTAACACGATCTTATCGAGCGCCCGGACAGCGTGGTCGTGGAGTTCATTGCAGCATGTTTTGGCCGCTTCACTGCCCGCCCCTAGGGTGCGGAGAACGGGGCGGAGGTCCTTTCGGGTGGTGCCGGCGAAGCCTAGGCTGATGGCCTCCTGTGCCGTGTAGCAGACTTTCCACCCCTCCGTCGTGAGCGAGGAGCTGGGCTAACTCGGTGTGTTGGAGCTGAGGGCTTTGTCATGTTGTTTCTGCTTTTGGTTGGTGTCTGCTGTGTATCCTATTTCGATGATGTGTACGGTGTGTTGACTAGGGTCCGGAGGTCCTATGTATCCGATCTCTTGTGCCTTGTGGGGGGGGTGCTAGGGATTACGGTAGGCGTAGATCGGGCCGCACTTTGAGCCATTTTTCGTTTGGGGTATTTGGGAGCAGCCATTGAGGTAGTCTTGCGCCTGCTACATAGTCCGGCCGGTCGTCTGCGGGGCCGGCAAAGGTTTGCAAATGTTGCAAAGGTGTAATAACAAAGATTGCAAAGGACAAACTATGAGGGGCAAACTGGTTCTTGGACGCCAAGCCGCAAATGCACGCACGATGCGGTCTTCTGCGCGCCCCCAACAAGTCCAGTCGGCAACCTAGGGGACTTCTACATTCCCTGTCCTTATGTTACAAGTTGTCGTCAAGCCTCCTCTACGGCGAATATCTCGGTAGCCAAGCCTGTGCACTCTCGTCGGCGGCAAGTGCACGTCGTCGCGACCCTCGCAAACAGTTCCGCTGTCCTTCTATTGGCAAGTCAGCCTGCGTGATATGTGAATGATACACTCCATATCTACTGCCAAGTTACTTCAGCCAATGCGCTGGCCGGAAGAGTTGTACAGTGCCGAGACGGCGCGCGATGCTATACATGGGGCGGATTGCTGAAGCCGCAGGCATTTCGGATATACAGCTCTGGATGGCTGTCTATCAGCAGGAATGTCGACACTCTCACAGTTGACGCCCTCGCCGCTCGCTTTGGAAATGCCGTATTTCCGTCGATGCGCACATGCGCTCATGCACCCGGCGGGATGACGCGCTTCGCGCGGCGCCGGCAGGCCTTGCTAACGACTCGGCTAGCAGGCATTTCGGGAAAAAGCTCTGGCTGTCTATCAGCAGGAATGTCGACACTTTCACACTTCACGCCCTCGCCGCCCTAGCACTCAACTTAACCAGTACGGATTTAGTGGGGCCCCGCCCTTTTTCCGGCTTCAAGGAAGCCGACACCAACCCCTTGTTGTAGGTCGTCACGAACATTAATGTCACAAACTGGTCAAGCGAGGCAGATCGGCAAGCGGCTTGGCTGCTCGGTCGCCCGTCCGAAGCGGAACGCCTAGGGTTGGGCACAGGGTGGCTATCTTCAGATATGGATATATATTTGGGAGAAAATTTTGGAAATGATACTTTTGCCGTGCAAAAAGCTGAAGGTTTAGATAATCCGGCCTCACAGGTGGGCATGATATCTCCCGGGGCTGTGTTTAGCCGGGGAAATCCCCTCCTAGACAGATCCTGACAGATACTCTCAGCGCTTCTGAGCCAGGAGTATCTCTGGCCGTAGATACTCGGCAAAATAAGATAGCCACCCTGGTTGGGCAAGGTTCATGGGTGGGGACGAACGCACATGGCGGGAACTGCACCAGAGCCATCCACCCACGCATAGCATGCCACGCGTTTGCGGACAAGGTGCAACACAAAAAGCCTTACTTGCCCTACCCCGCCCCCACCCCTTTTTATTTCAATACTGAGAAAGGAAACCGAAGAGAGAAACGAACCGTGAAACCAATGGCGTTGTTCGTTGCCGGCACGCAGTCAGCGAAGACCAGTAAGCTCGATGGCGTAGGTGATGTCGGGACAAATGGAGAGTCGTAGGACAAGTATGAAGGCCGATAGCGACTACAGCCGTAGTGGTGGGCAAGGTAGAAGTGGCGGCCAATACCGTATTCGACTAAATGAAGGGTACCTAGTATAATTTTGTGCAGCAGAAGCAGCAAAGAGAGCGCGAGCGAGGGCTGGGGCCGAGTCGTACGCAGGGCAGTTACGTATAAGGTCAAAGTAGTGGGCGCGACAAAGCAGAGAGGCGCCCAGCACGATGGGGCCCGACCGTAGGGAAGTGTGCCTTTTTGTAGGGCAAGTCCATCTATCAGCTACGAGCGGGCGGCCTGTTGCCCCTCCTGTTGCAACTCCCCACCCCACACCCACCTTGACCAGTAGGTGGTCCTGACGCGACCTTTCTCGCAATTTTACCCTTTTCCGCTCTTTATTTCAGGTTACGACATACTTTACCGGCTACCCGTACCGTACAGGCTCGCTCCGGATCCTTCTACGTTGATCTCGGGGTTATTACGGACCAACATGCGAATTACATTGGGCCGCTGTCATCACCGGCGGCCAGCCACACTCCTTCATCAGTGGGCGGCTCCGCCGGGCTTGGCGCTCTGCCTAGTTGCGGTGCTGCTCCTGTGCGGCGCGCCCTCCTGCACTCGGGCCCAGGCTGCTGCCGGTACCGGTGAGCGGGGCATGGTTCTTTCAGGTAGAACCAGGACATGGTACCTGTCCTGCGTGGCAAGGTTGCATGAATTTGGTATTGACACCAAGGGTCTTCGCTTCATCAAACTTACCATGGCGAATTCCTGCATGAGCCTTGGCGGCCTGGCCGGGGACATGGGCATCGAGCTCACCGTGCCCGACAACATGTTTTCTCTGTGCAGCCCATCCGTGCAATATATAGATCCCTAGTTACCCAGGTGGGGAGCTGGTAAAGCAGGTGTTAACCCTAAACTAACCAGATGTAAAGGTAGATGATTTTACAAATCCTACTTTAGCTGTGTTGCACTTTAAGGTCTGCGTGCCCCTCACGACTTCAATTCCATATAACAACATGTGTATAGACATCCGGCGTTGTCCCACTTAATCGACTCCATCCCAGCCCGCAATCAGGTGTCACTCCCGCCGCCAATTCCTTATTCGCTCCTGCTGTTTAAACCCCCACATACATACAGGCGAGGCCGTCGTGCTCAGCACCGATGTGGGAACGGCGCCCTGGTATCTGAGCGGCCTCGCCGCCAGCCCTTTCATCGACGCCTCCGCACAGTGGATCTGGGCCACACCCGGCGCCCTCTCTGATGCCCCTACAAACGTCATCTACATATTCGAAAAATCGTACAATGCGCCGATAACGACAGACGCTACACTGTTTGGTGTAGTGGACAATCAGTGCGACGTCTTCCTCAACGGCGACCTCCGGGGCAGCCTGAATGCCGGCTGGGAGGGCGTGCCCCTGCAGCCAGTGTCCATGACCCTCGGCCGCGGCACCAATATCCTGAGCCTCCAATGCGTCAACCTCTACGCGGCCTGGCTTCCGACCAACCCTGCCGGCCTGATCGCCGTGCTGCGTGACAGCTCCGGTAACGTCCTCGTGCGCACCGACGGAAGTTGGGCCGTCAATAACACCGGTACGTGCGTGGCTGGGCGATATCTATCAATGCATGCGTGCAGCTAAATAATACACATTCCGTTGGAACCCACTGTAGCGTCACCATTCGGCGTCAAAGGGCGCCAGTCGTCGGCGGATGGCACTACTGCTGCTGCTTGATTGCGGGGGGGGGGGGGTTGTACGTAATCCCCCTTCTTATCCTTATTATTAAAATAATGATAGAAGATTGATACCTGCTGATCGGCGCAAGTGACTTTCGTTGCTTGCACACACGCTGCTTGATTAATTGTTGTACATACAAGTGATGGACTGTGCCTGCGCTAGCTGTTTATGTATCCTTCGTACATACTTCTGAGTATATATCAAACCACTCTGCAGGGCGCTCTGTACTGAATAATTGCACAAACATGGTATGTCCTTTGGCTGGCTCCCCAAACTGCGTAAAATAGGAAAATGAAGTTTACGGCTTTCAGACCGCACCGTAGGGAGAAAGAAACATTTACGGAGAAATGTCTTTCCCAGTGTGGAAGTGTGATTGTGGGAATCAGGTGTCCGATCTGAGGTCAGATTGGGTTTGTTTTTATTAGCTTTCGAAGTCGCCTGCTGCAGCCAGTTTGACACGGGACAGCGGCACGCAGGCAGGGGAGGTGCAGCCCGCCAACCCCCAGCGGCGTGCGGGTTGAATGCTTGTGAGTTGGCCACGTTCCCTCCTTACAGCATGGGCAGGCGTACCGCATGCAAATGGGCGATAGATCCCGCTATCTAGCGCCATCACTAGCGGATGCTACATTGCGCCTGCTGTCCGCTCGCCCCTTCTGTTCATCATCGACTTCTGTGCCTAACCAAGCATCGTCCGTAAGGTTGCCGCCGTGTACGTTTATACTATATGATTTTTTTACCTGTATCCTTTTACGCCTATACACGCGGCCAAAACGTATACAATTTAAATCCAAGCCGGCGCCGAAACCACGGCTGCTAGCGCATTTGCACTGATAGATACGTATTGACCAGCAGTCAAACCTGACAATTGGCATTTTGACAGCCTCACTTTACAAAAGATTTCTCGGACTGACATTGTGGTCGCAATTGCTTAAGATGGCATGGATTGGCCCGGTCGCGATTGCTGAAGTTGGCATAGATAGAATGGCCCGGTAACAGAGGGACATAACCTTTCCCGTTGCTACCCTTCTATTACCATTCCGACGAAAAAACGGGACGCGAACACGCTGTTACATGCTGGCAGCTGCAACAATGTAAACTGTGGTTTAAGCACGTACGTGTCTGATTGGCACTCCGGGCTCCATCCAGACAGCGCCAGCATGCAGTCCGTTGGATATGCACCCCCTCTCACTCTGGCCAATGTCTCCGATCGTGTCGCGTTTGTCGGGCCTCCGGACACTATCTACCTCCCCGCCCGGATCAACCCAGTAGTGCCTCGTCGGGTGCGGCCTCTGTGGCCACCGGCCATCGATCGTACGTGTAGTTGGACATTGGCGGGTGTGCCCCTCGGTGCCTTTGATGGTGTCGCAGGGCACAGCCAGTGTGACTGCGTGTGATGTCTGCGGCTGTGGCTAATTGCTCGGTTACCGGTTTGTTGAACTTGCATCTTGTCTTGCATCTTGTCTGTCGGGAGCGCCTCGTCGCTTCCCGGTGCCGGTGCCCGTTTCATCACGGGGTCTCCGGGGTTCCGGTGTGGATCTCAAAATAAAATAATAATAATAATAATAATAATAATAATAATAATAATAATAATAATAATAATAATAATAATAATAATAATAATAATAATAATAATAATAATAATAATAATAATAATAATAATAATAATAATAATAATAATAATAATAATAGCCCGAGGCGTGGATCAAGCTTCTTGCGGGCTTGGTGCCTGCTGGCTCACCCGGGGTGCATTTCCTCCCCCTCCGTGGGTACCCCGTGTTGGGGTTGCCCGCCCGTCTGGACTTGACGGTTCGCAGCCCATGTGGCTCTCTGCCTCGAGCTCTCCGGGATGGGTGGCTCGCTTGCCTTCGTGCGTGATATTGGCTTGGTGCTGGTGGACTGGTTGGCTTTGCTCTTGGCATCCCTCCGTGGGAGCCCCTGGTGGGATGAACAGTCTGCCTAGCCTGTACGGCTAGCAACCGGTACGGACACCGGTTCCTCTTGTAATTGTCGCTTCGCAACTACTGCGTGCATTAACTTTGCCCACACGCGCATTCGCCCAACCATTACCACGTCACCCGCCCGCGCCCGCCCCTCCTGCCCGTGCTGTGACCCGCAGTCACGTACTCAGTGGGTCCGGCTTGCGACATGGATCCCGCGCCCACTCTCACATGCTACGACGGAATGGTCATCACAAGCATTATTTCCGCGTTCCTCGGCCGCTCTGACAGGACCACTTGTCCGTACCCATTCGGCACCGCGCCGATGCAGAAGACCGACTGCAGCGCCCCCGACTACGCGGCGCACGTTAGCGGCCCTTGCTTGGGCAGGACGTCTTGTGTCGCTGACCGTAACGTGCCCGATCCCTGTGATGGCACGTATAAGTGGGTCAGTGTCACATACGCGTGCGCTCCCCCCATGTTGCCGCCTCTGTCGCCCCCTCCGTCACCGCCTCCTTCATTCGCCCCCTCCGTCACCGCTGCCTCCTTCGCCCCCTCCGTCACCGCTGCCTCCTTCGCCCCCTCCGTCACCGCTGCCTCCTTCCCCCCCTCCGTCACCGCTGCCTCCTTCGCCCCCTCCGTCACCGCTGCCTCCTTCGCCCCCTCCGTCACCGCTGCCTCCTTCGCCCCCTCCGTCACCGCCACCTTCACCCCCTCCGTCACCGCTGCCTCCTTCGCCCCCTCCGTCACCGCCGCCTTCTTCGCCTCCTCCGTCACCGCCGCCTCCTTCGCCCCCTCCGTCACCGCTGCCTCCTTCGCCCCCTCCGTCACCGCCTCCTTCGCCCCCTCCGTCACCGCTGCCTCCTTCGCCCCCTCCGTCACCGCTGCCTCCTTCGCCCCCTCCGTCACCGCTGCCTCCTTCGCCCCCTCCGTCACCGCTGACTCCTTCGCCCCCTCCGTCACCGCTGCCTCCTTCGCCCCCTCCGTCACCGCTGCCTCCTTCGCCCCCTCCGTCACCGCCGCCTCCTTCGCCCCCTCCGTCACCGCTGCCTCCTTCGCCCCCTCCGTCACCACCCCCTTCACCCCCTCCGTCACCGCCGCCTCCTTCGCCCCCTCCGTCACCGCTGCCTCCTTCGCCCCCTCGGTCACCGCCTCCTTCGCCCCCTCCGTCACCGCTGCCTCCTTCGCCCCCTCCGTCACCGGCCCCTTCGCCCCCTCCGTCACCGCTGCCTCCTTCGCCTCCTCCATCACCGCTGCCACCTTCTCCCCCTCCGTCACCGCCCCCTTCGCCTCCTTCGCCCCCTCCGTCACCGCTGCCTCCTTCGCCCCCTCCGTCACCGCCTCCTTCGCCCCCTCCGTCACCGCTGCCTCCTTCGCCCCCTCCGTCACCGCCCCCTTCGCCCCCTCCGTCACCGCTGCCTCCTTGGCCCCCTCCGTCACCGCTGCCTCCTTCCCCCTCTCCGTCACCGCCCCCTTCGCCTCCTTCGCCCCCTCCGTCACCGCTGCCTCCTTCGCCCCCTCCGTCACCGCTGCCTCCTTCGCCCCCTCCGTCACCGCCGCCTCCTTCGCCCCCTCCGTCACCGCTGACTCCTTCGCCCCCTCCGTCACCGCTGCCTCCTTCGCCCCCTCCGTCACCGCTGCCTCCTTCGCCCCCTCCGTCACCGCCTCCTTCGCCCCCTCCGTCACCGCTGCCTCCTTCGCCCCATCCGTCACCGCCGCCTTCTTCGCCTCCTCCGTCACCGCCGCCTCCTTCGCCCCCTCCGTCACCGCTGCCTTCTTCGCCCCCTCCGTCACCGCCTCCTTCGCCCCCTCCGTCACCGCTGCCTCCTTCGCCCCTACCGTCACCGCCCCCTTCGCCTCCTCCGTCACCGCTGCCTCCTTCGCCTCCTCCATCACCGCTGCCGCCTTCTCCCCCTCCGTCACCGCCTCCTCCTTCGCCCCCTCCGTCACCGCCGCCTTCTTCGCCTCCTCCGTCACCGCCGCCTCCTTCGCCCCCTCCGTCACCGCTGCCTCCTTCGCCTCCTCCGTCACCGCCGCCTCCTTCGCCCCCTCCGTCACCGCTGCCTCCTTCGCCCCCTCCGTCACCGCCGGCTTCTTCGCCTCCTCCGTCACCGCTGCCTCCTTCGCCTCCTCCATCACCGCTGCCGCCTTCTCCCCCTCCGTCACCGCCTCCTCCTTCGCCCCCTCCGTCACCGCCGCCTTCTTCGCCTCCTCCGTCACCGCCGCCTCCTTCGCCCCCTCCGTCACCGCTGCCTCCTTCGCCTCCTCCGTCACCGCCGCCTCCTTCGCCCCCTCCATCACCGCTGCCTCCTTCGCCCCCTCCGTCACCGCTGCCTCCTTCGCCTCCTCCGTCACCGCCGCCCACTTCGCCCCCTCCGTCACCGCTGCCTCCTTCGCCCCCTCCGTCACCGCTGCCTCCTTCGCTTCCTCCGTCACCGCTGCCTCCTTCGCCCCCTCCGTCACCGCTGCCTCCTTCGCCCCCTCGGTCACCGCCTCCTTCGCCCCCTCCGTCACCGCTGCCTCCTTCGCCCCTACCGTCACCACCTCCTTCGCCCCCTCCGTCACCGCCGCCTCCTTCGCCCCCTCCGTCACCGCCCCCTTCGCCCCTACCGTCACCGCCCCCTTCGCCCCCTCCGTCACCACCTACTTCGCCCCCTCCGTCACCGCCTCCTTTGCCCCCTCCGTCACCGCTGCCTCCTTCGCCCCCTCCGTCACCGCTGCCTCCTTCGCCCCCTCCGTCACCGCTGCCTCCTTCGCCTCCTCCGTCACCGTCATCAGGTTTGTTGTGCAGCCGCGGCGTTACTCACTAGCCATACGTCCGCCTGTTTGCTGCATATCCGTTGCGTTGTGCACTCATCCTTAGGCATATCTTAGGCATATGATACATACTCGTCGCACTCGAGGCGGTAGGGGTGAATGTAGGTTAACGTTCTTTGGTAACGTAAGCGTACCAGGCATGACAAACCACAAACTAGCAGAAATGGCAGCATCATGTCCTTTGGATGAGCGCGCCGGCACGGCCAAGTATTGCCCGCACGTAACGGCCTTACCTGCGTGTACTGTGCGACCTCAAACCCAAACTACCTTGCTCGACTGACCCGTTGACAGAGCAAAGTCGCATGTATGTCTGCGGATCGACTTGCCGTCCTAAACTGCCAACCGTCATTACAGCTTCAATTCCATATAACAACATGTGTATAGACATCGCAGCCGGCGTTGTCCCACTTAATCGACTCCATCCCAGCCTTACATGGCGGATCTGCCAGCCGCGACGGGTTTCAACGATCTAAACACAGCGACCACACAGCTCGTCATTTCTCTCCTCTTGCCGCAAGCATTCAGGTGTCTCTCCCGCCGCCAATTCCTTATTATTCGCTCCTGCTGTTTAAACCCCCACATACATACATACAGGCAAGGCCGTCGTGCTCAGCACCGATGTGGGAACGGCGCCCTGGTATCTGAGCGGCCTCGCCGCCAGCCCTTTCATCGACGCCTCCGCACAGTGGATCTGGGCCACAGCCGGCGCCCTCTCTGATGCCCCTACAAACGTCATCTACATATTCGAAAAATCGTACAATGCACCGATGACGACAGACGCTACACTGATTGGTGTAGTGGACAATCAGTGCGACGTCTTCCTCAATGGCGACCTCCGGGGCAGCCTGAATGCCGGCTGGGAGGGCATGCCCCTGCAGCCAGTGTCCATGACCCTCGGCCGCGGCACCAACATCCTGAGCCTCCAATGCGTCAACGTCTACGCAGCCTGGCTTCCGACCAACCCTGCCGGCCTGATCGCCGTGCTGCGTGACAGCTCCGGTAACGTCCTCGTGCGCACGGACGGAAGTTGGGCCGTCAACAACACCGGTGAGTGAGTGCGTGGGCGATATCTAGCTATGCATGCGTGCAGCTAAATAATACACATTCCGTTGGAGCCCACTGTATGTAGCGTCACCATTCGGCGTCAAAGGGCGCCAGCAGTCGGCGGATGGCACTAGCTACTGCTGCTGCTTGATTGCGGGGGGGGGGGGGCGGGGGGGGGGGGGGTGTACGCACGTCATCCCCCTTCTTATCCTTATTATAATATATAATGATAGAAAGATTGATACCTGCTGGTCGGCGCAAGTGACTGTCGTTGCTTGCACGCTGCTGCTTGATTAATTGTTGTACATACAAGTGATGGACTGTGCCTGCGCTAGCTATGTATCCTTCGTACATACTTCTGAGTAAATATCCAAGCACTCTTGATGGCACTCTGTACTGAAAAATTGCACAAACATGACATGTACTTTGGCTGCTGGCTCCCCAAACTCCGTAAAATAGGAAAAATGAAGTTAACGGCGTTCAGACCGCATTGTACGAAGGAAGAAACATTTACGGAAAAATGTCTTTTCCAGAGTGGAAGTGTGATTGTGGGAATCAGGTATCCGATCTGAGGTCAGACTGGGTTTGTTTTTATTAGCTTTCGAAGTCGGTTGCAGCCAGTTGGACACGGGACAGAGGCACGCAGGCAGGGGAGGTGCAACCTGCCAACCCCAACGGAAGCGGCGTGCGGGTTGCATGTTTGTGAGTTGGCCATATTCCCTCTTTACAGCATGGGCAGGCGTATCGCATGCAAATGGGCGAAAGATCCCGCCTTTGCACTGATAGATATTAATCAGCAGTCAAACCTGACCATTGGCATTTTGACAGCCTCACTTTACAAAAGATTTCGCAGACTGACATTGAGGTCGCAATTGCTTAAGATGGCATGGATTGGCCTGGTCGCGATTGCTGAAGTTGGCATAGAATGGCCCGGTAACGGAGGGACATAACCTTCCCCGGGGTTACCCTTCTATTACCATTCCGACGAAACAAAAGGGACGCGAACACGCTGTTAATATACTTGGCGCACACGCATGCTGGCAGCTGCAACAATAATTTAAACTGTAGTTTAAGCACGTACGTGTCTGATTGGCACTCCGGGCTCAAGACAGCGCCAGCATGCAGTCCGTTGGATATTAGTGTTGCGAAATTACTGTATTCTGAGAAAATTAATTATTAAAATACGTAAATGTAATACGTATTACACGTAAAACATGTAATTACACGATTTTGGGCTGCAAAACGGACTTGTAATTTTACACAAGCCGTACACGTGTACGAAGGACCCCAAAACCGCTCGACATGCGTTCAAGTCAAGTTTTTCATACCCTCTCCGCTTCCACCTAAGCACTGCAAAACTTGAGGCTGCCAGCTTTCCTGGGATCCTGCTGGCACTGCGATTGCCATGTGCGACTCGGGTGACATGGCGACCGGCGAGACCGAGGCCGAGGCCTAAATTGGTGTCCGGATAGCATGATATCCTGAGAAGTGATGTTTCAGGACAGCGGGCGTGATAGCAGCGTTGCGTTCGGTGTTTCAGCCAGTCAATGTTCCCGATTTTGAGCTTGAGCAGTAAGCTACAGGTATTCCGTCAGTAAGCCGAATTGATAGATGCTTAGGTCTAACATTCAAAGAAAGAGACAGGAAGGAGGTGCGCGACGGGCGGTCGTTACGCCCGTTACAATATTAAGCTTTTTGAGGACCGTTTTCAGACCGTAACGTAATTACCCCCTTTTGTAAAAATTACAGGACTTTTTGGCCGCATTACGTAAATACGTAATGTAAATACGTGCAACTGTAACTCCCAACACTATTGGATATGCACCCCCTCCCACTCGGGCCAATGTCTCCGATCGTGTCGCGTTTTTCAACCCAGTAGTGCCTCGTCGGGTGCGGCCTCTGTGCGTGGCCGCCGGCCATCGCTCGATCGTACGTGTAGTTGGACATTGGCGGGTGTGTCCCTCGGTGCCTTTGATGGTGTCGCAGGGCACAGCCCGTGTGGTAGTGATGTCTGCGGCGGTGGCTAATTGCTCGGTTACCGGTGTGTTGAACTTGCATCTTGTCTGTCGGGAGCGCCTCGGTGCTTCCCGGCGCCGGTGCCCGTTTCATCACAGGGTCTCCGGGGTTTCGGTGTGGATCTCAAACGACTCAAGCGTCTTGCGGGCTTGGTGCCTGCTGGCTCACCTGGAGTGCATTTCCTTCCCCTCCGTGGGTAACCCCGTGGTGGGGTTGCCCGCCTGTCTGGACTTTACGGTTCGCAGCCCCTGTGGCTCTCTGCCTCGAGCTCTCCGGGATGGGCGGCTCGCTTGACTTCGTGCGTGATGTTGGCTTGGTGCTGGTGGACTTGTTGGCTTTGCTCTTGGAATCCCTCCGTGGGTGCCTCTGGTGGGATGAACAGTCTGTCTAGCCTGTACGGCTAGCAACCGGTATGGAAACCGGTTCCTCTTGTAATTGTCGCTTCGCAACTACTGCGTGCATTAACTTTGCCCATACGCGCATTCACCCAACCAAGTCACCCGCCCGCGCTGCCCCGCCTGCCCTTGGCTGTGACCCGCAGGCGCCTACTCAGTGGGTCCGGCTTGCGACATGGATCCCGCGCCCACTCTCACATGCTACGACGGAATGGTCATCACAAGCATTATCTCCGCTTTCTTCGGCCGCTCTGACAGGACCACTTGTCCGTACCCATTCGGCACCGCGCCGATGCAGAAGACCGACTGCAGCGCCCCCGACTACGCGGCGCACGTTAGCGGCCTTTGCTTGGGCAGGACGTCTTGTGTCGCTGACCGTTACGTGCCCGATCCCTGTGATGGCACGTATAAGTGGATCAGTGTCACATACGCGTGCGCTCTCCCTATGTCGCCGCCTCTGTCGCCCCCTCCGTCACCGCCGCGCTCGCCCCCTCCGTCACCGCCGCCCTCGCCCCCTCCGTCACCGCCGCCCTCGCCCCCTCCGTCACCGCCTCGTCCGCCGCCCCGTCCGTCACCGCCTCCTTCGCCTCCTCCGTCACCGCCTTCTTCGCCCCCTCCGTCACCGCCACCTGGTATGTTGTGCAGCCTCAGCTTTCATGACTTGCGCTCTGCTTACTGCATGTCCATGGATTCGTTATCTGTATGTGTGTGTTTGTTACATGGTTGGGGGTGCGTGCCCCTCTCATGAACAAAAAACCTATACGAGCCGAGGGCTCAAGGGAACAAAAACGCCCAAACGCACGACAGTATAAAACCGCCCATGCAGGAGAAGGAGATACTAGCGGCCAAAGGGGCCATTGAGAGATGGAGAAGGAGGAGGAGAAGGAGATACTAGCGGCCAAGGAGAAGGAGTGCAGGAGAAGGAGATACTAGCGGCCAAAGCGGCCATTGAGTTGCGGTGGGCCCAGATGACGGGGTCGCTCGGCGGTCGGGGTGGTCGGGTGTGTTCGGTGTTGTCCGTGCGTGAATCTCGGCGCCACGACCCGTTTCCCAAAAAGAGAATTAAAGCACGGGCTGGAATTACAGAAAAGCCATCGAATTTCTGTATTAAACGCTACGCTCCTGCCCAGACGAAGCCGGGGAAATGAAGCTGTCCCTCCAACGCATCTAATGCATCGCTCGCTCGCCCGCACTTGCCGTTCATTATTAGCCACACATGCACTTGTAACGGCGCTGTCCTTGTCATCCACAGGCGGCAGGTCGTCTAGTAAGGTCTCCGAAACCACGGGTAATGTCGCCGTTAGTCCCGACATGGCCGACACCAGCAGCAGCACCGGCTACGTCAGCATGACGAGCGACCGCGGTGCTGACGGCGGCGGTGTGGACAGCCAAGTAACTGCCATCAAGGAGTCAAAACCCATCCCTGTGCCAGCTTCGCAGGACAAGGGCAGAATGAAGACGGCCGTCGTTGCTGGAGCAGTTACGGCTTCCGTCGCCGGCGTCATGATTATTGCTGCGGTTGCGGCGGCTTGGGTAGTGATAAAGAAGCGGGCGGACGCAGGAAGCGGCAGGGTGCAGCCGGTGGTAACCTAGGTAAGACAGCGAGCTAGCTAAAATCACAACAAATAATGCTAGCCAGCAGACGTATGCTGCTGCTTCGATAAATATGCCTGCGCCGAGCACTTTCTGTGATTGTGTTCTATCTATATGTGCGGGCCGAGCGACAGCGGCGCCATTCGGGAAACCCACTGACGGGGAATGACGAACGGACAACGGCGCCATCTCAATGTGTCGTTCCTGCGTGACCGGGCGGTGTTGTGCCAACAGGTCGCATAATTGGGACACGCAGCCAGGCACGCCTTATTAGGGGAAAGGCCCTGAGGTCCCCGGCGTGGAACTCCAGCGCAAGCTCTGAGCGAGCCTCCATACTGTGCAACCGGCAGTCTGCGTGCCGACATGGCTGTTTGGGTTTGCCGAGGATTGATGGGCATGCTGTCTGCGCGCCGCTTGTTTATACTTGTGGCGCTGTTCGGTCGTGTGAAGGGGTCGCTGTCTAAGGATTAGGCTGTACTTGGGGTTTCGTTCTTAGGGTAAGAAATTTATTGGATGGATGGAGACGCGAACATAATCGTGGCGGTGGCTGGTATCGCGGAGTTGGTTGTCGTGGCTGCTGGTCCGTATCGCAGCTTTCGCTTACTGTCCTTCGTTCATGCGGTGATGATGATCGATGATCATAATCGTTCGGGGCGTTTTTTTATTCAGTTTATTCATTGGCGACGGGGCACGCATGAGGCAATGTGTTGCAGCTTGGTGTGTAGGACTACTGCACCCGTTGCAAAGAAAGGTCGGTACGGTTAGAACGGGCTACATTCCATCATACCGGACGTTCGTTGCGTACGGCGGTACGGCGGCGGGCCCAAGTGCGGACTATACTACGTCCAGGCCAACGGTTCGTACGTTTCTTGAAGAATGCTTCTGTATATCGCAATTGCGAGTGATCGATGAGATGGCCGAGCTGTTTTTGGGGGCGAAGAGACACTTGTCGGCGCGAGCGAAGCGAGATTTGTCGGCGCGAGACGATGGGGCTGAAAACGGAGCGTAAGATAACTGCAAATTCGGAGCGTAAAATATGTCTTCTTGGGGGGGAGCTAGCCGTCGTCCTGACGTACAACGCCACTGGTTCATAATTTTGATGTCTAGCTCTAAAGTAGTAAGCTTACGCTTTTCAAGTTTCCCCCTGTTATTATGAAGACTATTATCCTGGTCATCGATGCTGGAAGGCATTCCGACCGATTTGCGTGTTTGTCGGGCAGGTTTATACATGTTAGTGAGCGAGTGTTCCGATCCGATCGTCTACATACGCCACAAGTCGCGCTGAGTACGCGTACACTTAGGCTTTTAGGGTTTTTTGGGTTTTACCCTTCGCTTAGGAAATGTCAACTAGTACGATTGGGGGGGAATGCAATGGGTTTGTGCTTCACGGCTGAGGTGGAGCAGGAAGAGCGAGCGTTTTTAAAAGATGAGATATTTCCGGCCCGCCACGCAGTGCCGGGGGACCAACCCACCATCCACAACTGCATTTTTTATATATTTAACGTGGGACAGCTGTTAATGTAACGCTTCAAGGCAATGCGATGCAGGCGTATGCAGGGTGGCTATCTTAAGCAAGATATGAATATATATTCGGGAGAAAATTTTGGAAATCTGAAAGGTAATTTTGCCGTGCAAAAAGCTGAAGGTTTCGATAATCCGGCCTCATATGTGGACATGACATCTCCCGGGGCCGTGTTTAGCCGGCCTAGACATCCCCTCCAGCCCTCCTAGACACATCCTGACAGCAGATAGTCTCAGCGCTTCTGCTTCTGAGCCAGGAGTACTGTATCTCTGGTCGTAGTATCTCTGGTCGTGGATACTGCGCAAAACAAGATAGCCACTCTGCTGCGAGGTACATAGTTCCGGTGAAACATGCATCCACTCGGCGGCTGCTGCCTTGGCCCGTTTGCAGGGGCAGTTCAGGTCCCATGATGGCAGCATGGACCCTGCTGCTTGTAAGGCATCTGTCGTTATTTTACAGCTTGATCAACTTCTTAGGGTAAAATCGACTACGCACGCACTGAGACACTGGCAGTGTGCGTGGCTATCTACCCTGGATTGACTATGGATTCGCCGTTCTGACAGCCAAATCCTGGATAATTACATAGTCCGTCCCCACACTCATGTGCAACCGATAACACTGTGACGGTGAAGCTTAACTGCATAGAAATAGGGCCAAAGAAAACCTCCAAACAAGCTGTCTCGGCTTCCTCGAAGCTGAAATAGGGCCCTTAGGGCAACCCTAGCTAAGGGGGCGGGGGCCCCCAGGGCGCTTCACGCTAGCTGGGGCCCCGCCCAAAAATACACGCATGGCGGCGGAGATCACGTGAGCCTGGGACCCAGGCTGGTCCGCACGAAAGCAAACCCGCCCGCCATAATATAACGAGTGCGCACCATGCATAGTTATTTTACCGTTGCCCGCACCGACCCATATTATCATAGAAAGATTAAGCGTCCTTAAGCCCTATCTAGCTGATCAAAATAAAAGCGTGCGGTGGCACAATAATGCGAAGCGAACAAATCTTGAATCTTGCACGCGGAATTAATATTTCCAAGCCAAGTGATGTATGACGCGCCCTGCCCGTTATCCGTCTTAGGCATCGAGTGTCGCTTTGCAAAGTCTATTACCTGCCTAAATAAACAATATAATTGCGGATAGATTATCGCGACGCTCACCCCTATAGCAGTCAAAATGCCCTTAAGGTCACTAAGGGCTTCACATATGTACCATACGTCCAGGAGGCCTTAGCCCTTAAGGCCCGGTTCACTTAAGGTCCCCCTTAGGGCCCATACAGCTCACATACGGACTATACAGCCCGTAGGGGCGCCCTTAGGGCCCATACAGCCCCCATACGGACGATACTACGCACAGAACCCTGTCCAGAGTTATATGGCGGTAAAAACCACCGTATGCGACGAGTACCCTTAGAGGCTGCTGGGATGTTAAGGCTTGCGAACGCGAAGTTTTCTCGTCCCGAGAAGCGAAGCCCGTACGCACTTGAAAGAAAATTTTCAGCGAGCCGCTGACAGCCAAGTCCGCTCCCGGCCGCTAGCGCCACGACGCGCCATGTCCAGGGAGTCCACGCCAGGCCGCTAGCTCCGAGCTGCTCGCCACCCAGGCCGCCTGAGCATGTGTCCAAGCCTACACGTGCAGCCTGCGAGTTGCGATTAACAACAGGATAAGATTTAGCGATTCGCCATACATGGTCAGCACAATTGGATTGGAGTGGAACACAAAACATAACAGTTCCGATAAAGGCTAGACATCATTTACATCGCCAATACTTTAAATCTTATTTTGCAACTTCTATATAGTTGCGGTTGCACGTTGGGCAAGCGTTCGCCGGTGCCAACGCAAGCACTCCTGGGCGAGCAGTAACCGGGCCTGCCGACGACGCTAACGACTCGTGACTTACCTTGAGCATGACCTTGCAACATTATCAGCGTTGTATCGAACTCGGTGAGGTGTGTGGGCTGCCAAGGTGAAGCGCTGACCGGTTGTTGCCGCGGTCAGACCTTCGCACACGCGCAAGGTATCTTGTAATGCAGGAACCATGTTGTCTGTGTCATTATTTTCTATAAGCCAGTGTATAAATTTAACCAGTTACGCATGGTTTGCATTAAGCCAGCCCGAACATGGATGCCGTACGCGCTCTAGGCGGCTTCAGGCGACGCAAAAATGGCCTCTGAGAATACTCGCCAATATAGTCAAATTGTTCATACTAATAGCCTGGGCATCGTCCTTTAAGAACGCGGCCTTCGCTATGAACGCTGGAGGAGGGCAACCATGGTTGCCCTTCGGGCCGACTAAGGTGATGACACTTACAATCTGCCAAACTGAAGTCTTTGTATGCATTACTTACTATTAAAGTATAAAAGGCAACAAGACAACCTCAAAAGTACGGGTGGCCAAGGCATGCTTGTATGGCATGCTAGGGCGGTGGTACCTGAAGGGCGCAACGTCTGCACTAATGAATAAGGCAGTATTTGGGCTGGGCTGGGCTGGGCTGGGCAAAGCTGGGCCAGGCCGGGGCTGGGCAGGGCGGAGCTGGGCATGGCTAGGCGAGGCACGGCGGGGCGGGGCCGGGCCGGGGCCGGAGCTGGGCAGGGCTGGGCGAGGCACAGCGGGGGAGGGCCGGGGACGGCGGGGCGAGGCGGGACAGAGCGGGGCCGGGTGGGGGTTCATCCGGCCATTTTGTAGGCGGGAGCCTGTGAACGGATTTGAAACGCAAGTACGTAACCTGTGAGCTATCTGCAAAGCAAAGGAAGAGGGTAAGCTTGCAAGCGACGGCACGTTAGATACACAAACTCGGTTTCTAGCGAGAACGAGATGCGCCGCCACTGGGACTGCACGACGAAGGCGCAGAAAGCTGTCGTGTTGGCAGTAGGAATGGCAACGAAGCCGACTGGGCTGGGCGTTGTGGAGGGGGTGGGCAGAGCGAGGCCGGGCGCATTCGACAACACACGCCCGTCGATCCGTTCCATACTGTACTACATGCGCGCCGCGCGCGGGGCCGCGCGGCCTGGAAACAGAAACGTGTCAGCGGGCAACGCGGCACCGTCCAAACCATAAGTGGCACGCAGCCGGTCGCATTCGACAACACACGCCCGTCGATCCGTTCCGTACTGTACTACATGCTCGCCGCACGAGGGGCCGCGCGGCCTGGAAACAGAAACGTGTCAGCGGGCAACGCGGCACCGTCCAAACCGAAAGTGGCACGCAGCCGGTCGCATTCGACAACACACGCCCGTCGATCCGTTCCGTACTGTACTACATGTGCGCCACGCGAGGGGCCGCGCGGCCTGGAAACAGAAACGTGTCAGCGGGCAACGCGGCACCGTCCAAACCGAAAGTGGCACGCAGCCGGTCGCATTCGACAACACACGCCCGTCGATCCGTTCCGTACTGTACTACATGTGCGCCACGCGAGGGGCCGCGCGGCCTGGAAACAGAAACGTGTCAGCGGGCAATGCAGCACCGTCCAAACCGAAAGTGGCACACAGCCGGTCGCATTCGACAACACACGCCCGTCGATCCGTTCCGTACTGTACTACATGTGCGCCGCGCGAGGGGCCGCGCGGCCTGGAAACAGAAACGTGTCAGCGGGCAACGCGGCACCGTCCAAACCGAAAGTGGCACGCAGCCGGTCGCATTCGACAACACACGCCCGTCGATCCGTTCCGTACTGTACTACATGTGCGCCGCGCGAGGGGCCGCGCGGCCTGGAAACAGAAACGTGTCAGAGGGCAACGCGGCACCGTCCAGACCATAAGTGGCACGCAGCCGGGCGCATTCGACAACACACGCCCGTCGATCCGTTCCGTACTGTACTACATGTGCGCCACGCGAGGGGCCGCGCGGCCTGGAAACAGAAACGTGTCAGCGGGCAACGCGGCACCGTCCAAACCGAAAGTGGCACGCAGCCGGTCGCATTCGACAACACACGCCCGTCGATCCGTTCCGTACTGTACTACATGTGCGCCACGCGAGGGGCCGCGCGGCCTGGAAACAGAAACGTGTCAGCGGGCAATGCAGCACCGTCCAAACCGAAAGTGGCACACAGCCGGTCGCATTCGACAACACACGCCCGTCGATCCGTTCCGTACTGTACTACATGTGCGCCGCGCGAGGGGCCGCGCGGCCTGGAAACAGAAACGTGTCAGCGGGCAACGCGGCACCGTCCAAACCGAAAGTGGCACGCAGCCGGTCGCATTCGACAACACACGCCCGTCGATCCGTTCCGTACTGTACTACATGTGCGCCGCGCGAGGGGCCGCGCGGCCTGGAAACAGAAACGTGTCAGAGGGCAACGCGGCACCGTCCAGACCATAAGTGGCACGCAGCCGGGCGCATTCGACAACACACGCCCGTCGATCCGTTCCGTACTGTATTACATGCGCGCCGCGCGCGGGGCCACGCGGCCTGGAAACAGAAACGTGTCAGCGGGCAACGCGGCACCGTCCAAACCATAAGTGGCACGCAGCCGGTCGCATTCGACAACACACGCCCGTCGATCCGTTCCGTACTGTACTACATGCTCGCCGCACGAGGGGCCGCGCGGCCTGGAAACAGAAACGTGTCAGCGGGCAACGCGGCACCGTCCAAACCGAAAGTGGCACGCAGCCGGTCGCATTCGACAACACACGCCCGTCGATCCGTTCCGTACTGTACTACATGTGCGCAACGCGAGGGGCCGCGCGGCCTGGAAACAGAAACGTGTCAGCGGGCAACGCGGCACCGTCCAAACCGAAAGTGGCACGCAGCCGGTCGCATTCGACAACACACGCCCGTCGATCCGTTCCGTACTGTACTACATGTGCGCCACGCGAGGGGCCGCGCGGCCTGGAAACAGAAACGTGTCAGCGGGCAATGCAGCACCGTCCAAACCGAAAGTGGCACGCAGCCGGTCGCATTCGACAACACACGCCCGTCGATCCGTTCCGTACTGTACTACATGTGCGCCGCGCGAGGGGCCGCGCGGCCTGGAAACAGAAACGTGTCAGCGGGCAACGCGGCACCGTCCAAACCGAAAGTGGCACGCAGCCGGTCGCATTCGACAACACACGCCCGTCGATCCGTTCCGTACTGTATGACATGCGCGCCGCGCGCGGGGCCACGCGGCCTGGAAACAGAAACGTGTCAGCGGGCAACGCGGCACCGTCCAAACCATAAGTGGCACGCAGCCGGGCGCATTCGACAACACACGCCCGTCGATCCGTTCCGTACTGTATGACATGCGCGCCGCGCGCGGGGCCACGCGGCCTGGAAACAGAAACGTGTCAGCGGGCAACGCGGCACCGTCCAAACCGAAAGTGGCACGCAGCCGGTCGCATTCGACAACATACGCCCGTCGATCCGTTCCGTACTGTATTACATGCGCGCCGCGCGCGGGGCCACGCGGCCTGGAAACAGAAACGTGTCAGCGGCAATGCAGCACCGTCCAAACCGAAAGTGGCACGCAGCCGGTCGCATTCGACAACACACGCCCGTCGATCCGTTCCGTACTGTACTACATGTGCGCCGCGCGAGGGGCCGCGCGGCCTGGAAACAGAAACGTGTCAGAGGGCAACGCGGCACCGTCCAGACCATAAGTGGCACGCAGCCGGTCGCATTCGACAACACACGCCCGTCGATCCGTTCCGTACTGTACTACATGTGCGCCGCGCGAGGGGCCGCGCGGCCTGGAAACAGAAACGTGTCAGAGGGCAACGCGGCACCGTCCAGACCATAAGTGGCACGCAGCCGGGCGCATTCGACAACACACGCCCGTCGATCCGTTCCGTACTGTACTACATGCTCGCCGCACGAGGGGCCGCGCGGCCTGGAAACAGAAACGTGTCAGCGGGCAACGCGGCACCGTCCAAACCGAAAGTGGCACGCAGCCGGTCGCATTCGACAACACACGCCCGTCGATCCGTTCCGTACTGTACTACATGTGCGCAACGCGAGGGGCCGCGCGGCCTGGAAACAGAAACGTGTCAGCGGGCAACGCGGCACCGTCCAAACCGAAAGTGGCACGCAGCCGGTCGCATTCGACAACACACGCCCGTCGATCCGTTCCGTACTGTACTACATGTGCGCCACGCGAGGGGCCGCGCGGCCTGGAAACAGAAACGTGTCAGCGGGCAATGCAGCACCGTCCAAACCGAAAGTGGCACGCAGCCGGTCGCATTCGACAACACACGCCCGTCGATCCGTTCCGTACTGTACTACATGTGCGCCGCGCGAGGGGCCGCGCGGCCTGGAAACAGAAACGTGTCAGCGGGCAACGCGGCACCGTCCAAACCGAAAGTGGCACGCAGCCGGTCGCATTCGACAACACACGCCCGTCGATCCGTTCCGTACTGTACTACATGTGCGCCGCGCGAGGGGCCGCGCGGCCTGGAAACAGAAACGTGTCAGCGGGCAACGCGGCACCGTCCAAACCATAAGTGGCACGCAGCCGGGCGCATTCGACAACACACGCCCGTCGATCCGTTCCGTACTGTATGACATGCGCGCCGCGCGCGGGGCCACGCGGCCTGGAAACAGAAACGTGTCAGCGGGCAACGCGGCACCGTCCAAACCGAAAGTGGCACGCAGCCGGTCGCATTCGACAACATACGCCCGTCGATCCGTTCCGTACTGTATTACATGCGCGCCGCGCGCGGGGCCACGCGGCCTGGAAACAGAAACGTGTCAGCGGCAATGCAGCACCGTCCAAACCGAAAGTGGCACGCAGCCGGTCGCATTCGACAACACACGCCCGTCGATCCGTTCCGTACTGTACTACATGTGCGCAACGCGAGGGGCCGCGCGGCCTGGAAACAGAAACGTGTCAGCGGGCAACGCGGCACCGTCCAAACCGAAAGTGGCACGCAGCCGGTCGCATTCGACAACACACGCCCGTCGATCCGTTCCGTACTGTACTACATGTGCGCCACGCGAGGGGCCGCGCGGCCTGGAAACAGAAACGTGTCAGCGGGCAATGCAGCACCGTCCAAACCGAAAGTGGCACGCAGCCGGTCGCATTCGACAACACACGCCCGTCGATCCGTTCCGTACTGTACTACATGTGCGCCGCGCGAGGGGCCGCGCGGCCTGGAAACAGAAACGTGTCAGCGGGCAACGCGGCACCGTCCAAACCGAAAGTGGCACGCAGCCGGTCGCATTCGACAACACACGCCCGTCGATCCGTTCCGTACTGTACTACATGTGCGCCGCGCGAGGGGCCGCGCGGCCTGGAAACAGAAACGTGTCAGCGGGCAACGCGGCACCGTCCAAACCATAAGTGGCACGCAGCCGGGCGCATTCGACAACACACGCCCGTCGATCCGTTCCGTACTGTATGACATGCGCGCCGCGCGCGGGGCCACGCGGCCTGGAAACAGAAACGTGTCAGCGGGCAACGCGGCACCGTCCAAACCGAAAGTGGCACGCAGCCGGTCGCATTCGACAACATACGCCCGTCGATCCGTTCCGTACTGTATTACATGCGCGCCGCGCGCGGGGCCACGCGGCCTGGAAACAGAAACGTGTCAGCGGCAATGCAGCACCGTCCAAACCGAAAGTGGCACGCAGCCGGTCGCATTCGACAACACACGCCCGTCGATCCGTTCCGTACTGTACTACATGTGCGCCGCGCGAGGGGCCGCGCGGCCTGGAAACAGAAACGTGTCAGAGGGCAACGCGGCACCGTCCAGACCATAAGTGGCACGCAGCCGGTCGCATTCGACAACACACGCCCGTCGATCCGTTCCGTACTGTACTACATGTGCGCCGCGCGAGGGGCCGCGCGGCCTGGAAACAGAAACGTGTCAGAGGGCAACGCGGCACCGTCCAGACCATAAGTGGCACGCAGCCGGGCGCATTCGACAACACACGCCCGTCGATCCGTTCCGTACTGTACTACATGTGCGCCACGCGAGGGGCCACGCGGCCTGGAAACAGAAACGTGTCAGCGGGCAATGCAGCACCGTCCAAACCGAAAGTGGCACGCAGCCGGTCGCATTCGACAACACACGCCCGTCGATCCGTTCCGTACTGTACTACATGTGCGCCGCGCGAGGGGCCGCGCGGCCTGCCACGCCGGGGCCCAGCCCGCCTGGCCCTGCCCGCCGCCGCCGCCCCGGCCCCCGTTGGGGCTTCTGGGAGCACCACCGTAGAGGCCCGCCTGTCCACCGCGGGCACTCGGGGCCTCGCCCCGGTGGCTCCCGCCGCCGCCATAACCGCCCACGTGGCCGCTGCCGCTACCCCCGATGCCCTCCCTGCGGGCGGCCTTGAACTCCTCCTGCAACACCGTGTTCCGGATGGCCTCCGCCATGAGCGGCACATGGGTGGGCCCATCGTGCTTGGGCTGGGCGCGCAGCAGCGCCCCCAAATGCTTCCGGACCTGCAGTTTTACTGCCTGGGCCGCCAGCTGGGCGGCGTTGCCCCTTATCCCCCCCGGCGGCGCTCGAAAGTCGCGCAGGGCGGGGAGGCTCTCCAGGTCGCGAGCCGGCAGCCCCTGGCGCCCTGGGCATCGACGTACTGGACCCCGAACATCACGTTGCCCCTCCGCAGCCGGCCGTCCGGGTAGCAATGCCCGGCCAGCCCGCGGTCCCAGGCCGCGGACGCGCCAAACGTCCAAGGGTTGCCGCCCAGCGGGGGCGTCCAGCCCGTCGGTCCTGTGCTGCGCCCCACGGCGGCCGTTGCCGCGGCGTGCAGGGCCTCCAGCGTCGGGCCGCCGCTCGGCCATACGCCCGCTGTCCCTGTGAATGCCGGTGCCGCTGGGGTCCCCCGGCCGCCGCCATCCCGGCACGCTCGAGGTCACGGCCGCTCTCGGGCAGGTTTCCGGAGGGGTTGCCTGACCAGTCCGCCCCGGTGGCGTACACCGAGGGAGCGTCTACCCGACCTGCCGCCGGGGCCGGGGCCCCACCTAGCATGGCCGCCAGCGCTGCTGCTGCCGCGGGGACGGCCCCAATCCACCCCGCGGCCGTGCCAGCCCCCGGCGCGCCTGGTCCCAGCTGCGCCGCGGGCAGCGGCGGTGGGGGAACCGGGACCGGCCACGGGGCGTTCGACCCGCACTGGGCAATGAGCTGTGCGAGCGGCCCCATGAGGGCCAACGGCCCTTCTTTGCGGCATACGGCTCGGTGCGGCGGCCTGCATCTGTAGCCGGAACCGCTCATTCGAGTGGCTATGCAGACGGGGACAAGCAGCCCTACCGCGGCATACAGCAAGACGCTCCACCCGACCCAACCCAAACCCCCGTCCAGCCTTATGTGCGACAATGAAGCCCCGCCGTCAGCGGTCGGAAGCTTGAAATCCTGGACATGGAGATCCTTGTTGAGGGTGTTGACAAACACCGGACAGGCTGCTGAAGCTCAACCCACCTAGCCCTGCCCGGCTACGGGCAATGGCGATGAGAGTAAGCCAGAGACGCTGTTACGGTACTGTTACCTTACCGAGGAGGTTGACGGTGCACGGCCGTGCAGCCGCCGGACCAACCCAAACCAACAAGTTCACGAGACAGCACTGCAACGGACTGCACACCCGCCCGAGGAAGGGAAAGGGGGTGCTGTTGGACGCTTCGGGCGCGACAGCGCTGCACAACTAACCCGCACACCTGGGGCATTGGGCCGCCGCTATCCGGCTTGCGATGCGCCAGGTTGGGGGCCAGGGGGTTATGCCAGCAGCGGTCGGCACGCGCGGTCGGACACCGGCACGCGCGGTCGGACTCAATTGCAGTGGCCCCCTCTCAGCTGTGAGATATGTGTAAACTCCAGCTTATACATGATGGAGGGCGAGGCGTCCGCAGGGGCGTTTGCGAACCCGTCGCGCCTTTGCAGCACAGTGCCCGGCCTGCTCCTTGCAATAGCCCGTGCAAGCAGATAGAAGAGGACGTTTACCCTGCATGCGTCCTTCTACATTTGCGCTATTCCCGCGGCAAGCTGCACAACCATTTCCGCGAAGTCGCTTCCGCAGCTGCTGCAGTACTCGCCAATACAGTTAATACTGTTCATATTGATAACCTAGACATCGTCCTTCAAAACTCGTGACCTTCACTATGAACGCTGGAGGAGGGCAACCATGGTTGCCCTTCAGACCGACTAAGGTTAGGACACTTTCAATCAGCCAAGCTGGAGTATTTATATGCACTACTTAGTATAAGTACAAAATGCAACAAGACAACACCAAAAATACTGTGACCGGACGGGTGACCAAGGCATGTGAACGGATTTGACTTGGGAGGTCTGCTTTTCTGCGGCTATTGATTTTATACTGCTTAATAAGCATAAATAATTATTTCCAAACACGTTTTGGCGTTGAACATGCTAGGGCGGTTGGACCTTAAGGGCACACCGTAAGGCCATATTTTGCCCTTAAGGGCGGTTTGACTGCTATAGGGCACATGTGCATATCGAACCTGACACTGCTGCAAGCGAAGCCAAATCGCAGCGCAACAATCTACAGTGCACCCAACTAACCAGCAGGCGACAGCTAGCAGGCAGGGGAAGTCCGGAAACCAAATCGCTAACGTGTGGCTCGTGAATGAGTTCGTCGCGCGTACGTACGGCCACAACCACCTAGGAAACGATAATAACTCGCGTGGGCCCTTGCATTGTTCTGTAGGTGCGGCGAGAAGAAATGTATGAACGCAACCTCAATCTTACTATCCATATGCCTTCGTGCACCCCGCCGCGAGGCACGCAAGCGGACGATCGGCCGCGCCGTCGGCACGCAAAGTTAAGCACCAAGCACAGTGCATTGCAGTACGGTGACAAGAAGTGAAGCGCATTGAGTGCGCCGCGGAGCGCAAATAAAATGCAGAGTGCAGCAGAGTATGCACGCACGCGAGGCACGCAAGCGGACGATCGACCGCGCCGTCGGCACGCAAAGTTAAGCACCAAGCACAGTGCAATGCAGTACGGTGACAAGAAGTGAAGCGCATTTAGTAATGCGCCGCGGAGCACAAATAAAATGCGGAGTGCAGCAGAGTATGCACGCACGCGAGGCACGCAAGCGGACGATCGACCGCGCCGTCGGCACGCAAAGTTAAACACCAAGCACAGTGCAATGCAGTACGGTGACGAGAAGTGAAGCGCATTTAGTAATGCGCCGCGGAGCACAAATAAAATGCAGAGTGCAGCAGAGTATGCACGCACGCGAGGCACGCAAGCGGACGATCGACCGCGCCGTCGGCACGCAAAGTTAAGCACCAAGCACAGTGCAATGCAGTACGGTGACGAGAAGTGAAGCGCATTTAGTAATGCGCCGCGGAGCACAAATAAAATGCAGAGTGCAGCAGAGTATGCACGCAGATTATAGCGCAGGTAGAGCAGAGTCTAGTGCGTGGAGTGCGGCACACGGCACAACGCACAAAAAACAGCTAGGTGCATTTGCAGACCCTCCGCTACCTCACGCAGTCCCAGCCCTTTGCTTCGATCCGCACAGCACGGAGACCATGTACGACAGCAGCATATCAAACGCCGCCGCGGCCGTGGGGCGCAGGTCGGCCACCAGCAGCGTGCACGCCTCCTCCAGCTGCGTCAGCGGCTCCACTGCTGCCAGGAACGCCACCTCCAGTCGTTCGTGTGCTTCCAGCAAGCCGGCGTCTTGCAGCTTCTTGCGAAAGACGTACAGGCACGTGTCCACAATGCTGCTGATGCTGCGGCCGCACGCGTGGACATCGCTGCGCGCATCAGACCAGCGCAACTCTTGTTGTTCGGGTGCCGCGTAGTACTCGGTCCCCGGGTACGGCGTGCCGCACGCGTCTTCGAGGGAGCACTTCACCACGAATTCCGCGTCGATGAAGCGGTAGATGCCCGCGGGCGCAGTCTTGACCATATTGGCCGGCTTGAGGTCTGCAATCAGGAATAGACATGTACGTAGCAAGCGAGGGCGCGTATGTGAGGGGCGGTAGTGGTACAACGACGCACGGGAACGGATGGGAGCAGGCAGGGTGGCCTTCGTTTATTTCAGGGGGCCGTGAAAGGACTCAGGAAAACGCCTGTCTGGGACAAGCTATGCGTGCGAGCTGTACATACAGTGGGACTCGGACCGCTGGGGGCCTCGCCGGGCTGGTGGATAACGGCAAATGCGAAATAAGATTTAGCCCTAGACAAGGGGTTGGTGTCGGCTTCCTTGAAGCCGGAAAAAGGGCGGGGCCCCACTAAATCCGTACGGGTTAAGTTGAGTGCTAGGGCAGCGAGGGCGTCAAGTGTGAGAGTGTCGACATTCCTGCTGATAGACAGCCAGAGCTTTTTCCCGAACTGCCTGCTAGCCGAGTCGTTAGCAAGGCCTGCCGGCGCCGCGCGAAGCGCGCCATCCCGCCGGGTGCATGAGCGCATGTGCGCATCGACCGAAATACGGCATTTCCAAAGCGAGCGGCGAGGGCGTCAACTGTGAGAGTGTCGACATTCCTGCTGATAGGCAGCCAGAGCTTTATACCTGAAATGCCTGCGGCTTCAGCAATCCGACCCATGTTTAGCATCGCGCGCCGTCTCGGCACTGTGCAACTCTTCCGGCCAGCGCATTGGCTGAAGTTACTTGACAGTAGACATGGAGTGTATCATTTACACATCACGCAGGCTGACTTGCCAATAGATAGAAGGACAGCGGAACTGTTTGCGAGGGTTGCGACGACGTGCAGTTGCCGACGAGAGTGCACAGGCTTCGCTACTGAGGTATTCGCCCTAGAGGAGGCTTGACTGCTTTAACATTAGGACAGGGAATGTAGAAGTCCATCCCCTTGTTGGGCGGCCCCTTGTTGGGCGGCCCCTTGTTGGGCGGCCCCTTGTTGGGCGGCCCGCAGAAGACCGCTGCATCGTGCGTGCATCGGCGGCTTGGCGTCCAACAACCAGCATTTTGCCCCTCATGGTTTGCACCTTGCAACCTTTGTAATAGCAATATGCGTCAAGACGATCGGACCGGCTAGCAGAGCTGCTGTGGTGTGGTCGCGGGAAGAATGTTCGCAATGCACACATAGTTGGTTGCTTGCCGAAACGAAGATTCATTTCACGCCGTCATGTCAGAATCCCACCTTAAGGAACGATGAATCTTCTGGAATTAATTATAGGCCGAGAGGTGTTGGTTTGACCTCGGCCTCGGTCCATGGAGACTGCCAAACTGGTTTTTACTCATACGAGGTTGGGTTCCAATAATAAATTTACCGTGCAATAAAGAATGTAATCTTTTACTTCTGCAGAATTTCCGTTGGCCGAAAGTCTGCACTTGTCCAATTACCCAGAACCCAGAACCCAGAACCCAGAACCCAGAACCCAGAACCCAGAACCCAGAACCCAGAACCCAGAACCCAGAACCCAGAACCCAGAACCCAGACACGGACATGCGGGAAATAGCGTGTTTTAGGGTTAGGAAACTGGATTTTGGAATCTTGGGGGCTGGGCGGGGGTGGCTGGGAGTCATGATTCCTATATCCGAGCGGTAGGGCGGTCGGTTTGGTGTTCGGTGAAGGCGCTGCTGGGGCCGTTTGTCGTATTATTGTGTATGTGGCAGGCCTAAGAGAATGGGGCGAGCGCGCGACCGGGACCGGGACGACTGGCCGGCATTATGGTCGACCGAGGTCGACGTTTGGCGCATTGTGCATCCTGCGGTTTGTGCATTGCCTGGCGAATGTTGTTTCAATTTTGCGGATGTGACGGAGCATTGCCCTGCGGGCTAGTGATATCGGGTTGCATGGTGGTGGTGCTTGACGCTGTGAGGGTAATTTGTCCGGAGCCTGTTTGAGCATTGTTGAAGCTTGTGTTCCTTCCCGGCGTTGCTGTTGCGCTGCAAATGCATGAGGTGCTCTTGTCGCTGGAGCGTTGCTGTCGTTTCGGACTTTACAATGGATAGAGCAGTGTTCGCCGTGGGTGATATTTGCAAAGGAGGTCTCTATGGTGGTTAAGTTCCATGTGTCGTCTGGTCCTTTATGTGCGACGTCGTCTTGATATGTTTTGATTGCGCGCAGGGCCCATGTGGGCGTATGGCGGGCGGGCTTTGTTGTTGGGATAGTGCACAGCCCTCCTGCATGGTTCATGTGTTTGTGTGTTGTTGACATTAGGAATTGACTCAGTTTGCGCCGCATTGACCAGTCCATTAGGGTTGTTACTTGCGACGACTGCACCTGTCGAGATGGCTGCTGCAGCCGCTGTGCGTCGCAGGGACACGTGGGGTGTCGCGTATGGGCGCCGTGTTGAGGAGCATCCGGACGAGGGAGTCTTGCGGATTCG
Source organism: Pleodorina starrii (assembly GCA_030267565.1). NCBI lineage: Eukaryota > Viridiplantae > Chlorophyta > Chlorophyceae > Chlamydomonadales > Volvocaceae > Pleodorina > Pleodorina starrii. The sequence continues at coordinate 790,772 of BRXU01000022.1, read as the reverse complement.
CGGCGTCTTGGCGCCGGTGCGTTTCGCTGCATGGGGCGTTTATGAAACTTCGACGTGTTGCTGTTTGACTATGTCAGTACTCCCATGTACTTTATGTGTTCCGTTCTGGCCCGCGTGTCCACAATCTTCCTCAGGAGTTTGCTGGGGTGGCGGCCGCGACGGACGCTCTGGCCAACCTTTATCTGGAAGACAGCTGGGCTTACGAGTTGGCCCTGTTGACCGCGTTGCCGACAGCCTCCGTGTACAACGTTTCGTCCGCTGCTCATAACTGCGCCTTGCTGGCGCTGTCTTTGGGCGTGTACCGCAATGGCGTGGGCCGTGGAGACAGGGGCAGAGCCGTCCTCAAGGTGCGTTGCCGTTGCTGGCCACGTGAAAACGTGCTTTGTTTGGAGTCCTACAGGGCGGGGCCCCCCTGGGCGCTTCGCGCTGGGGCCCCGCCCAAAAATGCATGGAAATCTCCGACGTTGTCTCTGCTAAACGTTATGTCAAAGAATGATAGCTAGCCTGGATGGCGGGTGAACGAACAGCGACCGGGCGACAGCGGCCATATAACAGCATACAACGACGTGGAGGCAGCTTGTGAGCCACCCTGCTTTGGCCCGCGTGTGTGGGGTGGCTTCTTCGGCGTGGGCGGGGTGCGCCCTCGCATCATCACTCGTGTATGTATGCGCGCTCGCGCGTGCACGTACACAGATAGACAATGACATCCATCTGTTATATTTGTTATATAAATTATAATTGTTATATTTGTTATCGTTATCGTTATGTTAACAATTAATCATGGGCTGATGGCTAAGAGTTAATCGGGACATGCGTGCGTCTCATCTGAGAGTTGCACGCATGTCACGATAGATTAGCCATCGGCCCATCCCTGCATCTGCCCTGCCCTTCACGCTATCGCTTATTGTTCCGTCTAGCTGGTGCAGAAGCAATCAATAATGCATGTTTCGAAATGTGCATGTTTCGGGCAACGACAGTAATGCGGGCAACCCGGAGACCGATCAGCAGGCGGCGGCGGACCACATCTATCACCGCCGATCGCACAATGCAAGCAAGCAGCCTCTGCGCCCGAACTCAAACAAGCACTCCCAACTATACATCCAAAACTAATAAACTAATAATCACGGCAACCGACCCACCCTGAATGATGAAGCCATGGCAGTGTGTCAGGTCGGTGAGCCCAAACATGTCGAGGCACAAGTTGTACATCTCTGCCGCCATCTTGGCCGCGGCGGTCTCCGGCTCCACCCTCTTCATCGAAGCCACGTCACTGAAGTCGCAGCAGAAGTCGCACTTGCAGTCGCTGCCGCAGCTCGCCGCCGCCGGCATGCCGAGCTTCTCCCGCTGCCCGCGCACCACAGCCACCGCCATCGCTCGTGCGAGGCGGAAGATGTGATCCGCTGCGCTGCCCTGGCGGTGGTAAGGGTAGATGATCACCACCTCCATGTCGTGGCCCGTGTCGTGTGGTCCGCCCGCCAGGGAGCTGCGTCGCAGGAACGTTCGCAGTGGCTGTACAAACACGCCGTCCGGTACGGCTTGCGCCATCTGGGCCTCCCTGGCGGCATTCCGAACCGGGTAGACAGGTGCCAGTATGCCGCTGGGGGTGGGAAAGCGCCTGCCCACCGAACTGGTGGAGGCGATCTCCGCTTCCCGCTTGGGGCTGTGGCAGGGAAGCACCTTGACCAGAAGCGTCCGCCGACCCCGGGCCCACCACCACCGCCACACAGTGCGGTTGTACACGTCGCTGTCCAGGTGGCACAGCAGCTTCCAATCGCCGCTGGTGCGTGCCTTGGAGAAGTCGAGTGTCGGCACGTCGTTCCTCTGGATGACGATCGTCGCGGCTGGGGCGGTGCTGTCAGAGTTTGATGAGGGGCCGCAAGTCTTCTCGTCGCGGGAGGTCGGCGGCGGCCGATCGGCGACGGCGCATCCGCCGCTGTTGCTGCTGCTGCTGCTGCTGCTGTTGTTGCTGTTGTGCAGGTCTACCTCGGACGATGAGGCGGCGCCGTCGGAGTTGTAGGTGGTGGGAGCGGTGGTGGATGTGGAGGTGGAAGCGGAGGTGGAAGTAGTGGTGACGGAAGCTGAAGTATGTAAAACGGAGGCGGCGGAAGTGCAGCAGGTGGAGGTGGGGTTGCTGCGGGCGGCGGTCGTGACAGAGGAGCTTGCGGCGGGGTCGGTGGCGGCGGGGCTCTGGCGCTCGTCAACAGCGGCACCATCAATGGGCGGCTGCTCGACGTGTTTGTCGTTCAGGCGCTTCAGCTACACGAGCCGGCGCCGCGCTGAGCAGGGGGCGCAGGTGCATCCGCACTTGTGCAGCTCGGGGTTGGCGGCCTGCTCCGCATCATACGCGGCCGCCAGAATGGGCGGTCTGCATGTGCACACATAGGATAGGGCACAGCATGCAGAGGGCGCGCACATAGAAGTTTGTAGCTAGAAGCTTGAAGCTACAGTTTATGCCGGGACAAACCGGCCGACCAAGCAGCGTAGCAGCTGCGAGGAGCTGCGCACATAGAAGCTTGTAGCTTGATGGGGGACACCATGTGGCGGGCGGAGATGCGGGGGCTTCACGGGAACTGGCACGCACTTCGCGCAGCAATCTCCCTGTTGGCTGCCTGCGCTGCTGCTGCTGGTGCCACTGCTGCCCCTTCACTGGCGTTCATTATGGGTCGGCGAGTCGGCTGGTCGGTGGTTGAGGCTGCTGATTGGGGATTCGGGTTTCGGTCATGTGTTCTTCTATGCATTGCTCAAATATATCATTTTAATTTAGATGTTGTATTTGCCCTATACAAAAGGGCATGTGTTTCCTCAACAATGCACGCACCGGCGGTGAAAAGGATTTCTTGCAAGCAAGGAATGCGAGAAAACCCACGAATCACATGCAGGATACTGAGTCGCGATCGGGCCTAAACTACTTCAAGTTCGGTCCGTAATACTCTCTCGCTCGTTGATGTGCAGGAGCAATAGAACCTTCTATGTTGTTATCAACTTGTGTCTCGAGGCGCACGCACGCCCCAGCAGATGGATGGAAAGCTGGGCGGGGCCCCCCTGGGCGCTTCGCGCTGGGGCCCCGCCCAAAAATGTCCCAGATCAATCAGTCCGCCCGTCAGGTCTGATTCACCCTGGTGATCGCGCCGAACGGAGAAGAAATTACTCCCTAGGCCCGGTCCCCTTAACACACGCGAGAGTCTGTCTCCGCGTAAAATTAATTAATTAATTAATTAATTAATTAATTAATTAATTAATTAATTAATTAATCTCTGACCGACCGTGAGGCCAGCACTCCATGCCGCCTCTTGCTCCAACTTCTGCTGTTGCGCCAGCTCGTCCCACGCACGGTACCAACACGAGGGCCTCCCCTCATCGCTGAGGTCGTCCACGCTTCCTGCGCCTGTTGACGACCAGTCCTCAACGATAAAGATGTATGCGTGTTTGGTGTAGTTGCCTGGAGGCATGCATGCAATACGATGACATGGGTTTGGCATTTGAGTGTGAGCCTTCGGGGGTCTGGGGATGTGTTGAGTAGATCGTCCATGTTCCCGCCTTGCACATTTCTAAACCATCCTCATCACCTTCACATGGACCCATGCTACTCGAGTGAATGGCCCCAAGCCGGATCACCCTCTTGACCCAATTCCCAAAACTCACTTCCGCTCATGTTGACCGTGATGGTGTCGATCAGTCGGAGGCCACGGAAGCCGTACAGCTCCATCTCCTGCGTGATGTCCCGCTTCTTGTGCTCTTGGATGATGAGAACAGCCTGGATGAAGGTTACGGCGGCGGCGGGGTTGTGGCGGGGTTGTGGGAAGGTCAAGCAAGCAAGCAGGCAGGTGTCAAGGGGCCCCCCCTCTCTCTACCCAGTAAACTGGCCCAGGAACATCGATTATGGGTTTTTCGAATGCAGATGCTTATCTTCACATCAAGCCTTGCTGTGACACAGGCGCACGCTTCCATGTTGGTTACAACACACCCACCCACACCTGCGCGGCGCTGCCACGTATGACTTTCGTGTCTTGCTCACGGCCACCCATGTCCTTCAGCGCCACGCAAAACATCTGCAGCACCGCCTTGGCTTTGTCCACCATCTTGTCGCAGATCTCAATGCCGATGGCTGAGTTAAACCAACAGAGTAGTGCGACCGCACTATGTAGCTGTTATTCAGCTCCTCTGTAAATTAATTGCTCATTTGGCCACACATAAAACTGCAAGTATGCTGAGTTGCTGAGCTGCGAAAGCCGGCGAGCTTTACCGTATTTGATGTTTCTGGAGTACTCTCAGCCTTACTGAAGGTTTCATCGGCAGCCCGCATAGTCACAGGATTTTCAGGGCGCAATAAACGGTTGAAGAGTGTCGCGGTGCCGCATATATATATGCAGCTGATGTCACGCTGATGTCACGCTGATGTCACGCGCCGCGCGCGCGAAACATTGCCGTAACACGTGTCGTTGCACAGAGGCCTTACATAACAAACGTTTCTCTCACTTCCCGAAGATGACGGACCACATAGCAGGCTCGATCTGTGCTCGCTCGTTTCTGGTACCAACGGCGAAGACATGGCGCCTTCATCACTACTTGACAGCTGCTGACACAACCGTGACATTCTTGGCGCGCTTCCCAGCCACCGACAGGGACCGCCCCAACCTTGAATCACGTGCTCCTAACGAACGGACATACCCCACCACCCGCTCCGGTACACCCCACCATCCCCTCCGGTTCGGCTTCCTTGCTTACTGGCCCCCCTCTCTCGACCGCAGTGCATCCATCTGATTGCGCACTAACCCCACCACCACGCCCTGCCCAGTGCCTACCGGCACATGAGCACCAGCACCAGCACCAGCACGAGCATTTCTAAGCTGGATTATGCACGGTAGCCGTACGGCTGGCTGACCGAGCCATTTGGAATTGTTACTCATTGTTTTCTGCTCATTAGTTTCGGCATTCTGCCTTCACTATTGGGGCTTTAAGAGTTGCTCTTACTTCCCACCCGCCCGCCCTCTCGAGGTTACCCGCGTCATAGCCCCCCCCGGACGGAGCTCGGCCCAGATCACCGTAGGGAACCAGGCGCATGTGCGTGCCCGGAGGCGGACGGCGGCAAGCGGGCCAGCGATGAAAGGCTCTCAGTGCCGCACAGCGTGCGATGCTTGGTGGCGTTACAGTGAAGCTGCTTTGTTTGGCTGCGTGTGAAGGGCCGGCAGGGGTCGCCCTGGGAACTCAGGCGGCCTGGAGCCTGTCGGTGAGCGTCGCTGACGCATGAGCGTCGCTGACGCACCGTCCGGCGGGTGAGGTTGGTTCGTTTTTTTTGGCGCGGCCCAAGTGACGGTGGTTTCGGCTGGTGAGGTAGCTTGGACGGTGCAGAGCGCGAGCACCAGACCGCGCCGTGTTGCACTAAGGCAAGAGCCACGGATCGTGGCTCCTTGCTAGCAACGAGAAATGACACGGTTCCTTGGCTCCTTGCTAGCAAGCTCAAGTAGCGACAACGCGTGGTCTATTTGGCATCCTAATAATGGCATTTAATATAACCTATTCAAACAATGCTTATGCACGACATTTTGCGACCAGAACTCCACGGGAATGGACGATAGCCCTATAGCAGTCAAAATGCCCTTAAGGTCACTAAGGGCTTCACATATGTACCATACGTCCAGGTGGCCTTAGCCCTTAGCCCTTAGGGCCCGGTATATTTCCTGGATGCCCCACGGATCCCGGCTCCTTGCTAGCAACGACTCGTTGCTAGCAAGGAGCCACGATCCACGGTCCGCGTAAAAATAGGCGCGGCCACGCTACGCGGCAATGCTGTCACCCTTACAAATGCAGCTAAACAACTGCAATTATCTTATTATGTTTGCGCGGTGCGTAGTGCGGCAGCGCATAATATATTTCCTGGGGTGCCCCACGGATCCCGGCTCCTTGCTAGCAACGAGTCGTTGCTAGCAAGGAGCCACAATCCACGGTCCGCGTTCAAATAGGCGCGGCCACGCTACGCAGCAATGCTGTCACCCTTACAGATGCAGCTAAACAACTGCAATTATCTTAATATGTTTGCGCGGTGCGTAGTGCGGCAGCGCATAATATATTTCCTGGGGTGCCAGGGGGGTGCCCCACGGATCCCGGCTCCTTGCTAGCAACGACTCGTTGCTAGCAAGGAGCCACGATCCACGGTCCGCGTTCAAATAGGCGCGGCCACGCTACGCGGCAATGCTGTCACCCTTACAGATGCAGCTAAACAACTGCAATTATCTTAATATGTTTGCGCGGTGCGTAGTGCGGCAGCGCATAATATATTTCCTGGGGTGCCAGGGGGGTGCCCCACGGATCCCGGCTCCTTGCTAGCAACGACTCGTTGCTAGCAAGGAGCCACGATCCACGGTCCGCATTCAAATAGGCGCGGCCACGCTACGCGGCAATGCTGTCACCCTTACAAATGCAGCTAAACAACTGCAATTATCTTATTATGTTTGCGCGGTGCGTAGTGCGGCAGCGCATAATATATTTCCTGGGGTGCCCCACGGATCCCGGCTCCTTGCTAGCAACGACTCGTTGCTAGCAAGGAGCCACGATCCACGGTCCGCATTCAAATAGGCGCGGCCACGCTACGCAGCAATGCCGTCACCCTTACAGATCGGATGCAGCTAACAAACAGCAGTTCGGGAGCAGATCGACCGGCACCTGCCACCCCCACAGGCAGCAGCGGGGGCCACCACCACCCGGCAGCACATCTGGCTCGCCCAAGCGCCCCCTGGGTGCGAACAGGCCCCCTTTGACGTGATCGCCCTAGCGGCGCTGTCCACTATGGAAGTCGGAAGGTGCTGTCTTCGAGCAGCAACCCGGAGACAGGGGCGGGGGGGGGGCAGCAGCAGCGAGCGGGCAGCAGCAGCAGCAGCATCAGGTGCAGCCCCAGCCAGAGCAGCCCCAGCACCCCATCCTAGCGGTCGCTGAGGAGCGAGTGCGGTGTGCAGCGCCGGTGGAGATCACGGCCTAAGCAGCTGTGCTAGTGACGGGGCAAGGGACGTTGTTTGAAGGGGAAGAGGGAGCGGGTGGTGGTGGGAGGAGGGTGGGGGATGGGGGGCGCTGGGATGGGGGTGGCCTGGAGAGGGAGAGTAAAGCAAGGAGAGCAGGGAGGGTTGTGGGCAAGGGAGGGCTGGGCGGGCGGGCAAGGGTTTCCTGGCCGAGGGTCTCGTGGGCTAGCAGGTCGGGGAAGGAGCAGGCCTGTGTGTACCCTCTTCTTGGGAGACGGGGCCCGTCGCGGAGTGAGGGGCGGTGTTGTGCTGTCAGGCGGCTGAGAGGTGCGGCGAGGGTGGCCTGTAGCTTTGGCGCTTTGGGGGGAAGGGAGAGGTGGAGAGGGAGGGGTTGCAGAGGGAGGATAGGTGGTGCTGGGCTCCGCAGGCGGCCAGGGACGGAGGGACAGGTTTCTCTGCGTGGTAGGCGAGGGCAGGCAGCGCCTGTGAGCCGTGCCCAGTAGTGGGCTTTCCAGGGGGGCGCCACGCCGGCTTGTCATTCCCCCCCGCGGCCGTGGGTGTTTTGCTTTTGCCCCGCGCTGGGCAGTGTCGGGGAACCCGTAGCCCCCAGGAGGAGCCCGCCTTGCGGGCCAGAGTACAGGTGTGTGCCTTAGCGAGCGGTTCCTGTAGCAGCGCCTTGGCTTTTCGAAGAACAGTAAACCAACCGCTTACCCACCGTAAATTGCGCCGCCGCGGATCCAGACCCCGAGAGGTATATCCAGTGCGATGGTAGTGAAAACCACCGATTACGTGACTGAAAGAATCCTCCAAAGCGGCTGTCTGGGGTACGTTGGTTGCAAAGGTTTTCAGTGACAAGATCCCTTTTCACCTTGGTCCCCTAGCTAAGGATTGGGTTTTGCTAGTTCAGGACGGCCCGGGCCAGACGGGTAGTTCAGCCCGCTGCAGCCCAGTCCATACATTGGGCAACAGCATGCCGGACTAGGCCAGACAGGTAGAGATAGATGGCCAGGGCCTGCACTGGCCGCACTTCTGCGCCCCGTGGTCGCTCGCCTATGCGCTTTCCCCCTGGGTTCGCTTGTTCCTGTCTGGGTGGCTCGTGCTGTCTGGACTGGTTGGTCTTTCCTCTGTCCTCGTGCGCCCGCTGCAGTACACGGACAGCTGGCCCGCTTGCTCTCCCGTTTTGAGGTCTGAAGCCCACGGTAACCCCTACTGTCCTTACCGCACACATGCATCGCGCTGCTGGTCTTGCTCCTGGCCGCTAGCTCCCCCAGCACAGCTACTCCCGGCCGCTAGCTCCAAGTCCACTCCAAGGCTAGTCCACTTGTTCACTCCAAAGCCGCTAGCTCCATGTCCGTGCACTCCGTGCTGAACTGCGTTGCGTAAGGGCATTGGCAGTATTACGTTAGGAACGGACAAGGGGTTGGTGTCGGCTTCCTTGAAGCCGGAAAAAGGGCGGGGCCCCACTAAATCCGTACGGGTTAAGTTGAGTGCTAGGGCGGCGAGGGCGTGAAGTGTGAGAGTGTCGACATTCCTGCTGATAGACAGCCAGAGCTTTTTCCCGAAATGCCTGCTAGCCGAGTCGTTAGCAAGGCCTGCCGGCGCCGCGCGAAGCGCGTCATCCCGCCGGGTGCATGAGCGCATGTGCGCATCGACCGAAATACGGCATTTCCAAAGCGAGCGGCGAGGGCGTCAACTGTGAGAGTGTCGACATTCCTGCTGGCGTGATAGGCAGCCAGAGCTTTATATCTGAAATGCCTGCGGCTTCAGCAATCCGACCCATGTTTAGCATCGCGCGCCGTCTCGGCACTGTGCAACTCTTCCGGCCAGCGCATTGGCTGAAGTTACTTGACAGTATACATGGAGTGTATCATTTACACATCACGCAGGCTGACTTGCCAATAGAAGGACAGCGGAACTGTTTGCGAGGGTTGCGACGACGTGCAGTTGCTGACGAGAGTGCACAGGCTTCGCTACTGAGGTATTCGCCGTAGAGGAGGCTTGACTGTTTAACATTAGGACAGGGAATGTAGAAGTCCATCCCCAAGGTTGCCGACTGGACTTGTTGGGCGGCCCGCAGAAGACCGCTGCATCATGCGTGCATTTGCGGCTTGGCGTCCAACAACCAGCAGTTTGCCCCTCATGGTTTGCTCCTTGCAACCTTCGTAATATAAGTGTGCGTCAAGTCGGTCGGACCGGCTAGCAGAGCTGCTGTGGTGTGGTCGCGGGAAGAATGTTCGCAATGCAAACTTAGTTGGTCGCCGAAACGAAGATTCATTTCACGCCGTCATTTCAGAAATCCACTTTGAGGAACGATGAATCTTCTGGAATTAATTATAGGTCGAGAGGTGTTGGTTTGACCTCGGCCTCGGTCCATGGAGACTGCCAAACTGGTTTTTACTCATGCGATGTTGGGTTCCTATAATAAATTTACCGTGCAATAAAGAATGTAATCTTTTACTTATGCAGCCTTTCCGTTGGCCGAGATTCTGCACTTTGGTTAGGACACCACAGTCCACAGTCCACAGTCCACACGGACATGGGCAATCCTACAGGGCAGGGCCCCCCTGGGCGCTTCGCGCTGGGGCCCCGCCCAAAAATGTTTAGCTACACAGCTTTTAAGGACCAATGGCGCCAGCTATTGACACTGTTATCTTACTTGTTTTATCTTGAGTCTGATACTTTCCGTAGCTTGTGTCACATGATTACCACTTACCTGAGGCAACCCTGCGAGCAGATCTTGAACTTATTGAAGCACTCGCCTTGCTTGACTTTTGTTATCCCAGTCAAGGATAAGCGTATAGGCAAGGACAAACGTAGCGCTATTCCCAGTGACTATATATTATATTCTATATGATTGGATGTAGAAGGAAGGCGTGTTTGCCAACAACCAGCTACGCGTATAGTGGGACGGTAATTGGTTTCCGTACGGACATTAGGCTCCTCATCTGGTCCTGACGCCAAACCACCGCCCGCACCCCAGAAACTGTGACAACGCGCGCCTTACCCCTGTGATGCGGAAATGGGTGCACCCAGGGCCGGCTCCGCGCCGCTCCCTCCCGTGCAGCCGCTGCTCTCCGCACCCGCGGTGCCTGCCCATCCGGCGTGAATGAAGCGGCGTGCACTCTGCGTAACAAGTGCGGCGGGGCTGGCCCTGACACCAAACCACTGCCCGCGCCCCAGAAACTGTGACAACGCGCGCCATACCCCTGTGATGCGGAAATGGGTGCACCCAGGGCCGGCTCCGCGCCGCTCCCTCCCGTGCAGCCACTGCTCTCCGCACCCGCGGTGCCTGCCCATCCGGCGTGAATGAAGCGGCGTGCACTCTGCGTAACAAGTGCGGCGGTGCTGGCCCTGACGCCAAACCACTGCCCGCGCCCCAGAAACTGTGACAACGCGCGCCTTACCCCTGTGATGCGGAAATTCCATCGTCCATCATCCGTTTGCCGCGTTAAAAGCTTCTAAACACGTGCTGCCTTAGAATGCCGGTCCCCAAGAGCCCGAAGTCCCGTCGCCAGTCAATACTCCAGCCAGATCTCCGTTTTAATATACGCAGTTTATAACTGGGATGGAAGTCGTCCTGAGGCGAGCAACGACGTGGCGCTGCTGTTGGTGCTCAACGTAAGTGGGGTCGCAGCTCAAAGCTCTCTAGGTGAACGTCAAGTTTAGAAATACTGCAGCATAACAGAGTACATTTACACGAACTCACAAGCATCTGATGCGTACGGTTCAAACGTCTGTCTAGGACAGCTTTGACCCGCTCGCCCCAGCCTAGCAGCGCTAAATATCATAGCATGAAGACACCAAAAGCACGATCAACATTACACATGTCTCCTGAGATGAAGCCGGTGAACTGCCCTGACCAGTGTGCCGTACACAGAAAATGAAGGGCTCGCCTGCGCAACATATTCCTCTTACGTAAACCTGATCATGATCTATACTGATCTGTACCCATATTTGCGGGAACAGGGTATGTGAATAGGGTTTCAAGGTGACAGCCTTTCGGCGTGGCTGCGCGAAATTGAACACGGACCGTGGATCGTGGCTCCTTGCTAGCAACGAGTCCTTGCTAGCAAGGAGCCACGATCCGTGGGGCTCCCCAGGAAACATTTCTGCACCGCCGAAATACGTACCGCGCATACATCTATATAAAGATAACTGCTGTTTCTTAGCTGCGTCTGTAAGGGTTACAGCATGGCGGCGTGGCGTGGCCGCGCCTATTTGAACGCGGACCGTGGATCGTGGCTCCTTGCTAGCAACGAGTCGTTGCTAGCAAGGAGCCGGGATCCGTGGGGCACCCCAGGAAACATATTATGCGCTGCCGTACTACGCACCGCGCATACATATTAAGATAATTGCAGTTGTTTAGCTGCATCTGTAAGGGTGACAGCATGGCGGCGTGGCGTGGCCGCGCCTATTTGAACGCGGACCGTGGATCGTGGCTGCTTGCTAGCAACGAGTCGTTGCTAGCAAGGAGCCGGGATCCGTGGGGCACCCAGGACATATATTTTGCACTGCCGCAATGGCGTGCATACATCTAAAAATAAATGTCGTTTATAAACTAAATTTGTTCAATGACAGAATTTCCTTACATTGAGCGGGAACCGCGAACCATGGCTCCATGCCAGCAAGCATCTATCGTCCATTCCCGTGGAGTTCTGGTCGCAAAATGTCGTGCATAAGCATTGTTTGAATAGGTTATATTAATTGCCATTATTAGGATGCCAAATATACCACGCATTGTCGCTACTTGAGCTTGCTAGCAAGGAGCCAAGGAACCGTGTCATTTCTCGTTGCTAGCAAGGAGCCACGATCCGTGGCCATAACCTTGCTCCGAAATTGAACACAGACCGTGGATCGTGGCTCCGTGCTAGCAACGAGTCGTTGCTAGCACGGAGCCACGATCCGTGGGGCACCCCAGGAGCCACGATCCGTGGCCATAACCTTGCTCGAGATGGAGCCAGTGAACTGCCCTTTACGGAACAGTGTGCCGTACACAGAAGGGCTGGCCTGCGCAACATATTCCTCTGACGTAAACCTTATCATGATCTATACTGATCTTTATCCAATATTTGCAGGAACAGGGTATGTGAATAGGGTTTCAAGGTGACAGCCTTTCGGCGTGGCTGCGCGCGCGAAATTGAACACAGACCGTGGATCGTGGCTCCGTGCTAGCAACGAGTCGTTGCTAGCACGGAGCCACGATCCGTGGGGCACCCCAGAAAACATTTCCGCACCGCCGCAATACGTACCGCGCATACATCTATATAATGATAACTGCTGTTTGTTAGCTGCACCTGTAAGGGTTACAGCATTGCTGCGTAGCGTGGCCGCGCCTCTTTGAACGCGGACCGTGGATCGTGGCTCCTTGCTAGCAACGACTCGTTGCTAGCAAGGAGCCGGGATCCGTGGGGCACCCCAGGAAATATATTATGCGCTGCCGCACTACGCACCGCGCAAACATATTAAGATAATTGCAGTTGTTTAGCTGCATCTGTAAGGGTGACAGCATTGCCGCGTAGCGTGGCCGCGCCTATTTGAACGCGGACCGTGGATCGTGGCTCCTTGCTAGCAACGACTCGTTGCTAGCAAGGAGCCGGGATCCGTGGGGCACCCCAGGAAATATATTATGCGCTGCCGCACTACGCACCGCGCAAACATATTAAGATAATTGCAGTTGTTTAGCTGCATCTGTAAGGGTGACAGCATTGCCGCGTAGCGTGGCCGCGCCTATTTGAACGCGGACCGTGGATTGTGGCTCCTTGCTAGCAACGACTCGTTGCTAGCAAGGAGCCGGGATCCGTGGGGCACCCCAGGAAATATATTATGCGCTGCCGCACTACGCACCGCGCAAACATATTAAGATAATTGCAGTTGTTTAGCTGCATCTGTAAGGGTGACAGCATTGCCGCGTAGCGTGGCCGCGCCTATTTGAACGCGGACCGTGGATTGTGGCTCCTTGCTAGCAACGACTCGTTGCTAGCAAGGAGCCGGGATCCGTGGGGCACCCCAGGAAATATATTATGCGCTGCCGCACTACGCACCGCGCAAACATATTAAGATAATTGCAGTTGTTTAGCTGCATTTGTAAGGGTGACAGCATTGCCGCGTAGCGTGGCCGCGCCTATTTTTACGCGGACCGTGGATCGTGGCTCCTTGCTAGCAACGAGTCGTTGCTAGCAAGGAGCCGGGATCCGTGGGGCACCCAGGAAATATATTTTGCACTGCCGCAATGGCGCGCATACATCTAAAAATAAATATAGTATATAAACTAATTTGTTCAATGACAGAATTTCCTTACATTGAGCGGGAACCGCGAACCATGGCTCCATGCCAGCAAGCATCTATCGTCCATTCCCGTGGAGTTCTGGACGCAAAATGTCGTGCATAAGCATTGTTTGAATAGGTTATATTAAATTCCATTATTAGGATGCCAAATAGACCACGCGTTGTCGCTACTTGAGCTTGCTAGCAAGGAGCCAAGGAACCGTGTCATTTCTCGTTGCTAGCAAGGAGCCACGATCCGTGGCCATAACCTTGCTCCGTGTTGCGCCAGACCACGCTGTACAGCGCTACGCAGTCAGCGCTGAACGGCGCCGTGTGAGCAACTCGCTTCACGCTCCTGCAGTAGTGTAAGGCCCGAGGCAGAGCAGCTTTGACTCCACCTCTCAGTCGGCACGGAGCCTGACCTGTCGCCCTGACCTTACTTCGTCTGACATCTTCATACCATAGCCAGCAGCGAAAGTTACTGACATAGTTGATAATTAGCTCCGTATGTTGTCGTCATGGGGAGTCGAACCCCAACATCTGCGTGGACGCTGCGGCGCCGAGCAACGTGAACCTCTCAATGACAACTCCTATAATATTGATGCCCAGTAATCATAAACATATAGAACAAATATTAGCCCGCCTCATGGATACTGGCCGCGGGTATCCGAGCCTTCCCCTCGGGCTCTCTCGCTCCTGTCTGGGCTACTGGTGCTGTCTGGTCTGGATCTCTGGAGAGCTGGCCGGGGTATCATCTTCTCGCCGGTGCACGGGCAGCTACTGGTAGCTGGCCCGCCTGCTGTACACCTCTGAGGGTGTATAGGGCACTATAACAACCACAAGAACTCCCCGGCTGCTCCCTGCGCTCGCTCGAATAGTAGAAACATCAACCGCCGTCAACTGCTGACATGAAAAATTTCGCCGTCACGGGGAATCGAACCCCGGCCTCCTGCGGACAATGACTTGACAGGCAGGGATACTGACCACTATACGATGACGACTCCTCATCCCAGGTGACCTGGGCTATCAGCTGTCTGGCGAGAAATTATGACTATATATGAAAAACATTTATGCGAATGTTTTCAGCGTTGTGTCTGGAAGCTGCAGCAGCACCTTCACAGTAGTGCGGGGCTTATTGCTCCCTTACGAAAGCGTGTCGGTGGGCTTAGGGCTGGGTGGCGCATGTGGCGCAGTGGCTGGACGGAGCGGGGGTTGAGTCAACCCCGGCCTGTTGACGGGTGAGAGCGACGAGTTCACGGTAGGTGTACCGCCGCACGTCGGGCTCGATTCCGGAAGGAGTTCCCCCTCCTCAACACCGAGATGTAAGTCCACTTGCCGTGAGGCACTATTCCAGGTGCGCCGTGTCCGCAATCATAAAGCGGAGGGAAGGTACAGTCATGATGCGAACGAACGCATGGGTTGGGAGGCATGTGTGGGCGGCGTTAACGCTTTGGGGGGTTCAACGTGGCACGCAGGCCTTGTGAAGGTGCGTGATTGGGTTATCGGTGGTGGTTGCGGATTGGGGGGCTGCACGCATATGACTCCTCCCTCCTTCCTTCCTTCCCTCCCTCCACCCGACCGGCGTTGCAGGACTCAGGTCGGGGTGGGGATGAAGGTGGTTCGGGCTGTTTGGGGCAGTGGCGTTTTGGGCAGGGCTGTTTGGCGCCGACCAGTCCCTAAGGACCTCGCTCGCAGCGGAGTGCCCATCCGGTTGCCTCCCGACGGCAAGTTGGTTGGCCACATGGACCGGGCCTCTCTCTGCGGCTGCAGGGGAATGGCCGCTAGATGGCGCAAGAGACATTACATTACCGGTACACCTGACATGAAAGCAAGACCCCCCCCCGAGCGGCGCCCCACCCGGTATTCCTTTCTCAACCCCGGCCCTCTCCCACTCCCACCCCATTGCTCACCCCACTCCCCTCCCGACTCTTGCCACTGCGACGTTTACCCTTATCCAGCTTCCTCCGCACTCCCACCCTGACTCCCACCCAGATAGGCCTACTCAACCAGCAGGCATGCGCGAGTCAGCGGCACACGAAAGACACACACACACACACACACACACACACAAGCCCGGCAGCTCCCGCCACTGATACTGTAGCACTCTGCCAAACGTACGGAAGTGCCCCCTGGCGCGTACTCGCCGGGGGCTCGCTCAAAAAGGATCACGGAGCTCGTACATCCGGATCCAGCTGCACAACGTACGACACGGTATGTACAAGCATGCCATGGGTACGGCACGAAAAGACCCACAAGACGATGTCACGTGTCACGTGTCATATGTACGCTACTCCTCGCTAACAAAACGCACAACAAGCGCCAAAACGCCCGCGCGTCATCGCCGGTGCTTTATTCATATCGGGAAAGTACGGCTGAGTTCGCTCTGCCGTACTGACACACATACACACACACTCCGTCGTGATAAGAAACACATTTCCAACGCGCCAAAAGCCCCGGACACGCACCACACACTTACTCCGAAATTTAATTTGGCAATGTCAACGGTATCTGGCGAATCCACCGCAGCATCACGACACACCCGTGTAGTGCGTGGGGGCAACTTAGATCAGCTCTGACCGCAGTGCCTTCCATCCATACATCGAGCTACCTCCACTACGGTACACATGAAAAAAGGACAGCGGTCAAGAAGCGCCAAATACCGGTACGCCCTAAAACGCAGGCGCCGAGCGAGCCATTCCCAGTTTCCCACCAAGTACCGGTACGTCTTTTATTTCCAGCGCCCTGCAGTAACGGGGACATCCATTTCGCCCGCGCCCAAAACGCAGCAGTCGGCCGACCAACGACCACTGCGGCGGCGTCCCCGAAACCACAAACCACCGGGCAGGATGCCGTACAGCGCCACGCAACACGTGCCGTCCGTACATTGCCGTACAGGACGCCGGAACATGCTGCACACAAAATCAAGCAGGTCCCGTATATAATAACCAATAAACTTCAAGCCATAATATGCGATAACATACGATAGATGGAGTTTGTGAGGGTAGCATTTACCCACATGCCGTCTGCCGCCTCGCCTCCTCCATAAAACGGCATCCGTACCCTGCCCCCATCTTATTACACGTGTGCAAAGATGCGGACAGAACACAACAAAACAATCAATAAAAAAATACGTTCAGTAGCCCAGCACCCGCACATAGTCGACCAGTAGTCGCGATGGAAACACCGTCGTGGCGTTGGGTGCTCCGGGCCAGTTGCCGCCCACCGCCAGATTCAGAATTACGTAAAAGGGCGCATCGAAGGGCGAGTTGGGGCCGGTGGGGGTGCCGGTCTGGCTCGAGGCCCACCAGCCCTCGTCCGACAGGGCAAAGCTGTATGTACGACAGTCCGTTGTGGCGGGCGCGTGCGAAGAGGCGCCGGGCGTCCATCGGGGGCGGGTGGGAGGGCGGGATAAGCGTTACGAAACACGCGGGACCTGGCTGGCACTCTTGAGTCGCGTGATGAGGCGTGCAAGGCGGCCAAGACATTTGACAGGGGCATCCATACACCACAGGATTTGTGAAAGCGGCGGTAACGTGAAGCAAATGCTCTCTCACTCAGGCACGCCCGTACAACCAGTAGAGTCAAGTTCGCTAGTGCAGAGTTTTGGCCAGAGCCACACACATGTGCGTACACGCCGTACGTGCCAGTGTCATGAAAGTGCCGTACCTGTGGGTAGTGTAGTACAGTACGTCATCCACGTACCACCACATCTGATTTGCGCTCCACTCAAATGCGTACGTGTGCCTACGAGGACCACCCGTGAGGACCCGTGACACGGCATGGCATGGCACGGCTTAATGCGTTAATGGTAGCCTCATTAGTCGTTACTGAAACAATGTGAGGGGTGGGATGATGTGAACATGCAATCCGTTTGTAAATCAACCTTTTGTGCTGTGGCCCCGGGCGACCAGGTCGCGCTTACTGCCCGCCCCTGCAAGTCCGTCCCATTCCTTTTGCGTCTCGAAGGTCGGTCGCCGCGTCAGTCGTCGCGCAGCGCCCTGCTGTGTCGACTGACGCAGGACGCGCCCAACGCACCATTCCAGCGCCAAGCTGTACGACGGGGGCCGGAAGTGTCCCTGGTTCATGGTGGCTGAGCCTGCGGGTCATTGGGGCGCACACCAACACGCGATGCGGTGTCAGCCGAGGCAGTGAAGAACCGGACAGGATCGTGAGCAACGGGCCACCGACCCACGGGTTGATCCCTTACCCGATGACGTCACGACGCCGTAGTGGATGGTGCCGTACGCGTACGTCATGTCGTTGATGGTCTGCATAAGCAACAGTTGTACGGCGGCGGGCGGTCACTCGTCGAAAGACACCGTCAAAACATTATTCGTGGCAAGGATCGCAAACTCGACGGAGGAGCAAACCAAGATGCGGCCGCTTGAATCCACGTCCCCCAAGGGTCGCCACCCATGGTGGCGGCCAGGAGCTGGTGGCTAGAGCGAGGCGAGTTGTTCCTCCTTTGGGAAAGGACGTTGCAGAGAGGACGAAGAGCGCGCTACAGTGCACCCTGTACGGGCATGCTACGGCCGTACCTCCAATATATCAATCTCCCCGGAGTACGGCCAAGATCCGTACGGCCCGCACGCGTCGCATGTCTGGCTGTTGGGCAACAGCCAGAAAGCCGGCCACATGCCCTGACCTGCGGGGTAGTTGGGGCCAGTACGGTGCCGTACCGTACAGTGCAAGAAGGAAACCGCGTTAAACACCGATCTTAGTCCCATGCATGCATGGCTGCCCGCGCTTAGAGTATTTTCCATTTGAGGGATCATCCAGTAGAGAAGAGAAGCATCAACACGCCCAATTAGGTGCGCTTGCGAATCAAGGTTGTTGCAGGCAGCGGCATGGCAGACGCTGGCTTGGGCTGCCTTCGGGAACAGGGCGTGGTAAAGCGCGGCGAGGGAGGCGAGGGAGGCGAGGGAGGCAGCCGCCCCTGAAACCGCTCCCCTGTCCTCCCCCCTTTTCAGGGACAAACCTCACCCTTGGGCAGCAGCATCCTCGCCTCGAATCGTATCTTGGAGTACACGGTTCCGCCCACATTCACCCCCGGGTAGAAGGCCCGCTTGAGGCGCGTGTCGATGCGGCCCGAGGTGTAGGCCATGGCGCCATAGGCCTCCGACCGCGCCTCAATCACCAGGCTGCCATTCTCAAGCCGTACATTCTCGGGGCGGGAGGTGTAGTATTCGAGCTCGTTGTTATAAGCTGCGATAGTGCATTGTTCGGGAGCGTCCGGGGATATAGAACCCAACGGAGGGAATTTGGGGAGGGTCGGTATCCCAGGCAGGTTAGCTTTAGGTGTAGTTGGGGCGGCCCACCGAGGTAGGTGGTGGTGCTGGGTGGTGATCTCATGTGCCTCATCGAAAGCAGGATATTAAGTTGCAACAGCAAAACAGCAGCAGCTAGCCGGACGGCCTTACTTGAGTAACCCTGTGATATTACCGGTGATCATTCTGTCATCCTCCAGGAACACGCACAGTCACGCACGCACACACGCACACTGACCTGTTCCGGTGAAGTAGTTTCAAGAGGCCGTGTCCAACACGGCCGCGTCAAACTCATCGGCCCACAACGTCGTCGGTGAGGTGCAGCCTGCGGGGCGGCACAGAGGGTTTGCGCGCACAGATAGAGGGTTTCCGCGATGGATTGAGGCGTGCCCGAGACCTGGTCGTGGTGCAAAGCATGCGATCAAGTGGAACTCTATATTGCCACAAACCTTGGGATAAGTTGCTGGAGGGCTCTGTCAAAGACGAGAGCAGCGCTCTGCTGCCAGCGTTGACGGCCCAGGTGATGCTTAAGGAAAGCAGGATTGTGAGAAGACAAGTAGCGGCCATCCTTTTTTGCTATGATGTATATTATAAACGCTGCGTTGAAATTTGTTACGGGAATTCGAGGGGAGCGGCTGCATTTATAATGCACGAAACGCAAAGGACCCGTACGCCGGGCGGCCTTCTATGGAGCTTCCAGCTTCCAGATCAAGTTGGGATATGCATTCGTCTTTGTAAAATATGATTACACAATAGACAGTTTGTTCAATATATCCCCTTCTGTTTTGTAAAGCAGATGAGCCGTCTTAGTCAGCCCCATACGACGGGTTTTGCTCCTTTGAAGTCCCCGTTTGATGCGCGAAACATTGCAACATGATATATACTTATTCTTATAAGGGTTATCCAATAATCCATGGCTTGCAACCAATATGGAACTGCACAGGCAAATAGAAGTCCCAGCAAACCGTTGGACAGCCATTACGCGACGTAGAACTTGCAGAATTCAAGAACTGGGTTTAAGCAAGTTGAGTAGCGTGTTTGCAGTCAATGCACTGCCGGCTTGATTTGTTTGACATTGCTAGCACTCCCAGCTGTCACGGACTCACGATACCGCTCGCATCGTCGCATGCCATGCGTGCGCATGTCACAGACGCCTCCACAAACACGCAGCTGCACAGCCACGCAACCATAGTGGCATCCATGGGAACGACACTCCTGAACCGGGGGGGGGGGGGTTGAGCAGAGGTGAGAACCGAGACGGTCAGCAAAGGCTGTACAGCCACACGGGCCGTGCAGGCGCATCAGGAGTATTGCGCCACGCCCATCATGATGCGGATTAGGGTTTAGGACGAGTCGAGCCACTCCTCCCTTTTGCAATTGGAGGGGCAGAGCGCTCGCCCAGTTACAGCCCGCGAGTTGGTGTCATGAATGGATGGATGAACTGTTTTGCCGACTGCTGGGCTTGTTTGGGCTCCACCGCAGACCGCATCAACCGCACCTCAGGGGCACTGCCGCACCCGAAGCCGAAGCCGCGGAAGGCGAGAGGGGCCCAAACGACGCCAGAGACTCGACCCAGAACAGCTAAAATTAGGGCCCGCCCCCAGATAGATAGCACCTATTGGTGCGGGAATGGTGCGCCTATTTGCTTGTGTGGGGCCGGGGCCAGTCGCCAGTGGCGGGAGCCGCATGGCGACCGGTGATTTTCCCGTGGCCGCGGGTATCCGAGCCTTCCCTTTGGACTCCCTCGCTCCTGTTTGGGCTACTGGTGCTGTGTGGTCTGGAACTCTGGAAACGCTTTCTTTTCGGCTCTGGTTGTAATCTTCTCTGAGGTGCATTGGCAGCTACTGGTGGCTGGCCCGCCTGCTTTGGACCGGGGTGGGTGGAGTCTGGAGTGTGCCTTTGATGGAGGCGGCGCGTGATTCCGGGTCGATCATCCGGCATCACGGGTGATCGACCGGGGGGGGTCCTGAAGGCGGGCAAAGTGCGCCGGGGATGTGCCGGTATGCCCGGTACGACGGTTGCGTCAAATGTTTGAAATGCGTAGTAAGGCGCCATGTCTTCGCCGTCGGCACCAGAAACGAGCGAGCACAGAGTCTGCAACTTGGCCAGTCATCGAAAGAGGAAGCTCTCTTCTGGCCTGTGCGCAACGACACGCGTTACTAAGGCACTGGTTCGTGCGCGGTCGGCGCGCGACGTTAGCTGCATGCATGCATGCGGCCCCGCGGCAGTCTTGAATCGAGTCCTGCATTCTTCATATTTTTGTAGCTATCTACGACGACCGTTTCGCCGATAAAACCTTCTGTTAGGCCGGTGGTACCCGAAAGCACCGTACCCGGTCCTCCCGGCACAGTTAGAAGCTCGCTCGCTTTCGTGGGCTTCTATACTCTTATCAGAAGGGTATCAGAGGATCCGTAACACTCTTATCAACTCGTTTAACTCGGAGTTTTAGTTGTATTGCCCAACCGATCAGGAAGCTGGAAGCCCCATCGAAGGTCCCCCGATGTACTGCTGCTTGTGCTTCTTTTTTAATTATAAAGGCCATCACCATTCTCGAACCCCTGATAACAATTTCACCTTTCATCATAATAGTTCTCTTGCTTTAATCTTTTTTCCTAATTAATTAGAATGTGGACGTTCGCCATGCACCCAGGGAGTTCAGCCTTCACTGTCGGTGTTTTACTTTTACTGCTTTCCTTTGACAACAACTGGGCCGCAAACGCCGCCAGAACGCCCAAACCTCCGCCTTCTCCCTCGCCGTCGCCGTCGCCGTCCCCTTCCCCATCGCCACCCCTCCCTCCTTCCCCACCGCCCTCCAGCCCGCCGCCCCCGCAGCCCCCGCCGTCGCCGCCCCAAGGTCCGTACCCTGTTTTTCCTTGAGCCTCCGTCGCGATCCAGGTCTCTGGAGTTATGGCACGCCTCTACCCCGTCTCTGGGATTTACGGTAGACGCGCCTCAATCCATCGTGGAAACCAACCCTCTGTGCACGGAAACCCCCTGTGCCGCCCCGCAGGCTGCACCTCACCGACGACGTTGTGGGCCGATGAATTTGACGCGGCCGTGTTAGACACGGCCTCTTGGAACTACTTCACCGGAACAGGTCAGTGTGCGCGTGTGCGTGTGCGTGTGTGTGTGCGTTTGTGTTTCTGGAGGATGGCAGAATGATCACCGGTAATATCACAGGGTTGCTCAAGTAAGGCCGTCCGGCTAGCTGCTGCTGTGTTGCTGTGGCAACTTAGTGTCCTGCTTTTTGGGTGGTCGTCTCATTTGCTTTCGTTGAGGCAAATGAGACGACCACCCAGCACCACCACCTACCTCGGTGGGCCGCCCCAACTACACCTAAAGCTAACCTGCCTGGGATACCGACCCTCCCCAAATTCCCTCCGTTGGGTTCTATATCCCCGGACGCTCCCGAACAATGCACTATCGCAGCTTATAACAACGAGCTCGAATACTACACCTCCCGCCCCGAGAATGTACGGCTTGAGAATGGCAGCCTGGTGATTGAGGCGCGGTCGGAGGCCTATGGCGCCATGGCCTACACCTCGGGCCGCATCGACACGCGCCTCAAGCGGGCCTTCTACCCGGGGGTGAATGTGGGTGGAGCCGTGTACTCCAAGATACGATTCGAGGCGAGGATGATGCTGCCCAAGGGTGAGGTTTGTCCCTGAAAAGGGGGGAGGACAGGGGAGCGGTTTCAGGGGCGGCTGCCTCCCTCGCCTCCCTCGCCTCCCTCGCCGCGCTTTACCACGCCCTGTTCCCGAAGGCAGCCCAACTATCCAAGCCCGCGGCTGCCATGCCGCTGCCTGCAACAACCTTGATTCGCAAGTGCACCCAATTGGCACCCCACCGTGCGTGTTTATGCTTCTCTTCTCTACTGGGTGATCCCTCAAATGGAAAATACTCAGATCGCGGGCAGCCATACACGACATTTGAATCGGTGTTTGACGCGGTTTTCTTCTTGCACTGCACGGTACGGCACCGTACTGCCCCCAACGGCCCCGCAGGTCAGGGCATGTGGCCGGCCTTCTGGCTGTTGCCCAACAGTCAGACATGCGACGCGTGTGGTCCGTACGGATCTTGGCCGTACTCTGGAGAGATTGATATATTGGAGGTACGACAAAAAATTGGCAATTGCTTTACACGCCGCCGCGCGTGGTTGGCGCCCTCGGCATGCGTTACGAGTTCCCTGTAGCACGCTCTTCTCTCGCTTCCTGCCACGCACGGCCGTTGATGACGTCCTGCGGACATGTGACTGCCCGACGACTGCCGTACATTACTTTCGTGTCACCGATCCATGCAGACCATCAACGACATGACGACCGCGTACGGCACCATCCACTACGGCGTCCTGACATCATCGGGTAAGGGGCCGACCCGTGGGTCGATGCTCGATGGCCCGTTGCCCGCGATCTCTCCTCTCCGTTGCACAGCGCGGCCCCCTGCCGGCGACAGCCCGCGTCTGTTGGGCTGGTTGAGTACCCGACTATCATCGAAACTGTAACCGCACCCACCGCTCTACTCTAGGCCAATGTAGTACTCGGGCCAGCAGGGTATTTCAGCGCCCACCCGCCAGTGGTTTTCGCCTCATTCCCCAATCCCCAACCCACCCCTTTGGTATGCCTGCCTGTGGGTGTGTATCCTTCCAGAGTGCCGGTATTCTTCGCTGCCTTGGCTGACGCCGCGTCGCGTGTTGGTGTGCGCCCCAATGACCCGCAGGCTCAGCCACCATGAACCAGGGACACTTCCGCCCGCGGTCGTACAGCCTGGCGCTGGAATGGTGAGTGTGGGCGTGTCGTGCGTCAGTAGACACAGCAGGGCGCTGCTGGTGGCTGACGCGGCGGCCGGCCTTCGGGACGCAAAAGGAATGGGACGGACTTGCAGGGGCGGGCAGTAAGCGCGACCGTTGCCACACCACAGAAGGTTCTGAAGCCCAGAAAATTAGGAAGCTTTACAATTGTGTTTCAGCAGCAGACGGAGTCAAAGTAACGAGGCTCGTCTCAAGCCGTTCTGCGGGCACCTGGAACTGCGGGACGCAAATCGAGCTCCCGAGTGGGGATACGGCAAACGGATCCGCTCAGCCATCCACCGATGGATCCATCGCCCCGAGTGGGGAGAAAGAGACCCGCTGAGCAGCCTGAGCTTCACCTGATGAGATGTGAGATCCATCTCGCCGCCGGTCCTCGTAGGCACACGTATGCGTTAGAGTGGAGCGCAAATCAGATGTGGTGGTACGTGGATGACGTACTGTACTACACTACCCACAGGTACGACGCGGCGTTTGGTACGATGCTGAGCACGTACGACGTGTGTTTTTGTGCGGTGCTAGCCAAGACTCTGCGCGCTAGCGCCCTAAACCCTCGTGTCGTGTCCTGCGCGCGTAGGACAGCGCTGTGTTTTTGCTTTTTGCTCTGCGTTGTGGCTTCGGCGGCTGCTGCGACAAGTTGTGTGGTGTGGGAGCGCGTGCTAGAGCTGCTTGCGTCGTCTCGCTGCGATGCACCCCCGGGGGCCAAACGGCCGCGCCGCTATGCGCCCCACGTCATTATCGCCATCGCATCCGCCGCCGGCGGATGCGACTGCTTCCATTCGCCTCTCAGCTCTCCCTCGAGCCTTGACATGTGCGTTGGTCGCCTCATCCGGTGACTCGAGAGTGCCAGCCAGGTCCCGCGTGTGTATGTGTGTGTTTCGTAACGCTTATCCCGCCCGCCCTCCCACCCGCCCGCCCACCCGCCCCCGATGGACGCCCGGCGCCTCTTCGCACGCGCCCGCCACAACGGACTGCCGTACATACAGCTCGGCCCTGTCGGGCGAGGGCTGGTGGGCCTCGAGCCAGACCGGCACCCCCACCGGCCCCAACTCGCCCTTTGATGCGCCCTTTTACATAATTCTGAATCTGGCGGTGGGCGGCAACTGGCCCGGAGCACCCAACGCCACGACGGTGTTTCCATCGCGTCTACTGGTCGACTATGTGCGCGTGCTGGGCTACTGAACGTATTTCTTACTACGGCGGCGGTATGTCGCAGTACGGCATTGCGAGCTCAGCCGTACTTGTCTTGGGACGAGAGCGGACATGGCACCGGCGATGACGCGCCGGCGTTTTGGTGCTTGGTTGGCCCTACCAACCTTGCAAGTTGTGTGTGCACATTCCGTATTGTGACTTGAGGATCGTCCTGTGGGTTTGTCCGTGCCGTACGTACCGTGCGTGCCTTGTATGTACCGTAACGTACGTCATGCAGCCGGTTGTACGATGACCTCCGTGATCCTTTTGAGCGAGCCCCCGGCGAGTGCATGCCAGGGATTACTTACGTGTGTAAGCGTGCTGCAAAAGTAGTGGCGGGAGCTGACGGAGTGTGTGTGTGTGTGTGTTTCGTGTGCCGCTGACTCGCGCATGCCTGCTGGTTGAGCAGGCCTGGGTGGGAGTCAGGGTGGGATTGAGGAGGAAGCTGGATGAGGGTAAACGTCGCAGTGGCAAGAGTTGGGAGGGAGTGGGGTGAGCAATGGGAGTGGGAGAGGGCCGGGGTTGGGCTGAGTCGGGAGCGAAAGGGATGTCGGGTGGGGCCTGGGGGGGATGGGGCCTCGCGCAGTGTGTGCGGGTGGCAACCGATCAGCGCCCCTGGCTCAGGCAATAATCAGTTTGCGGGCATTCGTTTTCGGACTCGACTCGCTGCGTGCCTGCGTCTGTCTTCGGACGGCTCAAGTCAGGAGGCGCGGTCCCGAACTACCGTATGGCCGCCTCGCCGAGTATGCCCCCGCCTTCCGTCGATGCGCCACTCCTGGCTGCGTGGCCCTGGCCATGCCGCCATGCATCCCCTCGGGGCCCTGCTGCCCCGCTGCTCAGTCGCTGCTCTGTGTGCTGCGATCTCTCCTGCTGGGTGGGTTGCGTTGGCGGCCCCCGCCCCCCCCCCCGACTTCCTGCTGACTGTAAATGCACGAATGGTGCCACAGGACATGTTAGCTCACTCACTCACCCGCTGGCGAGTTGCGGTGTCCTGTGTCCCGATGACCTCTTGTTCTGGCTGCCTTCGGAGGCCTCTTACGGGGCCGTGGTGACGGCGTTCCTGACTCTGCGTACGCGCTGCTGGCGTTACCGCATCCCTCCGCCCTCCTGAACAGCGCGCACGTGTCAGCACGACGCACTCCCACGCACCGGCCAGCCAACGTGTCAGTGAAGGGGTGGGACCGACATATTCAGCGGCGCGCCGCTCGGGGGGGAAGCCTCTCTTAAAGGTCCGGTGCCTTCCGGTGTAATGTAATGTCTCCCCCGCCCATCTAGCGGCCATCCCCATGCAGGGCGCTCCGCTGCGTGCGAGGTCCTTAGGGACTGGTCGGTGCCCCCACTGCCTCAAACAGCCCGAGCCACCATCGCCCCCACCCCGACCTGAGTCCTGCAACACCGGTCGGGCGGAGGGAGGGAGGGAGGAGTCATATGCGTGCAGCCCCCAATCCGCAACCACCACCGATAACCCAATCACGCACCTTCACAGAGCCTGCGTGCCACATTATACCCCCCCAAAAAAGCGTCAACGCCACTCGTCAATCCCACATGTCAGGTTCCTTTCATGCCCAATAAATGTATGCGCATGCATGCAACGATGTACGACAGCGGACAGCAACCGCACGGCAGCCGTACATGCACGGCTTGCACCCCGTCATATCGGTATCGCCAGGAAGTACAGTAGCGAGGCAGCGCCGATAAACGCGGGCATGCGGCTTTTTCGCTGGGGCGTAACCCCCCCCCACCCCCCGAAGAGAGCAAAACCCAATTTAAAGAAACACACGGGCTGTCCTGTTGACAAAATCACCGCCCACGCAGACGCCACCCCGCCGCGACAAATAAGGCGAGAGCCCCGCCCCGCCCCGCGCCACCCGCCAGTCCCAGGCGCCGCTCACGTCCATCAGATTACAGGTTACAGATGGATAGCCGATGTGTAAGAGGGGAGGGCCATGAACGCAAGCCGTCCGTGAACGGCGAAACCCGATCAAGCAGTCCAAGCTGCCCCTCACCACCACAACCACCACCCAACTCCGAACATCCCCATCCCCATCCGCCCTTGTGGTACAGTTCCTCGCCCTCCCGGCGGCGGGGCCCAGAAGACGCCTGCCCCCCCCCCGTCCTCGCGCTGCCCTTCCGGCAAACCCTTTGACGACGACAACAACAATAATATAATGAAAACGCGGTACCCACCGCCCGTTGCCCCGCCGCCTTCCCGGCTTCCCCGGGTCTCCTCGCGCTGCCAATTCTTGACACACAGCGCCGCGGCCACGCGGCGGACCGCGCCCGTCAGCGACAGACACAGTCGGAATATGGCGAGCGGCGCTGCGCGCGCGGGGCCGCCCCCGGTCCGCAGACGTTTGTAGTCCAACGGAACCAGGCGCCGGCGCCGGCGCTGGGGCGGTGATCCAGTCGGCGGGAAGACCCCAAGCAACAAAGAGACCTGCCTTCCCATATGCCTTCAGAGACAAGGCACGCGTTGCGCTGCGCTGCGTTGCGTTGCGGTGCAGTGTTGGCAGACAAGCCGTGCGCGTTTCGAACCCTTACCGCGAGGTTTGTGTTGGCCCCATGCAAAGGGGCTAAGGGAGTGGAGTATTGCCCAGCGAAAGTCACCTGCGCTCCGTGTTTCGGACGATCCGACCGATCCTCAGCAATCCCCGATCCGTGCTCTCGCTCGAGCGGACGATCCGTCCCCTCCCCTCCCCTCCTCCGCACCATCCGTCCCCAGCCCGCCTCAAACGCGGTACGTACCGGAATGGGAACACGACCGGGAATGCAGCCACGGAGTGAAACGGGACGCAACGCCCGCCCTCATCGGCGGCACCAGGCGGCAGCGAACGACGGCAAGGAGCGCGGGCGGCGGTGGCGGAGTGTTCTGCGGCGAACGTCCGTCGAGAGCGTTGGCGCCTTTGCCATTCCCCCTTCACCCGCCCCCCTCGCAAAGCGCGCGGTCCTCGAGTGCCAGCAAGCAGTCGCACGACAACTCGACAAACGGCGGCGACCGCGGGATCATCACCAGCGCCATCGAGGATCACCAGGCAAACCGCACACAACACCACACAACACACAAAGACACGCACACACGCCAGCAGTAGCAGAAGAAGCAGCAGCAGCAACCAGCAGCAGCAACGAACGACAGCAGTTCATTCGCGCAAGCAGCAGCAGCAGCAGCAGGAGGGAATTCTCAGCGACAGCAGCCAGCAACGCGCGTTTCCGCACCGAGAAGCGGCCACCCACCACAACCGGCGTGCCTCCCCTCGCGCACGTCCCCATATGGTCCCCCCTACACACACACACCCCTGGCGCCGAAAGGTGCAACCGCCACGCAAAACCACAGCCTCCGCCGCCGCATCGGAACTGGCCAGGCCCTTCCAGCGTGCACCCCCACCAACCCCCCTTCCCCTCCCTGCTGCAAGCATCACCACGACATCACCACAGTGTCATAAGAGCGCGCGGCCACGTTGCTGACCCGGGGACAACCCCGCCGGTTGCCCGCGGCCTTGCCTCTGTTGACTTGACCTGCCCTTAATCCTCTGCCCTTAAGAAGGAGAGGCTTGGCCGAAGCCCCAAAGCACGCAGTCCTCCTCCCCCTCCTACTCCTCCTCCTCATCCCTCCCTCCTGCTGCTGCTGCTCATTATCGCCATCGGCCTGCGACAAGTTCTCACGCAAGCAAGCATGCGTTGGCCTCAAGGCATTGCGTTTTGAGCACCGTTTGCTGCGCTCCCAGGCCCGGGCCGGTCTGGAGTCGAATGGGCGGCCACCCCTTCCACTCCCACCTCCCACCCCAACTGTCCCACTTGACCGCCACTCCCCACCACCGGCCCAGCCCGGCCAAGTCCAGCCCCGCCCAGTCCAGCCCTGCTGGCGACTGCACCGCAAAACGAGACGCGCGCGCACACACACACAATGACACAAAGCACCCCCTCGATCCTTACCCGACCAAACATGCCGCAAGCTTTGGTACTGAGCCGCACATTGAGTTGTCATCCCGTCCCCTCCTCATCCGCCCACCACTACCACCGCCACCAACATCCCACCCACGGCCGACGCAACGCAACGCGGACAACGCGCGTCTCCCATCTCCATGCGTTCTCAACACCACGAAGAGAGGGGCAGGTTCTTATCACAACGCCCGCAGAGTCCCCACACCCGAAACGCATGTCGCAGCGCCCGACTGCGTGACCCTCGAGCTCCTCCCCCTCCTCCTCCTCCACGTCCTCGTCATGCCTCGCCTCGTGTGCCTTAAGGCTCCCGGCCAGCCGGCCGGCCAAGGCCGCGCCGACTTGCGCATCAGCGCTCGCGCGCACCGCCAGCCGCATCACATCACCACAACCGCCCGCCTCGCTGCCCACACCTCGAGGGCAGCGCAGCCCGCCGCCCGCAGCTCTCCAACCCGCGGTCCGTCGCCGCCGCCACTGTTGATGCCGACGTTGGAGGCGTGTGTATGTGTGTGTGTTTGAGCTGTAGCGCTCGCGCGTGCCGCGCGTTTTCACGAGACGCGGCTACGGCGTCGGCAGCGCCGCCAGCAGCTCCAGCACCGCGACGCACTGCGCTGGCTGCGGCGAGGCATTGGTCGCGACCCGCTGAACCGGCACCCATGACACGTGGAAATGCTGCTGCTGCGACTGCTGCGGCTGCGACTGCAGCCCGCCGTTGGCGACTGGGGCCGCGTCCTTGGCACCTTGGTTGTGATGGTGCTGGTGGTGTTGGTGTTGGTGGTTGTGATGTTGGTGGTGGTAGGTCAAGGAATGGCTGTGGCCGTGGGCATGCGCGTGCGGATGGACGCCGTTCTGTTGGTGGCTCTGGTTGTGGTGGGAATGGTGGTGGGAATGGTGGTTGTGATGTTGGTGGTTGTTTTGCTGGTCGTCCCTGGATGGCGAGACGTCCGGCTGGAGACCAGACATACGCCGGTGGTGGGCCGAGGGGAGGCCGACCGGGGAACCGGGGCAGCGGGGGCTGCCGGCGCCGCCGGAGGCGGCCGCCTCGGCGGCGGCGATCGCGCGGACGGCAGCCGACGGCCGCGGCGAGGCGCAGCCGCTGCCGCCGCCGCCGCCGGCACCGAGCGCGGCGGCGGCTACGTTGCCGCTGCCGCCGCTACTGCTGTCACCGCTGGCGCTGGCGTGCCGGTCGCTACGCCGCGGACGCGCGGTGGCGTCGCTGTCGGCGTTGTCCTCCAGGGCATGCAACACGCGAGGGCCGCCGCCGACAACGGCGGGGGCGGTGAAGGAACCGACCGCCGCCGGATAAGGCCCAGCGGCGGCGGCAGCGGCGGCGGCCGAGGACGGCGGCGGCGCTGACGCGCCGGTGCCGTACTCGTCGTCCGTGAACTCCACGGAGCCCTTCTCGTACCACACGCGCGCCCAAATGAGGCACGACATGTCCATGCCGTGCGCCGCCAGTACGGATGCGGCGGCGCGGCGGAAGCGCCGCGTCAGCTGCGCCGTCGTCACGCCGGGCGCAAAGACCGCCGGCGGCAAATGGAACAGCGAACGCAGGACTTGGCCGTAGCAGCAAACCGTCGTCACCATCACGTCACTGCTGCTGCCGCCGTCGCCGCCGCCGCCAGCGGCGGCGGCGGGCCCGGATCTGACGGCGCCAGCGCCGGCGGCGGAGCCGCCAGGCGGGGCCGGCAGCTCCGGGGACACGGAGGCAACGGCGGCCTGACCCGGGGGAGTCGGCGTGGTTTCGGAGCCGGAGCTGGAGTTTGCCGGCGGGATGGTCAAGGGGGGCGGGTGTGGCGGGCGCGGCGACGGCGCTGCCGCCGTGGCAGAGGTGACGGCGGCGCAGAGCAGCGGCGACGCGCCGCCGATGGCCAGCAGTGCCGCCGCCGACGATGGTGGCAGCTCCGCCGCCGAGACCCCCGCCGCCGCCGCGCCGGCGGCGGCGGTGACGGCGGACTCAAAGGCGCTGCGCTGGACCAGCGGCGCACCGCTGCCACTGCCACTGCCTCCGTTGTCACCAGCAGTGCCTCCGCCGAGGGACGGCGGCGGCACCGTGATGGCGGCAGGCCGCTGGCGCGCGTGGTGGCCGTTCCCACTCCCGCTCCCGCCGCCGACGACGTTGTTCGGCGGCGACGCGACCGCCTCCGCCAGCACCGTCGCGGCGGCGGCGGCGGCGCCATGCGGCGCGCCAGAATACAGCGGCAGCGGCGGCGGCAGAACTACCGGCGGCCCTCCCCGGCCCGACGACACCTCGAAAGACAGGATGTTACCGTCCAGGCTACTGCGTTGCGCCAGCGGACCGCTGCTACTGCTGCTGCTGCTGCCGCTGTAGCTCGTCCGCGACACGACGCCAGCCGGCGCCTTCGCCGCCTCCTTGGCGGGGACGCCGCCGCCGCTGAGCCTCTGCCGCCGGCCGGCAGCGCCGGCACCGACGCCGGCCGCGCCCACGGTCCCAGACCTGCTGAGGTGCTGCAGCTGCTGCAGCGGCGGCGCGTTGGCCGTGGCTTGCTGCAGCGGCTGCGACAGCATGTGCGGCGACAGCTGCAGCTGCAGGAGGTGCTGCAGCGTCGGCGACAGGAGTTGCCGTCCGGAGCTCTGGGCTGACAGCGGCGGGTGCGGCGGCACCGCCGGCTGGCCCTCTCCCCCCGCCGCCGCCGCCGCCGGCGGCGGCGGCGGCGGCACCTGCGTCCACGGCGCCATGCTCGCCATCGACGGCGGCGCCCCCGGCGGCGAAGCCGCCGGCATCCCGGCCAGCGGTCCGGGGCTAAGACAGCGATGGAAGAAGCCGATGCCGCCGCCGCCGCCGCTGCCCAGGCTGCCCATCCCGCCGCCCAGGCCCGCCAGGCCGCCGCCGGCGCCGCCGCCGCTGCTGCCATTGGCCGCCATTATCAGGAAGCCCACGCCGGAGCCGGTGCGTTGCCGCGACAGCATCGACGGCCCGGCCAAGGGCGTGCCGGTCAGGCTGCCGCCGGCGTCGGGCGACATGAAGCCCGCGGCTGTGAGCACGTGGTTGGGCAGCGGCGACGCCGGCGCGCCCATTCCCAGCATGTCAGCTGAGGGCTGCCACTGGATGGGGGCGGCGCCGGGGTGGTGGTGGCCGTGGCCGTGGGCGAGGTGGGTGAGATTGAGGCTGCTGCCGGCGCCGCCGGAGGCGGCGGCGGCGGCGCCGCCGGCGCCGCCGCTGGGGATGCTCTCCAGGGAAGCACGTGGCGTGGGCGGGAGTTCGCTCCAGGAGGTGATGGCGGCGCCGGTGGGGCTGCTGAAGACCACCGGCGCCGCCGCCGAGCCTGATGCGGGGCCGGGGCCGCCAATGGCGTTGGCGTTGCTGTTTGCGGCGCCGGCGGTGTTGTTGGGGTGGTGGTTTGCGGTCTGGTGCAGCGAGGCGGTGTCGTGGTGGCTGCTGTTGCGCCGCTTGACAAAGCTGTCGTGGCCTGAGGGAGGGGGGGGGGAAGCACAAGGGCCAAGACCAAGGGGAAGGCGGGCAAGAAGGCGGGGCAGGAGGATCGGTGGCTGGCTGGATGGCGAGCGCGGTTTCGTTGGATGGTTGGATAAATGGCTAATCCAGTAGTTGGGCAACAACCCTGCCGCTGCCGCCGTCGCCGCCTCTCCGGCGCTCCCCTCCAGTGCATCAGATGCCTCCCTCCGGTGCCACGGCGCTTGACCAGCTTGCCATTTTTTAATTTTCGATTTCACCGCCGCATGCACGAAAGACTCGTATTAAGGGCCCCGGCGGCGCGTGCGTCCCCTCCGCCTCTGTCTGCTACCCGTATCCCTACCACCACACCTTGCCCACACTCCTCACGATCCTCGACCGACCCAAACCAACCCAACCCACTCCGACCCAGATTTCGGGTTCTCAATCGGATTCTGCCTACATCCGACCCCACCCACACGCCCACCCACCCGCCCGCCCAGCTGCCCGACCCATCGAACCCCACCCCCCACACACCCACACACCCACCACCCACCCACCCGTCAGTTTGCGAATGACTGCCAGCGCCTCCACATCCAGACACACGGGCTGGATCTCCACCAGACTGCCCCGCGGCAGGGAGGGAACCGTCACGTACAGCACGCTGGGCCGCACCGGCACACGGACCTGCGGGGAACGGGATGAATCAGGAGTGGGGACGGGGGAGAGGGGGAGGAGTGATATGCTCCGTTATAAAACATGAAGACACTGCGGACGGGGGAAGGAGGCGAGGCGAGCGAGTCAAGCAAGGCGAGACCAGGCGAGCCGAGACGAAAAGGCAGGTGAGCGGCGTGAGTAAGCGGGACGAGGCGAGGCCCGGGGGGGAGTGAGAGACCGCACGCAAAGGGGGAACGACCGCATGGCGCCTCTTGATCGGCCGCATGGTAAAAAGGGTAGCAGGCTCCGTGCGCACCACACGGGCAGGCCCGCAGGCAGGGAGGCAGTCAGGCAGGTCACGAGCAGAGCGTGTACGATGGCGGAGGAGGGGGGGAGAGGCGCCAGGGCCGCGCCGCACTGCAGCGCGGGCGTTGATCGGCCGGGCAAGAGGACGGTCAAAGCTCCGCTCCCTTTTTTTTTTCAAAAACACAAACCGGACACCAGTCCATCAGTATTCGGTACGCAACCAAACATGTTCACCTCCGCTCCCCATCGCAAACCACCCCAACACTCCCAACGTCCAACCCACCTCGGGCGGCTGCAAGTAGGGGTCCAGCACCGCCGCCGCCGCGGCGGCGGGAGACCCGCCGTACAGCTGCCCGCCCGCCGTCGCCTGCTCCGCCGCCGCCGCCTCCTCCTCCTCCTCATCCAGTCCATCCGCCCCCAGCAACACCGCCCGGCGGCTGTTGGGCGCGCTCGCGCGGTTGTAGGCGCTGGGCAGGGTGCCGTGGGAGCCGCGCGGCGTCGTCGTCAGGCCGCTGGTGGCGAAGTCACAAGTGGAGCTGCGATGGTAGCGACCGCCGGAGGTGAAGGAGGCGCCGCCGCCGCCGCTGAGGGCGCCGGGGAGCCCGCAGGCGGCGGCGGCGCCGCCGCCGCCGGCCTGGCGGTGCTGTGAGGGGGGGTAGCCGGGCAGGCCGTGCTGCACGTGCACACAGCACCGGGCGGGGGGTTGGCGAGTGTTATGCGAAAACGAAACAGGGAATCCTGCGGACGTTGATGCGGGGCGGGGGCGGTGAGACGGGGGGAGGAGGGCAGGCGAGGGCAAGGAGGCGAGCGTGTGAGATGAAAGGGCGGCGGCGCGGGGTCAGAGACGGATCGCGGAAGGTGAGGTAAACCACTCCACCGTCGGGAAGGAGGGCCCCCAAACTGCCACCAGCACAGCCAAAACCTTCCACGCACCCACAAAACCCCACCCCCGCCCGCCCGTCCGCCCGCCTCCGGGGGCTTCCAGGCTCTACCCCCAGCCGCCCGCCTTCCGCTCACCTCCAGCAAAGCCTCCACCGCTGATCGCGTCAGCGCACGCAGCTCCGCGCCGCCGCCGCTGCCGCTCGCGCCGCTGCGCTCCACCGCGCCCCCGCCAGCCCCGCCGCCCCCGCCTCCGCAGCCGCAGGCGCCGCTCGTCAGGCTGCTTCCGCCGCCGCCTCCGCCGCCGCCTCCCACGGCCGCGGCGAGGTAGACCGTGACCCCGAGCGCGGCGCCAATGACGGTGGTTCGCTGCGCCACCGCCACCGCCTCGCAGCTCAACATGGCTCGGAGGACCTGCACAGGCCCCCATAGGAGGGGCAGCACGCCACAGAAAGGGAATAATGAATAAGACCGCAGCGGCGGTCCCCACCATTCCGGTGGAACAGAGGCGGCGTCTGCAAACGGAGGGAGCGAGCTCGGCTGCTGTAACAAGACCTCAAGACCTCCTCTCCACCGACCAAGGACAAATAACAACCAAGCCGCCGCGCTGGCGAAGGGCTGTTCCCTTTCCTTCTCAGGGAGAGAGCTCTTTCCCAGTCGCGCCCCGCTGAGCCACACCCGTGAATCACCCTTGCAAACCCATAAAACCCGAAATCATCCTCGACACGGTGGGCGGCTTGAGCGCCGGCTGGAGCGCGCGCGCGTACACACCTGCGCCCTACCGAATGTTCGCACTCACGCACGCTCGCTGACACGCACGCAGCGCCGCCCAACCCCACCCCCGTCTGCGCTGCCCACACTCCGCTGCGGTATTTCCCTCACCACCCCCCACCTGTGCGGTAATGTCCCCGGGCACCAGCGTCATGAGGGGCGGGTCCAGCGGGATAACACCCGCCAGGTACACCAGCCCGCGGTAGCTGGTGGCCTGGGGTGAGGGGTAAAAAGAAAATACCGCAGCGGAGACGGATGGGGAGGGGGAGCATGCGAATTAGGGGTTGGCGGGATGGAGAGACGGGGCAGGTAAGCCAGCCCGCGGTAGCTGGCGGCATGGCATCTGGAGTCCGGGGGGATTGTAGAGGTGATGCCGCAGAGATGGGGAGGAGGCGGAGCACGGGGTAAAGGGAGCATGCGAATGGGGGACAGGCCAAGGGGGGCTGGGGAGGTGGGCGGGGGGGAGAGACGCGCGAGGAGGTTGGGAGAGAGGGCAGGGTCCGGGCGGGGGCGGTGGGGTGGGGTGCGGGGCGGGGCGGCTCAAGGCGGGAATCAAAAAGCAGGGTTGGTGCGCACACCAAGGCCAAGCGCGGCGGCGAAGCTGGCACGGGATGCTTCGGGACGCTTCGGGACGCGCGGGGATGACGGGTTTCGGCACGCATTGCCCTTCCTTATTATTCAATCATCCACATTTGTCCACATACCTACCGAAATAAATATTTGCATATTTTGGAAATCGTCACATCCATAATGGTCATGGCTTCATGCTCTCCCTGTGCGCATAACACGTTAACACCCCGCGCCGCGCCGCACCTGGCTGTAGGGCCCTATGCAGCTCGGCGCCCAGGAGCTGATGCTCTGCACGTGCAGCACTCGCCGCGTGTGGCGAGTCACGGGGGAGAGAGGCGGAGGCGGGGGCCCAGCCCCCGCGGCCGTCGGTGAGGGCGCCAGCGCCAGCGCGGGCGGCAGCGGCGAGCGCGGCGCTGCCGCGACGGGCGGCGCCGCGCCGCGCGCCAGCAGGAACTCGCACATGACGGGGCAGTCGTGGGGCAGGCACACCTGCACGCACGCGCGCGACGGCGGGTCGCGGCTGGGGAAGTGCCTGCGGAGCGCCAGAAAGGCGAGGGGCGAGGGGTCAGGCAGTGATATGCTCCTTTATTTGAAAATGAGTCACTGCGGACGTTGTTGATCTAAGCTGCTGCAGCCGCTGAACGGGGCGAGGGGTGCAGAGGCAGGGCGGCATGGTGAGCAGCCGAGGAACGAATGCGGGAGAACCCCTCCCCCCAAGGGTTCCAATGCACATGTACAGCCCAGGGAATACGCATGCCCCCTCCTTCTCAGCTCCGTCCC
Organism: Pleodorina starrii; assembly: GCA_030267565.1. Taxonomy (NCBI): domain Eukaryota; kingdom Viridiplantae; phylum Chlorophyta; class Chlorophyceae; order Chlamydomonadales; family Volvocaceae; genus Pleodorina; species Pleodorina starrii. Next base: position 754,985 of record BRXU01000022.1, on the reverse strand, counting down.
TGTCCCTGTCCCATCCCGCCCCCCCCCCGCCCCGCCCCTCCTCCCTCCTCACTTGCAGTAGACTCCGTTCGCCGCCTGGAAGTGTCCCATGTTGGCCAAAAAGAGGTGCACGAACAGGCAGTGGTGCAGGTCCATGTGCTGAGCGGCCAGCTCTGCGGAACACACACGACGGCAGCGGAACACACACAAGGAGCGGAACATGGGAAAGTGGAACAAGGGAAAGTGGAAGGCGGCACGTGGGGGCGGGGGCCGCCCGTAGCCCCCATAGCGCTTTACACTTCCCGCCACCACCACCTCCACGCGCCGGCCCCCGCAGACAAGCACACAACCAAAGAGGTCACGTGTTAGAGGCACCGTTGCACAGCCCCCGCGACGCTCTTGCTAACCCCCTTCCCTTCCGTCCCTCCGCTGCGGTATCTTCTTCTTTACACCCCCTCCCCCTGTCCCGCTGCGCGACGCACCCTGCTGCGCAGTCGCCAGCAGCGCGTGCAGCGCCGCCGTGGTGTCGCACTCCGTCAGGTCCGACGGCAGCGCCGACTTGGGCCTCACCGCCCTGCACACCAGCTGCACATAGTCGGGACCGCTGCACATCGAGACCTGCACGCTGAAACACGACGGCGCCACCGGCTGCAGCAGCGGGTCGACGCTGCACGCCGCGACAGCGGCGGCGGCGGCGGCCGCCGCCGCCGCGGCGGGGCCGCCTGCGGCGGCCGCGATGGGGTTGCCGCCTGGCGGCGGCTGCGCTGGCGCTGGCGCGCCAGCGCCGCCGCCTCCGGCGGCGGCGGCCGGCAGCTGCGAGGCGCTGCAGCGAGAGGTGCGCGGCGCGGCGATGTAGTCCCCGGGCACTAGGCGGATGTCCGCCGGCAGCTCGCAGCCCTCCCAGCCGGGTTTGGGCACAACGCGGAAGGCCTTGGGCACCAGGTGGCCCACGTCGCAGCCGCCCAGCACGACCTGGGTGCGGCCGAGGGGGGCGACACCGCGAGAGGGCGGACGGCGCAACGGGTGGATGCATGGGTATTATATATATACAGATGAAGCCGCAGCGATGGATCACAGCCCCCCGAAACGACCCGTGGGGTATAATCTGCCCATTCCTCCCTCCCCGGGGCGACCCGTGGGTCAATCTGCCCGCGCCGCACCTCATAATTGTCCAGCTCGATGCTGCCCCGCCCGAACACCGAGCAGTCCAGCGTGAGCGTCTCGTACTCGCCGCCCTCGCCGCACACGTTGCAGCCGTAGGCGTCCGCCAGCGACAGCAGCGTGGGCTCCATGGCGGCAATGGTGCGGCCCAGGTGCTTGTTCGGGTGCAGGCCCAGACAGGCGACCTGCGGTAGTCGTCCGCCGCCACCGCGGCGGCCACGGCCGAGGGCAGTCAAATAAGGCCACATAACCAACAGCGGGCAGGCAGGGGGCCAAAACCGGCACATGCTTGGGTCGTAACGAGGGCAAGTATATTCCTCCTCCACACAATGACGACCAGCAGACAGCGACCAACGGCAAACCCTAATTGAACCCTTAGCTCCTGCAATAAGGCCCTAGGATAGATTCCTGCTGGCACGCCTGATTGGCGAGCCATGCTGCAGTGGCGCGCGCCGCTTCACGCAGGGCCCCCACTTTTCCGCCTCTCCCGCCCGCAACCCCTAGCGGGGCCGCCGTTGTAGATGCACGGGCGCGCCCTGTACACAGGGACGCCTCAACGCGATATGTGTGTGTGTGTCCGCAGGTGCGGGGCCGCCAGCACCGCGAGCCTTCCGGCTCCACCACAACGCAACCCAGATCCAGGAGCCAGTTGAGGAATTCCGGCCCTGTCACCAAGTGACGAGGCGCCAGTCCGCGCCATGTCAGCCAATCCCTCTTTTGCAGGTTTCTATGCCCTCGGTTAGCGCCCTGTAAGCTCTCACGCAGCCGGCCGGCGGATCGGCCCCTACCCCCCTCGAGGACAGGCGGGGGACAAGAGGGCGGGGGCCTGCGGCCGAGGAACGAACCGTCGCGCCTGTGCGCCGCACGCGGGACCTCGGTTTTCCACGGAGCCGCGGCGACCCTGCCGTCCAGTCTCTGGCCCTTGGGACCTGCCTGGCGCTTGGTGGCGCCGGCCAGGAAGTGCTGATCCAACCCCACCCGGTCGTCCTCCGGCCCCACCCGGCTTGCGCTCCCTACCGCCGCTCTCCGTGGGAATCGACAGTGAGCATGACGCCCAACCAGCCCATGCAAATAACCCCATGCGAATCAACGCGCGGGCGGGCGCGGGTTTGGCTAGGGGGTTGAGGCCTCAGCGGGCTGCTCCCGAGTTTGAGCGCGCTGACAGCGCGACGCGCAGCGCGGTGGAGTGAGTTGGGAAATGCCGGCCTGGCGGATGCGCCCCCGGTCGGTGCTCGTCCAGTGTGCGGCGCCCGCCCGACCCACCTTGACCAGTATGGCCTCGACGCCGCTCTCCACCATGCCCCTGCAGCCGGCCACGAGTGGGCGAGGTTAGGAGGATGGATGGGTGGATGGATAGGTGGGAGGGGGATGGGAGGAGGATGGATGGGTTAGGAGGATGGGAGGAGGATGGATGGGTTAGGAGTAGCTGTTCAGCCTCCCCCTACAGACTCATTCCCCACGGTTTGGGAAACACTCCGACCCGACCCAGATGGGAAATGACTACTCTCGCTGCGTAGCGCGTGCTTGACTAGTTTGCTCTTCGTGGCGTGGGGTTAGCCGGGTGGTGGGCGGGGGTTCGGGCTGGAAGGTGTCGGTGGCGACGGTCGCCAAACATCCACACACACACACACACAGCCATGGGGGCCAGGGGATGGTCACTGGAGCGATCGGGCGAAATGCAGAGACGTCGCGAGGGGCTGTTTCAAGAGGGCGAATCGCAAGAGGGGAATCGCGGGCTCATGTCAGGCCCTCAGGGTTTCAGGTTGGGCCGGAGCAGGCCCGACAAGAGGTTGCCGACAATTGCGGCTAAGAGTTGGGGGGGTTTCCCTGTGCTGACAACAGAGACGGGCGACAGCCTTTGCCTCGACGGCCGCGAGGCTTCCCCCTTGCGAGTTACGAAGCCACCGCGCCCCCATCCCCGGCAAAACGCCGTAGGTGTGGCGCTCCGAACTGGATCCCGCCCAGCGCCAACACAACCCCCGGGCTGCTGCTGCTGTTGCCGTGTGCCGAAAACCCCGGCAGGGGCGGGGAGAAAACCCTGCCGCGGGAGGGGATTGCCCTGCCTACACTTCCCCACGCCGCCTTGGAGGAGGTATATGAAACCCTCGTGTGTCCGTGTTAGGCCTGACCTGAGAAGCAGGCGCTGCGGCTGGTGCCAGAGGTACGCCAGCGACACGAGGTTGAGACGGCTACAGACGTTCTCCACGCGGAGGCGCTGGTAGTCTGAGGCTATTGCACCGGAAGCCACGGCTTGAACGCCAGGCACGTTTTCCTTGACATACGCGAGCAGTTGGTAGAGGTCCTCCACCTCGTCGCCTTCTGTCGGCGAGTAGCCGAGGTCTTGAACGCTGCTCGTGCCTGATATCCGCTTTCGGAACAGCGGTATGCCCATGCATGCTGCGTAAGCTCCGATGAGCTGGTGTCCGACCTGTCGGCGGCAGCCGGCTTGTTAGGGAGAGGCGCGCGCGGGCTTTGCAATTGTCCTCGGCCGCCGCAGCGCCAGCAGCGAGCCCCGCCCCGATTCCAGTAAAATAGAGTAAGTCATGACATATATTTCGCAGGCATCCTTTGCTCACGTCACGGCCGCGGTCAAGCCCACCGTTTGGAAGCAGAATGAGTCCAGCTCGTCGGGAGCCGACTCCTCCGGCAGCAGATTGGCAAGAGCGACGACATCGTGGCCATGTTCCTTACATAATTGCATAGAGTAACATGAGTCCTTGCCGCCAGATACAAGCGCAACGACGCGCATGGTATTGAGTCTTCGTGACCAACTCCGAAAGGACAATTCTTAAACCATGTTTTCCAACGTCAATGCCTCAGCAAATACATCTTTAAACTGCGCCGCGCGAGCGCGCGAGTGTTAAACGACTATCGACGCGCAAGGTAACAGGACAAAGCGAAATAAGTAAGGTAATGTAAAGGTGTTCCGGTAATAGAACTCCCTTTGGCAACAGCTTATGCTTTGGGATGGTTCAGAGCTTCAGACGGTGATGAAAATCCCATGTACTTCTTTGTCGTGAACACAAAACGCACCCTGATCTACCTTCCTTTTATGATTCTTAGTTTGCATATGCATTATACATTTTCATCATAGAAGTGCACGTTTCGACACAGCTAGGTCGAACTGGCTGTCGGCCTTTTCCCGTCCTCCTGACGCCTTTGCAGGCAGGTTGAACTTGGCACCCGGTCTGTAAAGTATGACAAATCAAGGGCAGGGGGTTGCCAAGGGTGGGGCGCAGACTTCTATGGACAACACGGAAGCCTGGGAAGAGAAAGGGCAAACCATTTCGGTTTCCGAGGGAGGTGGCTTTCTCTACAACATTACTCTTCGTGCAAAGGTAAGTCCGCTACCCTCCAGTCAAAAACAAGGCCAGCGTGTCCCGTGGCACCCTGAACTCCGTTGCCAACCGCCACCAAGTTTTCTCCTCAATATAGGTTGACTCAAACCCAAATGACATCTACGACATCCTGACCGACCCAAATACTAATTCCATCTTTCGGTCAATCAAGGTGCGTGGCCTGGTGACGATGGAGGTTGGTTTTAGTTGGCCGCGCAATTGGAAACAGGAGGACACTTTGGCGCTCGTTTGGAGTGCATGTTGCCTCAAAACCAGTCGTCCTGATCCCGACTCGGCGCCCCGCTGAGTCTGAGGAGTCCCGCCCTCCTCCCGGGCGTCTCGCTCGCACCGAACCCCTGCGACCCCCAGATCACGCCGTGCCCACGCTGCACGGCTACTACCCACCCTCGACACGCGCAATAATACTCTCTGGCTGTTCTCCGGCCACAACACGGCCACAACTAGGGCTCCACCTTTGCTATGCCGAGCGCGGAGAGCCGCCTCCACGCCTCGGTTTTTGATGTACCGGTACATCCCCAGCTGCAACTCGCCACGGATGAGCGCCCCTTCCCCCCGCCCACCACCAGCCCGACCCCTGCCTCCCAAATCCCCTACCACCCGCCTGGCCCCTGGGCCGTTGCCCCTGGCTCCCTGCCCTTGTCTTGCCCGCTCCCTCGCTCGCTCCCTCTGAGCGAGTGAGTCTGCTCTTTCGGGCTACTCTCTATCTTCCCCTCCCCCGGCTCGCCCTGCTCTCCTCTTCCTTCTACGTCTCCCAGGAGTGCACCTATCGGCGGGTGTTGGAGGACGACGGTCGGGGCCGGCGGAAGCTGGAGGTGGGCCACCGGGCCATCACTCGCTTCCTCTTCATCAGCGTCTCATTCGTAAGTGGGTGGGGCAGGGCGCCTGCGCCGCTGCGCCGGGTCTGTACTGCTAGGCCCGCGACCCGGAAACGACCATGGTCATGCACGTGTGTGTGTATTCGGTATTGTGATCCCCATGCTGTTGTACAGTTGGGCTATCGTATCGTACTTTCGTGCCCCTTGCTGTTTCCTGCTGTGATGCGACCCGTGCTGTGATGCGACCTGACACCTGAGCTTCAGCTGGCAGCGCCGGTGGGTGCCGCGTGGGGTCGGGCTCTAGCGGGTCAAGAGGACTGCGCAGCACCGGTGACGCGGTGACGCGGTGCACCGGAGCCGGAGCCGCTGTGATTGTCTGTGTGTGGTTCGGCGCCTATACACACGCACATACACACACCGGCGCGCGCAGACACACATACACACACCGGCTCACACAGATACACACACCAGCGGTTCGTCTCTCTTATCTCCCTCTTTACACCCAGTACCTGCACGCATCTCCACAACCCAACGCCGTGCTTGGTCCGCCCCTTCCTCTCTCTCCTTCCCCACCCGGCCGCCCTTCCCCCGGGTCTCAGGAGACGCACCTGCACGTCTGGGAGGACGACAATGAGCGGACGGTACGGCAGGGCGCGGAACTGTCGTACGCCCTGGCACCCTGTTGGGTTTCGATTGCAGTTGCGGACATGTGGACATGTCCAGTCCTACACTACTCCACCCCCGAGTGTGGCGTGTCCGGTCGTGGAGCTGCGTGGGGGGGGGTGTGGGTATCCACGTATAGGCCGGAGCCTATACGTGGGGCTGCGTGGAAAGGGGGGCGGTTTAGGTTTGGTTGTGCGACGGCGGGACTGGAGCTCCCCCGGGAGATAACCCGGGGCCTGCGGGTCAGACGGGACGCAGCGCGCACATGCTTTTCGTGATGTAGCGGCGCTGGGTGCCTGTTTTGGCAACCCCCGCCGGCTCGCGCGAACGGCTCTCTTCCGCCCTCGGGCTCAGCGCGCCGCGCCCCAGCCTGCCTGCATGCCTCCCTCCCTCCATCTCGACCCTTCCTTCCTCACCTCCCTCGCCTCCGCTGCAGCGCCCCTCAAAGTCGCCGTTCCTCCCTGCCCTTCTCCCCCCGCTGCCGCCGCCCGCCCGCGCACCAAATCGGTCCGCAGATCAAGTTCCAAATGGCCCGGCCCGGCATGATGCAAAAGGTAGTCTCAAGGTCTCGAGGCGCGGCGCGCGGTGCGAGCTGGAATGGGGGGATGCGGCGTGCGGGCCCCCCTCGTGTGTGTGTGGGACCACCATTGCTCCGGGCTGGGCAGTGGCATGCGCGCCGGCGCTCCCGCACTCCCGCACGCTGCCCTGCTCCTCCCCTCCCCACTTTCGGCTCTCCAGGAGCTGCGGTCGCCGCCACCACGCCCCGCGCGGGCCACCCCCCGCCCGCATATCACTCCCTGACCCCCCGCCCAAGCGCACAAGGCTGCCTTTTTGCAGCCCTCTTTCGTCTAGCCACCCTTGTGACAGACCTTCCATCCGGCAGTCAGTCGGCGGTCAGTCAAGACCTCCTGTCCGCCGTGGTGCACCGGTGATCCTGGCACCTGCAGATCCCGGCACCACCCTGCTGCCGCAACCCGGCACGGCACGGACCCTGTGCCGTGGGGACCAAATTCCTGGTCCTGCTGCCCCTTGCCGCTGCTCCTGCTCCCTGGCCCTGTCCAAACATCAATCTCAGTTTGACGGCTGCTGGCGCATCAAGCCCTTCACCCAGGAGACTCTGGACTCGATCTACCACCCGGAGCGACTCCAGGGGCGCCCACCCCACCACCACCACCACCACCAGCACCAGCACCACCAGCAGCAACACCATGGCGGCGGCTTTGGGCCGTTCAACGCCTCGGGGCTGTTTGGCTTCCTCAGCGCCCACAGTGAGCGGCAGACACTGCGGAAAAGGGGACCGGGGGCGGGGGCGGGGTAGGGAGGACGGAACCGCAGCGGTGCAGCGGGGCGACGTTGGCGAAAGGACCGGGGGGTGGGGGTCAAGGTCAGTCAACCCTGCCTCTGCGGACTGTCCTTCTCTGTTCTCTCCCTCCACTCGTTTCCGTTGCGCCTATTCGCCACGCCTGTCAGCCTGTCAGCTTGCCGCGGCGGACTGTCCTTCTCAGCGGCCCTCGCCCCCGACACTGTACACCCCCCGCGGCAAGTATTGCCCCCAGGGTTCTGGGCCCGTTCGCTAACGCCGTCTCCTCCTCCGCTGCGAAAATTTTCTTGTTACCCCTCCAGAGCCTCATCCCGAGGCGAGCGAGTCTCTGGTGACCTTGGAGCAGAACATCCTGCCTCGAGGCCACGTGCCGCCCGGGGTCAAGGGGCTGGTGCGGGGACTGTGCGCGCACCAGATCCGCTGTCTGATGGACGACCTGCGGATCGAACTGCAGCGCAGGAAGGACGGTGAGGCGGCAGTGGCGGCGGAGGAGGCGCGGGGTGGGGCGGGGGGGGGGGCGGGGGGGGTGAGGGGCCGGCGAGGGGCCGGCGGAAGGGCGGCGGGAGTGAACAATACTGAAACTTGAGGACTCGGAGCTCGAGTGACTCGAGATGGGAATCAGGACCCTGGAAGTCGGACTGTCTAAGTGGGACGACTGTCTTCTCGGTGGGACTTGGTGGTGGTTTCGGAGCGTTGTTCTCGTGGCCCTATCGGTGATCCAAGTGCGGGTTCGGGGATGGGGGGTGGGGAGCAGGTGCCGCTGAGGCGTCGTACAGGTACCTCATAAGCCCTAGTTGGTGCTGAGCCCGGGGCGATGCCGTTGTGGCCGGCCGGCCCTGTGTGTGTGTGGCCCTTTCCCCCCGCCGGCGTCGGCGGCGACAGGCACCTCTTCGACGCTGGGCCGCAAGCCGATGGGCGCCTCGGCACCGGGGGGCACGCACGCGGCGGAGCAGCCCGCCGCTGAGGACAAGGGCAAGGGGAGGGCCGCCGCGGCGACGGCCGCGACCTCGTTGGCACTCGCCGGCCGGTCGCTTTGGTCATCAGCTGCGCCCTTCAACATCACCGTACAGCTGTGAGGAGGCTAACGGACCCCGACTCGCCTCGCCTCGCCTCTCTCTGGCGGCGACATGCGACAGTGTTTTGAGTTACACGGGCGGCGTCTTCGCTTCGTCTGACCCATGGGTCGGTCTGCTAGTGCATCTGGTTGCGACGCGGCGGGGGCTGAGCGGCTGGCCGAGCGAACGAGCGACCGCCTGGGCGGCGGCGGCGGCTGACCCACGGGTCGGTCGGCCGGTCGGTCGCACTCGCGTCGACGGATGACGAAGGGCCCGCATGCCATGAAGCCACCGCATATGCCCTGAGGAGCTGGTGTCATGGGGCACCAGCGAAGGGCGCATGGGGCCGGGAAACCCGAGATCGAACCTCTGAGACGACGCCCAGACCATTTTCAGTGAAATCAAGAAGAATGTCGGCGACGGGGGGGAGAGGGGCGGCGCCGCGCGCCCGGCCGGCGGCGCGGTAGTTGAGATGTCAGGGCAGGACGGTTAGGATGGCTCGGATGTGACGGGTGTGAAACGGCTTGATAACGTGGTGGCGCCAGTGTAGGTCTGGGAGTGGGGGTTTTGCAGTTCCCCTAGGCGCGCGCTGCGCTTCAGCCGCGAGGCTGATGGCCGCCCCGCGTAGGGTCGATGGCGTCCGGCGAGTGAGGAATGCATGACCATGCCGAAGTGCCGTGTGTGTTTGGTTTGGCGGTCGCTGCGCGCGGTCGTCGTTCCGGCCGTGGGCTGAGCTCCACTTGCTCTGAAGGGGGCTTTGAGGGGGTATGGCACGCTGGCCGGAGGGCGAGCCCTCCCTCCAAGGCCTGTGGGAGGGCGGAGTCGGAGGCGCCCTCTCGACGGTGTATGGGGAAAAGGGGGGGGCGGGGGTTTCCAGGGCGGTGTGGCTTATCGGCAATGTGACAATTCCGTAGCGCTGTCCCCCATCCTTGTTTCGTGCGCTCTGGGGGCTCAGCTTGGAAAGACACGCAGCGGTGAGGTGATGCCCCCGTGCTTGACGAGCACCTCGGGAGGGAGCGGCCTTACGTCGGCTGTGTGTGGCTGGGCGTGGGTGCGTGCGCTGGGTGAGTATCTCGCTTTGCGTTTGCGCGGTTGGGGGGCTTGCCATTTGTTCGCTGTAGCTCAGTCTCGCACAGGCTATCGTACCTAGCTTACCTGAAGCTTGTTTTCCATCGAGTAGCACAATGGGCTTGTCAGCCGCGACGCCGCCCAAGTGTCACGGCGGTCCGCCGCACTACTGCCTATATGTGCTTAGGTCGATGCAGCTTACGTGTTAACGTGTGTGAGGGCTGATGAGCGATGCGATTTGGGTGACTGACTGACTGACTGCGTGGTGCGGATTGCCGCGCTGGGCGTCTCCCCCGATCAGCCGCTGGCGCGACCCTAAGCCCCTCGACCGCGACCCGATGGCGCGACCCTAAACCCTAAGCCCCGATCAGCCAGTGGCGCGCGACCTGTGTAGACTGTGACGGGATGGCGAGGAGAAAGGATATGGTGTTGCCGTGGGTGCCGTGTTATGAACAGGAGAGAGGGAAGCGCGGTTACGTTAGTGGTGAGGAAGCGCGGTTACGTCAGTGGTAATGACGCTGCTTGTGGAGTGGACTCGGTGACACTTTAGGGTTACAGAAAAGGGCTGTCTGCCGACACTTTAGGGTTACAGAAAAGGGCTGTCTGCCGGGAAGCCGAGTGCAGCGGCCCGTGGACTTGTGCTGAGAGAGGGCTGCAGGGCTCTGGCTGCGAGGCGCTCGGTCCCTGGAATCCAGTACGGTAGCATCAACCATCAATAAGTTACCGGAGGGAAGGACAGAGATATGAGAGACGTCAGCGAACAACGTCCAGGGTGGGTCCCCCTCCCTCCCGCCAGGTTGGGTCCCTCCGTCCCTCCGCTGCGGTATCTCTTTCCAATTACCTCCCTCCCTCTCTCCCTCTCTCCCTGCCTCCCTTCCCTCACGCCTTTCCGCCGATCACGATGACGCCAGCTATGGCCAGGCAGCCCAGAATGAGTCCCACCACGCCGGGGTTGAGGGCGTCGGGGGGCGACCCAGGAGGCCGCCGCGGCAGCACCGACTCCTCTGCGGGGTACACCCAAGCCAGCCAGTCCCACACCGCCCACGTCACCACCACCGCCAGAAACATGTCCTGGTTGGGGGTAATTGGGGGGGGGCGGGATTGGGGTACAGAAAACAGATATCGCAACGAAGGGACGGAGATGGCGTTAGCGTTACTTAATGGGAGCGGGGCGGGCGTCCGGGTAAAGGCCGAGGACCGTGGGTGGTGGCGGTGCGATGGCGGGCGAGGGGTGGCCAGGAACGCCACCGCGCAAACTTCCCAGGCACTGCGTACCCCCAGTCCCCCACAGACCCAGGTCCCCTCCCCAGAGCGGCGACTCTTCGAGGAGCAGTCCCTCCCCTCCTCCTGTCCCCCTGCCCCCACATCACCACCCCCACGTCTGCATAAATGGCGCCGCCGCCTCGGTTGAGACTCACCTCGCTGTTCTTCTTTTCCCAGACGGGCAGACTAAATTACCCAGCTAGGCTCTTATCTGTCATGCACCGGCTCTGTCTGGGCTTGATCCGTGGATACCCCCCCCCCCCGTGGATAACCCCCCCCCGCGAATTTTCAGCATCCACCGTTACGTCTCGTCTCGTTTTCGTCACGTGGCGGCTCAACTCGGACTCGCTACCATTTCTCGGTTTGTATCTAACGCCCTTGCTGCTTGCAAGTTTACCTCGTTTTTCTTTTGCAGGCAGGAAGGATATTTCTCTGATTTGATACCGTTTACGGGCTCCGGCCTATACGTGGATAACCCCCCCCGTGCTGAACAGCCCTAAACGGTAGGCTTCGCGGAGGGCTTTTCGGCCATCATTACCCGCAAGCCTACCTTACTCTACCCTGATGAGGCCCTGATCTTCCAATCCCCTATTAAAACCCTATTAAAACCCTCACCACGCTGTAGTGCTGCTCGTCCACCACGTCCTTGACGCACGCGTGTGCCAGTGCCAGCCACATGACTGCCGTACTCGTCCGGCGGCCCGGGTAGTAGGTACGGAAGGCCAACGGCGCGAGCACCCAGAACGCGCCGTGGCCGCTGCAGTCGCGGTGAGGCGGTGAGGCGCATGATGGGGGAGATGGGGGCTGTAGCAGTCTTAGTTGCTAAAGGCCACTCGAGTTGTTTGTACAGGTGTAGCTTAGGCTCTTATAGCTACACGCGGGACGGTCTCCCTTCAAAGGGGGGAGAGTGTAGCAGCTGTACGACAGTGCGGCTAGGCTATAAGAGCCTAAGCTACACCTGTACAAACAACTCGAGTGGCCTTTAGCAACTAAGGCTGCTACAGGGGCACGAAAGCGACGCCGGTGGTTGCGCTAGCTCACTTCCCGGCGCAAACCTCCTGTCAAACAAAGGCGGGTAAGGGGTGGCGATCGAGAGAGGCCCTCCCCCCCACTTCCCTCCCCCCACTCCCTCACACTCCCCATCCTGCCTACCGTACTCGGACACGTTTTCCTCAACCCTAACACCCTCAAAACCCCCACCTCCACCCCCCCAACCACCGCCGACATAAGGCCCCCACCTGAAGATCAGATCGTTGCAGCCACCGAATCCGCGAATGGTGGTGTAGCCTAGCTTGACGGTGTCCCACAGCCCCGCCGGCACGGGCGGGAAGCGGCGGCGGTAGCAGCCGGGTCGCGGGTTGGGCAACACGGTGCACATGAAACACGCCATGCGCAGCACGCGGCTGCAGGCCACCGTCAGTACGACGCGCGACATGATGCCGAATCCAGAGTACGGCACCTGTCAGTGTCGTACGGCAGCCGCCACGCGCGTGCCCGTTCGCCCGTCGCCGCCGCGCACGCCGTCGCGCCAGTGGGCGTCAGTGGGCGGCAGCGGAGGAGCAGCGGAAGAGCACCGCCAGCGTCACAGTCGTGTGTATGTGTGTGTGTGTGGGGGGGGGGGAGGGGGAGATGGGCGGCGGGGCGGAGGGCGGGTTGTCGGGGTTGAGACTCACTCGAACGACCTCCCCACCCCGCGGCTCTGTTTTCTCATCCCGCCCTCCCCTCCCCCTCCCCCTTTCCCCGACTTCCAAGGGTCAGCCTCCTCCTCCCTCTCCCCCTCCCCCTGCCCGGCGGCCTCCGTACTTTCCGTAGTACCTCCCCCCCTTTACACGAGCCACTCCCCAGTGGCGGCCCTCCTCCTCACCCTCCCCACCTGCCCACCTGATCCCACAGTACCGAGAACGCCAGTGCCAGCAGCCCCCCCAGGAAATGCAAGATGTTGGCCCACCGCCAACCAGCCAACACAGCCAACAGCCGGCTGCGAGACGACAGCACGTGTACGGCAATCGCCACGTTGTCCTGCAGCCCCGGGACGTTGTCGTACTTGTGCTGGTCCCACGCGGAGACCAGCCTGGTGGTGGGAGGTGGGGGTGCAGGGCAGGCAGGCAGGGAGGGAGGGGTGGGAGAGGTCGTGGTGGCGTTGTGGCGCTGTGGTGGTGGCCGTAGCAAAACCAGGCGCAGAACCCAGCGTTTGGCACAGCAAAAAACCAGGCGCAGCAAAAAAAAACAGGCGCCCAGCCAGCGGCAAAACCCTAAAACCCCTACCACACGGCGCAGTTCTCCACCGCCAGCTCCGAAACCATGGCAGCGAAGCAGACGATGAAGCGGGGCACCTGCGCGTGCTCGTCCCGCCAGCGCCGGAACGTCAGGATGCGCCGGGCCAGCAGCAGCACGCCTTCAGAGAGAGAGAGAGAGAGAGAGACAGGTGGAGAGGGATGGCGAGCCCCGGCGGCGGCGGCGGCGGTATCGACCGGAGTGGCGGCGACGTTGTCAATGGCAGCGGGTAAGGGACAATGTCAGCGGCGTTCGCCAGTGCATCACAACAGCAACAACAACGACGAGGGACGCTGGGTGTGTGGCCGCAGTTGGGGGCGCGGGCGCCGTGATGGTGCGGTCTGCGGTCTTCGGTGCTCTCTCTCCCATCTCTCTATCGCTCTCTGTCTCTCTCGCACTGCCTCAATGCGCTTCCCTGCACCGCCGCTTCTCTCCTTCCTCTCTCTGTGTCTCCCTCTCACTGAGTCTCAGCGATCTCAGCTGTGCAACACAGCGTAATAAGGACAGGGCCATGACTCACCTAGTACGGCAGTGGCCTTGGCGAGGGGCCCCGTCAGCAGCGCCGCCAGCGACGCCAGCGCGCCCGCGCCGCCGCCGGCCCCCCGCGGCAGCAGCAGCTCCAGGCAGGGCTGTAGCAGGAAGACGGCTGTAGCTGCCACGTCCAGGCCGCGACGGCAGCGCGACAGGACGGCCAAACGACGCCTGCGGCAGCAACGGCGGCGGCGGCACCAAGAGCGACCGACAGCAGGAGGGCAGCAACACGAGAGCTGAAGAAGTAGGGTGGCGGCGGCGGGCGGGAGGGAGGGAGGCGCTGACGCGCCGGGGGGGACGCGTGAGAGGAGGTGCTGGGTGAGAGGGTTGCCCAGTGACTTACTGGCGCGCGGCGGTCTTGCCGCCGCTGGGGCCGCCGCCGCTGGATCCGCTCCCGCCGGCGTCATCCTCGCGCGCCTCGCCGGCGGCCGTGGAGCCACCGGCGGGGGCGCCGGCGCCGCCGGCGCCGCCGCCCAGGCGACGGCGGACGCCCCTGGCCTCGTGCCCCGGCAGGAAGTCGGTGGGTGTGATGACCACTTGGGTTCCACCTTCCTCCAGCGAGGCCATGTCGGGTCAACCGGGGCGACGGTGGGCGAGCACGCTTCACCGGCGCGCGGCGCCAATGACCTTGGAAAAGAGTTCCACAGTCCGCGGATTGAGTTTTTGATTTTGTTGTTTGATGATGTTTCTTGACGGGCGCGAGAGAGGCGATTTCGTTTGCTTTCTGAACTTGGCTGGGGCGTAACGTCCCCGCGGAAGATCGCGCTTAGGGAGGATTAATAATCTTCGACGCAATTGTGAGGTTGTGCTGTGGCTAGGCTTCAAACCATCGCGCGCTGCGCATAATCGCAACAGTCATTAATGTAAAACCTGCCACCTGTCTTGGATGGAGCGAACGCGCTTAACGCACAACATGAATGCAGGCACTTTAGTGTTGCATGTCCATGACCGCCGCACGGGTTGGATAATGAACGACACAGGCCAACCGTGGTGGCGGCAGTTGGTTGTGTTGCCGCCGGTTCACGCAGCACTTTCAGGTAAGTAGGTAACTCTTCCCCCTGCGGCCGAAAATAACCCTTTGAAGATACGGGAGGAAGCACTTGGCCGCGTCGGCGAAGAAACACCGTGCTTCAGCAGAAAAAGCAACTGTTTCGCGCCCATCCAAAGCTCGGACGTTGAGATACTATAACATGTTATCAACAGTTTCTTGTTTGCGCAACGTACATCAGTCACGCCAACCGAAGCACACTTGCTTCACAACGCTGTGAGACCCGGGGGCCAGCGCAAATGCGGCCACTCTCTGCGCCAAACAGCACCCAGATTCTAATAGGGGACTTGGTGGCATGCACCTCCCGTGTATGTTGCCCAGGACTATCCAGGACGGCTGGCGGCCGGTGTGATGCGGACTTCATAAGTCCCTTCCGATGTCGTACTAAGTTGAAAGTGAAAAGGTGACCATTCCAAAAAACCCCGTCCTTGAAACGTGTACTATCCATATAGAGCGCTGCGAAATGGGCGAGACGTAGCGTGAATTGCGAAGCTGCCTTCCACACCTTACAACCGCTCTTACGTGTTCAACACCGCCTTGGTCATCGAGCCCTGCGCAATATAAAGGGAGTGCAGGACAAACAATGGAGCAGGGCTCCATGACCAAGGAGACGAGCGCGACCAGCAAGTTGGAGCGCCTCGCCTCACAAATAAACAGTTTAGAGCCACCCGTGGTTGCTCAAGCACTTCAGGATATGCACAACCATGGATTACCATCGACCACACAGCAGGCCGTGCAGCTGAGAAACGCGGACACTGTCCCGACGCTCGTCATGTTACTTGAACCCTCATATGACGTGAACCTGAGGAGCCATGCGCTGCAAGTCATTGCTCGTATGTGTCGACTCGACCGTATGGTAGGCGGATTTTGGTCTAAGATTCGTGGGGTTTAACTGCCTCGGGTATTTTACCGCCCCTGGAACGAGTCAATGTCACGGTTACATGGAAAATCTAGTACTCCGTGAGGAGGCTTATTTCTTACCGTTACCGCTGAGGAGCACGGAAACTCGCCTGACGGTTGCAATTGATGCCCCCTTCGCCTCGGTGTCAAACCTAGTCGGCCGGGCAGCGAGGCGTGGCTGCCAATTTTACACCGACGGATACGGCGACGCAGCTCCGCTGTCCTCTTCTCGTCTGTTGTTTCACAGGAGCGTCGGGCCTCGCCTCGCGACCCCGCCAGCCCGCCTCGTCCTCGCCGTTTTCCCAGTTTCCCACGATGACCGCCTCCCTCCCCATCACAACGCCCCGCAGTCCCAGGACAGCTTCATCAACCACGGCGCGGTTAGGAAGCTAATAAAAAACGCCGACACAACTCAGGGCAGCGAAACGGACCCGCCAGCGGCCATCCGGGCCCTGGCCCGCATCGTCAGCGGCGGCGAGGCGGCCGGGCCCTCGCAGCAGGCAGCCGCCGAGGTAAGCCGAGGAAGGGAGGCGGGAGTGCGGACCACAAACGCCACTGTTGCGGCACATGCTGCCATCCATTCCTTTTGGCAGCAGGAAAGCGCTCGTCCGTTCACCGATTCCATGTCAACAAACCCCGGCAAGCCGCCCGCCTGCCTTGCCCGTCCGTCCGTCTCCGCTGCGATGCGGTGCGCTTTACGCCTTGCCGCCTTGCCATCCCGCTGCCGCTCCGAAACCCTGCAGGACGTGTTTCTGAGCGGCCTGCTCGCCCGAATGCGCGGGGATCTCTCCGCCCGTCGGTCCAAACCCGACGACCCGCTCGTGGCCGCAATCGCCGACTTCCTGTCGGCCGCCGCCGCCTGCCCCGCCAATCACGTGCGCCTCCGCGACGCCTCGCTGCTACCGCTGCTGCCGGGCCTTATGGAGGCCGCCGCCGCCGCCGGCGCCGCCGACGGCGCCTCCTTCCTCAACGTCGTGTACCATCTCTCGACGTCGGACGCCGTGGCGCCGTCGCTCCGTACTGAGGCGTTCTTTGAGGCGCTGGTGGGCGCGCTGTCGGCCGCGCCCGCCATGTCGTACGGGCGCCGTACGGCATTGCTGACGCTGAGCAACCTGTTTGGGCCCGATGCCGACAACGTCCGAGCGGAGGAGGTGCTGCGTGTGAACGGCGCGCCGCCGCTGCTGGCGACGCTGCTGGCGGCGGCGCTGGGGCCCGCCGACGTCGGCGCGGCGGCCCGCGCGACGGGGACGCCGCCCTCCGCCGCCGCCGTCGGCGGCGGCGGCGGCGGCGGCCTCGGCCTTCAGCGGCGTAGCGGCGGGCTGACGGCTGCGAGCCGAAGCATGCGCATCTCAGATGGCGGCGTTCTGGCGCGCGGCAGCGGCGGCGGCGGCGGCGGCAGGTTATCCACCAATGACGGCGCCGCCGCCGCGCCGACGACGGCGACGGCGCATCAGCGCCATAGCGACGCGTCGAGTCCGGGATGGCAGGTACGGACCATGCCGGAGGACAGCTCCACTGGCGGCGGCGCCGTCGGCGGCGGCGGCCGTAAGAGCTCCGGAACCGGCTATGAGCTGTCGAGCATCACGGTACCGGGGTTCGCCGGTGGCGGCGGCGGCCATCGGCCGTCGAAGGCGTCTGGCGACGGCGGCGGCGGCGCCGCCGCCGCCGCCGAGCCGCCGGCGGTGCCGATGGAGGCCGTACTGCACAGCCTCAAATGCCTGGCCGCCAATCCCATGCTGGCTCGGAAACTCGCCAAGCCCGGCTCGCCGGCGTACGTGCTGCCGTCGCTGCTCGACGCTGTCGTATCGTCCGTACAGCACGTCGCCGCCGGCGCCATCTCGCGCGCCGCCGGCGCCGCGCGCGCCTCGGCGGGCGCGCAGACGCTGCTGCGGCTGGCGGCGTGCGCGGAGCTGGTGCCGGCGCTGCGCTCCGCCGGCGCGGCGGCGGTGCTGCGGCTGCTGGCGGTGGAGGCGGATGACCCACGGGTCGGTGAGGCCGCCTGCGGCGCGCTGCTGTACATGGGCGACACGGGGCTGGTGGGTTACACAAGTCGGCCGGCGGCGGCGGCGTTTCGGGCGCTGTACCGCAACGGTACGGCACCGCCTGGTTCGGAGCCGGAGCTCGGGAACCGGTGAGCGGCGGCGGCCGAGGGGGGAGGGGCGGCACTCGAGCGTGGACAAACGGGGGCCGGGCGGGAAGGCAGGCGAGGGCGGGTGGGCGGGGGGCGTCAGGCGGGGCCGGGAATGAGCAGTTAATGATGGGCAGTTGATGGTTTGATGCCGGCGGTGGTGCTGGTGGCGGCGGGCACGTTAGTAGGGACCTCTGTCTGCACGTTTGGGTCAGATCTGGATCCGGATTTGGAATCCTGGATTCGCAGATGTTTTTCATTTCCGGGGCTCACATAAGGTTTCAGAGCAGAGCAACGATCCATGTCTCTTCGAACCCTTCTGCTGCTGCAGCTGCTGTTTGGCTGCTGTAAATGCTGCTGCTGCGGCGGCGGCGGCGGCTCCTGCTGCTGCTGTTGCGACTCCTCCTTGCTGCTGTTGCTGATGCTGTTGCTGCTGTTGCTGATGCTTGATGCTGGGTGCGCCCTCTTTTTGCCCCATCCATTGATCCATGTGGTGGCCCGCAGGTTCCAGGTCTTTGTGAGCCACCATCGGGCTGACGCGCACCAGTTTTCGCTCTTCACTTTGTACCCCATGTTGGTGCTCCAGGGTGTGCCCGCCTTCGTGGATCCGCAGCACAGGTACGGCACATGTCCTGTACGATGTACGGAATACGGACGGGAGGGGTCCCCGGCGCAGCGTAAAGGGCGCAAATGGCGCGGCGCGTGGCTCGCGTTCAAGAGACGGGAACGGGACGGAGTGTGAGATCGTGTGCGCGACCGGATTGCGACCGGATCGCGAACTGATTCGATTGCGGCACGAGCACGCACGCACTTCACCCCACCGCCTACTCCCCTTGACCACCGCTGCGGTATCCTCTTTGTTTATTTTCCGCCCTACCGCCCCACCGCCCTATCGCCCTACCTCCCTACCGCCCCACCTCCCTACCTCCCCACCGCTCCGCAACCTATGCCCCGCAGGACCGCCTCCAGCGACTGGGTCCACATGATAGCCTGCTGCCGCAACCTGGTGGTGGTGCTGAGTGAGATGCTGCTGGCCAGTCCGGACCACGTGCGGGAGGCGGAGGCGGCGGTGGCGGCGGGGGTCAATGTGGTGGCGGTGGTGCCGGAGGGGGCGCGCTGGTCGGACTCGCAGGGCCACAAGGTGGGCGGGATCATCCACCGGGGGAGGGAGGGAGGGGGGCGGAGGGAGGGGGGCGGAGGCCACGGGGTGGGTGTGGGTGCGGTTCGGGATCGCAGGGTCAGCACAGTTGGTGCGGCGGCGATATCGCGCGTGCTGAAACACCGGAGTTCGCGATCCGGGTTCGAATCCTGGGTCGAGCTGGTTGAGCGAGGTGGCTGACGCGCGACGCCCTCCGATTGTGAAAAACAACCCTAAAATCCGCCTCGCTGTGATGCTGCCGCCGCGGCGCCGCGCGTCCGCCGTGTTCCTCTTGTCGTCCTGTCATATCAGCCGAAGCCCTCCCTCTTAAGAGGTTGACTGCGTGTTTCTGCCTGACCGGGGCCCCCCAACCACACCCTGTCGTCCTGCTCGTCCACCACTCACGGGCTCGTCCACTCCCTCCTCCTCCTCCCCCGCTGCCGTACGGTCCCTCCTCCCTCCCCCGGCGCGCCAGACGCTGGATGCGCCGCCCCCTGCCGTACTCTTGGCGCTGCCCGCCTGCCTGCGCGGCCTGCTGGCGGAAAACACACTGCCGTACTCGGCGGCGCGGCACGGCGAGTTCACGCAGCAGCTCATGACGCGCCTGCAGCTGCCGGCGGCGGTGGCGGCGGATGGCCCGGCAGAGACGTCGTCTCCGTCGGTGTCGCCCGGCCGCGAGGCCGGGCGACTGCGCGGCGGCGGCGGCGGCGGCGGTGACAGCGCCCTGGGCGGCACGAGCATGCTGCGGCGGGGCAGCGGGAGTGGGACGGATACCTCGCGGGGGCGAGGGCGTTGGACGGGGCGCGGCGACACGCAGGGCGGCGGCGATGAGGTGAGTGACGGCACGGTGGCTCTGGTGACTGAACCGACCCGTGGGTCACTCTAATTTAGAGTAATTGACTGCTGTTTCTGCTGGTGTTGCTGTTGCTTCTGTCGCCGCAGCCCCCGCACCGGGTTTCCTTCACCGGCGTAGGAGACGCATTCCAGCGGCTGCAACATCAGCAAGACGAGGAGGAGCGGGAGGAGCTGGCGGCGGCGGGGCCGCTGCCGGGGCAGCCGCAGCTGCCGTGGCCCTGGAGCCGACTGCTCGACGGCGGCGCCGCCGCCGGCTCGGACGATGAGGAGGAGCCTGTACGATACCCGCGGACGTTGTACGGCGGCGGTGGGACCGGAACCGGCAGCCTGGGCGCCAGCCTCGGCGGCGGCGTCGGCGACCCGTCGTCGGGGTCTGCCGTACGGGAGAGCGCGAACGGCATGTCGAACGCGCCGGCGCCACCGCCGGCGGGCGCGCCGGCGTCGTACACCTCCCGCCGCTTCACGATGCGGCAGCGGTCGTCCATCAACCGCCATGCGGCGCTGCAGCTGCAGCAGCAGCAACAGCAGTGGTTGGTGCAGCAGCAGTGGGTTCAGGAATACCAACAGCAGCAACAGCAGGGCCTGGATCAACAACAGCAGACAGGGCTGCTGGGGAGTTTGGGGTCGAGCGGCTTGGCGGCGGCGGCGGCGGCGGCGGACGACGGCGCGGCGGCGATGACGACGGGGCTCGCCGACATGGGGGGCCCCCCTCCAATGCTGGTGCGTGAATGGGGAAATGGGGTGCTGTTGTGGTTGACGCGGTTGCAAGGAGGGCTCATGTGGGCGGATTGTGCTAGATAACGGTGGCCGCGCGTGGCTGTCGTACGATGCAGCATACGGCTGTCGTACTGTACGTCAAGGTTCGCGCGTGGCGGTACCTGTAAGTGTATGTGTGTGTTTTGCTGGAAGACACCTTGTTCCGCCACCCCTTGTGGTTCTTTGCGCTGCTGTCCCCCACACGCAGAGCCAGCTGCTGGCGTTGCAGCTGGAGATGGTGCGGTACGAACTACGACAAGCCGTACAGGCGGTGAGCGAAACGCGAGCGGGGCGAGACAAGGCAGACGCCCGCCCTTGGACAAAACCGGACGGACGGCGGGGTACCGTAGTTGGTCTTGGATGAACCGTTTTAGGGTTTTAGGGTTTTAGGGTGAACCCCGCAAACGGATCACCGGGCCGGCGGCGATTTGTTGCAGGGCAGGGCGTAGGTGGAAACCGTGGATGCCGCGATTTTGTGCTCTTGTCCGTTTCCCCGCTTGTTTGCCCCATGCCGCTGCCCATCACCTCAACCACCCCCCCGCCCGGGGACCGCAGTCCCACGACAACATCACCTACAAGATCGACCGCCTCCGAAGCGACGTCACGGAACAGGTCGTACAGCTGCGCTTCGATTTGGCGGGAAAAATCGAGGCGCTGCAGGAGGCACTGGCCGCCGCGGCGACGGGGGGCAGCAGCGGCGGCTCCAACCGCGATCACGGCGGCGCCTCGCCCTCCCGCAACCAACAGCAGCAGCAGCAACAGCAGCAACAGCAGCAGCAACAACAGCAGCAACAGCAGCAGCAACAGCAGCTGGCGGCGGCGCTCTCGAGCTCTTTGGCGGCGAGTCTCCAAGAAGCGGTGAACCGGGCCGTGGCGCAGCTGCAAGCCACGGTGACGGCGGCGGGGGCAGGCGTCGGCGTCGGCGTCGGCGTCGGGGTGAAGCCGGCGCCGCCGGCGCCGCCGGCGGCGGCCGCCGCCGCCGTAGGCCCAGGCCCGCTGCCGAAGGGCCACCAGGGCGCAGTCGCTTTGCTGGCGGCGGCGGCGGCGGCACAGCAACAGCAGCAGCAACTGGGACATCACCACAACCCGCACCCGCCGGTGCAGCCCGGTGGCCACGCGCGGGCAGCGGGCGGCGGCGGCGGCGGCGGTAATGCCGTGCAGGCGCCTCACACGCCGCATCTGGCGCAGGGAGCGGACATGATGTCCCCCGTGGCGCGCGCCGGCGCCGCAGCCTGGTCCGGAGACGGCGGCGGCGCGGCGGCGCTGGGGCACGGCGGCGGCGCCAAGTCGCGCACCAGTCACGCGGGCGTGGCGAACGGGGGGAGAGGCGGTGGCGGCGGAGCCGCTGCCGCCGCCGCCGTGCCGTCGACGTGGCCGGGGCCGTTGGCCATGTTCGACGCGGCAGCGGCGGCGGAGGAGGACGACGACGGCGGTGGCGGCGGCGGCGGCATGGACGGTCGCGTGATGTCTCCGACGTCGCTGCTTGCCTCCGTCAACAGCCCCGCCACCGCCCAGGCGGCGCTGCTGCTGGCGGGCCGTACACGGCAGTACATGCAGGGACAACAAGCCGCTGCTGGCGCTGGCGCTGGCGGCGGCGCTGGGTCATCGCAGAAGGAGCGCAACGGCGGCGTCAATGGGCCCGGCGGCGGTAAGGGCACACTGCCGCCGCTGGCGGGGATGCCGCCGTCGTACGCGCCCAGCGCCGCCGCCAAGCTGGTCGAGCGGACGGAGGCGCAGCCCGTGCGTAAGGCCCAACAGCAGCAGCTGCTGATGCAGCACCACCAGTACGCCTGATAATAAAGAGACAGCAGCGCGGTAATGAGCAAAAGGAGGAGCTTGGCAGGTGACCAATGCTGCTGCTTGGACGCAACTGAGCTTTGTTTTGCTGTGTGGAGGAGATGCATTCTCTGTGGTGGTGCTGCAGTGGGTACTTAAGGGGAAAGTGGGTGTGCTGTGGTGGGCAAGGCTGGAAGAATGGCTGCCGGCCGACGCTGTGGCCCCCATTGTGTATTTTTGTTTCCGCTGCTGCAACCTTCAAGCTGCAAGCAGGGGGGGAGGGTCAGAGCCGCCGCGGCGTCCGTGACGCGACACGCCGCGGCGGCAGTCGACGTGTTGGTTGTGTGTATAGCGTGTACAGCAGGAGGGCCGTCCTGGGATCTCCAGGACGACTGGGGACTGGATTGGATTGGATAGGCAGCAGGACTGGGGGCGCCGGGTGTGCTGGGGGCTGGGCGCGGTCTGTGTCTTGACGGGCCCATGGACCACAGCCCATGGCGTGGCTGGACCTCGGGACCTCGGGACGCGGGCAAAAGCCCCGAGGAGGAGCTGACTGGAGTGGGTTTTCGTGCTGTGTTTGCTCACTGTGTTTGCGCACTGTGTGTGCGTCTCTGTCTTGCTCTTTCTCTCTCTATCTATCTCTCTATCTTGCTCTCTCTATCTCTGTCTCTCTCGCGCGCGCTCACTCTGGCGCTCTGGGGGAGGGGCCTCTGGCCTGCCCTTCACCCGTCGTGTCGTATTCTCTTCCCCGATCCCGCGTCCGACTCCGTATCCCGCGTTCCGTGTTCCGTTCCGCGTTGTTCCGTGAGCAAGAGTAAGCGAGCGAGCGAGAGCGGGTTTTGCCCGCGCGCGCGTGCGATGCGTGTACGTGCGTCTTTATTTGGCCTCGTCTGAACCACCGTAGGCCCCGACCATTCCTCTGTGAAACTAGCCAGTCAAACTACAGTACAAAGCCCACATCTTGGGACCTCCTTTTTTTCGGTCATGAATCATGACTGCCTCTGTTGCGTTTGTGGTTTTCTTTTGTAGCCCGCTGTCCGACTGCGGCGGGCGGTCGTGCGGCGTCCGTTCTCTTGCCCACAACCATGATGTGATGCATTCCAGTACAGTACAGTACAGCTGTATGAATTGGGGCCGGCGGCAAAAATCATCGCGGCCGCCCCGGCCGGAGGGGCGGCTCGCCGCGCGGCTCCTCTGTACATACCGGTAAAGGGGGGGAGGTCGGGGGCTTCGTGTGGCGTGAGGGGCTGACGACGGGGCTTCGATGGCTTCGATGGGGCACGCCGCGACGTGAGGCTGAGTACGTCTTGTGTGTGTTTGTGTCTGGTCCCTCTGAGACCCTCAGATGCCCCTTTGCCCCCGTCGTTTCAGCCCCTTCGTCCGCTTTTGTTCGTTTCTTTGTGCGTTTGGAGGGGGATGATGCTTGCTTGCATGCATGCATGCAGGAGACGCGTCTTTTGTTGTCCTGGCATGTGTTTTTTTCTGTGTGGCGGGTTGGCAGGCAGGCAGGCAGGCAGGCCGCGGTCTGCGGCTGGGAGATGACGACGCCGGTAGTAGGAAGGACTTTTTGTGTGGGGGCCAAGGTTTTATCGAGAGCCGGCGGCTGATGAGTCCGCGGTTGGGCGGGATGACTAAAGCCAGGCCGCGTTCGTTCGAACGGGATGACTGCTCATGACTAAGCAGTAAAGCTCATGGTTGTGCGGTTTCGATTTCTGTTGCAGTGTCCGCGGGGCCAAAGTCGCATTTCCTTTCCATTGGGTGATGAGCAACTCGAGGGACATCGTCGGACCGTTACCAAACCCCCTACCCCCAATCGCGCAGCCTCTTCTGCGGCACCCCGGGGCCATGCTCCATGAACCATGATGCCAAGACTGGTCTTCGGCCACGACAGTGTCGTACAGTGTAGGTTGAACAATGCCGTACAGTGTAGGTTGAACAATGTCGTACAGTGCAGGTTGAACAGTGTCGGGTGCGGCGTGCACCAACAAAGTGGCATAATCAACCCTCGGGGAAGGTCCATCGTAAACCAGTAGGTCCACTGCTCTAAACCTGCTGTAAACCGATTCATACACGGTATGCGAACATGCCACATGCGTCTCACATGACCGTACCGGAACCCAACGCCGGCTACATGCAGCCTTTTGGATAGCCGCCAGTGGGCCGACACCATGAACGCACGGTGTCGGCCATGCGGTGATCCAATGCAGTGCCGGCGTTGCGGGCCCACAGCACGCCGTCGTGGCTTTCGCATGCAACTCCCCCTCCTTCATTTTGGACCACTAGGCTTCACAGCCCGCTGCTTCCAGAATCCAGACGCAGGCTAAGGTTCTGGTGCGCAGGCCACGAAGGCGCTATAGATAGACCTGTCCGCAGCCCGCCAAGCCTTGTTACCTTCCCCCCCTCCGTTACCACCAGGGAGGCTGGTGGAAACGGAACCAGGGAGGCTGGTGGAAACGGAGAGACAATCCCCTGCGCAGTCCCAACCCCATCGCGGGGGTTGGCTGCTCGACTGGCCCGGATAGCTGCCTGTGGCCAGGTGTGGCACGAACCTGTGCCGAAACCTGTGCTGAGATGCTCAGGGTGGCCACTACGCCTGTGTAAGATTTACTGCAGTTACACGGCCCCAGCATGTTACAGCCACGGCTCTGGAAGCCCTCTGCGCCCAGGACGGTGCGAAACAATCTGCGCCGACTCCTTGGCCAGGATTTGATATGTTTCTCTCCTAGCTAGTGTTAAAAAATTGAAAATATTCGGCGGTAGATCTAAAAGCAAGCACGAGGAACCTGAAGAACCGGAACTCCGACTCTGTTCGTGGAGATGTGTTATCATAAAACGTTGTTAGCATGAGCAGTGCGCGTATATGTAAGCAAACAAAGAAATTTCGTTATGGCCGCTTTGACAACCTTTACCCCATTACCCGGCCCACAAGTGTACTACAAGGCCCTCGCTCAAGATCTTGCCCCTTCCATGCAGCCCAAGGACCAACATTGATGTTGTCCTTGACATCCCGTATGGTCGTAGTCTGAACTGTCTGGATATGCGTGGACTGAGCTACCGGGGAGCGGCTCTTTAGCAGGATGCTGGTGGGGAGGTGCCTGAACGCCCACTCGACGTTACCCGCATGTAGATCAAAGGGTTGCCCACAACGCTGCTGCGCGGTTATTAGCTCGACTGGCCATCAGCAGGCCCAGGTGGCCCAGGCAGCCGCCCGGACAAGTGCAACAAGCGAGGTGCGCAAGCTGACTTATCCAGAAGGGACTTGGGTGGTGCTGATATGCAGCGCGAATCTGATTTCATTTTGACTTTCAGCAGGTCTGCCAAACGGGAATTGCAGCGCCTGTCGCGGGTCACCTGTCGGGGCTTTTGCAGCTGCGCGACGGGCCGCAAACAACGCTCTCGCTTCAGGCTCAGTTGAATGATCGGCTTACGCGCTGCACGTCATGGGAGGAGCTCGCCGCGCTGCTGGATGCGAACCTAGACATTTTAGACTTTGTGAACATCAGCACAGCCTGGACGAGGCTTGCGACGATTTTCAGATCCTCGGGGCGGCACAGGAGCGATGGCCAGCCAGCGCCCGCGGCGCCTCCCGTGCGGGAACCGGCGTTCCGGCGCTTCCTCGCGTTGCTCATCGACGTCACCTCACAGCAGCTGCGCGCCTTCGGCGTCCAAGCGCTCGCGAACGTCATGTGGGCCCTCAGCAACGCTGATTGGCACCTGGAGCAGCACGAGCCGGCCGTGGGCAAGCTGATGCAC
Organism: Pleodorina starrii; assembly: GCA_030267565.1. Lineage (NCBI taxonomy): Eukaryota > Viridiplantae > Chlorophyta > Chlorophyceae > Chlamydomonadales > Volvocaceae > Pleodorina > Pleodorina starrii. The sequence goes on along the minus strand of BRXU01000022.1, from coordinate 729,142 downwards.
GAGTGGTGTGCCAGCGTCCATGAGCGCCTGCCCGACCTGTGCGCGCCGGACGTCTCCAACATCTCCACCGCCATCGGCCGCCTGGACCACCGCTGGCGGCCGGAGTTCGTCGTGGAGTTTTATCGCTCGGTGCTGCAGCGGGAGGAGCTCCTGGCGCACCTGGACCTAACCACCCTCAACAACCTGCTGTACGGCATGTCGCGCGCGCGGCGCCGGCGTTTGACCCACATCGGCCCCGCCGCACGCCGCCTCCTGGGGCAGTGCGTCGACCGCTTGCTGGAACGCCCCGATCGCGAAGCCACCGGCCTGGTGCCCTGGCGCGCCGCGCAGCTGCTGTACAATTGCCACAAGGTGAAGCTGCGCGTGCGACCTAATTCATACGCCGTGCTCATGCCGCTGGTGGCGGCGGTGTACACGGCCGAGCCCAACCCGATGGACCGCTGGTCGATTGGCTTCCTCACCGCCTTCGTCGACGCGCATCGCAACGTGCACCCCGCCGTGCGCCCCGACCTGCGGCCGCTGTACGCCTACGTGGAGCGGCGACTGCCGGAGGCCTCTACCAGCCAGATGGCCATGCTGGCACACGCGTTCCGGGAGCTGGGCTGCCCGCCACCGGCGCCGTTCTGGGGGCAGCTGTTCTCGCGATACCTCGTGGAGCAGGCGGCGGCCGCGGCGGCGGCGGCGGCGGCTTCGCCGCCGCCGCCGCTGCCGCCGCAGCGGCAGCTGCCTTCGGAGCTGGCGGACGGGCGGGCCGTGCAGCAGCAACAGCAGCCGAATGGTGAGTCATTGCAGGTCCTATCGCCGCCGCCGGCGCAAACGCGAGCCGCGCTGCATCAGCAGCAGCAACAGCAGTACCAGCATCCGCTCCTGCGGCGGCAGCAGCAGCTTCAGGCGCAGGTGCAGCACCACCAGCAACAGGCGGCGCTGGCGCTGCAGCTGCAACGGGCAGACCGGGTGGCGTGGGGCGAACTGCCGCACGCGAACGGCCACCCGCCCGAGCCGCACCGGACGCCGCAGGCGCACCGGGCGCCGCACGTCGTGCAGCCGCCGCCGCCGCCGCAACAGTCCCAGCAGCAGCCGCCACAGCCACAGCCACAGCAGTCGAGACAGCTGCCGCACGCCCTGCAGCAACCCCGGCGGCCGCCGCATCCGCCAAGCGTTGAAGAGGAGCCCGAATCGAGGCAGGCGACGCAGCCATCACCTCAGCCACCACCGCCGCTGGCTGTCGGCCCGCCACCGGACCCGACGGTCGCATCTTCGTTGCAGCAGCCACAGGCGGAGCAGCAGCAGCAGAAACAGTCGCCCTCGGAGCAGTTGCAGCCCCCACAGCCGTGGCCGCAGCAGCCTCTATTGCAGCAGCAGCAGCAGGCGCCGCACCCTCATCCCCACGCCCGCCCCAACCCGCACTTGCACGCGCACCCACATTCGCACCCTCAGACCGCTCGCGCTGCGCAGCAGCAACAGCAACAGCAGCCAGATCTCGCGTCGCTGGTGCCGCGGCTCGCGGTGGCGATGGCTCGCACTGCCGAACGCGATCACAGCCGCGGCGGCGGCGGCGCAGGCGACGCCGGCGACGACGACGATCTTGATGAGCCACGCACGCTGCATTATGTGTGCTGGCAGGCCGCAAAGGCCGGCATCCTGCCGCCGCGCGTTTTCCTGCGCTTGTACGTGGAGCGCGTGCCGCAGTGGCTGGTGCGCTGCGCGGACGACACCCAGGTGGCGCAGGCGGTGGAGACGCTGAAGCTGCTGCGGTGGGTGCCGCGGCGGGATCTGCGGGAGATGCTGTGCACGACGTTGGAGCGCCGCGCGGCGACGTCGCGGCTGCCCATGCGCTCGCTGCTGCGGTGGGTGCGGCAGCAGCGGTAGCTGCTGCGCTGCCGGGCTGGGCCGGGCCGGGCTGGGTGCTTTTTAGGTGCGGTGGCTGGTGGTGGTGTTGCTGTTGACGGTGGTGGTGGTGTTGGCGTCGCTTGCTGGTGGGGTTGGCGCCGTCGGTGGTAGGCGGTGCTCTTGCAGGTGTTGGCTGTTTCGTTGATCGATTATCCAATAGACCAATCGTATGAAAAGAAGCTTGCGCGGGTGCTTTGCGGTTTCCAGGCTGCAGACAGCGCTCCAGCCGACGCGGGAAGGGAGGGGGAGGGGTAATTGACAGCCCTGGGGCGAGGAGCCGGACCAAGACGGTGAACTGAACGGGTGGCGCCAAAGTGGCTGTGCGCGTGTAGGTGCCGCATCCAGGCCCATGCCGCTTGCCCTGTGCGGGGCGGGAGCGGCGTCCCGGCGGATGGCCAGAGGATGGGGGTGCGGCATCTGCGTGCAGCAACACATCGGTGGTCCTGCGCCCTCCGGCGACGCGGTTGGGGCTCTGCTGCGGCATGGCATGCAGGGGTGTGGCTGGGCTCAGGCCGAAGCGGCCGAGCGGGCACAAGCACAGGTAGCAAGGCTCGCCGCGCAGGTCGCAGCGCGGGGCTTCCTGGGTTGCTGCAACTGTGCGTCTGTGCCGCTGGTGCTGCCGTCCCACGTGCCGTTGTTGCCCTTGTTGGGGCCGCGCCGCCATGGGGCCGTTCTGCGCGACCTGTGTTACGTGATCGACGCGAACCCGCGGCGCTCAAGGATCTGCGTTGCTTGTGGCGCTCGGGCGCATGCCGAGCTGCGCCAATGCACGTCGCCGTCGCGCGCAGCCTACGCCGAAGGAAGGGAGTTAAGGAGGAGGAGGAGGTAGAGCAGAGAGCCCGGTGTTCCCTGCTGCAGGCGGCGGCCGTGGTCTCACGGACGACAGCATTCCAGCGGCTTGAACGACGGAGCTGGTTGCGGTGTGTCGGAGTGGGGAGGGGGCTCTGTTGCTTCCAGATTCATGGCAGCGCGGCGCGGGGGCGTTGTGTGGTCGCGTGCGGCGAACGAGGCGGGGTTGCGGTTGGTGTGGGGGCTTTTGCGACAAGAGAAGAGAGACACTCTTAAGGGTATGGCACAGCAGGTGTGCATCGCTGAGCGCAAGTGAGCGCCGCTGTTGTTGTTGTGTTCCGCAGGTCAGGCATTTTGTTTGGAGCCGTTTGGGCGAACAGGAGCGTCAGATTGTGGGGCGGGCGGGCGGGCGGGGCCTAGTGGGCAGAGTACTCGTGAGAGCAGAGGGCTAGAGGCACAACGAGTGCGCCATGCAAAAGCGGCGGCCTGTAGCAGCGGAGGCGCGGGCGGAGCGAGGGGGAGCGTAGCAGCGGGGGAAACTCCGACGGGGGAAATGCCGCGCATTTTGATTACAGGCCTCTCAACTCGTCTTGCTTAGCTAGGCGGCGTGTAGCGCGGATACGGTAGCTTCTTGCTTGTGAACCCAGTAACCCAGGCCTCGAGTTAGCTGGTTCTTTGCAGCGTAGCGAATAGACGAGAGGTCCGTGCTTTGTTGGTTTGGAGGGAGGGCCCGGGGGATGGGCACATGCTACGTGCCACATTACTTGTGGCGCCGATCGCGCAGCGCTGCGTTGACCGGGTTGCCTGCGTGGACGCGTGTGTTAAGGTTTCGGAGCGGAAGACAGGGGCGCAGGCTAGCTGGCGCCGCCGCGCGCGCATCGGGGTTGGAGTCCCCAACAATCTCCCTCCTCAGCGGAATGACCGCAGTGGCGTCCTGCATCCGGTAGACCGAAGGACTGAAGGACATCGCAGCCACTCGTGTGTGTAACATTAGTCAAGGGACACGCAAGTTCCGCGTAAGAGTGGATGCGTCCTCAAGAGCCGCGGGGGGCCGTGGACGCTTCAGCGACACAAGTCCGGTCCAAACAGACAAAGCACAGGCCACAGCGTGGTCCCCCTGATCCCTTGCCCCCAAGGAAACCGCCTTCCCACACCCCAGAAACTGGTTCAGGACACCTCTGCAAACACGACTCAATTGGAGCACAAGGCACAACCCGGGCACAGGCGCTTTCTCGCAGCGCCTTTCCGCCCCTGAACCAATTCCTGGTGGTCATCCCCAGAGCCGGAAGAACCCCCCGCGCCCTTTGTTCGGAAATGGTTGGTAAAGATGGACGCCCTTGCGCAAACACGACGTGCTCTCTCCATACTCCTGCCGCCATTCCCTGCCCAAAGTCAATCCTCCGCAAGCGCCGCAAGAATTCTGCCCTCGCGAACGTCATCTCCCCGCGAATCCGACACATGCCGGCCCTGTACCCCCACACTCCCACCACGTACGGCGAGTTGGCGACGAAGGACAAAAACGCACACACAGCCCCCCTGCCTCGGCCGCTGCCCGGTTCCTTGGCGCTGCCCGCGTCCCACACTCGTCACCCCACGAACCCGCATCCGGGCGACATGCGCGTCCCCCCGCTCGATGCGACAGTTCAGTGCCATGCGGCCATTCAGCAGGGCCTTACTCGCCCGGATTGCTTTGGGGCCACAGGCGACAGGCCCACAGCCTCCCTGGACTGGCCACGGCCCGTCCTCCCCTGGACTATCTATCTACCCTGCGCCCGGCCCCGCTATTTCCCCTGCGATGATGCCGCTGCCGCGGCCGCTGCCGCCTGCTGCTCCATTTGCGAGAAGAACTCCTGGAACCGCATCCCAACGCGCGCCGTGACGTGCATGAACTTCTCACAGCACTTGGCCACGCACTGCGGGGGACGTTGGGGTGAAGTGGGTTTTGGGGTAGCAGGGGGACGGGTATTGGGGTGAGGTGGCAGGGTTGAGGGGTGTATCGGAATGGGTCTCTCGTCGTTGGGTCATGTGGCTTGGAAAGGGGGTGTTTGTTGCAGCCTCGTAACGCAACGCTGGGGACGAGGTATCGGCAGCGGAATGGGGGCAAGGAGCAGACGCGTGTTGAAGTGCCAGGGGAATGCGGGCCGCGGCGGCGGGAGGGTTGCCCACGCCCACCTGCTCCTCCTTGCCCGTCAGCGCCTTGCTGCGCATATCCTCAACGCACTCCTTAAAACACCGCTCGACCAGTCGGTTGTACATTTTGAGGCTGCACAAATTTGAGTTTAAGAGTGACCCATGTCCAACGACAGCGCGCAGCTCTGGGATTAGCGTGCTGCGTGGCCGCCTCATCAGCGGAACGCACCTGTCGCGGACTTGCATCTGCTCCAACGCCGCTCCAAGCGCCATTTTGGCGTCATCTGGGAGATCTTGAACGGAGTCTAGAGGGAAGTTCATGTTGAAGACAAAGTCGAAAGCTAATCCCGAACGCCGACAGGCGCCGTCTTAGCGTTCCAGCGTCGGATGGTTTAATCGAGACTAGATGTTGCAGGGGATTCGTGCCGGAGACCGTATACCGCTGTGTTGCCGAGGCTGCGCGTGACGAGCGAAATGAAAAAAGTACGGCGTCAGGCGTCTCCCTTTGGCGCGCGGTTTTGGCTGTAGTTCTGATCGTTTCCTCAAGATCGAAAGCAGTGAGTTCTCAAGAGTCAGCCATGAAGATCGTGCAAGAAGCTATGCAGACGCTGCGCGTCTTGGTAAACCATGGAATCGCGCTAACCGGCTTGACCGAGACCCAGCTTGTGCAGCTGGCAGTGGCAGCAGTGGTTGCTATTGGACTCGTGTATTTGCTGATGGACGTGATCCGCACGCTGCTCATTCCCTCCATCAAGGTGGAGCTGACCGACGGTGAGCGCGCGGGGTAGGGCACATGGACCAAAGCGAGGGCCACCGCACCAACGAGTCTTGCGGTGTTGTGCAGCCGAAGCGAACGACATCATCGACGCTGCAAAGTACAGCCCTGGACAGCCGGTCGACAAGGACGTGGTGCCATGCTACGATCCCAGCACGATGCAGCTGCTGGGCCACCTCCCTGCCATGTCAGCCTCAGAGGTGCGGACCTCCTGTCTTCAATCCTCGCCTTTCACAGCGACAGGTCTCACCGGAGCCACCAGCTCGGGTGGCGAAGCTTCCCGCGGCGCCGCGCCGCGCCGATGTAACGGCTGCACGGCCGGGCGAGATGGGGGTGGTGCTCGCGGGCGCTGCAGGGCTCCTGCCGGCACGGCAGCGCCGCAGCGCGCGAGCCTTCCTCACATCCTCACAGCTTCTTTGCCACACTTGAATCTATGCACCCCGGTGGTTTTGGAGCTGGTCGGCTGTCCCCCAACCGGCACCGATGACGCACCTCACTCTCAACCCCCCAAACCCACCCCTCCAGGGGCTCCTTCCGCCGACCTGCCTTCCTTCCTTCCTTCCTTCCTGACCCCCCCGCCCCTCGCCTCACGCCGCAGGTCCGAGCGCGCATCGCCCGCGCCAAGGAGGCCTCCAAGGTGGGTGGGTGGGAGGGTGGATGGATGGGTGGATGGGTGGGTGGGCGGGCACGACCCCCGGGTCGATCCGGTTTGGTTCGGCCGCCGCCGCCGCCACCGCTGCACCCACCCCACCCCAACCCACTCCACCCACACCCGCCAACACCTGGGTCGCGCCTCTCTCTCTTTCCCTCCCTTCCACCCTGAATCGGACGAACGGAAAACCGACTGCCCCGCGCTCCCCTCTTCTCCCCTCCCCTCCACCGGGGGATGTCACTGAAACGGGCGGGTGGGCACGAGCAGGTTTGGCGGCGCTCCAGCTTCGCCCAGCGCCGCAAGTTGCTGCGCATCCTGCTCAAGTTTATCATCGAAAACATCGACACCATTTGCAGGTGCGGCAGGGGCGGGGGGGGAGGGGCGGGCGGCGTTTGGACGGGGCCGGTTTGCGTGCCCGGCGGCGTTCAAAGGGGGCAGAGTCCAAAGGCCTGCGGAACGGAACGGAATGGCGGGGGGGCGATGACGATGGCTCGGGAGCGCAAGCGGCGTTGATGTCGGCGTTGGACTTGGCGTTTCGGGGGACGGGGCCGCCGGGGCGGGCAGGCGAGTGGGGGCCCCGCTGCCTTTGCGCAACCGGTGCGCAAAAGGAAGGGGGTCGGAGTCGCGGCGAGGGGGATAATAAGAACAGCCCGGGAGGAGTGGGGGCGCCGGGTCGGAGATCTGGGCGGGGTCGGGCCTTGCCTGGGCGGGGTCGGGTTGGGGCGGGGTCGGGGTCCGTTCCTTCGCTGCGGTATATCTTCTTTCTTAACACCCAAATCAAACCCAACCCAACCTGCCTGCAGGGTGTCTGCCCGCGATTCGGGCAAGCCGCTGCTCGACGCGATCGTGGGTGAGGTGGTGGTGACCTGCGAGAAGATCCACTGGCTGTGCAAGGAGGGGGAGAGGCACCTGCGCCCGGAGCGCCGCTCGTCAGGAAAAATGGTACGACAGTGTACGAAAACGGCGTGGGTATGAGTCCGATGCATTGCGGCGTGGACTCGGGGAAGTCACGGCGGGGTGGGAGGGGGGAGGACCCCGGGCGGGATGGGGAGCACAGGAGCCGTGGGGTGGTGGGCGGCGGAAGGGGCGAGGGGGGCTGGATGGTGGGGTTGGTGGCTGGGTGCCGTGTGGGTCCGGGCCGCCCTGCAAGAGCCCTCCGGTGCGGTGGTACGATGCCTGCCTGCCCGCCTGGTTACCCGCCCGCCTGCCTGCCTGCCTGCCTGGGTACCCGCAGATACGATTCCGCGGCCAGCACCCGTCCCCCCGATTTTTTAATCCCCTTCCCTCTCTCTCCCTTCCCCTCCCCTCCCGCCCATGTTTCAGCCCCATCCCCCTTTGCTGCCCCTCACTCGCTTGCCTGCCCCCTCAACACACCCCACAACACGCGCCCTCCCTCGAACCTGCACCCCCCCACACACGCACAGGCCTTCTACAAGGCGGCCCGGGTCGAGTATGTCCCGGTCGGCGTGGTGAGTACGGTACTCGGCCGGCGGCCCGGCGCTGGGGTACGGGGGGGGGGCGCCTGGGGGACAGGGGGGCTGGTCGGGAACGGGGATGGGCTGTGTGTGCGTGCGTGTGTGTGTGCCTGTGCGTTCTCGTGACGGCACTACGGCCATTTTCCCCTCCGCCCCTCCGCCGCGGTCTCCTGTCAAGGGCCCTCCTCGGACTTTGCCTGAGGCCTGAGGGCGTCCGTCTGTGCGTCTGTCCGGGGTTTGGTTTTAGGGTTATGGGCTGGGTGGCAGTGGGCCCTGCCCACACACCGCACCCCCATCCCCACCCCCACCCCACCGACGCCACCGCCTGAACCGAACCGAACCCAACTTGGCCCCAACTACCGGAGACCTGTCTGTGCACACACACCGCCATCGCCACCGCCGCTCACTAACCCCCAAACTAACTTCCTTCCTTCCTCCCAGCTCGCCGCTTTGCGCTGTCATACGCTACCTCCCGCTCCCCCTCTCACTCACCAACACCCCCCTCCCAACCCGCAACCCCCCGCTGCCCCCCCCGCTGCTGCCAGGTTGGCGCCATCGTGCCCTGGAACTACCCCTTCCACAATGTGCTCAACCCACTCACCGCGGCGCTCTTCGCGGGGAACGCACTCGTCATCAAGGTGGGGTGAGCATCGTGTGTGTGTGGGGGGGGAGTGTGTGGGGCGCTGAGGAGGGCGACCCAGCCGCCATGTCGCCCACGTCCATCGCCGCCTCCCAATGTCCCGCCCCCCTCCCCCCGGGCGGCCCCTCCCAGCGTTCCGCACCTCGCCACCGCCTCCCTGCCCCTTTCCGATTGCTCTGCCCTACCCCGCCTTCCCCGCCTTCCCTGCTTCCTTCGCCTTCCCCCTGCCGCCCATGGCGGTGCCCGCCCACCAAACACACCGCCCCCGCACCCCCCTCCCCTCCTGTCCCCCGCCCCCGCCCACCATCCCCCCTTCCGGGCCCCGCCCCGAACATTTTTTTGTTCCCCCGCCTCCCCCTCTCCTCTCAAAAGGTTTCGGAGCACGCCTCCTGGTCCACCGGCTACTACGGCCGCATGATCTCGGCCGCTCTGGAGGCGGCGGGCGCCCCGGCCGACCTGGTGCAGATTGTGACGGGCTACGGGGAGGCGGGCAATGCGCTGGTGACGGGGGGAGTGGACAAGGTCATATTCGTGGGCTCCACGCAGGTGGGGAGCTGGGGGGGAGGGGGCAGGAGGGGAGGGGTGACGTGGGGGGGGGACTTGGGGAGTGAGGGGAGAGGGGGAGGGGCGTGTGGGTGTGTGGAGGGAGGATGGGTGTGGGGGTTATGAAGGGGCGGGAGGGGGAGGGTTTGGGGGGTGGGGGAGGTTTACGGCAGCGAGTGGGTTGGGCTGGGGGGGCTGAGGGCTCTAGACGGGTGGCTCGTAGGCTGGCCGTCTTGGGTGGTGCTGTGCCGCGTGATACAGGCAGGTGTGTCTGCAGCGCCTCCCTCTCTCCCTCGCTCCCTCGCTCTTAAGCCCACCACAGAACCAGCCCAGCGGAGCGCTGCGCACGTCCGTCCTCCGCAGTGGCTGTTTGTTCGCATGGGTTGAGCCCCCCAGCCCTCCCGCAGCCCCCCGCCCTCCGGGAAACGCGCTCGGCTGCAGTGACCCGCCTGTGGACTCTGCCCCACCCACCCACACGTCCACCCGCCAACCCCCCCTCCCCGTGCCATGGCCGCATTCCACTCTCAACCCCCTCAACGCCCCAGACTCGCGTCGTCTTCACTCCCTCCGCCTCCCTCTCCGCCTCCCTCTCCGCCTCTCTCTGCCTCCCTCTCCCTCCCTTCCTCTCCCTTCCTCTCTCTTCCTCTCCCGCCCTGGTCAGGTGGGCAAGCTGGTGATGCGCGCCGCGGCTGAGACGCTGACCCCCGTGGTTTTGGAGCTGGGCGGGAAGGACGCCTTCATCGTGGCGGAGGACGCGGACCTGAAGCAGGTGAGCCAGCTGGGAGCTGGTGGTGGTGGTTACCCGTTAACCCCTCGACCCTATCGTTGGACTGTTGTATCTAACCCCCCCTCCCTGCCTCCCTGTCCCCCCTCCTGTCCTCCCGGCCTTCTTTCGTTACTTTTACCGTTCACGGGCTCCGGCCTAGACGTGGATAACCCTCCTCCCCCACCCACATGTACACATACACACACACACCCTACCCCGCTCCTCTACCCCCCCCCCCCCCCAGGTAGTCCAGATCGCCCTCAAGGCGGCCTACCTCAACTGCGGCCAGAACTGCGCGGGCGGAGAGCGCTTCTTTGTGCACGACAAGGTGTACGACAAGTTCCTCGACACGGTACGGCGGTACGAGCACGCTTTCCGGCGCGGGGTGCCCGGGGGGGGTGACCCGGCTCGCCGCCCGCCCCGACCCCGCCCGCCCCTTGCCCCTCGCCGCAGCTTTGCTGCAACCTTGCGCCTCTCCCTCTCTTCCTCTCCCTCCCCAGCCCTTCCTCCACCTCCGCCTCCACCTCCGCCTCCACCTCCGCCTCTCCCCCCTCCCTGCCTTCTCGGCAACCCCCCCCCTGCAGATCGCCCCGCTGATCCGCAACCTGCGTCAGGGCAACCCTCTGGGACCCCAACCGGTGGACTGCGGGGCCATGTGCATGCCGGGTGGGTGCGGGGTGGGGTGGGGTGGGGGGCGAGCTTGGGAGCGTTGCCGTTTGGATTGTGTTTTTCGTTGTTGTTGGTGGTGGTAGTGGTGGTAGTGGGCGGTGGTGGGGGTGGGGGTGGTGGGCTGTGAGCTCTGTGAGGAGTTCGGTGTACACGCGGGTGTGGTGCGACGCGGCGCGAGGGTGTCGGCCGGGTGGCGACTCGAGGCCCAGCCGAGCTGGGGCTGTGTGTCCGTGTCAGTGTATGTGTGTGTGTTTGGAAGGGGGGTGTATGGGGGGTTTTGTTCGCAGGCTCACGTCCCGGCGCCTCGGAGTCCTCCGCTGCATGATATGTCTGCCTGTGTGCCAGCTGCCGGCCGCCGGACGCCGTGCCCCCCCTGGCCCCCTGGCCTGGCCGTGCCCAGAGCCGCGCGTCGCTGTCGTTGCCTCCGCCCGCCCGCGCCCCCTCCCGGCTGCCCCACCCACCCACCCGCCCCGTCCCCGGACTTCGGCCTATACCCCCGTGGATAACCTACCCATCCATCACCCACCCTCCTACCCACCCACCCACCCCGTCCCCGCAGGTCTTGCTGAGAAGGTCCACGGGCTGGTTGAGGATGCGGTGGCTAGGGGGGCTCGGCTGCTGGCGGGAGGCAGGCTGCGGTCCGCGGCGGAGGCGGGTGGGCAGTTTTACCCGCCCACGCTGCTGGCGGATGTGGGCCCGGGCATGAAGATCTGGGAGGAGGAGGTGTTTGGGCCGGTGAGCGAGTGGCGGGGCACCTGGCGGGGGGGGGGGCGGGGCGGGGGGCGGGGCGGGGGGACGAGTGCGGGGTCTGGTGGTGGGGGTAGTGGTGGGGGTAGTGGAGGTCTTGTGGGCTTGTGGATACTACAACCAGCCTTTGTCTCCTGCGTTTCCAAGTCACCGCAGACCTCCCCTTCCTCTCCACTTCCCATTTTCTTGAGGGGTACATCCTCGACATCCAACGTCGCTGCTGTTCACCTTGCTGGTGTTGACTTGGCTTTGCTGCCCAATAGAGACCCGGCTGCGGATGCTGATCCGAGCAACACTGGTTGCAGTACCCCTCTTTTCTTTATTCCCCTTCCCCCCTTCCTCAATTGTACTCATACGCACACTTAAACCCCCTGCGTTTCCCCGCCCCCCCCCCGTCTCCGTCTCCGTTCACGGGCTCCTTGCCTATACATGGATAACTCCCGTCTCCGTCCATCTTTACGTTCCCCCCACTCGGGGTCTCTGGGTCTCAGGTTATGTCGGTGATTCGTTGGCGCACTGACGATGAGGTGGTGTCGTTGGCCAACGACTGCGCCTTCGGTCTGGGCTCCTCCGTCTTCGCGGGCAGTCAGGCGCGAGCTCGCTCCATTGCCGCCCGGCTGGAGGCGGGAATGTCCGCCGTCAACGACTTTGGCACCACCTACATGTGCCAGTCGCTGCCGTTCGGGGGAGTCAAGCACAGCGGCTTTGACCGATTCGCGGGTGGGTGGGTGGGTGGGTGGGCGTGAGGGTAAAAGAAAACGGCCCGGGATGAGGGGTGGTTACTGGTTACTCTCCACCCCTTGCCTTCTCCCTGCCAAGCCAAGCCGAGCCGCCGCAAACTGATGAACCGTCCGGGAAGCCCCTTCACCCCTCCACCCAACTGCTCTTACTCGCTCTTACGCCTCCACCCGCACCCCCCCCACCCTCGCACCCTCACACCCCGCGCACCCTCCCAGGCATCGAGGGCCTGCGCGGGCTGTGCATCCCCAAGTCGGTGTGCGAGGACCGCTGGCCGCTGCTCATGAAGTCCTCCATCCCGCCCCCCTGGGAGTTCCCCGTCAAGTCCAACGCCGTCGTCTTCGGCCGCTCCCTGGTCGCCATGTTCTACGGACCCGGTCTGCTCTACCAGGCCCGCGGACTGGCGGCGCTGCTGCACTGCCTGGTCTTCCCGGGAGCGCACGGCAAGGGCAAGGGGAACGAGGGGGACGAGGGCGCGGAGGCTGGCGGCAGCAAGCCCAAGGCGGCGTGAAGCGGCGTGTGTGAGGGGCCCGTTTGCGAGCGAGAACGGTGTGTGATGGGAGTATGTTGACGGCCGGGGGGGTTTGGTCCGATGTGAGCCAGGCGGCGGAGGGAAAGCTGAAAGCTGGGGGGAGGGGGCCCCTGGCGTGTTTGAGAGGGGAGGGGGGCATGTGGAGCGGCTGCTGCTGCTGCGGCGGCGGTCAGGTGTGCCAGCGTGTGCAGATGGGGCCCGTGCTTCGGCTTTTGCCAAGGCGGCCGAATCGCTGAGCGACACCACCGCCTTGCCACACCACCGTGCCTTCCCACACCACCGCCTTTCCGCACCGCCTTGTCCCTCCGCTGTGATTTCGTCTTTATTATCGGTACCCCACACCGCGTGGGAGCGGTGTGGCCATGCAGACACTGCATTCACTGGTTCGTCGTGTGCGGTGAGGTGCGGCGGCGCGGTGCGGTAAAGGGGGATGTACCGTTACATACATACATGTGCCGTACCTCACCGCGGTGGGTCGTTGGGGGCTGGGTGTGCTCCACGCTTTTTTTGTCGCTCGTGGTCGACCGCACGAGGTAGGAAGGTAGGCGCCTGCCTTTCTTTCAGTTAGCTAGCTAACGCCTGCGTCAGTTATTTTGTGGGGCAATGCAATGTGGGCACTGGTCCCGTGGTGGTGGTGATGGTGTGTTCGGTCGGATCGCCGCGTCGTCAGGGAGGTTGGCGGGCGGGCCCCCCTTCGGAGGAGGGGTGCCGACAGTCCGCTGCTTACACCCTTTTGCCCCCCGGTGGGAGAGGGGGGGGCGGGGGCGCACGAGCTGCGCGGACATGGGAGGGAGCTGCTCGGATGGATGAGGAGTTTCGTAATCGGCGAATTCGCAGTACATTTGTCGCCGGGTGTGTGTGTTTGGAAGGTTGGGAGCGACATCCCCGCCTCCCTTCCTTCCTTCCTCCTTACACGGGATTTGGAGCCCCCGAGCGGCAGCAGACCGCGGTGCCAACAACGCCGGATGTGAAACTTGAGAGGGACGCCCTTTTCCCTTACCGTTCTTGGCCCCTTTCAGTCGCACTGCACTGCACGGCACGGTCGGCCCTAGGATGCGAACGGGTCGCGCGAAAACCGACGGCGGTACGAAGAACACACGCAGTCTACGCACGCCAAGTCAGAAACGACTTGAATGCGCGCATGAGGGGGGAGGAGGGGGGACGCCAGATACCGTAGGAGAGGACGATGCCGGCGTTCAATGAGGGAATGTTACACGGTCGTTGTGCCGGCAGCCTGACGTTTGACAGAGAGGCCGGGGCGACCCCACCCCCCCCTCAGAAGTCGGTACACATGCCGCCAGGGCCGTTACACACGATTACAGCACGAGTGCACCCTTGACGGGCGTGTGTCCGACGCAACCGCGACGCATAAGCAGAGGTATGAATGTGGGAGACGGCCCCGTGTGCCTGTTGACAAAGGGCGGCACGGCCGCTACGGACCTGGCTTTTTGTGTGTGTACCGAATGTACGGTTATCGCCCCTCAGGACGTCAGGAGGCGTGCATATGTACGGAAGTTTGTACTGCATTATGTACAAATGAGCGCGCGCCGTAACTCCGACACGCGGTGTGATCTAGCCCCCTGACCCGAACACCTCTCCCCCTCGGTGGACCACTGCTTCAAGCTCTGGCCGCATGCACCCTCCTCCTCCACCCCTTCACAGGTGTCGGCGCATCCGCAGATGACACCCCCCTCCATAAACACACACACAAATGCCGTTACGCTATCTCCACGGCTCCACCGCACGCAAGGCCACTGCGACGGCGAGTTGCTCCCAACTCTGCTCTTGCAGCCGCACACATCCGGAAGTGGGGAGCGCTGGGAAGCAAAACATCATTGGCCCCATCACATTACTATTACCCGTATATGTACATGTATACACACCTGCGTGCGGCGCGCGCTTTCCTTTACTCTGCAGCCCATTCCGACAGCAAGTACGAATGTACGACCCAGGCGGCCTGTGCCGCAGGCCACCGCACGAATAATTTCTCCGTCCCCCCACCGAATGTCGCAAAGGCGGTTGACGGTTGCCAGTTAGGCTGACGCCGTTGTGATGTCGCCGTTGAGACCGTTGGGAAAGAAGCCGCCTGAGGAGCTGCCGCCAAAGTACACAATACGAAGGACCTGCGGGACGGAGATAGAGCCCCGCGGGGGATGGAGTCGGGAGGGCCGGCGCTCGGCGGGTGGATAAGCGGGTGAACAGGCGAGTGGATGGGCGGGTGAACAGGCGGGTGAATAAGCGGGCAAGCGGTTGAGCGCATCCGCAGTGAGGTCCAATGGATACTCGCGACTCGCGACTCGTCCGCGTGGGGCAGTACAGGTTCGCGGTTCGCCTTGCACACGCGGACGGAGGTGATGGCGCCCCAAGCCACCTCCCAATCCCTCCCCCCGGGCCGCGCCACGCCTCTACCGCTCCACTTCAACCCAACGCGGTCCGCGCCCTGCCCCACCCAACCACCCAACCACCAACCACCCAACCACCCAACCACGTCATCGGAGGGTATTACAGGGTCCGAGTCCGCTTGCGTCGCCTCCGTCCCAATCGCTCGACACTTCATCTGTACTTAAGCCCCACCTGATCCGTGTTGCGGGTGTAGATGAGGCCGTTGGAGTCGGTTGGTACGATGTTGATCCGCGCTGTTTTGTACGGCGGCCACTGCAGCCCCTGGTCGGTGTCATCGGCGGGGCCGTCGAGCACGTCGCGCAGGTCGGAGATGGCACCCACCACGTCTCGCACGCGCAGGCCGGGCGGGGAGGTGAAGGGCGCGCGGATGCCCTGCTGTTTGGCCAGCGCGTAGCGTACGGCACCTGCGTGGTACGACTCCACGGCAAGGATCTGGGCGGCGGCGGTGAGGTAGGACTTGTCTTGGATCAGTGCGGCAGCGCCCTGCGGACCGTAGTGGGGTGTTTGTTGAGAGGGGGCGAGGGCTAGTTTGAGAGTGTGTGTAGGGGGGAGTGGGGTGGGGTGGGATGGAGGGGGACACAAGGGTGCGTTGCAGCCGCTTGCACGCCCGTGGGGCTGAACCTCCGAACTTCCGGCTCCACATGCACACACGCCGACTATGGAATATGTAAACGGCACTGTGGTTGCGGAAAGGCCGTTGCTCTGATGCTCACCCCCCGGAGGCTGGAGCACCTCCTCTCCCCTCTCCCCTCTCCCCTCTCTCCCTCCCCCCGGTGCAGCGCAACCCACCGCGTAGGCAGTGGCGCCCACGTCCTCAAAAATGAAGGCACCGTGCAGGAAGGTGAGGTCGGAGGAGTACGGCGAGAACGGCGGGACGAGCGAGATGGAGGCATTGAGCGCCAGGCTGGCGGCCTATGGGAGGCGGACCCATGGGTCATGCGGGGCCATGAGGGGAGGGGCGGGACGGCACATGTATGTGTGTGTGTGTGTGAGGTGGTGATGGGGGGGGAATCGGGGGGTGTCACGACCTGCAACCTTTGAATACAGCCTTTGCCTGCCGGCCGTCATCGGCTGCCGGCCAGGGTTCAGCGCTTCAGCTAAAGCCGTTGCGGCGGCCGCGGCCCGTGTGCGCGCGAGAGAGATCGTGTGTGCAAGCTACGGCTATAGTCGCGATGTGCGCAGGCGGATGATGCAGTGATAATGATAATGATAAATGATGGTCATTGGTGAGGATTTGCACTCACGGCGTTCGCGGCGGTGACGAAGGCGGTTCCGAGGTTCAGCCTGGGCTGATCGACTGCGTGCTGTCCGAGCACCTGTCGGAGAAGCTTCACGTGGGCGATTTCGTCCTGCAAGTCAGCGCAAACGTATGCATAATGTGATATAACAAAGGGATTTAGGTGGTGCAGGTTCGCTAGGGACGGGCGGGTCCGCCCTTCCTAGCCACTCGTGGCGCAGTCGGGTACAATTGTTACCAGGGCACCTTCCCGTGCCGACTCAACACAAATTCAGCGCGCACACAGATGCAACACCTAAGATTCAAGAACGTACCTGCGCCAGTTCTTCTGCAATCTGGAAGATGGAGTTGGTCAAGTTTGCCTTCTGGCATCCCGACGGCGCCACGCCACCGTCGCCCCACAAAGGCCGGCCGATCGGCTGCAAATCATTTTAACATAGTTGCTTAAAGCAAATGCGGGTATAGTAAGTCGCGCACACCATGACTAGCAGTTGGTGGCAGAGCGGTTGGCGACAGTCATGTCTTCGTACCTTGCCATAAGCAGCACACGAGTAGAAATTCGCCTCTGAACAAGAAAATGGAAAAGTGAGTCATAATGTAGTAAGTCATAATACCCAACGCGTAGGTGCGTGAGTTTCCCGTATGATTGTCCTTACCCAAATACTCCAGGTTCAAGGCAAAGTTCAAAACGTCAATGTCCGTCGCGGAAAGTGCAGCCGCTGCCACTGCAAGGCTTACGAAGGCCACAATTGACAACAGCTTCTGCGACATTCGTCAAGACGGGTCGAGCGAGCGAACAGCTCAGTAGGAACGGTCGTCTTGCTTATCGGAGGACGCCACCAGTTTGACCACTGCACAGTATGTATAAAGCGGTCTGTTGCAACAAACTCTCTTTTATATAGCATCAACGCCGTTGGGTTTCAGCCGTACCGACTTCACAATCGAGGACAGGGCAGGCAGAAGTAGGTTCGCGCGGCAGCGGCGTGGCCATGGAAATGGATCCCACTCGATTCCGACAGACTGCATCGTAACCGTCTCTACCTTCCCTCTGCCCCCTTGTGGTGTCAGGCCCCGCCACGGCGGCAGCCCTCCACCGATACGAACGGCCTGACACGATTAACTCTAGTTCCCAGTGACTGCGCCCACCTCACCCATCCGCAGCTTGCATGCAAAATTCTGTGAAGACATATTTCCTTTGTGATTATTGTAAATATATAATCTGTGTGAAGTGGGCGCCTGACCTTCCGACAGCTTTCTTCCGTCGCAGTTCGGATTGTCTTCCCAGCGAACGGCGTGCGGGCCAGCCCTACGGTGCCACGGACCCTGACCCTCCCTGACCCCGCCAGCACCCTGCAACTCTTGCACAGTAGGATTTGCAACCACTCCACGATGCATTCTCTGACTCACTTTTGGACTCGCTAGCTGTCAAGAGTTGTGCGTAGGGGGAAGGGGTGCTGCAAGGTTGCGGTGCCAGCGGGGGACGGAGGGAATCTCGGCCACCGGTCCTAATCCGGGGCCGGCCGCGGCATGTCGGTCTTGTAAGCAGCGTGTCAGACCCTGCAATGCTGCATCGTGACGTAAATTCTGGCGGCCACACGGGGGAACACATCACTCGATTTGTATTTTTCATATTTTTCTCGAGGGGCTGGAGCCGGGTTCAGAGTGCGGAAGTGCAGGCTTCGTTGGCCCCGAAAATGGCGGGAAATGGGGCCACTGGATACCTCGTTCGGGCGAGGGGGCTCGGGATTGGCTTGGCCCATCTGGGCGTGCGGATGCAGGGTATGACGGGGGCGGTGTGTGTGCTGTGTGGCACGGAGCGGAGCGGAAAAGAGCACGCGGGCACTTGCTTCTGCAGCACCTCCGTTTCCATCCATTTACAAGCGGCAGGCAGCAACGCTGTCGGTACTGGTGTTAACGTCGACATACAGTCAAATGTAGCTGTCGGCCAACCATTGACACATTCTAAAGGCGTAGTTGCGCCCCCCCCCCCTACATATACACACACACACCCCTGCCACACCACCTCCCCGGCGGGTGAGAGCAGCCCGGTCGGGGACCGACATCTTGCAGCCGTACACACATACAAGTTTATTGCCGTGCACACGTGCGCGCGCACGTACGACGGGCAGACCTCTCGCCGAGTAAGACGCTGTGCCGTCAATTTGGAAAAGCACGTGACGCATCCCCCGAAGGTCTGTCCGCCAAACAGCGTCCAACAACCAGCGACACAAAACGCTCTATGGTATACCCGCGCGCATACAAGGGAGCAAACAATACACAACCCGAAAGCCGTGTTAAGGTGACGTCGCGCTAATCAGTCCTATTCAGGCAATGGCGCCACTTTATTCTACGCGCGTAACCGCGGCTCCTCCTGCCTAGCCGGAAGTCATAAACCATACCACAGTCCAACAGTCTAACAGTCCATTATTTGCTACCGTCAATCTCGGCGCGACCGGAATTCTCTTTGTGCGCCGCGCGCTCCTCTTACTACGGCAGCCGCCGTGTCGCTATGTTTGACTGCCATGTCGCAGGCTTCTGACCGCGCGATCCATTATTATTCTTACCATCAAACGCACGTCGCTCACTGCCGCTCCCCTTCCCGGCCCCGAACCCCCGCCACTACCTAGGTATGCCTACGCCTGCCCCCTGCCTGTGGTCCTGCTGGCTCTCTGGCTGTCTATGATCCCCTCCCACATCACTTGCGACCGCCGGCCGCCGCCAACCCCTTGCATCGCTGCGCCTCCACCCAGGCCCTCACCTCCCATGCCAGCGTCATCAGCCCCACCAGGCCGCTCTGCTTCCCTGAGCCCATGCGCTGCAGTGCGGCCGCCAGCTCCTCCGGAAACGTGTGCCTCAGCACCTGCAGCTCCTCCCCTGACAGGTGCGCAGCGTTGGCCAGCAGCTGGAAAAACTCCTCGGGCACCTGGTCGCGAGTCACACGGCGGCCGGCAGCCCACTCCTTGACGGCGAACAGAATGCCCTCCACACGGTCAATGTGGAAACCCAGGGGCCAGGAGGGACCAGAGGGGGAGGCGGCGCCGTCGTCCTCACCCACCGGCTCCACACCAGCAGTAGCAGCAGCGGCGGCGGCGGCGGCGGCGACGGCGGCGGCGTCGGATGTATCCGCCTCCGCTGCCTCGTCCTCCTGGGTGGTTTCCTTGCCTTGCCTCCCCGCCACGATCAACCGCAACGTGACCTCCACCTCGACCTCCACCATCACCACTCCTTCATCCTCGCCCTCGTCCATCTCCTCCACATCAATGGGGTACGACGCCGGCTTGTCGCGGGGGCCGCCGGTGAGCGCGTTGTGTTGGGCGACCTGTGCACAATCAAGGCAAGACAGGGGGTAAGGAGCGAGCCGAGGTGTCAGCTCGCTGGTCAGACGCACGGGGAGGGGGCCCGTACCCACGAAATGAAATCCATGACACCCGACGGACACTAGTATACAGCAGCTCTATGCGGGGCCCCAGTGCGGGTGTGTACTGCACAGGCGGCCCCAGAGCTCTAGAGGTATGGGTTGCAGCCTTGGCGATCACTCTACCCTATTGTAACATGGCTCGTTCGCACACCCCCAACTGACAAGCAGTCAACAACAGCTGGCCTCACCTGCCGCATCCAAGCCGTCGGGAAGCTCATGTCCGCAGGGGCAGCGGTGGCTCCCGCCCGCTGCTGCTGGGCGACTCCGGCGGCAACATGGACACCGTTGTTGTGGCCGGGTTGCGTGTGAGGCGCGGTGCGACCTGGTTGCACAGCGGCGGCAAAAGGAGAAGGACGTAAGATGGAGTTTCGTTTGGTCAAGCGTGTGTTGATTGGGTTCAAGGGGCTGCGCGTTGTTGGTTGAGCCGTGTCAGTGCGCCATGCCGCATCGCGTCGTCGACAGGCAAGGGCCATAGGAAGGCGCCTTGCGTGCATTGGACACGCCGGATTTGGTTCAAGGTTAATTTATGTGCAAGAAGGGCTGCAATGCCTTGCCCCGCAGAGGACCAACGACATGTCCGTCGCAGCCGGGGCACGTCAATGCCGCTGGTAACCTTAGCGTTAAACATGAGCGACTAAAAACTCGTATTTATGTGCGTTGTTGAATTGCAACTGCGGAGTGCGGGGCACTCATACGATTGTATGCCCTTGCAAGCAATCTTTCGCCGAGCATGTCAGTATGCCCGATTGCAAAAGTAATATATGCCATGTGTTGTGCCATCGAACAAGGATGCATATGCAACGGCTGCAGCGTGTTGGCGTCGCAGGCTTGAAGTCCATGTGACGACAAAAATATACTTGCGCGAGGATGGGCCCAATAACAACAATATCAACCAGCATTTATCGACAATGTCGATCCATTCCCCTTGAGCGTGCCTTATCGCTTTGGAGGTTTGAGCTAATGAAGCCTCGCAACCGCATGGACCATGACCTGACAAAAACTCACCGGCAGGACCGCCGCGCACGCCCTCGCTCTTGCAGATGAAGCTGTGATGAAGCTCCATGGCTTGCAGACCAGCGGGCTGCTGAATTCCGCCGCCTTACTAACCGGGGGTTCTCCTTGGTAGTTGTTGGAGGCAAAGGCTGTCTTGGTCTCTGTTGGAGTGCTGTTCCGTGGCTTACTATTCGCGAAGGAAGTGTTGAGGAAGCACGTTACTTGGGGGTCAAGTTTTGCCCCGCCCTCCTCTAGGTGATGGCTGTTGTGCGGCTCGCCGTACAATGTCGTACATGACAGTTTCACTGTTTCACTCCATGGTGCAGCCCTGAAACTGCTCCTTTCCTGCCAGAAGAAAATATTATTTGCAGGTGGATTATCACGAAAATTTTGTTTGTTTACCGTGCGAAACTATCCCCCAAGAGCAAAACTGTTCAAAATTCATGCCGCAACTCAGCGTGAAGGCCACACGGTAAACAAACAAAATTTTCGTGATAATCCACCTGCAAATAATATTTTCTTCTGGCAGGAAAGGAGCAGTTTCAGGGCTGCACCATGGAGTGAAACAGTGAAACTGTCATGTACGACATTGTACGGCGAGCCGCACAACAGCCATCACCTAGAGGAGGGCGGGGCAAAACTTGACCCCCAAGTAACGTGCTTCCTCAACACTTCCTTCGCGAATAGTAAGCCACGGAACAGCACTCCAACAGAGACCAAGACAGCCTTTGCCTCCAACAACTACCAAGGAGAACCCCCGGTTAGTAAGGCGGCGGAATTCAGCAGCCCGCTGGTCTGCAAGCCATGGAGCTTCATCACAGCTTCATCTGCGAGAGCGAGGGCGTGCGCGGCGGTCCTGCCGGTGAGTTTTTGTCAGGTCATGGTCCATGCGGTTGCGAGGCTTCATTAGCTCAAACCTCCAAAGCGATAAGGCACGCTCAAGGGGAATGGATCGACATTGTCGATAAATGCTGGTTGATATTGTTGTTATTGGGCCCATCCTCGCGCAAGTATACTTTTGTCGTCACATGGACTTCAAGCCTGCGACGCCAACACGCTGCAGCCGTTGCATATGCATCCTTGTTCGATGGCACAACACATGGCATATATTACTTTTGCAATCGGGCATACTGACATGCTCGGCGAAAGATTGCTTGCAAGGGCATACAATCGTATGAGTGCCCCGCACTCCGCAGTTGCAATTCAACAACGCACATAAATACGAGTTTTTAGTCGCTCATGTTTAACGCTAAGGTTACCAGC
Source organism: Pleodorina starrii (assembly GCA_030267565.1). NCBI lineage: Eukaryota > Viridiplantae > Chlorophyta > Chlorophyceae > Chlamydomonadales > Volvocaceae > Pleodorina > Pleodorina starrii. Next base: position 707,482 of record BRXU01000022.1, on the reverse strand, counting down.
GGCATTGACGTGCCCCGGCTGCGACGGACATGTCGTTGGTCCTCTGCGGGGCAAGGCATTGCAGCCCTTCTTGCACATAAATTAACCTTGAACCAAATCCGGCGTGTCCAATGCACGCAAGGCGCCTTCCTATGGCCCTTGCCTGTCGACGACGCGATGCGGCATGGCGCACTGACACGGCTCAACCAACAACGCGCAGCCCCTTGAACCCAATCAACACACGCTTGACCAAACGAAACTCCATCTTACGTCCTTCTCCTTTTGCCGCCGCTGTGCAACCAGGTCGCACCGCGCCTCACACGCAACCCGGCCACAACAACGGTGTCCATGTTGCCGCCGGAGTCGCCCAGCAGCAGCGGGCGGGAGCCACCGCTGCCCCTGCGGACATGAGCTTCCCGACGGCTTGGATGCGGCAGGTGAGGCCAGCTGTTGTTGACTGCTTGTCAGTTGGGGGTGTGCGAACGAGCCATGTTACAGTAGGGTAGAGTGATCCCCAGAGGTGCGACCCGTACCTCTTGAGCTCTGGGGCCGCCTATGCCGTACACTCCTGCACTGGGGGCCCGCATAGAGCTGCTGTAGACGAGAAATACAAGTGTCCGTCGGGAGTCATGGATTTCATTTCGTGTGCATGGGGCCCCTCCCCGTGCTGACACCTCGGCTCGCTCCTTACCCCCTGTCTTGCCTTGCTTGTGCACAGGTCGCCCAACACAACGCGCTCACCGGCGGCCCCCGCGACAAGCCGGCGTCGTACCCCATCGATGTGGAGGAGGTGGACGAGGGCGAGGATGAAGGAGAGGTGACGGTGGAGGTCGAGGTGGAGGTCACGTTGCGGTTGATCGTGGCGGGGAGGCAAGACAAGGAGACCACCCAGGAGGACGAGGCAGCGGAGGCGGATACGTCCGACGTCGTTTCAACCGCCGCCGCCGCTGCTGCTACTGCTGGTGTGGAGCCGGTGGGTGAAGACGACGGCGCCGCCTGCCCCTCCCCCTCTGGTCCCTCCTGGCCCCTGGGTTTCCACATTGACCGTGTGGAGGGTATTCTGTTCGCCGTCAAGGAGTGGGCTGCCGGCCGCCGTGTGACTCGCGACCAGGTGCCCGAGGAGTTTTTCCAGCTGCTGGCCAACGCTGCGCACCTGTCAGGGGAGGAGCTGCAGGTGCTGAGGCACACGTTTCCGGAGGAGCTGGCGGCCGCACTGCAGCGCATGGGCTCAGGGAAGCAGAGCGGCCTGGTGGGGCTGATGACGCTGGCATGGGAGGTGCGGGCCTGGGTGGAGGCGCAGCGATGCAAGGGGGCGGCGGCGGCCGGCGGTCGCAAGTGATGTGGGACGGGATCATACATTTCATACCGGTAGGCAGCCAGAGAGCCAGCAGGACCACAGGCAGGGGGCAGGCGTAGGCATACCTAGGTAGTGGCGGGGGGTCGGGGCCGGGAAGGGGAACGGCAGTGAGCGACGTGCGTTTGATGATAGCAATAATAATAATGGATTGCGCGGTCAGAAGCCTGCGGCACGGCAGTCAAACATAGCGACACGGCGGCTGCCGTAATAAGAGGAGCGCGCGGCGCACATAGAGAGTTCCGGTCACGACGAGATCGGCGGTAGCAAATAATGGACTGTTAGATATTGTGGTGTGTTTATTACTTCGGGCTAGGCAGGAGGGGCCGCGGTTATACTCGTGGAATAAAGTGGCGCCATTGCCTGAATAGGACTGATCAGCGCGACGTTACCCTAATCCGGCTACCGTGTGTGTATTGTTTGCTTCCTTGGATGCGCGCGGATATACCATAGAACGTTTTGTGTCGCTGGACGCTGTTTGGCGGACAGACTTCGGGGGACGCGTCACGTGCTTATCCAAATTGACGGCACAGCGTCTTATTCGGCAAGAGGTCTGCCCGTCGTACGTGCGCGCGCACGTGTGTACGGCATTATACTGGTGTGTGTGTACGGCTGCAAGATGTCGGTTCCCGACCGGGTTGCTCTCACCCGCCGGGGAGGTGGTGTGGCAGGTGTGTGAGGGGGGAAGGGGGGCCAAATACCCCGCTATATTTTGTTATTGATTGCCAGAGACAGCTACGTTCACTGTATGTCGACGTTAACACCAGCGCTGACAGCGTTGCTGCCTGCCGCTTGTAAATCGATGGGAACGAAGGTGATGTGAAACAAGTGCTGTGTACATGTGTCCCCCCCTCTCCGCATCCGCAAACGGTAAAGTCACGATGCAGCATCACACGAACTGACGCCTAAGCGTCGGACGGCTCGGCTTGCCAGGACTTGCCAAGACTTCCCTCCCTCGTTGGTACCGCAGCTAGGCGCGTTGCCATCCCACGCGCACGTGGGGCAACAGACCAACAGCTGCTCACACAGCTCTGCTCATACGCTCATACGCACGTGCCACCAAACCCGCAACCGACGGCACACCCAAGCCTGGTCCAATATACACAGAGCCCACGAAGGGACGTGCGCAGGAGGCCGCTATTGAGGCGACGTGGCACTCGGGGGCGCGCTGGGTCTCTTGGCAGAGGGCTGGGGAGAGTCTGGGAGGGCAGCGAGCTGGCAGGGGCGCAGCGCGGTAGCGGCAGCAGCTTTACACCGGCAGCCGAAAGGAACAGCCATTTCCCGGGTGGCGTGCGTGCGTGGCGGATGCAGAGTCCCACGGGTGGTATCCAGGCGCTGTGGGCCGCGCGGAGGAACGCGCGTAGCGTGCGGCGCTCAGCACAGTCCGTCCCTCCATCCTCCGTCTCTTAGCCTCAATCCACCCACAACCGCAGCCAGGAATCCCACACAGCCCGCCATTGGCCCCCAATCTGCCAACAAAACCACGGTGCACCAAGGGCAAGCTGGCCCGTTGGCTTTACCCTTCTGGAGTCTGGAGCCCACTACAAACACCACCACCACATACACAAAAGCCTGGCACACGCACACGCATTTACGCACGCACGCATGCGCGCCACCCGCAGCAGCCCATCCCATCCCTTCCCGTACCACCCCCATCCAAAACACCACACTACCCGAGCCACCCCAGCCAGCCGCTCACCGCCCGCCCCTGCCCCCGCCCCCGCCAGCGCCGCCCCCGCGCCCCTTGCCGCCGCCCGGCCGCCCCTTCCCCCGCTCCGCGTTGCGCCTCTCCAGCCGCTCCTCCATCAGCGCGAAGCGAGCCGCGCCGCGCACCGGGCCCTTGAGCGTCGGCTTGGCAGCCGCCGCGCCGCCCTTCTTCTTGCCCGCCGCCTGGCCGCCGCCCTTGCCGCGCAGGCGCAGCTTGCCGCCGCCGCCGCCCTCCCGCGCCGCCGTCGCCGCGCGCAGCTTTGCCATTCCCTTGGGCCCCAGCACCGCCTCAGCCTCGCGAACCTTCACGTTGGCCTTCTCGCGCTGCATCGTCGCGATCTGGAGGTAGTAGGGGTTGGGGGTTGGGTTTAGGTTTGGGGGTTGGTGGGGGTTGGGGGGTTGGGGGGTTGGGGGGAAGCGGGCGGTAAAGACGAAACCGCAGCGATGGAGCGCAGGCGGTGGTTGGAGGGGAGCGGGCAGGTTCGTTCGGTTTGTCCGCTTGCTGGTGAAAAGGAGGAGCAGGGGTTTGTCGGTAATGGCGTAATGCAGGTGGCAACGAGGAGGGCCCACCTCACCCCACCCCACCCCAGCCGGTCACTCCGCTGCGGTTCTCCTTCAATACCCGCCCACCCAACCCCACCCCGGTCTCGGCGTCATCTCCTCCCTCTCCCCCCTCCCCCTCCTCCTCCCCCAACACTCACACAACACAACACACCCACGCACCTGCGATGGCGGCAGCACCTCCTTCTCCGCGCTGAGTGCGTCCAGCGGCTCGTCCCGCTCCAGTGCGTACTCCACCCGCTGCGCCAACACCTTGTCGCGCTTGGACACGATGGACGTGATCTTGCCTGAGGGGGCCAGAGAGGGGGCCAGGGGGGGGGTCAGGGAGTGATATGCTCCTTTATGCTCTAGGGGGGGTTATCCACGGGGGTATAGGCCGGGGCCCGTGAACGGTAAAGTAACAGGGGGAGGTGGGGTGGAGGGGTGGCAAGGGGGTGAAGAAAGACAGCCCGATTGGAGGGAGAGGGGCGGGGGGGGGGGGGCGCAGGCAGGGGACCCCCGGGGGGTTGTAGAGGTACTGAGGTTGTGGCGGGGCTGAGGAGCGAGGTGGGGTGGGGTGAGGTGGCGTCCGCGGTCCACACTCCGCGCTCGCTCCGAAACCCGAAACCCGCGGCCCTCCCTCCCCTCCTCCCTCCCTCCCTTACATTGCCCCTACGTCCCTACTTTCTCACTCACCCTCCCTTTCCCCCACCCTCCCTCGCACAGCACAGCGCAGCCCCCAGCACCCGCCACCCGCTCACCTTTGTTCCCGGCCCGCGCCGTGCGCCCCGTCCGGTGCAGGTAATCCACCGAGGTGGTTGGAAAGTCAAAGTTGACCACGTGGTCAACGGTTCCCGGGAAGTCCAGTCCGCGGGCCGCCAGGTCGGTGGCAATCATGATGGGAAGAGCCCCGCCGGGCCCCGGGGAGGAGGGGGAGGCGGCGGCGAAGGTGGCCATGGACTCCTGAGGGGGTTATCCACGTATAGGCCGGAGCCCGTGAACGGTAAGATAACAGAAGAAGGAAATGTGGGTGGGGGGGTGGGGGGGGGGGTGAGGAAGGCGGAGCGCAGTAGAGGGCAGTTGGGGCGGATTGGGAGGCTTTGAGAGGGGGCTGGTGGTGGTGGTGCTGCTGCTGCTGTAGAAAACAGCCCCAAGAACCTGGCTGGCTGGCTGACTGGTGGTGGTGGTGGGGTATAATATACGAATCGCTGCCCAGAAACCCAACCGGACCTACCCGGACCCCCCCACCCGCACCCACCTGTCTCTCCTCCGGCGGCATCTCCCCGTGGTAGCACACGCAGGGCAGCCCCTCCTCCCTCGCAAAGTGCTCCACCGCCCGGCAGCTGTCCACCGTGTTGCAAAACACCAGCACCTTCTGAGAGCGCCGACTGTCAGCACCCAGGATCTGAAACGGACAGAAACAGCACCACACGGCCACGGCCACGGACAGCAGCAGCACCACACGGCCAGCAACAGCACCACACGGCCACGGACAGCACCCGGATGGGAGGCGACAGGGGCGGTTTGTCTTGCCTTGGGAGGCCGATGCCAGGGATGAGGTGGGACGCCCGGGGGGAGGGGGAGTGCTTTTGCGGAGAGCCGAGCACCCGGTTCCGGTTCCGGTTCCGGTTCCGGTCCCGCTCCGGCCTCGGCCTGCCCTGTCATGTCCGTGCCAAACGGCACGGCACGGCTAGGCGAGGCGTCACACAATGGGCGTCACACAATGGCGTTGAGCGGCACCCCCGTCCCAGGATTCGATAGCCAGGAAGCCTTTCGAAGCGCCCCTCAACTCTCAGCCCCCAACCCCCTCCGCGCCCCTCACCTCCCGCGCCTGCACCCTGCCGCCTTCCCCTGCCTGTCTTCCCGCCTTCCCCCAGGGGCCCCCTGCCCGGCCCCCTCCCACCCCCTCCCGCCACACTGACACACCCCTCCCCCCCTCACCTCTGCCAGCAGCTGCAGTTTGTTGCCCCCGGGGGGCTGAGCCAGGAACTGGTGGGAGCTGCCACTGACCGCCCGGTGCAGGGTAGAGGTCTGAACCGGGGGAGGGGGGGGGGGGCGGATCGAGGGACAGCGGAAGGGCGCGTGTTGACGTGTTTTGTGTGTCTGTGTGTGTGTGTGTCTTGGGAAGGGGGGTAGGGAGCGTAGTGCGTCCTTGATGTTAATGAAGGATGCCCGCAACAAGGCAACGGCGCAATCCAACGGCGCGATGCACTCTTACGGACGCCCCTTCCCCCCCCTCCCTTGTCAGCTTATTGCCGCTCTGTCCTGTCATATAACCTCCCCTCCCCTCTCCCCTCCCCTCCCCTCCCCTCCCCTCCCCTCCCCTCCCCTCCCCTCCCCTCCCCTCCCCTCCCCTCCCCTCCCCTCCCCTCCCCTCCCCCCTTCCCTCCCCTCCCCTCCCCCTCCCCTCCCCTCCCCCCTTCCCCCTCACCTTGAGCTCCTTGGCATCCGGCACCAGCTCCCGAATGGCCCTCTGCACCGGCTTGGTGAGCGTGGCGCTCACCAACAGCACGTGCGCGGGGTCGGGCTTGGCACGCAGGGGCGCCAGGATCTTCGCCACCTCCTCGCCCCAGCCCTGTCCAAACACCGTGTCGGCCTCGTCCACCACCAGCCAGCGGATGTCCCGGTACGCCACGTTGCCCTCACGCACGTGGTGCAGGAAGCGGGTGGGGGTGGCGACTAGCACGTCCACGGGGCCGGACAGGGCCTTGGCCTGCTGGGAGAGGCTGTCGGGTGGGGTGAGGCGGGAGGTGGGGTGAGGGGGTAATTAAAACGGCCCGGGACGAGGGAACGGGTGAGGGGGCGGGGGTGGTGGGTGTGGGGTGAGGGGTGTGGGGTGAGGGGTGGGAAAGAAAGGAGGGAGGGAGGGAGGGAGGGAGGGAGACAGTGGTCTGGTGGTCTGATTAGGGCAAGGAGCTGACGGCTGGGCCCCCCTCACTGACTCCCTGGGTCCGCTGCCACCCTCTGTCCGTGTAACCGTTGAACCGAACACGTCCCCTCGCCGCCCTCCCCCCCAACGTGAATGCCAGCACCACCACCACCACCACCACTACCACCACCACTACCCCCGCACCCGCATTCAAACATCGACCACCCCACCTCCGGCCCCTGCTCCCCCACCCCACGTCCCCACAATGCGTGTGCGTTAGGGCCTCACTCGCCCTCCCCCTCCCCCCCTCTCCCGCCCGCACCTCGTGTGGGCATTCGCGCACGTGGCCCTGAACTTGGCGCTGTGGCACAGGCGCTTGGCCACCCCCGTGATCTGGTCTGTCAGCTCCCGGGTGGGGCCCAGCACCAGCACGCGCGGCCGCTTGGGTCGGGGAACAAAGCCGGCGGCCTCCTCCGCCTTCAACGCCTGGACCTGCGGGGTAGGGCGGGGGGGTGGGGATCCAAGGTTTGGGGGGGGGGCAGAGTGAGCGGGACGAGGGCCTGGGGCTTGTGGCGCGATGGGGGGGTGTTTGAGTGCACGAGGCGAATGCGCGGTTGGGAGTGCGGAGGAGGGACGGCCTGGGACAGAACAATGTACAGTGGGCGATTCTAAAGGGGGGGACGGGGCCCAATAGGAAGGGGGAATTTGAGGAGGAAGAGGGGGGGGGAGGGGATGGAAGGGTCGCCCGGTCAGAGATGTGCGCAGCGGATTGGGTTCCCGGGTCGGGCCGCGGAGGGGCAAAGGTGCTGCCCTTCCCCCCCGCCCTCGTGAAACGCCCGGTCAGGGTCTCTTGGTGAGATGCGGGGGATTTGCGGTCCCCAGGGAGGGGATGCCGGTCCCGCCCCCACACCCCCCGAGCGAGACGTCCCCGCAGTTGGCACGGGAGCCCCCCTCCCCGCCTCCACCCCGCCCCCCAACAGCTGATCCAGACAGATGAGAGCCCGCAGCGACCCTCCCTGCCGACCCGGCGGTGCGGCCCCTGCTCCGGCGCACCCGGGGCCCGGACGGGGGGGACGATGGTGGAGGTTGCTGCAGCGCGCATGCGACATGCCAGGCGTACACGTACCTTAATCCTTCGCTTTCCCCACAGCGACCCGATCACACAGCGACCCAAGCCCCAATGCGGCTCTAACCCCCAAAGCGACCCGACCCAAATGCGACCCAAGTCCCAAAGTGGTCCCAGCCCCCCAAGGCGGCTCAGATCAACAACCCCCCTCCCCCCATTGGGGGGGTGGGCTCACCAGCGGCAGCAGGTACGCCAGCGTCTTTCCGCTGCCGGTGTGGGAGGCCAAAAAGTAGTTGCCCGGCTGCTGCATCAGCGCAGGAATGGAGATGGACTGCGGAGCCAGGCGGATGGATGGAGGGACGGATGGGCGGAGGGAGGGAAGGACGGGCGGGTGGTGGTGGTAGTGGTGAGTAATGCCGGCGCTGCCGCAGCGGGGCAAAAGACGAGAGCGATGAGAGAGGATTGCCGTACTGTACGGCACCGACGTCGGCAAGGGGGTACGGCAAACACGACACGACACGGGGGTACATACTGCCTAAGGAAAGGCACACACACCCGTCTGTCCACACAACCCACTGGCGCGTATGGGCATCAGCAAGCAAGCGGTGTTCCACACTTGATTCGAACTTCCCACATGAGCACGTCGCCCGATGTGGCCCCAAACTCCTGCTGCGCCTCCTCCGCAGCAACGGCAAGGCGATGCGGCCAACTGGGTCGGGGCGACCGCAGGCCTACGGCTCTTCTACGGCGTTGCCTGTGAGCTGTGACTCTCCCTTCGGAGATCACTGTCTAATGTCGCTGCTCCGATCATCCACGACGCCAGCGCCGACGCCGACGCCGACGACAACATCCACTTGGCTGCGTGTCCACTCTCCGCTCCCATACACGCACACACACATTCTCTACCTGACAAAATCGCGCACACACACACACCTGGATGTCGGTGGGCTCCGAGATGCCCAATCCCTGGAGCGCCGACACGAGCGGCGCCTGGAGGCCCAGCTTCTCGAAGCTGCGCGGCACAGCGGCGGTGGGACCCGCCGGCGATTCGCTGGGGCGGAAGACGTTGACGACGGTGAGCTGGGGTGCGCCTAGCGTGCGGTAGAGGTAGGACTGGTGCTGGAACGCCGGCGTGCGCAGGACTAAAGGCCGGGAGCTGAGGGCCGAGGCGAGGGGCCGCGCAGCGGCAGCGCCCCCGCCGCCGGCGCAGGTGATGCCGCGGAGGCCGCCGAGGCAGAGCATGATGTTCGGTCCGCGAGTTGAATAGGGAAGGAACTTTAGTCCTGCCGCCCGCAGCACGCGCTGCATAGCGGGCGGCTGAATTAGTGGTGGTGCGGCCGGACAAGAGCCGAGCTCTGCTTGCTTTTTATGTTTTAAGTTTTGGAAGGCTCACTACCAGTACTTTAAACGCTTACGCACGTATTCAGGTTGTCACGAGATGTTTCAAGCTGTATTTCGTAGTTCAGTTGGTGTCATGTACAGCGCATGCGAGCATATGACAGCCAGCAAATGAAGTCCCATACAACATATGGGCATACAACATATGGGAGGAAATTACGTGCAGTAACCACTGCCTGGGCGTGCTAGAAGTGCAATGGACGTAGGGCCCGCTCAAAAGCCGTACACTCGGCGAAACACTAGAAGAAAGGTATCTACCAACAACACTTGGGTCGCGTTCTTCTGTGTGAGGACTTGCAACAGGCATAATAGTGGGTTGTCGGACTTCACCAACTGTTCAACTTGGAACTTGATCTGGCACCATGAAGGTCGCTCTCCTGTGCGCCGCCCTGCTGGGCGCTCTGGCCCTCGTACACGGCTCGGATGATCCGACGGAGTCGTTGCCTGGCGTGTTTGATCTGAGTAAGTTGCGAGTTGGGCGGGATGGCGTGTCCCGCGAGCAACGTGTCCCACATTCGATTTGCTCTACCGCGATCGGTTTACAAGTGATTGTGAGTTTAATCACAAGATCAACCTATGCGAATTGCCTTTTACCTTTCAGTATGGCCCTGGGCTATGTCTAGAAGATACATGTTGAGGTTACCCGCCCGTTGGTTGGCTTGTCTCTCGCAGCTCCCGACACCTTCGACAAGTACGTTAATGGCGCTAAGCACGTCCTCGTCGAGTTCTACGCTGTAAGTTTGGTTAAGGGTTTGGTGCTGTCAGAGTGCTGTACCTTCACGACTGCACGCACCCACAACAGCCCTTGCTCTTGGAACCCACGCGCCCGTGTCGTGTCTTGTCCCCTCTGTAGCCGTGGTGCGGTCACTGCAAGCGCATGGTGCCCGAGTACAAGAAGCTTGGCGAGCTTGTGGCAGCCGACCCCAAGCTGAAGAACCGTGTCGTCATCGCTAAGGTGTGATCGCTGCGGGTGTCAGTAGGGTCGTTGGTGGGAATGAGAGGGGAATTTAAGCTTGAGCCAGATCGCTGGTGGGAGGAGGGGTTAGGGCACGGAAGCCCCACCCATAACGGATGCGTCGTGGAGAACAGCTCTCATGCTCTGCAATTGCATAAGCGCTGCAGATCTATTTGGGTTTTGGGTCTGGTATGTGCCGCCACGCTGAGCAAGCCGCGCTGAGGAAAGCCTGATGACCGGGTGCCCGCGCCACTGCATCGCATGTTCGCATCCTGATACCGGCCGCTCTGCGCACATGTCGCCTTCCCGGCAGGTCAACGCCGATGCTCACCGCTCCGTTGGCGAGAAGTTCGACGTGCGCGGCTTCCCCACGAGTAAGCAGGGTTTAATCGGCATACGATGCTGCAGGGAAGGGCGGGGCAGAGGACTGAACCGATGTTGGTTCTGCTGGGTCCTCTTAACTGCACGGCACAATGTGTGGGGCCAGACGCTCGCTTTTCCTGCGTACCTCGCGTGTACCTACCTAACGCCGGAGCTCGTTGCTCAGTAACCAACCGTGTCCGCGGCCCTCCCTTGATCCCCGCGCCCACGGCGTGCAGTCAAGTACTTCCCGGCCGGCAAGCCTGCCACCAAGGACACCGCCCAGGAGTAAGTGCGCGGCCGTGGCGGTGAAGTCAATGCTTTGATGTGTAGGCAGGGCTTCTCCCCTTGGTCATCGGCGCTTTCTCCTCTGCGTCACCGGCGGCACCTGATCGAACCTGCCCACGTCCTTGCTCCAGCGCGCAGCGACGTCGAGGTACCGCCCTCAACACTCCGTTCCCTTCGCGGTCTCGCGCCTTGCCCACTTCACTACATCATCATCGGACATGTCCGTCCGGCCTTGCTGTCTTCTTCTGTCTATGTTGTTCTATATTCTTCCTGGCTAACGTGTACTTGTTTGTCTGGTTTACTTCACCCCGCAGCTACCAGCAGGCTCGCACTGCCACCGCCTTCCTGGACTTCCTGAAGGAGAAGGTTGCCGCGGACCAGGTGGGGAGGGTGGGTGTTGCGGGTTTTATGGCGTGTGCCTGTGGGGGCCTCTATGCAGCGTCATGGCCTCTGTAGCGGTCCCTTTTTAGCTCTCGAGCGGCTGCGGCGGACCCAATCGGCATTTATGCATCAAGTGTGCGGATGGGTGGCGTTCATGCAGTTGCGGTGCGCAAATCTGGTGTACGGCATGTCTGGAGGACCAGTGCACTCCACCCGCGGATCGCGCCGGTCATACCGGCAGATGATGTGAAATGGCGCAGCTGCATGCATCTCCTGTTGCTCGCGTGTGACGGAACTCATGCTGCGGCTGTCTCACCCGCCATGATCTTTCGACGGCGTTGCCGTACTCTTATTTATTTTTTTGTTAGGCCTTATCTCATGTGTCTGACTGTCCCCGTGTGGTGGTGGTGGTGGTGGTGGTGGCAGGGCTTCGCCCGCGTGGAGGCGCTGGACCCCATTGCCGCCAAGTTCGTGGAGGCTGAGGACAAGGCCGCCGTCATCGCCGAGGCCGAGGCCGCCGCTGCCGGCCTGGAGGCGGAGGACGCCAAGGCCAACGCCGCCCTGTACATCAAGTTCATGCAGAAGGCCGTTGAGAAGGTGAGAGCGGAGGCTGGGTTGTGCCGCGCGCAATGCGGCATTTGTCTGTTTGGGTCGACCCGGGTCGGGTCGGACCGGAGTTTGGGTCGTTGTGCGTCGAGCGTTGCAGCGGGTCTTAGGGTATACGATGGCTTGCCGGCTGTCTGGCCTGCCGGCTGTGTGATCCTGTGCAGGGCGCTACCAGCACACCCTGCCAGCCGTAATGACTAATGCGCTATGTGAGTTTCGACAAAGGGCCCCCCCTCCTACGCGCCCAGCCAGGACTCTGGCCCAACCTGAATTTCGTTCCTCATCAAGCAGTGACCCAACCATCATGTTTCTATAACTTCCTATAACTTTCTTTAATCGCATTCTCTGTGGCCCTCCCAGGGTGTTGGGTATCTGTCCAAGGAGAAGGCTCGCCTGGAGAAGATGCTGGCCGGCGGCAGCGTCGCTGCCTCCAAGGTGGACGAGATGAGCCGCAAGACCTCCGTGCTGGGTGCCTTCCTCGAGGCCGACGAGTAATCTCGCCGCATCAGGCTTCGGAGCCGGCCAGGCCCGTCACGGGTCGCGTGGACTACCGGGTCAGGCGCCAAACAGCCCATGGATTTTCATCGGGCTGTTCGTTGGGCGCGCGCGCGGCGTACGCGCGGTGGGAGGTCTGGTCACATTTTGAAGCTCACATTGATTTTGTGCATATTACCGCGCCGGCAACGGAGTTTGCACAGCCGGAGGCAGTTCCTGAGCTGCGGCCGGCTTTGCTTCGTTACAGGCTGTATATGGGAAGGCGGCGCAGATTGCGGAATGTTCTGACCTCCCCCGCAGGGCGACTGCATTATTTTGTTTGACTGTCTGCAAGGAGTGTCAATCTCGGGTGTGTCATGGTGATGCGCGTCCGCGCGGGTGGCCTGAGCGGGACACGGATTCGTACGGCACAACAGCGCGGCCCCTTCGGGTTTGTGCATGTTATGCCCGCGAATGGGGTATATGCCCCCACAGCGTGCGTGTGTAACGCCAGACGTGGCGCAACCTCACCCCACCTCACTCCGCCCGACATTTCTGCCAAGCTCCTGCCATCTGTCTCGAGCTTCTTGGCCGTCATCGGGTTGACACAACTCCACATTACGGTAGACCCACAGCGCGCCGACAGTGATGTGAGCAGGAGAGCAAGCCGACCAGTGCAGTGCTCCAGCGCGGCGTCAGCCAGTGCACTCCAATTTGCAGATGGCGCAAGGCCGCGATTATAATGTACGCACTGCCGCAGGAGATGCAGGGGAAACGTGCGAAGCAACAACCGCCCAAGGACGCCGTGTAGCGCGTGGATTGACATGCAGGCCGATTGCCACCACTTGTTAGCACGAACACGCATCGTCATGGACTCTTTTTACGGCCGGCGAGGGTAGCCCCACGAGCCCCTCGGCCCCCTGGAAAGCCAACTCGGGGGAGGGGGGGGCGAGCCCGGCGCACAACTACTTCATACACATATGTCAACTCTTGGGGTGTATGCTTCAGAGTATGTACGAAACTCAGCCTCTGCGCGCCGGGAAAGGCAGGCTGAAAGGGGTGGTACGGCACCACCCCCTGGCATGCTGAATGCGATCGTTATGATCCGTACGTGAGACATGCAAGCGCAAGGACATTGGCCACAACATGCGCATGTTATGCGCCTTCACCACAACAGAGGTTTTGTTCAAAATCAACGGCCCGCCGGCTTTGCCCTTCGAAGAAAGAGGACCTTTGTCGGAAATGTCCACCACTACAGCGCCGACCAGCAAACAGTGACAATCCCCTGCAAATTAAGCAGACGCCCCGGCCGGGGTTTCGACAGGCGGTGCGGAAGGAACGCCAGGAGGAGCTCATGTTGTCAGGCCGCTTCCCAAACCAGCGCCCTGCCAGCCTCTTGAAGCCGAGGTTCCAGGGTCGTACAGTAAACCCGTAGTTGGTAGGGGCGGGGGCAAACGACCATGCGCATCCCACACTTTACCCCACAGTCCGAGATGCGCCTCGACAGAGTATGGAATCGTCTCGTCCTTATCCAGGCTCGTGCGAGCGCCAGCGCGCCACGTGCACCGCAGCAACTCTCCCCCCACCCCGCGCCGCTGTCCAAGGGGGTAAAGACATGCAACATGATACCTCGCATTGTCCGTCCCAGCACACGTGCGACACGGCACACGTACCTGAGTCCACAATGGGACCACCACACACGGGGGACGGGGCCCACCGATACGCCACACTCGGACACTCCCGCCGCGCTCATGTCCTCAACCCTTTTACTCCACGGGGTTCCTGCTCCGTTCCTGCTCCCACGCAGCCGACACATACACACACACAGGCGGACAGCAGCCTCTAATGAGTCCTGCGCCCTGTGCCCTTTAGTGCACATGCATGCACATGCACACGTCCAAGCAGACAGACCTCAGCCAACAGTACTCAAGCCAGCAAACTTCCTGTTACGATAAGTCCAGCGTTAGCCTCACTGTTGCAGGTGGAGGCCTCCGCCACGCCCGCCTCATTTTTGCTCATGACCTGACAAGACAGGACCAACAGACGGGATCCATCCTTTCCTCAAAACCTCTTCGCAACAACAGCAATAAGCGCCCAGAGGAACCCCCAACAGGGCACGATTCCAACCTAACATCTTACCCGACAGAAACCCCACACATCCATCCACACACATACACCGCGGCCTTGGTCGTCTCTGCTGAGATGCGCCAGCCCGTTGATCCGCTGCCAGTCTGCCGTACCCTTCCCAGGGCCCGGGAGCCCGTTGCAACAACACTTTTAACAACCACAAGGACAACATCGCAGCAACCCTCTGTGGGTCCAAATCTACACCGACCCCTTCAACTTCAACAGCGCAGCGACGGAAGCGTCAGTGGCGGGGCGGTTTGCGCCGGCGGCTGAGGTGGCCGTTCAAAGTGCGTCCGGTCCAGTCCGGTCCGATACGGAGGAGCCGGTGGCGCCGCGCCGCTCCCGACAGTCCCTATCAACGGCTCTTCTTGCTCCTCTTCTTCCTCCTCCTCGTCCTCCTCCTCGTCCTCTTTTTATTCCTCTTCCTCCTCCTCGCGGCATGTTCGTTTCCTCCTTACCCACGGGCGATCTAGGCGCAGTACGCCCACGCCCCGGGACCCAATCCGGCCGAGTCCCGCGTCGCGTCCGCGCCCGAGCAGCGGCGGCTGAGACGACGGGAAGCAACCCGCGAGTCCGGCATAGCCTCCCCCATATGGCACATTGGCACATTGGCACATTAGCACATAAGCACATTAGCACTGGACGCCGACATGCCGGGACACATCCAAACGGCCACAGGCGGACCCCAAGCATCCCACAACCAGGGCCCCTTTCACAGCAAACGAACAACACCGCTGAGTCCTGCGTCGGTGCTACCCTTTGGCTCTCACCTTACGGCCATTGGAGCACACACACAGTAACAAACTTGCTCACCATTACCAAACGCCCCCACGGAGCCCCCCCCCAGACACCTCCAAACTCGCGCCTCAAAAAGAGCCCTCGAACCCCTCAGCCCCCCCTCCGGCTCCGAAACCCGAGCCAGGAGGAACGCCCCCGGGTCGGCTGTGGCGGGCTGCTACTGCCGCTGCTGCCGTTACTGCCGCTGCGAGTGCGCCTTTGGTGACTGCGGCTTCGGAGACTGGGGCGGCTGCATTGGCAGCGACTGCAGCGACTGCTGCGACTGTTGCGACTGTTGCCGCGTCATCGGCTGCGCCCGTGGCGCCTGCGCCTGCGGTGCCTGCGCTTTCGGCGATTGCGGTGGTTGCGGTTGCTGCGACTGCTGCAATTGCTGCGACTGCTGCCGCGTCAGCAGCTGCTGCTGCTGCTGGGCCGCCTGCTGCTGCGACTGCTGCCGCGTCAATCTGGGTGAAGACGGCGGCGACGGCGGCTTTGGCGGCTTTGGCGACTGCGGCTGCTGCTGCTGCTGGGCCGCCTGCTGCTGCGATTGCTGCCGCGTCAACCTAGGCGAAGACGGCGGTGACGGCAGCTTTGGCGGCTTTGGCGACTGCGGCTGCTGCTGCTTCCGCTCGGGTGATTGCGGTTGCGGCTGTTGCTGCTTTGGCAATGACGCCTGAGGAGCGGTATGCTCACCCGCGCCAGAGCCAGCGCCTGCGGCGACCGCATCCGGGGCCGCATCCGGGGCCGCAGCCGGGGCGCCAGCTCCCTCCGCCGCACCGCCCGGCTCCTCCACCACGCCCGCCGCCGCAGCCGCCGGCGCAGTAGTATCCTCCATCACCACATCCTCCCCGCCGGCGCCGCCGCCGCCGCGCTCCCCCACCACCTCCACCTCCGCCTCCGCCTCCCCAGCCCCCCGGGCACCCGTGCCCCCGGCCTCGCCGGCCCCGACTGCCGCCGGAGGCAGCGCCGGCGGTACCGTCGCGGCGGAGGCCGCGGCCCCCGCCCCCGCCCCTCCCGCGCCCTCGCCGGCCCCCGCCGGGGCAGCCTCCGCTGGCTTTGCAGCGGAGGTCCCGGCTTCGCCTCCGGCCTCAGTCGCGGCGGTGGCGGCGGTGGCGGCGGTGGTGGCCTGGGGGCCGTTGGCAGTCCGCGGGCGCTTGGCACCGCGACCGCCCTCCTCCTCTTGTCCCTGCGCCTGCGCCTCTTCGCCGCCCGCCTCGCCCCGCGGCCGCTTTTTCGTGCCCTGCTTCTCCGCCTCCGACTCGCGCTGCTCTTGCTGCTGCGGCGGCTGCGGCTGCGGCTGTGAGGGCTGCGGCGGCTGCGGCTGCGCGGCCGCCTCGGCCGGCCCTTTTTCCTTGTCTGCCGCGACGGCCTCGACTTCAACCTCCATGTCTGTCGTCGCCTGCTGCTGCTGCGGCTGCTGCTGTTGCTGCTGCTGCTGCTGCTGCGCCTCCTCCTCCTCCTCCTCCTCCTCCAGGAGGACGAGGTCCTCCTCCTCCTCCTGCTCCTTTCGTTGCTCTCGCTCCGGCCGGGCTGCCGGCTTCGCCGTCTCTGCGCCGCTCGCAGGCGGCGGCTGAGCGGCGGCGCGAGCGGCAGCGGCGGCACCGCCACCAGCGGCCGGACCGCCGCCGCCGCCCGACGCCGGGGCCGCCCCGCGCCCGGCGCCGGGTCTGCCGCCGGTCGTCACAGCAAGCCGGCTGCTGCGGCGGCGGCCCGCCTCCGCCGGCGCGGCCGCCTCGGCGGCGGGCTGCGCCGCCTCCTGCTGCTCGGCGGCCGCGCCGCCGCCGGCGGCAGCGGCGGCGGCGCCGCCGCCCTCCTCCACCTCTAGCCGATGCTCCGGCGGCTCAGCTTCTTCCCGCTGCTGTTGCTGCTGCTGCTGCTGCTGCCCCTCCTCGGTCGTGCCCTCCGACGTCGCATCGTGGTCGGCCTCCGCCGCCGCCGGCGCCGCCTCGGCTGCCGGCTTGCCGCCGGCGCGGCCTGGGCCACCGCCGTGAGCGCGCTTGGCGCCGCCGGTGGTGCGGCCCCGGCTGCCGCGCGCGCGTTTGGCGCCGCTGCTGCCGCCGGCGGCGGCGGTCGAGGTCTTGCTCTTGCCCTTGGGCTTCCGGGCGCCGCGGCCGGCTTCCGCCGCCGCTTCGCCGTCGGCGGCCGCCGTCGCCACACCCTGGGGAGGGAGAGAGCGCGTGCGGGAAACAACAAGGAACGCAGGGGGCGTACGGCACAGCTGGTCCGCCATACGGTCCGCCGGTCTCGACAGCTGTCGGGAATCCAACAGCTCAAAGAGCTCACTTTATTCTATTACACCGTATCAAAGCGCTAGGAGGGGAGTATGACCGTGTGTGTGTGCTTGTGTGTGCGTGTGTCTGTGCGTGTGTGTGTGCGTGTGTGTGTGTTAACTGCAGGCCCTGCAGCTCGGGGAGGCGCACGTGCGGCGGTGGAAGCGAACTCTTTGAAGACATATAAACCAAGCACTCACTCAGACGAGTGCATGTAAGGCGTATTGCGTACGGCGAACGGCTTATTGCTCAGGTGCTCAGGTAGTGAGGGTGAACGCGGGATGCTGCACTGCCGCCACCGCGGTAGCAGCAGCAGCGCGGAGAAGGCTGCGGTGCGCCACCCGACCTCCCGCAGGCGCGCGTAAAACCTCACGGGATGTTCCCGCTGCCCATCCCCCCCCACAGCCCAAACTTACAACACCGCTCGCCAATCACCACCTGCACATCCAACGCCCCAATCTAACGCACCCTATTCCCAACCCACCCAGCGCCCTCCCAAGTCCCTCAAAGCCCCCTCCCAGCCCCTTCCGCACCTGCCCCTGCCCCTGCTCCTGCTCCTGCCCCGCCTCCGCCTCCTCGTCTTCTCCCAGAAGCTCCTGGAACGTCTTCCGGACCATCTTCTGATCCTCCGGCCTCAGCGCTCCGAGACCAGGCAGCTCTTCCACAGAGTGATGCGCCTTGACCGCGTTGCTTGCCACCCGTTCGGAGACGCAGCCGGGAAAATGCCTGTGTCGACACGGGCCAGTTGCTATCGACCTTGTCATGCCATGACATGACAGGCTCACAACTAAAAATAGAAGGCAGCTGCGACGAAGGCTGTGCGCAGAGCAAAGAAATTGAAGCGTCTTGGGCAGCGAAACTTGCTGGAAGTGCAGCGGGCCTCAGAAGGACCAGAATCGCGCCGTGCGCCACTTCCAATCCGCTGCTGGGGTCAAATAATCAAATAATTAAAAGGAAAGCGCCCGCACGGCAGCTCGGAAAGCGCGCAAGTCGGCCGGCCGACTAAAAACAGCCACCCAGCACCCACCTGCCGGTCGGCTTGCCCTTTGGTGAGTGCAGGTTCAGCACCAATTGTCCCTCCTCCAGGAGCCTCAAGCAATCTGCAGCAAGGCAGTAAAGAAACAGGCAGCAACACAAAGGCAGCAAAGAAACAGCAAGGCAGCGAGGACAAGGTAGCAAGGAAAATTGCCGTGGGCTCCAGCAGGCGTTGGCAGCCGGCAGCGGCCCTCTTGTCTTCCAGAGGCGGTCCCGTTGGGAGTGAACCGACCCGTGGGTCGCTTGAATCGGTCAGTCAGCGGTCCACCCCACACAGCCCAGTCCGCCGCGACAAGGGCCTCGCGCAGCCCAAAGCGCCGCGCGCCAGGCGCAACCAGAATCAACATTGAATTCAGAGGCCAAGACAGGACGGAAGACGGCGACGCCGCGCGCAAGCTCTCTCCGCGCAAGCTTTGGCCAACGCTTTCTCGTTCTGCCTCGGTGTCATCCGTCACCCCCTGGCCGCACCTGCGCATCTACCGTCCTTGGCCTGCGCGTAACAAAGCGCGTAGGATGGCATTTAAGTTCTTGGGCTGCTTGGCCCGGCAAAAAAGCAAGCTGGGGCACAGGCCCGCGTCTCCAGCCGCGGCTTTCTCGTAGCCTCGTATGCGCCACCGGATTCAGGACGCGGCCTGGCGCCGCTTGTGGCGCTAAAGCGCGATGCTTTGCAGGGCCGCCGCGCGGTTGATTCGGTTGATGAGTTGGTCGGATTCCAGCTGCAGCTAGCTGCAGCTATGAAGGAAGTCGGTGACAGAAACTTGGGCAGGCTCGGGCGCAACGCAACCTTGTAAGAAAATCCCTATGCAAACTGCGTTTGAAGTCTGTCTGAGGTGTCACAGCCCTGGATTGTAAGTATGCATCGTCCAGGATGGTGCACGGCGGACAGAGAGCCAAAGGAATGAATGGGCGGATTGTGGCATCTGGACAGGCGATGCACCGCCTCCCGCATCTGGCAGCAGCAGCAGTCAGCAGTCAGCAGCAGCAGCAGCCACGCCCTTGCGTCCGGGTCCAGTGGCTTGAACGGTGGCAAGCCGCCAAGCGGAAAGCGCGAGCACACCAGCAGCAGCACCAGCAAAACAATTACACTTGCAGCTTGCGCTGGCTTGTGCTTGCGGCTCCCTGGCGAATTTGCGCCTGCGCGCACCGCAAGCTTATCCGCTGGAGGAGATCCGCGAAACGCCGACGGGGCTCAACCAGCCTCGACGCAGATTTAAAAAAGGGGGCCACGCTGGGCTCGAGCCAGGCAAGCGGCCCGGCACAGGGCAAACGGCGCGAACGAGATCCATCAGCAATGGCCACAGGGTTCGAAAGTCAGCCAAGACCTGTGAAGCATGTTTCATTTACCAGGTGCCGGTGTCCTTTTGCTCAGCCGCGTGGGCAGCCTCGGGCGCAAGCCGTTTGCAGATCTTCTGTCCCGTTCCGTTCCGTCCGCTGCTGTCTTCGAAAGAGCTAAAGCTGCATCTGGTCTTGGCCGCGGCTTAGTAGAACTGGCTCTACAGTAGCCAGATATTTGCCGCGGCCAGCAGGTTGCACGCACCAGCATACCTCTATCCCGCCCCATCCACCCGCCGCCGAGCCCCTCCTCACGACCGCCCTCTCTCTCCTTTCTCTAAATCCCACTTGCTATATATCTACTTGTTGCTTCGCCTACTTGCTCTGCCTGCTCGCCTGCTCTAATGAGCATCTACGGCAGCATCTAGGTGTTGGGACGGCTGTGGGACGGCTGTCCGCGCAGCACCGCGGTAACGTGGCGGCCGCTCCGCAGAGACCCAGACCCCCAACCGGCGCGCACAACCCACCCCACCCCCCAACCCCCCTCTCGCCCTCTGGGGGCCGCTCCATTCGTCAGTTGTCAACCTCAGCACCTGCATCCTAAGTTCCTAACCCACACGCGCTCCTCCTCACCTTATGGCTGCACAGCCCCCCAACGGATGTTTCCGATGTTTCCGAACCGATCCCGCCCCTCAGCGGAAACAAGCCGACGCGGAGCCATCAACGCCCCCAATCCGTAAAGCACCTGTTGCCTGCCTAACGATACGCCCGGAGAGGGAGGCCCGGAAGCCGGGCTGGGCAGGGCAGAAGCCGGGCCGGAAGCCGGGCCTCCCTCTCGCCCCCCTTCCAGCCCTGTTCCCAACCCTACCCTTCCGCACCAACCACCACCACCACCACCAACCCCTCCCTCAGCACCCCACCAAGTACTGCTCCTCGCAGCTCCTCGATCCCTAATCGCCCCTCACCTCACCTCAAACCTCCCCATCCTCCCTAACCCCCCCTTTTCTCTCCCCTCCACATCTTCCCCCCCACCCCACCCCTCCCAACGCCCGGCCGCATGTGTCAACCGGTCAGCTCGTCGCCTCCTGGACCGCCTCCTCAATTGCCCGTGCGACAGGAGGGGTCATGCGTCACCACCACCACCACCACCCTCGTTTCCCCCTTGTACACACATGTTGGAGCGTTAACTCGCCTCCCCCCATCTGATACGTTACCGTTCACGGGCCCCGGCCGTTACGTGGATAACCCCCTCCCCCGCCCCCTCCCCCTCTTCTACCCCTCCACACCAACGGCTCACACCCTGCCGTCCTTTCGCACCACCGTTGTGACTCCGCCCGCCCCCCTTGCCGCCACCAGCTTGCGCCAGGCCAGCAGCGCCCCCACCAGACCCAGAGCCGTCAGACTGAGCAGCCAGGTGGTGGTGTGGAGAAGCGCGTTCACCTGCGGGGGGGAGGGAGGGGCGGGGCGGGGAGGGGCGGGGGGAGGGGAACAGGGGATGGGAGGGGATGGGAGGGGCGGGGAGGGGGGTGCGTGTCCAGTCGGTGGTGGGGCGATAGGGATGACACATGACAGGGGGTGCGTGGGGAGAAGGGTTCGTGTGTGTGTGTGTGTGTGTGTTGATGTCTGGGGGGTTGTGGGTGTTACCGGTGAGCACTGCCCTAGTGCTCTTGGATGGTGGTGGTGGTGGTGTCGGGAAGGGGCGGTGGTGGTAAGGGTTGGTGGTGAAATGCGAGAGGCGTTCGGGACCTTTGGGTTAGGGGGTGAGGTGGGTCAGTGGAAAAGTCCCGAGTTTGCAGAGGGCGGAGATGTTCGCGGAAACACACACACACACACACGGAGGGGTGTGGCCCATGAGCGAAATATACACCAGGGGGGGCGGGGCGACCCGGGTGGGAAGCGGAGCCGCATTGCTCTTTGCTAGTCGCTCCTTTGCTGCCGCTTCCACTCCCTCTGGCCGCTGGCCGCTCCCTTGCTGGCCGCTGGCCGCTGGCCCCTGGCCCCTGGCCGTTGGCCGCTGCCGCTGCCAGTGACTGACCTGGGGGGCGATTGTGCGCACCAGTGCGCCCGTCACGTTGTGCGCCACTGTCACCGCGCGACGGTTGATCTGCGGGGGCGGCAGTGAGGAGGGGGGCAGGGGGGGAGGGGGGGAGGGGGGAGGGGGTAAGGAATAGTAATTACCCGCAGCGACCGGAGTAACCGAGGCGAGCGACGGGAGGAATAGCGGGAAGGAGGCCGGGCGGGGGGCGGGGGGGCCGAGAAGAGAGGGAGCAGTAGGAGTGGAAATACCGTAGAACAGTACATCAGTAGAACAGGAGGGAAGGGAGGGAGGGGAGGAGGGGAAAGGCATGGCGGTTTGAACTAGGGCAAGCAAAATCCACATCCACATCCACATCCACATCCACATCCACATCCACATCCACATCCAAATCCGGACGTTCCGGTTCGGGCCGCCCGAACCCTGCCCTCCCCCCCTCCCCACCCCCACCCCACCTGCTCGTGCACGTTGCTGTAGATACGCGGCTCCAGTTCCCTCCGCAGATCCGCAGCCACCTGCTCCAGAACCTTCTCATCCAACACCAGCGACCCGCGCGCCCCCCCGGGCAGCTGAGACTGCGACTGAGACAGCCAGGCGGTCGTCTCGGCGGCGGCGGCGCGCTTGAACTGCCTGCAGTGCGTGTGTATGTTTATGTGTGTGTGGGGGGGGGGGAGGGGAGGGGGGTAGTGATGATTTGGTTTCGGCGTCCTTGGTGTCGGGAGTTGGGTGTTGTGGCCGCGGAATGGCTGGCTGCGCTGGGCTGCGAGCAACGGAGCATGAAGGCTACCCACCAGCCCTTCAGGGTCGCTTCCTCACTCACTCACTGCCTCCGCTCCACCGCCGCTGCGGTCTCACCTCTCATCATCCCCCCTCCCTCCCTCTCCCTCTCCCTCCCTCAGGCCTCAACCCCCTCCCCCCCCCTCTCTCCTTCGCTGCGACTCGTAGTATTTTTTACACACACACACACACACACACGCACCGGCCCCCCGCTCGCCCGACCCGTACCAACGACAACGCCTCTCACCAGTGCCAGCACCAGAACCAGCCCCCTCCCTGCCCCTGCCCCTGCCCCTGCCCCTGCCCCTGCCCCTGCCCCTGCCCCTGCCCCCGCCCCTGCCCCTGCCCCTGCCCGGCCGGGCCCCTCCCACCCCTGGATGGCTTCTCGCTCGCCTACGTCCCTCTTACGTCCCTCCTACGTCGCCTACGTCCCTCCGCTGCCGGTTCGTGTTCATGTTCATCACCCACCCCCCCACCCGTCGTCCATGGTGGGTAACACGCTGCCCCCCCCTTTTTGGGGGGGTTGTGCCCCCAGTTGCACAACTACCCCCTGCACCCCCTTCGCCCCCTCCCTGCCCCCTCCCTGCCCCCTCCCTGCCCCCTCCCTGCCCCCCCCCTCTGCCCCCCTCCCCACGCCCCCACCCGTCATCCATGGTTGACACCAGCTCCCAGCAGGGCTTGTGCAGCCGGGCGGCGTGTTTGGCCAGACAGCCCAACACGTAGCCGGACTGGAGGAAGGGGGCGGCCATCTGCGGTGGGGACACAAACGGGGGGGGTGGGGGGGGGGGTGAGGTGGGGGTTATCCACGTATAGGCCGGAGCCGGGGGGGGAGGGGGAGGGGGAGGGGGAAGGGGAGGGCGAGGGGAGGGGTTTAGGGTGGCTGGCGAATGAGACGGAGGGAAAGCGGAGCTCAGCGGGAGGAAGGAGAGGGGCCAGGCAAGTTTATGCCCTCCCCTTTTCCATTGCCCCCCCTCTCTCCCCCCGCCCGCTCTGAGCAACCCCTCCCTCCGTCCCGCCTCTTCAATCTACGGTATACTGTTTTCCTTACCCGCTTCATCAATCATGCGCTTTCCTACCTCCCCTCCCCTCCTCTTTCCGCCCCCCCTCCGCCCGCCCGCAGATCCCGGCGCAGACCCGCATCCCCTCCTTCCTTCCCATCCCCTATTCCCCTTGCCTTCCCTTTCCGCCGCCTGTCCTCCCTCCCTCTCTCCCTCCCTCCCTCTCCGCCTCTCCCCATCCCCACTGCATATTTGGACAGTGCTCCCCCCTCCCCCTCCGCTGTCCCCCTCCCCCTCCCTCCTCGCTCCCTCCTTGCTCCCTTCCCCCCACCTGGTCTACTCGGCACCTGGCCATCACGTCCCCATCGCACTGGCTGGTCAGCGGCATGCCCACCCGGTAGCGGTTGAGGGACAACCGAACAAGCGCCTGGGGGGAGGGGGGGAGGGAGGGTGGGAGGTGGCGGGAGAGGAGGTTCAGTGCAAGCGGGGGGTGGAGAGCGACCTTCAACCTTCCCCACCCACGCGCCCATTCAGCCAGTCAGCCTGCCTTTTAGGACTCCCTTATATACCCCCCAAGCCCCATCTGCCAGCCAGCCAGCCTGCCTGCCAGCTTGCCTCTTTGGGCTGTCATACCCCATACCCCATACCCCACCCACCCGCTCCCTCCGTTCCACCGCTGCGGCTCCATCCCCAGGCCCCACCCCCAGACTCCGGCCTATCCGTGGAACCCCCCTCCCCAAGACCCCAACCAACCACCCCGGGGGGAAGGGGGTTCAGGGAGTGATATGCTCCTTTATAAAATAATGAGTCACTGCGGACGTTGATGATCAAGCTGCGACAGCCGCTGAACCTCCGGAACTGTTAATGTTATCCCACCCATTCCCAAACTTTACCGACATTGCTGCTTGACCCGCGGTTGAACCGTCCCAGCATCTTGTCGGTGTCGGAAGTGTTGCAAGCCGCCTCGGACGAAGCCGCACCGCATTTTTTTGTGCGGTGCGATGTTGTAGACATGTGTACCAATCGTAAAATTAGCGCCGTAGAAGTGTCCAAAAGCTGAAAAGCTGGTATGCGCGTGCTTGCTCTAAAAAAACCCGAAAATCCCACCCTCTAAGCTGTCAGAACTGGCAACAGCAACATCTATCGGAACTGAGGATGCTTACCTGAGCGGCAGACCAGCGCGGTAGCGTTGCGATTCGTCGATGCGTAAGGGGCAAGGGCAACGTGGCGGCTTTGTGAGCATCGTTGAAGCATTTGCTGGGGGAGCATGGTATGATATGCGGTGCGATCCTACACAAAGTGCCTACGGGAATGACTAAAAGAAAGAAAGATGCATAAACTAAGCTGAGTATTTGAGCACCCAGCTGTAACGAGCCGTACCGAAGTACGGCGCCTTACAGTTGGGCGACGTGCATACGCACAAAACACGGTGCGGCACGGGGCCTGAGGAGGTTCCCGCCATACCGCGCACCGGAGGGGCCGATGCATGCTGACCCCTGCGGTGTGGGATGGTTAGGGGAGGTTAACGGGGGACGCGCTGCGAGAAGGGGTGTGGTGGGGGTGGGGGCTGGCGTGTCCGGAGGGCGCCAAATGCGGCAAGAATGCGGTCGGTGAGCTTGAGACCGTTTTTGCGTTGGACATGGAAGAGGTCCGGCCATAGGATGACCTGCTGCGCACACTGGGGGGAAGGGGGGGGCGGGTGCAGCCCCAGCTACCTGCAGCTCCGCCCTGCAGCTGCCCCCCAGTGCCGCCGACTGCCGAGCCAGACACGCCAGGGTGGTCTCCTCCCGGTGTGCCCCCCCGGTGCCGGTGACGTCCTGCTTTGAGGAGCCCAGCTCATCGACCGCATCGGGACACAGCCGCTGAGCGTCTGCGGGGGTGGGTGTGTGTGTATGGGGGACGCGTGGGAGGGGTGGGAGGGGGGGAAAGAGGAGGGGGGGTTATCCACGTATAGGCCGGGGAGGGGGAGGGGGGGAAGGAGATGGGAGGGGGGAGGGGGATGCGGGAGGGAGGGAGGTGGGACTTGCAGATCTGGAGAGCGAGTGGCGGGCGGGGAAGGGGGAAGAGAGTGGTTCCGGGAGCTCGGGGAACATGGCGCGGGACCGCCCCTGTGTGCCCCCCGACCCCACACGGCGGCCCCCCACCTCCCCCCCCGGCACCCTTCCCAAGTGCGCCCCACCCCCCACCCCCACCTTCGCTGCAGTTCGTCGCCACTACCCGGCCCCACCCCAGCAAAGTGACATGCGCCACGCACACAGGACACATTTCACATACACACATACACAAACACACGCAGAAATACACACGCGTAGACACGCACCCATATACGCAGACGTACACGCACATGCACTCAACACCTAGCCACACACATACCGCAACGCACACACTTTACGCACCCTCGTCGCACTCCTGCTTGAGCCTGAAGTTGAGCGAGTACTTGACTGCCGCCCGGTCCGTGAGCTGTCTCAGCGCAAGGCGGCATGCGGGTGGGAAGTGGCCCTTGTCCATATTGGATTGCAGGCAGCTGATCACGCGCGCGTCCCCGGGGGGGACATCGGAGCAGAAGCCGCTGATGGCCAGGGGGCACTCCCTGAGAGGGGGGCGAGGGTTGGGGTGGTGGTTGGGTTGAGATGATGGTTGGGTTGGGGTGGTGGTTGGGTTGGGGTGGTGGTTGGGTTGGGGTGGTGGTTGGGTTGGGGTGGTGGTTGGGTTGGGGTGGTGGTTGGGTTGGGGTGGTGGTTGGGTTGAGGTGGTGGTTGGGTTGGGGTGGTGGTTGGGTTGGGGTGGTGGTTGGGTTGGGGTGGTGGTTGGGTTGGGGTGGTGGTTGGGTTGGGGTGGTGGTTGGGTTGGGGTGGTGGTTGGGTTGAGGTGGTGGTTGGGTTGGGGTGGTGGTTGGGTTGGGGTGGTGGTTGGGTTGGGGTGGTGGTTGGGTTGAGGTGGTGGTTGGGTTGGGGTGGTGGTTGGGTTGGGGTGGTGGTTGGGTTGGGGTGGTGGTTGGGTTGGGGTGGTGGTTGGGTTGAGGTGGTGGTTGGGTTGGGGTGGTGGTTGGGTTGGGGTGGTGGTTGGGTTGGGGTGGTGGTTGGGTTGGGGTGGTGGTTGGGTTGGGGTGGTGGTTGGGTTGGGGTGGTGGTTGGGTTGAGGTGGTGGTTGGGTTGGGGTGGTGGTTGGGTTGGGGTGGTGGTTGGGTTGGGGTGGTGGTTGGGTTGGGGTGGTGGTTGGGTTGAGGTGGTGGTTGGGTTGGGGTGGTGGTTGGGTTGGGGTGGTGGTTGGGTTGGGGTGGTGGTTGGGTTGGGGTGGTGGTTGGGTTGGGGTGGTGGTTGGGTTGGGGTGGTGGTTGGGTTGGGGTGGTGGTTGGGTTGAGGTGGTGGTTGGGTTGGGGTGGTGGTTGGGTTGGGGTGGTGGTTGGGTTGGGGTGGTGGTTGGGTTGGGGTGGTGGTTGGGTTGAGGTGGTGGTTGGGTTGGGGTGGTGGTTGGGTTGGGGTGGTGGTTGGGTTGGGGTGGTGGTTGGGTTGGGGTGGTGGTTGGGTTGGGGTGGTGGTTGGGTTGGGGTGGTGGTTGGGTTGGGGTTGGGGGCGATCGGCGGCTGGGCGGATGCTCTTTCCCCCTTCCCCACTTCCCCCCTTCCCCCCCTCCACCCCCCACCCACCCACACAACGCCGCCTCCTAGGGCCTCTCGCGCCTCTCGCGCCCTCGCGCTCCAGCCCAGCCCTCAGGCGCCTGCGCCTCAGCCCTCGCTCCTCCCCCCACCCCACCCCACCCCACCTCCCCCCACCCCACCTCCCCCCACCTCATGAGTTTTGGATTGAGCCGTACATCCTCGTGCTCAAGCGCCTCCACTCGCTCCTCCGCCGCCCGGCACTCGGGGGACAGGTGGTCCAGGGAGCGGCGGAGGCACTCGTGAACCTGAGCGGGGGGGTGGGGGTGATGGTGGGGTGGGTGGGGGGGTGGGGGGTGGTGCGGGGGTGAAGGGTGATGGTGTGTAGGGTATGGTAGTGCCCCTCCCCTCCCCGGGGCGCGTTCACGCACCTTCCAACCCCCCTTGCTTCCCCAACCACCACCACCACTCCCTACTCCCCCCCTCAACACACGCACCTGGCCATCTGCCGCCTCCACGCCTCCGCAGTACTTCTGAATGTCCCCCGTGCAGGCCTGAGCGGAGGGGGAATAGCGCCGGGTCGGGTCGGGTCGGGTCGGGTCGGGTGGGGTCGGGTCGGGTCGGGTGGGGTGGGGTGGGGTGGGGTGGGGTCGGGTCGGGTCGGGTCGGGTCGGGTCGGGTCGGGTCGGGTCGGGTCGGGTCGGGTCGGGTCGGGTCGGGTCGGGTCGGGTCGCGTCGGGTCGGGTCGGGTCGGGTCAAGATCGTTCCGAGTGGGCGGGTAGTTGGCTGGGTGGGTGGTGCAGGTCGGTGCAGGTTGGGATCACCTAACCCCCCAACTCCTTTTACGCCCGGCGCCTTCCTCCCCTCCCCATCCTCTCCGTCCCTCCCCTGCGGTATCTTTCCACTACCCCCCCCTTTTCCCCCCCTCCCCCCTCCCCCCCCTCACCTGCTGCATCCCCACGTCCACTCGGTGGTCCTCCACCATGAACCCCATCAGCCGCATCACCTGAGCCCGGCACCCCTCACTGCTGATGTTGGCGCGGGAGTCACGAAGGCAGGAAACCACGCGGCCATCGCCCGGCTGCACGCCTGCGGCGGGCGAACGGGGGGGGGGCGTGAAGAGTGAATTTGCAAGCATGAAACAAGAAACCCTGCGGGATTTGTAGTCTGAAAATCGACTAGATCCCTGTCAAGCGGGGCGTGTGGGGCGGGGGGGAAAGAGGGGGAAAGAGGGGGCGGGGCGGCACCAGCGGGGTTACAACAAGGTATCGAATTACAGCGAGAGCGCCGAGGCGCCGGGGGGGGAGTGGGGGAGGGGGAGATCCGTCCGGTCAATGGGGGGTGGAGGGGGTGGAGGATGAAGGTCGAGAGGGGGTTGGGGAAGGTGGATGGAGACCGGGAGGTGGGAAGGAGCCGCCGCATTGCTAGGGGGAGCAGCACCCGAGCAGCACCAGCACCACCTCCAGCACCACCTCCAGCACCAGGGAGCCGCCTTGACACGGACCCCTTCCCCACTCTCACCCTCCTCCCTCCCCTCCCCTTCCCACCTTCCTGAATTCCCATCCGTCCTCACTCCTCCTCCTCCCCCCAACCCTTCTCCCCCACCCCCTCTCCCCCACCCCTCCTATCCACCTCTCCCCCACCCTCCTCCCCCCACCCTCCTCCCCCACCCCTCCTCCCCCACCCCTCCTCCCCCACCCCCTCCTCCCCCACCCCCTCCTCCCCCACCCCCTCCCCCCCCACCCCCCCGCCCCCTCCCCCACCCCGCCCCCCCTCACCCTTGCACAGCGTGGCAATCTCCTCCCCGCAGTCCTCGCTCAGTCCCGCCAGAGTGCGGATGTCCCGAGCCGCCTCCACCAGGTACTCCCGCAGAGCCTCACCGCAGCGCTCAGAGAAGCCGGGGGAGCTGCGCCGGTCAGCTAGGCAGTCTAGGGCGCGGATACCCTGGGGGGCAATGTGTGTGTGGGGGGGTTATCCACGAATAGGCCGGGGGAGGGGGTTGAAGAGTGAATTTACAACAATGAAACAAGAAGCCCGTGGGGAAGGGGGGTTGGGTAAAAAGAAGATACCGCAGCGGAGACGGAGACGGCGTTAGCGAACGGACCCGTGGGGGGCGGGGTGTGAGGGGGAGGGGTGGGAGGAGGAGGGGGCGGGGTGGGGGGCGGGGTGTGAGGAGGAGGTGGGCCACCTCACCTCCATCCCGGGTGCCGAGCAGAATGTGGCGTGCTCCCGGGCACACGCCTCCATGAGGTCGGGGATGAAGGCCACATCGGTGGCCGCCTGAGTGCGCCGCTCCAGAACCACAGCCATGCACTGCTCCGAAACCTTGCCCTGCAGGGGAGGGGAGGGGAGGGGAGGGGAGGGGAGGGGAGGGGAGGGGAGGGGAGGGGAGGGGAGGGGAGGGGAGGGGAGGGGAGGGGAGGGGAGGGGAGGGGAGGGGAGGGGAGGGGAGGGGAGGGGAGGGGAGGGGAGGGGAGGGGAGGGGAGGGGAGGGGAGGGGAGGGGAGGGGAGGGGAGGGGAGGGGAGGGGAGGGGAGGGGGAAGCGAGCAAACGTGTGAGCGTGTGTGTGTGTGTGTGTGTTGGGGGTGGGATAGGGGTGGGATGGGGTTGGGGTGAGGGGGAAGAGGCGGAGGGGGCACGAGGCGGGTTTGGGTTCGGGTTCGGGGTAGGAGGCCACACCTCAAGGCCCCAGCACCCACGCAGCACACACGCACTCACGCACGCTCACATGCACGCTCACATGCACCCAAACACGCACACATACACACGCACAAACGAATACACACACGAATACATACACGCAATCATGCACCTTGAGCACTGCGGGCGAGTCGTCCCGACTGAACTTGTCAATCTTCTCCTGAGGGGGAGGGGGAGGGGGAGGGGGAGGGGCATTGGGAAGAGGGAGGGGTTTGGGGGGCAGGGGGAGGGGGAGGGGTTTGGGCGGCAGGGGGAAAAAGCCGGGCCAGCCCCAGTGGGGGCAAGCTGGGCAGGGGAGGGAGGGAAAAAGGGGGAGGGGAACAGAAGAGGGGACCCACCCCACCGCACCCCCCCACCCACCCAGACGCCTGCCCTAACACCCCCCCACCCCACACACACCCCACACCTGCAGGCACTCCAGCGCTCGGGCCGGGTGGTTGGCGCACAGCAGCGCCACCTCCCCCTGACAGCCCCGCATAAGGCCCCCGTCCAGGCGGTTGTCCGTGTAGGCGGCCACGAGCGACTCGTACATGTGCCTGAGGGGTTTTGGAGCGGTGGGGGTTGGGGGTTTTAGGGTTCATTGCATTAGGGGTGGGGTGGGTCGTGGGGGAAAGAGGGCAGGCGGGCAAGGGGGAAAACACCGTCCCGAGTTGGCTGGCGGGCGGGAGGGACAGGGTGGTGTGTATAGAAAACAGCCCATACGGGCAGGCTGGCAGACTGGCGGTTAAAAAGCGGTCGTGGGAACCGATCGTGGGAACCACGAGGCGTTGACCGACACACACACACGGTTCAAGGAAGGACCAGGCGCAGCCAATGGAGTGTTCAGGGGCAGGGGTAGGGGGTGGGGTGTAGGAAGCAGGGGGGCGAGGGTGAGGCGGGGCGGGGGACCCAAGCCCCCAAACCACATCTCCTTTACAGCCCCTCGCGCATCGCTCCCCCACACCCCCGCCCACCCCCGCCTCTCCCACCACCCTTTCCCTCCGCCTCCCCCTCCCTCCTCCTGTCAGCTCCCCAGCCCGTCCAGACTACTTTTCCCCCAACCCCTCTCTCCCCCGCCCCTCCCCCCTCCCTCCCCCGCCCCTCCCCCTCCCTCCCTCCTCCCCTCCCTCTTCCCCACCTCCTGCACATGGGATCCCGCACCAGCTCCAGCCGACCCCTCAGGCACTCGAACGGCGCCCACAGCCCGAAGGCCTCCTCCTCCGGCCCCGCCAGCAGCGCCTCCCCCGCCCCCTCCTTGCACAGACTCCTCACGTCATCCGCGCAGGAGGACACGAACGTGTGGTCCAACCGCACGTCCAGAGAGCGCAGCTGCCGGACCTCATCCAGCGCCTCGCGACACTCCTCTAGGGAGGGAGGGAGGGAGGGAGGGGGTTTTGAAGAGTGAATAGTGAAGAGGGAGTGGGAGGGGGGGGGTGGGGGGTGGGGGGTGGGGGGGAGAGGGGGTTGGCGGAGGAGGGGCAATCGAGACGAGAAGGGCAGCGGAGGAACCCAACGAGAGGAGATGAGTTCAGCGAATGGACAGGGAGGGGGGGGGAGGGGGGTGCGGAGGGGGAAGGGGGGAGGAGCGATGCGGGGCCTCCCCCTCGTCTCCGGTCCCCTCCTCCATCCCCTCGGCAGCGCCCCGGAGCGGCCAAGCGGGCGGAGCGGCTCTCCACCGCCCCCCCCGAAACAGGCAGCACGCGGCCATCCCCGCGCCCACGCCGGCCCCCGCGGTAACCCCCCGTCCAACAGCGGTCCGCCGCCTGCCTTTCCCCCCCTCCCCGTCTTCATCATCAGCAAGTGAGCTGTGAGCAAAGCAAACCGACCTGCCGAGAAAGACCGACCTGCCACCCCTACCCCCCCTTCACCGCTCACCGCTCGTTGTCGCGGCTGTCCACTCCCCCCTGCCCCCCCCCCACACACCTCCGCCCCCCCTGCCCCTCCTCTCCTTCCTCCCCTCCCCCCTCACCGCTCGTTGTCGCGGCTGTCCAGTTGCCCAGCCCCCCCTGCCCCTCCTCCCCTTCCTCCCCTCCCCCCTCACCGCTCGTTGTCGCGGCTGTCCAGTTGCCCAGCCCCCCCTGCCCCTCCTCCCCCTTCCTCCCCCTCCCCCCTCACCGCTCATGTCGGGGCTGTCCAGGTGTCCCTCCAGGCACCTCAGCACCGCCGCACCCCCCGGCCGCACATCCCGACACAGCACCTGCTTGTCACCCGCACAGGCGGCGGACAGCCTGGGGGCCGTGCCGCCGAGGCGTTGGGAGGGAGGGGGGCACAAAACAACCCGATGGGGGGAGGGAGGGGGAGTAGGGGGGTTGGTAAGAACGATAGCGCAGGCTGGGTTGCGACGCCGCTCGTTGCGGGGTGTCTGGTCTGCTGGATGCCTGGTGCAAATGAAGGGACCTAAGCAATGAGGCGACTACCTCTTAGAGGCGATGCAGGGGGACGACGACGCAGGGAAAGTAAAGTAGGTGCCAACGCGGAAGGGATGGGGTTGGGTTGGGGGTGCGCGCACGCAAGGGCGGGTCCTCCCATCCCCCATCGCCCATCCGAGCCCCCCGCGGCCGTGTGGGGGATGCGGAAAGGGGGTCCCCCCACAATTCCTCGCCCCCCAGGGCAGCAACGACGACGACAGCACCACCACCACCACCACCACCACCACCACAACGCCCCACTCCCCCACTGCTCTCCCCACGCCAGACTGCACCTGTAGTTGAACCGAATGTCCTCGCCCTCCTCGATCAGTCGCCGCACCAGCGCAGCCGAGCAGTTGGAGCTCAGCTCCACAGCCGCAGCGCCCCTGCCACTCCCACTCCCCGTCCCGGCGCCGGTCCCGGTCCCAGCACCAGTCCCCGCAGTGGTGAATGTGAGCTGCGAAAAGACCTGCGGCAGGGAGCCCCTCAGGTGGCCCAGCAGGCAGGCCTGGGCGGCGCCCTCGCCCCACCTGGGATGGTGGGTACAATGGGTGGAGGAGGAGGAGGAGGAGGTGGTGGGGGTGGTGGGAGGCTGGGGAGGAAGCCGGCGCGGCACGGCGCGGCGCGGGAGGAGCCGGTCGGCAGTGCGCGGGGCCGGAGAGGGCCCTCCCTCCCATCCTGCCAAGAACCTGTCGCTGCTCAGCCGCCCCGCCCCGCCCCGCCCCGGCACCTCCACCCCTGCAGACGCAGCACGCACCCTCCGCCCCTCCCCCCCACACACGTCCACAGTCCCCATCCCCTCCACCCCACACCCCACCCCCACATCCCGCCACCATTCTCCCCCACCCCTCTCGTCTGCGCCCCCAGGCCCCTTTCCTCCACGCCTTTTCATCCCCCCGAGCACACCTGCCAGTCCGCCGGGTTGGCCCTTTGGACTGCTAACCCGACTGCTTTGGTCTGCTTTCCACAACCCCCCCGATCACCTCCCCCCCACACACCCCCCCACACACCCACACACACCCTCCCACCGACCCACCCACCCCGCCTCCGCGCACAGCTTGTCCCTCTCCGCCCCGCAGCTGGCCTGCAGGTCGGGGTCCAGCGCCAGGTCCTCAGCGGCGGCCGCCTGACGGGAGGTGACGGCGGAGCGGCACTGAGGCAACAGATCCGGCTTGGAGGCTTTGAGGCACCTGAGGGGGGGGGCGTGGGGGGGGGCGCGTGGGGGGGGGCGGCAGGGGGGGGGAAGAGGGGTAAAGGTGCGGCAGCGGCGGCGGCAGTGGTGGAAACCTTCCTCCCTCCATCCCCAGCCGCTGTTCCCGGGTGCCTTCAACCCCCCCGCTAATGGGTTCTCGGTCGCCTACGTCCCTCCGCTGCGGTATCGGCTTTCTTACCCCTCCTCCCTCCCCCCCACTTGAGCACCTGCGGTATCTTCTTTTTACCCACCTGAGCACCGCCGCCGTGTCGGTCCCCACCTCCCCGCACCGCGCCACAATGTCGTGGGAGCAGGCAGCCAGGAGCGGCGGGTCGTAGCGCACATCACTGGCGCGACGGATGAGCACGGAGCGGACCTGGGGGGGGCCGGGGGCGGGGGCGGGGGCGGGGGCGGGGGCGGGGGCGGAGGGGGAAGGGCACGGGGGAGGAAGGCGGGGGTGGAGGGGTGAGATGCGTGGCATGGAAGGGGGTAGGGGTGGGGGTGGGTGGGGGGGAGAAGAGGCAGGGCGGCGGCAGAGGGAGGGAGGATTGGG
This sequence comes from Pleodorina starrii, assembly GCA_030267565.1. Lineage (NCBI taxonomy): Eukaryota > Viridiplantae > Chlorophyta > Chlorophyceae > Chlamydomonadales > Volvocaceae > Pleodorina > Pleodorina starrii. The sequence continues at coordinate 673,786 of BRXU01000022.1, read as the reverse complement.
TGGAGGAGCGTTGGTGGCCCTTCCTTGAATGTCCTCCTGGCCACAGGGGCTGCTGGTGACCGCGCCGCACCCTCCCCAGCGGCAACACACACCCCCAGTGGCAGTGGCAGTGGCACGATCCTTCAGGGATGGGGGCGGGGGGCGGCGCCCTTGGACCCCACCCACCCACCCACCCGCCCACACCCATCCGCTTCCCTCCGCCGCCACGTCCCGCATGTGGCCCTTGCAGTCCCCTCCGCCGCCCCGCCCTGGTCCCACCGCGAGAGAGCCAGCTGCCCCGCCCCCAGACCTTCCCCCCCTCCCTCCCTTACAGCACCTACCCCCCCCCCGGGGGAGGGGAGCTATCCACGTATAGGCCGGAGCCCGCCAACGGTAACCGGCTATACGCCGCTCCGGCCTACACGTGGGTAACCCCCCCCCCCACACACACACACCCTCTCTCCCCCGCACGTACGCACCTCCGCCTTGCACTCGTCCGCCACATGGGGGATGTGCGGGTTGATGGACATCTCCGCGGCGTGCATTGCACCCAGCAGGCACCTGCGACATCGACCACATCGACCCAGGCCCCACCCCACCCACACACCGGGGGATGGCCGAGGGCGGGGCGGCGCCGGAATGTGTGTGCTTATGTGTGTGTGTGCGTGTGTGTGTCAGCGGAGCGGAAGCCGAGGCGAGGCGCGGCGCGGCATGACAGCGGACGGGGTGTTGGGCGGACGGGGTGTGACACTCGTCCCGGACGGCCCGGGCGGCTCAGCTGTCCCGCTGTCCCGCTGTCCCGGTGCCGGCCCCCAAGAGGCCTCCCATCGTCGTCGCCAACAAGGCGGGGCCCCCCAGGGCGAAGATCACCGCCGATCACAGCTCATGATGCGGCCCGCACCCGCGCCCGCACCCGCCGCCGCCGTCGCGATTACGCGCCATCAGCGCCGCCGCCGCGGCCCCGCCGCGGTATCCGGGGCTGCCGCCTCGTTACGCCAACGGGCCGCAGGCGGCGGCGGCGGCGTGCCCAGTACTGAGGCGGTCGTGACCCACCCACATACCCACCACCGCCAGGCACTGCCCGCCCGTCAAAATGGCCGTCTGGCACCGGCGCAGCACGTCCCGACACCACCCAGCCCACCCACCCACCCGCATCGCCCGCCCACCCACACCGGCTCCGCTCCACACCACCCACATGGGAACGCGTGCGGACATCCATCGACATCGCCAAGACGGCCCTCATCCACCCACCCACCCACTCACCCACCCACCCACCTGGGCCACCGGCCTACACAGCCCAGTGCACTCACCACCTAGCCCCACCGCCCAGCCACCCACGCATCCACCCAGCCTTACCAGTTACCACCCACCCACTCCCTACAATCCACCTTCACCTCACCGCCCAGCCACCCACCCACTCTCTGCAACCCGCCCTCGCGGCCACCCACCCGCCCAGTCCCTGCATCCCGTCCACCCAGCCAGCCAGCCACCCACCCACTCCCTGCATCCCGTCCACCCGGCCGCCCACCCACCCACCCACCCACTCCTTGCATCCCGCCCACCCAGCCACCCGCCCAGTCCCTGCATCCCGTCCACCCAGCCACCCACCCACCCACCCACCCACTCCCTGCATCCCGCCCACCCAGCCACCCGCCCGCCCACCCACTCCTTGCATCCCGCTCCCTGCATCCCGCCCCCAGCCGCCCGCCCACCCACCCACCTGGCAATGGGCGCCGCCGCCGTCGCCATCGCCCTGGCGCTGAGCCCGCTGCGCAGCCCCAGCTGCTGCAGCGCCGCTGCCAAGTCGTCCTTGTGGGCCGCCGCCGCGATCAACTCCGCCGCCACCGCCGCCGCGCCGCCACCCGCCTGTACCGGCACTGCCGCCACGTCCACCTCCGCCGCCAACAGGTGTCGTCGCCGCCGCTGAAGCTGCTGCTTTTCGCCCACCTCCTGCTGCTTTTCGCCCACCTCCTGCTGCTTTTTGCCCAGCTCCTGCTGCTGCTGTTGCTGTTGCGTGGCTGCTGCAGCGCCCGCATCGCTGGCCGCCGTGCCGGCGGCGGAGGCCGCCGCCCCGGCGGCGGCGGAGCCGCCTGCGGCGGCTTTGGCGGCGCCTCCGCCCGAGGCCGCTGCATCAGCCGCTCCAGCTGCTGCCACCTGCTTTGGTTCCGCCGCCTTGGCAGCGGCCCCGCCAGCGGTGGTTGCCGCGGCGGCGGCACCCTGGGCGGTGGCGTCACCGGTGGTTGCTTCGGCTGCCTGGGCAGCGGCGCCGCTGGTGGTTGCCGAGGCGGCGGTGCCCTGGGCAGCGGCGCCGCCGCTTGTGGTTGCTTCGGCTGTCTGGGCAGCGGCGCCGCTGGTGGTTGCTGCAGCGGCGGTGCCCTGAGCAGCGGCGCCGCCAGCGGTGTTTGCTTCGGCTGCCTGGGCAGCGGCGCCGCCGCTTGTGGTTGCCGCGGCGGCGGTGCCCTGGGCAGCGGCGCCGCCAGCGGTGTTTGCTTCGGTTGCCTGGGCAACGGCGCCGCCGGTGTTTGCTTCGGCTGCCTGGGCAGCGGCGCCGCCGCTTGTGGTTGCCGCGGCGGCGGTGCCCTTGGCAGCGGCGCCGCCAGCGGTGGTTGCTTCGGTTGCCTTGGCAGCGGCGCCGCCGGTGTTTGCTTCGGCTGCCTGGGCAGCGGCGCCGCCGCTTGTGGTTGCCGCGGCGGCGGTGCCCTGGGCAGCGGCGCCGCCAGCGGTGTTTGCTTCGGTTGCCTGGGCAGCGGCGCCGCCGGTGTTTGCTTCGGCTGCCTGGGCAGCGGCGCCGCCGCTTGTGGTTGCCGCGGCGGCGGTACCCTGGGCAGCGGCGCCGTCAGCGTTCGCTGCTGCGGCGGTGCGCTGGGCAGCGGCGCCGCCACCGGCTTGCTGCCCCGCGCTGGCGGCTGTGTCGGCCGCTTTGGCTGCGGCTCCAGTTGCTGCTGCCGCTGCCTGCCCGCCGCTGGCCTGGGCCTTGCCCGCTACCTTGACTTCCTGCACGGCCCAGTTTGATCGTCGGCACGCGCGCCCGATGCAGTTTGTCGTCTGTGGGGACGACGGGGGCTTGGAGGACGCTTACCTCGGTCAACAGGTGCTTGCAATGCTGCACGATGTCCGCCGCGCAGGCGCCGTTGAGTGCCACGTCGGGCGACGACACCTCATCCGCAGCGGCTGCTAGAAGCGATCGCTGACGCCGCGCGATGCTGTCGCCCAGCCCCGCGCCGAACGGACTGGCTCCAACTGCACCCCAGCTGCAAACTGCAACCAGGCACAGGAGGCCCCATACATTCCGATTTGCCATGCTGTGTATTCTCTTCTATTTATAGTTTGATCACCATAGGTAGTCTTGGCGAACCCTTCGCCGTGTGAATACTATAAAGACGCAACAGCTGAAATTCAAGCGGGCTCACGGACGCATCATTTTGTGATCACAGATAGAATTTCGGTTTGATCGCTTCTTTTGAGAGGTTTAGTAGTGGAAGAAAGGATGCTCGGCGAAATGCCCGTTGAACTCTGTTTTCGTTGTTTCTCGTACGACTTGCGACGTGTACCCTCCAAACTCTTCCGTGTAGACAGATCATCACGCACACGCATTGCCTAACGCAACGCTGACTTCTATTTCTCCGCCTGCTAGGAGAACCGTGTCCCTTTGGTGAACGTGCCCGTGGGGCACTCTCCACTGGACAACATGCTATCCCAGCGCAGAGCACTTGGGCTGATACTTTTCTTGTTAGGTCTTGCACAAAGTAAGGCATGCGGCAAGGCCGTCGCCTGGGCGCTTCCCGCTGATTCCAGACTCCCAACTGAATCCGGACTGACTGATACCCCACGCCGCAGAACCCTGGTCAGCCCTAGCCGATGTCTCCCAGCTGCTCAAGCTCGGCGACATGGCGTTCGCGAACTCCGAATTCAGCAGCGCGGTGCGGCACTACACATCGGCCATCGGTGAGGGGCCGGCCACCTGCACTCCTCACGCAACCCGCTTCGCCCTCCGCGCACATCGCCTGTTCCCCCCTACGACCTAAAATTCCCTTTCCTCCCCCCCATCACCATGCACGACACACAACCGCAACACAACCGCAGACTTGCAGTCAACCGTGCCGCTCCTGTACACCAAACGCGCTGCCGCCTACATCAGCCTGCGCAGCCTCTCTCAGGCGCTGCGCGATCTGAACAAAGCGGTGGAGCTGGACAGCAAATTCATCCAGGTGGGTTGGGCTGGGCTCACACAAGGGGGAAGAGGGGTTGGGAAATGCGAGCGCCGCCCTCGGGGATGGAAGGGTGCGAGAAGGAAGATGGGGGTGCAGGCGGAATGGAATCCGGCGGCCGGTGGTGCAGGGGGTCGGAGCCTCAGCAGCAGGAGAGCCGCCGTCGTGGGTTGGTGTGTGTGTGTATGAGGGGGGGGTAACGGGTGCGGTGCGACAGGGGGCTGGCAGGGGGCCACGGGGGAAGAGCCCCCCGGTTCGGCGGCGGGAGGCCGCTGCAAGAGTCAAGGTATGGGAAGGGGCGGCTGGGCTGCAGGCGGTGGCCCCCAGGCGAGGCCGCAGAGTGGCCGGCGGTCCTGCCCCGCCTGGCGCCGGGGCCGTCGACGGCGGGTGAGGCGAGCCCGCACCGCACCGCACGAGTCACGATTTACGACGGGTGGTGGTCTCCGCCGCGACGGGTGGCCTCCGCGGGCCTCAGCCGGCTGCCTCCACCGACTGTGTGGACCTCTGCTGCCGCCGACGTTGGCGGCGAGCTGTGCGTATACACACACACACACACACACACACACACACACACACACACACACACCACCATCACCCCCACGCCCACCACCTGCGATGCCCGCCTGCCCCCCGACCGCCGTGCAGGGCTATCTCAACCGGGGGAAGCTCCAGCGGCAGATGTGCAAGTAGGACCTCGGGGGGGGGGGCTGGGGAGAAGGGGGGGCTAGGGATAAGGGGTAAAGGGGATAAGGGGGGGGGTGAGGGGCGCGTGTCGGTCGGGCTGTCAGCCGGATGGATTGAAGCCGGAGCACCGACGGAGGGAGGGAGGGAGGGAGGGGGGGTGTGGAAGGGAAATGGAGGGAGGAAGGCAGGAGCGGAGGGGGCCCTACCAAAACCCAGTTTCTTCTTTATCTTTATCCTTCACCCAACCCAACCCAACCCAACCCAGCCCAACCCAGCCCGCCCCCGTGAAGCCCCGTTAACCCACCCCCGTAAACCGCTCGTGTCGGGTTCTTCGCAGCTTCGAGGCCGCTGAGCGCGACTTCTCCGCCGTGTTGGAACTGAAGCCCGGGCAGAAGGCGGCGGAGCAGGAGGTGCGCAGGGGGAGGGGGAGCGGGTGGCGGGGGCGGGGGGTGCGATGCGGCGGCGGTGGCGATGCGCCCGGCCGGGTGTGCGGGGGTCACGCACGCACGGGGCGCGGCTGTGCGGTTGGTGCGGTTGGTGTGGTATGATGCGCGCGGGGGGCTGCCCTGTCGGGCTCAACTGTCCGGGTGCGACGCCGGCGCCGGCGGCGGCTGCGTTGAATGTCCACTGAGGACTGTTCCATTATGCCCCCAATTGCCCCGCGGTGCCCGCCATGCCCCCCTCGCTTTCCGGTCGCCTCTCCTCACCTGTCCTGACCTCGCCTTTCCTGTCCTCGCCTGTCCTGTCCTGTCCTCGCCTTTCCGGTGGCTTCCCGGCTGCCGTAGCTGCATCGCACCCGGTCCGCCGGATCCAAGCTGGTGGCGGTGCAGCGGGCGGCGGACGACGCGGCGGCGGCGGCCGAGGCGCGAGGAGGAGGAGGAGGAGGAGGCGGAGGCGAGGAGAACGCGGCGGTGGCGGCGGCGCGGGACCTGGAGCGCATCCGACCCACCCTGGAGTCGCTGTATGAGGACTCGCCCGATTGCGTTAAGGCAAGGGCGGGTTGAGGTCAGGGAGGAGAGGGATGGGGAGGGGGAGGGGGAGGGGGAGGTAGGGTTTGGTTGTCCAAAAGAGGCAAGCTGAGAAGCTGACAAGCGTGGTATAATAATAGGAGGAGGGGGAGGGGGAGGGGGAGGAGTCGATGGGAATACCAGAAGGGGGTGGGTTTCGCTTGGCAGGGCGGGGGAGGGGAGGGGAGGGGAGGGGGTTGGGGCCGGGCCGGGGTTGGGGTCGGGCCGGGGTTGGGGTTGGGGCCGGGCCGGGGTTGGGGTCGGGCCGCGGCGCCTTTCGTGGGTTGATTTCGCATCTTGTTCGCCTTTTTGTCTTTATGAATGATGTTTTAGTGAAGCCCCCTCGTCCCCTCCCGTCGCTCACGCCGCGCAGGCGCAAGTCCTGGAGACGCAGATGCTGTTCGCGGCCGCCGAGTACGAGCAGGTACGGTAAGATAGGGACGTGCGCGACACATGCAAGCCTCGTGCCTCAGTGGTTGCACCCCTCGATGGGTGTGATGAAGCCCCCAGATGTGCCGTGAAAAATGGGGAGGGGAAGCGAGGGGAGGGGAGAGAGCGGGGAGGAAAGCAAAGGGACGGCGGTGCGGTCCCTTTTGAGCTCTTGGCTCTGCGCGCCGCCCAAGCGTCGATGCACGGCACGATGACATGATGACACCCCCCCGTCCGCTCGCTAACGCCGTCTCCGTCCCTCGGCTGCGGTATCTTCTTTTTTACCCCCCTGCCAGCGTCCTTGGTCCGCGGTGCCTTCCCTTGCGCTCCCAGCATGTGCACCCATCCCCGATTTTACCGCTAACCGCCGCAACCGTCGTAACCGCCACAACCGCCAGGTGGTTGCGATTACCGGCCGCATCGTCAAGGCGGACGACCGACAGTTGGATGCGCTGGTGCTGCGCGGCCGGGCGTACTTTTACCTGGTGGGTGGGTAGAGGTACCGTGGTTGCGGAGTGCTTTGCTCGGCACAGGGCACGGCACGTGCCTAATTCTCCCCTCCCCCCCCAACCACCACTACCGCCCGCGGCTTGCTGCGCCTCTTCGACCTCGCTTTCCACTGCCCCTCCTCCCTTTTCCCGACCCTTCCTCTGGCAGCCTGGCAGCCTGGCAGCCAGCCTGTTCAGGTAGGGAGGGACTCCCTCCCTGACCTGACCTGACGCGCCTTTCCCGCCCCCCCCCCCAAATGACCCATGGGTCGGTGCCTGCTGCCCACCACTACCACTACCACATGACACGACGCGTCAGACGTCACGTGACACCATATATTGTGGACATTACTAACAACAATGCGACACTGCACAACGTGAGACATGGACACGACACTGGGTACGACACTTGAGACTTGACACGTGACACCCTGTTTGTGACTGACACGTTGCCCGGGCAGGCGGATCACGACATGGCCAAGCGCCACTTCGGCGAGGCCCTCAAGTACGACCCCGACCACCCAACCGCCCGCAAGGAATTCAACAAGGTGCGTGTGGGGGGCTTGTGGGGGTGGGGTTGGGCGGGGTTTGGGGGCCTCATTGGGGGGTGGGGAAGGAGTGGCGGGTAAGGGGTGGCGGGTGGTGACGCGGGGCTCATGGAGGGGGGGGGTGGAACCGGGGGTGAGGGAGCTTGTCCACACCGTTGCGACCGCCTCTCTCGCGCTGAGGGCCCTTGCGCCCTACCCTGCCCTACCCAACCGGGCCTCCGCCCGCCCCCACCCACACACGGGTTTTGTCTCTTTACACCACCACCACCCCCCGGAACTGAGGCTCAATCGCACCACCATCACCATCACCTTAGACAGACAGACAGATACACAGACACACACCCCCTCCCGCCCCCCCCCCCCAGGTGAAGGACTACGACCGGAAGCGCAGTCGGGCCCAGCGGGCTCTTGAGGCTCAGGACTGGCCCGAGGCGGAGAAGAACTTTATTGAGGCGCTGCACGTGAGCGGGGAGGGAGGGGAGGGAGCGGGGGAGGGCCACGGGGGGAGGGAGGGCCACGGGGGGGGGAGGGCCACGGGGGGGGGGGCCACGGGGGGGGGAGGGCGGGCCCCGGGGGGGGGAGGGAGGGCCACGGGGGGGAGGGATGGAGGGAGGGGAAGGGGAAGGGAGGGGCACGGGGGGGAGGGGGTAAAGGTGAGCCCTGCCTTACAAGGAGTTCCGTGTGCCCTTTGTACGCGCTTCTACGGACACCTCAGTCGGTGTCCGCCCCGCCCCCCCCCCTCTGGGGTGTGGCTGTCTCGGCTGCCTTACCCCCTCGCCCTCGCCTTGCCCACCTCTCCCACCCTTTCCCCCCCGCCCCCCTCCCGCCACCTCACCCCGTATCACCAGGTGACGACCGAACTGACGAAGTAAGCAACCATTCCCCCGGCCTCCTCATCCCTTACCCCACACACCCCCCTTCTTCATCTCCAGGTGGATCTCGGGCACCGACCACACACACACACACACACCTCCCCACCACCCCTTTCCGCTCTCCCTTCCCCCCTCGCCCCCGCCTTGCCCACCTCTCCCCACCACCCTTTCCCCCTCCCTTACCCCACACACACACCCCCACCCCGTATCTGACCCGCCAGGTGGACCCCGATCACCGTCGCGGCAATGAGGCCCTGTGGCTGGGTCTGTGCAAGTCCCGCGCCGCGCTGCGGCGCTTCGAGCAGGCCGCCTCCGACTGCGGTGCCGTACTGGTTCTGGAGCCTGGCAACCGTGAGGCCAAGCTGCTGCTGGTGCGGGTGCTGCTGGACGGGGAGAGGTGGGAGGAGGCTCAGGTCAAGGCGAGGGAGTTCCTGGGGCAGCACCAACAGGACGGGGAGTTCCACGAGGTAAGGGGGGGGAGGGGAGGAGGGAGGGGGGGGACGTGGGTGGGTGGGGGTATGTGTATGGGGATGGGTGAGGGATGGGGGAGGGGTGAGCAGTAAGGGAAGACCAGCCGCAAGGGAGACAGGGGTTGTTGAGAGGGCCTGGGAGGGCCTGGGAGGGAGATGTTTCTGTTCTTGTTGCTGTTCTGGTTGTTGCCTTTTGGTTGTTGCGTTTTGGTTGTTGTTGTAGTTGTTGTTGTTGTTGTTGTTGTTGTTGTTGTTGTCAGCAATAGGGGAGAATGGAGGGAGGGGAGGGGAGGGAAAGGGCGTAATGGAGTGTGCTTATGTGGGTGTGTGTGCTTTGGCGGAGTTGTGGCGTTGGGCTGGCGCGGGGCCGACGGAGGGGGAGAGCGTGGACGGGCGGCAGGTCGGGTGCCGAGTGCACCTCGCCCCTCTCCCTGCCCCCCGGCGCCCGCCTGACCCCTCGCCGCCGCCGACTACCCCTCGCTCCCTGCTCCCCTCCCTTCACCCACCCCCATCCGTATCCCCTCCCCCCTTGCTATACACTCTTCATAAAACCTCCCCCCCTTCCTGCCCCGCCCCCGCCCCGCCCCCCCCCCCCACCACCACGACAACGACCAGCTGGCTCGGGAGACGGAGAGGCGGCTCAAGATGGCGAAGCGCAAAGACTACTACAAAATACTGGTGAGGCGGCAGCATGGGGCAGTCGGGGATACGGGGATACGGTTAAGAAAGCCGGTATCGCAGCGGTGGGGAAGTGGGAGGGGTGGGCGATGTGGGTAGGGGAGGGGAGGCGGCCTGGCGCATGAGGGGACAGGGGTGGACAGCCCGTCCGCTTGTCCCTTGGGCCTCTTATACCTTGGGTACCCTCCAACCTCATCAGTGAAAGCTCCACTCTGAGGAAAGCTCCTGTGCGCCCGCCCGTCCACCTACCCCTCACCTCCCCCTCACCTAACCTCACCTGCCCCCCACCTAACCCCCCGTACCCCCCACCTAACCCCCACCTAACCCCCCCCCCCCCGCCCCTCTTAAGGGTGTGGACAAGTCCTCCGGGGACCGGGAGATCAAACGGGCCTATCGGGAGCTGGCCAAGAAGTACCACCCGGATAAGGTGACACGGGGGGGGTCGAGAAGTACCACCCGGATAAGGTGACACGGGGGGGGTCGAGAAGTACCACCCGGATAAGGTGACACGGGGGGGGTCGAGAAGTACCACCCGGATAAGGTGACACGGGGGGGGTCGAGAAGTACCACCCGGATAAGGTGACACGGGGGGGGGGTCGAGAAGTACCACCCGGATAAGGTGACACGGGGGGGGGGGGTCGAGAAGTACCACCCGGATAAGGTGACACGGGGGGGGGGGGTCGAGAAGTACCACCCGGATAAGGTGACACGGGGGGGGTCGAGAAGTACCACCCGGATAAGGTGACACGGGGGGGGGGTCGAGAAGTACCACCCGGATAAGGTGACACGGGGGGGGGGCCGAGAAGTACCACCCGGATAAGGTGACACGGTGGGGGTCGAGAAGTACCACCCGGATAAGGTGACACGGGGGGGGGGGTCGAGAAGTACCACCCGGACAAGGTGACACGGGGGGGGGGGGGTCGAGAAGTACCACCCGGACAAGGTCACACGTGGGGGGGGTCGAGAAGTACCACCCGGACAAGGTGACACGGGGGGGGGGGTCGAGAAGTACCACCCGGACAAGGTCACACGGGGGGGGGGGTCGAGAAGTACCACCCGGACAAGGTAACACGGGGGGGGGCCAAGAAGAACCACCCGGAAAAGGTTACACGGGGGGGGGGCCAAGAAGTACCACCCGGACAAGGTGACACGGGGGGGGGGTGGAGAAGTACCACCCGGACAAGGTCACACGTGGGGGGGGTCGAGAAGTACCACCCGGACAAGGTGACACGGGGGGGGGGTCGAGAAGTACCACCCGGACAAGGTGACACGGGGGGGGGGGTCGAGAAGTACCACCCGGACAAGGTCACACGGGGGGGGGTCGAGAAGTACCACCCGGACAAGGTCACACGGGGGGGGGGGGTCGAGAAGTACCACCCGGACAAGGTGACACGGGGGGGGGGTCAAGAAGTACCACCCGGACAAGGTCACACGGGGGGGGGGTCGAGAAGTACCACCCGGAAAAGGTGACACGGGGGGGGGGCGAGGAAGTACCCACCGGGCAAGGTCACACGGGGGGGGGGTCGAGAAGTACCACCCGGACAAGGTGACACGGGGGGGGGGGTCGAGAAGTACCACCCGGACAAGGTCACACGGGGGGGGGGTCGAGAAGTACCACCCGGACAAGGTGACACGGGGGGGGGTCGAGAAGTACCACCCGGACAAGGTCACACGGGGGGGGGTCGAGAAGTACCACCCGGATAAGGTCACACGGGGGGGGTCGAGAAGTCCCACCCGGACAAGGTCACACGGGGGGGGGGGGTCGAGAAGTACCACCCGGACAAGTTCACACGGGGGGGGGGTCGAGAAGTACCACCCGGACAAGGTGACACGGGGGGGTCGAGAAGTACCACCCGGACAAGCACACACGGGGGGGGGGTCGAGAAGTACCACCCGGACAAGGTGACACGGGGGGGGGGTCGAGAAGTACCACCCGGACAAGGTAACACGGGGGGGGGTCGAGAAGTACCACCCGGACAAGGTGACACGGGGGGGGGGTCGAGAAGTACCACCCGGATAAGGTCACACGGGGGGGGTCGAGAAGTACCACCCGGACAAGGTGACACGGGGGGGGTCGAGAAGTACCACCCGGACAAGGTGACACGGGGGGGGGGTCGAGAAGTACCACCCGGACAAGGTAACACGGGGGGGGGTCGAGAAGTACCACCCGGACAAGGTAACACGGGGGGGGGTCGAGAAGGGGGAGGGCGAGCGGGAGGGCGATAGCGGCGCTGCAGGGTGCGTTCGGAGGAGGCCGCCCGCCCGCTCCCGCTCCCGCTGATGAGACGGCTTCTCTCGCGGGCGAGCAGTGACTCAGCCGGGGCACTTTGGGGTGGCCGGGTCGGGACTGCGGCGGGGAGCCACCACCACCACCACCACCACCACCACCACCGTGCGTTTGGTTTACAGCGCATGGCAAGGAAAGGACAGGCGGGTGTGGAGGCGCCCGATTGTCGTCGTCTGTGGCCCCCTCCTGGAGTGCACTGAGAGGAGGGGCCTTCGGAAAACGTCACGCGCCAACACGCACATACGCACGCCACCCGACCCCATCCACATCCCCCCGATCCCACCCTCCACCCTACCCAACCTCAAGGTATCTGCGGACGAGCGCGAGGCGGCGGAGGCGCAGTTCCGGGAGATCGCGGAGGCGTACGAGGTGCTGTCGGACGAGCAGAAGCGTACGGCGTACGACAACGGCGAGGACTTGGACGAGCACGCGCGCGCGGAGCAGCAGTGGGGCGGGGGCTTCCACCCTGGCATGCAGTTCACGTTCCGGTTCGGGTGAGGGGGACTGCTGAGAGGGAAGAGAGGAAGAGAGAGAGGAAGAGAAAGGTCGATTCGAGATGGGATGGGTCGTTTAGTGAGCAACAGGCGGGCGGACGGACGGACGGACGGGCGGACGGACGGACGGACGGACGGACGGACGGACGGACGGACGGAGACGGGAGGACAGATGGAATCGTGGCTTTTGGACAGCGGCTCGTCCCGGCCTGGCCCTTGCGGCGCTTGCGGCGCGTGGGGGTGGGCCCCAGCAGCCTAGTTGGGGGAATGGGCGGAAGTGGTGATGTGGTAAAAACGAAGATACCGAAATGGCGGTGGTGGTGGTGGTGGTGGTGGTGGTGATCCCGGATGTGGCGTTAGTCGATGCGCGGATGACGGCCGCTGGCACGCTGCCTGGGGGGGCGGGGCTGGCCGGCTGCCGCGATGTTGGCGGCGCTTCAGTAGCGCCCAGTAGCGAGGGCCAGTGGAGCAGCCGAGCCGGTCGCCGGATGGAGGGGGGGGCTGGGGCGCGCGATTACCTTTCGGGGAGCGAGTGTGTGTGTGTCTCTGTGAGAGTGTGTCCGTGTATGTGTGTATGTACATCTGGCCTGCAGCGAACGAATCAAGGGCAGGGAAGGGAAGGGAAGGCCCTCCCCGGGGCCTTCGCAAGGTCGTGTGCGTGTGTGTGTATGTGTCTTGGAGGGGGGGGGAGAGGGGAGGGGAGCTGCAGCAGCGCGGTACCGTAGTGGGTTTCTTCCTGGTCGAGTGCGAGAGAGAGAGCGCAGCGGGGGTTCTGGGAACGTGGGAAGGTGCGTGTGTGTGTATGGATGGGTGGTAAGGAAAGAGATGCCGATGCCGCAGCAAAGGGACGGAGACGGAGACGGCGTTAGCGCGCGAACCCTGAACCCAGCGATACCTACCGAACGTATCTGTAAGCCGCAGCAGCTGCCCCCGGTCGGGGCCTCATCCGTGGCACCAAAGCCACCGCTGGTGAGCTGTGAGCGGTCAAGGTGCGCAGGCCCGCAGGCCCCCCCCCCCACTAAACGGTGGCTCAGTACGGTGGCTCCATACGGCACGTTTGTACGGCGCAGGCGAGGAGCCGTGCAAAGTAAAGACACCTTCCTCTGGAGGACCCGCAGCAGCGGCGCACAGACAAACGAACAAACAGACAAACAAACAAATAACCCGGGGCGAGGCGACGCCACCGCCACCGCCACACGCCATTACGGCTGCCGACGATTAGACAGCCCCTTCGAAAGCCCCCAAACAGCCACCCATTAGAGCTGTCACCGGAGCAACGGTTACGCCGTCCTCCGAGCCGGCCCGGCTCCGGCCCCGCTCCAAGTGTGAGGGGCCTGCCGCGGTGCGCCACATGGGGGGACTGGCGGCGCCCCCCATCCCCCCGCGGGGGTCAGCCCTCGGCAACGCAACTCACAACAGTCTTGAGGCCAGGTCAGTTCAGTTCAGGTCAGGTCAGGTGGACAAACCCCAATGAACAGATGCAGATGCAGCGTTGAGGTGCGGCGTGGGCTGGGCTCTGTCCTGTCGTCCAACAATTTGGCCCCCCAGGCCCCAGCCCCCACCCCTTCCGCCCCCCCCCAACATCCAACCCACATACAACAGCATGCAGTACGGCATACGACACGACTTTCGTTGCAGGACTGCAGTCCCTGCAGTCCCTGCAGTCGATGTCGATGTCGATGTAAACCCCCCAAATGTTGTTGAACGCAGCCAAGTGCGTGCAACCAACAGCAGACAAATGCGGCTTCGAGGTCCTTTGACAGGAGCCGTCGCGTGCATGTCGGGTCCCACCGCCCCCGCCATGCACCACCGCGCACCTCACAAATTCCCACCTATCAATCCATCCATCCATCCATTCATCCATCCATTCGCCCATCTATCCATTCACCCATCCATCCATCCATCCGCCCATCCATCCACCTCCCCGCCGCAAGTGAATGTCCCGCAGGTACGGCACCTGTCGTGCACAGAATGAAACCATGCCGTACACCACGAGTCCTGACCACGGCACTGCGCGACCCTACCTACGGTACCACTACCGCAGTCTTGGTGGCCGTCTTGGTACGGCAAACGTACCTGCCGTACTTTGAGTGTAACGTCTGGGAGATACCCGGAAATGTCAACTAGTGCCTTTGCCATACGTTACAAATGGTATCGAGACTCGGACCCTAGAAACCTGCTCTAGGCGGGGAACCACTGCGAAAGCTATGGTCGTGGGTTCGATCCTGACAGACGTCAGCAAAGGTCCTCGCTCTAAATCTGAAGCTTGAGGCAGGCGTGGTGGCCCTGACCTGACGCAATGTCGTCTCTAGACGGTTGCTGCGGATGATTGGTGGTGAGTGAGGGGCTAAAACCGGTCCCGGGACGATCCCTCCAAAGGGGGGGGAGTGTAACGTCTGGGAGATACCCGGAAATGTCATGAGGAAGAGAGCACCCCGGGGCCCAGGCATTGTTCACATCCTCTGCCTTCAGCCTCGGGACCTTCTCCTCCCTGTTTGTTTGTTCGACCACGTCTCAGAACAGAACAGAAACCCCACGACACGCAACACGCAACATCACCCTCCCCCCCAGGGCCCTTAAACATCCGCATCTGGCTTGACTTTTGCTGCAACCCCCTCCCGCCCCCTCTGTACGTGGAAAGCCCCCTCCATGCCCCTCCATAGTGTGCCAGAGCTTCTTGTGTGTGTATTGTCAACCGCCAACTGTCAACGTTTACTTGTCTACCTGCCGTGCCCGCCGTCACCACCGCCCGAGGACCGCGCCACATACAGACGCCCCACCCCCAACAACCACCCCACACACACTCCATACACACACACACGTGAACACTGAACGACTCATCAAACCGATGCGTACCGTACCTAAACGTAAACGCAACCACAGCAGCAGCAGCAGCAGCAGCAGCAGCAGCAGCGGGCGATCACCACCAGCGACAGCGACAACAGCTACAGCAGCCCAAACATCCACAAAGCTTGGCTGACCTACCGCATCACCATCAGTCAGTCAGTCAGTCCGGAGTGTCCTCGGGGCTTCAAACGCCGCCTCTCAACGTCTCAAGTCCTTACTTTCCGGACACAAGCGATGTCAGGACATCGGGCCACCCGTTGGCCACCCGTTCCTCCGTCCGCCTTCCCGCCCCCCGGGTCCCGGGTGAAGTTGGTTTTCCATAGGTATGGGTATGGGGGGTAACCCGGTCAGACCGCGCCGTCGCGGTTCCAAACCAGCCGTCATCCGCCCAAAGCTGCAAATATGCAGCACTCATACGTGGCACGCACACATACACACACGCACACACCCGCTCTAATCGCCGTCCTCACCCACGCCCGATCAGACCGCTTCCAAGCCAGCGGTCATCACCCAAAGCATATGTAGCACACTCATACGTGGCACGCACACACTCATACGTGGCACGCACCCACACCCGCTCTCATCGCCATCCATCTTTCGCCATTCATCTTTTCATCTTTCATCACGCAAGCAGTTTCGAAAAGCAAACCCATTCGTACGTACTGCCATCAAGGCAGGCGCCAGGAGCGCTGGAGCCGCCAGCAGTGCCAAAGCGGTCAACACATGAGTCAAAACATGCGCGCGTGTATGTGCGCGCACGGCCCCGCCCTGCTGTCCCTGGTGTAACGCTCGACGTATGTACGTGCGATGGCGCCAGCGCGCGCGCAAAGGGTACTCGAATACGGTAAGCTGGTCGTGCAAGCGCCAGGTCGCATGCACGTCCAACAGGTACGACGTCGCCGTACAGCTGCCGGTGCGTACACGCACGTCGTCCGCCCTGCCCCGAGCCCCCGAGGAAGGGTGGCAAGTCGCGCAGCAGCAGCCCCACCACCGCCCACCACCACCTCCCACCATCGCCCACCACCGCAAGACACAACCCACAGCCACCCTCGATTCGATGGGGTCCGCTGTGCGTCCGTGGGGTCGGCCGATCGGCCGCCGATCGATGTCCCGTCCGCCTACTTCGCGTCAAATGTGTGTGCGTGTGCGTGTCCATTCCTTCCCGCACCGCGCGCCATCCCATCCTTTTTCAAATCACTTTCGTATCAAGCATGACATGAAATACAAGGTGCCCAGCGTGCGTGCGCGTTGTCTGCACAAGATAAGTCCAGGGGATGCGAACACGGTACGCAAAAGGCGCATCATCAAGTTGCACACATACATACACGCACATTACACATATACACACCTCTTTTAAATTGCAAAAGGCGCTGCGGAGCGCAGCGCTTTTGATGCCAATAGCTGGCAGCAGCAGCAGCAGCAGCTACCCAGCAAAATCAGTCCGGCAGGCAACGCACAGCGAGGGGGGGGGGCCGCCCTGCAGAAACCCAAATACACACACACGCACGCACGCACGTGCACACGCATGCACGCACGCACGCACGCGCACACGCATGCACACACGCACGCACGCGCACACGCGCACGACACGCCCGGGTAGGTCCACCCGCGAGAGCAAAACGACCTCATCCAGGATCCGGAGGGCGCCCACAGTAACAGTAACGGTAACAGTAACGGTAACTGCCAGAACAAAAAACGGATACTTCTGTACGGGTTCGTTGCGTGCGCGGAGCGGAGCGGAGCGGGGCGGAGCGGGACCGCCAAGCGACGACGTGCAGTAGCACAGTGCACAGCACATGCAAAGCAACGCAACACAACGCAACGCAAAGCATAGCAACGCAACGCAACGCAACGTAAAGCAATGCAACGCAACCCCCAGCCCAATCTTTCCAACGGAGGAAATAGAGGTGACGCACAACGAATGGAATGGAAGGAAATAGAGGTGACGCACAACGAACGGAAGGAAATAAGAGGTGTCGCGAGCGTAGCGAGCGAGGCAGGCGGGCCGGCGGAAGAAGTCGATTGCAGCGCCGTGGAGGCGAGGTCGGGAAAATGCCCGCCTCTGCGCGACCCTTGGTCCCCCCACACCAACCACCACAACCACCACCAGCAGGATCAAACGAATGCGTGCGTATGTGTACCTATCACCACACGAACAAGTAACGAAACATACACACACAAATACACGCAAATACACACACGTTCATCGCCCCATGGATTATCCACATATGGACCAACCGACCACCACAGGATCAACCACGACCCCGCGGGTGAGGCAACACCCGCCAACATATCACACACACACACGCGCACGCAACACAAAATCACAATGTGCATTCAGCGCAACAATGAAAAGCAGAGCGCAGCAATGGCAACAATGTCAAGTGACAAGCAGTGACAAGCACCCAAAGCAAACGACCGGATACAGGTGAATGTCCAGCTGAGGCCTGGCCAGCCGAGGACCGGGCTGAGCGCCCCACGGTGCCTTCCGTGAGACCCAGCTCTGCTTTCGCCCGTCCGTCCGTCCGTCCGTTCGTTCGTCCATCGATCGGTGGGGTTGTCTACTTCTTGGAGAACAGCCGAATGCACGGAACATCCAAATGCACGGGCAGTCAGGGGGACGCAACCCGGCTGCGATCCGCTTTGCGCGCGGCGGCGGCGGCGGGGGTGGTGGTGGTGGTCCCCGCGAGCCGCCAGCTGCCTTCCCTCCTTCCATTCCGCTCCTTTCCATTCCTTTCCTCTTCTTTCCTTTCCTCAACAAATCAGTCTGCTGCATCTGTGCATAATGAATACAAATGAGGCGAGGCCAAATCAGGCAATGCTGTGACAGTCGTCCGTCGTGCAGCCACTCTTCGAGTACCCTCATATGGATCGGTGCTGTGCCCTTGCATCCGCTGCTGCTGCTGCTGCTGCGCACACTGCCCCCGCTCCCGCTCCCGCCCCGCTCCCGCTCCTGCTCTCCTCTCCTCTCCTCTCCAATCCACCGATTGACCGCAGCCCAGAGGCGCCCCCCGGGGGAAGCGCTGCCAGCGGCACGCTGCTCATCGACTCCACGCGAGGGAGGTCTGCCCCATCATCCGCCGCTTGCTCCGCCTTGGCTGTCCACCCAGCCCGGATGGCTGCCTCCACCACCAACGCCCTGGCCGTCGCGGCATTCCAGGCAGGGCCCTGGCCCTGGCCCTGGCCCTGGCCCTGGCCCTGGCCCTGGCCCTGGCCCTGGCCCTGGCCCTGGCCCTGGCCCTGGCCCTGGCCCTGGCCCTGGCCCTGGCCCTGGCCCTGGCCCTGGCCCTGGCCCTGGCCCTGGCCCTGGCCCTGGCCCTGGCCCTGGCCCTGGCCCTGGCCCTGGCCCTGGCCCTGGCCCTGGCCCTGGCCCTGGCCCTGGCCCTGGCCCTGGCCCTGGCCCTGGCCCTGGCCCTGGCCCTGGCCCTGGCCCTGGCCCTGGCCCTGGCCCTGGCCCTGGCCCTGGCCCTGGCCCTGGCCCTGGCCCTGGCCCTGGCCCTGGCTTCTGCCTCCGTGAGGAGAACAGCGATATGTACTGGGGGGGGGCCACTGGCGGGGTGTGTGTGCCACTGGCGGGGGGGCCCCACTGTTGTGTGTGTGTGTGTGTGTGCCCCTGGCAGTGGTGTCATCTGAGGCTGCTCAGCAGTGCGCCAATCGCCGTCACCAGGTCAGCAGCGGGGGGCCGCCTCCGGGGGTCAGTCCGCCAGCACTGGTGCGCGAGGCTCCTGCGGCACTCTCAGGCAGGTAGGGGGAGGGAGGGCAGGCAGGGGGAGGGAGGGCAGGCAGGGGGAGGGAGGGCAGGCGGGGGGAGGGAGGAGGGGGCAAAAAGCCGCAACAGAAAACGGAGAGCGGAGATTGATCTCGCAGAGTCAATCTCTTTGAACTTCTCCTTTTACGCATGCACCATGCACCATGCACCATGCACCATGCACCATGCATCCCAGAAAGCCACGATGTTGTCGAACGTGCAAATTCCCCCCTTGTGCGCGCACAGGAGTTTGCGGGAAGACGCGCGCGCTCCCCTTCGCTTCGCTTCCCTTCCCTTCCCGGCCACACGAGAGGCCAAGTACACAATTCGAGCACACACACGCATGCCCACACACACGCATACACACGCATACGCATACCGTACACACACACACACGCCCCCCCCACACGCACCGGTAGCCCGGTGGCACGTTCTCAGCGAAGGGCGGTCGGGCGCCCGCGCGGACAAGCCGCGGGATTCGGTCCACCGCCACATTCGAAAAGGGCCTCACGCCGCCGGCGAGCAGCTCCCACATCAATCTGCGGCCCCAGCAGGCGGGAATCGATCGGACAGGGGAGGGGGAGGAAGGGACGGGCAGCGAATCGGGGATATGGGGGCAAGGAGGCGGCCGCTGTATGTGCACCACATATACCTAACTGGGGCGGCAGGCATACAGCAACACGCCCGCCCCCCAGTTAAAAGCTAGCTTCACGACATACCGGTACAAGGCGACAGACGACCGCGCGCAGGAGCAGATATGGGCATGCTAGATGTAAGGCATGCCAGGGTTGCGTGCGGTGCAGCACACGCAGCGAACGGTGCGGCAAAGCACGCATTCGTTCACCGCCTCCTTCGGAAGTCGCAGCTGCAGCATGCATACATGTGCGCGTACGGCAAGCACGTACGGCGCATCGGCAACCAACGTCTCAGCAACCAGAAGAAAGAAATCCTTGATCTTGGTACTTTGCAGCAAGCTCAAGATCAAGGTCAAGATCAAGATGTGTCCAGTACAGCGCCGGCAACTGCTCCGTCAGTGCTTACATGCCAAAGCTGTAGATGTCGGCCGAAGCGCCGACCCTGGCCCCTGCAAGCAAGATGCATGCATGGGAGGGACGTGCGTGAACTCGAAATCGGTTCGTCAGGGAAAGCGGCGGGCTTAGGGCTCGACACCGACCGACCGACCGATGCACGAATGTTACTCGGTTGGTCGTCAACGGCGGGTGGCAGGCGGTGTGTGTCGTTACAGTATCTGACCGGGCCCTGACGCTGGCCAGGGGCTGCTAACCCAGCCCCGACGGAAAGACCGCCTAAGCACTCTCCCCCTTGCGGTGGGAGAAGGGCGTGAGGGGCCGCTACCCCCTCCTGCTCGACGCAGAGCTGGCTGCGTCGTACACCCCATATACGGGTGTACGGCGCAGCGGCTCCCCAAAGGCTTGAGCTCACAGCCTGCCTTATACGGCAGCTGGGCCCTTCGTCCGCACAAACAGCAGTCGCGCCGGCGCACTACGCGGCGCCCGCGCGCCGCGTAGTGCGCCTGCCCGCCCTGAAGTCCTTGCAGCGCCGGGGCGCCCGGCCGGCCTGCTACCGGCTGGCGGTGCTCCCTAATGACCCAATGAGGAGGCCGCGGCAATCAAGCCCTCCGTACGTTTTACCGCTGCCGCTGCAAAACTACAACCGGTACTGGTACTGCTGCTGAAGACCCCAACTCACTCTTTTGGAGGCACTCCGGAGCGATGTGTGTCACCCTGCAGCCATACATCCGGGCGTCAAAGCGGGTTTTTGCGTTGGTTAGTATAGTACGACATCAAAAGTACGAGGCAGGCGCGCACACACAGGCACACACGCACGCGCGCCCAGACGTTGCAGATGGATGGATGGGACGCAGCAGCGCCAACGCAGCAGCGCCCACTCACGTGCCGCAGGGGCTCTCCACCTCAGTGAAGTACATGCCATCCTCCGCAATCTGGGCAGACACACAGAGGAGGCCAGGGGGGGCAGGAGGCAGGGGGGGTTGGACAGAATCGACGGAATGGAAACCCATACGGCGCACGCCAGCAACAACAACAGGAGGAGGAGGGGGCTTGTGTGGCAGTGCCAGTAGTGCCCCCCCCCGCCCAGTCAGTCCGCGCACCTCGGTCAACTGCAGCACGAACCCAAAGTCCGCCAGCTTGACTGTGAAGCCGCGGTGGTCCCGAGGGTTGGACTTGAGCAGCAGGTTGGCGGGCTTGATGTCTGAAAGCAAGCAATTCAAGTTCAGGCGGCAAGTTTGGGCGTGGTAGGGTGCCGTGCGATGCGACGCGATGTGTGCGTATGTGAATGTCATTCGTCACACTCGCGGGCAAAACCAGCCCGCAGACACCGGTGGGCCCCCCCTCCGTGCGCCGCACGCGCACCCCCGCCACCCCGCCAGCCCTGCCTTTCGTACCCACCCACCCCACTCGCCCGCTCCGGACCCTCCCCCCCCCGCACTCCCTCCCTCGCACTCACCCCTGTGCACCAGGTTGAGCGAGTGCAGGTGGCGCAGCGCCAGAGCCACATCCAGCAGCGTCATGTACACACCCTGGAAGGGGGAGGGAGGGGGGGAGGGAGGGAGGGAGGGGGAGGGGAGGGGGAGGTTAGGGGAGGGGAGGGGAAGGGAGGGAGGGAGGAAGGCAGGAGAGGGGAGGGGGAGGGGTAAAAAAGAGGAGGAGGAGGGTTCGTGCGTGCGCCTGATGCATCTGAGGTTCTGAGCTCAGCTACCCTTCCGTACCTTCATGTCGTACGTAAAGCTCAGGGGAACGCCGCTGCCGCCTCGGGGCCGGGGCGCGATGGCGCCGGCGGCGCCGGCGGCGCCGGCGGCGCCGGCGGCGCAAGCGGTGGCGTTGGCGTTGGCGGCGGTGGCCGTGGGCTGTTCCATCACTCGGGTCGGGAAGCTTCCCGAGCCCAGTGCATCCGCCAGGGAGCCTCTGTCGCAGTACTCGGCTAGGATGCAAGTCACCTTGGAACCGTCCTCATCGTCTACTGCAAACACACACACACACACACACATACAGAAATACAGAGATATATACACATATATATACACATATGTGTAAACACACAGGCGTACCGCGCCCGCCCGCCGGACAGGACAGGACAGGACGGGTCGGGTCGGGTGGGGTCGGGTGGGGTCGGGTAGGCGTAACAGGAAATGGGGCGAACCGGGGGGGAGGGAGCGAGCGCGGGGGAGGAAGGGGGGGCGCATCCGGGACAGCCGTGATGACCGAGCGAGACGATCTAACGAGCAATTCAGGGAC
The DNA here is from genome assembly GCA_030267565.1 of Pleodorina starrii. Lineage (NCBI taxonomy): Eukaryota > Viridiplantae > Chlorophyta > Chlorophyceae > Chlamydomonadales > Volvocaceae > Pleodorina > Pleodorina starrii. Next base: position 651,772 of record BRXU01000022.1, on the reverse strand, counting down.
AGACACACGCGGATCACCGCACTCGGTGGTGCGCGCCTGATCTGATATGATATGAAAACCCTCGAAAATCACCAGCACGAGCAGCGGCCCGGGTGGCCTCCCCTCCTCTTGATGAAACGGCACAGGCCGCACGCCGCGTGCGCTCTAGGGCCCGATGCATGCATGCATGCGACCCACCCCACCCACCCACCCACCCACCCACCCACCCACCCACCCACCCACCCACCCACCCACCCACCCACCCACCCACCCACCCACCCACCCACCCACCCACCCACCCACCCACCCACCCACCCACCCACCGACCCATCCACCGACCCACCGACGGACCCACCGACCCACCGACCCACCCACCGACCTGCTGCTCCTTCCGACTCTGGCTGCTGCACCTGCAGGTAGAGTGAGCTGGGGTCCAGCTCCCCCGTCTCCATCACCGCATGGGCGTCCCGGCTCCGAAGCACCTGGTTGCGGCGCGCGGCGTCGGTCGGTCGGTTGGTTGATTGGGTGGTTGGTTGGGTGGTTGGTTGGTTGGGTGGTTGGTTGGCGAGAAATGCAACGCTCCGGCGTGATTAAAGATGAGTAAAGGTAAGTCATGTTGTTCATACATGTTGGGTGGCCGTGCGGGCAAACGGTGACAATGCTCTACGGGGGCCAGCTGCCGGCCTTTTGACCGCCCCACGGGTCGGTCGGTCAGTCAGTCGAGACTCGAGAGGCCGCTGGTCGTCGGTGGGCCGGGTCGGCCGGGTCGTCGAGGCCGGCTGGGCGCCAGCCAGCCGCCAGCCAGCCGCCAATCCGTTCAGGTGGGGAAGTCAAGTGGCAGCGGACACACCCACACATTCTGTCTCACACGCACTCGCCCTGTCGCACACGCATGCACTCAACAAAAAAGCAAACTGCCGGTGGGACCCAAAGATTCACTCACCACATTGTGAAACGTGCCGTAGAACTGCAAAGGGTTGGAGGGGGGAGGGAGGGAAAGGGGGGCGGCGCAGCATTCTCAGAGGGCGCAGGGCAATACATGTCTACGTATCACACGTGTGTGTGTATGGCGGTGTGCCGTATTGTACGTACTGTAATCCAATCACGTGCGCGATACCACCGAATCTGCAATAGCCAATAGTCACGACGCAGCGCTGCAAACAGATGCTGTGCCGTACTGTGGACACCTGGACAGCAGCCTTTATTGCGGCCTGCTAAAGGCCCAGCCTACCGGTGCCGAGTACCCAGTCTACCAGTACCGGTAGACGTGTGAGGGGCCCAATCCCCAAACCCCTGCCGCTTAGGGCTAACCTGTACGATGTTGGGGTGCGACAGCGTCGACTGTACGGCAAGCTCCATGGCGTTGCGCAGCATGCCGCGCCGTACACGCATCCCCTGCTCGTCCAACTCCTCGGCATCCTCCTCCAACAGCTCCACCAACTGCGGGTCCACAGCACACGCAGAGTACGGCAGGAATCGTCAAGCGCAGCCATGCCGTACCGTAACCCCGTACATCCGAGCTCACACCGCCGCCGAATCGAGGCCCGGAAAGTTTGCTTCCCTGCTGTCCTTCTGGCACCCGCCCTGCCTCCTCCTCCACTCCCACTCCCACCCACCCGCCCCTTCTCCCTCTCCCCACCCCTCCCAACCTAAACCCCTCCCGTCCTCCCTGCCTCGCCGGCCCCGCCGGCCACTGAACCCGCCCTTCGTGTGACAGAATGAGAGCGTTATCAACACCCCCTCCCCCTCCCTCCTCCCCCTCCCTCCTCACCTTAACTGCCACCGGCAGCGACCCGCTCATGAGCCCCTTGAGCACCACCCCCCCACCACCCCGCCCCAACATCCCAACCAACTCCAGTTGGTCCAAGTCGCCGCCGAAGGCGCAACTGCGGACAGAAGAACGAGGAACAGGAGATGAGAGCGAGGCCAGTAGAACGAGGAACAGGAGATGAGAGCGAGGCCAGTAGAACGAGGAACAGGAGATGAGAGCGAGGCCAGTAGAACGAGGAACAGGAGATGAGAGCGAGGCCAGTAGAACGAGGAACAGGAGATGAGAGCGAGGCCAGTAGAACGAGGAACAGGAGATGAGAGCGAGGCCAGTAGAACGAGGAACAGGAGATGAGAGCGAGGCCAGTAGAACGAGGAACAGGAGATGAGAGCGAGGCCAGTAGAACGAGGAACAGGAGATGAGAGCGAGGCCAGTAGAACGAGGAACAGGAGATGAGAGCGAGGCCAGTAGAACGAGGAACAGGAGATGAGAGCGAGGCCAGTAGAACGAGGAACAGGAGATGAGAGCGAGGCCAGTAGAACGAGGAACAGGAGAGGATGCGGTGCAACACCAGGGCTTATCAATATTCCAGCTGCCGACCGACCCACCCACCCACCCACCCACTGCAAACACCACCCACCCACATTCGAGAGCAACACTCACGCTCGTGTGCCGGCGGCCGCCGATGCCTGTATGGTTGCCTGGATGCTGCTGACCAGCAAGTCCATCCGCCTCCTTGCCTGATCCGCGCCGGGCTCCACCCCCGACACCAAGATGAACGACGCGGCGGCGGCGAGGCCGGATGCGCTGTCGGCCAGGAGCGCCTCGGCAGTGGGACAGACGCTGCCACCATCCCCATCCCCAGTCACGATGCTGAAGTCGCGGGTGGTGGCGACGAGGGCGTCTAGAAAGCTGCGAGCGCGGCTGGGGGGCTGGCAGGCACCGCCTAGGCCTTCGACGCCGCCGGCGGCGGCGCCGGCGGCGCCGGCGCCGCCGCTTCCGAGGGCCGAGACGAAGGCGGCGCTGGTGGCGGAGCGCAGCAGCAGCTCCGGAACCGCGGGCGGGTGCGTGCCGTGGGGGCCGCGTGCTGAGCTGGCCCGCAGCATCCTCGACAGGCCTTTGGAAGGGAGGGGGGGTACGACACAGTTGCACAGTGTGTGTGTGTGTGTGTCATGTGCGTGTTTGTGCGTGTGTGTGCGTGTGTACATGTAAACGACACAGATAGTTCATCCACAAGTGTATCGGTACATCGGTACATCGGTACCTCGACCGACTGGCAACCCGGCAACGGACGCGGCCGCCCGTCTGCGCTTACGTTTCCGTGCGTCGTCGAGCGGATGATGTCGAGCCGCCATGGCCATGGCGGGGGCTGCCTCCCCAGATTCGGGCAGCCGCATCATCCCCTCCCGCTCACGCTCCCGCTCGCGCTCCTTCACCACCACGACGTCCGTGCTTTCCGACGGCGGCGCCGCCGCCGCCGCCGCCGTGTGGCTGCACAGCCCTCCGCTGAGGACCGAGTCGCCAGTCCGCGCGTCGCCGAGAATCGCCCTCGCAGCGACGTCCTCGCCGCCGCTGTCCTCGCCGCTGCTGCCGCCGCCGCTGGGTGGCGGCGGCGCCGCCGCGCCGACCGCTGCCGCGGCCGCGCCTCCAGCGGCGGCGTCGTCCGGTGCGTTCAGGCCGCGTACGACGGCGTACGACCCAGGCGCCGCGTGGATCAGGGTGTCGTACTCGGGCGCGAGCGCGCCTGCCAGCTGGCTGCGGACGGGGCCTGCTAGGACCTGCGTGATGGGGCGGGGTTTGGATGCGGTGACCCCCCGGGGTTTGCAACCGGGGCGGGGTTTGGGCACGGAGTGATGTGATGCGATACGGGGGTGGCGGGGCAGCGGGCTGTGAATGGGTGCCCACCTGGTGCTCGGATCGTTGGATGGGATGGGATGGAATGCCACGCTCGGTTGCGGTTCCCTCTGCGGCGGCATCCAGTTGGCTGATACGGTACCAACAACTCCGCATCGCATCGCCGCACACACTCATACACGATACAAACCCTGCCTCCCCGCTCCCTTCACCCCTCACTCCCTCCCTCCCGCGCCCCTCCCTCCCTCCCTCCCTCCCTCCCTCTCCCCGACCTTATCCAGCAGCTCCTGGCAGCTGGCCCTCACCGCCTCCAGCAGTGGCCCCGGCAGCCGCCTGGGGAAACAGAGGTACAGACCCAGCGCCGCGCCCTCCCCCAGGGCCAGCGTCAGCAGCACCAGCGACTGCGGCGCCATGACGCGGCCGCCGGCGGCGGCGGCGGCGGCGGCGCCGCCGCCGCTGCCGCCGATCCGGCTACCCGTCAAGAACGAGTAGCTGCTGCCGTCCTCCGCCCGCGAGGAAACCTGGCCGGGGCCGCCACCACCTCCGCCGCCGCCGCCGCCTCCGCCCGCCGCCGTTGCGCCCCTCTGACCCAAAATGAGGCACACGTCCCGCGACGGGTTCGCAGCGTTTTGGAGGTACAGCGGTGCGTCCTCCACCACCGCCAAACTCGTCGCCGCCGCCGCCGCCGCCGCTGCCGCCGCCGCCGCCGCAGCAGCAGCAGCAACGTCGCCGACCACGGTGGTGTGCGACGACCACCGCCGCCAAGGGCCCAAGGGCGCGTCCTGCACGCGGCGCGGCGCCTCGTCCACCAGCTGCTGCTGCTGCTGTGGCGGCGGCGAGGAGGAGGACAGTCCCACTGACAACGCCCGGGGGGGCGCCTGTTGCGCCGGCATCTGCGGTTGCTCCGGCTCCGACTCCCGAAGCGATGTGAGCACCGAGTGCAGGAGGGAGCCGCGCAGCGGAAAGGCTTCCGCGTGTAACATGGAGACGGGGGCGAGGTGGGGCGGGGTGGAGGCCACCGCCGCCGCCACGTCCTCCGGGCTGAGGGCCACAATGGCGATGTGACCGCCGGAGCGGCCCAGCGAGCGCACCAGGGCGGTGCCCGTGCCGGTCCCGGTGCCGGTGCCGCTGCCGGGGTATGCCAGCAGGGGGTGTTCGGAGAGGGATAGGGAGGTGCGCAGCGGGCCAACGGCGGTGGTGGTGGTGTAGCTGGGTCTGTGGGTCCAGGTGTTGCCGTAGTAGGAGCTGCCGGTTCCGTCGTCGGCCGGCTGCGAGGGCCTGTTGAAGGGCCGGGGGTGGCGGTGGTGGTGGTGGTGGGTGGCGGAGCGGGAGGGGGCGAAGGGGGGCCGTGAGGTGAGGTGAGGTGAGGGACGCGGAGAGAGGTCAGGCCGGTGGGATTGTACAGTGGGAGTGTGAGACGGAGGTGTGTGCAGGCACGAGGTGGTGCTTGATGCTTGGGGTTAATGTGGCCACCGGTGTACGCGGGTGTACTACCGGCACCCCCAGTCGAATGCTCGTGGCCGCACCGGCGCCTACCTACACGTCAACGTCAGCACTTTCCGGACGTCTCTACCTTTCCCCCTTCCCTCTTCCTCCGAGTGTGGATCTCCCTAACTTATCGGCAACGGCGGTTTTCCTCCCCGCCCCCCCCCCCACCTGGACAACAAGGGAACCTTCGACTGGATGACCGGCACCCCCTCCCGGGTCAACGAGCCGCTCTGCTTGCGCCGCTCCTTCACGCTCCCGATGCTGGGACTCAGCACATGGTGGACATCCGACTCCAACCCGCCCGGATGCGCCTCCATAGACGGCTCCGAGACCACACCCCACCTGCCGCCAAGCGACCGAAAGAGCAGCGCCGTCGGCGCAGTCGCCGGGTTGTGGGTACCCGCCGTCGGTGTCGCCGCCGCCGCCGCCGCCGCCGGCGGCGGCGTCGCACTCGGTGGCGGCACGAGCGCTGCGCGCAACGCCGCGTCCAGCACGAAGCGGCTGCGCACGTGGGCCGTGAGTGCCGTACACAGCTGCGCCATGAGGGCTTGCATGCTGGGAGCCGACCGCAGCCGCGCCAGGGCCTCACTCAGCCAGGGCAGGGAGTCGGTTTCGAAGCCGGATCCGGTTCCGGAGCCGGTCAGGCACATGGACGCGGCGAAGGACAGCTGGCGCAGGGCGTCGGGGCTGCGCAGCAGCAGCAGCGGCACAGACGCTGAAGAGGGCGCCGCGGCGGCGGCGGCGTCCGCGTCGCCGGGTGGCTGTCCACGGGTGGTCATCGGGGTGGTTGAGGTGCGGGGGTGCGCCGACAGGAGATCTGCTGGCGGTTGTGGCTCCAGCCATAAGGCCCCAACCAACCGATTGGATCGGATCAGGGGCACGACTGCTGCTGCTGCAGCTGCTGCTGCAGCTGTCACTGCGGTTGCGGGTGGTGGTGGTGGTGGTGGTTCTGATGCTATGGCGGTTGTTTGGACTGCGGCTGCTGCGTGCTGTGGCCGGCCATGCTGGGGCGGCAGGATGGTGAGGGAAGAGGAAAGCAGCTGAGCGGCTGGAGCCTGGCGGATTGGAGTTTGGTAAGCGGCGGGAGGGCGGGGGTTCAGTGAAGGAGTTGGGCCTTGCGCTCTCGACAAACCGCGGGCCCCACTCCCCGCGTCCAATGCACGGACGTTGGTTAGGCGTTAGGGGCATGTGTCTGTTTATGCATTTTTGAAGCCGCAAGGGCGGGTGAAGTGGCGGTGAGGCACTTGTTACCTGCATGCTGGAGAGCTGACGGAGAACGCGGTTCCGCTCCGCATTTGGCCAGCTGCAATTGGTTTCGTTCGTAAGGTCCGGCCATGTAACCACCCAGTCGTGCAACCCTAAACCGACGTGCCCCGCAAAGCCGTAAACCCTGCATGAACCAAACAACAATTTTACTGTCTTGTCACAGGGCCATCACAGGGCCACAAGGGGGACCGCGGCTGCGGCACTGCCAAGAAACTGCAGCATAGCCTTACGTGGCAACAAACCCGTGCTCTTTGAGCACTTGTGTCAGAGCTTCGACGCGCGTGGACCAGCTCCCTTCAATGTTAAGGAGAGCAGCCTGTATGTCGTCTAATGTCTGGACACATTCCCGTAAAAAGTGTGGGTAACGCGAGGGTCCCAAAGCATGGATGTATAATTAAATTTAGATGCATATAGGCTTCTACTTCAGCAAAACAGGGGCTACTCGGCCACTTGCGCATCCCACCTGTTGCTTGCGGTCGTGCAGCCACCGACCAGAGTCTGGTTCTGCATCGACCTGCTGACGGCCTTGGTGGACAGGTCGGCTAGTATGCTGATTATTCTTGAAAAATAAGCAGCCGAGTAAACCCGACATTGTGGTCTATTACGTGTTGACGTGGCTTGTTATGAAGAACGCCATTGGGAATTACCTCCCCTGTCGACAGCCTTTATTCATCCTTATTTGCACATTAACAAGCCCAGACACAAGAGAAATGTCAAGTCCAGAGTGTCGCATCTTGGCGAACGATGTGCGCCGGGCCGTCTCCACGCACGTAGTGTTTTAGCTGACACTTGCAATTCAACAATTAAGTTATGCTGTACCAAGCGATAATACGTGGAGTGGATTTCGTAAACGAGTCACTGAACCAGAGTCATCCGGCGGCCGTACTTCGTGTTAGTACTCTAGGAGGTACTTGTCGTAGCGCGATTTGGGCCTTTGCGCGGCATAGGCCAATTGGTCCTGCATGTCATATATGGCGCCGCGAACTTACAGCTGCGTCCCATTCCGGCACCGCTGCGTACGTTTTAGTTCGTCAAGGGCAGCTGTCGCACTCGCCAAGGCGCCGAAACGCCGGGGATGGCAGGCATAGGGAAAAGCACCGATAATCAATTAGAGTTGGAGAATACTCACAACAGTCCCACGTACAAGCGTAGTAGTTGTCGTGTGGCCGCAGTTGTCCTCCCTGCGTTTGATGTACGATTCCACCTGAACAGAACCCCTTGGCAGTGACGGATGTGCAACCGACATGAGTTGGCCAGAGTCAGACGGGCATTGCAAGCCTGTCCTGCCGCGTCAGCCCGAGTCCTGAAGCTCCGGACGCGCCTGGCGAAACAATGTACGCATGCCGCACATGATAATCTTGATAATAAACAGTACATGGTTCACGAGACAACAGAGCTCAACAGGGCCATATCGGCGCCACCAAAGCCTGGCAGGCCGCCTCGTAACTTTCGGTGATCTTCCGAAGACGTCGATCGACCGAATTCGCCGGCTGGCGAAACGGCAAGACGGGAGAGATGCGGCAACTGCACTGCCTCGCCTCGTCGAGCACCGTTCCCATTATGAACATCAGTTTTGGACTGATGTTCAAGATGTGAAATGCAGCGTACTGCCGGTATAGGCGCAGTACATGTATCGCGAGCACAACTGTACGGGCCGAACTGCATGGACTTCGTAATCCGTAAGCACGGCGCCATTTGCGACCAGGTCGGGGGCCCGGGCTGGCATTCGTGCGTCGCCTCAGCACGCGCGCACCGAGGAGACGTTCAAGCAGGCGAAAGAGGACTGTCACAGCAGCCAATTCATATGGTGCACCAGGATCTTGGTTTTGTAGTTTCTTGTTGTTGCTGTTGCTGCTTTTATAAGTTAGGGATCCTACGGATCTGTTGCCCGAAGAAAGCGAGAGGGAGTGGAGGCAGGAGGGAAGCAAGGTGCTGAGTCGTTAAGGTTCAGTTCCGCGTGTGGTAGTCAGAAGTGGTCTCCAACGTGCTGTTGCATTGTAAGCACCCTTCAATCGAACGTGAATTAGGAAGGCCTAGGCTCCGTCACGCAGGTCCCCACACGCGTCGCGCAGGTCCCATCCAACAACAGCCGTATCAAATGAAACAAGGGCCATAAGCACCGCCAGAGGGCAACAACACGGTCCCGATACGTATGTCGGCCCAACCTGAAGCCCTCTGTAGCAGCCGAGTCAAGTGTACACGCGACATGCACTCACAAAAGCGAACCCAAGCCAGCACATAGACCGTCAGGGGCATCCGGGAGGGGAGGTAGTGTCCGGAGAACCCACAACCGGCCCGCCTGGTTGGCCGGGACCATCCCAGAACCATCCGGCACCTGTACGACCCTGTGTACACATGCCGTACCTTGGACTCTCAGTTCGTATGGCGTTAGACAGTGTGACGGTGATGGATGGTGCTCTAAGCGAACAAACACGTGGCTGATAAACAATAGGAGCGCGGTGCCTTCACCCTAGAATGGGCCCAGAAGCCCCCCACACTGTAACATGAACATTAATATGCCGTACAATGACAATCTAACCAGAGCCGCTATGCCACGTTAAGTCTCGAAAGCAACACATAACACTTGCCCGTCCGTTTCTTTGCAACACACGGTTAAGAAACGATCCTCAGCGGGCATTGCGGTGCTGCCAATGATGTTGACAGCATCCATCATCATCACTCATGTCTTTGCTGAGCTGCAAGTCTCATTTGACGCCGCTCCAGGAAGTTGCAAGCTATAAGTTGCGCACACATGTGCGGGCTGCGGGGGATGTCCGTAAATGTCCGTTCAGTGCGTCAACCTGATGCGTTAACAGGATGGATGCACGACATCAGCAGAAGGACCCACCCACCCAGTCACCCACCCAGCCACCCACCCAGACACCCACCCAGACACACACACACGCCCCGCCGCCCCACACCCACACCCACACATTCCGCCCCCCCCACACACACGCCCCCCCCCGCCCGCGCATGCCCCCTTGGTCCCCCGCCTCCTTGTCTGCTCGCGCGCTATGCCCACCGTGCTGGGTTTTTCCTTGGCCCTCGTGCCCTGCCCCATCCCCCCCCCCTCGCATGCCTTTCCCCTGCCGCGCCTCTGCCCCGCCATGTCCCTGTCCTGCCCCTGTCCTGTCCACCCTTGGCCGCATCCACCTCGCCACAGGCCCCTCATGCGTGGTGGCCTGCGTGCTCGGCCCGTGTGGTGGGGAGCCGACTCTTTACGCTCCGCCACCCGGCCCCTCCTGCGCATCGCATCTTCCCGCCTTCCGCTGTCTCTGCCCTTTCTGCTCGTCCTGCCGTCGTTCTTCCCTTCTCCTCGCCATTGCCCTTGCCCTCGTGCCCCTTCACCCTTTGTCCCCTGCCTGGCCTTCCGTCCCTCCCGCACTCGTCTTCCTTCTGCTGTTCTCTTTCCCTTTGCCGTTCCCCTTGCCATTCTCTTTTCCTTTGCCCTTTCCCCGATACTTTCTTTTTACCCCACCCAGCCACCCACCCGGCCACCCACCCAATCGGCCACCCAGCCACCCATCCACCCAGCCACCCAGCCACCCAGCCACGCGCCCACCCAGCCATCCAGCCACCTACCCACACACACAGCCCCCCAGCCAGCCAGCCACCCACCCACCCACCCACCCACCCACCCAGCCACTCACCCAGCCACCCACCCAGCCACCCACCCAGCCACCCACCCACCCAGCCACCCACCCACCCACCCAGCCAGCCACCCACCCACCCAGCCACCCACCCACCCACCCACCCCCCCACCCAGCCACCCACCCACTCGGCCACTCGGCCACCCACCCATCCACCCATCCATCCATCCAGGTAACTGCATTGCGTTCCTTCGTCCCGGGCCGTTCTAATTACCACCCACCCAGCCACGCACCCACCCAGCCATCCAGCCACCCACCCCACCACCCAACCAGCCACCCAGCCACACACCAACTCAGCCACCCACCCACCCCCCCCCACACCCCCAACCAGCCACCCACCCACACACGCACCCAGCCAGCCAGCCACCCACCCACCCACCCAGCCAGCCAGCCACCCACCCACCCACTCAGCCACCCAGCCACCCACACACCCAGCCAGCCAGCCACCCACCCACACACCCAGCCAGCCATCCACCCACCCACGCAGCCAGCCACCCACCCACCCACACACCCAGCCAGCCACCCACCCAGCAGCTAAATCCCTAACTTACTGCTTGCTGGTACAGTTCCTCGCGTTTGAGAAGCCCCTAACGGGTACTCTGGCATGCTTTCCTTACGCTTTCTTCGGGATTATGCTTCATGCGTACCGACATACCAAATCAAGCTCGCAATCGTTGGCTCCAAGTGACCCATGGGTCATGTGGGCGACGCCGCGACCGTCGCGAGCCGGCTCCTGTTATCGGTGCTGCATCCGCACGCGGCCGCTGACCACGCGCGTCGCGGTGTTCACAACTAGTCAGACGTAACTCAGACGATCCTTCAACGGACGCAGAACGAGGTTAAAAGCGCGGAGTGCCGCCGCACCCTCTCCAACAACAGTCGCGTAACCATGGGAAGCACGTCATGAAGCTAGTAGCCAGAACAGCAGCGACCGCCCCACCAGTCGCTAGCCAGCGGCCAACCGTCTGTGTCCGCCAGTCGAGCACTTTCGATTGGCGTCCGAGGAACGGGCACCTCGGCTGTGCGATGACCGACATCCCCACGTACACGCTCGTATATCACACTTTTTATTCTCCGCCAACGCACTACTGTATTTGCTTCATGCTTACCGATACCAAACGAAGCTCGCAATATACGGCGACCGAGGCAGAATGGACGCGCGGCTCCAAGTGACCCATGGGTCATTTCGGCGGTGTTGTCACCGTCGCGAGCCGGCTCTTACTCTTTCTGTCGGTGCGTGGTGCCGGCGTTGTGCTGCAGCGCTCCTGACTCCCGCAGGCCGACGGAACTTCCTTGCACTGCCCCTTTACGGCGATACGGCCCCACGTGTGCCGTCCTCCTTCACCAAACAGTGCCACCAGCCTTTCAACATCCTTCGGAGTACCCACTCTGGTGTACACTAATTGAACCTGGAATTAACGAGGCGCTCCTGAGCGCAACAGGCGGACGGAAATTCCTTGCACGGCCTCACATTACGTTACGGGTGTACGGCCCCACGTGTGCCGTCCTCGATTTCCCTGTCGTGCTTTCCTTAAGCTTTCTGCGGGTGAGGATGCAGAAGCAGAAGCCCCTATTGGGTTCTCTTTTGTTCAATTGTTCATTCTCTACATCCTACACACACTACGGCTCTACGGGTCACACTGCTGTTTTGAGATTCGACTCAGCGAACCTCACTTGTGGCCTGATGTTCAGTTTCTGTCATGCACCGCTCTCCACATTACTTGCACTAATGGGCTGAAGGTGTCCTGCCGATGTCCTGCCGATATCCCAAGTCGCCCACTCGCGCGGGCTAGCTACCGCGCGTATTGCACCCCGTAGGGATCGATCTCGCGACGTCGGCTCGGTGAACCGCTATCGTAAACCCTGTCCCGTACGCACCCGTATAGTGCACGTATATTGCATTTTTATTCTCTGCCAACCAGTTCTTTCCACCTGTGCCTTCGAACGAACGAACGAACGAACGAACGAAGGAACGAACGCCCCTCCCTCGCATGCCCGAGAAAGCAGAAAGCAGCCAGAGAAGCCCCTAACGGGTTCTCTGGCGTGCTTTCTTTACGCTTTCTTCGGGAATGTTGCTGCTTTTACAGCGGGCTCCCAGATCCTTCTCAGATTCTATTCTGTTCCATTTATTGCTTTCTTGTGGTGCAATCTGGAGCCGCACGCGGCCGCACGTCACGCCGGCCGCGCCGTCCGCCTCCCCGGGCCCGACGCCCCCCTTCCACGCTCCACCCCGCCTGCGATCCGGACATTGCCGGCACGGCGGCCGCTCGTTCACCGAACCGGGGACCTTCCCGCCCCAGTGCCGCGCTCCGCCTGTGTCACACCTGCTGGGTGGCACCCGATTGGCGTGTAAGAGCTGATGAAGGAGAGCTGGAGGCAGCTGCGTCGTGCAGCAGTGCACTACCGGGCTGTTGCCATAACCGTGTTACGGTAACCGTAGTTATAAAGGGCTGTGTGCCGTGTGCGGGCGGCAGACAGCGCGCACGTATGGAAGTTGTGGGTATAACATGGGTTGCTCTGTGCGCCCCCTCGCGCGTGTACACTACTCCCGACCAGGCCCAACCAGTGCCAGGTCACTTTCCCCGCGTGCGCATCGGCGCTGGGAGCCCGAGGCCCGACGTGGTCCGTCCGTAGCGGTGCCGCAAAGCGCGCCGCCTCGCAGGCCCCCAAAGGTTAATAAAACATATGGTATCCGCAAAATGCTGCCTCATCTCACAAGGCCGCACCTCGCTGGCGTAGTACCGGTAGTATCAGCAGGGCGCATGTTCCCTTCTCTAGGAAGCCGCTGGGGCAGCGGGGGGAGAGGTGGGAGACGCTCGGCGCGATAGGCCATCCCACGATTGCCATTCGATCCCCCCCCCCCCCACACACACACATATCGGTGTGTGCTTCGTCTTTGACCCCCGCCCCGCCCAGATGTGGCATACCGCATACGAGCGTAACACTATTCCGCAGACGCAGAATCCCCTTCTCAGTGCTTGGGCTCCCCCCAGGCGTTCGCTAACGCCGTCTCCTTCTCCGCTGCGATATTTTCTTTTTATCCCCCCAGGCGCCCTGTTCCTGGCTCACAGCTACAATCCGACGCATCGCCCCGCAGTCCCTTTCGGTGCTCCGACGTCCCAACCCTCATTCCCTTCGGATGTCCCCATCCCCGCCCCCCGGCCCCACCCTACGTACGTATGTACCACTGCATATGTTTCCGCCGCAAAGGAAGACGGAGGACGGACAAGTAAAACGCACCACGCCACGCCGCCAGTCCCGTGCATCAGCAATTCACCGCTGAAGGTAAAAGGAGAAGGGGCGCGCGCTGCAGCTGCCCAGCAAGCTGCTCTCGATCCGGCCACATCCATTCATCCCTGCATCTTCTTCTCATGCCCTGCATCTGAGCCCTAGCCCTAAAGCGCATCGCCAGCACCATGACGCCTATAAAAGAGCCCCCGCCACAGCCAAAAGCGCCCTACCGCGCCGCACGAATGCCATCCGGCCGCGGCTGCCGCGCATAGGTACCGGTAAGTTTCGCAACCGAGGCCTATCTCGACGATGACTCGGCCCAGATCACCTGCGCTCGGCAAAATGTGTAGGATGCTCCTGACGTTGGACCACAACGAAGCGCGCACGCAAGCCAGCGCCGTGGATCAGTGCGGGCAGCCTCCGCCGCATCCCCACCTCCGCCACCGGCCGCAGCGGCAGCGCCAGCGCCAGCCGCCGCTGCCGTGGCCCCACGCGGCACCGGCGGCCGCCGGGGGACGGCCCTCCCTCCACCTCCTTTCCTGCCCGCTTCTGTACAATTCACTCAGCTACCGTAACAACGACCTAGCTGTTGCCGATTGCTGCTGCTGCTGCTGCTGCTCCTAGCTTACTGTACTAAAGTTCTCGCCGCCGCGCGCTCGCTTGCACCGTAAACGCCGCCGTTGCGCGTTGCCCCCTCACAGCACCTTCTGCCACTTGAACACCATCACCAGCGACAGAAAGGTCGTGATGCAAAACACCAGCGTGCCGCCATTTATCAGTATGAAGCCCGACAGGTCCTGCGGGGTGAGCAGATGGGGGTGCCCCCGGAATCCTCCTTCAGCGTCTCCGGATTCCGCCGACAACAGGCGCGGCGATACTGGCAAGCACTTTGGGGTACTCAAGCGAAACGGCGCGGAGCGCGGCAGCGCGGCGACCGGGGCTCGTCGCGGGCCAACGCTCCCGAGGAAAAGGAGCCGTTTTTAGTCCTGCGGTCGCCGGCCCCGGTCGCGCTCCCCAGCCTCCATCGGCAGACCAGCATGCCCAACCTGCCCACTGAGCGCACAGGCCCACCAGCACACACCGGCACACGGCTGGCATAACCCACTGCCCAGCCCCTTACTTGGACGCTGGCGCGTCCTCTCCTCCGTCCTCCTTCAGGCCCACAAAGCCTCACCTATCCCGTCGCGCCGTCAGCCGCTGGGCCTTCGCCCGGGCTGCCCATACGGCGCCCCTTCCAACGCATGGAGCCACCTCGCGCGGGACGATGCCCCTCCCCCTCCCCGGTTGCACGCGCCAGCGCGCCTCCGCCTACCTGTGTAATCGAGTCCAGCAGCACCAGGTTCTCCCCCAGCATGCCCGTCACCTGGCCGGGGGGAGCAAGCCGGGGCACAGGCAGCGGGAGCCAGGCAGCAGGGGTAACGGGAGTCAGGCAGGCATGTAGTGGGGCCAGGGACTGCGATGTTCCAAGTGCGATGCGTTCCATTGGGGGAGGCAGGGCGGCAGACGGGCGCACAGGGCGCGAGGGAGGGAGGGAGGGGAGGAGGCCGACCGGCCAGGAGAGCAGGGGCTGCAGGGCAGGACGGGGCAAGCCACCATTCGGCTTCCAGCCGGGCGCCAAGAACCGACCGGGGGCCACGCGGCCGCCATGGGGCCTATCGCAACGGCAACGAACGGTGACGGCAACCCCCCGGGGGGCAGCAACCTACGATGTTGAAGAAGGCCAGTGCGAAGGTGCCTGCGGTGAGCAGGATGTCGAAGCGGATGAGCTTGTTGCGGCTGTAGTCGAGCTGTATGTTGATGAGGTCCTCCGTGTCGTCAATGTACTCCCCTGCATGCGGCCGGGGGGGTGGCGGTGGCGGTGGTGGTGGTGGTGGAGGAGGAGGAGCTCTCAGGTGGGGTCTCACAAGGAAGCAGGCGGTGGGGAAATAATAATCCGCACGCGGCGCCAAAAGGAACCGCCCGCACCAACAACCGACGACTACCCCGGCTTTTAAGGTGCCCCCCCCTCCCCGCGCGCGCGGAACTTGCCGCTGTGAACTCGGGAGGGCCCGCTGGCGTGCGCCGCGGCCGATTACCGGAGGGCCCTCCGTCATCAGCCTCCCTTCACAGGGCCCTCCGCCACCAGCCACACACAGCGCACCCAGACACACCTGGACAGCACCTGGCTCCCGCACTCGCACTGGGCCTGGCGCCCGCGCGCAACCCCCAACCGGAATCACCGCGGCGAAACTCCCATTCCCACATCGTCCATTCCCGAAGCAGCGCACTTTCCCTGGACACCGCGACACCCTCGCGTTACAAAGCACGGCTCCAACAACATACCAAACGTACGGTACCGTCATCAGCGCCACGCCTGATGCCGGTGAAGCGACGCTCACGCACCCGCTCACCCACCCACCCACCCACCCACTTCCCACCCACTCACCCACCCACCCACCCACCCACCTATTGACATGAGCGTCTGGTAGGTGGTGTCCACGATGATTGCGTAAGACTCCAGCAGGTTCTCCACATCCAGAAAGTCATGCTCACCGAACTCGCCTCCGGACCCGCCGCCGCCGCCGCCCACACCGCCTCCGCCGGGCCCGCCCGCCGCCGCTGCCGCCGCCACCGCCGCCGCCTCCGCCAGCGCCTCCCCCAGCCCGCCTGACTTCTTGCCCACCTGATGCCGTACCGCGCGGGCCGCCAGCGACGCCGGACGCATGTACGACGCCGAGAGGCTGCCCCCCATGAGCATCGCGAGCTGGTGCGCGTCGGCGTGCGCCGGCGGCGAGGTCGGCGAGCCGGGCGAGTGGCCGCCGCCGCCGGCCAGCGCGGCGGCGGCGGCAGCGGTGGCGTTGGCGGCGGCGGCGATGGGCGTGGTCGAGCCTGGCAGCGCGGAGAAGCTCTGGTGGTGGCAGTGTTGCTGTTGCTGTTGCTGCTGCTGCTGAGCCGCAGCGGCGGCGGCCGCGGCGACGGCCGCCAGGCGCATGTGTACTTGCTGAGTGAGGCACATGCGGACCATGTCGTCGTCGTCCGCTGGCGGGGGGGGGCCGTCGGCCGGGGTCGAGTACGACAGTCCATCGGGCGGGAGGGGGCGGTTGGCCATTGGCCACCGGGGGAAGGGAAGGGTGGTGAGGAAAGGGTGAGCCCGGCGGAATTTGGGTCGCACGGGGGAGATGGGGATGGGCGCTTTGGAGGGCACGCCGCTGGAGGGAACGCCGCGGAGGTGAGATACCCAGCGAAGGAACGGAGACGGCGTTGGCGAGCGGACCCGGAACCCAGCAATACTTACCCAACATACCTGAGACATACCATGGACGAATAACGCAGCTATCGAACGCCGGAGGGCCACGCAAGACGCAACGCCCCCAGCATCGGATGTGCGGCACTCGGGGGCTGCCTGGCGGCGCGCTTTCGCTCACGACCCTGCCCCACCAGGCAGGCCCTTCCTCAAGGCTGGGGACCCGAAGCGCGTTCGGCCCCGCTGAGCCTTAAGCAGGCCATCCCCCCCGGCCGCCTCCGCCTCCACCTCCGCCGCGCCCGCCGCACACCCGGCCCGCCGACCCCGCACACCCGGCCCGCGGTATCATTTTTTACACCCGGCCCGCCGACTCCTTCCCCGTGTTTCCCGCTTACCCACTAAACCCCCGGGCTTCCTCAAGCAGGCCGCCTCCTCAACCCCGAAACCCACACGACCCACACGTATCCACACGACCCACACGTATCCACGAATCACGGCCCAGGACTCACCCATGATCCGCTCCAGCGCCTCCCGAGTGGCGGTCACGCGTGTCACCAGCCGCGAGTGCTGCGTCTTGACCCGCCTCACCGCCTCCAGGTTGGCCGTGTCGGCGGTCTTCATGAGCGCCTCCAGAGCCGGCTGAGAGTTCATCTGCAGCGCGTCAACCTCGCGGGAGAGGTGCGTGCAGATCTGCGGGGCAGGCGAAACACACACACACACACACACACACACACACACACACACACACACACACACACACACACACACACACAGGCGAAACACACACAGGCGAAACGCCCATGCAACAACCACCACAGTTCGATCGACCGACCGAATCGAATCGAACGACCCACGGGACACCCGTGTAGGGCGGGCAGGTGACGAGGGCAGCGGTGGCGGTGGGCAGGGCAGCGAATGCAAAAGGGCTCTACGGCAGCACGACGTAGCGCGCGCCAGCGCCACGGGTCAGCTTTTGCCCCAACCCGACCTCTGCCGGTGGGCAGCGCGGTGTTTGCACGGTGCAGCCAGCACACGCCGCAAGGGCGATTCCCCTGCAAACCTCTTGTCTGCCCAGCGCACGAACGGGCCAGGCCGTCTCGCCATGACCCAAAAACGGACAGGGTGATCCACCATCACCCGGAGCCGCAGCTGTCCGGCGGCAGGGACGCCCTGCCCCGCCCTGCTTCCCACCTCGCTCCCATTCTCTTTATACCCACCTCGCTCAGCGCCGTCTCCAGCACCAGCATCTCGAACGGCTGGTACTCCGGATCGAACGCGTTCGTGGACGCCGTCTCGCTGCCCGGCCCGCCCACGGAAAACCCCCCGGGGCCGGCGGCCGGTAGCCCCGACCCGGACGCCCCCGCCGCGTTGGAGCCCTGCGCGGCGCCGCCCGCCGAGCACCCCGCCCCCGGCGCCCCGGCGCGCAGCGCCGGATGCACCGGTGCCGCCCCTGCTGCGCCGGCGCAGCCCGCCGACGGCTGCTGCTGCGAGTGCTGTTGTTGCTGTTGTTGCTGCTGCTGTTGTTGTTGCTGTAGCTGTTGCGGCGGCTGCGCCGCCGCCGGTTGCCCGCCGAAGGACGTCAACGGCGGCCCCAGGCCGCCGTTGCTGGTTGGCATCGTGGTGGTGGGAGGCAGCGTGGAGCCGTGCTGCAGCGCCCAGTCCATGACCACGCCCTCCAAGTGGGCAAGAAAGCGGTCCTTTATCTCCGGGGCCGGCTGCGCCGACGCCGCCCCCGACGCCTGCCGCTCAGACGCCGACGGCGTCGGCGGCGCCACCGGCGGCACCGGCGGCTGCATGCCGCCGTCGTCTAGCGGCACCACCACCTGCGAGTCGCAGCGACGCAGCCTGTGAACCAGTCAGGGGCGGCGAGCCCCGCATCCACAGCCGACGACCGCCGCTCGCGCGGCTTGACGGGCTCGAGGCCACAGGCGGCCTCGCATGGCCGCTTAGGGGGTGGAGTACAAAGAGAAAATCGCAGTGGAGAAAGAGAGGGCGTGAGCGAACGGGGAGTGCGGCCCCGCCCAAAAGTCCGCGGCCGACCCGCGGGTCGCCGGGTCTTACCTTGTCGTTCATTATGATGAGGCGCACGTGCTCCATGCTGAAGACCAGCGCGTTGTCGCGGACCAGCAGCTGAGCCAGCGTCTCGTTGCCCAGGGCACTGTCCATGAGGCGCATGTCGCGCATGGGGATCTCCAGGCGGCAGGTCTGCAGCGGCAGCCAAGCAACGGAGCTTCACTTCTCCAATCCAAATTCAGCTGAAGTTCACAACGCTAAGCTAAACCCAAAAACTATTTATGTGCGTTTAAGTCAGCCAAGCAATGAATGCAGCAACAGTGATGGAGGGCAGGGCAGAGGGCAGACGTGTAAGGCAGGCAGGCAGCTGGATGTGGGATGGGGAAGGGGAACACGGGGAGGAGGCGTACAGGCGTGTACGGGAGGAATGTAGGAGTACGGTGTGGGGGCAGGCGGCGGGTGGGTATGTGTGTTTGGCAGTCGGGCTGCGGCGCGGGGGGTGCACACGGCAGCAGTGCTCACAAATGAAGGAAGGGGATGGTCGTGTAGTAGCCTGTGTGTGTGTGAGAAAAGGGAGATACAAGGAAACGAAATTTGCCGCGTACCAACCGCGTACGACGCATGCTGACGTGCTGCGCTGCAGTACGCCCCCAGGATAGGCTTCCCACACCCACAGCTCCTTCATCAGTGCCTGCCCAGACCTCCGACCTGTTTCATCTGGATCATATTCCCCTAACTTCCCGCAGCTTGCCTGTATGAGCTGGCGCTTGTCAAGGGTGAAGACCTGCCTCTCCCCGCTAGCCCTCAACACTAGCCATCGCATAGCCCTGCGCAAAACGGGAGACACAAAGGGAGGCAGTCGCCTGAATTCGTGACAGCAGGTTTCGTCGTGCGCATAGGCGACAGACTTCGCTGAGCTCCGTCGCAGCACGTGACACGCCGTTCATGCCGCAGTAGTTTACCCGTAAGGACCGCCATGTTACCTTGTCTTCTTGCCACGTGCGCGGCCGTGCATGGATTTAAGGTCCCCATATGACTTGGCGGGCACAATTGTGCCGGTACGCGAAAGCGGCTGGACTCCATCGCTGTGCCCGTGACCCGACAGCTCCGGACCAAAGACAGAATTACTGAAATTATCGTTTCCTACAGGCTTGTAACCCTGAGACGATGGGGATGAATACAAGCGGTTAAACATCGTGTCACAACATTCCCAGGGGTTAATTATGAATTCAGAGGTGTGCTATCATCCATGCGGTTATAATTTTGCTGTGATAGACAAGTCTTGCGCAAAGGCGAGGCCAGCGAGGGGGAGCTGTCATGTGACGCACGCAAATGCACGACTTGCTCGGACTTTTCTCCCTTTCGTCCAGTAAATCCGCCATCAGTCTTATGCAAAAAGCAGTTCCATATGTGCTATTAGGTCACCCTCCACTTGCGTCGCCTGCAGTCAATTTATCAATCGCGCAATGTTGCAAGGGTCTCTACCTGTTCGCGCTCGCCAGGCGGCGCACGCTCCACAAATAAGATGCAGTCGTGGGAGACAGCTTGTGTGCTGTGTGCAAGCCCGGCGAAGCTCTTCGGGTAGGGCTATATAACTGAGCTAGACCAAAAATCAAAGACCCCTGGGCACCCAGGCGGGGACAGCGGCAATTGATTATTGCCGATGCATTTGCAGATCCCAGCCCCGAGATTCTTACGGCTTTCTTTTACGGGCGGGCTCTCGCCATCACCATCAACAAGCGCCTCAGCGAGGCTGTCATCGATTTTGTCAGCGACGTTAGCAAGGCGATGGCGGAGCGACCCCAGCGGATTGCCGAGTTTCAGGTGGGGCATCCGCGGAGTGTTGCCCAAACGGCCTGGGGCGCTGCGTGAGGCCACGCCCCTCTCCCAATCCGCCCCCCGCGACCGTGAGGCCACGCCCCTCTCCCAATCCGCCCCCCGCGACCACAGCCCCTTGACTGTCTCATGCAACCAAACTGGTCCTCGCCTCAACTTGCAGCCTTTCTCCGTTTACCTCCTCGGCTGCTGGCTGTCACACTCATGCCTTGCAGGAGGAGGTCACGGCCCTGGCACGCAAGGAGATGTCCAGCAGCGGCTTCCTGCCCGAGAGCACCACATCCGGGACCGCCGCCTCGGGCGCTTCGTCGGGCAGGGCGGGATCCGCGGCCGGTGGCAGCAGCGGCGGCGCCGCGGCGGCAGGGCCCGTGGACCCGCAGGCGGCAATCGACGATCTGCGCGCTGAGATCGCTTACGCGCGCGCCAGTCTGAATGAAATCCGGGCGAAGCAGCGCGCGTCAGCAGCGCAAAACTAGCGCCCCATCGGGGCTCTAGGCGGCGCGGGCCCCGGCTGTGGTACGCATGCCGGCGGCGTCCCTTTCTGGATCGCCAAAACAGTGGAGCGCGGGCGCGGAGCGAGCGCTGACCTCTGTGGCAGACGGATCGCTAGGGCAGGTCGAGGCGGGTCGGGGCGGCAGAGGAGTACAGCCGCGCTGCCATCGATGTTCACAGCAACAGCAACAGCGGGCGATGGCGCCCCGCACCCCTGACTTCGCCCTGGGACAGCTGCCGGCGCCTGATTGGAGCATTTGGCGGGCTGCTGTGCGCCGGAAGTGGCCAGTGACCAGTCAGACGGACGGCTGAGCACGGGCGGACGATGGCGGCTGGCGCTGCCCTCCATCAGTGACCGCAGACAGCTATAGCCGCTACAGCCCGGCGTCGGCCCGCGTCGATATACGGGTTGCTCTGGAGCAGCAGCAGGCGTCTGATTGCTTTCAAAAGCCATGGTGTGGCGCGGTGTGCGCAGCACGTGGCCTACGGCCCCGAACGGACCGTCATGGGAAATGGTCGCCGCTGCGTGGCGCACAGCGGGGGCCTGGCGGCCGGGCGCCGCACGGCTGCTGCACTTCTCGCGCTGCTGTTGCCAGCGCTGACCAGCGCGGCACAATGCTGCTGTGGAGGTCGGTGCGAGCGCAAGCAACGGCCGCAACCTCGCCGCCGCACCTTTTCCGATTTGGGTCGTCGTCAACCCGCTGCGAGCTGCTCACGGGGGCCCCGGCTGCGCCGGCGCTTGGCTCAGGCGGTGCAGCAGGCCAGGTTCTGGGCATATAACGTTCATGTCGGGCGATGGTGACCAACTGGTGCTACATTTTACAGCTCAGGCCGTTCTGAGCGCCCGACCGCCGCCTGGACACCGATATGACGCTGTGGGCCTTGGGCCGTGTCTTCTGGTGGCTTCAGCTTGTCTTGGCGGTCTGGCTGGCAGTCTTGACACGGCTCGCGACGATCCGGCGACGCCCTTCCATCGCCAGCGCTACATCACACCACAACTCACACACACACACACACACACACACCCCTACGGCAGGCAAGCGCCAGCATGGCAGCCTGCTGGGGGCGCGCCCACAGCCAGCTAAATTGTAAACCGCGGTCGGGCCTGAGTATGCATGTACAGTCGATCGGCCCATCGCAACACGCGCGCAACACCCCGCGCCGTCGCGGCTCTCGTCCTTCTTGACCGTTCCGGGGACTCGTCCATTGACCTAAAGCGGACTGCAGGAAGCGGCCCCGCGACTGAGAGAGAGAGGGGATGGAAAGATGCATGATGGCGACTAGGAGAGCAGCCTCTTGGCGAACTCGCGCGCGCCGATCTGGCCGACCTGTTCGTTGGTGATGACGAAGAGCGGCGTCTCCGTGAGGAACTTGTGGAAGGGCGGTCGGCCCTTGCGCATGAGGAAGCCCTCGAGCAGCGCGCCAGCCTGCACGCGGGGAAGCAGCTTGGGCGTGATGCCACCCGCGATGTAGACGCCGCCTGGGGGGGAGGGGCCGCGAGGGGAGGGGGGCAGGGCGAGGAGGCCGCGGGCCATGGGGTATATTTTTTGCGGGGAGCGAGGGGCAGGGGACAGGTGGGGGAGGTTGTGGTAGGAGGGTGAGGCGGCGGTGTTGCTCAGGAGGTTGGTAGAGTGGATGAATGAGGGGAGAGAAGCGAGGACCTTGAGGAAGGAGCTGAGAGTGGAATGGAGGGGGGGAGGGCCGACGAGGGGGCGGGGGTTCAATGGAGCTGTCGACTTTGGGGGGGGGGGAGAGCGAGAGAGGTGCGTGGTGACGACGGCCAAGCATGCGGAGGAGGTTGGCGGAATGGAATTCCCACGCATTAATGGCGCATGGAGGATGACGAATCCAAATCCAATTCTTCCTGTCGTGTTGTGTTGCTGCTCAAGCAGAGGGGACACACTCGTCTGAGCGTGCTTAGGCACGAGAGAGCGAGAGAGACCTGTAGAGAGAGGGGGGAATTCCTGTAGAGCGAGAGGAAGAGAGAACGTACCACCGGCAGGCGTTGCCAGGTGTATGTAAATGCGGTCCATCGTAGCTTCCCTTCCCTTCCCTTCCTGAGGCGAGATCCTCCGGACCCTCCATCCATCCACCCCTTCCTCCCTCCGCCCGCCCCTCCCTGCTACCCCGCCTACCTTTGGCCAGGCAGCGCAGCGCCATGGCCCCCGCCTCCGCCCCCACAATGGCGTACATGAGGTCCACCGCCTCCACCGCGATGGGGTCGCTGCCCGCCAGAGCCGCCGCGCTGATCTCCGCGGCCTTCTGCAGAGGGCGGGGGGGGGGGGAGTCCGCGGAGTGGCCGGCAGGGGCAGGGGTGGGTAGAGGAAAACGTGGGTGGGGAGGAGGGGGTTTTGAATACAAACAGTGGGGGAAGAGTGGGGGGCCCCACCCCCCTCTCTCTCTCCGCGGACTGCCACTCTCCTGCTGCCTTTTTCCTGCCCCGCCGCCCCGCAGCCAGCTTCCGCCGCCGGCCGCCCCCACCCCCTACCTTCTTCTTGGGCTTGGTCCTCGCCAGCAGCTCCGGTCGGTTGGCCGCCTCGTCGCTCTGCAGGAACTCGTAGATCAGCTCCAGGCCGCTGCCGCAAGCCACCTGCGGAAGGAGGGAACAGAACCGCCGAGGCCGGGGAAGTTGGGGAGATGGGGACCTTTGATACGGCTCGACCCGGGAACCCCTCCCGGGTGGCGGGCAGCGGGCAGCGGGAAGCGGGCAGGCCAAACCCAAAGAAAGAAAGCCATCAGCGTGCAGCGCAGCGCAGGGCTTGAAAGGTGACGTTGGTGAGAGCGGACCCTGCCACCGGGGGCCACCCGGGAACGGTGTGGCCACCGCGCTACGCGACGTTGCCGCCATCCGCAACACCGCATTCAATAGGCACTGCCGGAGGCGCTCTCTCTAGCCCCAGCGGGGCGTGCAGTCGTGCACCCCCTAGCGGGCCCCTTGTCGCCAGCCAGCGCTTCCTCCGGCCTCTGCCTCTGCTGCCTGCTGCCGCCCCCACCCCACCCCACCCCACCCCACCCCACCCCACCCCACCCCACCCCACCCCACCCCACCCCACCCCCTCCGGTGTGTCCCTGCTCGCCTGCTCAATCTCGCAGTGGCCGTACAGGTTGGTGACGTAGCGCGTCAGATCCTTCTGCTTCCAGCCCCGCGGCGCAAATGTGGCGTGGGAGCCCTCGCCTGCAGCGGGGGGGGGACACCAACCGGATGCGGATCGCCGGCGGATGCACACACCGGCGGATTGGCCCTTGTGCCTTGTCCTTTGGGGTTTGGCAGCTCGTGGGGTGGGCACATCGGCGGTTGGGCAGATCGGCGCAACGGCGAAGGTACGGCAGTCCAGTCCAGTACGGCACTCCTCATTCACCACCACCCTGGAGTTCCTTCTGCCTCCCTCCCCGCTCCGACCCACGCAACCGTCCCGCCCGCCTTTCGCCCACCTTCCGCCCACCTTCCACCCCGCCTCACTTCCCGCCCCTCACTTCCCGCCCGCCCACCCCCCCTCTCTCACCGGGCCACACCTTGTACGCCTGCATGCCGGTGTCCCACATGAGCTGCGCAGCCCCCAGACCCGTGCCGGGACCCATGACCACCTTGGGAGCCTGTGGGGGAGGGGGTTTCGAGGAGTGAATTTGCAAGAATGAAACAAGAAGCCCTGCGGAGTATGCCCCGTGACCCAACTCCCCGCTTCCCAGCCGCCGCGGCCGCCGCCGCTGACCGACCCGTGGGTCACGGTTCACACCTTGGGCACCACCGGCGCCTTGTTGAGCGTCACCAGGTCCTCCGGCTCCAGGGCGGGGATGCCGTACCCCACGGCCTCGAAGTCGTTGAGCAGTGCCACCCTGTACGGGAAGGGTGGCAGGTGCGGGGAGGGGACGCATGGACGAGTGCCGCAGGGGCCGCGCACTCCACCCTGTCTCTCTCTCACACACACACACAGGCAGGCTGTGAGCTCAAGCCTTTGGGGAGCCGCTGCGCCGTACACCCGTATATGGGGTGTACGACGCAGCCAGCTCTGCGTCGAGCAGGAGGGGGTAGCGGCCCCTCACGCCCTTCTCCCATCGCAAGGGGGAGAGTGCTTAGGCAGTCTTTCCGTCGGGGCTGGGTTAGCAGCCCCTGGCCAGCGTCAGGGCCCGGTCAGATACTGTAACGACACACACACACACACACACACGCTGGCCGCGGCCCGGTACCGGCTCTACTTCTCCTGCTGCCATGCTAAAACCCCCAAATTCCGCAGCTGGCAATCTGGCTCGTGGTCCGTGGTATGTGGGTACCAAACGTTTGGTTGAGGTGTGGCCAAATTAAAAATCTACTCGCCAGCCAGGCTTGCTGTGTATCGGTGCCTTTCGCTCGCACCCCGACAGCGGGATTTGGCGTGCGGCCCTGAGGGCTGCGGTGCACGCGGCCCAGCCGCGTGCCCGTGCTCGCACACGTACCGAAAGCCGTGCTTTGCCTGGAGGCTGTCCCCGTCCACCACCCAGTGGATGTTGGTCATGTTACATCGGTTGTCGTTAATGGCGCCCGCGATTGCCAGCGCCGCTGCCTGGGGCGGGTTTTGCCGCAGGGATGGCTCCGACAGGAACGCATCTACGACAGCGTCGAATGTCGGGTACTCCGACGTGGGGTACACCTGTAATGCGAGTCCATGATCCCGTCATTCTTTTGAGCAATCGCCGCTGAGTACAGCACAATTTCCCGCTGTTTGCTTACTTTCGCGAACAGTTGAGTCGCCGCCGTGCTGGCCAGCTCTGTCCGCCAGGCTGAGAGACGCGCATTCGTGCCTCCGATATCGCCGACTATTACCACAGCTTCCGGTGCCTGCTTTTGGCGATGCCGCCGCGTCAACGAGGGCTTTGTACCATCCGCAATCCACACGCAACATCCTACCTTGCTGTCTGCTTTGACCAAAGTTACCCGCCTAGATACATGTCCACGCCGAGCACTTGCTTTCAGCGCCTGGTGCGGCCTCGAGTGCCCTTGGTGAAGCCCTGGCGACAACACCCGCGACATGATGTATGACCCTTTGTTCTCCCCTAAATTGTACCCTACATATTCGCAAGAGCAAATGCGGCTGCTGATTAGAGTTCGTTACCACACATTAGCACTGTAACATTATAAGAAAAGCTGCGTACGGCCCTGGGGTCGCTGAAAAGCAATTGACTATATGCGGCAACCGACTTTGGACACCCAACATTTCTGCATCATCAGCACAAGCATTTACGATTACTGTCACACCGTGAGGGAAGGATCGAGGGCGAGACGGCAGGCGCACGGATCAGTTCAAAATGACGCAAGGTCAACTCACCAGCGCGTCGACATGTCCGGAATAATTTGCCGCCAGCAACTCATCGACGAGAAAGAATGAACCCAGCCCCCTCCGCCAGATCATCCACAGCCCGCTCTGCGCCTCTGGCCCCATGTCGGAGGCCTAACATGTTCGTGTTCGTTGCCAAACGCGGAAACCTTTCCGACAACTTCAAAACCAACTCTGCAAACCCATGCTCGCGCGCGCGCAAGAACACACACATACACATATACACACGGAGAGGCGAGCAACGTCGTTCGCCTCTCCGCCCCTCCCCCCCACCTTCCCCCACCCGCCATCCCCCGCCACTCAGCCCTGGACGTCTGCACCGCCGTCCCCAAAAAACAGCCCAGCCTGTCTAGGCAGCCGTCCCTTGACAAGCCACAACTAAGTGCATTAACGCAGAGCTCGCGAACGTGCATACCAAGCTGTTGAGACATGTCCGTGCCCTCCTCGACTGTGGCTCTCGTCCCTCCTGCGCCGCCGCCTTTGCCCCTGGCGCGCGTTCCTGCACAATGCGCAATGCCGTACCGTATGCCATGTGCAGCACGTACTCGTTTTGTAGGGCGTCGGCCCCGGCCACGGCACACGACCTGCCACCGGCAACCTGCCAACAAACAACAACCGCTACAACAACCACTACAACGGTAACGCTGACAGCGCCACACGCTGCCCCCTCCGGCTCGCAGCTGGACCACCACTTGCAGCGGCAGCCCTCAAGTCGGTGAGCGCGCGTGAGACGCGATGGACCGCGGAAGTAAGCGCGCAGAGACGTGAAGGGCCGAGGCGCCCTGGCTCCCACTCCGAAGTCGGGGGGGTCAGGGGGGGTCGGGTCGGGTTGCAGGAAGCCCCTCCCCCTCGCCACAGAACGCCCCCCGCACTCCGCGCCCTGACGCATATGGTTTTGCGGTGGCCGTCCCCCGTTTGGACGCACCCAACAGGCCGCACCCAATTTCGCTCCACCGCACCAATCTCGCCGTAGCGCCGCGTGTCGCCACCACCACCACCACCACCAGCACCCCGGTGTCCACCAACCCCTGTGTTCCGAGCCGAGCCGGCCTCTCGCCAGCCCCTCCTCCCGGCTGCCCCCATCCTCGCCCTCTGCCCCCAACGGGATCCCCGCCCTCCTCCGTATGTGTGCGCCAGAGCCGCGGGGCCCCACCCCACACCTCGCCCCACCGCAACATTGCCGCATCATCGCACTGCCTCCAATGTCCCGACCTACCCCACCCTACCTTACCCGCCAGTCCCGCCGCCACCGGAGCGCGGCCGCAGCCCCACTGGTGGTGCCCGGCGCGGCGCGGCGCGTCCGAGGCGGCGCGGGGCCCGGGTCGGGACCGGGTATCGGCGACCGAGGGGGCCGAGGGGAGTTTATTCCTGCCACAGTCGCCGCCGCTGGAGGTCTGGGCGGGGGGGTGCCCAGTCCGCCGCAACATGCGGTTGGGAAGGCATCCGAAAGCGCGCCCGAAGGGCCCGAAGGGGCGGCCAGCTTCTGTGTCCGCGCGACGACCATTCCAACATACACACATACACACATATACGCACACACATATACGCGCACACCCGCAACGCATGCACGCACAGATGGCCACACAGCCCAACGGACCACGGACATCACACCACCAACCCAAAGCCAAATACCCAGTCCGGACCCTCCCCGCTTAGGTCCCAGTCCGCGCATCTGTACACGACAAGCTTCTTGCCAGCAAGGGCAACGGCGAGCCTAGGGAGCCTAGGGAGGGGGCAGCGGGCGAGGACTCGCGCCCCTCCGGCGCGCCGCCCGCCCGCCCGCCCGTCCGGCCGCCACTCAGGACCCGTCGCTCACGCGACCCGCGCAGGTCCAGGCCTGCCGCTCAATTTTCGTTGCCCTTTCCTATCCACCGTCTTCCGCCTCTTCCGCCGCGCCCAACAGCGGCAGCACTTGCCAGCCCGGGGGGAGGCTTTGCCGGCCTGTCCAGCAAGGGGGCCGGGCATTGCTCGATTTGCTCCGGCGGCGACACGACCACGACCACGGCCCGGCAGCCCCCTCCCCTCCCTCCCTCACCAGACGGACCCCCCCGCCCGCCCACCCGCCTCCGTTCCATCGCTGCGGTACCATCCTCCTCTCCCCCGGCCCCGCCCGAGGGCTGCACAGCCAAGTCCAAACGAGCTGTGTGTCGGGGCCCTGGTACAGCCGTTGGCTGTGGCGTGGCCGTGGCGTAACGGGATCGTAGCGCGGATACCTAGCTAGCCAGCCAGCCAGCCGGGCAGGCAGCCAGGCAGGCAGGCAGCCGCCTGGAGGGCAACCTGGCGTGTGTGTGCCTACAGCCAGGCAGGCAGGCAGCCAGGCAGCCCGGCAGGCCAGCAAACCCCCCTTAGTGAGAACGCTCCCAGTCCTCTGTGAGGCCCTCCCAGCCCCCCACAAGGACGCTCTCCCGGCCCCAAGGGCGATTCTCCAGCGCCCGCCCCCCCAAAGTGAGATGGACTCTCTCTCGCTCTCTCGTCTCGTCTCTCTCCTCAGGTCTCATCTAGTAGTCTGGCATGATGTTCTCCTGCGGACACACCATGACCGCCCGCTCGTAGTTGCACACGGTGCCGGGCCGCAGCCGCCGCGGCGTGCGCGGCTCCTCCGACACGTCCACCACCATCTGCACTCGCTTCAGGTTGCTGCGGTTGCGCACCTGGTGCATCACCCGGTTGTTGAGCTGGGAGCGGGTGGGGTTACACGTATAGGCCGGGGCCCGTGAACGGTTGGGGGGGAGGGGGGGAGCGGGGGGGGGGGAGAGGGAGCGGAGGGGGTATAAAAAGAAAATACCGCAGCGGAGACGGAGACGGCGTTAGCGAACGGACCCGGAGGGGGGCAGCGGGTGGGGGGAGCGGAGGGGGGAGGGAGCGGGTGTGGGGGGAGGAGAGAGGCGGTGAGCTGGGCGCAGCCCCAGAAGAGGGCTTCAGGCTC
This sequence comes from Pleodorina starrii, assembly GCA_030267565.1. NCBI lineage: Eukaryota > Viridiplantae > Chlorophyta > Chlorophyceae > Chlamydomonadales > Volvocaceae > Pleodorina > Pleodorina starrii. The sequence goes on along the minus strand of BRXU01000022.1, from coordinate 622,737 downwards.
CACTCGGGCTCCACCAGCCGGCGAAGCGGCAAAGCGAGGCGGCACGAGACGGGACGAGGGCGAGCGCGAGAAACACCCCCCGGTCCTGGCCCCCCTAGAGCGAGACGCGCACGCACCACCAAGCGCATCAAGAATGCCCCCCGGTCCCCCTGCAGCCCCGGCCCCCATGTGACCCGCCGGCCACCCAAACCCAACCACCAAGACACCCACTCCCCCAAGACACAACACACGACAGGTCTGACAATGCCAAACACTGCTGGGTCCCGCATGCCGCCTCCGTTCCACCGCTGCGGCCTCATCTTCACCACCCAGCCGCCTGCCTCCACCCGACCCACACCCACTCCCAACCACTCCCTCCCACTCTTCCAGCCACCCACCTCGAACACCATTCCCTCCGCCATGGGAATCTGCACGCAGTCCTTGTCCTGCGCTTCGTCCCCGTGACCTCCTCCGCCTCCGCCTTTGCGGCCAGCCATCAGCGTGCGGCGCTCCGCCTCGGGACACACCTGGAAGCTGACGTTGGGGTGCGTCACCACGGGCAGATGGATGCGGTGGGCGAACTGCGCCGGGGAGGGAGGGAGGGAGGGAGTGGGCAGGGGGAGGCGAGGGAGGAGGCCGGGGAGAAGGTCGGGAGTGGGCAGGAGGAGACGGAAGGGGCGAGAGAGGGTGGAAATTAGAGAAGGACCGCGGGAGAGGCGGTAGGGGCGGTGGAAGGGGCGGATCCATGCTTTCATGGGGAGGGCCGGTAGGCAGGAGGCGCGGAGTCGGCTGCCTACGGCAGTGCCGCCGCCGCTGTGTGGTGTCATGTCATGTCATGTGCTGGGGAGGCAGGGGGGCATCCACACGGGGGCCTTGCGGGGGGGGGGGTGAGGGGGTTCAGGGTTCTGCTGCTCGCGGCGCACCACCGCCGCCGCCGCCGCCGCTGCGGCCGCCGCGGCTGTCCCTGACCTTACCTTGGCGTATCCGCCCATATCCTGGTGCGGCTTGATCTGGGATCCCGGCTTCATGCGGGCGAACTGCAGTCGGACCACCTTGCCCATGTCCTCCTTGCCCACAATCTGGGTGTGTATGTGTGTGTGGGGGGGGAGGGGACAGGGAGAGGGAGGGTGGGGGGGAGGGGGAGGTGGCTCGTCAAAGCAGTCCAAACGAGCAGGGGTGGCTGATGTGAGGGGGAGGGTGGATGGTGAGGTCGTGAAGGAGGGCCGCATCGAGGAGGTGGATGGCGGGCGGGGCAGCGGGAGCGAGGCAGGGCAGGGCAGGGCTGGGCAGGGCCGCGCGCAGGCGGCGGACGGGGGGTCGTGACCGGCCCCTCGCGGTGAGCGCGGCATCCCGTGAGACCCGGGTAAAGGAGAGTCCTCCTTAGGGGGCCGCAACGTAACGTTGCGAAAGGAGGGAGGCAGGAAAGCTGCAAAAGGGGGGGACGCGGGGTGTGGGGGGTTGGGGGGGCTTGAAGGGCGCGCCAAAAGGCCACCGCCTGCCTGCCGTACTGGCCATTGCCGTACCTCGCTCCGCTTTCAATCCCCCTTTCCCCGCTCTCTGTCACACACACACCTGCTCCAGCAGCGGCTCGACGGCGCTCTTGAAGTAGTCATAGTACGGAAAGCGGTACACGTGTTCCGTACTCTGGTCCGAGAACACCATATAAAGTGCCTCCACGCCCGGCTTGAACCTGAAGACGTTGACAGGGGTTAGGCGAGGAGGGGGGTGGTGGGGGGGTGGGGCGGGGTCATAAAGATAAGACCGCAGCGAGAGGGGGCGGGGGGGGAGGGCCAAAGGGCTGGAGTAAGCGGGTGAGGAGGCGATGGTTCCTCCCGCGTCTCCTCCTTGTGCCCTACCCCCCTTCCCCACCACCACCACCATTCCGACCCGCATCATTTCCGCCCTCCTACCCCCTCGACGCCGTCTCTGTCCTTTCGCTGCGGCATCATTTTTGCACAAGCCCCCGACCCACGAGCCGACCCTCGGGCAAGCTGGCCGCGGAAACGTACGTCACTGGGCACCCAATGACCCATGGGTCGGCCCGTTCCGTCAACTCGTCGCCGCCCCGACTCAACGGACCCCCAAAAGCGCGCGAAGAACAACCAAGTGTGTGGAACACAGCACTCCGGCACCGGCCAAGAGCAATACAGGCCAATCCTCCCACCCCGCACCGCACCCGCAGCAACCCCTCCTTCCATCCCCCATTCCCTCCCTGCCGAGCCTCCTCCTTTCCGTACTTTCCTTCTTTCCGAGAGCGAGACCGAACCGACAAAGTACCGGCGAGCCGCCCCCCTCCCCTCCCCTGCCCCTCCCCTCCTCCCCTCCCCTCCCCTGCCCCCGCCCCCTCCCCTCCATCCCCCCGCCCCACGCACTTGTTCATGTTGTCCTTCCGTCCGTCCACGGCGGCGTTCTCCCGCCGCTGCCGCTCCGGCGTCCACATGTCATCCGGCATCCCCAGCACCAGCTCCTGAGGGACGGAGGCGCACGAGGCAACAGGATGGGGGGGGGTGGGAGCGGAGGGGATTACAAAACAACCGTCGGCGGGGGAGGGGGGTAATTAGAACGGCGCGGGAGGGGGGCCGGTATAGAAACGACCATCGGCGAGAGGCGGGGATGGAGGCTCTGAGCGTGCAATGCGGCATTGGTTCGGTTTGCGGAAACAAGGGGCGGGGGCGGTGAGGTAGGGTGGGGTGTAGAACAGTGCGATGCGCCGTGGGTGATGGATGAGGGGGAGGGGGTGGGGTTGGGGGCGCTGGGGCAGTGAGGGCGCAGGCAGGCGGGCAGGCAGGCAGGTAGGTAGGTAGGCGTGTGGGTTTTATTTCCTGAGTGTGTGGGGATCGGCTGATCGGTACCTTTGGTAGCTACCCCACTTACCCGCGCATCTACACACCCACCCCACCGTCACACCCACATCCCCGCACACCCGCCCATCCACACCCTTACCCCAGCCCCCCCAGCCCCCACCCCCCCGCACACCCGGCCCTCCCCGCAATCCAGCTACCCCCGTTACACGGTACCTTGAGCTTGTCAATGTTGACCTGCATGAGCGGCAGCGAGATGCCCGCGTCCCAGCTCTGTTTCGAGTTCTTGATCTTGAGGTCCAGTCGGGGCTGGCCGCTGGCCCACCTGCCCGACGTCTTGGGCCGGTAGCCCATGTCGATCAGCTGCTGAGTGGCGGCAATCACCTGAGGGCAAGGGAGCAAGGGAGCAAGGCAGCAAGGGAGCAAGGGAGCAAGCCAGCCAGCCAGCCAGCAAGCGCGTGTGTGTGTATGTGTGTGTAAACACCGTGCGCATGTGGCGCGCGATCTAAAATGTGCGCGTGTGGCTTTGCTTAGTTTGTGCTTGTGTGTGTGTGTGTGTGTGTGTGTTGTGCATGCCAGTGTGTGTTCTGGGCGGGGATGTGTGCGCGAATGTGACTGGACCAAGCCAGGGATGACCAGCTGCGACCGAGACCGCAGCGGAAACAGAGATGCCAGCTGATCGCAGAGACGGGCGCTGGTAACAGAGGTCGCAGCCAACAGAGACCGCAGCGGTAATTAAATACTAGCAGCGGGGTCGCACCTGAGTGTCGTTGATGCCCAGAGCCAGCTCGTCGACACCCTTGCCGCCCTTGCCCGCCTCCGCCCCTTGCTGCTGCTGCTGACCCTCCTCCTCCTCCTCCTCCTCCTCCTCCTTTGCCGCGCCGCCGTGGCCCGCCTCCGCCCCCACCTCCTCACCGGTGCCGGTGCCTGTGCTTGTGCTGCCCGTGCCTGTATCGGTGCCTGTACCGGTGCCTGTGCCAGTACCGGTGGAGGCCAAGGCGGCGCCTCCGGCGGCCGTCCCCGCCTCCGCGACGCCTCCGGCGGAGTCCATGGCTCTGTAGGTGGAGGCCTCCCCCAGGCCCGGAGAGGCGACGATGTTGAGCAGACCGCTGGTGGCCACGGTGCGGCGCCACAGCAGCGCGCCAGTAGCCAGATCCACGGCGGCAAGCTCGGCTGCGGGAGTTGCAAGGGGGTGGGTGGGTGGGTGGTGAGGTGCGGGCGGGGGTGGTGGAGTAGGGTCAGGGAGTGATATATGCTCCTTTATATAACATTGAGACACTGCGGACGTTGTTGACCGAGCTGCTGCGGACGATACGCCTCCGTAACTGCTAATAGTAGCCCACCCGTTCGTTCGGTGCAGTGGTGGGGTAGTGTGGTGGAAGGACCGGTAGAGGAGGACCCAGCGCACTGAGGCGCTGTGTGTCTTGTCTGCGCACCGAGTAGAGCACCGGGCGAGACGAGCTTGCCTATGCTGGTATGCAGCACCCGCCCCTATGACCCGATTGACCCCACCGCGAACCCGAACCCGAACCCGAACCGGAACTTGACGCCGACGCCGACCCCGCTCCACGCGGTCACCTCTTCTATTGTGACCCTCCTCCCCCCACCTGCCCACCATGCCACCAATACCCGCACCCATCAGGCACCCTTTCCTATTACCAAGCGAACAAAGCGCCCGCCCACCGGCCACCATCCATCCACTCATCCAGTCATCCATGCATCCAGCCATTCACCCGCACCCACCGTTGTTTGTGACGCTGTCCCGCTGGCTGCGCTCCCCCCACACGTTGATGCCAAAATAGGCAACATCGTCCACCACGCACAGCCCCTTGAGGAACTTGGACGGCTCCTCGGTCATCGGGGTCTGGGCAAACACGGCACGAAATGGTACGGCACAGTACAAAAAGTGGCACGACATGATACGACATGAACCGCCGGCCGTTGGTTGGTTGGGTGGTTGGAGAAGACGGCGGCGGTTGCGCATCACGGCATCAGCGCGTCAGAGGCGCGTCAGCTCCGAGGACGGAGCGAGAGCGCATCCCAACACACAAAAGGCGGCAGCGTGGCGCGGAGCCCCTGGCCCTGCCCCTCACCCCCCCAACCCCCAGCTCCGGTCCACCGCTGCCGTGTCCCCTCCTATTCCATCCCCCCCACCCACCCCTAAACCCCCCGCCCCGCCCCCGCCCCGCCCCGTCCCTCTCACCTTCCAGATCTGCCTGACCGCCCCCGTGTCGGGGTCCACCGCCACCAGCGCTCCATTCTCGCTGTCCAGCATCACAAACTGCCGCCGCCAAGCCACCAGGCCGTGCGCCTTGAGGCCCACGTGCTTAACCTCCCGGGTCACGCGAGGTCGCGGGTCGGCGTTGGGGTCGATCTTGACGGCGTCGCTCTAGGTCGGGGAGGGGGCAAGGGGAGGGGGCAGGGGGAGGGGGTTTTGAAGAGTGAATTTGCAAGAATCGGGCGGGGGGGGGCGCAGGGGGGAAAAAAGGGGATTTTTGGAGCAAGGGTTGCGAGTTTCAGGTGCGCGGGGAAGGCAAGGCGGCGGCAGTGGAGGGTGGGGGGTGGGGAGTAATGAGGGAGAGCCCGCAGCGGAGGGAGAGCAGGGCGGGGTGGGGTGGGGTGGGTGGGGGCGTTTCTTTGCGCGGGTGCGGGTGCGGGGGTGCACAGAGGGAAAGGCAGGCAGGCTGACTGGGTGTCATGGAAGGGAAAGAGGAAAGGGGTTTCCGTGTTGGAAAAACCGAGTCCCGGGCAGGAAGAGGCTCCAGGCTCCAGACAGGACAGGACAGGACAGGCACACACACACACACACATCACGGGACAGGACAGACACACACACACATCACGGGGTCCCGAATACCGCATCCATCCATCCATCCATCCCTCCATCCCTCCATCCCTCTCGTTGCCTGTCCCACCTTGCCCAGGTTGTGCAGCACGGCCCACACGGCTCCGTCGTCCAGGGGTGCCAGCGTGTTGACGTGCTGCTTCAGAGTGAACAGCCGCATGGACCGGAGCTGCGGGGGGGGTGGGGTGGTGGGAGTGGGGTGGTGGGGGCGGGTATAAAGAAAAAATCGCAGTGGGGCGGGGGGCGGGTGGGGAGGAGGGCATAAAGATGAAACCGCAGTGGGCAGGGGGGGTGAATACCGGTGAGTGCAGGGGGGGGGGCGCGGGCAGTAAGGGAGAGAGAGAGAGAGAAAGAGTCCAGGGTGGGTGGAGGGAGTTGAAAAACCGGGGTGGGGAGCCCGCACAGCCCCGCCGCTACCTATCCCGCCCGTCTGCCCGCCTGTCTCTCCGCGCGACTCGCAGCAGCTGCCCACCCATCCACGCGACCACCCACCCATGCTACAACCTTTCACCTCACACCACGCACCCACGCCACCCACCACCGCCACCCACCCAACCACGCTACCTATCCCCACAGCCATTGTGATTCCCACCCACATCTCCCCCCCCCACCCATCCCCCCCCTCACCAGCTTCATGTCAGGGAAGTGCAGCTCCTGCACCTCCCCTCCCTCCGTGTTGGCCAGATACACCCGGTCACCGCGGCGGACCTGGGGGGGTGGAGGGGCGTGGGAGGGGGGTGAGCAGGGGCACACACACACAGGGGCACACACACCCGCACGGAACGGGGGGGGGCCCAGGGGCGCAGGAAGCAGATCAGCCCGGTTGGGAGAAGCGGCCCGGGTGGTGTGTGTGTGGGGGGGGGTGAGGCTGCCCCGGTCGCGGCCGGGGGCGCAATGCGGAGGGATGGCGCAGCCGCCGAGTCGGCTGCGGCCCCACTGCGCCCCACGGCGTGTTGAGGTGGGCGGAGGGCCACTCTGGCACGGAGGGCCGATGCGCCAGCCCTGCGTCCCCCCCCCCACCCCGCCCCGACCCCCGGGTGGCAGCGCCAGACCGTAGGTGGGCCTCCGCCTCCCTCCCCTTCCCTTCCGTTCCCGCTCTCCGGGTTCCTTCTGAAGGCCCGTAAGCCGTAACTGATCCATCGCTGCTGCTGCTGCTGCTCACCGCATCGTGCGTGAAGCGGGAGTGGATCTTCACGCGATTGACCTCGTGACCTGCGGCGGGAGGGCCCGCGGGAGTGGGACGGTCATGGTGGTGGTGGTGGTGGTGGTGGTGGTGGTGGGGTGGTGGTGGGGTGGTGGTGGGTGGGTGATGATGCTCACGTGGCCGGCGGGCTGAGCCGTTCGCTGGCACCGCCGGGTCCGATGACGAAAACGAACTGCCGTGTGTCGTTTACCCACCACCCCCGCCCGCCCCCCCCCACATGCCCCGACACAAACGCTACCCCATTCTCAGACGGGGTGCGGCCTCTCCTGGCTTCGACGCCTTGCTGCTTCCCCCCGTGCATCACGGCCCGCTTTCCCCTTGCAGGTTATCAAAATGGGGCACTGGTTGCTGCAACCAGCGCCAATGATGTATCCGACTTGAAAACCCCCCTTTGTTGAGTGTTGCGGGGGGGGGGGGTGTTCTGGGTCCTCCTCCTTCCTGAAGACTGTGGTGTCTTCAGGAAGGAGGAGCCGCAAGCTCGCACCCCACACCTGTCTCCGAGTTGAACTCCACCAGGAATTCCTGGCTGGTCTTCGGGTGCCAGTTGTGGGGGCGTATCACGTTCCAAACCGTCTTCAGGCGACCGTCAGCAGCGACCTCGCCCGGGAACACGCCGTAATGGACGCCCTGGTGTTGCGATGGGGAGGGAGTGGGGTGGGTGTGCGCGCTCGGCCGGGGCGACCTGCTCGCAAAACCAAATTTGGCTGCCTGCTTCACAGACACATGGGGGAAGGGAGGCGGGAACGCACCTCGCCCTCGTGCAGCACGTGGATCGTGTTGTTTCCGGGGAAATACCAAAAGAGGCGGTTGTGGCTTGCTAAGAGCAGCTGAAGGGGGGCGCTGGGTGAGCTGGAGCTCGATGACGATTGTGCCGAGTGCCCGCCGATCCGCCCCCCGTCCTGGCCTTCCACCGCGAGCGACCTCCGCTGCCCGCTGCGGGATTTCGCATGAACGCTGTCTGGGTCCTTAACGTAGATGCTCAGCGACAGGAACGCGAAAAAGAAAAGTCCAGCAGCGAATAAAACCGACAAAAGCTTCCGGGCCCGTGGTGAAAGAACTTTTAAATGCTTGTATGCATGGCTGAATCTACTCCGCGAGGCCACGCTCACGGTCGGCATTGAGTTGAGGCACGGTAAGACCTGCCGGAAGCCAAGACACTGAGCGATTGCACGGTGATAATGTACTCGATTAACCTATTCTATTTGTCTAATGTCAACAAAAGGATTTTGAAAGTTACAGGTGATGGAGTCCAGGACTCACTCACACACTAACTGTTGCATGCCCAACAAGTCGTAAAAGGACCGCGGGTCTATGTTTCCATGCTTGTACTGTACCGTAGCCAACAGAAGCGACACTAGATGCTGCCAGGTCGCGGTCCGGGGTTCGGTACAGTTTTCCGGGGGCACAAGATAGTTTCGGAGCCCAGTCGCACTCTTGCGAATGGGAACGAAGAACGAATGGCCGTCCAGCGACACACACACTCCCCACAATTGCTGCTGAATATCAGTGCTTTAACCAACCCTTTCAAGCTATCTCTAGGATGGACAAGCTCTATGCGAAGCGGTTAGGGCTTTCATACGAACAGTAGCCGAAGCAAAGCGCGCGCTCACATTTAGGACACCGCTTCTTACGTGGCCTTTCTACGTCTAATACAATTGCCTTGATACAGGAGACGCGGATGTTAAAACAGTCAGCGCAGCTCTGGTGCGTGACCGTCCGGGAGTCAAGCGTGGAGTGCCGACGCTTTGCTTGACGCGGAGCATTCCTGCAGGATCTGGGGCGTCAGGGAGTCGTTGCATGTGCACCGGTGTATCGTGTTCCTGGTCCTTGACAACAGCAAGGCGCTCGGGGTAAGCAAAGCACGCACCTTCCTACGCACCTGCCTGACACAGCGCTCCCTGCGCACCCTTGGCTGCTCCACCCCCCCCCCATTGTGGAATTGGACTTCGTCCATTTGTTAATCGTCGTGTGGTGTGGAAACACCTGGCAACCGTCATGCGCACCTCTGAACTTTGTGAAGCGTACGGCTCGCACACACACGTACCCTTGCCTGAGGGCTACTTCTGGCGTCAGCTGGGTAGTTGTCCACGTACAGGCCGGAGCCCGTGAACGGAGGGGGGGGGGGAGCGGAGGCAGCGAAGCTCGCCCGTCCGGAAATCCAGCACCACCAATACCAAACTATCTACCTACGGCACCCCCCACGTGTTCGCTCTGCAGAGATCGATCCTACAGTGCCTCCTCCTGAATGGCGGCATCCTGCTGGGCAGGTACGCTTGTGCGGGCCGACCCATGGGACGGGTGCGCGTGACAGGGCCAAGGGCGCATGCGGACCCAGGGCTGCACACCCAGCGCTGCGCCACTTCCCCAGCCGAGCAGGAGCCCCAGAGGCTCGCACGGCCGGACCGCCAACTCTCCACGACTCGAGGACAGGCCAATGCAGCGGATGGATGGACTCCGGGCACCTCGGGCACTCCGCACTCCGCGCGATCCCCCGTCACGTCCCCGCAACATCTCACCCAGGCCCCCCGCCCCTCCCGCCTGGCCGCCGTCTGGGGCTCCCCTCGCCTCGACCGCCCTGGACTTTCCAACCCACTCGCCCGACCGCCTCGCCCCGCGCCGCCCCGCCGGCTCTCTTGTCCGCCCACGCCACCCCAGTACATTCCCTGCTACCTCTCCTTTCCCACCCCGCCCCGCCGGCCTCTCGCGCAGCATACTGGCCTGGGAGGGCGCCCTGGCGCCCGTTGTGGGCTGGCTGATGCGCAATCTGGTGGCGCCCTGCCTGGGCGCACTGCCCGCGCGCGCAGCTGAGGCGCTGCTGCACCTGGGCTACCAGGGGCTGTGGCTGCTGCCTGTGTACCTGGTCACAATGCTGGTCAGCTGCGGAATGTGGGTGCGGATGCCGGGCGGGGGGGGTCAGGGAGTGATATGCTCCTTCTTTACATAACAACGAGACCCCTGGGCGGGAGGGAGATGCGGCTGTGGGTGGGTGGGCGTGAGTGGGGGGCGGGAGGGGGTGTGGGCGCGGGCCTGAACCCAGGGGGGCTGTCAACGGGGTGGGGTGGACGGCGGAGCCGTGGGCAAAAGGGAATGGGAACGCATGTTGAGCTTCGAGTGACGGGGTGCCGGGGAGAGGAGAGGTTGGGGGTTGAAAGGTGCATGGTTGCTGAGCAAGTGGTGTGGACCAAGTCAGAGCCTAGAGACCGCGCTGCCTCCAGACATCCGAGGTTTTGGGGTGTGTGTGCGCGTGCTTTAGGACAGATGCGGTGCGCCACGCCCTGGGCAGGGCCGTGAGCGGCACCGCGGGAGGAACCACCCGTGGCGCAGCGCTTGCGTCGGTCTCCCTGAGCGCCGTCTCCTCCTCCTTGACCCGGACCGCCGCAGATATAATGACATCGCGCGGACGGCGTACATGGTCAAGCAGCAGCAGCTACAGCAGCAGCAGCTACAACAGCAGCGGAAGGGCGGCCAGGCGACGGCAGGTGCGTGGCCACGCCCTCCTTTGGGCGATGCATCACGGCATGAAGGGATTTTGAGCGTGGCGCGCGGGAAACAGGCGGGGTAAAGGGTGGAAGGCTTGCAGCGCTGTGGCTGATGCGCTGTGGCTGCAGAGGCGGCCGTGTGTGGTTTCGGAGCCCCTGCCTCGGGCCAGCCTCCTGGGCTACCCGCTGCTGCGCACTCGGGGGACGGAGCCGCAACGGCACGGGGCTGCTGCTGCTGCTGCTCCTGCTCCTGCTTCGTGCCACGCCACCCTACACGTCCGTGCACGCCAGGGTGTCGAGCGCCCTCCGGGTCCCGGCCCGATCTCCCGGCGTGTGCACGCATGTCCTCAAACTTTAACACGCCCTGCACAGCGGGATCCTTGGGCGCCATCGCTGGTCCTGTTTTCGTTTCGGTGGATCGCTGCCCCCTGACGACCTTTCCGTATATGCCGTAAGGGCCGCATGGGGGCCTGACGGTGCCGCGACGCCGTGACGCGGTGGCGCGGTGCCCCGCGCGTGTCTCCTGACGCCGCCGCCCGGGGGGGCCTTGCGCTTGCAGGTCACCGACCCGTGGGTCAGTCGCCCGCCGGTGGCGGCGGCGGCGGCGGCCTGGAGAACGTCGCCCAGGAGGTGTACCGGGTGGTGCTCTTCTGCGTGTTCTTTGCGGAGATCAGCACCGTGGGCCGCCTGCCGTACGTAGGTGGGTGGGTGCGCGGGACGACGACTTGGGGGTTGCCTGCTGCGCGCGGCCCATGCCGGGCCCAGCCCGGCGCTAGGACCCCGGCGCCTTCTGCAGTGACGGCACCTCCCCCGGAAGACGGACATCCAGGAGATCGGGACGCGCCGGCCGTTCCCCCTGCTTGCGTTCCTGGCCGCCTCGCGACTGAGGACGGTCGGATCGCCCTCCGCCGCGCCATGCCCGCTCCATTTTCCCTCGCATTGCCCCGTGGACAACAAACGGAAATAGCGCAAAGCAACAAAACGGGAACGCAACGCAACGCAATGCACCCTCCCCCCCCCCCACACACACACACGCGCGCAGGCCAGGCTCTCAACGTGCTGCTCCTGTCGTGGCTGTACGCCTACTACTGCTACGACTACAAGTGGGGGCTCCAGGGAGTGCACCTCACCGAGCGACTGGCGTACTTTGAGCGCCGCTGGGCGTTCTTCGCGGGTGCGTCGGGGGGCGGCATGCGGGGCCGGAGAATGGGGTTTGAAAGGGTTGGCTCTTGGTTGGCTCCGGCTCTGCACCATGCTCTCGCCGCGGGTCGCCTCGCATACGTCGTGTGGTTCGTTTTTTGGGCGGGGCCCCAGCGCGAAGCGCCCAGGGGGGCCCCGCCCTGTAGGATTGCCCATGTCCGTGTGCCCGTGTGCCCGTGTGCCCGTGGGACGGTGGAAGTAATTGGACAAGTGCAGACTTTCGGCCATCGGAAAGGCTGCAGAAGTAAAAGATTACATTCTTTATTGCACGGTAAATTTATTATAGGAACCCAACCTCGTATGCGTAAAAACCAGTTTGGCAGTCTCCATGGGCCGAGGCCGAGGTCAAACCAACACCTCTCGGCCTATAATTACTTCCAGAAGATTCATCGTTCCTTAAGGTAGGATTCTGACATGACGGCGTGAAATGAATCTTCGTTTCGGCAAGCAACCAACTATGTTTGCAATGCGAACATTCTTCCCGCGACCACACCACAGCAGCTCTGCTTGCCGGTCCGATCGTCTTGACGCATATTGCTATTACAAAGGTTGCAAGGTGCAAACCATGAGGGGCAAAATGCTGGTTGTTGGACGCCAAGCCGCCGATGCACGCACGATGCAGTCGGCAACCTAGGGGACTTCTACATTCCCTGTCCTAATGTTAAAGTTGTCAAGCCTCCTCTACGGCGAATACCTCGGCAGCGAAGCCTGTGCACTCTCGTCGGCGGCAAGTGCACGTCGTCGCGACCCTCGCAAACTAACAGTTCCATTTGCAAGTCAGCCTGCGTGATGTGTAAATGATACACTCCATGTCTATTGTCAAGCTACTTAAGCCAAGCAATGCGCTCGCGGGAAGACTTGCACAGTGCCGAGACGGCGCGCGATGCTAAATATGGGGCGGATTGCTAAAGCCGCAGGCATTTCAGATATAAAGCTCTGGCTGTCTATCAGCAGGAATGCCGACACTCTCACACTTGACGCCCTCGCTGCCCTAGCACTGAACTTAACCCGTACGGATTGAACGGGGCCCCGCCCTTTTTCCGGCTTCAAGGAAGCCGACACCAACCCCTTGTCTTACCCCGGCCGCTTGGGAATCCGTCTCTGCAGGCGGACGCGCCTCGCAGGGCGCGGCTGTGCGCCTTGGTCCGCACATTGCCTAACGCCGGCAGCGTGAAGGCGTCCGCTTGTCCCGTCTGGCACCGTTTGGACCTCCCATGCGCAAAACGCCATGAACGGGCGCGGCTCCGCTTCTCGCCGAAGCGGAGCCATTCCCATTCCCGTGCCCCCATGCGCGCGCAACAGAAGATGCAGCTCTTTGTCCGGTGACTTGCGGCCGCCCAGCGCGCTCCCTGGCCCCGCTGCATGTAATGCCTAGCCAAGGCTACGGCCCCCTCGTGAGCGGCCCCCTCCCCCGCTTTTTGCGCCCCGCGCCCCGCAGGCTTCGGCCTGCCCATGGCGCTGTCCACGGTGCTGCTGTCCTTCTACCAGGGGGCTGCCGTGCTGGCCATTCTGTTCCCCGTCTACATCCTGGTGTCCTGCGACTCGGACGTCAACGCCGTGCACGGTGGGTGGGTGGGTGGGTGGCACGGGCGGCAGGGTGAGACAGGAAAAACTGCAGCGATGGGACGGATACGACGCACGCAAGCGAACGGGTGGGTGGGTGGGTGGCATGGGTGGGTGGGTTAGGTGGCAGCCGACCTCCGCCGAGCCGGCCAAGGCACAGGGGCGAGCCGTCTTCAGCGCAGGGCAGAGGCCGGCCGTATTCGAGACCGAGGTCGGTGGATGTGGATGTGGGTCGGGCGCGAGGGGGCCGCCGTTGCGGTGGCCCACTTCCTGGGCAGCCTGGGAGGAGGCGCTACCGTGTGCTTCAGTTTCCAACGTACCGAAGGTGAAATCAGCGTGCAGCGTGCCTACGGTCCGAGCGCTGCGCCGGAAGCCAGCAGGGGAAGGCAGACCCCTCTGATCGCGGGAATATCGCGGGAACACCAAGGGGGGGGGTTACCCAGGGGTGAGGGGGGGAGCGGGGGCTTGGGTCTGTTTACGTGCTGTCTTGCCGTAGACGCTCCCCAGGGCGAACCGGACCGGCGAAGCGGGTTGGGCAGGGGTGCGGACGCAGCCGCCTCAAGGCTCGGTGTTTGCAGAGCGATCCAGCCAGCCGAGCCCTTTCACGGGCCGGCCACCTCCCGCTGTACCTCTGCTGCGCCGCTGCATACGATCCGCACGTCCCTACCCTGTGTGTGCGCGGTCATGCAGCCGCGGTCCCGGCCTGTCGATGGGCCTACTACTGCGGTATCGTTATTATTACCCCATGGCCGTCCTGCCAACGCCGCATGCTTGCGTACCACACACACGCTGCGGTTATCCCCGACACACTGCGGCCCGGCCCCGCGCGTTCCGCGCTTCTCCTCCGCGCCTCCCTTTCGTTGCCCCTCGCTGTTCCCAGACCGCATCGTGGGCAAGGCCGGCACCAGCAGCCTGCGACACCTGCCCATATTCGCGCTGGCGCTGTGGCCCACGCAGCGCATCGTGCACCTGGTCACCGGCGGCTCGGGGGCGGCGCCAGCGAAGCTGGCTGCCGCAGACTCCGGCGGCGCCGCAGCAGCCCGGGCGATGTGAATGGACGTGGAGCGGTGGGGGCCGCCAGCCTGGCACCCGGCCGCGTGGCGACACACCCACACGGTCGGCGTGTAGTCTGCGTGCCTCGTAGCCACTGTCTGGCAGCGGGTGGATCAGGGGTACTGACGAGGGGTGCGTTGCTCTGTCGTTTCCGGTGTTTTCTGCGAGTAGCGGTCTCTTGCCGCTTGGGTGGACCTGCGGACCTGCGGGCGATGGGTACCTGCGAGATGGACAAGCAGTGCTGGTGTCCGTGGGGGGAGGCTAGAGCTTGGCATTAACGGAGGAGCCGAGCCTGGTTGTTGCCGAAGCGGAACCTGCTGCTGGTGACTCGAGCATGCCATGTTGCATCTCGGCGGAGCAGTGCGGAACTAGGACGAATTCATCCGCCGGGGGAATACTTGGCTACAGCTATCGCAAAGCGATCGCGCCGAGGATGCTTACTGTTTCAGGGTGCCGTGCTCTTCGCGGCACGGAGTGGGCAGGTCGAAACTCCATATGCAGCCGGAACGTCGAGTATAGCTTGACAGCTGTGTTTATGTCCGGGCAGTTGAGTCTGTTGGAATACCGAAAAGGGTTCCGCGAAAGACAGCAGGCCAGCAGCGCTAAGTGCCAACTTTCGCCATGTAGACCGCAGCAAGAATCTAGAATTTTTTTAACCTTCAGCATCGAATGTTGCCCCGGGGGGCCCCCGGGCCCGAAGCAGCTAACCGACGGAAAAAAGTGGGCAGCAAAAGAAGGGTTGTGGCTAATACAGGCGGCCACAGCGCAACAGCGTTCCGGCTTCGTCCCTCGTTGCAGGGATATTAATAAATAGAAGATACATGGCTGTCATGAACCGTTCAGTTTTTTTCTGGAGCGTGGGCTGAACAGACTCGCTGCTGCTGCAGCAGTTTCGACCTCCAAGTCCGGACCACCTGCACGCACGGGCGCATAACCCAAACTCGCAAAATATGGAAGGGCAAAAGGCAACGGAGGTGCGGGCCGTGCAAGCCACATTGAAACTAACCGCCAGGTTATCCCGAAATCTCAGCACGCGCCCTCTAAAACGCTGCACGGCTGCCTTTCAGGGCCAAGATTGTTACTGGCCTATTCAATGGCAATATACTGCAATCGGGCGCATGGTATTTCCTGTCATGGGCCGGCTACGGGCTCTCAGAACCATAGACGAGCCAACCAGCACCCTCAATTGTCTTCGTGACATGCAAACCGCGCTCACAGGGTGATTACATCCCACAAAACATGGCTGCGAAACATCAAGCTTTTGAAAAAATTGCGTTTGGCCGTATTTGTGAGGCCCACCTGGTCGCCGCCCCTCTTAACACTTGCCCGTTTCACTCTAGAAAAACTATAACATAAGGTTAAGAAGTGTTGCACAGGCGGGGGAAGTTACTTTTTCTGTTGTGTTTTGGGGTGGAACTCTGACGAGGCGTCTTGGGGAGGCGGACCAGAAGGACCCAACATGGAGACTCAGGAGACGATTCGCTTGGGGAAGCGCTGCTTCGTTGGCAACCTGGCATGGAAGACGTCCTGGCAGGACCTCAAAGACAAGTTCCGGGAGGCGGGCAACGTCGTCTACACTAATGTTATGCGCGATGACGACGGTGAGGCCAGCCGCCTTGGCCGTTTCCGACACATCTCCGGGGCCCCGCAACGCTCACGGAATCGCTACGTGTCCTTGTAACTAAGCGTAATACAAGGAGCTACGGGCATTGCAGCGGTATTGCCTCACCTGGTGATCTTGGCGGCCTATGCCTGTACCCTCGTCTTACTACAGGCCGGTCCAAGGGCTGGGGCATTGTGGAGTTTGAGACGCCTGAGGAGGTGAGCGATGGCGGCAAGGACTCATGTGGCTTGCGAGGCAAGCCCGCCCATTTCTTGAAAAGGAACTTGCGGTGCTTTGGCGGCGAGCGCCACTACCATAGGCTCGTGTCTTTACTGCAGCACCTGTTTAGAGCGCTGTTTATGTATAGACGCCCGGTTCATGACCGTCAGCGCAGACTTGGTTGCAGCATTATGGTGTAAACAGCCTTTGGGTGGCTTGTGCCTTCATTATTGCATGGCAAACTACAGTTTATCTTCACATTGTTGGGTTTTGTTTGCAGGCGCTTCACGCCATCCAGAACCTGAATGGAGCCGAGCTGGGCGGCCGGCGCATTCTGGTTCGCGAGGACCGCGAGGACCGCGACATCAAGCAGGCAGATGGTGCCGCCGAGGCCCCACGTGCTCCTCGCGCCGGCCGGGGCGCTGGCCGCGGCTCGGCCAATGGCGGCCGTGGAGCTGGGCGCGGGCGCGGTGCTGCTGCTCCGGCCGAGGGCACCGGCGAGTCCAGCGGGCTACAGGTATGATGGCATTTTATAAAAAAGCAGCGTGCAGGGCAAGGCTCTTGGCCGCGGACTCCACATGGACTGCCTTTGGTTAGCTTTGGTTCAGCAAGGGCGAGTGAGCTGCGTTCGTTGCCGGCGCGATATTTTGCGATGTACTGTTCATGTTTTGGTCAGCGTTACACGCAGCAGCGCGTGAGGTTTATGTCCCTAGCTTGGCTGGTGCGACTCAATGCGACAGCAAGCTCGGGACAGGATGTTTGCATCACATTCCATGTACATATTGCTTGACACATGAGTATGTGTTTTGCAACCTCATTGGTCTCCTGTCCTGCGTCGTGTACCCGCTGCATAGATTGTGGTCCAAGGCATTCCGTGGGCCTACACCTGGCGCGAGCTCAAGGACATGTTCGCTGAGACCGGCAACGTGGATCGGGCGGATGTTGTCACCGGCTACGACGGCCGCAGCCGGGTACGTGTCAGGGGCGGTGGTTCCTGTTGTAAAGTACGCATGGAGCTGTACAGGCTGCCGTCAGTCCATAAAGCTGGAGTGATTTAGTCTTAGCGCTTTGTTTGCTAGGTGTCGCCAAACCGATAGGTGACGACAGCCGACCGGGCTTGCAAACTAACTGTTGGGTGTGCTCCCGCATGTTTGGATTACAGGGCTACGGCACCGTGAAGTTCGCGACGAAGGAGGCTGCGGAGGCGGCTGTGGCCCGCTTCCACGAGAGCGAGCTCGAAGGCCGGCGGCTCGCTGTGTTCATTGACCGCTATCAGTGAACCTCGTTTCGATCGGACAACAGCCAAAGCTTTGGCGCGGTGTAGCGGGCATTGCCGTAGGGTTCATATGGGTAATCAACAGCGAGGGATTCACACAATGACAGTGGATTAGCGTGCATCGATGCAGGTGGGCGATTCGGAAGCGAAACAGGGCCTTAGCACGTACATGTTCTTGTGCGTAGGTCAGCTGCCCCCTGACCCAGGCTGTTTAGGACCTAATTCGTCCGAATGGTGAGGCCTCCATTGGCCGGATTCGCTGTCATTTTGCCCCAAACATTCGTGGGCAAGTGTCTCGGTTGCGAGTGTGCGACGTGTCGACACATGCTCGTGGTGCTTGGACTGTTTTCAAACGCGACGCGACCGCAGATGGGCACGGTTTGATGTGGCTACCGGTGGTTTCAATGACTCCGTGTGATACGCTGATGTGTGAGACTAATAGCGGCGGGCTCGCACAAACACGCTTGTGCAGGGCGGTCGTGGTGCATGGTGGTATTCCGCGGCTAAGGACCATACGATTCGTTCGTATCTTTCATTGAATCAGGCGCACACCAAATAGCGGTGGCGTGCCGCCTTACTCGAGCGCTGTCAGACCTCCATGGGTCTTTGCCGATTCCGAAGCCCCATTGCATCTTCATATGGCTACTAAAATCGCGTGTAACTGCTGTAACAGGCTACATGTGCAGATAGCTGAATATGCATTCAAAGAGTAGCCCACCATGTCATTGCGCAGCGGTCTGCTGTAGCACGACAGCTGTAGCGGCGGCGTGAAGTCTGAGCACTGGCATAGGGACTGCACAAAGGCAGGCGTAGGTGGCGCGCACATGTGTAGCGCTACAGTAAGCCTTTTCTCGGATGGTCTGTGTGCACGGGTTACAGAATCGTTGGCAAGGCTAGGCCGTATGGCGTCAAGCGCAACGCCAGCAGGAAGGGGAGGGGCGCGCCGAGGGCCATCCATTTCTGAACATCAGATGTGAAGGGCTTCAAATCCGATTTTGGCATTTATTATAATCCTGTTCGTTACACCGTGAGTAAAACATTTTGCTGCCCTGCGTTGCTGCGCCGTGTGGGACCGGGCCCTCACGTCCGGCACCGGCGGCGCGTCCACCCTCGTCCGCCCATGTTTCCTTGACGTGCACAGCGGGATTTACCGTTGAAACGAGTGAAACGACCTGAAACGCGAAACCGCCGAGGGAGGACATGTCGCGGCCCGTCGCGACACATCGTTACGTGAGCAGGGAGGCACAAGTCCCCCCACCCTAGCATGCCACACACCACACGCAGTGCGAAGTCGCCCGCAGATCGAACAGCGACTGAACGAAATGATGGTTCCTCGTCCCGCGCGGCGCTCTCGTCCTTCTACACGCCAGGTGGGGGCGCTGGCGGTCCCTCCTCCTCGCCGCCCTCGACCCGCAATGTGCGCGAGACCAGCGCCTTCATGTCCTCCAGCACCTTGGCCTCCTTGCGCTTGTTCTCCTCGTAGTTGAACATCGCCAGCGCGGCCTTCTCCTCGGCCGTGTAAATCTGGTTCTCCTTGCGCAGGCGGATGGCGTTCATGCGGCTGTGTCGGCTGCCCGACATGATGTAGCCCAGCGTCTCGAACTTCTCAATCTGCTCCGACGACAGGCCCACCTCACCACGCCGGGGAATGCGCTTGCCGCTCGCCACGTACGCCGCCATACTGCGCGTGAGAGGAAACGGAAAGGGCGGGGGGCACGGCACGGGCGCAACAAACGCGGGCGCGGTATCAGGTGCTGCTGTTGTGCCTGCTGGAGATTTCAGCCGTGCCGCGCGCGTGAAGGCCTAGCGTTTAGGGGTTCAGGTTTGAAAGCTTCAAGCAGAGCGCGTCCGGGAAGGCGAGGGTCAAATAGTGAAATCAACCGGTATTTTGGCACAACGGCGGGAAAGCGGGTGCGGCACAGCGCCGCCGCCCTCCCACAGGCGGCAGACTCCAGCGCCGACGATGCAGCTGAAGGGACAGCCCGGCTGCGTTCAGTCGCGCAGTGAACTCTTTTGAGTTCGGTGCGCAACCCAGTCCGCGCCCTACGCCGAGTACCCACCGCTCGCCCTCGCCGGGCCTGAGGAAGCCTCCGAAGTTGCCTCCCGCCGCCGCCGCGCGGTGGGTGTCCGGCAGCTGCGGCCCCACGTCGTCCGCGTCGCCGCCAACGCCCGCGGCCGCCAGCGCCTCGCGCTGCAGCCGCTCCGCCTCCACCTCCGCCGCGTGCTGCAGCTCCAGCCAGGTCTTCAGCAAGTCCGCCTCCTGCAGTACGTATCGGCAGTTGCGCAACGCGCACCTCAAGCCCCGCTGCGGAGTTCCCTCCGGGCACAAACCTTATCAAAACATCCACGCACCGCCTCACATCCCCCAAGGAGCCGAAGCAGACGCAATTTTTTTATGAAAGCAGAGCTCCCCCCTGCTGCTTCCTCCCACCGCACCGACCCCAACGCCTGCCCCATTGCCCCAGACTCCCAGAGACACGTCATTGGTTACGGTACATTCGGGCCATGCAGGCCAGAACACCCAACCCTGCCGCCTTCCTGCGGATACGGTAGACCATACAGTGCCGTACCTCCTGGTCAATCGCCAGAAGCTCCTTGTTCGATGGCGGCTCGGTGGAGGAGGCCCGGCCGGGGGCGCCTGCGCCTGCGCCGTGCGCCACGGGCTGGTGCCGAACGGGGCTGGGCGACCGGCCACGTCTGCAGGGGGGTGATTACGGACCCAAGGCCCCAGGTGATTGGGCAGGAAATCACACATTGGCGTGCGGCGGTGAAAGTGGCGAGGTGCACGAGCGGGGAGGAGTCGCAATAGGGTATTCCTGAGCAGTTGGAGGCAGGATAACAGGAAGCCTTTTCGGCCTTTCGTCCCGGCGGGTTTTGAGGGCGACGGTAGTGGACAAACAGGGAGGGCCCTGGGATTGGCCGGCAGGGGCGGCGCGAGCCGCGCCGGGCGCGAGTGACCGTGCGCACACAGACAGCGCCTGCAGCGGCCCACCAGGGGCACAACCCATGCAAAGACCATAGGAGAACGGTCCCGGTCGGCCGTGTAGCAGCGCTGTGGGTTTCCCTGTCCCCGGTCCCCGCTTCGCGCAGGACCTCGACATTCCACCGTTTCAGCGCCGCAGGAATGGTGACGGGAAAGGCCCGCAAGCGGCAGGCCTCCCGTATGATGCCAACTGGGGTTTCACGCTCCCAGGCGCGATCCCGCCTGAGGCCCCTCCACTCTTGTCAACTCCCACAACTCCCTTTCCTCAAGGAGCCGGATAACGTGTCGTCCCCCCCGTCAGGGCCCCCCACGGACCGCGTCCCGCACCCCCCGACATGCCCGCTCGCCGACCCACTTGGGCTTTGGCGCCTCCTTCGCCCCCACCGCCGCTGCGCCCAGCAGCAGCACGTAGTCCTTCCTGGGGGTGGGTTCCAATAGCCGCGAACGGGGCACCGGGGACACGGCGTCGGCTTCAGGGGGATCAACAGGGGGAAGTCCGGAGCAGACACGCGGACACCGATTTTCATAGCATGGCATGCGATCCGACAGGCCGAGGCCGAGCTGCGAAGGTCGGCTACTGAAGCGCCTTCGAAGAATGTACGGAAAGCACGGGCAACCATGGCCCGGGCTGCAAAAGCAGCTCAATAAACTGATGCACCCTCGGGACCTGCAGGGCGGCCGGAACCCTGTACGCCGTCCCGGCCTCCCTACGCCACCCCGGCCCTCCATTCTTATCCCGCAAAGCGCAGACACCAGGCCGCTGCTTCTAAAAACAACCCCACGTTAACGACTCACGGGATTTCGGGCTTGTAGTGGGAGTTCTCCGGCGGGCTGGGTGTGGTGCGCCAAAAGGGCTTGATGTTGCGCTCCGCCATTTTGATCCGCTTCAGGCGGCGACTGGGACGCAAGGGCAAGGAGAGGGGGCGCGTGCATGCAGCAGCAGCAGCAGGACACAAGAGGGAAGCATGGCAGGTGAGCTCTGATGTCCGTGTGGTGCTGCCTCGGCGCAGAGAAGCGAGGGATAGATGGAGGGGCTTTTAAAAAACGATACCGCAGCGGAGGGACGCAGGCGACCGAAACCCAGTAATGGATGGAGGGATTGCGCAGGGCGCGCGAGCACACGGTGTTTTGCGGCGGCGCCCCTGCCGCCGCCCCAACCAATGAGATCATCCGTCCATTGTGCACACGCGGGAGCCATGCGCTGCCGCCGCAACAGGGATGCCGATATGCCGTTTTACCATCCCCCCGGACAGACGCCGCCGTGACGGTACTCACTACTCCTGGAAGTTGCCCATGGCCTTCTGGCGAATGTCCTCGTCGCTGACGTCGCCATCCAAGGCGCCCACGTCGGGGTTGCGGCCGAACGCGTCGGGGTTGCGGCCGAACGCGTCGGGGTTGCGGCCGAACGCGGCCGGCAGGGAGTTGCCGTCGCGGCCACCACCGCCACCGCCGCCGCCGTAGAAGGTGGGTGGCGGTGGCGGGGGAGGCCGGCCGTCGCGCGGCCCTGCAGCCCTTGGCAGCGGCGGGCTCCGAGAGCGATGCCCGCGTGGGTCACGGCCGTCAAGGCGCCCGTCTCGTCGCGCGTCGTGGTCCTGCCGCCCGCTCGTGCCAGGCCCATCCCTGTCCCCTCGGCCATAGCGTTCTGGGTCCCGGTCGTGGTCCCGGTCGCGGTCGAGATTTCGCTCCCGATCTCTTTCCCGTTCTCGGTCGTGATCACGGTCACGCGCCTTGCCATAATCACGGTCGCGGTCGTGCCCATCTCTCCCGACATCCCGCCGGCGGTCGTCCTGGCGCGCATACTCTGGGGAGTCCCGACGGCGCCTTGGAGGAGATGGAGACCTTCTGCGAGGTGAAGGCGATCTGCTCCGCATCCTGCGACACCTACTTGAAGCCTATTCGACAGCTAACGTTGACGTCCTCAGTTACGCCTTCTAGACTTTCACATATTCAGTCAATTAACATCTTCATATACAGAACAAGCATGAATTGTAACTGTATGGTTTGGAAACGATTGTCAATACTTGCATCCAAGCAGGACGACTGTGCTACAAAGGTTCAACAGCCATGCGTAATAAAAGCTTCTGGGTCGTCCGAGTTCCCACAAAAGCTTGAAATAAATGTTGTGGAGTGTCCTACGCCGCTACGCGAGAGAAACATGTACGGCACGATGTACGGTAACCAACCTGAGTTCCCCAAATAAGCTCCGATGACCCGAGCCGCTGTATTTGCGACCGTCCTATCACTGCTGAGCTCCGCTGAGGTGTGAGCTGACCAAAACACACACGCCCTGCCTTCCTTGCCCGACCGTCGGGCCCTTGAGAACCCCTGAAAGGACCTCAGGGGTAACCGCTTCCCCATTCAAATGTCTAGCGTCGCGTGTAGCGCAGTCATACAGCTATTTGGTTTTAGCGTATAGGACTGTCCGTACCTACCCTTCACGGCCGGCACCTTTTGCGGTCGTTCCCGATCGCTAGCTTCTGCAGGGGCCAAACCATCTAAGCAGGAAGGTGGCGAGCTGCTCACAGAGGCCCGAGAGAACACAGGGAGCATGACAAATTGCCCGTACGCCCTAGTTGTAGCACCTTTCAAGGAACTTAGAACCTCGGTGGATGTTCCTCTGTACTGGATTCTGTACTGTATGACGACTGCCGTACTGAAGAGCCTGAGCATTTGGAGAGGTAGCGACAGACGAAAATGCACAACGCACATTGCACAATGCACTCAAAACATGCCAATCGCACAGACCTTCGGCCGTAGGATCGCATCCGCACAGCCGCTGCAAATGTTTCTCCACGCTCCGAGCCCCTGCTGGCGCCACACAAGCGACAGCCCAATTCCTCCACAATCCTCCACACGAGGAGCAGATGTCCTCCTAACCCTAAGCCCACCAAACGAGCCATGAAAAAAAGACCGTGTCTTGCTCCATCACCACCAGGAGGAGATGAAACTCAAGGTCTTGAGGAAAAAGGAGGTCCTGTTGTTCAATTCGGAGGTTATTAACGGTTGCTGTTTTCGTACACACAGAGCGTCGCGCAGGATTCGTCAGCCAACTGCAGTCGACTACGGTACGGGTACACAAGTCGCACAGCCACCCCCTGCATTACACCCCTGCATCACACCACCGCGTCAGTCGCCGCGACGCAAAAGTCGCAAAAAGCCACATTCAGCACACACCGAGCAGCCTGCCGGCCCCCCCGGCCTGCGCCGGATGGCTGTGGCGCAGCTGGCCCACATGCCCACTCCCCCGTGCCTGGCACACCCGTCCGCCGCAAGATAGGGACGGGCCAAGTGTCAAGAGACGGGACAGTGCGCCCTTATACGAAGGAGCGCCAGCCGCACGAACAAGGGGCCACGCACTTACCGAGGGCAGTGCTACAGACGCGGCACTAAACCCTAATTTCCGCGAACTCTCGAGAGACAAGCGCACACAGCCTGCTTGACGACACACGGCACAACAAACCCTGCACGGGCGTCCCACAACACTCCCGCAGTTCCAGCGCCCCGGCGGTTTCTCCTCTCCCCCCATCATTCCTTTTGCCGCAGCCGCAGCCAGCACCTTCCCTGCTCCCTCCCGCGCTCTCGGTTAGCCCCCTTCCCAGCGCTTCTTCCCGCCATTCCCGCCATTTTCCGCTTTCCTTGCCATTCCGTCTTTCCCGACGCCCTCCCCGATCCGCCCCCCCCCGCAGACACGCACATGCATCGTCTCGACGGCCTGCACCCGCCGCCTACTCCGCCGCCGCCTGCAAGTGCGCCAGGAGCCCCTGCAGCTGAGGCAGCCGGGCCGCGCCCCTGCCCACCTGCGCCGCCCGTCGCTCCGTCTCCGCCAGCCGCGCCGTCGCTGCCGCCGACACCGCCCCCACCCGCCGCTGTAGCTCTGACCGCTTCGCCACCACCACCGCCGCCAGCTCCTGCAGTGGAACCAACAGCCGAAAACACAGGGCTGAGAGAGAGGTATGCAGCGCAGGCCAAGCGTATATGAAGACCGCTGGATCGGAGGCATTCCGCAAAGGGATAATGAAACGATACCGCAGCGGAGGGACGCGAGGGGATTCGGGCTAAGGGACACGGCAGGAAGCGAGGAACGTGGCTGGGGCGTCTTGCCGGCTACAGGGCCAGGGGCCGCCAGGGACCGGCGGCGGCTGAGGCAGAGATGTTGCTCGATTACTTGGAAACTGAAACCCTAAGAGAGATCGACACATGCGCAGGGGCGTCCGGGGCTACTCCTGCCCCATCGACAAGGCCTCTCCTCCCCTCCCGTTCCCCTGAACCCCCCTTCAAAACGCCCTTCCCACCCTCGATCGCGCCCTGACTTCATCCCCCCCTCTCTCTCCCCGCTCCGCGCGCAACGACAGACCGATGCTGGGTCCAGACCAGCACCACGACAACCGCACGCGCCGTTGCCGTACCCAAGTGCCGTACCTGCTTGGCCCCGGCGGCCCGGTTGTACACCTCGGTGTAGTCCTCCCACGCGGCGCTCAGCTCCTGGGTGTGGCGCGCCTGGAGCGCCTCAATGGCCGCCAGCTTCTTGCCCAGGGCAGTCTGCGAGGGGCGTCAGGGGTTGTGTATATTTGTTTTCGGGGTCGATATAGGTATAGGCGGGTCAGTAAGGATTGGCAAACCGGTAGACCGGCTTCAGGGCCGGTGGATACCGGTGCTGGTACTGTTGGTAAATAAATGAATGGATTATAAATGAATTGTTTTACAGCGGACCCTGAGGAACGAGATCGCCGGTGTGTACTGCGTAGCGTACCGACGATGAGTACGGCATATCTCGTCATCGGCAGATGAAAAAGCAGGCAGCAGTTGGAGCAGGCAGGCGGTCCAAAGCGGCCATATCCCGGCAGGCGGGAGATCGCTGGCAGGCAGGAGGGCGAACAGCCAGCGTCATCACCGCAAGGAAGAAAAAAGAGGACGAGCGGGCCGCGAGCTGGTGCAGCACGGGCCGCCCGAGCACGCCCGCGTACGCATAAACAAACAAACACTCGAACGAACCAACCAACGGGCGAAAGCGCGGACGAACCAACGAAGGACAGCGCACCTGTATCTGCGCCATGACTCTCCTGGCCATAGCCGACACCGAGGCCCCCTCCCTGGAGATGGCCTCCTCCAGCGCCTCCACCTCCGCCACGATCTGCTGTCGGGCCTCCTGCGCGGAACAACACGGGCGGGGGGGAGAGGGGAGGGGAGGGAGGTTCAAGGTTCAAGAGTACGATGCGTCCTTGGTACTGGAAATACTGGTTGCAGCGGCCAGTGCCCTAGGCTAGGCTAGGCTAGGAAGTCCGGGGGCAGGGCTGGGCAGGCGAACACGCGGGAACACTAACAAAAAGAGCAGGGGAGGTCCCGGATGTCGGCTCCTGCCGTAGTAATGACAGCATAACCAGCATCAAGCAGGCGTCAGCGAGTGAGGGAGTGAATGAACGCCGCCGCGCCGCGCACCTGCAGTACCGCCGCCTGCTGCGCCGCCGCCTTTCGCTTCTTGCGCTGCATCATCATCGCCAGTAGCTGCTGCAGCTGCCCCGCGTCGTCGTCGTCGCCATCGCCCGGCGTGCCACCCTCCAGGAGCCCGCCGTCGTCGTCGCCGCCGCCGCCGCCGCCCAACGTCCGCAGCATCGCACTCGCCAGGGCCGTGAAGTCGGGCTCGTCGGCGTCATCATCGGCGGCGGCGCCGGCGCCGCCGCGCCGCCGCCTGGCGGCGGCCGCCGGCTTCGCCAGGCCGGCGGCGCGGCCTGTCGCCGGCGCGGCGGCGGCGGCCGCCGCCGCCGCCTGCGGCGGCGGCCCGCCTGCGGCGGCGCCGCCGGGCCCACGGATCCCTGCCATGAAGGGCAACGGCTTGAGGGCGGCCAGCTTGGTCGCTGCACAGAAGGCCGCGTCGGGCATTGTTGCACACCAAGGAAAGGCAGGGAAAGGGCACACGAATTAGTCTTTGCGCTTTCTGCATCACAATCCGTTGGAGCACTAGACAGTTGGAACCCGTTATCCACACAGTTGGAACCCGTTTAATCCGATTTAATTCCGTTCAGAATCCGTTTAAAATCCGTTTATAACCCATCACCGCTTACTTGAGAAGCTCAGGCGCTTGCCCACGCCCGCAGCGTCACGCGCGAAGCGCCCGCAGCCGTCGGCGTCGAAGTCGACGTCGAGGCCCTCGTCCGCACCGACGTCGCTGCCGCCGCCGATGCCGCCGTCGTCGTCGTCGTCGTCCCGATCCTCCTGCAGCAGCTCCATGCCGCGCCCGCCAAGCGCTCCGAAACCGCCAATTCCTGCACGCTGCCCAGCCGCCAGGCCGCCGGCACCCGGCGGGCGCAGACCCGTGGGTCGATTGGTGGGCGCCGCCGCCGCAGCGGGAGCTGCGCCTGCCGCCAGCGGCGGCGGCGGCGCTGCCGCCGCCTTGGGTAACGGCGGCTTACTGCCGCCGCGAGGCGGCTTGCCCTTCGGCGCCGGCGGCGCCGGGGCCGCCGCGGCGGCGGCGGGCGGCTTGGCGGCCTTGGCGGCGGCCGGCGGTGCGGCAGCGGCGGCTGCGGCTGCTGTGAGCTTGGGAGGGGCTGAGAGGCCCACGGGCGTGGGCAAAGCGGCGGCGGCGGCGGCTTTAGCGCCGGCGGTTGCCGGGGTGCGCCGCTGCGGCTGTGCAGCGGCCGCGCCGGCGGCCGCTGCTGCTGCTGCTGCGGCCGCGGCGGCGGCGGCGACTGGCTCCGCACGATCGGATACGGACTTGGCGGGAGACATCTGCGAGATGGCAGCACGTCCGGGGGAGGGAAAACCAGCCCCTTAAAAGCCCCTCACAAACTCCTTTCATGCGCACGACCTCGGGTACAGAGTTCTCCAACCCCCAACCCAACGGGGGCATAGTGCTCGCAGGGAAAAAATCGCCGCGTGTTTAGCGGGACACCGGCCGCTGCATGCATAACCGTACATGCAGCAGCGCTGCGCCAGCGAGCATACCGACGAATCCGTGCTCTTGCTCGCCGGTCGCCGTCCTCCTCCGCGGAGACTGGATCGCAGCGGAATGGCGGCCTCGACTGCCGCGATTGCGACGTCCCCGTCAACGTCGACGCCCCCCCGCCAGACGGCCTCGTCGTGCGAAAGGGCGAAATGCGAAATGCACTGCGGCGCCCTCGCATACTCACAACCCAGTACCCAGTACCCAGTACGCCCGGTCCAGGCCACCCGCGGAAGAGAGAACAATTCCAGTAACCAGGGCCTAAAACCCACCAGGGACTTAAAAGCCTAAAACCCTCAACCCTACAAGGAACCCACCAGGACCAAGTTCAAGGCGCGCTGGGCGTCTCCGGCGGGCTGCCGCCCGAAGGCCGCGCCGCCCTCGCCGAAATCCTCCTCGTAGCCGCCGCCGCCGCCCGCATCGCCGTACATCATCCCGTCGTCAGCGGCGCCACCGCCGCTGACGTCGCCGTAATCCGCCCCGCCTGCGGCGGCGCCGCCGCCGCCGAGGCGCACGTCCGGCGCCTCGAGATCCACCACCAGGCGCCCGTGCCGCGGGTCCGCGGCGGCGGCACCGACCCGTGGGTCAATGCCGCCCAGCAGGAGGTCGCCCTCGACGCGTAGTGGCAACCGGTGCCGGTGGCGGCCCGCGGCGGCGGGTGCCGTGGCGGCGGCGGCGGCGGTGCCGCGATCCTCCTCGTCGTCCACTCTCTCGTCCTCCGCCGCCATCTCCTCGTTGTCCCAGGAGTCGTACATCTGCCGTAGTGCTTCGGCCGTACGGCCCGCGTTGCCGCCGGCTGCAGCCGCGGCATCGCCCGCGCTGATGGCAGCCGAATGCGCATGCACACGTGGGAGGTGTATATGTGTGTGTTAGGAGTTTCATTTTTTGGTGAAGGGAGCAAAGAAGTTGAGAAAATGGCGGCAGGGGGATGCGCGCTTTAGCCTTGTCGTGGCGACTCAGGAGACAGGAGGCGACAGCAGCGGAGGTCAAGAGGTGGCAGCATGATACGGGGCTTGGCTTGGCGGGACGACGGTACGGCGCCATCACTGCCGTACCGTCTTCCCGCCATGCCCCTGTCAAAACACGCACACACAACCAGGCAAAGTGCACCCCCTTGACCAACGCCGCTATTAAAACCCACCTAGTAAATATACATACAACACGAAACAAAAGCCTCCACCCCACCCCACCCGGGAGTTCCCCATGGAGCTGAGGTGCAGTCACGCACTCACCCTGCGCCGCCGTCCCCCTCCTCCACCTCGCCATCCAACGCTGCGAAACCCGCCAACATCCGCTCCTCCTCCTCCTCCTCCTCCAGAGTCGCCGGCACCACCAGCTCTGGCTCACCGCCCGAGACGGGCACCGCGCCCTTGCCGCGACCCGCCGCCGCCGCCGCCGCCGCCGCCGTGGGCTGCTTGGGCTGCCTCGCCTTGCCTTTAGGTGCCTGCGCCGTCGCCTGGCCCTGGGCCTGCGGAACGTGCTGTTGTTGGTCCTTTCGTGCAGCAGCAGCAGCGGCCGGCGGTGACTTCCTCTTGGGGGAGGGCTGTGTGGGCGCCAGTTGATCCGCCATCGCTTCAAGCGCCTGTGTGGAGCCAGAGAGCCGGAGCGGCCGCCAGAGAGCGCGCGCGAGCGGCAACGCAATGCAATACGCACATGGTGGGTGTCCAGTACGCACATAGTGGGTGTCGTCGCGCTCGAGCAGGCCGGCCTCGGAAGAAGCCAGCGCCCCGGCGGAGGCGCAGGGTATGGTATGGTACACTAAATCTGCAGAGAAAATAGTGCTCTGGGCCTCATGCCGTAACATGCCGTACCCCGTACATCTTCCCAAGCTTCCGGGCCAGATAGCACAGCAGCTGGCCAGATAGCACAGCAGCTGGATGCCCCGCTGCGGCAGGGTGGTCCTGATCGCGGTTCGCCACCTCCAGACCATTATGTAAAGCTGGAGGCCAGGGGTTAAAGAGCCCCAACCCAATCTATTTCTCAGCTGCTGTCGCCTCGCGGCCCTTCCCACATACCGCATCTGCGTATGCGCGCTGCCCCCATGCCCCATCCCATTGTCGGCGTTCATTCGCTCTTACCTTTGCCTTGGCATGCCGCTGCGGCCGGCCGCCAGCCGTCGCCGCCGCCACCGGCGGCGGCGGCCGCGGTGGTGATACCGTCGGCGCCGCCGGGCCCTCCGTGGCCTTCTGAGCCCCCTTCCTGGGCTTCTTGGCCGGTGGAGGAGCGGCCGCGGGTGCCGGGGCAGTGCCCTCCGCTTCCGCTTCCTCTTCCTCCTGTGCACCTAGCGCTCCATCAGGGTCATA
Organism: Pleodorina starrii; assembly: GCA_030267565.1. Classification (NCBI taxonomy): domain Eukaryota; kingdom Viridiplantae; phylum Chlorophyta; class Chlorophyceae; order Chlamydomonadales; family Volvocaceae; genus Pleodorina; species Pleodorina starrii. The sequence continues at coordinate 593,292 of BRXU01000022.1, read as the reverse complement.
GGCGTCGCGCTCTTTATCGCCGTCAGCTGCCCTGCCGCGCTTATGCGTCGCCGCCGCCGCCGCCGCCGCCGCCGGGGCGGCGGCGGCGGCAGCGCCGACCTTCTTGCCGCCGGCGGCCCCGCCGCGACCGGCCTTTGGCTTCTGCGCCCCTGCGGCCGCCGCCGGGGCAGACACTGGCGGCGGACCTGGCGGCGGCGCCTTGGGCCTGGCATCTGGCGGCGACGCCGCGGTGTCCTGAAGCATGCCGACTGCCGTACCGTCGTACCCTGTGATGGCGTCCTCCATGGGCTCGTTGTCCTCGGGAATCTCCTCAACCGCCGCCGCCGCCGCCGCACCGCCGAGGCCGCCTAGCGTTCCGCCCAGCAGCGGCGGCGCCGTCGCCGCTGGCGCGGTGCGCTGCCCGCCAGCCACGGCCGGAGCCGCGGCCGGCGCCGCCGGCGGCGGCGGCGGCGCCGCCGCCACCAGGCGCCCAGCTGCCGCCGCGGCGGCCTGCTGGGACGCGTGCCGTCGGCTCGCAGCGGCCGGCGAATCGGGGTCTTCAATGGGGTCCAAGGAGCCCTTGGCGCTCGGCGACGCCGCCGCGGCGCCGGTCCGGCGCGGCGGCAGCAGCGGCGGCGGCGGCGGCGCCATCATTCTTCCACCGGCGCCGCGCGCCGCCTGGTCCAACGGCGCCGGCGCCGCCGGCGGCTTCCCAGCGGGCCTGCCGGCGCCGGGTTTCGGAGCAGCAGCCGCGTCGGCGGCCGGCGGCGGCGCGCTGGCGGCGGGCCGCTGCACCGTGGCCCTCGCCGCCGCGCCGCCAGGCGGCGCTTGGAGCGGCAGCGGCGGCGGCGTCGTGCGCACCTCACTGGGCGCCGCCAGCAGCTCGCCCGTCAGGCCGCTGGGCGGTGGGGTGGCGCCGGCGTTGCGGCGTGAGAAGGTCTTGGTGGTCTGTGGAGCTCGGCCCGTGGTGGCGGAGGCAGGCTGCGGGCTCGGCGGTGGCACGCGCGGCGGAGCTTGCTGCTGATTGGGCTGATTGGGCTGCTTGGGATGCTGCGCCGCCGGTGGCTGCCCGGGTTGCTCTTTCCGCGCCAAGACTCCAAAAGCCTGCGGTCAGGCCCAGGCGGATGACGAAACGGGCAGAAACGAGGGCGGGAAGGGTTCGAAAATGTGGCTGTTTGTATACTGCGTTCCGCACCCCCGTCAGTCTTGATAACATGATGTTGGCGATGTTGGGGGTTTTGAGGATTGAATGCGCAAGCGGGGAGGGAGACGAGGGATCCCGACCTTACCTTTTCAGCAGCCGCCGCGTTTACTCCCCGCAGCTTCTTGCTAGGCGGGCCTCCTCCCTCCGCGGCGGCGGCGCCGCCAGCGCAAGGCTCGGCGCCGCGGGCCGCCTCCTGTCCCTCAGTGCCCGCGGCGCCGGCGCCGGCGGCGGCGCCAGGCGCCGGCCTCTTCTTACCGCCGCCGTTTCCGCCACCGGTGCCGGCAGCGGCCTTGGCCGCGACCGCGACCGCTGCCGCGACCTTCTCGCTCTTCTCCTTCTCCTTCTGCTTCTCTTTCGCCTTCTTCTCATTGCCAGTAACGCCTGCAGCCGCTGACCCGTCCTGACCAGCGCCCTGCCGCTCCTGCTGCTGCTGCTGCCGATCCTGGCTTGCCGCCGTCGCCCTCTTGCCCCTCCCGCCGGCGGCGCCGCCGCCAGCGCCTGCTGCAGCACCCGCGGACGTCTGCTTCTGTGACGCCTTGCCGCCCTTTCCTTTCGCCGCGGCCGCCGGCGGCGGCTTCGCCGCCGCCGCCGCCTCAGCGCCGTCCTCACCACCTCCCACACCACTGCCGTCGCCGCCGCCGCCGCCGCGCCCAGTCGCCCTGCGAGTTGCCTATTTGCCCGAGTCGCCATTGGCCGCCTCCGCCGCCTCTGGCTGCCTGTCCGCCTCGGCGCCAGCTGGCGGCGCATCCCTAGCCGCCGGCTCCTCCTTGCCTGTTTGGCCCTGGCGGCGGCTTGCGTGGCCCTCTTCGCCTCCTTGCGCAGCCGCTTGTGGACGCTCCCCACCACCACCATCGCCCACCACCTCGTCGGCCTGCGCCGCGTCAAAACGCTCATTCGCGCCCGACGGCTCATCCGCCCCCGCCTGCTGCGCGTCGCGCTGCCGCCGCTCCTCGCCGCCCTCCAGCTGCTTCTCCGGTGGCGGCAACGGCGGCGGAGTCGTCTCCCGCTGCTCTTGCGGCGGCGGCGACTGCGGCGGCGACGGTGGCGGCGGCGGCGACTGCGGCCCTCCGGTCTCCTCGAGTACGGGCTCCAGCCGCTGCTGCTGCTGCTGCTGCTGCTGCTGCTGCCCGGCATCTTGGTTGTCCGCGCCGGTGGCGCCATTGCGGAAAAGGCCTTTGGGGGCGTTGTCATCGTTATGGTCCTCGATGTCGGTGGTCGCCTCCAGGGAGTTTCGGCGGCGGCGCCTGCGTGAGGCGCTGCCCGGCGTTCGCTGCGACCGACGAGGGGTGGTCCGCGCCTGGTGGGGAGCGGGGCCGATGGGAGGCGAGGCAGGGGGTCACTTGGGACGTTGGGAGACGAGACGAGATGGAAACATGGAATCATGGAAAGCGCAGCGACGGAACGGATGAGGCCACTGGGGCGGCCGAACACGAGGGGGAAGAGAGAGAGGTAAAGGGCGGCGTTGGACATAACGACGCAAGGGGAAGAGGACCTTTGGCACCTTACGCAAGCGACGACGGACGGACACTACCGGTACGTCAAGACGCACACTACCGGACATCCGACTTGCCGTGCCCGCCTCTCCTTCCCTCCCTCCCTCCGTCGGAAGCCATCCACGCGCGCATGCAACCTACCGGTATTAACACCCCCAAAATTTCCCCCAGACCCTGCCACCCCGAGAAACCCACCGGCAGAGAATCCGCCCGTTCATCGTCTCCCAGCTCCTGCTGCTGCTGCTCCTTCCCTTGCTGCTGCTGCTGCGGCTGCTCCCCCTCCCCCTCCTCCTCCCCCTCCTGTCCGCGTTGCTCCCGCTGCGGTTGGCGCTGCCGTGACCCGCCGGCGGCGACGGCTCCTGCGTTGCTGCCGCTGTGCTGCGCCTGCCCGTCGTCGTCCTCCTCCTCCTCCTTCTCACCCTCCTCCGCCACCGCCGCCGCCGCGGCAGCGGCGGCAGCGCCCGACGGCGCGGGCTGCGGCACCAGCGGCGGCTGGTGGTAGGCGCCATTGCCCTTGGCGAGCGCGTGTATGGCAGCGGCTGGGTAGATGGCGAGGCCCTTGGAGACCTTGGGGAAGTGGCCGGCGCCGTGCTGTCCCTGGGGGTCTTGGGCCTGTGAGAGCTCCATGAGGAGGGGGTCCTGGGAGTGAACCACCAGGCGCTCCCGACAGCGCTGCGCGGTGGGTAGCCGCCGCAGGGGTTTGGGGGAAGGAAGGAAGGGGGAAGGGGCAAGGAAGGACGGGCAGGAAGGAAGGACAGCGGGTAGGGTAAGATGCTAGGTGGGGTGTAAAAAGGAAAACCGCAGCGGTGGGGGGGAAAGGTGGGGTGGGTCAGATGCAGATGCAGATGCAGGGCGGGGGATTCACAGCGCCACCCCAATGGGGGCATGTGGCTTTTGCGGAGAGTTGAATGCGGAGTAGGTGGGGGCAGGGAGTGTATGGAGGAGGAGCCTGGGGAGACCGGGCAGGCTGGTGTGCGCCGCCGCAGCCGCGGCGGATCCAAGATCCAAGATCCAGGTGGCGACGCGATGTGGGTCGGCGCGATGTGGCGTGTCGTGACGAGCAGAGTCCCTTAAGCCCCTTAGGAATCGGGGCTGGGCGGCGGGGTGCGGTACCGGTACGCACAGGTATAAATCGAGCCCATTCAGGCCCCGCCAGTACAGACCCAACTCCCATCGTTCACCGGCTGCTGGCGTTGTGCCCCTACCCGGTGCCCAGCACCGTCGTACCCAGCACCGTCGTACCCAGCACCGTCGTACTCAGTACCCTCGTGCCCAGTACCCACCCTCGGGAAATGCAGCATCATGGATCTCGCCGCCTCCTTGACCAGAGTCAGAACCAGCGACACGCCGTGCCGCGGGCCGCCGCCGCCGCCGCCGCCGCCCCCCTGCTCGTCGCCGTCGGCGCCGCCGCCGTTGTCGCCGACGCTCAGGACATCCTCCAGAGCCTCGGGCAGCTTGGACACGCCGATCTCCAGCTCACATACCTCCCCGCCCTCGCTAGCGGGGGCGTCGCGCAGTGTGACGGCGGAGACGTCGCCTGGGGAGGAACGATAGGGCGCGACAGCACAGCACACGACACGACACGCGGGTGGGGAGCGGGCGGGCGGCAAGGAATTGAGGGTTACGGTACAGGGAATGGGGCTTGCTGAATGGCGCGCAAAGTGGCCGCAAAGTCGCGCCCCCAATCCCCACGAACACACACAATACACACACACGCACAACACGCAATGTCGCAACACGGCTCGTCGCTCGTGCCCTGAAGGCTCCCACTCTTGCTCCCGCTGCTGCTTCTCACCGTCTTTCCCGCCAAAAAAAACGAGCGGGCACTCACTGTACGGCACGGTCAGCGCCTCCGGCGCGGGCTCCGGGTCGTCCGGGTCGGGCACGAGGACGGAGAGGGAGAAGTGGCCGGCGCGGGGGTCGCTGCCCCTGGCCAGATCGACCCACGGGTCGGCCTGCCGCACGCCGGGCACGCCCAGCACCCGCAGCGACTGCGTCTCGTAGGAGAAGACGCTGCGGCGGCGGCGGCGGGGGGAATGGCGGCAGCGGATGACGACGGGAGGGAGAGGGCGGGGAAACAGCCAAATCAAGGCGGGTACGACACCGCAGGTGCGCAGCGCGTCAAGGCCCTTTCGGGGCCGGGCATCGAGTGCCGCGGGTCTGGTCCCTCTGGTGAGGGAGGGGGTCTCAGCACACAGCGAGAGAGGGGCCCGGGGAGGCGCTTTTCCCGCAGAAAAGAAGAACGGTGCAAAGGCCGCAAAACCCACATCGATAGTTTGGTCCGTCTGCGGCGGGGTGGAGCTAGTAGCTAGCGCGCGGGCGTCTCCCCGTTCTCCGCAACCACCCACCTGGCCCTGGCGCCCAGCTGCATGTTGTACGACAGCAGTACCTCCCGCAGCTTCGCTGCCAGATCGATCTCCGCGGCGGCGCCGGGCCCCTCCGCCGCCGCCACGCGCGCAAAGGTGTCCATCACCCCCCTCATCCTCTCCGCCGCCTCCCCCGGCAGGTAGCGGGACAGCAGCTGGGGGCCGGCGCTGCGGGACACCCGGAACAGAACCTCCGCCAAATCCAGCTGTCCCGAGGGGGAATGAAGGGCGGAGGGGCGAGGACGAGGACGAGAAATTGTGGGTTTTTATATTTGTTTTGAAGTGGGTTGCGATATCGCGAAACGAGTCACGGTACTGGTTGGTTTGAGGTGGGGAGGAGGGAGGGAGGGAGGAAGCCGCGGTGGACAGGGGCGGCATGACCGAGGGGGCCCCTGGGCTGGCGTGGCTGTGAGCAATTTTCAGAAGGGTGTTTTTGCCCCCCAAGTTCCCCCATACACACCAAGACCTGCGTGGCGTAGTCCGTCGTCTCATGCTCCACCGCTTTCCCAAATCCCAATACGTAATACGCACACCATCGCCAACACCCACCCGCCTGCCCGTCAGCTATACTCCTCCTGAGTCTGCTGGAGACAAACTGCAACACCCACAACACCCACAACCCCCACAACACCCACAACACCCACAACCCCCACAACACCCACAACACCCACAACACCCACACAACACCCACAACACCCACAACGCCCTCCCTCCCACCTGTGTAGCATAGTCCGCCGCCGCGGGCATGAGCTCCCGAAACACTCGGTCCACTATGAGCGCGTGTTCGGGGGCCGCCACCAGCCGCTGATTGGCCTTGGAGCGGGTGACCAGATCCAGCAGCGTCACTGCCGCGTGGCGCCGAACCGGCAGCGGGAAGAACCTGCGGGCGCATGCGCAGTACGGCACGGTACGGCACGGTGCGGCGCGGTACGGTATGCAGTATAACATGCATGGGGCCGGGTTATACAGCCCAAAACTGTAATACCAAGCCACGACGATTCGAAATAAACCTCGACCCAAATCCACAAATTGACCAGAGTCAACGCAAACCCCAGGCCAACAAAAGCCAACCAAACGGAGGAGGCAGATCTCCCGCCAACCAGAGCTTCGCAAATCTACGCAGATCTACGCAGTTCTGTGTAGATTTACGCAGATCTATAATAATATACGCCGCTATATAATTCTATTATAATAATATACGCAGTTCTATAATAATCTACGCAGATTAATTCTACGGGGTCTCCGCAGATCTCCATAGATCTCCGGCGATCTGCGCACCTGGTGCTGGGCAGGAACTCCAGTACGGGCCGCGTGAACAGCTCGCCTATCCGGTCGCGCGCCGGGATGCCGCGGCCTCCCTTGCCTGCGTGCGTGCGTGCGGTCGGGGGCGTTCAGTTCGTGTGGCGGCGGTGCAGCATCCGCGGGGACGGGGGCGGGAAAGGGGAGCGGGCACGTCAGCCGGCCGTGTCAGGTAGAACAGTACCGGTAGGCATGATGATCCCAAAGCGGGAGTGGAGTACGGCACACATATGACGGGTGCATGTGGCGGGTGGGTCGGTGGGGCGCAGCAGCTCTGTATGGCTGCATGGCAGGATGTCAGAGCGCGCGCGTGCTCAGTACGGCAGTAAGGCAATACGACAGTACGGCGTGGACCAGGGGTGGGTGTGCGCTGGGGAAACGTGCGCCGCCAACCTTGGGCAAGCAACATAGCCGGCTGCCATCCTACACACAGCACACACACCACCATCCAGCAGCAGCAGCAGCAGGTGTCGCGCGCGTGCACACACAACACACAAAACACACACATACACACACAAAAAAACACATAACATACAAACGTCCTCACCCCTCAGCTCCGGCGGCGGCGGCAGCCTGTAGTCTGACGCGCACACATCCTGCACGCACTGCATGATGGCCGTCATCAGTCCGTGCGCCCTCTGCGTGTGCAGCTGCTCCATGCCGCTACTCGCCAGCACGTCGAACACCTGGGCCAGCATGTCCGGGAAGTTGGCCGACCAGAGAGCAGCGGAGGCGACCGGCCTGGGGGGGGGCAGGTGGGGGAGGGATGTGGGGCAGGCGGGGGAGGGGTGTTGAGGTGGGTGTGTGGCGTATGGTGTGGAGGTGGGGTGCGGGTAGGGTGTGGGGTAATTAGAACGGCCCGGGGTGAGGGTGAGTGCTACAGCCGGCAACACACCGAGCAGGTCGGTTTCGGACAGCGCGTGCATTCGTGCCTGCGTGCGCGCGTGTATGTGGGTGCGCGTGCGCCCCGGAACACCCAAAGCCCCCAGCAGGTCAGTGCCCACACCCACGCACCCACACCCACGCACCCACACCCACGCACCCACACCCACGCACCCACACCCACGCACCCGAAGCGCTGTGGCATGACGTGCAAGATGGAGCAGATGAGGGCCATCTCAACAGAGGCCTCCGCGTCGGCACCGGACATGATCTGCGGAAGCAGAAGGAGATACGGCAACGGAGGGGAGAGCGGAGAGGCAGGGCGGGCAGGGTGGGCGGGGGCCCCGGGCGCCGGGCAGCAGCGTGTGATGTTGATTGCCGCAACAAGGCCCGCGCATGCATGCCGCGATCAGACATGCACGCGGGCATTGCACGGCGCAAATGGCGTTATTTATTCATCGGACACGTCCTTACCTTGGGGCAAAGTGCTGGCAGTGCAGTGCATGGCTTGCGTGTTTGGGTCGGGTCGGGGTGAGGCTCATCAGGGGTGGGAGGAGGGCGAGGAGAGGTGGGGTGAGGATGGGCTGAAGATGGGCTGAGGGAACAGCAGGCTGGGTCGCGGGGGCCGCGATACATAGCGAGGGAACGAGAGCGGCGAGGGACATACAGCATGAGCGCAGCCACGACTATCGAATTGACCCGGGGGTCGGCGTTTTCGCCGTGGTGGCTCCAGAAAGCACACAGCACCATTAATCCTTTGGGACCACTGTTGTGATACGGTTTGTTCACACCTCTAAGCACACGCACGCACCCACTGCATCCGCTGGCAGGCCGCTGCGATTAGGTCCGCCTGCTCGGGGCCGTCGCGGTCGCCGTGGAGCACTTCAGCGCCGACCGCATCGTAGGGCTCCAATCGGGACACGAGCTCTGCAGGGTCGATTGACTCGGTCCGCAGGAGCGCCTGCGTGGACAAAAGAAGCCATAATGTAACAGTAAAAGTAACTCAACAGCAACGATGCTCAACAACAACGAGGTAATGTATGTGCATCTGGATTTAAAAAGTGCGCGCGCTGGCAAGGTCGGAGGGAAAGCAAGGCGGACAACGCAAAGGACAAACGAGCAGCGCGCTGCCAAGCGGACCAGCAGGTACGAGAGGTGACGGAAAGCAGGTCGTGACTACGGCAGCAAAAGCCTTGCTTGCGTGCGCGGAAAATGCTCCAAGGAAGGGCGCCGGAGAGCCCCTGCTGGCGCAAGGCCTGCCTTTTCATACCCTCGCCCCCAGCCCGATAACGTTTTGCCATGCTTGCTGTGCTTCGGCCTGCGCGCGCTGGGGTGCGTGGTGTCTCACCGTGATTGCCGGAAGCTTGCTGCGCGACATTTTGCTCGGCCGCTGGCGCGCGCCAAAAATCCTCAGCTGTGCGCGCCGCGGCGCTGCTGTGGCCTCCCCCGGCTTGTGAAGGGGCTCTCTTCAGCTCCTCCAAGCAGCTGTGCAGGGAAACGCCGAGGCCTGCCCGGCAGTTCCCGTCTCCCGCGCGAAGCTGCGGGTTCCAACCAGAATTTCGCCCCAAGGCGTATTGGAATCACGAGGTAGTGCCAGAGAACGAGTGTCTAAAGTGAGCTGTTCATTTTGAAAGGTGAACAGGTAAGCGTCATGTGGGTGGGGTTGTGGCGGAGCGTTGGGCGCCGTGCCGGAATTATGTTATCGCTGGATCTTGTTCTACGCCGATAAGGGTCAAGAACCGTGGGTCAGGTATGTGAATAAAGTATATTTAGCGTCCCGCATGCGCTTTTGGGCTTTCTTTTGCACGGCCCGTCTTGGCGCGCGTGCATGCGCCAAATGTGATCATCCAACCCTGCACGGCAGGCCTCCCGCGTTCGACTTTCCTGAGATAAAGCATTTCTATATGTAGGCGCTGCAGTGGTATATTTGCAGCGAAAACCTTCCGCCGTTTCTCTCTGCCTGTGTCTCGGACCCACTGGTCATATCGGCCCGGATACTCGCAAATTCATTCAAGTATTGCCAAAACGTATTTGCAATTACAGCTGCCAACCTCCAAATTGCTACCTCACGTTAGCGGGCCGGCGCTTTCGACCATCTACCCCGGGCCATAATTCTTGACCCAACGCATGTGTTACCAGGCCCGTGGGTCTGCACCTGTCTGCAACGCCCTACTTTGAGGCAACCCGGTGGTGATAGCTGTTGATATACTTTGAGGCAACCCGGATGATGGTGGGGTCCTAGAGAACGAGCTCATGGACTTGGCAGATATCTCAGGTTTTAATTCAGTTGGGGTAGCGATTAGGTGTCGTATCGCGTTGCAAGAGGTGTTAATTCTTCCTTACCCGCCGGTGGGCAGGTTGCATCCGGTAACACGCAGCCACTGCAATCATATTTACCTGCACTCCTGTTTGACTGGTGTACTTGGAATAAGTGAGTGCCCCGAGCAGTTGCGGTCTAGGTGGGGGGTGGGGGCTGGGGGGTGGGGGGCGGGGATGGTCTAGGTGCCGTAAAACGCATTGCGGACCTTTTATTCCGACTACCGGAGGGGATCAGTTGAAAGGCTGCTACGACAGTGCTTGCGGGACCCAATGAAGTAGCAGCAGCCCCCTCCCCACCGCTGGAGAGGCCTGGTCCAGGATTGCCCAATGCTTTGGTTGGCGCGTAGGTGGTCTCACATTACCGCAGACAAAGCTATCGATAAAGGCTGCCACTTGGCTTCCGATGCAACTGGCGCGGGACGCATTGCGGGTTGAACATGAGTCTCATGTAGCGTGGCGCTGGGGAACTCCCAACCGCGGGTAACAAATGTAGCGTCGCTTAGCGCCGTCATGTTAGAGGGTTGGCTGTGAAAATGTGAACAAAGAGCCGTTCTGGCGTCTGCGCATGGATGGGTTTGCTAGTCTTCACCCACGAACCGGGTCTTGCTACTGGAGCCTGCTATACAACCTGTATGGTTGACCGTTGGGCCCGAGCTAGGGGAGACCGACACAACCAATGCAAAACACTGTGCTCGGCCAGAGTCCTCCGTGCATGCATGGTGCACTTCAAGAGGGTTCCAGGGTTAATTAGAACGGCCCGGGGCGAGGGAATGCAACGCAGTTACCTGGAATATTACCTGATGATTACCTGATATCTCCAGCAGAAAAAAGCGCGCGGCCGCGTCGCCGCCAAACAACCCCAAATGGACCGGCACACGACAGCACAAGACCAACATAGACACACAGCCCGGACAGCACAAAAGGAACGATGGCTTACTCACCTGCGGTCAGTGGAGAAAGGAGTCGGAAAGAAGCGAAGGAAAGGGCGTTAGTAACGGCAATGGGGAGCGACAATGTGAGCGAGGCAAGGAGCGAACAGGCAGGCAAAGCAAAAACACTCGGAAACCCACAAACGAGCTGGGGCGGCGACGCGGCGCAAAAGAGGGCGGGATGGGAGAGCGGGGCGGATAAGATGGGATACGGAAGGGTAACAAGGGGTTGGTGTCGGCTTCCTTGAAGCCGGAAAAAGGGCGGGGCCCCGTTCAATCCGTACGGGTGGAGTTGAAGGGCTAGGGCGGCGAGGGCGTGAAGTGTGAGAGTGTCAACATTCCTGCTGATAGACAGCCAGAGCTTTCAGCAATCCGCCCCATGTTTAGCATCGCGAGGCATCGCGCGCCGTCTCGGCACTGTGCAACTCTTCCGGCCAGCGCATTGGCTGAAGTTACTTGACAGTAGACATGCAGTGTATCACTTACACATCACGCAGGCTGACTTGCCAATAGAAGGACAGCGGAACTGTTCGAGAGGGTCGCGATGATGACGTGCAGTTGCCGACGAGAGTGCACAGGCTTCGCTACCGAGGTATTCGTCATAGAGGAGGCTTGACAATTTTAACATTAGGACAGGAAATGTAGAAGTCCCCTAGGTTGCCGACTGGACTTGTTGGGCGGCCCGCAGATGAATCGTGCGTGCATTGGCGGCTTGGCGTCCAACAACCAGCAGTTGGCCCCTCATGGTTTGCTCGTTGCAACCTTTGTAATAGTGATATGCGTCAAGACGATCGGACCGGCTAGCAGAGCTGTGGTGTGGTCGCGGGAAGAATGTTCGCAATGCAAACATAGTTTGTTTCCGAAACAAAGATTTATTTCACGCCGTCATGTCAGAATTCCACTTTAAGGAACGATGAATCTTCTGGAATTAATTATAGGCCGAGAGGTGTTGGTTTGACCTCGGCCGCGGTCCATGGAGACTGCCAAACTGGTTTTTACTCATGCGATGTTGGGTTCCAATAATAAATTTACCGTGCAATAAAGAATGTAATCTTTTACTTATGCAGACTTTCCGTTGGCCGAAAGTCTACACTTGTCCAATTACTTCCCACGTCCCACGCACGTCCCACGGACATGGGCAATCCTAGAGGGCGGGGCCCCCCTGGGCGCTTCGCGCTGGGGCCCCGCCCAAAAAGTACGACGGCAGGCGGCGAAGGGCAGGGAAGAAAGGGCAAGGGGAAGAGAAAGGCAGAGGGAACGGCAAGGGGACAAGGCAAGGAGAACGGCAAAGGGACAACTGAATGCAACGGATCGCGGGGTAGGGGACGAGGGCGGAGGCGAAGGCGAAGAGAGGGGGGAGAAGGGCGGCAGGATGGGAGGTGGCAGCGGCGACGCGACGTCGGCTGTCGGAGGTGGCATGGGGCAGGGTGCGTCGGGGGAAGGAATCGGGGGGTCGGGAGGAGGGAAACCAGACGGGGAGAGGCTACGGGTTGGGGGCGGATCTCTCCGGAGCCTACGGCCACATACGGCCATTGTTGTACGACCGCTGTACGGCTCGCGAAACTGCTTTTCTCAGCAGATCGCCCCTCTTTTAGATCCTCCCTTCAAGGAGTTCATACATTTGTGTACGTGCCCTACGCAATGTTTGCACAGAGTTGGTATAGGGCTCCCGCAAGGTCAGCCCTAGTTGCTCCTGCTCAATACCGAGGTAGCTTCCGATGTATGACAAACACTGAAATATCAGGAAGGACACACTTGACTTCTTGTAATCAAAGCCGCGGCAATCGAATTTCAACCGGCGATCGGGTCAGGCAGTTGAACAAGATCGCGACGAGCCAGCTGCGAGCTTGCCAAGATGTGGGCAACCTGCGAGATACCTTTGAAAGTATGGTGACGTTCGACGCGATCAACATCTCGACGGTCTGGGCTCGGCTGGGCAAGCTCTGCACCGAGGACAACCGGGACGAGTGCAAAGCTTTTGCGTGCAGCATCCTGGGGAAGACGCTGCGGTTTGTGCCTGAGATGGAAATGAGGGCACTGACGAGCGTTTTTTATGGACTCGGTAAGGTCGCCGCTCCGCGTTTTGCTGTCTTGCGGTTACCTGTAGTACCCCATGTACCCCTGCGTCTATTGCCTGTACTCGAGCTCCCCCCTTGCGTGGCTGTCTCACCTCAGCGCGCGTGCGGCTGGACCTTGCGGCGGAGAGCCTGGGCCCCCACCTGGCTGAGCAGCTGGAGGAGCGCGTGTTGGCGCTGATGAAGCGTGGCGGCTTCCAGGACCCACGAGATCCGGCGCAGCTCTGGTATGGGTTGGACACCACCCGGTACGAGTGGAGCGAGGACTTCCTCCGCGAGCTGGTGGAGGCCACACTAGAAGCTATCGACGGCACAGACTGCCATGTGGTGGCGGCCACCTGCATAAACCTCGTTTCTGTTACCAGCAGCCGAAAGATTATCTTGCGCCAGCAGCAGTTGGAGCGCCTCGCCCGCATTGTCGAGTCCATTGTCGATCCAGACGGCGACATTGACATGATACGATCCGTGGATGGGCTCGTCGGCGCGATCAGCGTCCTGAAGCTCCCCGTGGCGCCCCACGTTGTGCCCCAGCTGCACAGCCTTGCGCTGCGCACACCCGCGGGCCTCTTCTGGAATGGTCAAACTGGAATGATGCTTCATATCTTCACCGAGCTGGGCCATCAGCCTTCTACATCAGATGTACTGCAATGGGAACGCATCACCTTGGAAGGGGACTGCCTTCGGCTGAGCCTCGACGCCTTCTCGTCGGCCGTGTGGGGTCTATCGTTTTGCACCAACTACCAGCCCACGGCCCAGCTGCTGGATCGGCTGCGGGACGAGGCGGCCAAGTTGCCAGAGGACGGCACCTTTATCAAGACGAGGATTTTGACAGCCTGCACTGCCTGGGGGGTAAAGGTGCCGACATTGAGCACACAAGGGGACAAGGTCAGCGGCCGCCGGCCCCAGCCCCAGCGACCCCAACGGCCCACACCGCGTCCGTCTTCAGCGCCAACGCCGTGAACGTTTTGGGTCCACTTTGGCACCGTACAGGCGACGTCCTTGTTCCGACTGGTATGTACCGGCCTGTAGTCGGGTCTGCAGGGCTAGGTGTGTGTAACAATGTAAGGGCAGTTTCCCAGGCCAACCTTCGTTTCGCGGTTTGTGTCATTGTTCCAAGGCATCCGCCGCCATCCGGCCCGGGCAGCGGTTAGGCGGCAGGGGTCGGTGTACCCCATCTGTGTGTTATGAGCTGTGTGCAGGAGTGAAACCAACCCGGGACGCACGTCTTGGGCTCTTGGCTCAGGCCATCGGCCCACTCCTTGCTGTTTTCCAGACAAGCCGAACCCGACCAACGAACCCCAACCAAACAACCGTGCCCCTGGGTACTTGTCGACCTGGGTTGAACACGTGACACCCGCCGCCCGGTGGCGGCGGCACAGCACAATTGTTACGCGCAGAACGCTCGCTGTTTTGGGTTTTCGGGTGCATTAGTGCGGCTGTGGTCTTTGTATGGCTGCTAGTTGGATAGGTGCACAGATTGCCACTGGGTGTGAGGCATTGTGCAAACGTCACGCGCAATGTGTGACGCGCTGTGAGTCTCCGCTTGCTTGTTTTTGCCGGCTCTGCTCGCGTAGTTTGCGCCTGTGCGCATGCACGCGCCGCCAAGTATGCAGAAGTGTAGGGGGCTTCAGGCTTGCGTCCGTTGCAGGTATGGTAATTGACAGATGCGGGCGGCGATGTCGAGAATCAAACCTTGGCTGGGGACAGTTTTGCGAGGATTGTACGAACCATGTCCCCATGCATTCACGCCAACAGGGAATTGTTTTTGGAGGCAGCCGCATTTGATTCGGAGGCAGCCGCGCTTAATAAAGAAGTGACCGCATTTGTCGGAGAAGGGGGGCTCTCTCTCTCTTTGGTACTGGCACTGCTTGGCTGGTCCGGTGGCGCAGGCGGTGGTACCGTAAACCAGCTGACGCTGTCATTCGGACGGCGGGTGTTGGGAGATAAGGTTCGGCTCGTCCAGGCCCCGGAAGGAGTGCAGCAGTGCATCTGGGTTGTTTTGGCTGTAGCTGCGGTGTGTGTCATGGAGCATTGGTGACGGTTTATGGCTGTAGCCATCCATCGAATAGAGCCGACCCTGTGCTCCCGCCCAGCCCCAGACTGACGGGCAGAGCTATCTTGTTGTGTGGACGTTGACTTCCGCGGCTGCCTTCGGGGCATCGCCATGTGTCCTTTAGGAGCACCACGCCAAGGGTTGCACTCAGTTGAGCCACGACACCTCATCTTGCGGGTTGTATTTTGAGTGGTGGGTGTGCTCACGGCCACAGCGGTCGCAAACGGAAGACTAGCATTACGACATGCTGATCCGACTTACATTTCTTCAATTGGGGTTCTTCCAGGGCTCACGGCTCATCCAGGTGCAGCCCGCGAGTTGCTGTCAGGTCTGTTGGTTCGCCGGAGCCCGGCACCACAATCGGGGGGCCTCATGGCCCATTCCCCCGTGTGACCTTAGGGTTTCTAAGCCCTGTTCCCGGCCTTGCTCGTTTCCAATCTGGGCGTCTTGTGCTGCCTTGTCTGGGCGTCTTGTGCTGCCTTGTCTGCGCTCTCTCTTTGCCCTTTAGGTCGTCTCCGCTGCACGATCCGTTTGTCCGCTCGCTCTACCCTTCCAAGAGTATGGAGCACACTGGAGCAGGAAAACAGATTTCCTTGATGCACCGTAAAAAATCGAATCTGCGTTTTTGGCAGTGCCAGGGAAGTGACAATCTCATGACAAACAGGAGGATGTGTCTGCAGTATGGAAGGAAGGAAGGGTTCCCCTGGTACGGTGTGGTCGTCGGTCAGTGACACGCAGCCGGGGGGTGGAGGTGGGAAAGAGACGAAACACAAGCAGGAGCGGTTCGCGTGCGCAATCACAGCGCGCGCCTCCTTCAAAACCCACGGTCAAAGCTCAAGCATTCTCGCAAGGTTCCGCACACACATAAATGCTCAGACACGGCTCAAGGCACCGACGTCTTCAAAGCCAAAGACATCAAGGAGGGTGCGATTCTTCTGGCCGCCTCCCACGCGCTCTTTGCATTTCGCAAGCGCACAAAGTCGACAATGCATGGCGAAGAAACCGTCGACCAACCTCCACCCGACACCCACAGTTGAACGACACTGCTGCCATGAAAGCTGTGAATGCGGGTCCAGCCAGGGCCTCCGTCCCGGCCCTGAGCATCGACCGCAATGAGCGAAGATCAAAGAGAAGTGTACCGTACTTGTTGGTGCCATACACCCTCCCTCTACAACAATGCGATGTGTACCCGACTCTCGAAGCCACGCGGCCGCTTGCCATTGCTTTCCTTCCGGTCGCCATCCTGCTGCCAGCCCGCGTCAGAGGTCTTCCCTTGACCACATGATGCCTCCCCCTCCCCAGCCTGTGGACCTAACTCCGTTGCACGCCCTCCCGCAACGTGCGTTTGCGGCTCCCGGCGGCCGCATGTCATGCGGTGCAACGTGGGGCTCAGGTTGGGCCGCAATCCAAGGGCTTCCCCAACACCCACCCACCCACCCACTCCCCAGCACGCCTCAGTGTACCCACAGCCCCAAACAAAAAATGCGCAACCTCGTCATGTCGTGTCCAAAGTCTAAAAAGGTACACAGCTTCACACACACTCACACGCGCGTGCGCTCGGCGATTATGCCAGCAGCGCACTTCTCCCAGTCATACAAACGACGGCCAAGGTCCATGCATGTTCAACGATGACGTCCCAACCCACCCGGTTTGAACATGGGACGCCGAGCCCTAGCGTCCTCTAGGGAGGGAGCCCTCCTCCGACGCCGCGTTCCCCCGCGGGTGTCACTCTGCCCCATATCTGTTCCCCGATGTGCTCCCGTTCCGTCGCGGCCCTTCGCGAAGCGCCCTCAAAAGCGGAACCTGCATCGGTGCCTTCCCCTTTCATGCGCCGCCGCTCATTTGCCCTCACGCGGATAAGCGCCCTCCAAGCACACAGCAATCATAGCGAAATCATGACGGCGACGAAAAAGAGCGCATCTGACACGGCAGCGCCGCATTCGCGAGTGTGACGGCGTGTCCGCCGGTGCCTACGCCTCCCCGTCGCCATCAGCATCAAAGTCGTACTGCTGCTCCTGGGCTGCCGCTTCGGGCTGCCGTCGCCGCGCCGCGGCGCCGCCACCGCGGGCGGCTGGCTTGGCGGGCTCCAGCCCCGGGGCGGCCGCCGCCGCCGCCGGCTGGGGTCGACGGGTCGCTGGGGTGTTGGTGGGGGGGTTTGCGAAAGGGGGCCCTGTGTAAGTGCCTTGGTATGAGAGGGAGCTGACAGCAAGCAGAGCCGGGAGGACAGAGGGAGAGGAGGAGCGCAGAAATGGCTAGTAGGCCAGCGAATTGTGGCCATGGCACGTAGAGCTGAGCTTAAAACAAATGCGAGAGGAGGGCCAGCCAGACGAGAGTGAAGGGAGCTGTCAGTACGGGTTTAAGAATTGTCAGCGAGACACGCCCTCAGCTAGTGCGATGCGGCGCCTCAGGTGCGTTGGTGTGGGGTAAGGTGCGGGGCTGCAAAAGTAAGTGTCCATTTTTCGCCGTGTCCCTTCCGATCTCCTGATCGCCCCCAAACCAGCAGCTGCCGCACACCTTTCGTCATCGGCAGCGCGGCCGTCTGCCCACCCGCCGCCCTCCTGCGCGTCGGCAGCGCAGCCTTGGCCGCCCCGCCGCCGTTGGCATCGTTGCCGGCCGTGTTCTCCTTGTCCTGCTCCTCCTCCTCCTCGTCCGCATCCCGCCGCGGCTGTTGCTCTTGCTGCCGCCGCTTCGGCTGCGGCGCGGGCGGTGCAGCATGCGGGCGACCGCGCTTGCCCGGCTGCTGCTGCTGCTGCCCCGGGGCGGCTAACCGGCCACCCGCAGCGGCAGGCCGCACGGTCCGGCCTTGGTCTTCCTCCTCCTCTTCCTCCACCTCCTCTTCTTCCTCCTCCTCCCGAACCTCCTCACGGTCGTCGTTTTCTTCGTCCGATGGCAGATTGTACTCGTCCGCGGGCTGGCGGTGCGCCTCCCGCTGCTGCTGCTGCCGCCTTGCCCCCGCCGCCGCCGGCGGTTTCAGCGGTGCCTTTGCGGCTGCCACCGCCGCCGCTGCTCCACGAGCCGCCGCCCTCGGCGCCGCCGCCGCCGCCGCCGCCTCGTGTTTCGGAGCGGGTTGTGCCTCCTGCTGCTCCTCCTCTTCTTCGTCCTCCTCTTCTTCTTCTTCTTCCTCGCTGGGGCTGCTCGGCTCGCCCTCGCTTAGGCTTTCGTACCCTGAAGACCGCCGCCGCTTCTTCGCCCCCTTGGCCCCCCTGGCCGCTGCGGCGCCCCTGCCGCGGCCGCCGCCGCCACCAGCGCCCGCATCCTTCTTGGCCGCCGGCTCCTTCCTGGCTGCCGCAACCGCGCGGCCACCGGCCTTGCCGCCGCCCCCGGTCGCCTCTGGCCGCTTGCGCTTCGCACCGCCGCCGCCGCCACGGCCTCCGCTGCCGCGTTTCCCAGCGGGCTGCGCCTGTTGTCCCTCTCCCTCCTCCCCGCCTCCCGGTGTCCCGCCGCCGTCCGGCTCCAGCCCCGCGCCCTCATCGCCCGCCTCCTCGTCCGCCTCCTCGCCGTCGCTGCCCCCGCCGCCGCCGCCGCCGCCGTCGCGACGGCCTCTGGCGGCGGGCGCGGCACCGGCACCGGCCTGGCCGCGCGTCGCATTGCGGCCGCCGGTCGGCGCGCTGTCCCCCGGTTGCTGCGCTGCGGCGTTGGTTCCTCCCAGGTCCGCGATGGAGGGGCTGAGGACCACCTGATAGCCCGGAGGCAGGCAGGCGCCGTCAGCACCAAGGCCTGGGAGAGCGGAGGGAGGCAGGGAGGGAGAAGGCTTTTCGGAAGCGATGAACTGCGGCGAGGAGCAGCCAGGAGAGACTTCATCACCCCTCCTCTCTGGGGTCGTGTGTGCGCCCCTCCGCTTCTGCGACCGCGCGGCGGCCCTCCCCGCACCCAGCCCCCTCAACCCCTCCCGCTGCCCACCCCGCGTCCGCCTCCGCGCCCCGGGTCTGTACAGTACCCATTCCCGCGACCGTGGCGCCCCTATTAAACGTCTGAACACCCGCCCTCTCCGGCCCCCTTTGGCCCCTCCGCCATTGCGGGTCTCATTATTAGGGTGGCTGGGCCCTTCCGTCCCCTCGGTCCTTTCCCCGCGCCCCGCCCCTCACCCTTGGTCTCCGCCATATCGACCAGCTTGAACAGCCGCACCGGCACCACCGAGTGCCCCGGGTGCTCCCGCCGGGCTAGCTGCACCACCGCAGCGGCGACCGCCTCCGGGTCGCGCGCCGCCGCCGCCGCTGCGGTGGCCTGCTTGTCGGCCTTGCCGCCTTTGCCCCGCGCCGGCTGCTGCTGCCGACCGTCCTTACCGCCTCCACCCGCGGCGGCGGCTGGGGCTGCGGCCCCCGCTCCCGCTCCCGCCACCGCCGACCCGGCGAGCATCTCTCGCTGCACGACGGCCTTTGCGACTTCTATGCCGATGTCGGCCAGCACGCGGATGGTTTGCGTGGCGGGGGGCTCGAACTGGGGTTCGCACGGGGTTGGGACGCGATGGGATGGGACGCGTGCAGAGGGGAAGGGGAAGGGGGTGCGCTTAGCGGAAGCGGCGGGTGGAGCAGGGGCGCGCGTGCAGGGCGCCTCGGCGCAGGGGCCCAGCTCCCCGCCCTTCCACAAGGCAACATGAACAGGGCTCCAGGAGAGGTCGCGACTCGGGATAAGGTCCCGAGGGCTAGCGGGGTGCGAAACGGGAACGGAAACACGCGGAAACAGAAACACGCGCTCAAGACACAGCTACAGCCCCCAGACATGCCTCGCTTCGCTGTTTCGTTTCACTTTGTTTCGTGTCAATTCACTTCCTTCGCGTCCAAGTCATCATCACTTCGCTGTCGCTTGCCCATTAGGGCACCCCGTAAATGCAGGTGGTTTGGTTTACGGGACCGGATCGCCACACCGTGGCGGACCGGCGCCGTGGACTTGTGCGCGTCACAGGACGGCGTGCAAGCAGCGGCGACATGACCCCAGCCCCCCGGTCCCCACGACGCGCAATTTGATGGGAGGAGCCTCCACGTCCCCTCTCCACATCCCTCCTGCCTGCCTGCCGCCCCCCTGGCCGCAACGCCCCCGCCTCACCGTCTCGTCTGCGTCCTGCATCTGCAGCTTGACGCTGCGCAGCACCTTGCACACCGCCGGCAGCGCCTCGCCCGCGCCGCCAAACGCCGCCGCCACAGCGCCGCCGGCCGCTGCGGAAGGCGGCGGCGCCAGCAGCGGCTCCAGCGCAAACTGGATCATGTCCTGGAAGGCGCAAAGCAAAAGGAATCGGAGAGTAAGGATTGGCGAAGGGGCCGCAGGAAGTGGGAAGGGGCAACACGGATTGGGAAGTGGGAAACAAGGGCAGGTGAGCAATAACATTTTGCGGGCAAGACGCCACGAGGCCGGGACTGCAGGGCGAATGGAGTAGGTGCCGGTAGCCAGACCTGGAAGGGGCGGTAGTCGTCCGGGTCGGGCGCCTCCAACGCCTCTCCGCCGCTCACGTCGTCGTCCGGGGCCGGTGCCTGAAGCCGGAAGCGGGACAGTGGGCGCGGCAACGGAAAGCAGCGCGAGTCGGCGCGCGTCACGCCCCCCGCCACGCCGCGCATGGTGCCGTGCAATCGGCAACGCGAGTCCGAGCCACGCGGCGGCCAGGCGGGAGGTTACGAAAGCCTGACACTTGAAGGAGCGGAGGATAGGGCCATCGAGCAAGACTATTAGATTATGGACCGACCGCTCCTTCAAACTGCGGCTGGGCCTTCCCTTCCCTTCCCTTCCCACGCCCGCTCCCGCCCTTCCCCTTCCCTCTTTCCCACCGTGGGGCAGTCCGGGTGGTGCCCCAGGATGTACACCAGGAACGCCAAAAGGAACTCCGGCAGGTCGGACAGCGACGGCCGCGACGCCGAGGTGGCGGCGGCGGCGCCGGCGCCTTCTCTGCCGCTGCCAGCGGCGGCGTCGCCGCCAGTGGCGGCGGTCGCCACCGACCCGCGGGTCGTTGTGGACCTGGCCAGCGCCGCCTGCTGCGCCCGCACTCGCAGCAGCAGCACCACCTCCCTCAGACTGCGAGCAGCGGCCTCCCTATGCTCCAGGCGGGGGTCCATGCCTGGAGGCGGTTTCATCAGAGGCGGTTTCAAGAGGGGTTCAGACGGGGATCAGGCGGGTTCGGGTGGCCGCCTCGACGCGGTTTATAGAGAGTCACATGCTCACATCACACCAAACGACGTCAGCTAATGAAGCACAGACCCGCGGGTCCGACCCAGCTGCTCCACCATCCGCCGCCGCCGCGTCATCGAGAAACCAACTCTCCACACAAGTGCGCCCCGACTTCGGTACATACAGCTCCAGCGATGTGCAACGGGCTGTGCAACAGCTATATGCCTCCTCCTTCGGTTTCCAACTTCGGGTCTTAGCAAGGTCCCACTCCGGTGGCGGGTCCTTCCAATTCGGGCTTTCGGGTCACGCAAGGTCCCCTTCCTTAGCGTTACAAGTCAGCGCCCCTCCCCTCCCCTCCCCTCCCCTCCCCTTCCCTCCCCTCCCCTCCCCTCCCCTTCCCTCCCCTTCCCTCCCCTTCCCTCCCCTTCCCTCCCCTTCCCTCCCCTTCCCTCCCCTTCCCTCCCCTTCCCTCCCCTTCCCTCCCCTTCCCTCCCCTTCCCTCCCCTTCCCTCCCCTTCCCTCCCCTTCCCTTCCCTTCCCTACCCTTCCCTCCCCTTCCCTCCCCTTCCCTCCCCTTCCCTCCCCTTCCCTCCCCTTCCCTCCCCTTCCCTCCCCTCCCCTCCCCTCCCCTCCCCTCCCCTCCCCTCCCCTCCCCTCCCCTCCCCTCCCCTCCCCTCCCCTCCCCTCCCCTCCCCTCCCCTCCCCTCCCCTCCCCTCCCCTCCCCTCCCCTCCCCTCCCCTCCCCTCCCCTCCCCTCCCCTCCCCTCCCCTCCCCTCCCCTCCCCTCCCCTCCCCTCCCCTCCCGCCTCCCAGCCTCACCCGCCAGCGGCAGGAGCGCCGCGTACTTTGCAATGACGTGCGGCCTCTGCTGCTGCTGCAGCGAGCTGCGCAGAAAGGCCCGCACCTAGAGCGGGTTGGATTTGGAATGGGTGGGCGCGGGGTTGGTGGGGCAGACGTCGTAGCGTTAGTCGTAGATTA
Source organism: Pleodorina starrii (assembly GCA_030267565.1). NCBI lineage: Eukaryota > Viridiplantae > Chlorophyta > Chlorophyceae > Chlamydomonadales > Volvocaceae > Pleodorina > Pleodorina starrii. The sequence goes on along the minus strand of BRXU01000022.1, from coordinate 571,622 downwards.
GCTTTCCTTCCAAAGTCAGGGTCTTGTAGGTTGGGGTCTAAAGTTGAGGGTCTTGAATATAGGGTCTATAACATTGGGGTCGGGGTCTTGAAGGTCAGGGATTTGATGGTTTGAAGGTCGATTTTTGAAGGTCGGCGTCTTACCTCTTCCCCAAAGACCTGCCGGACCTCCATCACGGGGTCCTGCATGGTCAGGGCCAAAGCCACGTAGGCACCCGCGGTGAGCCGCGAGTCGTGGCGCTTAGCCAGGTGCAGCAGCGCCGCCGCGGCGGCGAGGCGCAGCTGCCCTCGGTCCACCTCGCCCGCCACGCCGTACTCGGCCATCTCGTACTCGACATCGAGCAGCTGGACGAGCAGCTCGCATACGTACGACGACACGGCGTCAGCGGTCGCGGGCGGCACGCCGACGGCGGCGTTGGCGACCGGCGCGTCGGCGTCGGGGGCGCAGGCGCGCGCCAGCGCGCGCAGCGCCGCGACTTTGAGCGCGATGCCGTACGAGGGGCGCTCCCACTCTGTGCCGCCGCCGCCACCGCCGCCGTCGCCGCCGCCAGCTCCACCGCGGCCTTTCCCTGCGGCCTTGGGCGGCGCCCTCAACCGGGCCGTCAAGTAGTTCTGGCCGACGAACTTGGAGAACGCATCGGCGTGGCCTGTCGTGAGGGAGGAAGGGTTCCGGCGGGGCGTGGGACATCAGCGGCTTCCCGGGCAGCCAGCCTCATTGAGAGACGACTGTCAGGCGCAATGCCAGCCGCGACGCGGTAGGCGGTAGTCCACCTGCCTCGCAGGGCGAGAGTGATAGAGAGAGAGAGGGGGACCGCCAGCGACAGCAGCCGGGCTTCGCTTCGCACATCTGTGCCTTGCCGCCTTGCCTCCTCGCGCATCCCTACACGACAACGGCGGTTTTGCAGTCCCGCGCCACCCCTTCACATCCACTGCTGCTTCTTGATCGGTATGTGTGTGTGCGCACGCCCGCGACACTTAAGGAACCCGGATGACCGGATGCGCAAAAAAGAGGAAGATTCACACACCCTCAGCCCAGCCCCGCGCTGCACACGGCTCCATGCAACCCTCCGACGAGCCAGCCCCCCCCTGCAGGCCGGCCCCTCACGCAATAGCGACGCGCCTGCAAAGGTACGCGGCGCCACCTCTCCCACGCTCGCCATGGCCTGCATGATGCACGGCGTGGCCGCCAGCGCCTCCCGGCCCGGCAGCAGCTGCAGGACCAGCTGGTCCGCCAGCTGCGCCACCACGCGGCCGCCCTCCTCCGGCCCCAGCACCGCCCACAGCGCGTGAACCGCCGCCTTGGCCGCCTTGGGATACGGCCCAAGGCTGAGGGACTTTAGGGCGGCCGTCAGCGCGGCGCGGGCCTCCGCTGCCGCTGCCGCGCCTGCGGCGGCGGCGGCGGCGCCTCCGGCGCCGCCGCCGGCCTTGCCCTTCTTCATCTGCTTCTGCAGCTCTTGCTCCTGCTTCTTCTGCTGTTGTCCGCGGGTGCGCCGCGCGGCGCCGTTGGGCGGCGAGGCGGCGGCGGCGGCGCCCCCACGGGTTCCCCTCTTCCCTTGCGCCGGGGCCTGCTCTTCTTCTTCCTCCTCCCGTCCGTCCTCATCCTCTTCCTCGCCCTCCGCCCCCTCCTCCTCGCTGTCCTCACCCTCCCGCTCTTCCTGTCCATCCGCGCGTGGGCTGGGGCTGCCGCCGGCCCCTCCCGCCGCGGCGCCCGTCGCGACGACTGGGCAAGACCGCGCCGCGTGGCGCAGCACCCGTACGGCAGTCGTACACGCCAGCTCCGGCCGCGGCGGCTCCGCCGTCACTATGCCGACCACCGTCGGCATCGCGGCGGCGCAGAGCGCCGGCGCCGACTTGGCTGCCACGACGGCGAGTCGCGCCGCCGCCAGCAGCTCACTGTCGGCGGCGGCGGCGCCGCCGCCGCCGTCGGCTGCGGCGTCCAGCGCCGCCATCAGCCCCGCCACGTGACTGGGTGACAGCAGCGTCGCCTGGGCTGTGTGGCTGATGCGGGTGATGAGGTCCGCGGCGGGCGATTTGGAGCCGCCGTTGGGCAGGCGCGACAGCGCGTCTTTGCGTGCGGCGGCCAGGGTCTGTCAAAAGGCGAGCAGCAGCAGCAGCAGCAGCAGCAGCAGCAGGAGAGCGCGAATGGGACGGGCGGTAAAGCCCGCCATCCTGTGCTCGGTGCGCGCGCGGCTGTTCTACCATCTTCAGAGAATCTACCCGCAGGGACTAAAAGGTTTTGTCAATTTGGTTGAACGCGTCCAAGCCATTGTCGCTGTGGCCGCCAGCACTCAACCAGCGGCCAGCCAGCGGCCAAGGGCTCCGGTGGGCTGTTCATCAGGGGACGTCAGATCAGGTCGGGTCGGGTCCGCACCGCAAAGCAGATACACCCAGCTGGCGCAGGTGCGCGCTCCGCACCCGCACCCGCGCCCGCTCTCACTGTTGGCAACGTCACACACCGCACCCGCTGCTCCTACTTGGTGTCATGTACACATTATGTGCAATACGTGTTACATGACACCTGGCAACGGCAACACCGGCCCTCCCGTCTTCTTCAAGCCCCCTCGCCCATCCAAGTCCGCGCTGCAGACGCCCCTATCCTCCAGGTCAGGAGCTCCTCCTCCTCCTCCTCCTCATCGTCATCCACCGACGCGCCGCGCCGCACCGCGCCGCTGGCGCACCCACGTACGTACCTCGGGGCGTGCGCCCGGCAGCGCCAGCTCCGACAAGCGGTCCCAGAAGAAGTTGTCCTTGGCGGACTCCACCAGAGATTGCAGCTGCTCCGACCCACGGGTCGCAGAGCCGCCGGGGCCGCCGGCCTCTCGGGCCAGGCTGCGGCACAGCACCGCCAGCCGACGCTGCCGGAAACAAAAACGGATAACAACCGATTACAATCAGTCTGCAAATATATGATTACTCACACCTTGTCGAAAAGTACTAGTTGAAAAAGTCTCGCTAGCACCCGTGCTATGTGCTATGTGAAGCACAACGGGAAGCCGCAAATGTACGGGCGTGTGCTTGCGTGCGTGCGTGCGTGACGTTCGTTCGACCTTCCACTCTTCTGCCGGAACCAGCGACAAGCCCGACGTGGGGCCGCGTGACGGCGCAGCCCCACCACGCAGCCCGACCACGTTGCTGCCGCCTCTGTCCCTGCTCTGTCATTGCCTCTGTTCCACCTCTGTTGCCCCCAGCGCGGCCGTCCCGTCACCCTCGCAAGCTCCCCGCCGCAACGCTTCGCGCCGCGCTATCTCCCTGAGCCGACCCACATCATTTTCCCCTGCGAAGCGCCTCACAGGCAAGCCCCATCCATCCAGACAGATCGGCACCAGTGCAGTGTCCCCCTCTACGCGCCAGCCCTACCTTAAACCGCTGAACGCTGGCCGTCGCTTGCTCGCCGCCGCCCTCACCCTCCGCCTCCGCTCCCGTCCCCGTGCCGCCGCTCGCCGCGCGCAGCTGGCGCCTCAGCTCCACCAGCTGCTGCAGCTCGCTGGCCAGCTGCGCCTTGAGCGCCAGCATCTTCCGTACTGCCGTACGCTCGGCCTCGCTGTACGACGCCCAAAGCGCCGCCTGCGAGGGCGATGGGGGGAAAGGGGCGCCGACAGGTCGGTGGAAACGGGGCGCGGTTACTTCGCTTGGCGCATACATCCAAGCACCCGGCAGGAAGGGCACGACCCGGGTAAAAGACGCAACCAGACGCGTTCCGCGGCCGCATGGCCTTCATAACTGCGATAGCCTCCACAAGCCCGCGACCCCCTTACGTCGAGGCCCTGAGACGAACAAGGGGCCCAGGCATGCCCCTCCCTACAATCGCACATGGCAGAGCACTCACCCACACGGCCGCGCCTAGGCGCTGCCCCAGGGCCGGCGGCAGCATCCCCGCGCCGGCGCGCGCCCCGCCGGCCCCGGCCGCGCTGTGCGGGTGGTGCAGCAGCTGCTGCGGGCTCAGCGGCGCGGCCAGGTGCGCCATGAGGTGCGGGCGCAGCTCGGTGTCGCGCAGCGCCTCGGTGCACAGGCGGGCGGGCACCCAGCCCACGCTGCGGACTAGGCCTGACAGCGACAGCGCGCCTGCGGGGAGGGCGCGGTGCGGGGCGGCGGAGGAAGGCGGACGAGGAAGGAGGAGGAGCAAGAGAGGGGTGAGAGAGGAGTGAGAGATAAGGGGCGTTTGGAGGTCCGGGGAGGCGCTTCGAGGGAGGCGCAATAACTAGGCGTCCTCTTCTCCCGAACAGCTTCCCCCGCTGGGGAAGGCGCCCTCCGATTCGCCCCGAGGATTCGGCACCCACGCGTGCGCGCAACGCAGCAGCAGGTGGTGTGTCATGCCACACAAAAACACACGGAGATGCTGGGTTGCGTTGTTTCAGCGAGGCGCGCGGCCAGGCTCGCATCCAGGCAGTCCGGATGGAGCTTCGTCTCCCGCTTTCCCCCCTCCCCACACCCACACCCGCCTCGTCTCCTCTCACCCTGCTGCACCGCCGTGCAGGCTCCTCGCCACGCCACCAGCAGCCCCACCGCCGCTTCCTTGCGCACCGTGACTTTGCGGTCCCGCAGCCGCGCCGCCACGTCCTGCAGCACCGAAACCAGGTCATTGTCGTACAGCACGGGCGGCGGCGCAGCCGCGCCCGCCGCAGCCGGCGATCCCGCGCCGGTGGTGGCGGCGGGCGGCGGCTGCCCGGCCGCGGCGGCGGCCGCCAGGCTGCACAGGCCCCTGCAAGCCGCGGCGCGCACTCTGTCGTCAAAGTCGTGCAGGCGATCGCGCGCGGCGGACAGCACCTGACGGCGAGGACGCAGGCGGGCCAGCGGGCCAGCAGGTAAGTCAGTGCGATATCAAGCCGCTGGGCAATCGGATCAAGCCTCTCTCGAAGCTTCCGGGTCGGGAGCTGAGCCTCAAGAGGGGTCTCTAAAGACGCGCAGGGAATTTCGGACGCGGTGGCCGCGGTAGCGGCGTGTGGCCTGTGCAGGAGGTATGAGCGGCAGGGCCCCCTAGCGCGCACACGTCTTAACTCCACCGGCTCGCCTTCTAACACAACACCCAGAGGGCGGCACACACAAACCAGCTCATATCTTACCACAAATACGAGGGCCATCAGCTTAACCTCCCCTTGCACCTATCCTGTTCAGACCACGCAGCAAGCACGTCACTCGCGCCGCCCTCCTAATAACATTGACTCAGAATGCGCCAGCGCAGGACCCTAGTGGTCCCTCATTGTAACTCTCGCATCCTAATAACACGTCCTCTCCCACGCGCAGGCCGGTCCAGTCCACGCACCTTCCGCTCCAGCGCGCCGTCGGGGCTGGCCGCCGCCGCCACCGCCACCAACTGGCCAGTGCGCGCCAACATCTGCTGCCGCAGCGCCGGCGAGTTGTCAGCGAAGCGCAGCAGCAGCTCCTGCGCGGGACCGCGGGCATAGCCCCATGGGACGGCCCCACGTGGGGTAAGAAACTAAGAGAGACGACCCGCGGCAAAGAAACCCGACGACGGCACGTGGGGAGACGGCGCCAGGCGGGCGAGACCAGTCGAGAATCATCGGCTGCAGAAAGGCCCCACCATGTAGCTTCGTGGGCCTGAGCCTGGGCACTGTCCCGTCAGCTGGCCATTGGCGAACGGACGAGAGCCGCGGCGGCCCCGCCCAAAAGCCGCATGCCCGATCTGCCCACGCGCGCCTTTCAAGACGGGCGGCCCGGCAGGCCCTGCGCCCACCCAACACGCCGAACGCTGGGGCCTGCGCTTCATCACCTCGCAACACGGCAGCCACGTTCTGTTCCCGGCGCCCCGGTCGCGATTGCGACCTGAACTCCCACATTCACCCCAGCATTTCACCAGGGGGGGGCCTTAGGGCCCCCCCGGCATCCCGGCATGCGCGTGAACCCGCCAGGGTTCCTCACTTGGGCCCGCTTGCTCCGAAACCCTTCCGCGGATCTGGAGCCCCAACTTTCGCAGCCACAACAACTTAGGCCGTATGCCATGTGCTTGCTACGTCCCGTGTACCGCCTGGGTACCCCAACCGACCTGCAGGAGTTCCGGGCATTGGACTGCCAGCGGCGCCGCCGCGGCGGCCCCTGGCGCCGCTGCAGCAAGGCCCAGACCCAGCGTCCCCGTCGCCACTGAGGACGCCTGCTGCAGACCCGCCGTGCCCGTAGCCGCCGCGCCCGCCGGCGGCGGCGGCGGCGGCGCCGCCAGCAGGCGCATGACGAGGTCGGCGGCGGCGCTGCGGTGCGCCTCGTCCTCGTGGCGCAGCTGCGCGCAGAGCTCCGGAACCACCGGCAGCAGCAGCAGCGGCGCAGAGGCGTGCAGCTGCGGCACGAAGCGACGCGCAGCAGCAGCAGCCACAGCCACGGTCACGGTCACACCGACAGCGAGGTCATTCCACCCAAAAAAACCTCAAGTCAGTCAGATGACATTTTTCAAGGCGCCCAGGCGTCCAAATGACTCCAAGGGACTCCAAACAACAACAACAACAATCAGGCGAGTAGTAGTTCTCGGCCGTCCCTTAACATGAGATGCGCGTCGCGCGGAGGGTAAACTCCCTACCCCGTTGAGCAGCGTGAAGGTGTCGTACGGCACGCCGCCTTCGGCGGCCGCCTTACCAGCCGCCGCCTTTCTCCCGGCCCGCCCACCGCCGCCGGCTGCCGCTTCGCTCTGGAGGCTCGCTCGCACGAACGACAGGACTTGCCGCTGCACGGCGCCGCGCAGGGCGCTGTCGCGCGAGGTGACCAGCTGCGCGGCCAGCCTACGCGGCGAGGTGCAGGCGAGCAGGTAGGATGCGAGAGTTAGAATGAGGGACCACTAGGGTCCCTCATGCGCTGGCGCATTCTGAGTCAACTCAGAACCTCACGGGCCTGCCCGACTGCAGACCAGCACCCTCCCTCGTGCAGGTACGGTAGCTCAGGAGTCCGGGCGCGGAAAGAAGTCGTGGGTGCGTCACCAGGGGCATACTTTTAGTGACTGTTGGTAAAGGTAGTTCGATGTTGAACTCTCGGGGTATGCCCAGTGCATGATGCCCTTCCCTCAAATCCCACCTCGACCCGCCCCCCAGCCTCTTCTCGTGCCAAACCTGCTCCATCCACGGCTCAAGGCGCCGCGCGTCGAGTCGCGACGTCATGTCCCGACGCGACGGGGCTGGCCGGCCGCGACCAGAACCCGCCCATCTCCGCGCCTCCTCGCTTGCGAAACTCCCCAAGGCGCGCTTTGTTTTTTTGGACGAACGAACCTTCCCGCCCCTGGGCTGCCCCAGCCATGCCCGGCATCGCCACCACGGCGTGCGCACGCTCTGCTGCCCCCTCACCGTTGCGCCGCCGCAGTGTACTTCGCCGCCGTCGCCGCCGCACCTCCCCTGCCGCCGGGTGAGGGCCCTGCCCCGCCTGCCGCCGCCGCCGCCCCGCCGCCTCCGCACCCAGCGCTTGCCAGCGTCTCGAGCACCATGTCGCACATCTCCTGGCGGGGCTGCCCCAGCTCCTCCAGTATGCCCGACAGCACCACCAGCAGGGGCCCCTCCAGGACCGGCAGGCTCTCAGGCCTGACAGAAGGGAAAGAACGGCGGAAAGCCCGGCAAGGGGAAAGCCCAGGCAAGTCAGGAATCCCGGCAAGTCAGAAGCAACGGCAGAGCGAGCCATATGCGTTTCCGTTCCAGCGCGGGCCCACAGGTGCGGTGAGGGCAGAGGTGGCGTGATGACCGCGACTCGCGGGGGGCACGCTGCCGCGCTTGGTGGCTGGTGGCTGGGTGTTGCGCGGGTGCGAAAGGGTGTGGGCGGTGGCGCTGGGGGTGGGACGCCTGGGTGGGAAGCGCTGGGGGCATGGGGCCGCATTGCGCGCGAAGCACACACAGCGCCAGCAGTGGGTAGCAGGCTCCCGCCGCACCCCCGCAAAAACTTCATTATTTCCCCTCCGAATAGGGCGGAGTCCCGACCCGATCAGCCAACACTTTCCCAATGCGTCCGCGCTGCCACGCGCTTAGTTCCACGTCCCGCGCTGAGTTAAAAAGGGGGCCACAGCAAAGAGCACGATGACGACGCTTGCTGACTCTGCAACGTGCGCTTGCCCAGGCCTCCGCTCCTCAGCGACCTCCACCTCTTCCACCACCCGGCCCTTGTTGGCTAGCTCAATCGGACAACGCTTTCGCTGTTCGCTGTACGCTGTTCGCCGCAAATCACTCCTCACCCCTCATCCCTTATACCCCGCCGCACAGGCGGCCTCTGACCCACCTGGCCGCCTGCAGCAGGCCGCCAAAGGTGCGGTCCAGCAGGTCCGGGTCGTCCAGATCCAGCAGCGGAAAGTAGCCCTTGACCTGCAGGATGTGACAAGGAACACGAAACCGAAGGCAACCTTGAGAAATAAATGCAGTTGAGGATAGGCGACAAAAGAGACGACCATGCGGTTTGGTCACTTCGTCAGTTCGCTGCCGCTTTTACTCAATGGAAAAGGGGGTAGGGGAACCGGGGAGTAGGATGGCAAGCCCGGGGCGCGCGTGAGGCTCCGGCCAGCGAGGGCGTTTCGCTTCCGAGCGCCTGGCAGTGGGATGCTCTCAGGTTTTGGCCCGCGATGCGGCATGGGTGCTTCACCTCCGCGCAAGATATGTAGGGTGGGGTATGGCATGCGCGGCTGCCCTCCGCTGTCTGTTCCCTCAACCCCCCAGCCCCAGGTGCAAGCCGCAGCCCCGGCCGTGACCCCTCTTTGCTCAGTGGTGCTGCGTCAAAGTGGACTTCGGCCACAAGGGACGACACAGCACCTCCGTCCGCAGCAGGCCGAAGGCGGTCCAAGGAGGTATCAGATGATATCGTTCACCCCCCGCGCGCGGGGATTGGGGACGCCCGACCCCCCGCAGCCGCCACGCACATCTGCAAAGGTCTGCAGCGTCGCGCGGCAAAGCTCGAAGGTCCCCGCCGCCGCCGTGTCCGCCAGTCGCTCCCAGCAAAAGAGCAGCAGCCTGAAAACCTCCTGCGGGAATGAACGTTGTTTGGGGGGTGCAATTCACTTGTGTTGCAAGCCGGTAACGGACAACCAAATCACCTTCGGGACAAGGAAACCATATCAGGGAGGTGGGGATGCCGCGGGAGGAAGACTTGAGGTTGCGTGACTCAGGGCTTTTTTGTCCGCGTGCGTGCGTCGCAAAGGCGGCGTCGCGTGCGTCATAAACGGGTCGAAAAAACGTGTGGCAGCAGCGGACCCAAATTCCAAAACGAAGATTCCCATAAGTTCGGTTCACAACCACAGCCCAGCATGTTGCCTTGTACGGCACGTTAATGGTCACAAGAGGCCTTGCGCCGACTTGTGAAACTGCGCCCGCGGTTAACCCAAATCGCGTTTTGCAAAACAGCATTCAAATTTCGTCGCACGGCGCGCCCACTTGACCAACTGACCTTGAGTTGATCGTCATTGTACGGCGTGTCCGGCGCGTATACCCGCATTACGTGGACAATGCAGCGGGCGCCGTACAGCCGTAGATCCTGCGCCGCATGTGTGGGTTTTTTGTTCCGACCGTCGCCGTCATCACATCGGATGGCTTGCAGGGAGCTAAGCTCGCAGGGAGTTAGTCTTTGATGCAGAAGCGGCACGATGCGCCAAACACTCTGTATGGTAAGGTGCTGACAACGGCGGCCGTGCTGACCAACCGACGAACCCAGCACCAGCAGGGCGCTCTCGCTTGGCAAGGCGGGAAATGGGGGTATGGCCGGCTGAGAAGGTGAGGCCAGCCAGCCAAATTCCCACCCTATTTGAAACCCTATACTTCGTCCAAAGGGCCTCGAGCTCTGCGCCCTTGGAGATGAGGATACCGGCATGCCGGCGGGTCTTGCCTCGCGCCGAAAAAAGCGGCACCTTTGGCGAAACGGCTAGACTACAACACAGCCTTTGAGAGGAGAAAGGCAGGCCGCCGCGGTTTTGCGTGCGGGAAGCCCCGACTGGGGCGTCCAAAAACGCCACGCGGCGTCCATTTCTCAGATCCGTTTCTTTGCCCAATTGGGTTTCAATGCCTTGCGGCCGCCATCCTCGTCACCACCCGGCATGGGACACGCCACCCAGGCTGCAGCCAGTCGGCACGGTGCACACCCCACCTTGTCCGCTTGTTCGTCCGCTGCGTCCTCCAGCAGCTGCAGCGGCAACGTGTCCTTTGCGCCCCCGAGCGCGCTCACATCCTGGGGTGCCTCCTCCAGAGCGGACGCCAGTTGCTGCAGCGCAAAGTTGGCGAAGGTCCGGAGGAGGGCCAGGCGCCACTCTTTCGCACGGCGATGAGTTGGAACGCGCAACGCAACGCTTGCATGGTGTGCATAATTGGCGTCGGTCTCGTTGCGGAGTCCCGACCTTCAGTAGCTTGATTTTCGCATCCTTGCCCTTCGCGACCCTGAGCATTCGCGCCAGCGACTCCACGTCCGGCCCCGCATCCTCCGCAGGCCCCGTATCCTCCGCCGCATCAAACTCGTAACCTTTCCCGTTGGCGGCCGACCGCTTTTTACTAGCAGCTGGCGACCTCTTCGGGGGCATTTTATGGCCTACGTCATACAACCCTGCGCCTCAAACAACAAGATAGGATTTCCCAGTCTTCCAGTTTCCAGTTATCCTGAGAGGCTGCGACATAAGCCGCGCCTACCCCATGAACCTGTCACGTCGGCTACGAGATGTCAAGCTCGTCTGACCTAGAGCCTTGCGATAATTGCAGGATACATGCGGCCACTTTACTTTGCTAGTGTTATGCTTGTTAGGGGTTTGGATCACAATCCACGGAGCTTTCCGGCGTGGGCGACCCCCGCGCTTCGTCGTTTGCTCCAGAACCAGGTGTCCAGCAGTCCAGGTCTTAAGTCCGATCCAGTCGACTTCTTCTTGTTTGACGACATATATATTTAGGATCATGGCACGGGCCAGGAGCCAGGGGCCAGGCAGCGCCAGGGGCCAGGAAAGGCCAGCGGCCGGGTCGCCGGGAAAGGCAAGATCGTACATGACAGCAGCGCCCTCAAAGCATGCAAATGGTGCAGTAACTTTTATTTCTCAGAAAGCATCAAACGAGGACATATGACGCCACGCTGAAGCATCATTATGAGCGATGTTTTCGTTGTTTGGAGCTTTGCGAAGCTTTCCTGGCGCTGACACAAACACAACAAACTCGTTCACATCATGTTGCCGTTGGTGGACATTTTGGGGAAATGACGTGTGCGGTGGGCGTGAGCGTCAACTAGCGATCACGAGCGAACGCAAACACAAGCGAACTACTTTACAGGCGCACAGGACCAACTTCTGCAAAGCCCTTCGTTGTGCCAATCATCCATGCCTTGTGGCTTGTGCTATCGAAGGCAGCAATTGACTTTTACGGCCACATCACGGCACAGGAGTCAACTCTAGTTGCACGGCAAGTACGGACGCAGTTGTTGCGCAACCACTTGTGCGAGTCGCCTCCTGGCTACAGCGTAATCTGTCCTGACGGGTTGATACCTTGTGCAAGAAGTGATATACTAGGACCTTGACCTCTTTAGACTCTTGTTCTAGGCAATCTGGGGGAAGGTGCAACTTTCTGAAGGAGCATACCCTTGCTCGGCTTGCGGCTGATCACCGCCATATCTTTTTAGGGTTCTATTTCCATTGGATTGCGATGCCCCATCCGTTGCCGTGAAACTTTAGCAACACAGTGAACAGTAGCAAGAACCATGGCGAGCAGCACGCGCGTCGTCGTCGTGGCCGTAGCCTTTACGGTCGTTGCGACGTTCTATTCATTAAGCGAACTGCACCGTATGAGCGCACTACACGCTTCCGCGGACACGGTTAAGTTTGCTACGCAAACTCAACCCGAAGGCCGCAATCTTCTAGCAGGCAAGAGGCTAGCTGGGGAATGGATCTGCGTTCTGTGTCCTGTTACTTGATAGGCGTGGAGGAAGGGGTTCCCTTGCCAGTTTGAAGAGTTATCTGTGGATCATCTTGGTGCGGTGGCCTAAAAGCAGGACGTCTGCGCGCGCAGGTGCAACCAAGACTCAATCGGCGTCTTCAGTGTTGGGGGTTGTGACATCAGGCGTTTCCACAACTAGCACTTCAGCCAGTACATCGACGGGGAGCGTGTCGTCGACCGCCTTCTCCAGTACCAGCGCCGTCGTCGGGTCGCCGGCAGCGTCAGCGGTATCCACCAACAGCGGGGGGAACGCGAACGCGCACAAGTGCTACCAGTACGAGAACACTGAGTAAGTTGAATGCCAGTCCCCTCCACTATCAGCGTATCGCCCCCGTTCCCCTGAGCTTATCTTAAACGGCCTCATGTGCCTGCATACCCTTGACAGGCTGTGGGGCGACGTTGTGGTCTGGGGAACCTTAAACAAGAAGAAGACCGCTGGCGAATGCTGTGATGCCTGCCGTAACTATCAGCCATCCGGTGATGAGCCTGCTTGCAACGGTACGCCCTGCAGCCTGAGGCGCGATCCTCCAGTCTCTCCTTCATGTGCGCCAGCATTTACCTTTTTCCTTCACCTTGTGTGTAGTGTGGGTGTTCTGCGGCGACGAGAAGAACTGTGGCTCGCAATACCAGCAGTGCTGGCTCAAGCACCTGGTGAGTCGGTGGGTTTGGGTGCTAGTGCGCTGATGAGTTGGTGGGCTCGGGTGGCAGCGTCGTCCGGGTGCCCCGCCACACTTTTCCGGAGCCGAGGCGTCTGACTCTCTGTTCTGACCCGGTGAAATGGTCTCCGACGCTCCGAGCTCCTGTTCCGCACGCCAGAGATTGACCTAACTTCACTTGTGTGCGCTGTTCGGCGGTGCTCGCTGTAGCCCCATCCGGAGGCCAGCAAGCCCGCCCGGCAGGGTCCCTCAACGCACTGGACCTCCGGCACCATCGATGTGGACATTAACGCGGATCCTGGCGCCGAGTTGCTGGTCAGTGAAAAAGCGGGCTTCAGGCGTCAAAGGGGATGTGCCACTCTGGGAGATTTGGTTTTGACCGGGCGTACAAATGGGGGGCTTTGCCGCGGGGTAGAGCATGCTAAGCTGTCCAAAACCATCCCACCCGTATAGCGCACCTTTGACGCCCCTGCCGTCCCTTCCTTGCTGCTTGGCGCTGGTTTGGGGGTTGTCGGATGCGGGTCTGCAAAGAAGGCGGCGGCGGCCGGACCTCCTCGCATGTTCCACACGATCACGTCAGCCCAGGGCGCTGCCGTGCACTGGCAGGTCCGCATCCACTACCACTGGTAGGTTTTCGTAGAAGCCAGTCGCCAGGGCAACCGGGAGCGGGGGGCGGGCACAGACTTGGCCGTTTCTTCGAATGCGGGGTTAAGACTTCCAGCGGCCGTGTTTATTGCGCCGTGGAAACGGCTTGTGGTGAATAGAGAGCGTGCTGTGGCAACACGTTCTCCAGTCTCGTGCGTCTGGCGGTGAGTACGTTTCAAAGGGTTTGGCGGGAGGGGTGTTGCTGCGGTAGGTACGAGCGACGCAGGTCAGCAGGGGCGCCAAGGCTCAGGCCTGGGTAATCCAAGTCCCGTGCTAGTCCTGCGACCCAACTCGGAAGGCCCAGCGGGGATGCGTGCTGGTGCTGGACTGGAGCAGTGTAGCTCTCTCTGCACGGAACCAGCCAGCCATACGGACAGCGTGTAATGTTGCGCACCCCGCGAAGCCCTTCAACCCACCCCTCAACCGGCGCCCTACCCTGCTCTGTTACCTCGTGAAGGTGGAAGATCCGGAAGGCTGAGTGCGAGAAGGCGGGCAAGTGCGAGATGGGCGGCTTCACCCGCCTGCTCCACAGCGGTTCCTCCGACGACCTGATGGACGAGCTGCCCACGGTGGTCGTGGATCCGCTGCCGCAGAGCATGGTGGAGCACTCGTGGTACGTGGTGCTCAACCGCCCGTACGCGTTCGTGCAGTGGACGCAGAAGGTCAAGATCCCGGAGAAGTATGTGCTGATGAGCGAGCCGGACCACATCTTCCTGCGGCCCATGCCCAACTTCATGCGAGGCGATGCACCCGGTGAGCCGCTGCTGGGCGTGGAAGAGGAACGGGGCGGGGCGGGGTGGTACCAGGGTGGCTGCAAGGGTGTCTGCAAGCGGTAGCGGGTGGGTCCAAAACGTTTCAGGGATCGTTTACGATGTGGAATTCAAAGTTTAGATGTGAAATGATTATGGGGGTTGTTGGGGTCCTGTCCACGTGGGTGCAGGCATGCGGTCTCGACAGCCTCAGGCGTCAAGAGGGGCTTTAACCCGCATGGGGTGCTGACGGGCTTGCTTTGCGATGTGCTTCACCTTGAAACCCTCGAACACGCCTCCTTGCTGAGACCCATTGTGGCGCGTTTGTGGTTGGCAACGAGTGCTACTTGTTGGATTTACGGGAGCCGTCGTTCCCTCGAAAGTACTGCACTTGCGCAGCCCTGGCAGACCCTGTCTGCCGTGTACCACCGCTTCTCCTGGCCCCCGGTCGGTCGGCACTTTCCCTTGCTCCCCCGCTGACCTCCTTTCTTCCCCGCCCCTCCCCGCTCCCCGCCCTGCCCCAACCCACCGCAGCCGCCTTCCCCTTCTTCTACATTGAGCCCGCCAAGTCGGAGAACGCGCACATCACGCGCAAGTTTGCCGGCAACATCAGCCAGCGGCAGCTTGAGGAGATTGCCCCCATTGGCAACAGCCCCACCTTCATGACCTTCGACGACATGAAACGTGTGATGCCCACCTGGATGAACGTCTCCATTGCGGTTTTCAAGGACCAGGAGGCCAACTCGGTGTGGGGCTGGGTGCAGGAGATGTACGGCTTTACGATTGCGCTGTGGCTCAACGGCATCAAGCACGTGGACCTGTTCCTGCACTTGATGGCGCAGCCGCCGTGGGACCAGGAGATGCAGATGGGCAACGGCAAGCCGTTCTACATCTTGCACTACACCTACGGCATGGACTACAAGCTGACGGGCGAATTCACGCCCGGCAAGTTCGGTGAGTGGCGCTTCGACAAGCGCACCTACGGCAGCCGCCCGCCGCCGCGCCACCTGGGCGACCCGCCCGCCAACATGAAGAACGACCTGGTGCGCGCGCTCATCAACTCGATCAACGAGGCTACCGCGGCGCTGCCTTGCTGGGACACGTACGCGGAGACGGGCAAGGCGTCGTATGACTGCGCGGAGATGTCGACGCTCAAGGACCCGCGCTTTAAGAAGGACGGCAAGGCCGTGGCGTGAGAGGAGAGAGGAGAGGAGCGGGGCGGTGGCTTCCATTTCTGTGGCTGGACATAGTGATATGGCTGGGGGCAGGAAGGCTGCTGACTGGGGGGTTGCGTCTTTTCAGGTATTTCGGGCGCGAGGTACGGGGAAGAGTACGAAATGTATGTTCGCGCGAACACGCTGTGATGACAAGCCCGCTTATCTGGACCGGCCCATTTAGCCATGATAGCTTGCAGCATCGCGATCAACGCTTCAAGGCACATGTGCTGGTGGTGAGCGCCTAGCCCCACCTGATGTAGCATTGCTGCAACATGTCTGGCGACGAAATAAAGGCATGTCGTGCAACTAGGGCTGTCTGTTTTTGAGGGGAGGATACTCGTGTGCGCAATCGTGATCTCTGCTGTGATCTTGATCCTCCTGCGGTAACAGTCGCGGTGTTCTGCGAATGCGAGCGCGTCCGGGTGCGGTATGTGTTTGGAGGCATGCGTAAGCCGTCCTGCTCAAAATGTTAGCAGACGCGTCATCTTGACTGCTTGCAATGCTTTGCAGCGCGACCTGCGAAGGGAACTAACCGCTAGCTGTCAGTTCGCCGTTGGTGATAACGGCCCGGAACCGATGGCCAAAGTCAGCCGCCATGGCCAAAACCCTCTCCTGTTTTACAATGGTATCGCCATCGCGCGTCCCCCAACCAAAATGCAAATAGATCAATCAAACACACGGAGGGTCTGGACCTGGTCTGGAAGCCATTTTATTTACGACACACGTTCAACCTTGGCGCCTTCACCAGCACACGCGGCGACCCCTGGGTCTTGCCGCCTCGCAATCGGTAGACGGCCACAGCCGCAGCACCAGCTACCTCAGCGCTCGTCTTTCAGTGGTTCTCCTGGATAATCCTACTCGTACGGACATTGGCAGCGCTGACTGATAGCAACAACGAGGGTTGTCAATTCTCCTTCCTGGCGTGTTTTATGGGCGCCACTGTCACCTCTTGTTCCGCCTGCGCCAAGGGATACGCCCTGTACCTCCCGTACTGACAGTGTGGGCGCGCCCTCTCCTGGAAGCTGAACAGCTTCCAGGAAGCTGATAAAGTACCCCGTGTCTGCCTTCAAGGCAACGTCTCGACATGCCAAGTGCATTCTCGTAACTACGAGTGGAGAGGGGTGCGGAGATAGGACCAGAGCGCGTCTGGGTGGTAGGGAAGGTACCAGGGTATAATACCTGAATAGTGAAAAGCATTAAGTAATGAGAAGGCCACAGCGCAATTTAGAAGCATTCCGAGGAGAGTCCTAACCGAATGGACGTGTACATGACATAGGTCCGAGACCGGAATCAGATACCGGTATGGTATGCCGTATCGTGCACACGGCACGGCAAAAAACCTAACTACATCCCGCAACAATGGAGGCGAGTTGCCTTCGGGTACCTATATGCAATGAGTATGGCCCTTGCAAAGTTAGGGTGGTCCTTATCACCACACTCCACCTTTGCCGCGCAATGACGTCGGAAAGCTCGCTCGCTTTTAACAGTTCTAACTTTAAACCGCTCAGAACTTGACATGTCAAGAAGCTTTTATTAAACATATAATTATAGCTTTTTGTACAGCAATGCGGTCGCCTCCCGTCATTGTCGCTGGCCCACGACCTGCAACGGTGGTGGGCCTGCTGCTCCTTACCCTCGTCACCGCGGCCTTCGGAAACAGCCTACAGCCCATTGCCGTCCTCGCCTGGCTGCAACCCCTTGTCCTGCTGCTGGCCTACGAGGGCGCCGTGCGGACCTTGCGCTCCTCCATCGTCGCCCATCTCGCCATCATCCTCACCCAGGCACTGGGATTCACCTTCGCCTTCGCCGGCGCGCTCTCCTACCCCCGCACCACACCCTCGTCCCTCCTTCAAACTCTGGGCCTGGGCACGGTGATAGCCACGGCCACCACCCTCGGCGCACTCCTGCCGGCAGCCCGGCTCCGCCTCCTCGCGGCGGACCTCCTGCCCGCCCCACCGCCTCGCGGCGCCTCCCCGCACCCGTTCCCGCCCAAATCATTGACACCTCTGGGCTGGCTCCTGCTGTCGCTGCCGATATGGGCCTACCCAGTCCTCCAGTCCGCCGTCTTCACCGTCACCGGATTCAAGCTGGGGCACTTCCACGAGCCCGGCGTCGCGCTGTCTGACTGGCCCGCCGTGGCGCAGCTGGCGTCGCTCTTCGGCCTGTGGGGCCTCAACTTCCTCCTCAGCCTCGCCGCCTCCGCCGCCTGCTGCATCGCCACTTACGAGCCGCTGCCGCTGACGGCCACGGCGGAGCCGTCGGGCAGCTTCTCTGACACCACTGCCGCTGCCGCGGCGGCGCCGGCCGCCGCCGCCGCCGGCGGCGGCGCCGGCCGCTGGTCACGGCTTCACCGGTCGCTGCGTCGGCACGTGTTGGGCGTGGCTTGGGTGCTGTGGCTGCTGCTGCTGGTGGGCGGCGGGTTGGTGTACAACGACTCGTTCTACCAGCGACCCGTGGGCCGGCGGCTGGGCGCGGAGCGGCGCCTGCCCGTGAGCTGCCTGGCGACTGAGGCGGTGGATGTAGGCAGCGAGGGCTACGTGTGGCTCTGGCAGAAGACCGGCGAGCGCGTCGCGGCGGGTGAGGGTTGCCACCACTGCCACCGCTTCCCTTGCTGCCGGCTCCACCACTTTCCACCACTTTCCCATTCCCTGTCTCGCCATTCTCCCTCTTACCTGTTGCATCGTTTCCATCCGCGATCAGGCGACCGCATCGTGCTGTGGTCGGAGGAGGCGGTGATGGTGCGCACCGCCTCGGAGGAGATGGCGCTGCTGGCGGCCGGCAGGGACCTGCTGGCGGCCCATGGGTCGGCCGACCCCGACGGCGGGACCTACCTGGGCCTCTGCTACGAAAAGCTGCTGCTGGCCGAGGAGAGCCGGCACGAGGAGGGCGGGGCCCAGGTGGCCCAGGCCGATGCCGCCGAGACTGAGGAGGCGGCGGCGGCGGCGGAGGCGAGTTCGGGGTCTGGCGCGGCGGCGCCAGCCGGCGGAGCCGGAGCGAAGTCAGCGAGGCGAGCCTCCAGGGAGGTCGTGGTCGATCCGCCGGGTACCGTGGAGGCAGGGGCAGGGACAGGAGGCCGAAAGGCGGCCGCAGCGGCCGCAGGCACGAGCGCCAAGGTGGTGGGAGCGGGCGGCGGCGGCGGCGGCGGCAGTACGTCGGCGCGTCCCGCCCGGGTGACCAACCACTTTGTGCTGCTGGGCCCCAACGGTTCGACGCTGTGGGACTATCGGAAGGCCTTCCCGGTGCCCATCATCGAGGCGCAAGTGGTGGCGGGTGGGTGGGTGGGTGGGGGAGGGGGGGAGTGCGGGTGGGGTTTGTGGGTTTGTGGGTTTGTGGGTGAGATTGGTGACGTGGACAGCCCCGCAGCTCGGGCCTTCTGGGCTGGTCGGGCTGTGTGTGTATGTGAGTGCTGGTGGGGGGGGTTATCCACGTATAGGTTGGAGCCCGTGAACGGTAAAGTAACCGCGGGCCAGAGCCCCCGGGGGGGCCCGGGGGCTCTGATGACGACTGCAGGAAAGCGACGGGCCCAGTCCGGTGCGGTCCCAGCCGGTTCCGTCTCGGCCGGTCGGGTCCGGTCAGCGTTTGTGTGCTGGACAGGGAGATTGCCGGTCCCGGCCGGTCTGGCGACAGGCGAGAGGACAGAGGAGGCAGTCGGATCTGCGCGCTGTGGCCTGTGGACGCGACGCGATCACCCGATGCGGTTAGCGCTTCTGGAGAGTGCTGGAGTGCTGCCGCTTGTTGACGCCACTGGGGACAGCCCACTGTCATCAGCCGCCAGCCTCCAGGCAATCCCCCCGCCCGCAACGATGCGCGGGACCCCCCCATTCCCACTCCCCCGATTCCCATTACCCCTGCCGCTGCCCCTGCCCCTGTCCCTGTCCCGCGGTGAAATGGATCTGTCCACCACCCACCCACCCACCCCGCCGGTCCATCCATCCGCAGGCCCCCCGCGGCTGCCCACCGCGCCCAGTCCGTACGGCACCCTGGGCGGTGCCATTTGCTTCGACATGGATCGCCCGCAGTACGTACGGCAGGCGGGCGCGGCGGGCGTGGCGCTGCTGCTGCAGCCATCGTGGACGTGGGGGGCTGTCGGGCCGCGGCACTTTGCGTCCGACGCGTTGCGGGCGATCGAGGACGGGTTCACCATCTTCAGGCGAGTTGGGTACTTGGATTGGGTTGGGTTGGGTTGGGGGCGCCGCTGCGCCTCGACGGGGCTCAATCGAGTCGGCGGTGTGACCCCGCTGCGTGCGTGTTACAAAGGTATGCCCCCTGGTGGATGTGGCTTTAATGGCTACGAGAGGTTGGGTTGGGTTGCTACATGGGGTTTTTCGCCCAATGCTGTTGTACCGCTCAGGCCTCAGGACCCCAGGGCAAGGCAGCCAGAGGCCTCGATCTCGATGTCTGCGACACTGCGAGGAGTGCGCTGGCGGCCGTCAGGGGGCTTGGCTTGACGCAGGATCATTGTCGTACATTGTCGTACAGTCGTCAGCAGCCGAGCTAAAGCCCAGCTCCTTCATGTCCTCGACTCCACAACAGAACACCCTGCCCTGCCCTTGACCCGCCGCGCCCCGCTCCGGAACCCATCCTCCATACATCCCGCAGGTGCAGCAGCGACGGCGTCAGCGGCGTCGTGTCGCCGCGCGGCGTCGCGGCCCACTACCTGTTGACCGGCGAACAGGACGTGCTCACCTTCTCCCTGCCGCTACAGCCCCGCGTGCGGACCGCCTACGTCGTCTTTGGCTGGGCCCTGGAATGGGCCAACCTGGCGGCGGCGGTGGCGCTGCTGGCGCTGCTGGCGCTGCCGCGGTGCCGCCTCGCACGGTGGGTGGCCTGGTCCCGGAGCGGCGGCGACAGCGGTAGCGATGACGGAGCAAGGACGGGCGATGGGCATGAGCCGCAGCGTCAGCAGCAAGAGCCGCTGCTGCGGAATGAGTGACCCACGGGTCGGTCGGCGCTCGCGGCGGAAACGCGGCATGCATACGGCAACCCAGGGGCCAGTCGTCTTTCGTGGAAAGCGTGGTCCCATGGGTCAAGCGGCACATACCCGGTTGCGTCGCGCGGCGTAGTCCGGGGCTATTAGCCTGTAGGCATGGGGGAAGGGGAGGTGGGCGGGGGAACGCGGAGGTAATACCGCCGTCGCAGCACTGAGGGAGGGCTTCTCGCGTTTCGCTTGGTTTTCACAGAGGTATGGTCTTTGGGGTATGTGTATATGTGTAGCGGCGGCGCTGCAAGGCGCTTTTCTTGACACAGGCCCAGGGAACGGGCCCTGCTGCACCTTTTTATGTCGTGTCGCCCCGAGGCAGCACAGTACACTGAAAAAAGTGAAGGGCGTTATTTGCGGGGAATAAATAGATGTGCGTAGTGTTGGCGGTGAGTGTTATTCATGCGCGGAAGTTGTATGGCCTGTGCAGTAGTGACAGAACGCGGCACGTGCCGTGCACTTGGGGGTGGGGGCAGGGCCGCGCAAGGCCGGCCATCGGCACGATGACGTTTGGAGGCCCCCACGGCGACGCAGCGCACATCTCACTGTGTCATGCGGCTTTGCGGCGTGACTTTGCGCCGGCCGGCTGCTGCCGGCAGCGCTGCAGCCTGCGGTGCGCGATTCGAGATACCGCAGCACGGGGAATAATCGAATAAAGCATACCGTAGCAGAAGAAGATACGGTACAGCAGAACCCCACAGCCCAGGCATGGAAGGTACTCACGGTACCGGCCTCCATTGTTGGCGTTTGCAGCAGTTGGCAGACGGAGCCTCATTGGTACTGAGGTCACGTGGCGCCGAGACGGGGCAGCCTGGGGAGAACTCCAGGGAGTCATCGTAAAGCCCCAGAGGGGGTCTGGACTGCACGGCTGCTGCTTACCGGTACCTGCCTCATGGGTCGCGTCGGCCGCATCGGAATCGGACGCACATGGAATGTCCTCCTCTTCTCCATATGGCAGGTGGCCCCGCCGCTGGCGTCACATGCATCTGGTACCCTTACTTTCCTCCTCTCGTTACTGCGCTGCTGCGTGGTGATTGTACACTGCCTGATTACGTCGCTGGCCGACGTGACCCTTCAAGTCATCGGTAATCTGCAAACACGCGCGCGTGCCGAGAGGCACACGCGAGCCTCTTCGGGTCAAGTATTGGTTTATGTAATTTTACAGACGTCAAGGCATGTTGACGCCGATTGCAGAGAGAGTCATTTCAGTGCACCGGCCGCGTCGATCACACCGCCATCCAAATGCGCAGACGCCCCGACAGCGCCCATGATCTGTCCGCACAACGCCAAACAAGAGATTCCAAAGACGACGCTGAGAAGCCGTCTGCCTCGATCCAAGATCCAAGACCTGTCAGCAAGAGTCCACTGAACATGCAAAGGCCAGGCCCACACCCGCACGGTGCCGCCAATATGGCGACGACCACTGCATGCATGCGGAGCCTGTCACGGGGACACCAACCTACCGCCTGTGCAAACACCGACCCAAACACCGACCCAAATCGCAAACACGGACCCAAATCGCTCCGCGTGAGTTCCACACCAAACCCAATACGTGTCAGTCACGGACGCCCACCATATCGACGCTTATTTCATTGGGCATAAGGGGTTCCAACCTGCGGACTCCCATGCGTTTCCAATGGTACCCGCGCGTCTCCCAAGCCAAGATGCAAATGTACAAAACACCAATAAAAGTCCCCCTCCCCCACGCGCCTTTGCTTCCTACGCGAACCGACCCCTGGGTCTTCCCGCCTCACAACACGTAGACGGCCACAACACGGAGACGGCCCCAGCACGGTGACGGCCACAGCCGCAGCACCAGCTAGCGCAGCTGCCTCAGCCCTTGTCCTTCAGTGGTTCTCCCGGACCTGGCTCATCGCAATGCTGGCCAGCAGATCCTCCAGCCGCTTCTGGTCGGCGGCGAACAGCTCGATGCCCTGCTTGAGCTTCTCAACGGCCATCTGCGAAGGCAGCAGCGCCGGGGCGGGGAGAGGAGAGAGAGCACAGGCGTGTGTCTGCATGCCTTTTGCACAGGTGCGTGCATGCGTGTGCGCGCGGCTTTGAGACGGTTATGGCTCATTGGGCGTGGGGCGACTCGGGTGTGGGGTCCAGTGCACTGCAACTCATTGGCACCTCACTGACGCGGCACAAGCCCATGGCCATCGAACTATCCACGTCCATTTAATCAATGTCGAAGGCTTTATTTGGTAAGCCGGCAAACGCACGCCATCGTTGCAGGTCGCTGCATCCTCTTAATTTCAGCCTGTCGCCCTCCCCCTTGCCAACCCCCCCCCGCGTTCCCTCGTCTCTAACCGTTTTCTTTTACCCCCCCCGCCCACACACCAACCTGGTCGGCGCCGTGCAGCTGGTTGAATAGGTCTTCGTGCATGTTGGACAACTTGAGCACGTCCGTGGTGGCCCTGAGGAGGAAGGGGAGGGAGCGCGGAGCACGGAACCCACAGCTCAGCGCCCGAGGCGTTGGCACTTGCCAGACCCTGGGGACGTCCCCCTCCGCGCCCACTTGCGGATACCGGTATTACGGTACCCTCACTCCCCCAGTGGACACAAGATCAGCGCCCGTAGCTAGCAAGCAACGACAGCGCCACAAGCAGCTGCGGATGGAAGTGCGGCTGCCGAACTTACTTTTCCGGGCTGAGCTTGCGCTCCAGGGGGGTTGTGCTCTTCTCCAGCTCGTCCAACAGCTGCGGCGAGATGGTGATGTTGTCGCACCTGCGGCGGGGGGTCCCAGGGGGGCGCGGCGGCGGCAGAGGATGGTCGTTGGGATTTTGCAGATCATGCGTAGGAGCGGCCGACCGACGCCGAACGCAAGCGTCGGTAAGAGGGATGGGCTGGGGCCCAGTCCGCTCTCCACTGTCTAAAAATGTCACAGCTGCAGACATGGGTCACATGCCCGCCATCAAGACTTCCTTCCCCTCGCATTGCAAATTGCGAATGAGGCGCGGAGGCAGAAACAGGCCCTACTCATGGCGTTAGCAGCAACCACCCGGTATAGAAAAAAATCAGGCCCGGTTAGGAGCGCGCGCGGCTGTGCCTCCACGAGACTCCACTACGGAATGGCGGCTCTCACCCCGCCAGCTCGCGGATCTCTCCGGCGTTGCGGAAGGACGCGGCCATGACGATGGTCTTGTAGTGGTGCGCCTTGTAGTAATTGTAGATGCGCTTCACCGACAGCACGCCGGGGTCCTGCGGAAACGCAAACCGCAGAGCGCGCATACGCACACTCAAAACGCTGCCACTCGCCGCGCGCGTCCTTGTAACAAACACGCAGCTGGGAAGGCAACCCCCTCTCAGCTCAAGGGGGGGTTGGGCACCAGATGTACCACCGCCTCCAAAGCAGGGGTTCAGGGCTACACACATGATGCCCGGATTAAGGCTTTAAGGGCCTTGCAGCTTTTGCAGCTCCGATACCATGACCGTTTATCGGCGGGCACGGGCCAGCAAGGGATCCATTCGACGCAAATGCCAGGACCCAGGCGCCGCTGAGCGGCATTTGGTGCCGCGCGGCCCCAAGCCGCCGGGATCCAAAACGAGGATCCTGGGCACGTGGCACACGCACCTCGCGCGGGGCGAAGTCGCGGCCCTCCCTGGCCTTGTACCAGTCCATGATGCGGCCCACGAACGGCGAGATGAGCGTGGCGCCGGCGTCAGCGCAGGCCGCTGCCTGCAAGCACGGCGGATCCCGAGACCGCAACATCGTGTAGTGTAGATGGTACACGGTTGTGTGGGAGGAGGGGGTTCAAGCAGTAAGGCTTGCGCCCAGGAGAGCGCTGCGACCCTGGCCCAAATTTCAGCCGACCCACATCGTCTCCGCAGGCTAGGTGTAACGGCATTGTAACGGCGACTTGTTCCCAGGACGCAACCGATCGCATGCATGGCAATGACGAGATCCAAATCTAGCCATAACCCAAAAACAAGCCATAACCCAATACCGTAAATCAGCTGCGGGCTTTACTGCATGTACTTCTCATCGCTTTCAGCCCGGGGTCCTTACTTCCTTTTATGGCCCTTCACGCAGCCCCGTCACCCGGCCCCGACCCCACGTTCCCTCCGCCTGGCCAGTGCCCACCTGCGCAAAGGAGAAGAGCAGTGTCATGTTGCAGTTGACCCCCTGGCGCTCCAGGCGGCGACAGGCCTCAACGCCCTCCCAAGTGGTGGCCAGCTTGATGTAGATGCGCGAGGGCTCCACGCCGTGAGCCGCGTACAGCTCAATCAGCCGCAGCGCCTTGTCAACCGTGGCCTAACAGGATGGCGGCGAGCAGGCGAGCAGGCAAAAGAAGGAAGTAAAAACAGCTAAACAGAATGGTTTCCAAGATGGGTAAGATTGATGCAGGAAAAGGACAGGAGGGTCTCTGCCTGCAGGTTTGGTCAACATACACTGTACGGCAACACCGTACCTGGGTCGA
Source organism: Pleodorina starrii (assembly GCA_030267565.1). Classification (NCBI taxonomy): domain Eukaryota; kingdom Viridiplantae; phylum Chlorophyta; class Chlorophyceae; order Chlamydomonadales; family Volvocaceae; genus Pleodorina; species Pleodorina starrii. The sequence goes on along the minus strand of BRXU01000022.1, from coordinate 547,099 downwards.
GTACGACAGGTTGGCGTCGACTTCCGTGGAGACGCGGCCGGGCACGATCTTGAGCAGCTCCACTCCCAGCTCCACGGAGAGCTGGTCGGCGACGCCTGTAGTACGAACGATGGGACGAGCAGGATGCGGGGACGACGGTCCATGTAAAGAAACAAAGCCGCATGACAGGGGCAGGATACTTAATTACTCATATGAAGAACATTTTCATGAGGTACAAGTCTTCTCTCGGAGGGAGGAGAGATGCGAGCAGGGGACCAAAGCCAGCAGGGGAAGGGAGGGTGTGCGCTTGTGTGGCACTCGGGAGGCTGTTGTGATGGCAGCGGCGTGAAGGCGTTGCGACGTTGCGACTGGCATGTGTCGGCACGTGACGCTGTTGACGGACAAGGCAGCGGAAAATAGAATCTCGGTCTAGGTCTACTGAGGGGTCTCGAGTAACAAGCGCACCCGAGTATGGCCGCACAACGCCGGGTTTGGTGTGCTCGGGCGACCGCTTGTCGTTCGCCAACGCCTTCTCCAGGAAGTGCCGGTTCTCCGGCATCGAGAGGGCCTTGTAGACCAGGCTGGGGTTGGTGGTGCAGTCCTGTGGGTGATACTTCTTCACCAGATCCAGCTCGCCCTGTAAGGTTGCGGGTGCAATTGCGGGTGGAGGTTAGCCATCGCTCCATCGCCGGGCGCCCTATCTGCGGCAACAGCGGTCGTTACTCACCGTGTCCGCGACAACGACCGACATGCTCTTCAACGCCTCAAGCTGGTTCTTATGGACGGTGGTGGCAGGCTTGGCGAAAGGCCCCGCAGGTGGGGCCTTTTCATCGATATATGCCCGCGCGGCCACGTTCCTGGCGCACGGGCGAGCTGCGACAATTGGGACGTCTCCACGCACCGGCAGACGCCCTGTGGCTGGCTGGCTGAAGAGAAGGGCCATGGTGGATGTTGTCACGTAAGCGAGACGATTCTCACGACGGGGTCGGCGCTGACAGCTACAAGTTCAGCCTGCTGATGTATGCTTATCGAGACTTTTAGCTTTGTTATATGTATGATTACAAGGCGTCTCTTAAGGAAGGGATGCGCCCGATAGCGTCCTTTCCGCTTTCGGAAGGCCGCGGAACTGTGACCCTAACGGTACAAGTTAACCCCAAATATTATTAGGCTGACAATATGTACTTGTACTCTAATAATTACGCTGGTGCTTTAATCCGTTTGTGACGGGCCCGGTCAGCTCGTCCGCGCGTGTCGTCAGCATAACCGTCAGATCCTTTTCGCCCCGTATCTCGGCCCATGCTTGACTTCGGGCCTGTGATAGGTAAGTCATTGGCACTTACATTGGAAGCGCTTTTGAATTTTGGGGCTGTGGCACGCTTTGCCTAGATTTGTGATGATCCTAACCGCTCCGGAAAGGGAACCAGGCAACCAGAAAAGTTGACGAGTCAGCTGTTCTGCTGTTGCCAACAGGGCTTCATGATGCGTCCAACGCCATCTTTCATAACGAATAATTCTTGCCTGTAGGACTGCGGCCAGCCACGATATGGAAGCAAAACGCAGTCACGCAACAGGTAGAGCGAGTTCTCAGTTACAACGGGCTCGCCAATGCGTTGCAATGCCGTAGAGACTCAGGAACGGTTCAGGGACCCAATGGTCGACTGGCAGCGTTTTATAAGTACGACCGGGCGTCATCGTGCAGTCGGCACTCGGGGCCTCTTGCACGCTGCCATTCTCCCATGCCAGGCAGCCAGCCCGTCAAAACCGCATGTTCCGGGACACGCCACACCAGCGTGTCACGCTATCATCAATCAAGCATCCTCTACATTAAAGCATAAACGCCAAAGGAACAGTCCCCGGACCCTGCCCGACGGCCCCGCCTTTCTTCCATCCCGTGTGCCCTGGACATGCATATCCGTCAGCAACTTTTGTCATCATTGGGGTTGCGATAACACAGGAAACACCGTCTACCCGAAAGGCGGTACATGTCCCGTGTCCACGCGATCTCAAAACATCCTAGCTCCAAAGCCCGTCCATAAGGACAGGCGAGCCCCGCCACTCGCCGTTCAAGAGACCAACTCAACACAACTGAAGCAGCAGGGCCCTTTGAAGGCTACAGCACATACAAGTGGTTTGGACCAGCGTCTTCGGCCCATGACACGACCCGTCGAAACCGGTCGAAGCGCTCCTCCCCCGGCTTTCGCGAACGGCCATGAGGCATGCAGCAGGTACCGAGCTTGGCAACACCTCGGTCGGTTAGGCGGCCAGCCGGGCCAGCAGCTCCCGTGCCTTGCGCTCCTCCTGTCGGTGTCGGTTCAGAAAGCAGCGCCAGGGAGGGTTGGGAATGGGCGGGGAGGGGTCAGCGCGGATACCGGTACCTCCCACAGCCTGAAGCTACCGGGAGTGTAAACTTCAGCTTTCCTCAGCTCGGCTGTCAGGAATTGTGCATGTCGGGCTTGGTGGCATGCGGGCTTGGTGGCATTACCGGTACCTCAAGGCGGCATGGGCGGGAAGGGTAATTTAGCTACCCTCGGAGCGATTCCCGAGTCGTGCGGCACACGAGAGACGGGCAAGGGCGATGGGACCACGCACGCACGTACGCGACGCCGGTGCACAGTGTATGCCTGCATGGCTTTGGGTTCCGCTCTACCCTACGGCGTCTGCTGTCGTAGGGTTTGTTTGTGGCGTCGCCCCAGGGCCAACCCATTTCTCAAGGCCTCCCAAACGGGAATCCGTTCGTCCGTCCGTCCGTCCGTAAGCAACGCAGCGCAGCGCGGCGCAGGTGCGCAAGTGCGCAGCGCAACGCAACGGCGACGTGGGTTGTGGCGCGATGGGTGGCTACTGGCTACTGGGTAGGCACCCTGTCCAACGGAGCTGCGTCCGGTCGACAAGCAGCTTGTCCCACCAACCCCGACAAGCAGCATGACCCGGATTCCGTTGCCCCAGCGGGGCTGGACTGGCAGGCAGGCAGCCGCAGACTGGGCGGGCAGGCTGGCTGGCTGGCAGGCAGGCTGGCTGGCTGGCTGGTGGGGCGCCAAGGGACAATGCCTCGCGAGGTGGTGGTGGTGGCGTGGGGCGTGTGTGTTTGTGTGTGTGTGTGTGGGGGGGGGGGGTATCCGCGTACAGGGGGGGGGGCTGGCGGGAGGCAGTCTGCGCGGGCAGCTGGCGGGGGCCCCTCCTTACCTGCATCTGGTGGATCTTCCACAGATCTCGCATATCCTCCACCACTGGGACCGCCTCGTGAGCCTGGCAGGGCAGGACGAGTGCGGATGAGTGCGGATGACAGTCGGTCGGGGGAACAACCTCCGGGGCAACAACTACACATCACCAACAAATTGGGGTTTGGGTTGGGGCTGGGGTTTGGGTCGGGGAGTAGTGAAGAAGGTGACCGCAGCCGTGGATTGGAGGCGACGATGGGAAGAGGGCATGATGGTAGATCCTCGCTCTCGTACTTAAGGGTGGCGAGGGCGGGGTAGCGGGTAAGGCGAACAGGGATGGGAGGACATCGGGGGCGGTTGGGGTGTTTTGAGGGGGCGGGTGGGTTTCTGTGTCAGGGATGTGGCTGGCAGGCAGCCAGCCGCTGTTTCCAGGGACGCGCCGAAATCCGCGTCCGTCATCGAGCCCGGTACGGCGCCGTACCATAATGTACTGCAGCTCGGCATCGCTTATGCCCGCCTCCGCAGCGACCGTCGCCGCCGCCGCCGCCGCTGCCGTCGCCGCAATCTCCAAGCTCTCCGCCACCACCGGCTCCGCGCCAGCACCGCCGCTGCCGCCGCCGCCTGTCCCGCCCTTCACAGCCGCTGCCGTCGCCTCTCCAACCCCTGCTGTCTCATGCGCCGCAGGCGCCAGCCGTCCCGCAGCTCCGAAACCGCCTGCTGCCTCCGAAATCGCCTGTGCGGCTGCCGCGCCGGATCCAGGTAGCCGACCCTCACCCCCTCCTTCAGCTCCTCCATCTCCTCCTTGGCTCTTCGCCACCCCTCCAGCTTCCGCCGCCTTCCGCCGCAGCCCCCGACGCTCCTCCTCCGTCTCCGCCTCCTCGTCCTCCGCCTCCTCCTCCCGTTGCTGCTGCTGCTGCTGCTGGCGCTCGCCCTCCCGGTCGCGCTCCTCCGCCGCCGCCGCCCGCAGAGCCGCCTCCGCCCTTCGGCCCCACTCACCCACCAGATCCCGGAGCCCCACCAGCGCCCCGGCGCCAGCAGGAGGCGGCGGCGGCGGCAGTGGCGGTCTCGCGTGAATCACTGTCGCCTGTGACGATCCGCTGCGCGCCGCCGCCGCCGCCGCCGCCGCCGCCGCCGCCGCCGCCGCGCCGCCAGCTGGGCTGCCATCACCGCTTGACGCCGCTGTGTCTGCGGGCGGCGCATGGGCCTGGGTCTGAGCCGGGACCTGAGCCTGGGCCTGGCCAGGCGGTTCGGTGTCATTCTCCGGTTCGGGTTCACTGAGCACCTGCGGTCACCGGGGGACGCGTGGAGTTGGAGGGGGGCTGGTGGCAGGGGGGCTGGTGGGCGGGGGGCTGATGGCAGGGGCCGGCAATGCGGCGCGGGAAGTGAAGGATCTTGGGGGAAAGCGGTGGGAGAGAGGTTGGGCGGCGCGGATCGGGTGGCGCAGATTGGGGGTGTGGCGTCTGGGACGTCGCCGGCGCTGTCGCCCGTGCGCGCGTCGTGCCCTGTGCGCGGGCCCGTGCTGGCTCCTTGGCGCCTCGAGCGCTGGAGGCCTCAAGAGGCATGGAGGCCTCAAGAGGCATGTTGTCCCTGTTACCGTACTGCTGTTGTTGCGGTGTTGGGTTCCAGCCCTTCCCTCGGAAGGGTCAGTCGGAGCGTGGAGCCTGGAGGTGGGGGGGGGCAAGTGCAGGGCCCCGCTATGCCCGGGCAAGCACGGGTCTTGAGGCCGGCCTTGAGCTGTACCCCTCCAGCGCCGGCTGCCCCGCTGATCGATGGAGCTGGTGGAATAAATGCCCTCGATCCTCCAGAACCCTACGTATGGCGCCGTACCTGGACGGAAAAGGGGCTGCCGCCCACATGTCGCCCTGAGGCGTCGTCCACCACCTGCGGTCAAGTGGGCGGGTGGGTGGGTGGGTGGGTGGGTGGGCCCAAGACAAAAGTTGTTATCAAGTTGTTGTCTTGGGGCTCCAGAGACTCTGGGAAGAGTACACGACCGTGTTCCCAACAGTAAGGCGGCATGTTCACGCACGTGGGTGCCGTACACGCATGTGCTGCTTGCCTCACGGTAATGAGGTGCCGTATCAAGGATCGGAGCCCCGGAACCAGGCCGAGGGCTCGGAGACCAAACCGCAATTCCATCCCACATTGGTAATCTACGGAGTTCATCCAGCCTTTCCAAGGCCTGGAACCGCCCTGCCGATCCGCCGTATATAAACGTACCTGCAGGCGGTACAGTCCCGGTACGGCAGGCGCGTCGTACGTCACGCAGTACTCCGGGCGACCCTCCTCGGACAGCCGCACGGTCACCGGCACATCCAGCACGCCGTTGCTCAGGCTGACCTGTACGGAATGTGCAGTACGTACGACGGACAGCAAACGAGGGTGGACCCGAGATGTGCGGGGGGAGGCCGCAGGTGCGACCAGAACCCTTACCCAGCACCAAATCTACACGACATAAGTACGAAACAAAGGACGAGATAACGCTCTCTGTTCCCCATCCAGGCATCCCTGTCAAGAACCAGGTCCTGTTGATGCGCCCATTTCTGGGGGGCAAGGGGCCCGTCGCCTTTTGGGGGGGCGGGGGGGAAAGCCTCATGACTGATGCCCCCCCCGCGTCGCGGGCCTCAGTGATCTCAGCCCCTCGATCACATTGGATGTCTGGATCTCTGGCCGTCTGTTCTGGTTGCCCCGTCCCTCGCCCCCTCGTCACCACCATATCTGACGGCCGTGCGCCACGTCGACCCTCTGACACGGCGCTTGCATCACTATCGGTATATACCAAAAACTCGACCCAAAGTGTTGTGCAGTACGTGCAGTACGGGCCTACCTGCAGCGGCAGCCCACCGGGGAGGTGCCGTACATCCACTCGGTTGCCCCACGCGTCGCGTGGCTCCACTACGAAGCGCGCGACGCGACCCGTCGTCGCCAGTCGCCGGCCCGCGCCGACGACAGTCGTAGACCGGGCAGTCGGTTTTCCCCCCGCCACTCGTACGATGTACGGCGAATCCGCAACGTGGCGCGGCGCCCCGCCGTCGGGATCTGAGCGGGGGAACGAGCGGGAAGGGAAGGGAATTGTTTTCGTGTGCGAGTACGGCATGGCGCAACCGAGGTACGGCACGGCATTGCCGGCACACGAGGCCCCAATCCATTGATCAAAACAGATACTCGATACGAAGTGGATTGGATTCGGCGCGACCCAGTTCATCCATCTTGCGCTCCGCACCGTTGGAACCTGGCAACCAGCGCCACCAGACCAGCTACCGTACTGCCGTACTGTCGTACTGCCATTCTTCAGTATTTATACTACCGCGCACAGCTGCGCCCATGTCGCCCGCCCGCCCGCCCCCTCCCCGCCCTCACCCTCCAGCAAGACATGCAGCTCCAGGATGCCTGCCGTATAGCTGGTGTACGACACGTCGTACGTCCCGTCGTCGCGGTCGACGACGTCGCCGACGGCCACTATGACCTCCGCCGCCGCCGCTTCGGTCACCCAGCCGGACTCTTCGCCGAATGACTCCATCCAATGCGCCAGTTGCCGCTGCTGCTGTTGTTGCTGCTGCTGCTGCTGCTGTCCCAGACCAGCCAGGGTGCCGGAGGGCCTTATGAGCTCCACTCGGAAGAACTCCCCGCCGGACAGCCGCCGGTTGCCCAGGTCGTCGCGAGCCTGCGGAAAGGTACGGGAAGGTTGTGCGACATGCCGCAAGGATGTACGGCAAAGGAAGAGGTTCACGGCGACGCGTAGGCTGCATGTCGACAAAGCATGCCGCGCGGGCGCACAGCCCAGCCCATCACAGCACAGCACACACACACCCAACACACACACACACACGCCGCACCGCACCGCAGTCGCACCTCGATCACCAGTCGTGCCGCCTCCCCCGCCACCGCTCGACTGACTCCGGGACCCGCCACCCGACAAAGCGCCGGCTCCGCACCGCTCTGCATCGCGGAGGGATATTTAACACACACACGCACACACGCAGGGTCTTAAGTTGCTTAGAGGTCGCGTGGTCCGTTATGTTAATGACGAGGGATTTGAACAGCTTTGGCCTCGCAGAGTCGCAGTTCCCTTTTGGGGGCCCCTTTTCGCACTTTGGGGTCCACCGCGCGGTCCAAGACTTCACGGGTCCGAGCGGCGCGATTGGGCACGACTGCGCGCTGGCCGCATGCAATGTCGTAAAACGCTGTATAGTGAAAGAATCGTTTGGTGCATGATGCCGGCCGGCATGCTCCTACTGCATAATACCGTGTGATGCCGTACCTGCACCCAGCAGTCGTCCTCCCAGCGGCCCCGGAACTTGACGCCGTCGGCGAACACGGCGGCGCCGTAGCCGTGGCGCTTGTCGTGCCGCCACTCGCCTGCGCATGGGCGCGGGCACGGCGCCGGCGCCGGCGCCGGCGCGGGCGAGGCGGGACGGTGTTTGCTGCTGCGTGCTTTTATCCGTGTGAGAGCTCAAAACACCCACACGCACCCACACACACAAACCCAAACACGACACACTTCTCCCTCCCCCCCCCACACACACAAAACCCACACACATACACACAAACCCACGCCCCACACACACACACAAACCCACACAGACACAAACCCCCACCCCTCCCTCCCCACCCACACCCCCCCCCCACACACACACAAACCCACGAAAACTTCCCCCAAGCAATCCAAGGACCGTCTCGGCTCACCCAGAACGGAGGAAGGCGCGCGCGCGACACTACGGCATCCCTGCGCGGCCACCCACCGTCGTACTTGTCGCCGTTGCCGTACACGCAGGCGCCCCTGCCGTGCCGCAGCCCGTGCGCCCACTCGCCGACGTACTTGTCCCCGCAGGCGTATGAGCAGGATCCCGTGCCGTGCCGTACATTGTCGTACCAGTCGCCGACGTACAGGTTGCCGTGCGCGTCGCGCGCAGTGCCTGTCGGCGCGGCAGCCCGGCGTTGTGTGCACCGCTGAATGCACCGCTGAAATCGCACTATGTAGCTGTTACGTGACAGCGATATCTGGCAATCTGGGCCGCGGTCAACGGTCCCCCTTAATCCCGCCTGAGGCCCAGCCTGACCTCCTCTCACCTTTACCCCTCCGCACCCCGTCCTCAAACTCCCCCCGGTACCAGGCACCGCCCTCCTCGCCCTCCGCCGCCGCCGCCGCCGCGCCCTTCCGAGCCGCGCCGCCGCCGCCGCCGCCACCAACGCTGCTGCTGCTCCACCCCACCCACTCGTCCTCCGCCGCCGCCCCCGCCGCCGCTGCGCCGCGCTCCCGCCACTCGCCGCTGCCGTGCCACACATCCCCGCGCCACTCGCCGACGTAGGAGCTGCCGTCGGCGTACTGCGCCGCGCCGCGGCCGCAGCGCCTGCCCTCCCGCCAGGCTCCCCGGTATCGGAACTTGCCGGCGACGACCAGCACACCTCGGCCGTGTCGCTGAAGGCCCTTGAAGCTGTGTTTGTCGATAAGGGCCGAAGAGGGCCGAAGAGGGCCGAAGAGGGCCAAAGAGGGCCGAAGAGGACCGAAGAAAGGGGATTAAATGTGCCAAAAGCGGTTTGGATTACCGGTACGTCGACGGCGCGACACCATGGGAAGAGGTGGATGGCGCGAAGCTCGCGCGAGCGCGCGCGCGCGCACGTCAGGATGAGGTGTACGGCAGCAGCAGCCTAGTTGTCGTACCTGCCGGTGTACGTGGTGTTGCCGTCGGCCGAGACGGCGGTGCCTTCCACTCTGGAGCCTCGTTCGTACTGCCCCTCGAAGTACGACCCGTCCGGCAGAGTGAAGCGGCCCAGACCTGCGGCGGCGGCAGCAGCAGAAGGGCAGGGTACGGCAGCAGGTCAGGGTACGGCATCGTACACATAGCCCCTTCTCACGCGCACGGCGCCGTGGGCCGCCTGCGGTGGGGGCGCATCGCCTCAAGGAGGGGAGCCGTCACCGTCAATGTGGCAATGATGCAAAGTGTGCAAAGTGACAGGCTGGGTGATGCAAACGAGGCTTGCGCGATTCATTCGCCTCCCGCAGATGTCGTCGAATACTGGTCAAGCAAGAGACCGCTATACATCACATCGCAAGAGACCGCGCTTACGCTCCTCCGCGCTCCTGGCTGGCCGGACCCTGGCCGCCCCCCTCCCCCCTTCACGGCCCTGCACAGGTGTATGCGTCGTACCGTGCACGACATCGTCGGCCCACTGGCCCTCGTACACCTCGCCGCCGGGGCTGCGCAGCAGGCCCCAGCCGTGGCGCCGGCTCGCTCGCCACTCGCCCTCGTACTCGCCGCCCCCCGCCAGCCGCGCCCAGCCAATGCTGCGGTACGGTGCGGTGCGGTGCGGAACGGTAAGGAACGGGGGGAAACGCGGAGCAGTGCAGTCCATTTCTAGGGCAGGGAGAACAGGGGGGCGGGGTAGGAAGCGGGGTGTGGAGAAGCGGGGTGTGAAGGTGCGGGGCTGCCAGCGGATACCTGAGCGCATTGTGCTGAGGTCCTTGTGCTCCCCCTCCTTGTGTGCATAACGATACCACCACCACCACCAACCCCTAGAAACAACAAGCCCCCTTCACTCACACACACAAACACATACTCACCCCTCCGCACGGTCGTCCACCCACCGCCCCCGGTACCGGAAGCCGTCCGGGTTGGTGTACGAGCCCTGCCCGTGTCGCAGGCCGCGCCGCCACTGCCCGTCGTACGTCTCTCCGCTGCCGTACAACATGCGGCCGCGCCCGTGCGGCCGGCCCTGCTCGTCCGCGTCGCCCTGCAAGCACGCGGGTTTGTACGGCATACGGCAAATAAACCCGGCAGCAGCCCGTTGGCAAGACGTCGTACCTTGTACGGCAGACCACGACGGGACAGTACGGCACATAACGACGCAACGAATGACCCGCTAATCAGCGCGCGAGCGTTCAGACGACTCGCCGCGCTGTCGTACCTCGTATGAATTCGCACGTGCAGCTGTCTGCCGCTGCTGCTGCTCCTGCGGCGGCCCCTCCTGTGGCTCCGCTCCGCCGATTTCGCCCATTTGCGCAGTCAGCGGCACGATGGCCTCTGTCACGAGTCGCTGCTTCTGGCAGCGTCGTTTCGTCACTGCCGTGCCGTTGCTGTGCTGCTGCTTAGCTCTCGCTGCTGCTGCTGCTTCTGTTGAGAGAGCCGGTGCTGGCGCCGCTATCGCTCCTCCTTGCTGTTGCTGCTGTTTTCGTGTTGTTGTTGTTGCGGTTACTGCTGCTGGTTGCTTCTACCTGCTGCTACGATTACTGATTGCTGTTGCTGTTGCTGTGGCTGCTGAGAGGGAGCGAGGGTGCGGGTGCGGACCGGGGCGCTCTGGGACGCGCCGACAGCGGGCAGGTCGCAGTGTGTCTTCCCTTTGGCCGCTGCCGCTGTTCCGCTGCCTGTCTCCGCCTCTCGCCGCCTCTCTCCGCCTTTCTCCGCCCTAGAAGCAGCCAGAGAAATCGGCTCCGGAGCGGCGCCCCACTGGTGGTGGCGACGTGTGCCTCGGGAGCCCCGCGTCGCGTCGCGGGCTCCCGCTACTGACCGCTCCGCTGAACGAGAGGCGCTGCAGCGGATCCGGGCCGGGCGGAACGAAGCTCCAAAACCAAGCAAGATCCCCCACACGCACTCTGCCTCGGCGTTTCGAGCCGGGGCCGAACGCCAGGCGCCCCTAGAGGTGGGCGTTGTGGCGGCTAATTTAGTTGGTGTGTGAGGGGTGCAATGCGGCAAAGGCGGTTGGCACCTCGCCAGCAGCAGCTATAGCGGTTGGCAGCCGCTAAAAGCGGTCGACACGCAAGAGTGTGGGTGTGTGGGTTTGTGTGCGCACAAATCTACCCTCTGTTGCTGTTACTGTTACTGGGGAGAGGAGGATTCGGCGCCGCCGATGTGGGCGGGTGGGACTTTTGCGACACGCGGCGGTTGCGGCGTTTGGCGTCAGTTTGAACGGGTCCGTGGGGTGGATGGCTGGCCGGCAGTCGAGGCAGTCGAGGCAACGGCTGCCTCGGCCGCTCCTAGGGCAACCGCAACCCACCCCCCGCCACCATCACCACCACCACCAGCCTCTTCAGTGGTTCAAGCCCTAAGTGTACTTACTTCAATTTCACTGTACGTACTTTTAAGTACATTGTACTTACATCAAGTGCTCTTTTATGTATGTACTTTGTATCGGTTGATGGCATCGATTCAAACGGCGTGCAGGGATCAGTTGGCGTTACATCCGCGAACCCCACGACTTGACATATGCGGTCGGGCCGCGCGCTCGGCACGTCCAAAGTACAACACTTTCAGGGCACGCCAACGCACGCCCGATGCCGCCCCACCGCCGCCGCCGTCCAGTCACACCCAGCACCTCCCCTCGTCCTCCACGCCGCGTGCCCTGCCCTGCCACCAGCAGCGCCCCACTTCAAACCCCCCCGGCAAAACGCGCTGGCCGCACAACCCGACCCGCAGCCGCCCGACCCGCTGACACCCGGCCCACTGCGGGCCGAAAACCAAACCCGCCTCCGCTCCCCCCCCCTGGAGGCAACCCATCGACAAAACAAACCCGCTTTGCCTTGCCTTGCCTTGCAGATACACAGCCGCACCTCCCATGCATCCCCCTGCCATCCACCCGCGCCGCAGCGCCGCCCGTCCTCTCGCCCTCAACCGCAGAGCAACCCACCCAGTCGCACCCGCGGCGCGCCGCCGCGTCCTCAAAAGGAAAGTGCCAAAGCCGCTCCTTGTTCGGAGGTCAAGATGGAGAGTTTAAGCAGGCACACAGACATGCACGCACGCACGCGCGCAACCTCAAACCCAGCACGTCCTGCCCCCTCACTGGGGACCAGAAAACCTCGTGCCCCAAACTCCGCTGCGAGAGTCAAAAGGCCCAGAGCCCGCCCAACCCGCCCAACCTGGACAAAAACACACAAACACAGAGGGCACAGACACGCAGACGGGGTACCCAGGACGAGCGCGGGCGAGGGGGCTTTGGTTTCTTCCGTCGCCCTCCGGTCCCCAACCCCACACCCCCAACCCCAACCCCACCCACACCCCCGCCCCCGGCAGCGCCGTCCCATGTTTCACTTGCGCCTGCTCTTGCGCTGCGGCTTGGCCTCATTCGGGTTCTTCTTCCACGAGGTGAGCAGCACCTGGGGGTGGGGGGTGGGGGGAACCAGGGGGTTCAGGGAGTGATATGCTCCTTTATATAAGAATGAGTCACTGCCAAGGGGGGGTGGGGGTGTAAGGGGGCGGGGCCCATCGACAGCGCCCAGCCGTTGTCCTTCACGACTGCGACGGCTGCATGGCCGCCGTCCAGGAGCTTCGCAAGCGGCCCACAACGGACCACACACACACACACACACACACACGCACACGCCCAGGCAGCGCAGGGGCTTCTTGGCTTCTCCCGTCTCCCTTGGCTTCCCCACCTCCTCCACCCTTGTTCCCCACCTCCTCCCACCCTCGTCCCAACGGCCCAAACATTCATCGCTACCCACCACCACACACACAGACACACACACAGACACACCCGGCAGCCCAGCAACCCGGTAACCCCGCAGCGCCCCCACCGCCCCCACCACCGGGCCCACACCCCAACCCGGTAACCCCGCAACTAACCCACCCCGCCTCGCCCGCTGGCCTTCGCGCCCGCCGCCGCGTTGGCCTGGTGCCAGGTCTCGCTGCCAAACTCGGGTGCAAAGGGGTCCAATTCGCCGCCAGCTGCCCCGGCGGCGGCGGCCTTCTTCTTCTTGGCGGCTCCCTTCCGGCCGAGTCCTCCGGTGCGGGCCAGCAGCACATCCTCCCGGAGAACGGGGTTTGACCGGGCGCCGCGGCCGCTCTAGGGAGGGAGAGGGCGGGGACGGGAGGGAGAGGGGAGAAGGGGAGGGAGAGGGGTGAGGGAGAGGAGCGAAGAGGTGAGAGGAGCGGAGGAGGAATGTGCGGAGCGGCGTGCGAGGGGCAAACTAAACGAGCCACCGGGCAGCGAGGGAACCACCGAGTGTGTGTGTGTGTGTGTGTGTGAGAGAGAGAGTGTTTTGGGGGGGTCAGGGAGTGTGCGAGCGGAGGGTCGGGCGAAGGGGCTGGGCGGTGCAGAGCGTGTGGCGGTTTGCATCGCGGAGAGCCTGCAGGGCGCAGCGTGGGGGTTGAGATTCGCCGGGAACCCCTTGTGTGCACCCTGGGTTCCTCCACAGACCGAAGCGACGCAACGCAACGCCGCGGCGCAGCGCAGCGGGTTTGGTCGGTTTGGTTTGGGTTGGGTTGGGTTTTTGGATGCTGCTTGCGAAGGGGGGGTTTGACGCGGGCCGCCCCCGTTTTGAACGGTTCGTCGCCACGGTACGGTGTACGAATCGCATCGCTCTCTCGACCGACCCACGGGTCTGCATGTCCCCCGCTCCACGCACCGCATCGCCCACACCTCACCTTGGGTTTGGGCAGCGAGAAGCGTGTGCCCCTCAGAATGAACTTCTTGCGCACCCCGAAGAACTCCGCTCCACCTGGCCCCACCGTCACCTCCACCTTGTCCATCGTCATGTTACCGCAGCGGGGACAGAACAGGCGGCCCGCCTCCTTGGTCACGAAGAAGCAGGCGGAGCAGCGGAGAGCCCAACGGCTCACGCTGAGAGGGAGAGAGGGAGGGAGGGAGGGCGTAGGGAGGGAGGGTGGTAGGGCGGGGGTGGTGAGGAGAGGGGAAGGAGGGGAAGGCGGGGAAGGAAGGGCAGGGGAAGGGATGGGGAAGGGGGGAAAGGGGGATCATCATCCAAGGGTCCAACGCACCACCCACGCGCCCTCCCCGGCCCCCCGCCCCCTCACCATCACTCTCATCGCCCCCCGACCTCCACCCCCCAGGCCCAACCCACCCCCCACCCCTCCCCGCCCCCCCTTCCCCCACCGGCCTCACCGCGTGATTTGCTTGCCGTCCCGTGTGACCAGCCTCAGCCCCATCTGCAGCATCACGTTCTGCATCGCAAAGTCCGCCGTCACCATAAACACGTTCGAGGTGGTGTTGGGCAGCAGCTCCGAAACCACCTCCGCCTCCGTCTCCGCCTCCGTCTCCGCCTCCGTCGCCGCCACCGTCCCAGTCACCGCCGTCGCGCCGCCGTCGGTGGCCGTTGTCGTACCCGCCTCGCTGGCGGCGCCGTCGCCGTCATCGCCGTCGTCGTACTCCTCGTCGGTCACAAGCTCCAAGCCCTCCACCTCCTCCATCTCCTCCTCACCCTCCTCTCCCTCGGTGCCGTCGCCGCTCTCCTCCTCCTCACCCTCCTCCTCCTCCTCCTCCTCGCCGCTGCCGGCACCCTCTTCCGCCCGCGCTTTCGCAGCAGCGGCCTCCCCAGTTAACTCCAGGGAGGCGGATGGCTCCCCGCTGGCGCCGCTGCCAGCGTCCTCTGCCGCAGCCGATGCAGCTGCCTGCTGCCCCTCCGCCGTAGACCGCTGCGGCTGCTGCTGTGGCGGCGGCGGCGGCTGCTGCGCTGCTGTCGCTGCCTGGTCGCGGCCCGAGGTCGACGCCTGCTCCTGCTGCTGCTGTTGCGCTGTCGTCCCTGGGTCTCGTTGTTGTTGCTGTTGCGCCTCGAGCCAGGCCTGGTGCCGCCGCGCCTTGCGCTGCTTCCGCCGCGCCGCGTTGCGGCTCTTGGCCGCCGTCTCCCAACCCCCGTCCTCCTCCTCCTCCTCATCCTCGTCCTCCGGGTGCCCCCCCGGACTCTGCTGCGGCGGCGCCGCCGCCGCCCCAAACGCCTGCTGCTGCGACGGCGGCGGCGGCAGCGGCAGCGCCGGCAGGGGCTCCCCGGGTACCAGGTCCAGGGCCGCCGCCGGCACCGCAGCTGGCGGCAGCTGGGCCGCTGCTTCCGCCGGCGTCACTGCCGCCCCGTCGCCGTCCCCCAGCGACAGGGACTGCACCCCTCCCGCGATGATGCGGCTCTGGTGTTGGCCCTCTGCGTGTGGGGTCAGATACGAGCGCCGGTCGGTTGGTTGCCGGTCGCTATAGTGGGGAGGAGAGTCGCACGCCACCTCAAAAGCTCCTCATCTCCCCAGCTGCACAGAGCGCCCCCCCCCCAATCAACCCTACCCGATTAGACCCCCCCAATCCCCCGGGGCGAATCCAAGTCCCCCGGGGGTCCCTCCCCGGCGCCAGCCGCCCTGAGAGCCTGTTTCCCTGCATCGACCCACCCACCCGGTGCGTTGCTGAGCAGCTCCTCAGGCGCCTCGTCCACCACCTTCCACTCCTCCGGGTTGGCCACATTGCCCCAGCCGGGCAGAGCGCGGGCCCGGGACTTGTGCTTCGGCCGGGTGCGGACCTGGGGCGGGGTGGGGGTGCCGGGTAAGGGGCCGGAAAGGGACCGGTAAGGGGCCGGAAAGGGACCGGTAAGGGGCCGGAAAGGGACCGGTAAGGGGCCGGTAAGGGGCTGATAACGTGCGGTGGGGTGCGGCGGAGAGGTGACCATTCATCGCGCCCGCAACCCCGCCCCCCCCCCTGCCCCCCCCACCTGCACTGGGTGCTCCCTCAGGTTGGCGGCTCCGTGTGCGACCACCTCGAGGCTGTGGGCCAGCGCCAGGAGCTTCAGGTCCACGGAGGAGAGGGAGTGGATGTCGCCCGTCTCGCGGGCAAAGCGCTGGACTGCAGTGGGGGGTGAGGCGGGAGGGCGGGAGGGCGGGAGGAAGGGGAGGGAGGGCGGGGGAAGGCGAGGGAGGGCGAGGCGGGCAGTGAGGGCGTGAGGGCAACGACGATGAAGGCTCCGCAGTGAAGGGACGGGGGCAGCAGGGCGGTGGGGGCGGGGCAGGGAGGGTGGGAGGGAGAGGGTCTCGTCAAGAGGCTGTGCGTGGGGGTTTTGCTATTGGCGGCGGTCGATGCCGTCGGTCGGTCGACACACGGGGTGCAAGGCGCGGGAGCCACCGGGGGCGCACTGTGGAGGCGGAGGTGCGCGTGCGTACCCGCACGGATGGACTCATCGGTCGGCTCCCGAATGTCCAGAGAGAAAGGCAGGGTTGAGAGGAAGGTGCGGGACTGCTTGTCGCGGACCTCCGCGAGGACCTCGGGGATGGTGCAGAAGCGGTCCGCGAGCTGCTCCAGTCGCAGGCCGCTGATGATGGCATTTGTATCGATTACGGCTATGCGCTCATCGGCGCTAGGAGCTGGCGCCTCAGTTGGAGCGGCTGGCGCCGTCGCCGTCTTCGCGACGGCAGCCCAAGACATTCGGGAAGGCCAAGTAACTCCAGGAAAGTAGGTTTATATGTAAAAGACGCTAAAAAAATATGAGCAATTTCAGTGCTGCAAGGCGTGCGCAGAGGTAGTTGTTAAAATTGTGTCGACCCCTGACGGCGCGACGCCCTTGTTGACGTTAACCTTCCCGGCTATATGTCGTGCAATTGTTAAAGTATGTCCGACTTGGCGCTATAGTGCTTGCAAGGGGAAGGCATCGATTTGGCGTCAGTTGGCTTCGGGCGCTCCGAGACCTAATATATTCATTCTGACAGGGATTCCAACCCGCGGGTCAAGTTAAAATCAGTAAGTTGGCAATCCTTGTTACAAATACTGTATGCGTGTATGAAAAGTTGCGCTTAGCGCATGTCAAGTTCCTCGCCATCACCCTCTGGTCAGCACAACCCGTGCCACAGACATCTACCCAAGAGCTGGTTAGGAGCTATACCTAATATATTTTGTCATGCAGCTTGAGACAGCAGGTCCTTTGGTGTGCGCGATTGTTGCCGCGCTAATTTACCTGAACACGGTCCCCGCCAAGTTCGCATTTGACGATAATTTTGCTGTGGTAAGCTGTGAAGTTCATCATAACCTGGTCTAGCTTGAAACACATCGCCGCAACGCACGATCCACGCGCTGAATGCTTTGGGAAGTTTGACGGACGCCCGAAGCTACGCTACGACGCAACCGGTCTCACCAATCGCTCGCTCATTGGATCGCGTTTTTCAGACACAGCGTTCTTGCGTTAAGTGTTCGCACTGTCACATCCAAATAAGTATTTCGTCGGATGACCCACCCGCCGAGGTAGCGTCGGCACCGCACATCTCGCGCCATCTGTCCCACCAGACCCTCACAAGCGCGTCGTACTGCGCACACTGACCCTGCAGCCTGCGCTGCCTTCCTCATTGGTCCATGGACGTACCGAACAGCGTTATCGCGCTTAATTTATAACGCGTTGTCGTCCTGATAATATTTATTCCCGAAACCCAAGTTTGGTCTGCGCGTTGATGCCAAACCCACCATCCTTCCCCCCTCAGCGCCCAGCTTTCGGCAAGATCTGTCCGCTGCCACCGCCCCCCTCGCCTCCCTCGCCCCGTCCTCAGGTCTACAACGGCGATGTCACCAACGACGCCAACCCGCTGTGGGGCCTGTTCCTCAACGACTTTTGGTGAGCGAACTTCTGAACCCCAGGACTTCTGATACGTTACCGTTCACGGGCTCCGGCCTTCACGTGGATAACCCCCCCCCGGGCCCCGGCCCCCGCCCTCATCCTCTTTCCCTTTACGTTCCTCGCCACACGGTCCATCTAAGCCATAGGTGTTCAATCGACGACCACCCTTCCCCCCGCCCTCCCCTTCTCCTCCATCCTCCCCCCAATCTCTTCCGCATTTTCCCGTTTTCCCGCCCCCCACCCCACCCCAGTCCCAACTCAAATTCCCCCCCAAAACCCCGTAATTTTCCGCCGGCAAATCGCAAATCGCAAACACGGAAACACCCCAACCTTAAAACCCTGTTCTCAGGGGTCAGCGCATCTCCTCCCCCAAGAGCCACAAGTCCTGGAGGCCGCTCACGGTGCTGTCGTTCCGACTTGTACGACAGGCCTGGGGGGCGCTGCCGGAGGCGTGGAGGCAGCACATCATGGGTGGGGTGACTGGGCGGGTGGACTTAGGGTTTGGAATACCGCGCCTTTCCTTTCCTCTTTCCAACAACCCCAAAGCGCCTCTTTCGCCTCTGTCCCCCGCGCGCGCCACCCCGCAAACCCTCTCCTCCCCTCCCTCCTCGCTTCCCTCCTCTCTTCCCTCCTCTCTCCCCTCCCCCCTCTCCCCTCTTCCCTCCCCCATGCGCGTGCAGCCCGCCGCGCACTGACCCGCCTTCCTTACGAGGAGGACGAGGCGGCCAAGCGGGGCCTGGATCCCCTTCTTCCCCACATCGCCAACCTGGTGGGACATGCGGTGGTCAGCGCACTGGTGTGCAGGTGGGGGTGGGGGTGGGGGTGGGGCTGGGGGTGGGTGGAGTGGGGTGGGGTGGGGAGGGGTGTGGAGGGGTGGGGTGGGGAGGGATGGGTGGTGAAAGATGAGAGACCGCAGCGAGGAAACGGAGGCGACGTAAGGGAAGTTGGGGAGGCTTGCGGTTTGTGGGGTGGAGAGATTTCTGGTCCGGACTCGAGTTTGCTTAAAACCTTCAAATCCTAAAACAACCCTACTATTGCCTACGAAAGAGGTGGTTATGTGTGTGTGTGTGTCTGGAAAGCTGGGCTGGGGTTGGGGCACGAGCGCGGACGTGGACGTGAACGTGGATCGTGTCACCCCGAAACCCAAGGAGCCGTCCCGTATGCGTGTTTTCAGGCTGTCGTACTTTCTGATGCGGCGGCGGTGGCGGCCCCGGCGTCTGCTGGAGGTTGCCGTACGGGGACCCCACGACGCAGGCCGCAGGCCGGCACAGCCGGAGCAGCAGCAGCAGCAGCGGACGCAGGTCCAACCGACCCATGGGTCACAACCACTCACGTCTCCACCGCCAACCGCCGCGGCCAACGGCGACGCGCCGCCGCCGCTGCCGCAGACGCCTCGTGCCGGCCTCAGAAGGCGCTGGAAAGCAGCGGCGGCGCAGCCGCCGCCGCCGCCGCCGGAGGCGGCGGCGGCGGCGGCGGCGCCCTCCGGGCGGCCGCGAAGCGGCCGCCCGCCGCCGCCGGAGGCGGCGGCGGCGGCTGCGGGCAGCTGCAGCCGGCTCCGGTTGCTGCAGCTGCATCTTCCCTCGTGGTTCAGCGGTCTGGCCTTCGCGCTGCATCCCGTACACACGGAGGCAGTGGCGGGGGTGGTGGGGCACGCGGAGCTTCTCTGCGCGGCGCTGTCCATTCCCGCGGTGATGCTGTACGTGGCGGCGGCGGAGCGCGACGCGGCGCGGCGCGCCGCCGGCCGACCGACCCACGGGTCGGCGGCGGCGGCCCACTGGGCCGCCGTCGCCGCCGCCGCCGCCCTGGCGGTTGCGGCGGCGCTGGCCAAGGAGATTGGCATCACGGTGCTCGGCGCAATGGTGGCGGCAGACGCGCTGCTCGTCCCGATTGTCGTAGTACGGCGGTACGAGGACACGGCGCCGCCGCAGCGCTCCCGGGCCGGCTTGGCTTGCGCCGTGGCGCAGTGGCGGCAGCGAATGGCGCGGCTGGCGGCTTGGGCGGTGCTTGAGGAGCCCAAATGGCGGCGAATGGCGTTGCTGGCGGCGGTTGGGGCGGGGTATGTGCGGTTTCGGAGCTGGGTGGCGATTGACCAGCTGGTGCGGATCTACAGGAAGGTGCGTTATTGGTCTGAAAAAGAGATGGCGGCCACGCACGCTGCGCGTTACCGGTAATCCGTCCGTGTTGTAGTGCGGTCTGTCTGTGTCCTCAGCACACGGGCTTGCCAACATCTCTCCCGCGGCCTGGCGGTGTGGGAGGTAAAAGAAAGGAGATACGGTACCGCAGCGAAGGAACGGAGGCGGCGTTAGCGAGCGGAAACAGCGTGGACGACCGCGTGGGTGACAGTCCGGCGCTCCCGGAGAATCTCCACCGGACGTTCAACAGCAAAGCATCACCCATGCTCCATGGTCCAGCAGCGCCCGATCTTGGGCCACACCGCACCCAATCGCCCATTGCCCCTCGAATAGGATGACACTGCATCAGGCGACGAGCACCGTACCCCCGTTTTTGCCCTCCTCGCCCCAACCCCTCCACCTCGCCCCCTTTGCCCCTCCCCCTGTCCCCCCTGTCCTTCCCCAGGTCGAGAACCCCATCGCCTTCTCCTCCTCCCGCCTCGAGCGCCTGCTGTCCACCGGCCACCTGCACGCCCGATACGCGGGGCTGCTGCTGTGGCCGCAGCACCTGTCCGCTGACTGGTCCTTCGACTGCGTGCCGATGCTGTCGCGACCCACCGACCCGCGGGTCGTCCTGGCGGCGGCGCTGTACGGCCTCCTGGCGGCGGCGACGCTGGCGGCGAGGCCGTGGCGGCTGCTGGCCACATGGTGCAGCGCAGCGGCGACGGTGGCGGCGACGGCGGAGGCGGCGACGGCGGAGGCGGCGACGGCGGAGGTGGCGACGGCGGCGGAGGCGGCGGAGGCGGAGGCGGAGGTGGCTGGGGCTGCGGAGGGGGGCTGTGCGTCCAAGGCGTCGGCGGCGGCGGCGACGAAGGTGGTTGTGGCGGCCAAGGCGCAGGAGGACGAGCCTGGGTGGCTGTGGGCGGCTCGGTGGCGGCTGGCGGTGTTGTCGGGACTGGTGGTGGGGCCCTTCTTCCCCGCCTCCAATGTGCTGTTCTATGTGGGTACCTTCATTGGTGAGTCCGTGAGTGGGTATCTGAGTAACGATGGGCGTTGGTTGGTTGGATGGTGGTTGGGTGGTTGGGTTGGTTGGTGATACCGGTAATGAATGTGTGTGTTCGAGTTGGTGGTGGGTGGGTGGGTTGACGCAGCGCGAGAGAGGAGCGGTGCGGAGGAGGAAAGGACGGACGGACGGAGGATGAGGTGGAGGCCTACATTGGTGGGTGGCTGGGTGGGTCGCAGCTTGTTGCGCCTCGCCGGCGCTTCTCTTGTTCAAAACCCCAAACCCCTCTAAAACCCTTCTCTGTCCCCCTCTGTCCCTCTCCCAGGTGAGCGGCTGCTGTACTTTCCGTCCATCGGCTATTGCCTGCTGGTTTCGGAGCTGCTGTCAATGGTGCTGCTCTGGGCGGATGAAGGCGGCGACGACGGCGCGGGACAGGCAGCAGCAGCGGCAGCGGCGCCGGCGGCGGCGCGGGATGGTGCTTTGGCCCCTGCGCCCGCCGCCGCCGCGGCAGAGGACGTCCACGGCAATGAGCTTGGCGGCGGCGGCGGCGCCTTCGATGGGCGCAGGGGTGGTCGAGCGGCGGTGGCGGGTACCTCTGCGGCCGCTCGCTCCCGACGATCGGAGGCGATTCCGGTCGGCGGCACCGGTGGCGGGCCGTCGGCGGCGGCGGCGGCATCGGTCGCGCGAAGGGCCGTGCAACTGCTGACGTACGCGTTTATGGCTGCCGTACTCGCGCTGTACACCGCTCGTACGTGGCAGCGGAACTGGGACTGGCGGTCGGAGGAGGCGCTGTTCGAATCCGCAGGGCGGGTACGACAAGGGTATGGCAGGGGTATGCATGCGGCACGGCCGTCCGGAGGCGTGCGCAGATGCCCTTGATGCCATTGATTCCCCCCTCCGGATGTGATCCCGCTGATGTCAGTCGCTTTCAGACGGCGGTTACCTGCTATCGTCATCCTACCGTCGCCGCGCCTGATGCTCTCCTCCCAACGCGCACATCTTCCTCGCCCCCTTGGCCTCTGAAACCCGCCCTTGCCCCCCTCCTCTCCCCTCCTCCACCTTCAATTAAACATCCCCCCATCTGCATCTGCATCTGCATCTGTATCTGTATCTGTACTTCACCTCGCGCCTGTCTGTCTGTCCGCAGGTGTGTCCAGACAGCGCCAAGGTGCAGCTCAATCTGGGGATACTGCAGCGCCGCCGAGGGGACCACGCAGCCGCGCTGAGCCACTTCCGGCGGGCCAGGGCCATCGAGCCCGGCTACTGCGAGCCGGACTACTGGATCGGGATCTCGCTGGTCAACTCGGGTGTGTGCATGGGCGGTGTGTGCGTGTGCGTGCGTGCGTGTGTGGGGTGTATGTGGGGGGGGAGTGCGTGCGTGTGCGTGTGTGTGTGTGTGCCGACGGCTGCTCCCCCTCCCCGAGAGTTGCCTCCTCCTCCTCCTCCTCCTCCTGATCGGATGTGTGGGAGGGATGTTGGGCGGGCCGGTGGAAGATGGTTCGGTTTGGTTTGGTGGGGTGGGGTGGGGTGGGGTTCGGAGGCGGCTTGCTCTCACGCGAGGGGATGACCGGCCCACGGCGGGTCGTTCGGAGCCCACAGCCCTGAGCCGCCGCGCGGGGGCCGCCGCTGCTCGCTCGCTCGCCCACGCGGGTTTTTTGCGTTCCCTTACGCGGGCACCGTTCGGTCGCTCGCTCGGTCCCCGCCTCCCCTCCCCTCCCCTCCCTGCCCTCCCCCTTCCCTCCTCTGCTGGGGCTGCTCTGCTCTGCACCATTCGGCTCGGTTTGTGCTCGACATTCTCCGACATCCCCGTCGTCGGCCCCTTGTGCATTCTCCTTGGTCTCGAGTATTCATTTCAGCCGCCGCTCCTTTTTATCACTCCCTTTTACTCCCTCGCCTCGCCTCGCCTCGCCTTCCCTTGCACCCACCATCGCGCAGGTGACCCCCAGTCGGGTGTGGACGAGCTGGAGGCGGCCCTGGACTGCGAGTACGTGGCTGCTGAGGCGCTCAAGGCACTCAACGCCATCTACAGCTTCCTGCACGCGGCGCAGCCGCGGGACCCGGGGCCGCTGGCGGTGAGGGTGGCGAACCAAGAGCGTGGGGCCGAACCAACGGGCCCCTGGGGACCATGTATGGGTTGCGGACTGCGGGGAGGTGGGGGAGGTGTGGGGGCCGGGGACACACGAGGTGGGTGGGCGAGGTGGTGTGGATGAGGGTCAGGGCCCCCTGGATGTCTGCTTCGGCGGGGGAGGGGGAATGAAAGGGGTCGTTAGCGCACACAGGCGCGCACGCACGCACACACGCACACACACGTGCGCGCCTGCGTTCCCTGCCAGCCTTTATGGGGGCCTCATTCGAGTGTCAGCTCGTAGCCCTATTTTAATAAGGCAGCAGGTAACGCCCATGCGTGTCTTGTGTGTGCGTGTGTGAATGCGCGCGTGTGTATTTCTCGATCGAGCTGGCTGGCTGGCTGGGTACAATCCAACGTGCGACAGCATATGCACGTGTCTCTTGAGGCGGCTTGGCTGCTGCGGTCCGTCTTCGGCGTTTTGAGTATCCGGGTATTAACGCCGTAAGCAGCAAGGGCACATCCCGCGGATGCTCAGGAGCCAGCAGGCTGACACCCCACCTCCACCACCACCACCACCACCACCACCACTACTACACCCGCACTTCGGCACCTTCAATGCCCCCCCGCCGCTGATGCCCCTTCCCCATGCACTGCTCCACTGCGTGCGGCCCCGCCCCCGCCCCCCGGGGGGTCCGCTCATGCTGTCCCACACTCACACGTATCAGCGCTGGGGCCTGCTGCTGCTGCGCCGCCCCGAGCTGGGCCAGACGGGTCAGAGCTGCGAGGTGTTGGAGCAAGCCGCACTGATGGCGGCGCAGCTGGGGGCGACCCGGGTGAGGGAGGGAGGGAGGGAGGGAGGGAATGGGCGAGAGAGCGAGTGAGTGAATGGGTGAGGGAGTGAGGGAGACCGCATTGAGACCACATTGAGACCACATTGCTGTATCGACGGACGCACGCATGCGTGACGCCTTCATGACATTTCGAGGGCAGTGGAACCAGGCCAGGTCGGCGAGGGGCGTGTTTCAGTGTGTGTGTCTCCTTCCTGCCTTTCTTACCCCTGCGTGCACGCAGGATGTTGACAATGCGGTGCACTGGTGCCAGGATTCACTGCGCCAGCAGCAGCAGCAGCTGCGGCAGCAGCAGCAGGAGCAGGAGCAGCAGCGGGTGGGAGGGCGGGAGGAGCAGAACCCGCAGCAGCCGCAACCGCAGCAGCCGCAGGCACAGCCGCAGCAGCCGCAGGCACAGCCGCAGCAGCAGCAGCCACAGCAGCAGTCGCTCCTGCGCTGCCTGGAGGCCCGCCTGCCCGTCTACAGAGCCATAGCCGCCTCTCCCAGCCGCCTCAGTTCGCCCCGTGTGCTGGCGGCTGTGTACGAGTACGTACGGCAATTGGACGAGCTGCCGTACTGTCGCCTGTCGTCTGCCACCGTATTGGGGGAGGGTGCAGTGGCGACCGGCGGCGGCGGCGGTGCGGCGATGGTGGCGGCGGCAGGGGCTGGAGCGGCGGCGGCGGCGGCGGCGGCAACACCACCGCACATGCACCTGATGCATGCGTGAGTTGCCGTACATTGTCGTAGGCGAAGCTCATTCGTTATGGTAGACGAAGCCTGGAAGGGTCTTTTGTGTGCATGCGTGTTTCGTAGTGAGACACTGTGTATGTGCATCGATGTTTTCGTGACAAAGTAAACATGCTTTGTCATGGAAACATGCACATACATACAGTGCAAAAAAGCAAACTGCTTTTTCTGATCTCTGTGTGACCCACCCAGCGCCACACACACACACAAGTCGAAGCCCCACGCACCTGAGCCCCACCGGACCTTCACGCCCCGTCCAGTCAGGCACCGGCTGCTGCTGCTGCCGGCACCGACAGAACAAACACGGCGTGCAGCAGTTTGCCTTTCAGAGATTCAGATCCGCCCTTCCTCCGTAGGTTTGAGACCCTGTCTACCCGGTATCTCCCAGCGACACCATTCTATTCGCGCGCCTGGCTAGACACACGCACCAACCCCCCGCGCCCCTCCCCCTATGTATTCCACTCCTTCCCTCCATTCCATTCCATTCCATTCCTCCGGCTTCCGCCTCGTCCCACAGCATCCAGTCCACCGACCCGGAGGACCCCTGGCTCCAAGTCGAGTGGGGCCGCACGCTGGCGGCGGTGGGCAGGAACCAGGTACGCACAACCTACCTACCCGTCCTAACTGTGGCCCCGGGGGGGGGGAAGGTTATCCACGTTCAGGCCGGGGCCCGGGCCTCCCCCCGGGGGGAGGGGGGCAGGTGGTGCGGTGGTGGCGGGCTTGTGAGATTTACAGATGATGGCGGTGTGTGGGTGGCGAGGGTGTTTGTTGGGGTCGACGACGGGTCCAAGCAAACTGCGCGTTGTGGGCAGGGCGTGTGGGTTGGGGCTTGTGTTTGGGGGGATAAGAAAGAAGATATATACCGCGGCGAAGGAACGGAGACGGCGTGTTTAACGAGCAGACCCGAAGCTCGGAACCCTGATCCCTGTGTTGGGGGAAGGAAGGCCCAAGGCCCACGGCGGCATCGGCCGCGTCGTGCGGCTTCACGATCACAAGGGGTTGGTCGTTGGTGTTCCTGTTTCAGCCCTCTGGCAAATACCGTACCTTGCTGATGAGCCCTTTGCCGGCCTCGACATATGCATGCAGGAGGCGGGCGTGCACCTCTCCGTGGCGGCGATGTTGCTCAACGAGCAGCTGCCGGCACTCCAGGGAGGAGGGGGAGGAGGGGGAGGGGGAGGAGGGCAGCAGGGCGCTCGCGGCGGCGGCCGGGTGCGCAGTCTGGCGGCCTCCGGCCGGGCGCCGCTTGGGCTCCCCGAGGCGCTGTCCGGCATCGCGGCGGCGCTGGAGGACGCGGCGCGGCTGCGGCCCCCAGCAGGCAAGGAGTGCGAGCTGTGGGGCCAGGCGCTGGAGGTGAGGAGGACGGCGACGGCAGTGGCGGCGGCGGCGGGGGCCGAGGCGGAGGCGGCGCGGCAGCAAGCGGCGGCGCGGGCGGTGGAGGCGGAGATGCGGCAGCGGCGGCCGCCGTGCGCGGCGGTGCAGAGGCAGTAACACGCAGCCCGGTTGCGGGCTTCGGTTAGTTCCAATGGTGGCGGAGTCTGATGAGTCACGAGCTGCTACCGTACGTGGTGTGTGGTTGAGGCTACAACGGGCTCCAGACCCTCGGAAGGTACCTTCGCTGCGGTACCTCCTCTTTTTCGACGGTACCCTCGGACGGGCAGAACCCGCGGGCCAGTTGCTTGGCTATGCAGTGCGCACTGCAGCGGAGACGACCTCAAGGGCAATAGAAAAGGGGCACCTTTGGACTATGGGCCAGCAGACAGGACAGAGTCGTCCAGAGAGGAACGAGCGGACCCCGGGGGGGGAAGGCGCAGAAAGCCGCGGCAATGGGGGGAACCAGCTGCTGCTGCTGCTGCTGCTGCCGGGTTGGTTACTTCGCCCACGCGGCCCATTATGTGCGTGTAGTCGACCAGTGAATGACCGGGGCTGTGAAGAGATGTGGCAACTATTGGTGCCTTAATGAGAGGCTAAATGAGAACCGAACGCCTGCTGAGGACCAGACCGGGATGGGTCTTCGCAGTCCCACACTGCCTCTGCGTTCACACTACTCCCCAAACCGAGTCCCCGTCGAGACATACTGCACGGCTCAGCTTGGTTCGTTCAGGCGTGTTGCGACGGCTGTGAGCTCAGCTGCTGTGTACGTAAGCGTTTGCACCATCCGCGTACAACTCTATACCGAATCTGCAAAATGGAATGATCGAATGAATACTTGATGCAGCAATTGAGTGCTGGATGGGCTCTTCTATGGTGCTGTGGCTCAACCCGAGTCCGCCCTTGCCCGCTTCATTTACGGTACTGGGTCACAAGGGGTCACATCCCGCGTGTGTGGGCGCGTGCTGCGTGGCGGGCTTAGGTAAGACAAGATTGAGAATACAGACTACAATAACATATACACCTCATACACACACCCCGCGCCTCACCCCCACCCTCGCCCGCACCCTCACCCTCCCTCGCCGCGCACCTGGTGCTGCTAGCTGGTCCGTCAAAACGCGCCCGGGTACCTCTGTGCCAGGCCGTGAAGGCCCAGGGCGCCGCCGCCGTGCAGCATCACGACACGGGAGGCCACGGGCGCCGCCTTCCTCCGCCTTCCTCCGTCAGTGCGACCGACCCGCGAGTCATCACCATTCCCCTCATGCCTGCCACCACCACCTGAAGCCGCACGTGACCCAGAGCCGCAGCCGCCACCGCATTGCGCCCCGCCCCCCGTCCATACCGGCCCTGCGGGCCGCACACCCCCAGCAGCGGGGCGCACGCCCTCGCCCACATCGGAGCTCAGCACCCGGCCCCCGGCTGCGGGTACTGCGGGCACTGCCCCCTGCAGCTCTTGCTCACCCCCCACGTGACCAGCAGCCGCACTTGCCGCCACGTCAGCAGCAGCACTTGCCGCCACGTCAGCAGCCGCCTCCGAAGACGCCAGCTCCCAGGCCGCCAGGCTGTAGATCGGATCCAGAGCAATGCCGCACATTTGGGCGATCTGGAGGCGGGTACATAACCGGGTACATAAGCGAAACCGGGTCGGCCGGGTCGAGCGTGTGTGTGTGTGTGTGTCAAAGGGACCACACTTCTTCTTTATAATGGCATTCTGACAGAAACAAATAGTTCAGGCAATAACAGGAAGGGGGCCGGGGGCGGAGGAGCACACGCTGGCTGGGCTGGGCCTCAGGCTCCGTCGACCCTAAGGACGTCCTTAGCGCTGTGGTGGGGGTCACTGGATGGCTGCAGGTCCCTGGGGAAACACCATACACACACATACACACACATACACACACGGCTCTGCTGAGAGATGCAGCGATCTGTGCCCCCCACTCCCCAATGTGCACCTCCTTACCACACACACACAATTTTCCACGACGTTTCCCCCGTGCAGCAAGGCACCCACCCCCATACACGACGGTTGTAACTACCAACCACCGTCCTACCCGTTTGCACGTCGCGATCTCTCCATCCAGCACCTTGCCGAACCTTCGGGGCACCGCCCGGGGCAGCCAGTGCAGCGGCAGCACCGCCGCCGCCGCCGCCGCCGCCGCCGCTGTGTCAGGCGCACCCGCCAACGCCCTGCGCCCCACCTCCGCCGTCATCCCGTCCCCGGCTGTCGCCGCCGCCGCCGGGCCCTCAGACGCCGCCACCTCAGACGCCGCCGCCGCCGCTGCCACCGCCATGGTTGCAGCAGGTTCTGGTACTGGCGTTGGCTCCACTTCTTGTCGTCGCGGGAGGACGAGATCGGCCGCCGCCGCGTGTTGACCGCCGTCGGAGCCGCCGAACAGCTCATCGCCGTACCTCTCCAGGAAGCTGCGAAGAAGCTGCTCCTGCTGCGATTCGTAGTACGACATGTCGCCCGCCAGTGTCACCGCATGCACGCTCCAGGGGAGGCCCAGCAGGGCGATACCCAGGGCCAAGCCTGGATAGGAAGGGCGGGGTTATCCACGTTATCCACGGGGGGGAGGGGGGATGCGGGGGCGGGGCACGGTGGTGTTTGCAACAACAGGCGCACGAGGAAAGTGGTATCTTGCGTAATACGTAATGGCGGATTGCGGCGCATGATATAGAATTTACCTGCCCGCCCACATGGAAGCTAACATGTTGCTGTCCCTGTTGATCAGCCTACCGTAACCAAACAACAGCACTGCATGCATCCATGCAACATCACACACACGCACACAAAGAGGAGACAGACGCACCCACGGCCGTCGTCCCCGTGCCCGCATCCACGACCACCTTGTACGGCGTTGTGGTTGCGTACGGCAGTCGCTGTACAGCGGAGACTCGAGACGCGGGTCCCCCAGCGATAGAGCCAGCAGAAGCAGCAGCGGCAGTGGCAGCAGCACCACCGCCACCACCAACACGCCTGGCTTCATGCTCTCCCTCTCCCTCCCCCTCCTCTCCCTCCTCCTCCTCTTCCCGGTGACCAGCTCGGAACGTTCCGTCCGCCGCGGATCTGCAGCCGCCGGGATCCGCAGCGGGATCCAAATAATAATCGCAATATCCGCATCCGGAGCTGTGTGTGACGTACGCCATCCAGTGCACCAGGCGCAGCAGCCCCAGCAGCGCGGGAGGGTCGCCGCCGCCCTCTGACACGACGGAGACCTGTGTGAGGAGGAATCGAATGCCGCCACGTTTACCGTTATGTTACACGTTAAGATGTGCGTGCGTGCGTGTGCGTGTACCAGGAACCCTAATTCGAACCCAGGTACATGTCCGTATCGGGGTAACCCTTATCAGCAGGCCCGTGTTCACCGACTGCGACGAAGACTGAGAAGGCAGCAGTCAGGGTTAGCGTTCGTTGCCGGATCCATGGGGCTTGTGGAATTATTACAGGGACAGTTCACCACGAATGGAGTCTGTTTTGGTGGTCAACTGGTTATTGGCAGTGGCTCAGCTGGCACCCAAGGCTGGCACCCAAGACGCACCCAAACACTGCAGCCCCTGCTCGGTGCCCCCGTTTCCCGCCGCAGCTCCCCGCGGCCCGCCTCCCCCATTCTCAACCCAACAGCTCATCAGCACGAATACCGGTATTGTGTGTGTATGTGTGTGTGTGTGTGGGATGCAGATACCGTGACGAGAGCGCGACCGTCACCCTCTCGATCTATCGCGCCCTCCCATATCCCATTACTCGGCACCTTGGCCGCACCTGGGCGCTGGGCTCCCTGCAGCGCACGGCCGCCGCCCGGGAGCGCAGCATGGCCTGACGGTCCGCATACTCCGCTCGGGAGATGTACGACACCTCAGTGCCGTACATTCGGGTGACGAGGTGGTAACCCGTGGGCACCTGCGGGATACGTATGTGTATGTGTGTATGTGTGTGGGTGTTCCAGTTGGGGAGCGTATCTTGCCATCTGCACACACACACACGCACGGGGACGTGAAGTCCGGGGGGGCCTTATTTGACGGCGTGCCTGCATGAGAAACGTTCACCCCACCGCCCAGCAAACCACCCACCACCCGTTTGCCCCATCTGTCCGCCCGCCCACCGACGCACATGCACGCACTCACCCACCCACGCACCCACCCATGCACCTGCGTGCAGCCACGCAGCCGCCTACCCGCCGCTAACTTATCCACTCAACCCGCCCACCCACCCCACTCAACTGACCTGCGGCGGCTCCCCCCGCACCAGCAGATGGGAGCGCAGTCCCGCCTCCGCCGCCACCACTGCCACCGCCGCCAAGTGAGCGCTCTGCACCCCACCGCACGTCACCTGCGACGACCGAGCGGAGCCAGCGAGCGAGCGAGCGAGCGCGGCTAGGTGCTCCGAAACCAACCAACCAACAAACAAACAACAACCTTACTCCATTCTCATGCATCGGTGGGCCTGCCTGGCTTCCTCTCTGGTTCTGCGACACGGCGTACCCTAGGCACCCCCTGGACCAAACACCCTTCCGCATCCCATCCCAGCACTGGCTGCGCTAGGGCCGTACCGGTACCCGAAAGTACGGTACATCATCAGATGGTGGTGGTGGGACGAGCACGTAGCCACGTACAGGCGGCCCGACATTCTGATAACAGGCGCCATCAGATAAAGATATAACACCTAGCAGCCCTTGCACCGCACCCACCTAGCGCACGCAACCACCCACCTAGCGCACCGCACCGCACCGCACCCAACCATCCACCCACACGTGCACTCTGTGCCACCCACCAAGTCCGTGGCGCCCTCGTCCAACAGCTCCGGAACCAGTCCATCCAGCTTGCGAACCTGCACGACAACAAAGTCGTCTGAATGGGGAGGATGGCATTGGCAACAGCGAAGACAAATGGAAAGGAGAATGACCAGCAACAGCTACGAGCCGGCGGCGCCGGCGAAGGATGGGTGGGTTGGGCTGCTGTTGCAAAGGGGAGGAGGGAAGGGGAGGAGGGAAGGGGAGGAGGGAAGGGGAGGAGGGAAGGAGAGGAGGGAAGGAGAGGCGGAAAGGGGAGGAGGGAAGGGGAGGCGGAAAGGGGAGGCGGGAAGGAGAGGCGGAAAGGGGAGGAGGGAAGGGGAGGCGGAAAGGGGAGGCGCGAAGGAGAGGCGGAAAGGGGAGGAGGGAAGGGGAGGCGGAAAGGGGAGGAGGGAAGGGGAGGCCAGGTCCAGCCAGGTCCGGGGCCGCACCTTGTTGCCCCCGAGGACTGGATGCAGCAGGTCGTCACGAAGAATGTAGAAGGACGCTGTGTCGGGGCTGGTGGTGGTGGTGCTGCTGCTGCTAAGGCCGGTGCTGTCAGCATCGTGGCCAAGTGCGCTGCTGTCCGCGGGCACAGGCCTGGATGGAGGCCGTGGCGGGAATGCGCTGGGAGCCGAAGGCGGGACTGCTGGCACTCGGACAAGCTGGAGCGGAGCGTCAGGAGCGGTCCGCAGCCATCGCCGTCGGTGCAGGAAGGCGCGAAGCCCGGCTTCTGCGTCCGCAAGTTTTGGAGCCAGGCGCAGGCTCCGAATGGCCGCGCTCGCGCTCGCGCGGCCGCTGCCGCTAGCGCCATCCCGACTGGCGCAGTCTGCCGTTGCGGAGGGCCTCGAACGGCTTATGCGGCTTCGTCCAAAAACATCCCAGCATGGAGCTGACGAGTTTTGCAGGACATAATGCCTATGGGTGTGCCCAACATGCCTATACATGGTTGACAATTTCCAACTTTGCCGGCTGCCACACCAAGTACGTCTTAGTTTCTGTTGCACGGGAAGCGAGTGGCAAATTCTGAATTTCTAGTCCATATCGCGGTCCGCGAAGGCTTGGTTGAGAGCAAGTTTGCGAGCTGCTACTAATGCGTTAGTCATGCGTTGTTGGCATCGCGGAGTGGTGACATAGGAGACGCCTTGATCTTCTACATTATCCAGCTGAAGTAGGTACATGTTAAAAACAAATCGAATGCCATGCCCAGAGAGATGCAAATATGCCGCAGCCCGGGATCGAACCAGGGACCTTTGGTTTACAAGACCAACGCTCTACCACTGAGCTACAACGGCAAACCAACAACTGAAGAACGCTGATGACCGCCTATTAACGTTACATTAAACAAGCTAAGTACATTACGCGTTCAATGCGGCTCCCACTGGCCTTCGGCTCGCCCTTTGGGCTCGCTTAGCAAATCCCTTTCGCGGCGCAACTGCAAGCGCAACCGCAAGCACAACCGCAACCGAAAGCGAAAGCGAAACCGAAACCGAAACCGAAACCGAAACCGAAACCGAAACCGAAACCAAAACCGAAACCGAAACCGAAACCGGTCCATGCACGCCCCATGCTCCGTGCCGCTGGGTCGGCGGCGCCGTGCACCGGGTCGTGCACCCATATGCCTTCTACTTGGCCCACCGCTCCACGCAGCACGCACCCTGACCTCCACAGATGCTGGGGGATCAACTGCTGACCCCTGCATCCCCCCTTGCCCTTGCTCCCGCTTGTTCTGTCATCCCCAGGCTGCATGCCTCCCAATACACCCACCACAACCGCAACCGCAACCGCAACCGCACACCACACACCCTGCCCTATACCACCTTCAAGAAGCAACGTTGCGTTGCCTCCAATCCTGCCGTCATTCCCCTTTTCTCCCCCCTCCCATCCTGCCGTCTTTTTGCCCTGTTTTCGACCCAGCC
Source organism: Pleodorina starrii (assembly GCA_030267565.1). NCBI lineage: Eukaryota > Viridiplantae > Chlorophyta > Chlorophyceae > Chlamydomonadales > Volvocaceae > Pleodorina > Pleodorina starrii. The sequence continues at coordinate 514,863 of BRXU01000022.1, read as the reverse complement.
ATGCCCCTACCCCACGATCCACCCTTCTCCCCTCCCCTGTGATCCGATCCTCTTGCGGTTATTCCCCTCAGACCAACGGCTGACTCCCGCATCCATCTACATGTCCTCCCCCACATCCCCCCTTGCCCTTGTTCCCGCTTGTTCTGTCACCCCCGGACCCCATCTGGTTTCCGTACTTCCGACCCCTCATTTTTTCTTCCTCCCCTCCCGACACACCCCACCCATGCTCTGCGCCACTCCACCCCATGTTCCGCTCCGCTGTGCTTCACCCCATGCCCCCCTGGCCCACCTCGCCGCATGCTCCGCTCTGCCCCACTTGATCCGCCCCGCGATCCGCCCTTCTCCCGTCCCCTGTGATCCGATCCTCTTGCATCCACCGCCACTGCTTCCGCCACCTATCACATCACCGACAACAGTTATGCGCACGCTGTACTGTTGTGCCTGCAGTGTATTATCGTTCACGAAGGCCCGGTGCTTCCGTGCAGTGGTGCTTGCCTGAACCCATTTCACAGAGTCGTGCCCCTAACCCACCCGCCGCCTAACCCACCGCCACCCACCCATCCCGTCATCTTATCTAAGGATGCTCGCTGTGCCCCCCTGCCCGCCTGCCCCTGCCTGAAACCGAAACCGAAACGAATCGAAACCGAAACCAAAACGGAAACCGAAACCGAAACCGAAACCGAAAGGACCCCATCTGGTTTCCGTACTTCCGACCCCCCGCCCCTAACCCACCCGCCGCCTAACCCACCGCCACCCACCCATCCCGTCATCTTATCTAAGGATGCTCGCTGTGCCCCCCTGCCCGCCTGCCCCTGCCTGTTCCTGCCTGCCCCTACTGTGATCTTGCCCGAATGCTACCATGTCGTACTCCCATGCTGCGCGAGGGGGATGCGAATCTGCATCCCCCTTCCTCTTCCCCCGTTCCACAAATTTCTCCGTCGGGTTTCCCTACTCTCGACCCCTCGTTTTTCTTCCCCCCCTCTCGACACACCCTGCCGTATTTTTCGCCGTGCCCCAACGGCTGACCCCCGCATCCATCTCCATCTCGTCCCCCACATCCCCCGTCACCGGGTAACTTTTGCTCGGTTGTCAATTTTTTGCCGTGCCCCCACGGCTGACCCCCGCATCCATGTCCATCTCCTCCCCCACATCACCCCTTGCCTTTGCCCCCGCTTGTTCTGTCACCCCCGGTCCCTGCCTTGCCCCCGCCATGCTCTGTATCTCTTGCCCAGCATCACCCCTGCGATCTCGGTCAGCACCCCCTTGAACCTCCCCTGCCCCAAAAAATTCCCCGTTTGGTTTCCCTACTTCCGACCCCTCGTTTTTCCTTCCTCCTTTCCCGACACACCCTGCTTTATGCCACGTCCGAGAACCAACATCATGTCGCCTCCCATCTTACTATCGTTCCCCTCTTCTCCCCCCTCCCATGCTGCCGTCCTTCTCCCCTCTCTTCGATTCACCCCCTCCTGACACACCCTGCCGTATTTTTCGCCGTGCCCCAACGGCTGACCTCCGCATCCATGTCCATCTCCTCCTCCACATCCCCCCTCACTCTTGCCCCCGCTTGTTCTGTCACCCCCAGGCCGCATGCCCGAATGTCACCGTGTCGTATCCCCATGCTCTGCACCTCACTGGTACTTCTTGCTGGGCATCACCCCTGCGATCTCGCATCACAGGGTACCTTTCATGCACCGTAACCGAAACCGCTCTGCCCCGCTCTGCCCCATGCTGAAGGGCGGTCCACCCCATGCTCTGTGCCGCTCTACCTCATGCTCCGCGCCGGTCCACCTGGGCCTGTACTCTAGCTCGCCCCGGGGCCACCCAATGCCATCCCAAGCCCCCCAGGGGCCCCCATATGCCAACCGATGCCGTCCGGTTGCCCCCAATGCCCCCCCAAGCCCCCCGGGGGGCCCCTAATGCCACCTCATGCCCCCCGGGACCCCCTTAATGCCAACCCAATCCCCAAAGCAGTAACAGGCTTCTGGTCTTTTGAAAAATAATTTTAATTAAAAAAGGGGCGCGCAGGATTTGAACCGGCGACCTCTGCTTTAAAATCTAAACTGGGCTACTGGGCTTCGAACCGGCGACCTTAGGAATCCATCGACGCGGCGTTCCGACCGAGCGCTTTTGAGGCATGCCAAAATCGGAGAACCAATTGTACAAACCCCACAAGTGTGAAAAATGCACGAGTGGCCCCGGCATCAACTGGCCTTCGGGTCGCCCTTTGGGCTCGCATAGCAAATCCCTTTCGCAGTGGACACTGTCTGCACGGCGTTTGTGCGGAGTCGCGTGGCGTGTGGCCGTAGGTGAGGCGTGGGCTTGCTTGGTGATGTTGTTGCTGACCCGTGGGTTTGGTGATGCCGTCACATGACGGTGCGCGCCAACGAGGATTGCGGCGAGCGCCACCATGTTGTAGTCGTGAGCGGTGCAGGCTCGTCGCGGCTTATGCAGGGTGGAGGGGGAAGGCGCGAATCCAGAGCGAATTTAAGTTTGCTTTGAAGAGTAACGATCACTCATTCGGTGTCTGTTTCTGTCTCCGTCGGTGCAGGTGCATCCTCCAACTCACGCGCACACAATGGCCCGGTGCTTCCGTGCTCCGGCGCCCATGACATTACCGACAGCAGTTATGCGCGCGCTGTACTGTACTACCGTTTCATGAAGGGCCGGCGCTTCCGTGCACCGGTGCTTGCCCCACCCCACTCCAGCAAGCTGTGCTCCGCCTTGCCCAGCGCCCATCGCCGGTCGATTGTTACTGTTTTCTGTCCCCCCCGGAACAGCTACCGCTCGTACCACAACAAAAACAATAAGGGCAGAACAGAGCAACACGCCGGCCCGCTACCAGCCCCCTGCGCAGTGCTAAACCAAACGCCCACTGCTCGTACCACCGGGGCAGAGAGCCGCAGGGAGGGCCTTGCAGCAACAAGGCATCAACAGGCTCCTGGCAGCCGCAAAAGACCAAGCACACTCTGCGCCCAGCCCCCTGCGCAGTGCTAAACCAAACAACAGGTTCCAGCAACCCAAAAGGAAAGGGAGCCAGACAACAGAGCAAGACGCCGGCGCAGAAAAGAGCCTACAAGCACCCAGTCGCAACAGGAAGCAAGCCCCTATCTGGACCGCCGTCGCTTTCGAACCGCTGCATCCGCTCCATCTGTCCTCTCCAATCACCGGCGTCCGCCGCCGCTGTAGGATTCGTAGCTGCCCCGCCCCTCGATGAGGTGTAGCGCCGCTGCGGTGGAGGGCAGTGTGGTGTGGATGGTCTGCACGTTGCAGGCGTGCGCGAGGTTCCAGCGCGACACCTCGTACGTGCTGCGCTGCCGGGCATGGAGGGTACTGCTGTCGTGTGCCCCGCGTTCGGCCTGCTCCTGCGCCTCCTGCGCCTGACGCGCGTGCACGTGTCCGGCCGATCCCGTGCCTGCAGCTGTGCCCGGTGATGCCTGTGGGAGAGAGGGAGGGGGGGACGGAGGGAGGGGTGTAAGTAGACGGGGTAGGTGGTAGGGGCGAGACGATAGGGGTGAGGGGCTGGTGGCCAGGAGTCGGGTGCTATGTGGCTAGGCATTAGGGGCGGGTTAGCGGGTAGGCAGTAAGGGCTATAGGCCTGGTCCTATGGGGCTATCCCCTGCGGTGCTCCTCCCTGTACCCTGTGCAGCACACCTGCAGCGGGATGGTGGCGTCGCTGCCCTCGCCCACCGGCACGAGCCCCTGCCGCTGTTGCCACTTCAGCAGCAGCACTCCGGCCAGCTGCGCGGCACTGCCCTCGCTGGTCTCCCCCTTGGTGTTGTACTTGAGTGCGTAGTCCGCGGCGTCGGCCGCGAGCTGCGCCATGCTGCGCAGCTTGGGGCAGCGTGGGTCATCCAGGGAGGCACGGGGGTGCTGCTTGTCCCAGCGGCGCTGCTCGTGGAGCAGGCGGCTGACCTCGCACGCGAACGCAAGCGTGTGATTGCACGGGTGCGCGAGCAGCAGGCTGCAGATGTGTGCCACCAGCGTCCGCCCGAACCGCTGCAGGTGCACGCTTCCGGTGTGCTCGTCGATGTGGCTGGTCCAGTTCAAGAGGTACGGGATCCGGAAGCGGCAGTTGTCGTCGGTCACCGGCGTGTGGCCTGTGGTGCAGGTGCCGGGGATGTGGTCGTGCATGAGCACCTCCAGCATGGCTTCCGCACAGTACAGCGCCGCGGCCTCCGGGTCTGGGTTGTGCTCCGACAGCGGGTGCTGGCACGCCTTTGCCTGCGGCTCGGTGGTCCGCTTGCGCACGAGCCGCAGCGCGTCTTTGACCGCCTCCAGCGCGCGCTGGTGCTCGGAACGGGCGTGGATGACGTGCTTGCCCTCCGCACAGCCGCACGGCTTTTGCTGGTGGTCCGGCGCCGGCTGGGATGGGTCGGACGGCGCTTCAGCGAGCGGCGCTTTCATGCCGGTGAGCGTGGGCGCGGGGATGCCCTGGTTCTGCACCCGCTCCATGTACCGCAGGAGGGCCGCGTGCTCGCCACGGTGTATCGCCGCCTCGCGGCGGTCTGGGTGGAAGGCGTGCAGCCACAGGGAGATGTGCCCGTGCAGCTCCGCGCGCTGTGTAGTCTCCGGCTTTGCAAACCATGCCTGCACGCGACCGAACAGACAGTCCCGGTTCTGCTGCTGCTGCTCGCCGATCCGCCAGCCAACGTACGTCTCCATGAAGGCGTGCAGGAAGGCGCGGAAATACTCGGCGCTGGCGACGGGGTGGTCGGCCGCGATTTGCCTGCGCTCTGCGTCGCCCGGCCGGCCGACCGGCGCGCTAGCGCCGTCAAAACTGTATGGCTGGCCGTAGAGGGTGAAGAACGCCGCAGCACCGAGGCTGCTGGGGTTGAGCGTCAGCGATACGGCCGGCGGGCCGTACAGCAGCCATAGGCCGTACGCGCGGCTCCGGAGCGCACCGATGCTGGCACTGGTGCCCGCGACCCGGCTGGTGGCAATCCGCACGCCGTGCACCAGGTCCGTGACGATTGGGGGGGCGGCGTCGAGCCGCTCCGCCAGCTCCCGCCCACGCAGCCCCATTGCCAGCAGCTCCACGGCGCTGCGCACCTGCTCGTACGTCATGCCCGCGAGGTGGTGCTGCATGCCGGGGTGCATCGTCAAGTGCCGGCGCACGCCCGTCAGTACGTCGTGCCGTTGCAGGCGGTCGAACATGTCCAGGATGAAGTGCGGCGCCTGGCTGCTGCTGTCGTCGGGTGGGTACCACCGCTGCAGCTGCAGGGTGACCCACTGCTTCTCGGACATGCCGTCCGGTTTGGCGCCCGTGCCGTTTGGGAAGCGGTTGGGGTGCGCGAGCAACGGCCAGTCTGCGCCGTAGTCCGAGATGGGCGTGCTTCCTGAGCTCTCCACGAGCGTGCCCTGCTGTGCCAGCACACGGGCAATGTTTTCCGGCGACGCGCCGGCGCGCAGGATGTGCGGGAGGCTGGTGCTCTCGGTGCTGGGCAGCAGCTCCGCCTCGTCGGCCCCGTACATGGGTGTGCGCTGAGCGCCGGCAGGCACTGTTGTGCCGGCCGGTGGAGGTGGAGCTGCGTCGACGGCGGGCTGCGCTGTGTGTGTCCGCGCGGATGCTGTGCCGGCCGGTGGAGGCGGTGCTTCCTCGACAGCCAGGAGTGTAGTGTGCCGCCGCACGGCGGCCGCTTCTGCAGTGGATCGCAGTGCCGCCGCATGCTCAGGGTGCGGCTGCGGGGCGGCGCCGGCAGGAGAGGGCGGGAACTGCAGCATGTACACGTCTGGCTGGCCTGGTGCGGGTGTGGCGGCCTGCACTGTGGGGTCCTGACGGGGGGGGGGGTGGGAATTGGTCGGGCAGGGATTGTATCGGTATAGAGTCCAGGCCGTACTGCTGAAGGCCGTACGATTGCTAGCACTGAGCGGGTGTGCTGCAGGAAAGAAGGTCCCCAAGCCCCAGCCCCCACTTTTCAGGCGCCGGCCCCCAGGCTCTCACACTGTGTACCCCGTCCTGCGGTCTTGTACTGCTTGCCTGTTCTGTGTGGACTTCGCTGTGGGCAGCGGGGCCTGCTTCCGTCTGGGCCGGTGCCTCAGGTGACCGATCGCGTTTGCGGCGCTGTGGGGTGCAGGGAGAATTGGCAAAGGTTAGGGTGAGGAGTCATGGTGCAGGTGCATACTTGCGCAATGACTTACGGCGGTGGTACCAGCTGGTGGCGCGAGGGCGGCGATGTAACGCTGGGTGCACTTGCTGAGGTGCCTTTCCAGCTTCCCGTTTTTGTCAGGCGGGATGCCTGCAACGGTGCTGAGGCCGATGCGCTGTGAAGCACCGTACAGCAAGTCCGCAGCCGCTCGCCAGTGCCGGGTCGTCAGGTGCTGCAGTAGCTTGGCCTGTGCCTCATGTGGCAGTCGGAGCGTGGCTGCTGTGAGTGCCTCCTGATCTACTTCGCGCTGCAGGTGGAGGAAGGGATTGGAGGATAGTTGTCAATTCAGGCCTGAAGTTAAACGAGCTGGTTTATGACAGGTTACGCCTGTAAAGTTTCTGCTAAGTTAGGGACATATTGCTCCTGCCTATGTTGTTCTTGTTGCCGTTCCTTACCGCAATGCTGCCGGTGGGTGCGTTTGTAGGAACGGGCGGGTGTGTTGCATGGTGCTCAGGCACATGAGCGGACGCCGTGTTGGCGTCCGCAACAGCCGCCGCCTCCTCGTCCACCACCGACGCCCGGGCCGACACGTGAGTGCGAGGTCCGCCTGTGCCGTGCACTGCTGCCTGCTCGGGCCCTCTAAAGCGTGCCGCTGCATACCCTGCCTGCCGTTGCTGCTGCCGCTCGCCTAGCGCGAGCACCTCCTCCTCTGTGTCCACATGCAGGGCAGCGGCCAGGACGTTGCGCGGGATGCTGTCCGCAGCCTCCTCCCACTGCCGTGCCGCGCCGTGATCAAGGCGGTCGCACAGGTGCGGGTATACCTCCGCCAGCCAGCGCGCCCAGCGGGCGATCACATGGCCTCGCAGGTGGAGGGCATGTGTCCGCTGTGCGAGGCCGATGATTTCAGCCTCGGTTTGCGCTGCTGCGACAAGCACAACTGACACGATTTCCGGCACACGGTCAGGGGGCAAAGGAAACATAGCCGCCAGGCTGTCGGGTCCTGGGTTGTTGAAGCTGATGATACCACGCGCTCCTCCAACATCGTCAGCACCGTGTCGTTAGCAGGGCTGCCGCTGCAATGGCGGCAGATGTCTAGGTCGGCGTCCCCGTTGCCTGTGGTTCGAATGCAGCCGGCACGCTCGTCGCCAAGCAGGTGGTACTGCAGCGACGTGCTGATGGAAGGCCCGGGAACACTGCTCGCCGCTGCCGGTGCCGTTCAGAGCGTGGTGTGCATGTCACGCCATATCGTGTGATTGCCATAGAACGTGGAGATGCTGAGAACAGTTGCCTAATTAGTAAGAACCGTTGTCGGTTAGTTAGGAGCCGTTGGGTGTGGCCCCTTCGGATCAGCTTCCGTGCACCGTTTCCGTGCGACGACAGAGTCGTCGACACTTTGTTGTTATTACATTTATTTGTTGGCATTATACGGGGCACCGACTGAGCAAGAAGCAATGCAGTGCGGGTTCCCCTGGAGGTACGAAAAGTGCATTGCGCGGGCTTGTTATAGTCCGGCGGCCGTGCGAGACACCTTATCTGTGTCTCGCACTTTGCAGTGTTAAGACTCTAAGTAGCATACAGTCACAGATCCGCGATTGACAGACCGCGTGACGCAGTCTTTGTAAGTTCTTTCGGTGATCCGTTTCGGTAAATCCGTCCTCCGAGGAGGACATCGTGCCCAGGTCGCCCTAGGAGAGAGCTGCGTAGCTCGTCTCCCGAAGGCGCGTGCTCTTCCGTCAGTGCGAGACACAGATAAGGTGTCTCGCACGGCCGCCGGACTATAACAAGCCCGCGCAATGCACTTTTCGTACCTCCAGGGGAACCCGCACTGCATTGCTGACGGAAGAGCACGCGCCTTCGGGAGACGAGCTACGCAGCTCTCTCCTAGGGCGACCTGGGCACGATGTCCTCCTCGGAGGACGGATTTACCGAAACGGATCACCGAAAGAACTTACAAAGACTGCGTCACGCGGTCTGTCAATCGCGGATCTGTGACTGTATGCTACTTAGAGTCTTAACACTGCAAAGTGCGAGACACAGATAAGGTGTCTCGCACGGCCGCCGGACTATAACAAGCCCGCGCAATGCACTTTTCGTACCTCCAGGGGAACCCGCACTGCATTGCTTCTTGCTCAGTCGGTGCCCCGTATAATGCCAACAAATAAATGTAATAACAACAAAGTGTCGACGACTCTGTCGTCGCACGGAAACGGTGCACGGAAGCTGATCCGAAGGGGCCACACCCAACGGCTCCTAACTAACCGACAACGGTTCTTACTAATTAGGCAACTGTTCTCAGCATCTCCACGTTCTATGGCAATCACACGATATGGCGTGACAGCTGTCACGCCAGCTAAGGTGCCGTCGACCAGCTGATGTGGCTAACTGGCAATCCCCCCCCCAGCACGAAGCCGCTGGAAGAGTGCTGGCTGCCAGGCATGTGTCGTGGCACGGCACCAAATGCTCAAAGCAGACAAACGGGATGCTCCTCAGAAGACGGGCATGGGTGCGACGGTGCGCTTAATGAACCCCTGGCGGCGCTTGCCGCTCGCAAGCAACACCAACCAGATGCAGGTAGCGCACGGCACTATCATCAAACGCCCATCGGCCTGCCGGGCTCGGAGCCAGCGCAGGCGCGCCTCCCCGGCGCTCCACAGATACTCACGCGGAACACGCGCCACCGCCGCCTCGCGGGCGTGCGCTGCCGCCAACTCAAGCACTGAACCTACATCAGAGACCACATTCTCCACCATCAATACTCCTACATCAACCCCGTTCTCTCGCGCGCACGCCAGCTCCCCCGCGGTTAGGGCGGCTGGGCCGGCCCCCGTTGCGCCGCGGCGCAGGACGCAGCCCTGCTGTCGTACCCATGCCGCGGTCTGCTCGCTGAGACCCACGGGCGCGAAGACACTGAGCGCGCTGCCGAGATCCAGCACCTCGGCGAGCGCTGCGCACTCGCTGGCGGTTGCCGCCAGCTGAGCATCGATGACTACGGGCGGCGCCAGCTGCACGGCCGACGCTGCTGCTGCGGGCTCCTGGGCGCCAGGCACGACGAGACGAGGCCGCAAGTCCTTGAGACTCACGAGCTCGGACGTCTTGTCGGGATACTCTATGACAAAATGATGCACGTTGCGTATCTTACCGGCGTACATGACCACGCCCGCCTCCGCCTTGCTGCGCGAGCGTCCGCGCCGGTGCGCCCGCATGGCGAAAGCACCCTGAAGCTTAGCGAGAGAGGGCGGGGGCTGCAGCGATGAAGTGGCGCGTTGCGCGCCGCGAGCCTCCACCTGCTGCTCGGTGATACCCTTGCGTTGACAGTGGCCGCAGATCCAGGTTCCCTGGGGGACCCCTTCCAGCGGCGGCCTCAAGCAGTACGTGTGCCAACCCGTGCCGCACGAGTCGCACAGCAGCATCCACTCCTCGGAGTCGGGCATACGGCAAACCTCGCAGGCCAGGGTAAGCGGCGGCTTGGCCAACCGCGGATCAACTTGCTCGTCGGTGATGGGCAGGTGGCACGGAGCCACGTGAGTGACGTGGGCGGTCAGACGCCCGCCGCACTTGCCCTCCAGCACGACCACCCCTGAGGGGCGCGTCTCCACCACACGCAGGATCTCGGGCCGAGCGTCGGCCTCCAAGTTGTTGCGGGCGGTGGTGTTGCGGTAGTACACGTAGTCACCAATGTCGACCTTGCGCAAAGTGGGATCAAAGCCTCCGCCGCGCAGGCGCGCGTAGTGAAGGCGATCACGATGCTGGGCCACGGAGAGGTTGCCTCCCGCAATAGCCATGTGCTTCCGAACGGCGGCTGCCCTGACCAGAACCGACCTGGCGACCTCCTCGGGGTTGTCCAGATTGAGGTCGGGGCTGAACCTGTCCTTTATTGCTGGCGGAATGACTGGGTCAACCGCATGCACGATGGTGTAAGGGCACAGCTTGGTGGAATCCTGCACGGAGCAGTTGTAGCCAAGCATGATGGACGGTAGCTGCTCATCCCAGTTGGCGTAGCTGCCGCTGGCGTTGGCCATCTTGGTGAGCGCCTCCTTGACCGAACGAACCGCGCGCTCGCTCAGCCCGTTGGCCTGGGGGTGGTTGGCTGACGTCTGCCGGTGATCGATAAGCGCCTCTTGAAGGCAGCTGGCAAACTCACCCTTCCACTCGCTGCCCTGATCCGTACAGACCTCCGCGCACGCGCCGTAGCGGCCCAAAATGTGCTGACGAAAGGCGAAGGCTGTCTCGGTCGCATGCTTGCTAGGCAAAGGAACCAGAACCACAAACTTACTAAAATGCTCCACACACACCATGACGTAACGGCTGCCTTGGGCAGTCGTGTTGAACGGACCACAGAGATCCACGCCCCACCGGTAGAAGAGTCCGCCGATAGGCAACGGGTTGAGCACGCCGGACCGCGCAGTGAAGGTTGCCCTCACGCGACTGCACGCGGCGCAGTGCCTCACCGTCTCGGCGACGTCGTTGTTGATGCCCCGCCACCAGTAGGTATGAAGAAGAAGAGCCACGGTGCGCTTGACGCCCCAATGACCTGACTGCTCATGCATTTTCAGCACCAGCTCACCCCGCTCGGCGGGGCGCGGAACGATGCGGGTGCGGCCGTCGAGACCCATCACGTAAAGCTGCTCACCCTGCCATCTGTACCGTTGCGAGCGCCGCTTGACGCGCTTCACCTCGGCCTCCGAGAGCCCTTGGGGCAGCTGTCCAGTCTGAAGCAGGGAAAGCAGATTCTGGTCGGCCCACGGCTCCGAGCCAGGGCCTGCATCGGCGCCGCCCTCGGGATCAAGGGCGCCCGTGGCGAAGACTACGAACTCGTTGGGCACGGCTTGACCGCGCTGAGAAAGAGCAGAACAGAAGCTGACGCCCGGCTGCTGGGCGCTGACGTTGACTGCAGCAATGTGCGCAGGGAGGGCGGAGGTTGCCTCCGCCGCAAGCACCTTGCCCACCGCGATGACACTAGACAAGTAACACACATCAGTTGCGCTAGCCAGCAGCGCTCGGCGCTGCTGGTCGCTGACACGAGGCGACTCGGTTGAGCCCTGAAGAAATCCCAACAGCACCTCACTCTCCTCGAGCTTGAGCGAAGTGTAGACACTGGAAGCGCCATCCCTGACAGGGCAGGCTGCACTTGGCGCAGCCCCGGTTGAATCCGCTGAGACGGCGGCGTGCATGACTGCATTGACCGGCTGCCCCTGCGCCTCGGACGCATAGAAGGGCGGCCGCAGCTGCTGCTGCGCCACTGGTGCCGCTCGACCGGGCAGAAGACGTTGCTGAACGCTGGGGCCCGCTGGGCGGGTAGCGACTGAAAGAGTCTCCCTCAGCAGCTCCATGTCCGTCAGGTTGCTCCAGGTCCGATACAGCTGATGGACGCCCGACCCCAGGCGGGCCGCGTCAACAAGCACGGGGTTGCCCCATGCCTCGCACACCAAGCTGTCTGAGCGCGGCTGCTCCTGCGGGGGGGCTGGACCCACCCTGACGGCTGCACCGCAACAAAATCTCACACGTTCGGCGCCTAGAGCGCTCTGAGCACTGCTGACAATTCGCAACACGGCCTGCTGAGCCCTGACGTCGTCCGGCTCCCAATAAGCAATGATAAGCACCGGAAAGCTGTCGGGAATCGCTGCGCGCAGCTCGGCTGCGGTGACCTTGGTCACGTCTTGCGGAAGACCGATGAGCGCGGAGCCCCAGGCTGTCGGCGGAAAAAGGTCTCCGTGACGATCCGACAACTGCTGAAAACGGCGCAGCGCCAGGCCTCGAGCCTGCTCGCTGACGTCAGAATACAAATACGATCGCACTGGAATGCCGCTGCGGAGGCAGGCCTCGAGCCCTGATGCCAATCCGCCCAGCGGCTCATACACAACCACACCCTCCCGCATGGCCTGATCATACCACTGGGCTGCAGCTGCCGCTGACGGTGATGATGGGGACCCGGAGCGCGCCGAGCCCGCCGCTGCTTGACAGCGGCGTTTGCGCGTGGCGTTCCACTCACGGGCCACGCTGCGCAGACCGTCTCGCTCAGCCTGAACGTCCTCCGCCGGATCGCTGGGCGGTGGGAACGCCGCCTCGTAAGCCCAGCCATTCCAGCCAAACGCCATCTCCTCGGGAGACGGCAGAAAATCCTCGCAGAAAGGAGCGACCCTTGGGGCCGACAAAAGCGCGACGCTGAGAACCTCACAAGACTTGGCGCTTGACGCCAGGATAGCAGGGGTGACGGCGGTCTCGGCGGGATCATCGTCGATGCGGGCGCCGGTATCATCCACGGCGCTGGCGACGGGGTTGCGTGACAGCACGTCCGCGTTCTGATGCAGCACACCGGGGCGATGCTCGACGGTGAAGTTGTACTCTTGGAGTACCAGAGCGAAGCGCGCGTACTGACCCGTCAAGCCCTCGGAGCTCATCAGGTACAGCAGCGGCTGGTGATCAGTGACCAACCTGAAGGGCTTGTCGGCACCTATCAGGTGATGCCGGAACATCTTCATCGCCCACACGGCCGCCAACATCTCGCCCTTGTACGAACTGTAATTCGCCTCATGCTTGTTCAGCGAACGGCTGATGCTCGCGCACATGTACTCGTTGCCGTTGTCGTCCAGCTGACCCAGCACCGCTGCGATGCCGCGATTGGAGAAGTCGGTGTGTAGAACCAACGGCTTGCTGTAGTCGATGCGACGCAGAACAACGTCCGGGCGCGAGATGATCTCCTTGAGAGACGCGTGCGCCTGTTCCTGCTCCGCACCCCACCTCCAGGGGACACCCGCCTTGAGCAGGTGGTTGAGGGGCGCGGCCAGCTCGCTCATCCGCGGGATGTAGCAGCGGTAGTAGTTGATGAAACCAAGCTGGGTGCGCAGCTCCGAGACGTTCTTGGGCGGAGGCAGCGCAAGGATCGCAGCGACCTTGGCGTGATGCGGCGAAATGCCAAACGAAGACAAATTGTGACCCAAATACTCCACGACGTCGGCGCCGAAGATGGACTTGTCCGGGTGAGCGCGGAGCCCACACGCGTTGAGCACATCCAGCACACGAGCGACCGCCTCCACGTGCTCCTCAGCAGTGTCGGTGGCGATCAAAACATCATCAATAAAAGCAACGGCCCACTGATCCACCCCCCCCTTGCGCAGCTCGTAGTCCATACGTCGCTGGAAGGCCGCGGACGCGTTCTTAAGACCATAGGGCATGCGGGTGTAGGCGATTAGGCGGTTGCCGCACCAAAACGCCGTCTTGCCCTGATCATCGGGATGGACAGGAATCTGCAGGAAGCCTTGCCGCATGTCCAGCTTGGAGAAGAAACGGGCCTTCCCTACCCGTTGAAAGATGTCCTCCGGACGATGCAGGCCGTACTTGTCCGGCTCCGTCACCTTGTTGACAGGCCGATAGTCCTGGGCCATACGCGCGGCGGTCCAGAGGCCTGAAGCCTCGTCCTTCTTGGCGGCGATGACGGGGTTGACCGCAGCAAGTGTAGGACCCGTCCACTCAACGCAAATGCCGGGCTTGAGCAGCTCGGCAGTCTTCTCACGAATGATCTCAGTCTCCTTGGGGCTGTAGCGGCGCGGGGACTGCACGACAGGCTTGGTGGCGGTCAGATTGAGCCGGAACGGCCCCAGATCACCGCTGTAGCCTGGCAATTCATCCATGCTGTAAGCAAAAGCCGAGCCCTTGCGGTCGCGGACCACCGCCTGAAGCCGCGCCTTGAGCGCAGGGTCGAAGTCGCGCGCGTTGCCCCAGATCCAGCCGCCATCCGCGTCCTTTTCGTAGAACTCATGAGCAGTCGCCGCCATACGCCCATCAAAAGAGTAGCTGTCAACCGCGGCTAACGCGCTGGCTTGGCCCGCGCCGCACGGGTGAGACGGGTCGGACTGCGCTTCCGCAAAGCTGACATTCGCGCCTTTCAAGGCGACGCCAACTGCCCCTATCTGCCGCATGGCCTGGAGCCCTACCTCGCCGCAGTGGGAGCCTCCCGTGGCCCCGACGCCCGCTGAGAATGCGACCAGGAGCGCCGCGACGATGAAGAGCGAGAGCCACGCTGTCCACGTGCGTTTGGCGCTCACGATGGTGGTCGGCTGCCGCGTGACGCGCTTCTTGCGCTTGCCCTCGCGCCTCGGGCGCTCGGGCTCACAGTACACCACCTCCGCCTTGCTCAGTTGCCCGTAGAGTACCTCAGCGCCCTTGAGCACCTTGCTGTTGGCCCACGCGACGGGCCTGGTGAGGCTGCTCAGGAATCCGCTGGGCTGGTGATCGCTGCCGTCGGCCGGAGCCTGGGGCGAGGGAGCGCCCTGGGCGCCTGGCGACCCGCTGCCGTTGGCCGAGCTGGCGCTGACACGCGGAGCCTGGGGCTCCGAACCGGAACAGGGCGATGGAGCGCCCGCGACGCCGGGCGGCCCGCTGCCGTCGGCCGGGCTGCCGCTGTCCGGGCTGCCGCTGTGCTGCTGACTGCTGTTGCATCCCCCCCCCAGCTTCGTGTCGGTCGCCGAGCAGAAGCTGGTGCAGCAGGCAGCGGAGCAATTGACGAAAGCCGGGCGCACGCCTGGTGCGTTGCGCATGGGAACGGTTACCAGCAGGTCCGGGTGCTCCAGCAGGTTTGGCCTGAAGTGCAGCTGCGGCGACGGATACGTAGTGACGAAGTCCGCGACAGCTTGCATTTGCGGATTCGAAATCAGGAAGTCGAACAGATGCGTTCTTGGGACGACCAGCGTGGGCGTCATGGGCACACGCACCGCGTGTCGCGACCCCGGCAGCAGGCACACGCTGAGCTGCTCGTGCACCAGCTCGTGCGTCACCGCCACCTTGACCGCTCCCGTCGCCAGCTGCCTGGACGTTGGCCGCACGGGCAGCCCGTGCGCCTCCACCATCGCTTCGGTGATGAGGTTAATGGTGGCGCTGTGGTCCCGCAGGCTCTGCGGGTGGCAAAGCATGCTGCTGCTGCTGCTGTTGGCTGCCACTCCAATGCTGCCGTCGGTGTAGTAAAACATGTGCGGCTCAGAGCCAAAGTAGCTCCGTGCCTCCGCGTTTGCCGCCAGAAGTTGCTGCTTGCGTTCCGGCGCCAGGCTGCTGATGGTGGCGAAGGGCCCCTGGGGGTCGCCGCAGACGTAGTACTTGACACCGTTTGCCGCGCGGTGTTGCACCGCCGGGTTAACCGATGTGGCAGCTGCCGCTGCCGTGGGCGCCTCGGCGCCGCTGCTCTGGATGGCGGCCTGCGGTTGGGCCGCCTGCTGGCTGCCGCTGCTGCTGTTTGCGCCCGCCGCCGGCTCCTCAAGAGACTCGGTTGGCGCCGCGTCGGCGCCCTCGGACAGGCCGAGCGCGGACATCATGGCTCGCAGCCGGACCGTGAAATCTTGGCCGTAGTCCAGCGGGAAGGGGATCTCCAGCGTGATCTTGCCAGTCAGCCGGTCACCACCTCCCTCGGTGGCCGTCGCTGGCTTTGGCCGCGCCTTGGGCGCGGTGAATCTGATCTCCGGGATGGGCGCCGGCGTGAAGCTGACCGGCACCTGCTGCTGCTTGAGCGTGGCGCAGGCTGCTCCTGAGCCCTCGAGGCTCACGCCGCCGGCCACCTGCTGCCCACAGCAGATCGCTCCGTGGCACGTGATGAGCGCCGGGTGAGCCGGCGCGTAAAGCTCCTCTCCGTAGGCGTCAAAGACCTGCGCCGTCGCCGCCACCGCCGGCGGTTGCACCGGCTGGGCAGGCTGGGCCGGCTGGGCGGGTTGCGCAGGCTGGGCCGGCTGCCGCGCGCGGTACGCCTGCAGGTTGTTGTCAAACGCGGCCTGCAGAACGCCCGACGGTGCCCGGTAGTTGGGCGGCGCCAGCTCCGGGTTGCGGATGAAGCACACGCCGGCGTGGAGCCGCGAGCAGTAGTCGCAGCGCGGGCGCGACTCACCCGCGCCTCCGCCTGCTCCCTGCTGCTGCTGAGCGGACTGCTGCTGTCCCGGGCGCTTGGCGCGGTCCGCCTGCCACTTGGTGGTGGGCGCCGGAGTGGTCACAGCGGCGGCCCCTGTGGGCCCTTGCCCAGTCGCTGCCAAAAATTGCTCAATCAGCCCCTTGAGCTGATCCGCGCCGGGCGCCGCACTCGCTGAGGCCAGCGCGGCTTGACCGCGCCGGCACTGTTCCGTGGTGTGGCCGCCCCAGCCGTGAGTGCTGCAGTAGTACTTGGCGCGCGACGACTTGGAGGAGCCTGTGCTGGCGCTGGCACCGGCGCTGGAGCTGGCGCTCTGTTCCGGGAGCGCGCTGACGCTGCTGCTGGGCCGCGCCGCCTTGGGCGGCTGCGATGCCGCCGACGACGACGAAGGGGGCTGGCCGGTTGCCTGCGACACGGCGGGCTGCGTGGAGACGGCAGAGGCGGCGGCAAACCGCTGATTGTTCCAAGCTGTCTCCGCATCAGCAGCGATCTCACTGAGGCGCCCGAACCACTCCTCTTGTGTGACCAGGCCCCATTTGGACAAGACACGGTCGTTGATCGTTGGGTCGAGCCGCTGCACCCAGTTGGTTGCGAACTCGAGGTCGCTGATGCCAAGGTACGGCTTGTAGCTCAGCGCCTCCTGCAGGTAGGCCGTTGGCGCCACGTTGGCCTGAACCAACTTGGCGTAGCGCTGCCGATACTCGCCCTTCTTCTCCGGCTCGAAGTGATGCTGCAGCTGCTCCATGTAGTACTCGGCCAGCAGGTGGCCGTACAGGGTCGCGCCGGCTTGACCGGGCTTGGACCGCAGCCACGCGGTGGCCTTCTCGATAAGGGTGTCCTTGATATCGTTGTGGTAGTGCTCGAACCGCGATGTGAGCCTCGGTGCCTGGTTAAGGAAGTACATCATGGACTCGGCATCAATCTGCGTAAGCGAGCAGCGCTGCTGTCTGCTCGCCTGCATAACTAGGTTGTTCATGAAGCGCCGCATGGCCGGGAGCGACTGATGGCTCCACGGTTCCATGGGCCAGAAGTCCCGAGCCGAGGTGGACGTTGAGTGCTCGTCCATGTCGTCGTCTGAGTCGTACGCAGGGTTTACTGCCTGAGGCGGACCAACGTACAGGGGAGGAGGAGGCGGACCGGCAGCCGGGAGATGGCCTGGTGCGACGGGTGCTGCTCCTAAGCCAAGCAGCGGCTGGTGTGCTGCTGCCTGCGCGCTCGCGTTCTCCCCTTGCTGGCTCTCGGCGTCAGACTCACTGTCACCCACCCCCAGCAGGTGCAACGGGTTGTTGGCTAGATCAGGAAGCTCTCCGCTTTCTAAGCTGTCTGCGCGCGAGTGCGCACGTGACCCAGATCCTCGCTGAGGCGAAAGGGCGCTTGCCGCACCGCGCAGAAGAGAAGCGAGAACCCCTTGAGCACTTGCCCTCCTTGGCAGGGCCTGAACGCCCGCTTGCCCGGACTGCTGCTCTTCTGCCTGCCCTCGATCCCCGAGCTGCAGGAGATTGCCCGCCCCTGACTGACTCCTAATGCAGACCGCATGGCTTCAGGCCTCTGGAGCAGACCGCGGCATGGGTACGACAGCAGGGCTGCGTCCTGCGCCGCGGCGCAACGGGGGCCGGCCCAGCCGCCCTAACCGCGGGGGAGCTGGCGTGCGCGCGAGAGAACGGGGTTGATGTAGGAGTATTGATGGTGGAGAATGTGGTCTCTGATGTAGGTTCAGTGCTTGAGTTGGCGGCAGCGCACGCCCGCGAGGCGGCGGTGGCGCGTGTTCCGCGTGAGTATCTGTGGAGCGCCGGGGAGGCGCGCCTGCGCTGGCTCCGAGCCCGGCAGGCCGATGGGCGTTTGATGATAGTGCCGTGCGCTACCTGCATCTGGTTGGTGTTGCTTGCGAGCGGCAAGCGCCGCCAGGGGTTCATTAAGCGCACCGTCGCACCCATGCCCGTCTTCTGAGGAGCATCCCGTTTGTCTGCTTTGAGCATTTGGTGCCGTGCCACGACACATGCCTGGCAGCCAGCACTCTTCCAGCGGCTTCGTGCTGGGGGGGGGATTGCCAGTTAGCCACATCAGCTGGTCGACGGCACCTTAGCTGGCGTGACAGCTGTCACGCCATATCGTGTGATTGCCATAGAACGTGGAGATGCTGAGAACAGTTGCCTAATTAGTAAGAACCGTTGTCGGTTAGTTAGGAGCCGTTGGGTGTGGCCCCTTCGGATCAGCTTCCGTGCACCGTTTCCGTGCGACGACAGAGTCGTCGACACTTTGTTGTTATTACATTTATTTGTTGGCATTATACGGGGCACCGACTGAGCAAGAAGCAATGCAGTGCGGGTTCCCCTGGAGGTACGAAAAGTGCATTGCGCGGGCTTGTTATAGTCCGGCGGCCGTGCGAGACACCTTATCTGTGTCTCGCACTTTGCAGTGTTAAGACTCTAAGTAGCATACAGTCACAGATCCGCGATTGACAGACCGCGTGACGCAGTCTTTGTAAGTTCTTTCGGTGATCCGTTTCGGTAAATCCGTCCTCCGAGGAGGACATCGTGCCCAGGTCGCCCTAGGAGAGAGCTGCGTAGCTCGTCTCCCGAAGGCGCGTGCTCTTCCGTCAGTGCGAGACACAGATAAGGTGTCTCGCACGGCCGCCGGACTATAACAAGCCCGCGCAATGCACTTTTCGTACCTCCAGGGGAACCCGCACTGCATTGCTGACGGAAGAGCACGCGCCTTCGGGAGACGAGCTACGCAGCTCTCTCCTAGGGCGACCTGGGCACGATGTCCTCCTCGGAGGACGGATTTACCGAAACGGATCACCGAAAGAACTTACAAAGACTGCGTCACGCGGTCTGTCAATCGCGGATCTGTGACTGTATGCTACTTAGAGTCTTAACACTGCAAAGTGCGAGACACAGATAAGGTGTCTCGCACGGCCGCCGGACTATATCAAGCCCGCGCAATGCACTTTTCGTACCTCCAGGGGAACCCGCACTGCATTGCTTCTTGCTCAGTCGGGGCCCCGTATAATGACAACAAATAAATGTAATAACAACAAAGTGTCGACGACTCTGTCGTCGCACGGAAACGGTGCACGGAAGCTGACCCGAAGGGGCCACACCCAACGGCTCCTAACTAACCGACAACGGTTCTTACTAATTAGGCAACTGTTCTCAGTATCTGCCACACTCTATGGCAATCACACGAGATAGCGTGACAGCTGTCACGCCAGCTAAAGTGCCGTCGACCAGCTGATGTGGCTAACTGGCAATCCCCCCCCCAGCACGAAGCCGCCGGAAGAGAGCTGGCTGCCAGGCATGTGTCGTGGTACGGCAACAAATGCTCAGTTCAGACAAACAGGATGCTCCTCAGAAGACGGGCATGGGTGCGACGGTGCGCTTGATGAACCCCTGGCGGCGCTTGCCGCTCGCAAACAACACCAACCAGATGCAGGTAGCGCACGGCACTATCATCAAACGCCCTTCGGCCTGCCGGGCTCGGAGCCAGCGCAGGCGCGCCTCCCCGGCGCTCCACAGATACTCACGCGGAACACGCGCCACCGCCGCCTCGCGGGCGTGCGCTGCCGCCAACTCAAGCACTGAACCTACATCAGAGACCGCATTAGGAGACCGCATTATGCATGAGGCGATGTACTGTCTGGTCCACCTCGCGGGTGCTGTATAGCACCGGCTGCAGCAGCGCCACGTTTTGCAAGTACGTGTGTACCTGCAGGTCGCAGCGCCGCATGCGGATGCCGCACACGCAGCATGGGTGCAGCGGGAGGTTGTCGTCCAGCAGGCGCCTGAACTTGAGGGCGTCGCGGCTGTCGTCATCGAGCTGCAGTGGGGGCTGCAGTACCTGCGCTGTGCTGCCTGCCGCGGCTGCTGTCTGTCCCGCTGCCGTCTGCTCCGCTGCCGCCTTCGCGGCATCGAATAGGCTGTTCCGCTCCGGAAAGGCCGCTGCGTCGTTGAAGCCCATGGCATCCGCGAGCACTTGCAGCGCACAATGTTACCGCATGGAGATCAGGAACTGTTGTGGATTATTCGCGCACTTCTACGCGGCAACGATACCGCCAGTACCGGTAAACTAGGTAGGAAGCACGAATGGAAGAAGCTCAGTAAACTTATTGAACCTATCCTCATCAAACAAGGAATTCAGACACCAGCAGACTTTCCACACTGGCTGAGAAATGAGGGAAAGAACCTCGAGGTAGGACATTGCAAGTCCCAACCCGGCAGATATCGGATGCGCTTTCCATGAATACGTCACCAACAAGAACGAGGACTTCATAGCAGCACTGCAGCAACGACGCTGGAATGCCGCCGCGGACATTCTGCAACGACACATCCTTTGCGAACAGATTCCATACCAGCAACTGTTCAACTTCCTGCGGGACTGCGGTGCGGCGAAATGCGAGCTATACGGAGTGGCAATCGCGGACGCAAGCGTGCTCGCAGCAGCGGCGTCCGCGAGCACTTGCAGCGGGTCCTTCCCGTCGTGCTCCCGGGCTGCCGCTGCTGCGAGCACGCTTGCGTCCGCGATTGCCACTCCGTATTGCTCGCATTTCGCCGCACCGCAGTCCCGCAGGAAGTTGAACAGTTGCTGGTATGGAATCTGTTCGCAAAGGATGTGTCGTTGCAGAATGTCCGCGGCGGCATTCCAGCGTCGTTGCTGCAGTGCTGCTATGAAGTCCTCGTTCTTGTTGGTGACGTATTCATGGAAAGCGCATCCGATATCTGCCGGGTTGGGACTTGCAATGTCCTACCTCGAGGTTCTTTCCCTCATTTCTCAGCCAGTGTGGAAAGTCTGCTGGTGTCTGAATTCCTTGTTTGATGAGGATAGGTTCAATAAGTTTACTGAGCTTCTTCCATTCGTGCTTCCTACCTAGTTTACTGGCGGTATCGTTGCCGCGTAGAAGTGCGCGAATAATCCACAACAGTTCCTGACCTCCATGCGGTAACAATGTGCGAAATGTTTGTGTACCCGGGTTTGTACCCGGGTTTGTGAAGCAAACCTGGGCTTATTCGTTTTTGTCTGGGGCAGAATGCGGTGACATTACAACGGCCGCAACGGCCTTCCCTAAATTCCGATGGAGGCACGACTGGTGGCATGTATGGATTGGCGGTTTACGCCGAAACGTTATGTATTCAATGGGATTACAACAGTCTCACACGGGCCGTTCTTCCTGAATGTCGGTTGGAACGATGGCACTGTATAAAGCCGACTGCTGGACTGCAACAATGCTTACGGTGAATTGTTTCACTTAATGAACAGTTGCGAAGTGCATGAAATTGTTAGGGAGCGCTTTTTCGCTTCACTTCGCTTCGATGTGTCGTGTCTTGCAAAGGCATGCCTGCCTTTTGCGAGGTTGGTGTCGTTCCTGTGTTACGGGGCGACATGTCATGTCCCATGTGGGATGTCCATCTCACGCATCTCGCGCATGAAACAATCGGTGGGGGGCCCGGGGCTTCCCCACCCTACCCTCCACACCCCTCTTCCCGCCCTCCCACTCGCAGCATGGCGAGCTTCGTGCGCAATAGGTGATATGGGCACCTAAATTATGACATACGTAATGAACAAAGGCTCATGGGCAGATTTACTTGTGGTGTACGTGTCTCACTGCACACGTGCGTGGTGGGGGGCACAGGGTGTGTGCATCCACCCCCACAGCAAGGCGGTTATCGTGCGTCTTAGGTAATTTGAGCGGCCATTACGGATATCGGGTAACGTGCTCATGGAACCATGCATTGGTGGGGGGGCCCGGGGTTTCCGCCCCCCCCCTTCACCCCACACCCTGGTGGATGTTCCGCAAGGACAATGACCCTGTGAGACCCGAACGCCATCATGGTGGGTGGGTGGATGGGTCGGATACACTCAAGCCTTCGGCCCCGGACGCCTGCCGGGTGATATGCATGAACCGAGCGAGCGGCCTCTATGTGGGTGACGCTAGGTTACGCCTGTCACTGCCGCAGCTGATCTCCCGCTGCACGAACGTCGTCGACGTAACCTGAAGATGCGGTGCATGAACAACGCTCGGGTGCAAACACATCTCATGTATAGACACACACTACATCATGACCACAACACAGCCCCGCAACCCCACCGCTATAAACCCGGGATCGCGCCAGCCCTTACTTGTTCATAATGGAAAAAAAGGTCAACCTGTGCGGGCTCTTGAGGTAACTTCGTGACGTTTTATACGGACGTGGCAACGGCCACCACTCGTACTACTGTACATGGCAACGGCCACCGCTCGTACTACCGTACTTGCGGGGTGGACAGCCGAAGGGGGACTCTTGCACCAACAAGGCATCAACAGGCTTCTGGCAGCCGCATAAGACTATGCACACTCTGCGCTTGGTCTTTTGAAAGATTCAATGCGGCTCCCATGCGGCCCCCAGTCTTGTTGAGGCCGCCCACATGGTGAGTCCCGCTGGGTCCCGAGAGTCAAGCATAGGTCAATGATCTGTGTTCATGAGTGAAATGTACTCTCGCGTTGATTATAATTGCTATATTAATGTTATCATCGCCGGTCAAACCCTGGCGTAGATTAAGGGGGCAAGAGCGATGAGGCTCATTGGAGCTTTGTCCTGACTCGTGCGGGAGCCCCTTACCCGACTCTGTTGTGTCTGCGGATGCTAGGCTGCTCCCCAGCGTCCGTCGTCCAGTGTCAGCGATGTCATTGAGAAAGCATACGGCGTGGTCGTGAAATCGCGCACAGCACTGTACTGCACGGTCAGATTGCACCCCCCAGTACAATGCATAGGGGTTCGAAGTCGGCAGCTCGGCACACTGACTTCGAACCCTAAGGTCGTCTCCCAGCTCGGTACGAAGACGTACCAGGGGGGGCGGGCCCCGCCCGTGCGCCTGGCCCCCGCCGAGGAGGCGGGCTTCTGCTTCGTGTGGACGCTGGTGCAGTACCTGGGTTTCTGCCGGCGGGGCGGGTGGCCCGTGCAGGGCTACCTTTTCCGCCCCTTGGAGGTGCTGTCGTGGCCGTGTTGTGTGTCCTTCCTGTCTATCACGTCTGTCGGGTGGGTGGGTGGCAAATGTTGACGGCATTGAGAGAGGTAAACCCTCTCTCTTCTTCCTGGATGTTGGCTAGGGCTGTGACGATCGAGAGGAAGAGGCTCTTGCGGCGGTAAGCTTACAGTTGTTGTTTCCGAAGCTCCCCCGTCCGCGCCAATTCCGTACATCGTACTCTCATTATACGTCCCTCCTTTAACTGTTCAATGGTGGGCCGAGCACTTCTGTAATTCTCAGCGTCGGTGCACGGTCTTGCAGCCAGCATATGGCGTGCCGGAGGGTCCCCAACTCGCGGGCCGTACTGCTGAAGGCGCCTGCCAAGACCCGCCGCATCTCCTCGGGGGTGAACGGGGCCCGCATCGTCTCCACCAGTTAGCCATCCGGCAGGAAAGCTCCATACACCCTGTCGGAGGCATCACCCGCCAACCGCAGCTGCACGCTGGGCCCCTTGGCCCAGCTGGTGCGCCCGGTCTTCTGCCGCAGCAGCTCTTGGAAGAGGTGCACCTGGGCCAGGGCCTTCACCGGGTCCGGCAGGGCCTGGTCCCACGACTCCAATCCGGCCATGGTGCGGGCCACCAGCCGGCTGTGTAGCGGGGCCAGGGCAACGCTATCGACATGGAGATCACCCGCCCCGCCCGCTGTGCCAGATGGTGCATCGTGACCAACCGGCTGCAGCTTACACACCCTTCCAGCTTACACACTTTTTTCCGGTGGCACCTCGAAGGCCTGCCTGTCCGGAGGCACCAGAAAACCTAGGAACTTCACCGTCTGGCTGGGCACGAGCTGGCACCTGTTCAGGCTGAGGGTGAACCCCAGCACCGCCATCAAGGTGACCACCGCCCCGGCACTGGTACTTGGCCTCCTCCTTGGAGGGTGCGGCCCCCGACCGGTCGCCGATCAGAGAGGTCATGCGGACCCCCGCCTCGTGGACCGGCCGGAAACCCTCCTGTTTTAGCGTAGTGTAGATATGGCAGGCCGGCGCCAGCCTGAATGCCAGGTGGGGCCAGAGGTACCGTAGATATGGCCCTTCCATTCCACAGCCAGGTTCGTGTCACAGATGGGGTGAATTGGCAACTGCCAGTAGCCCGATTTGTCGTCCGTTGTGTACATGAAATCCTGGGGGGTGAGGTACTCCGTTAGCTGATGCAGCGTCCCGTATTTCAGAGGCTGGTGACGCAGGAGGCTGGTGACGCAGGAAGGTGTTGAGGTACATTGGGTTCAAGCAGAAGTGCTGCTTCTTCTCGTTCGTCACCACCCGGATTCTGGTGGTGCTGAACGTGGGCAGTTTTGGGAAGTCCCGCTTGCGTATGGCTCCTTGCCGTAACATCTCCTCCACTTCCCGGGTCACAAAGTCGGCAATCTCCTCCACGCTGCGGTGGTTGGGGAACCGGATGGTGTGCGGGTGCATGCCCGACAGCAGCAACTCGGGGTCGCATCCCGGTGCCGTGTGCTGCAACATCTGCCGTCCTATCTCCAGTTTGCGGGCCCACTGGGGCGCGTGCTGCTGCCCGGGACCCCCACGAACTCCAACTTTATGCCCTCCGTCACGTCACCATGTGCAGGATGCGCTGCCTTGTGTTGCTCAGCCCCGTCCCCTGGGCTGGTCTCTCGAAAGAACTCCTTCATGATTGGCGCGTGCCGCAGGAGCCTTCCCGCCCTGAAGTATGTCCGAACTCGGAAAAGGGCAGTAAACCGCTGCTCGAACTGTTCGCCCGGGGTGTGGTCCCGTGCCTACGCGGAACCGAGCTTCTTGAGCATATTCGGTGCGCCAGATCTTGCCCCTGGGGACCATCCGGTGCCTTCCTCCTGTTCCAACATCGAGTCCTCGGCCGGGTCCCATCTGTCTGCCGTCCACCTCTCGTCCTCGCCACTCAGGGCTCCGCAAGCCGACCCCGCACCCCCCTCCCCGCCCGAGCTCTCCCCTGCCGTACCTGCCTGCAAGAGTCCGTAACGGGGGCACCTCCTGCTCAACGTTCCGTGGGTCCTCCGGGGCCGTCTCCTTTACTTTTCACCTCCCTCCCCGCGGCCTCACCTCCTCCCCGCCCCCCCTCCCGCCCTGCCCACCTGTCCCCCCCCTCTACTGCCCCTGCCCGCCCGCGCCCTCCCGGTCCGGCTGCCCCACGTAAACGCCCAACCACCCCGCCACCAGGCGGGCCGACGTGGCGTGGCTGGACACGCAGTTCCCCGGGCCCCGGGGGCACCCACAGCGCGAGGAGGCGTCCTCGCAGTGCCGGTTTGTTTTGACCGCCTGCTGGATCGCCGCTGGCGTCACGGTCGCGACTCCCAGCTCCCGCAACTCCCACATGAACGCAGCCCTCACCAGGTCTCCGTGCTCATCCCCTGCCTCGCCGTCCAGGTCGCCCCCGCCGCGTCGACCTCCGCCGCGCGCCCCTTCGGCCCGCAGATTACAAAGAAGATAGCCGTCAGGCGCAGCAGTGTCCATGTACCATTCGCAATCTGTTCTCTCACGACAAAGCCTCAGTCGCCACTGCGACGGAAACACGGTGAGAAGCATAGAGCCGCACGGCGTAAGTGTGCTCATAATAACAGTGGTTTCTATGGTTGTAGGTTCCTTGGGAGTTAAAAAGCAGTTGGCATTAAGTTAAGCTAGATTGAGAGCATTGGCAGCTAGAGCGACTCGATAGTTGAACATGATATGTGCGCTTGAACCATACGTTAGTGTTCAGGTAACAGGCAAGCTGTTCCACAATGAGCAATGCTCTACCCCCCCCGCCGAAATCTTCTTCGCACGTTGAATGCGGCCGAAGCCCCGGCCGCAGCTGGGGCGTCCCCAATGCGCCAGGGGTCCCCGTCCAGTTTCCCAACCGGCGAGGGTAAGGATGACAGCCTCGAGGGCATTTGGAACGAGTTGTTCCCCAACCACCGAGGTAAGGAAGGTGGCCGTTGTACTAGTGGTAACGCAATAGAGTTTTCCTCATTTGGCCCAATATTCTTTTCCCATTCACCCTTATACAGATGACGGCATATACGGGAGGCACGAAACCATGAAGAGGAACTTCATGACTGAACCCGTTCTCCTCGTGACAGCGCCAGATCGCAGTTCCGTGAATGCGCTCGAAAGTCGTAATCGGCGACGGGGGTTCAGTCATGAAGTTCCGCTTCATGGTTTCGTGCCTCCCGTATATGCCGTCATCTGTATAAGGGTGAATGGGAAAAGAATATTGGGCCAAATGAGGAAAAACTCTATCGCGTTACCACTAGTACAACGGCCACCTTCCTTACCTCGGTGGTTGGGGAACAATTCGTTCCGAATGCCCTCGAGGCTGTCTTCCATACCCTCGCCGGTTGGGAAACTGGACGGGGACCCCTGGCGCATCGGGGACGCCCCAGCGGCGGCCGGGGCTTCGGCCGCATTGAACGTGCGAAGAAGATTTCGCCCCAAGGAACCTACAACCATAGAAACTACTGTTATTATGAGCACACTTACACCCTACGGCTCTATGCTTCTCACCGTGTTTCCGTCGCAGTGGCGACTGGGGCTTTGTCGTGAGAGAACAGATTGCGAATGGTACATTGACACTGCTGCGCCTAACGGCTATCTTCTTTGTAATCTGCAGTCATGTTGTGAAGGTGGAACATGTGCTCCGTGCGGCACAAAACTGCGCCCCAGTGCCGAGATCTTGCGACGGTACCCTACCCTACTTACCTGTTCTGGACTGCGTTTCTCGCCGTCCATGCTATTTTGACGTCTAGCAACACTGTTGACTGCAAAGCTTGGTATGACACCTCACTCAAGAGCTACCTCGCAGACCTCAATGCAGCGTGGTGACCGGCATGTATGTATTTCGGAGTTACCCAGTAAGTGCTTTCTTTATGTTGTCTAAGATGCCTATAATGTTAAAGCGTTTTGGTTATAAAGAAAGTCGACACCGATATCGTATTGAGACGGATAACACCGTACTGTATCGGGCCCCGCAACCGGCCGCCAATACATATTTCGCATATCCAAATCCATCCACACCCATGACGCCAAATTAAAGGCGTTTAACAATATATATACGGAGATGTCAGTATGCACCAATACACTGCTACGTATGCCATTATGCCCTTAGCAATCGATGTTCCCCTGATCTTGCTCTGTCGCCCCGATTGTGTCTCCATTTTGGTGCTACAATGGGAAAACACTTCAATGCAATTATTTTGTGCCAAGTACTCAGAGGTTGGAGCTTCGCCTGCACTTCCCGCCAGTGAAATGCAAAGCAAGTCGAACTGTGGCGCACATTACATGCGCTCTTCCGCTTTCGAAAACAAATGATCTGGCTGATATTAGATTTACAAAAGGATTATAAACAAGGAAGTACTGCAAGGCGGGCATAGGGGGGCCCGATGGACGAGCGACTGAAATCCGTGAGGATTACAGAAATGCTCGGCCCATCGTTGGACAGTTGAAGGGGAGGACGCAAGTACGACGTACGGAGTTGGCGCGAGTGGGGAAGCCCCGGAGATAACAACTGTAAGCAGTCGCCGCAATAACCCTTCCTCTCAGTCGTTATAGCCATAGCCGACATACAGGAAAAGTAAGAGAAGGCGACCTCTTGTCAACGGCGTCAACATTTGCCACCCACCCACCCGACGGGCACAACGGACAGGACAAATACACGACACGACCACGACGGCGGCACGGCACCCCCGGCGGGGCAGCTCCGCGACTCCGGAGAAACAACCCGCCGAGCGGATCACCGAGGGACGGACCCGGGCGCCACATGCCGAGTCGGGTCCAGGTATCGCTGGAGTGTGCCGAGTGACCGCATCTGCCCGAGCTCCAGGAGGCCGGCCGTGGGCATGCCCTCCGAGCGCGCGTGCTGCAGCGCCCCGCGACGGAAGCTGTGGCAGGTCTCCCCCTCGTACAGGCCGGCGCCCTGCAGGTGGAGCCGCAGCCGGGCGGACAGCGCCGCGCTCCCAAGCGGCCGCTCAGAGAAGCCCGACTGGTTGGGCTCCAAGGGGCGGAACAGGTAGCTCTGCACGGGCCACCCGCCCCGCCGGCAGAACCCCAGGTACTGCGCCAGCGTCCGCACGAAGCAGAAGCCCACCTCCTCGACGGGCGCCAGGCGCACGGGCGGGGCCCGCCGCCCCTGGTAAGTCTTGGTACCGAGCTGAGAGACGACCAGGGTGTACCCCGCCGGGTACGCCTCCCAAGGCTTCAGCTCCGCCAAAGGGAAACTGCCGTACGGACGCCCCACATCCCTCGGGTCGCGGAAGTCCCCAAGGGAAAGCCGCCCGCAGTCGTGACCCCGGGTGGTGGTCAGCCACATGTACTGAAAGCACAACAGGTCGCGCAACAGCACCAACCGCGCGAGCCCGTCAGCGGCCCCGGCGCTGATGTATAGGTGCATCACCAGCCGGCGGTACTTGGCCAGGGTCAGCGGCACGGCGGAGCGCTCCTGGTAGCCCGCATTGCCCGACTGCCGCTGGTAACCGCGGCGATAGACAGTGACGTCGCTGGAGAGGCAGGGGTTGCCCTTCCCCGTCTGGGGATCGTACACGCCACGGCGACCCAGGAGGTCGAACTGGGTCGACAGGAACGACAGCTCGGAAAGGATGGCGCTGGGGCTGGGCCGGCCGGTGGCGTTGCGACCCGGATGAGCGGCGGTCCAGTGCTGCTCCATGTACACCAGCACCTGCTCGGGAGTGCAGTCCATCAGCTGGCGGCCACCGCCCCACTGCCGCAGCTAGAGACTGAAGCTCTGCAGCGCGCGCTCCATCTTCTCGCGGGTGCTGGCAGCGTAGGCGCAGGCCTGTACCCCGCGCACGGAAGCCAGGCCTTCAACCATGTAGGTTTGCAGGCGCTGGGGCGGGACGGGCACCACAAGCCCCTCCAGCGGGTGAGCGGAGTCGGCCAGGCGCAGCCCCGCTAACGAAGGCGGGGCAGATGCCTGCGGGCAGGATACAAAGCGACGAAGGCAGGCGCGGGTCATAGGTGCAGGAGAAGGGCAGATTGTTCGACCTCAACGTTCAGTCCGGAACCAGTAAATGACTCACCTGACCGGCGGCCGCGGAGAGCGGAGGCAGCCCTACACCGAGTGCTGGGGGCGCAACCACAGAACTCGCACCCGGCCCGGTCGGGCCGGTGGGGGCCATCCAAACCTGCATTTTACAGCAGGAGGGTCAAGGATATCGGAGCGTACTTCAGGAGACACAGACGAGAGAAGTACCCTCGCCCCTACCAGATTCGGAGGGCAACTGGCGCTGGTACAAAGGATAACTAAACCAGTTGGCTGGCGGCAAGATCGTGCCCTGGACGGTGTCGCCCAACCACGTTAGTCATGTACGGTTGGAAGGAGTGTCGTTTAAGCAGTTGAGCCTGTCATCAACGGTCCTGATGCTGTTTCCGAAGCTCCCCGTTCGCGCCAATTTCGTACGTCGTACTCGCATCGCCCCTCCTCAGGGCAGAGACCCAGAGAGGAGCCCTGCCCCTCCTTTAACTGTTCAACGGTGGGCCGGGCACTTCTGTAATCCTCATTGCTGTGTTGTCTGCCATGGAGCGAGCACGGGCGGCGGTAAGAGTTTGCAACTGCAGTGTAGTTTCATGGCATCGGCCCGGAGGCGCCCGGAGATGTCGGGCACAGGGGCCGCCATGCAAGAGTCTGGAGGAGCAAGCCGTTTTCCGGAGGGCGGCGTCCGATGTCTGGGGCCGGCTTCGTTCATGGTTTCACAGCGTTGAGGGCGCTATGCCGTGGCTGGTACACCCTGGGGTCCCGTCATCCCATTCTCTGGGTAGTTGGGGATCAGCTGACGTGTGTGTGTGTGGGGGGGGGGGAGGGCAGCTGGATTCCCGTGGGGACCGAGGCACCGCGCGTCTGGGGTGGTGTGGTGCGCGGGTGGACATTGTTTGGGTCTGCCCCGCCGCCTTCATTCCTGGTCGAGGTAGAGAACAGAACGAGTTTCCGTTGCTCGTGGTGGGCGTGGCCGTCGAATTCTCCCGGGCCACCCGTGAGGGTGTGTGTGTTAATTCGAGCTTCCCCTCCTCGTAGCTATGGTGCCCTGCAGTTCAAGACAGTCAAGACAGTCAAGACAGCTACCGGTAGTGGTGTGCTGGCCGGCTCATTCCCTCCTTCGAGTGGTTTTTAACCCTCTGCTGTGGGTACTACTTGCTACCTGGGGAATGGGGGTTGCCCATAAGTTTGGCTGTACCGGGTCGAGTCTCTGGTCTCTTGGGCCCGCTTCCCGCGATTTGGGCTTCGGCCGCAGCAGTGTCAGGTCGGTACGTACGCACCGGCGATTTTTTGAATCCACTGAAAAACGGTCCGCTTCATTCAACTGTTAATCAAGGCGTGGGGGTGCTGCCCTGCGCATGGCAGCCACATGCACACGGTGCGTCGGCGAAGAGCGGGATCGATGCCTGCGGGACGAGGCGTTCCAGAGGGTACTCACGGGGGTCGATTTCGGGTATCCGATACACGGGCCGTGTCACGGCGACATGTAACGGAAAAACTATTTTGCGTAACGGTTTGGTATGGTCAAGTATCCGTTTCGGGGCATTGAGAATTGGATACTTGTATCGATCATTCTGAATTCGGGTGAGGGTAATCCTATGGCCGGTCGGAAGAATCCGAACCTCGGTCGGAAGAATCCTAACCTCGGTCGGAAGAATCCTAACCTCGGTCGGAAGAATCCTATACCCGGTCCTGACCCGGTCGGAAGAATCCTATCACTGGCGTCGCGCATTCGTTTCCTCAGTTCGTGTTCTCGATTGTAAGGCCACAGATTTCTATTGGAGGAGCTTGATAACGGATTTTGTTTCTTTGACCGCAACGACTTCTTCCGCTGGCTCTACCGGCAGCACGGCTACACTGCAACAGCGACATTTATAAAGAGGCTGTCATTCTTTTCAATGCTGCCAGCAGTATTTTCTGTCCCGAATTTTTTTTGTTGCGAGCCATTGGTTCGCTCAAGCTTGCACCAAGCTACAAGCATCCGAGATTTGTTCAGTCACAATGTTTAGTGGGGAATACAGGTCTTTACCGTATTGTGCTCTTTATATTGATACTCAAGCCTAATTGCGGGTCTGGTCGTAAATTTTCCTTAGGTCCGGCCGAGTCCGCCGCACCCCCTTTCATGAAATTTCTTTCACCATATATGCAAATCATTGCGTGTACTTGATTTTAGCAGCGCGAAGGGCCACGTGCGAGACGTTGCCGGACGCGCGGACGGCCAATGGGAAGGGAATTTTGCATATCCCTCGCTAAGGAATCCTATACATGCTCCCGGCTATGTCACAGTGGTCGACCTCGCATATACTCATCAGCTTCAAAGTGAGCAATGGATTACGATTGGTACGACAGATAAAAGTTGTGTATGGGAAAATGGGATAGCTGGGTCCAATGGAAAGTAAAATCATGGAATTATTATAGTCGGCTTACGACTCTTATTAGCCGCTGGTCAATGGAAGGACCCTCTAAGGGAAGCTGCACCAATACTCCAGTTCAGTTTCCGCTGGCGCCGGTGTCCTGCTAGAATGGCCCGCGGATGCGCGTATGGATTGAGATTAATAAGGACGAGCAACTTGTCCAGGCCCAGGCGGTTGCGCTTGCGACTTCCGCGTAGCAAACCAATGGTGCGTCCCCGTCATTTGCCATCTCACACACTTTCCTGGGCGGTATCGTCATCGCAAATAGAAGAGCTTATGTATTTGGGCTTTATGCGCGACCTAGCGACGGTGCTCGCCGTCGAGCTCGACATAGATTTCACCGAGGGCAGCAAGGACAGCATAGCGCAGTATGCGGAGCAACTGCAAGGGGGGGCCAGTATCCAGAATCCGCATGGAAGCGTGGTAGTGTGCATGGGGCCCAGGGTGCGTGGACCGATTTGTCGATGTGTTTGGGGTCGTGGGCAGTATTCCGGGCGCCAACTCGTGGGCCCATCTGGGCCCATTTGCCGAGGAAGCCCAGCGACTTGTATGCTAGTGTCCGGAGGCAGTAACAAGTGCTTGGGTTGCGTGGGCATCGAGGGGAAGGTCGCAAAGGGAGTTGATTGGCCAACCAAAATATAACCAACAACGGTAGCGGGGTTCCCCTGCGTTGACCAACCGCTACCTGTACCTGCGAAACCGAAAGCCGCTAATATCATTCCTATCTAAGCTTTGGAGTATCCAAAGCCCTGCTGCAAGAAACCGTTAGGCGGCGACGTTTCTCCGGTACCCGGTCGGAAGAATCCTAGACTCGGTCGGAAGAATCCTAGACTCGGTCGCGGGTATCCGTTGAACGCCACGAGCTACCCGTTACAAAACAAGAAGAAATTTATCTTCAAATTGATTTATTGATTAAGTCAGTACCAAGTAACCCGTGACACCACCCTTCCAGGAATCCGACCCCCGTGAGTACCCTCTGGGCGTTCAGGGGGCCGTTCTCTGACAGCGTCATGTCGTAAAACAGTGCACCTCCGAAACCAGGTCAAACAGGGTACAGAGAACGGAACATACGCAGTCACTTTTACGAGACTGTTATCTTGAAATTGTAATCGTTGTCAACATGGCCCCAAAGACGGCAGCAGCGGCAAAGGCCGCTCCGACGCAACAGTTTCCAGCTGGAGCGGGCCGGGCTCTAATCACAATCCTGATCTTCTCAGCGCTCATGGTACATCATAAGAAACTCTAGTGTTTCGGCGTAGGTCCAGCATTGTTCTGAACATTCGTTTCCGCTTCGCAGGTTACGTGCCCGTTCATACTATACTTTGGCTCTTACGAAGGTTATTTCGATAGTAAGATACACGCAACACGTTCGATGTCACGGTCGTCTAGGACCCTAGGGACCCTTGACAATGCGCGCCCTCCTCGGCACCCACGCAGAGATGTACGCCCTCACCATCGGCATCCCAGCGCCCGAGAACCGCGCAGTGGCGAGCGCTATCCTGGCTGTGCTCGGCGTCAACTTGGTGGGTTGCGCGGCCCGCGGCCACGGCGGTCTCGGAGCCTGGCAACGCTTCTTACCCCTGCCCGCCAACGCTCGTGGGCCTCCCCACCCTCCCCCGCGGCCCCGGCCCTCACAGGTCGTTGGGTCGTTTATTTTCGTGGCGTTCAGGGAGGTGACGGATGACTCCCCGAACGCCGCGACGCGGGCGACGGCCAAAAAGAACGACTGACGCAGGCGGCGGCGGCGGCAGCCTGCAAGGGAGGGGGGCACACGGCAGGTGGGTGCCTGCATGGCGTCAAGGGGAGGGGCGGGAGGAGGAAAGGGCTACCTGCGGGGAAGGGTCAACCACGCGCGCTTTTCTCGGGTGGGAGGGACTGAGACGCATCTGGGGGGCCTCACCACGCGCGGTGCAACCGGCGCACGGATATGCGGCGCGGCTCGCCCGGTACCGGGTACTCCGGGTACCCCGGGTGGGAGCGGACACGTCACACCGGTCGGTCCTTTCCGCTGACAAGTGCGACAACGCGTCGGCCGCCGACCGCCACCGAGGGTGCCGGGCGCCGCCGCACCCACACAGCACGCCATTGCGCCACCCCATCGCCATCTCGCGCAAGGGGGCGCACGCCCCGGGGGGTTACGGTAACTGCGACACGGGAGCAGGTCCTGCCTCCGCCCGGAGGGACGCAGCGCCTTTCGGCTGATGCGGCTCGCTGCCGTCCCCCGAACCCTCGCTGTGGTCCGTCCGACTTGCCCGACGTCATCCCCCCTGCGGTTATTGCGATGCCGCCTCCGCCCTCCAGGCGCTGAAGTTCGGGTGGGGGGCGGCGCCGCCCGGACGGCTCGGCGGTGGACGACGACCCGCCCGGGGCTCGGCGACGTGGCGCCGCGGCGGCTGGCCACCAGCATCATCTGCATCACGTGAGCGTGTGCGGAGACCGCAGCTGCGCGGGCGGCCCAACCCCCGTGCTCATGACCTGCCCGTACCTGACTGACTGACTGACTGACTGAGTGACTGACTAGCCGGCTGGCTGGCTGGGTGACTGGTGGTTGCGAGGGCCAAGCTCATCGCCGGGTCGCGGGCTTACTCGGCCTTGGGGCCCCAGTCCCCGCTCGCCACCGCCGGCAGCGGTGCTCTCCTCGCCGCCGTCACACCAGCGCCGCCCTGTTGCACTGACCAGGGCCTGGGCCTTCACCCACCGGCCCCCCCATCGCGGGGGCCAAGAGCGATGGTACTCAGGACGTCAGGAGCGATGGTACTCAACACAACGCATAGCGGCTCGGATTTGAACACCATCAGCAGCTTTCGGGGCTGTGCTCGTTTGGATCGCATACGGTATATCGATCCGTTATTGACTAGGGGCTCGTCGGGGGGCATACTTGTTTTGTTGCGAGCATTTGTGGTGGTGGGACTTTCGAAGAAGAGGCGGCCGGGAAGGCGGGAGGAAGGGGGGTATGCATGCGGAAGGGGAAGGGGGGTGGCGAGGAGGAACGGGTTCCGGTTCTGAGGCCCAAGCACATACACACACAAATGGCGGCGAGAGCAGCCGAAGGACGCTTGGTTCCCACTGGTTCCTTCTAAAGCCACAGAACAATGTGCCGCTGCATGTGCACCGTACGTCACATTGCGTTTCCAGATTCCAGCCGAGCCGTTCGGATTCCGGACTTCACTGCTAACCGCCGCGGCGGGGGGTGCTCGTAGGCAGAAGCCGCGCCCGCTCCCGCAAAGGGCCCCGGGTTACTGGTGTGTGTGGGGCCGGCCCCCCCCCCCAGCCCTCCACGCGCCGTGTTTGGGGTCCATGCCGCGAGGTCAGGCCTGGAGGGTTGATGGTGGGGATGGTGGGTGTGCGAGTCCTAACCGTCCCGCGGCGGCCGTTCATGGGGCAGGGCTTTTGCCCACGGCTGCAGCAGCAGCCGAGCGCTACCAGCCCCGCCGTTGCCCCGGACGACATTGCGTCACAAAAAGGAAACACAACAAGAACAAGAACACGACAACAACTCATTAAACAGGACACGCCTGGGGTACCGGCAATTGCCGCTATCATACCCCGGGTACGGCAACAACCCAGCCCGCCGGCCAACCAGCCAGCCAGCAGTGACGATACGTTTGCAGT
This sequence comes from Pleodorina starrii, assembly GCA_030267565.1. Classification (NCBI taxonomy): domain Eukaryota; kingdom Viridiplantae; phylum Chlorophyta; class Chlorophyceae; order Chlamydomonadales; family Volvocaceae; genus Pleodorina; species Pleodorina starrii. The sequence continues at coordinate 479,909 of BRXU01000022.1, read as the reverse complement.
ACGGATACGGTACGACACTCCTGTACGAAACACTGCGCGCTACGCCCTGTGAATCATTTCACTCCCATTCCACTCCAGGAATCCATTCCAAGCCTGCCTGCCTGCCTGCTTGCCGGGGTCATCCTGCCCTCGTCCTGCCCTTGACAGCGGCCAGGCTATTAAGGGCAGGGCAAGTAACACCCTGAAGTTCTCGCCACGCGTAGCGCCCTGTGAGGGGTGCACCTGTGATTCGAGTGTCAACGTTGACGAATTACACCACACACCGGATCTGAAACCTCCGCAGCAATCGCCCTCCCCCTGCTCTTTTCCTGCCGCAGCAGCGCGTCGCCCAGCAACCTCAGCGAATTTCCTACACTTCCCATAAATCCTCGCGTCGTCGTCGTCGCGCCTCGACACCGTGGCGGCTCGGCTCGTACTTGCTACACCCTCTCGTTTTGTATACAACGTCCTCTGCTGCTTGCAAGCCTACCTCGCTGTTCTTTTGCAGACGACACACCCTTCTTCTGTTCCTTGACCGTTTACGGGCTCCGGCCTATACCCCCGTGGATATACTCCCCCCGCTCGGAAGCAGCAGCAGAGCACCCGATGCTCCCCGAACCACACCGCAGGCCCACACCGACGCTGTAAACTGCTTTCCAAAACCGCCCTCCCCCCGCCGCAGCTGCTCCGCTGCGCACAAACGGTGTCTGCTGTCGCCGCGGACTGTTCTACGCTCATCCAACACCCAGCCGCCCCCCCCCGCCCACTCGCACCCACCAGCGGTGGGGTGGGGTGGGGTGGGGGGTTATCCACGTGAGGGGGCGGGCGGTCCTCCACCGCCCTTGCTGCGGGGAAGAGGGAGGCTGCTGTCGCCGCAGCCCGAGCCCCACCCCACCCCACCCCACTCTCGGCGGCGGCGGACAAGCCAGCCGCCCCCAACCCCCGCCGTATCCGTTCGCCGACGTCGCTTCGGTTCCCTTGCTGCGGCCCCGCGGCCCCCAAGCCCCCCCGCCCCTCCGGCCCCCTCCCGTCCCCTCACGCCAACGCAAAGTGGTTTGCCTCCTCCTCCATCACCCGGTCTACCAGCTGCGTGATGCGGTGCGACCAGGGCACGTTGACCGGCTCAAACATGGCCTGGACCTGAGCGGGGGGGAGAGGGGGTGAGGGTGGGGGTGAGGGTGAGGGGGAGAGGGTTTGAGAGCGTATAGTGGGGGACAGTGCCAATAATGGGCAACTGCAGCTGACAGGGGTGCGGGTGTGTATGTGCGGGTGTGTGCGGCGGGGGGAGGGGGGGGGCCATGCCGTACCGTACCGTACCGTAATCCCGGTACCGTAATCCCGGTACCGTAATCCTGCTGTCACCTCTTCCGCGCCACATCCCCCGCAACCTGGCAGCCCTGTCCTACCGCGTGGTCCTGTCGTACCGCGCCCGGCGTCGTCCGTCTCCCGTCTCAACCCCCCCTCCGCCCTCCCCCGCCCTTCTCCCCCCCCCACACACACACTTCCCGGGTGCACCACCGACCGAACTTTCCCCCGCCACACACACCCTTTCCGGACCCCTCCCTCCCGTTCCGTGTATGTGTCATAGCTCCCAATCCTCCCCAAACCCCAAACACACACCCCTCCCCCCCTCCCTCCCTCCCCTCCTCTCCCTCCCCCCCTCCAACCCCCCACCTGGCTCAACACCGAGTGGTCGGGGTCCAGTTTGTTGGACCAGCCCTCAAGAACCAGTGTGGTAACCACCACAGCACAGATGTGGCCGGGGAGGCTCACCTGCGGGGAGTGGGGGAGTGGGGGGGGGTGGGGGTAGAGGTAGGAATCGTAGGATGGGGTTGGTTTTAGGGTGGGGCAGAGGGGTGCGTGTGCGTGTATGTGTATGTGTGCGCAGGCCCCCTCAACCTCCTTCCACTCCACATCACCTCCCCCAGAGGAAAATGCACCTCCTTCGCTCCCTCCCCTCCCTCCCTCACCCCCCAACCTCCCCCACCCCACCCCCTCTTACCTGGTGCAGCCTCACCAGCTCCAGCACCGACGCCAGCGCCTCCGCCCCATTCCTGAAGGAGCACGCCTCCGCCCCCACACCCCCCGACGCGGCAAGGTCCATCTTATGCAGCTCATCGAACGCGGCTTCCATCGCCGAGCGGAAGGCCTCCGGGTCGGGACACGACTGAGCGTCGCCTGCGGGCGGGCGCGGGCGCGGCAGGGAGGGAGGGAGGGGGGGAGGTTTGAAGAGTGAAATATGAAGCAAATATGAAGCAAGAAGCCCTGCGGACGTTGTAGTAGTTTGAAGGTCGACTAGAGGAGCGGGAGGGAGGGTGGTGGTGGTGGTGGTGGTGGTGGTGGTGGTGGTGGAGTACCGGTATTTGGACTGCCCGAAGCAGCTGCGGCAATACCGGTGGGCTCACAAAGAGCTGACAGAGGCGCGTCGGAGGCTGACAGCGGGCTGACCAAAGGAATGCAGTACAGATTGCAGTACAGATTGCAGTCTACGGAGTCAATGGGGAGCTTCGGAAGCTTCCGAAGAGCGGGGAGGAGGGTGCCGCGGTACGGTACCATCCAGACTTCGTTCTTATGGGCCTTATAAACAACCCTGATAAACAACCTTATAAACAACGTTCAAAGCCTTCAACGCCACCCCCCCAAATCCCCAAACCCACCCGAGAATCTGAGTGTCCAGTCTCCACAAGCCCGGCCATCCATTGCAGCGAAGGAGCGGAACAGACCTACCATGTTGACCTGGGGGGGGGGTTCGGGTGGGGGGTGGGGTGGGGGGTGGGGGTGGGGTGGGGTGGAGGGGTGGGTTTGGGGTGGGAGGTGGGGGGTGGGGGGGGGCGGGTAGGCGGTGACCTTGGGTGCGCGGCGGGGGGGGAGGGCGGGCGACAAGGGCGTAGGAGGGCGTGGGAGGGCGGGCGGGTGGACAGAAGGGCCGCCGCCACGCCCGGGCTCCGCGCCGCGTCGCGTCGTGATGGGGTACCGGTATACTGCATTGGGGGTAGTGCAGATACCGATCCATACTCACATCCCCCCCTCCCCCCCCTCCCCCCCGCAACCGCAACCGTAGCCCCCCGAGTCCCTCTCCCCCAACCCCCCGAGCTCCCCTTGCTGGGTCGCTGAGGCTCGTCTCATCTCGGCCGCTTCCTCCTTACCAACCCTCCCTCGCCTCCCTCCCTCCATGCACACACAACAACCCACACCCGCGTACCCCACCCCACCCCAAACACACACGCCCAGACACACACACACACCCCTACACACCCAAACACGCCCAAACACACACACACACACACACGCCCAAACACACACACACACACACGCCCAAACACACACACCCCAACACACACACGCCCAAACACACCCCAATACACACACGCCCAAACACACACAAACACACACGCCCAGCCCCATACACACCCCGCCATCCCCACCCCACCTGGTCCGTGGGCGACAGCTCTGTGGCCATGCCCACATCCAGCAACACCAGGGAGGGTTGCAGCCACCTCTGTTGCAGCAACTCGATGCGGGCCCGGTTGGGGGGGGCCACGGAGGGCAGCTGGCGGATGTGGTCCAGAGCGCTGTGCGGGGGGGTGGAGGGGAGGGGAGGGAAGGGGAGGGGGAGGGGTCAGGGAGTGATATGCTCCTTTATATAACAACAATCCACTGCGGACGTTGTTGATCGGAGGGGAGGGGGGTGAAAAGAAAATACCGCAGCGGAGACGGAGACGGCGTTAGCTAACGGACCCGGAACCCGGGGTGGTGGGAGGGAAGAGGGCGGTGGGGAGCGGGGGAGCGAGGGGGAGAGAGGGGGTGTGATTGTTTGGGGGGGTATTGGAGAAGATCGCCGCAGCGATGGGGTGATGGCGGGGACATTAGCGGCCCCAGATCTGGGGCGTGTGTGCGCGAGCGCGCGTGTGTGTGTGTGTACGCGTGCGTGTGCTTTGGGAGGCGGCTTCGTGTGTGTGTGTGTGTGGGGGGGGGGGGGTGGAATGTGTGTGCGGGGGGGGGGGGGGGTGGGGTGTAACACGGCGGTTACAACACCGTGCAGGTGCCGTACAGACGGCTAATATAAGGCCTAAGAAAGGCGTCGCACAGCATCTCCTCCAGCCTTTGCTCCGCTCAAGCATTACACTTCACTTCACGGTCTTCCTGTGACACTTCAACGCACGCAACACGAATTCCGGAACACGCAAGTTTCCGACCCACGCCCACTCCCTGCGGGCACCGTTGTTGTTATTGTTGTTGCCGGCCGCCGGAGGGCGCGACCCGCCAAGTGGAGAAGTGGTGCACTGGGGTGGCAGTGGTGGCAGCGCCGCCGGGACTGCGGCCGAGAGACCACGGCGCCCACTCGCTCCCCACCCCCCCCACACACCTTCCCCTCCCCCAACGTCCGCAGGGCTTTTTGTTTCGTTCTTGCAAATTCACTCTTCAAACCCCCCTCCCCCTCCTCCTCCCTCACCTGTATATGACTCCCAGCAGTCCCCCTGGTGGGTCCAGTCGCACCAGAATGTTCCCCGGGTGCAGATCCGAGTGGATCAGGTTGTCCACCAACATCATTTGAAGCATGGTGCCGCTACCCAGCTCGGACAGCCTGGAGGGAGGGAGGGAGGGGGGGGGGGGCAGAGGGGGCCGGGGGCAGAGGGAGGCCGGGGGGAGGGCGAGTGGGCGATGTGGGTTGATGGTACTTGGGGGAAGAGAGGATGTCGATTCAGCCGGATAGAGCTCGAGTGCTCTCGAGTGCTCGACAGAAGGGAGTAGGAGGGGGGCTGGAGGGGGGCTGGAAACGCGCATGAGCCCGAGCCGCACACACACATACCCACACATATGTACCCAACCGCTCCGAGCCTGCGCATATACACACATACACATACACATACACACGCAGACCCCGCGTGCGCGCAGTCCGAGCGCGCACTCCACCCCGCGCAGACGGCGGACCCCCCCCCAACCCCCAACCCCCAGCCCCCCTGACCCCGGGGTTTCCCGCCTGTGGTTGTATGGGTTGTGTTCGCTCTGTATATATGCGGTGATGTGCTCCCCCGTCTCGAAGCTCTCCACCAACACATCCGGGGTGACCAGGGGGTAGAGGGGCACGGGGAAGGACACGTGGCGTGTCATGCGGAAGTTGTGGTTGAAGCGGCGCAGGTTGGCGGCCTCGCGGGACAGATCGACCTTTGAGGGAGGGTGGGGAGGGGGTAAGGATGGGGATGGGGGATGGGCGGGGAAGAGGGGGAGGGGGGGGAGGGGAGGTAAATCATTCCGAAGGGTTTAGCTAAAGCGACCGTCGCACCTCGCTGTACTCCCCTAAATCCCGACTCTCCACCCCTTAAAAACCCAAAACCCTAAAACCCCAAACCCCAAACCCCCCCCCCACACACACACACCTGCTCCCTCAGCGGCGCCGCGAACTGCGACAGCGTCTGTTCCAGCCTCAGGTGTCTCAACGAGGGCAGCAGTGCAGCTAGGTGGGCCACTGCCATCATGGTGGCGAAGTCGCGGAGGATGGCGGCACCCACGCCGGGGTGTCGTACCTTGACAGCAACCGTGGAGCCGGGGGGCATGCCTGGGGTGGGGGGAGGGAGGGGGGGGAAGGGGGGGATGAAGAGGGGGAGGGTAGAGTAAGGAGGGGGGCGGGAGAGCAGGGGTGGGAGATGGTGGGTTTTAGGGTTTAGCTGAGACACACAGACCCTCTGCCAGCCTATCGGCGTCCCCCCCCTCCCCCCGGCCCCCAGCCCCCCCCCCCCCACACCTCCACCTAAGGCCCCCCAACCTCCACCCTCCTCGGGGCGTCCAAATCTCCCCCGACCCCACCCCATCGCACCCCCCCAACCCCCCCCCCCCACCCCCCCAATCTCCCCCACCCCTTACCCGTCATTGCCGCTCCCTTCTCATTGAGCACTGCCCGGTGTATCTGGCCGATGGAGCCACTGGCCACCGGCTCCCGCTCGATGGATTCGAACAGCTCAGTCACCGGAAGTCCAAAGGCTCGCTCGATGGCGGCCTGGGTGTAGCGGAAGCTGTGGCCGGGGGCCTGCCGGGCGGGTGGGTGGGTGGGTGGGTGGGTGGGTGGGTGGGTGGGTGAGTTGCGACATTGGCGCTGAAATGTTGCAGCAAGCAGTCGCGTGGAGGCAACCTTGAAGTGCGGACGGGTGTGGCGTGTGTGGTGGCGGTGGTGGTGGTGGTGGTGGGGTGGTGGTGGTGGACTGTTTCATTCACTATTCCACCCTCTTACATCCACCCAAGCCCCCCTCCTTCCCTCCCCTCCCTGGAGTACGGCACCTGCGTGTGCAGTTTCTCCAGCTCGGAGCACATGTCGGGGGGGAACAGGTCGTGGCGGGTGGCGGCCCACTGACCCCACTTGATGAACGCAGGACCTGAGGACAGCAGCAGCGGGATAGGTAGCGGCAGCGGGTTAGGCGGGTGGGTGGGTGGGTGGTAAAAAAGAAGGGTGTGTGGGTGTGTGTGTGGGTGGGGTGGGTGGGTAGGGGTGGAAAGAGTGCACTCGGGCCGGGGGTGGGGGTGGGGAGGGCTCGGGGTGGGGGTGGGGGTGGGGGCTGGGGGTTGGGGTTTAGGGTTGAACGTGACGTGATCATCAAAGTACGGCAGTGTGACGAGAGGGGCGAGTGGGGTCCACTTCCCCGTCAGTGAGCGTTTGCCTGTTTGGGCTTTGCTCCTTCCCTTTCCTCCACCCCCACCCCCCTCACTCACTCTCTCTCTCTCTCTCTCTCTCTCACACACACACACACACACATACACACTCACTCTCACACACTCTCTCTATCACACACACACATTCCCCTACACACACACTCCCCCCAACACACGCACGCACCCGCCGCCTCCAGCGTCTTCCTCAGCAGCTCGATCCACTCCGCCCGCCTGAAACACAGCTGCAGCGCCACCGGTGCCGACAGCAGCACGGGAGCGAACAGCAGCAGCAGCCACATCGAGCGGCCGAGGTTGGTTAGCAGTGCGACCATCTGCAGCGGCAGGGCCTGCCACCAGGGGGAGTCGGTCGGGGAGGGGGTGGGCACATCCATATAGAAGGTGAAGGTGTCGGCGGAGGAGCTGCGGGAGGGAGGGGGGAACGGGGAGGGGGAGGGGGAGGGGGAGGGGGAGGGGAGGGGGAGGGCAGGTAGGTTGCAGCGACACACGCACGCGCACACACACGCACATACACGCGACATCGGGATTACAGCAAACAACGCCGCCTGTTTGATCCCCGTATACTGCCCCGTATACACACACGAGTGCAATTTAGCGAGGCATTCACGTTCCCACAAAACCCACGAAACCCACAAAAACCCACAAAACTCACGTCCGGGAGCTCCTCGCCAGTTCCGCCACCGTCAGCGCCAGCGTCACCGGCAAGTTGCTGGCGAGCATGTTGATAGCGGACAACAAGAAAAAATGAAGCTGCCGTACACCGGGCAGGCCCCATGCGTACGGCAGCCATGCGTGGGATGACTGCCTGGTCAGCGACACCAGCGTGCCCCAGCTCAGGCAACCCCAGTATGGCGCCATGGCCTCCAGTACGGACTGCCGTACATTGGCCAGGTACGCCTGCGACGCGTGCCAGCCGGTGCGGGTGTGGCGGGCGGCGGCGGCGGCGGCCGCCGCCGCCGCCGCGGCGGTGGCGGAGCCGGAGAGCAGCCCCGGCGGCGCCGCAGCCGACGGCGTCAGCCGGACGCCGGCGGCGGCGAAGGAGCGGAAGAAGCCCGCCGAGCTGCCGTACGGCGCCGCCGTCGTGCCGGGCCTCGACGCGTGTGCCGTACCAGGCTGGCGGAAGACGGGGGAGAAGAGCTGGCGGCGGGGGCCCGCCGCCGTTGCGCCGCAGCGGCCGCCGCCGGCGGCGAGCATGCCAAAGGGTGTCCTGCAGCCCAGACCACCGCCGCCGCCGCCGCCGCCACACGCCGCCGCCGCACCACCACCACCGCCGGCGCCGGCACCGGTGCCGCCGCCGCCCATGCCAGCGCCGGTGCCTGCGCCCGCCGTCAAGCCGTGACGGGCCGGAGCCGTGACGCCACGACCCGGGCCAGAGGCCGCTCCGGACGGCAGAAGGCCGGCAGGCGTTCTGCTGATCGAAACCGTATCGGCGAGGACGGGCGCACGGGGAAGGCCGCCCCGGGGGGTTCCCTGGAGCGCGCGTGCGACTAGGCCCGGTGATGGTGATGGTGAGACGCCGGCGGGCGGGGGGGCGCGGGTGGCAACTGCCGCGAGCGAGGGGGCCGGCCCGGCGGGCCGGCCGTGCGCGCAGCACAGCTGCTGGCCGCATCGGCGCGACAGGCGGCGGCTAAAAGCAGAAGTGAGCGGCTGAAGGGCGCTGGGGCCGGCGCCGCGACCGTGCAGCGCTGTCAGCAAAGCCGCCGAGGCAATCAGACGCGCCTGGGCCTCCGGCACCGCTGCCAGAACCCAAAAGCCCCTACATGTCAGGAAGAATACATGATTTCGTTGGTGATGTTGCAATCGGCCTTGGCGAGAGAAATGGTCATCCGACGGAATCGATCACCGATGGCGGGCACTCGATAACTCGCGGTAGCAAAGAAGCGTATCACAGTCGCTTACCGTTGTTGGTCGCTCGCAGCGCTGGCCATAATGCAACCACTGAAAAGTGTTGAAGGGTAATTTCTATCACCGCGTGTAAGCTGAACACTGCGCCTAAATACAGCAGCAGAAGATTTATGGAAATGCTTGCAACGCCGTCTTTCAACGCGGTGCAGATCGCTAGTAAACAAGTTGGGCTAGTTGGTGACGTCCCATCGGCGCAATCTCGGCGCACCAAGACGCACAAGCGACCAGTCACCAAGACAAGTAAAAGAGTTTAAATGTGTAAAAGTTATGCCCTTCCCTCAACGACAGCGACAACAATTTGTGCCTGTTGAGAGATGCGCGTCATGTTGCCCAAGTGTCGTGGCAACCACCGAAACGGAACGAAAAGGAACTGAGCCCAACACCACGGGGCGCCTTCACATTGTGCGCCGTCTCTCTTCAAGAACGATGCGCTACTGGAAAAGGACCCCCAAAACAACAATGCGTGAAATTGAGTTCGGCCGTTGGACGAGCAAAGGCTCTCTGGGCTCGACGCAGGCGTGAACGAGCGAAGAAAGCGGCGGCGCTCGAGATCATTTCATACGAAAAGCGGATCCAAAACACACAAACGATTTCCCAGCGCCCAATATGAATGCTGGAACCAAGGGACGGCGCCCAATGCTGCGAGGGCGTGCTGCGATTGTTTGTTCCCGTGCGTTCTCGTGCAGCGCACGTCTTTAGCGGTGACTGCATACTCGACCACCCCACACCCCACACCCCACCCTTTAAGGACATGCCAAGGTCACCTCACGTCCGCCCCTGCAGCAGCCTTCTCGACGTCCTTCCACACCTCCCTACCCTCTCTCCCCCAATACGAACGAACCGTTTCGCATTTGGGTCAGAGACCACCGCGGGATCACCGAAGCCGCATACATCCCACTTGCACCGTTGCACGTGCATCGAATCGCCCCATCTCATTGCACCTCTTTGCACCTCTACGCCGTTGCATCTGCACCCTCCCAGGGCGGGCCCCATCGCTGCGCCAGCCCCCAGCCGAACGGCCTCGCGGCCACTCTCCTCCCTGCCACCATCCCGCCGCACCATCGCACATCACCTCACCTCACATCATGAAAGCACCCCCGCCCCCACCCCCACCCCCGCCCGCGCCAGTCCACCCCATCCCATCCAAACCCGCCATCCCATATCACCCGCCGCATCGCCCAACAATCCCAGCAGTCACAGTCCTCTGGCCTCCATCCGCCCGGCGATGCGCGCTCGTCCCACACACACATAGCCAGTCGCAACACCTTTCTGTACCTGTACCAGTACCTGTCACACGTCCTGCCCAGACCGCGTCTCACGCGCATTCCACCTCCGCCTCCACCTCCACCTCGACTCGAACATCGCCGTCCTGCCCCGACCGCAGCCGCATCAGCCCCCCAGCCCAGCGCCTGCTCAGCGCCGCCGCGCCGGCGCCGCCGCGCCGCCGTTCCTCCTCCCGCCCCCCCTCCCCCTCCCGCTCCCGCTGCTGCTCCTCCAGATGCAGCGCGACGTTGTTCTGATGCGCCATATTCAGCAGCGCCAAGAAAACCCGGTGCTGCGAAACACACGCAGCGCCGCGGCCGGCTGGCGCAGCCGCCGCCGGCGCCGCCGCCGCCGCGGCAGCGGGACACCCGAGCTCCGGAGCGCAGGCCGCTTCCGCCGCCAGCCGCCGCAGCGACAGCGTCGCCCGCGGCTCCGCCGCCGCCAGCTCCGCCGTACAACCGCCGCCGCCAGCACTGGCACCGGCACCGGTGTCGGTGGCGGCGGCTGCGGCGGCCGCCGTCAACTTGTTCGCCAGGAAGGCCATGAGGGCCCGCAGGTCCAATCGGCTGCGCTGCCGGGCCGCCAGCAGCTCCTGGGGGGGTAAAAAGAAAATATATTGCAGCGGAGAAGGAGACGGCGTTAGCGAACGGACCCAGAACCGGAGATGGGGGGTTGGGGGATTGAAAGTGAAGTGCGTCATTAGATGTGGTAGGGCGCAGCAATCACCGGTAGCCGCCCCCAAGGTGACCATTAAAGCGTTATTGCCGAGGGCACAAGGTCCCACATCCGCTGTCCTGTCAATCGCTCCGCCCCACTGAATCTGAGCCTGAGCCTGAGCCTGAGCCTGAGCCTGAGCCTGAGCCTGAGCCTGAGCCTGAGCCTGAGCCTGAGCCTGAGCCTGAGCCTGAGCCTGAGCCTGAGCCTGAGCCTGAGCCTGAGCCTGAGCCTGAGCCTGAGCCTGAGCCTGAGCCTGAGCCTGAGCCTGAGCCTGAGCCTGAGCCTGAGCCTGAGCCTGAGCCTGAGCCTGAGCCTGAGCCTGAGCCTGAGCCTGAGCCCTTAGCCGTGCCGGTAAGCCCACCCGAACGCGGTTTTACTTGATGACACACCCACCCGAATGTACACAGCCCACAACTGCTCCCTCCTCCGCTTGACGCCGCCCCCGCGGCCTGGCCGCGGCCTCTCCGAGGGGCCTTGCGGTCCTGAGCCCCCCGGCGCCGCCGCCCCATCCGCGTCCGTCTCGGACCTCGCCGCCGCCGCCGCGGCGGCGGCGGCGTCGAGCGCCGCCACCGCCTCGGCACCCTCGGCGGCGGACACGTCGCCGCGCTGTACGGCGTCGTTTACGGCCTCCTGTACGGCGCTGCGGATCTGATTGACCTCCTCGCCGGCCAGCTCCGCCAGCTCGTCCAATAGCAGTACACCGTCGTCGTCGTACAGGCCCGCGTCGGCGTCAAACACCAATGAGCACGACAGGCCGTCATCGTCGTCGCCGCCATCGTCAGGTCCCCAGTCGTCGCCGTATTTGTCGTACTTGCCGTACCTATCGTCACACACGGTGGCGCCGCAGTGTCCCGCCTCCACCCCAGGAAACCCACCCTCCTGACTGCGCGCCGACGCTTCGCCCTGCTCTCGCCCGCCACCCTTCCTGGCGTCGCCCAGGCCTCCAGAAGTCCCCTGCGGCGCCGGCGCCGGCCGCGGCGGCGAGTCCCAAAACGCGTAATCGTCGTCATCGTCGCCGTCAAGAGTGCGGTACTTTGCAAATGCGTCGTCATCGGCGCCGGCGGCGGCGACGAAATGGGCGGCACCGCGGCAGTGGGGGGCGTGTGGGGCTGGCGGCGGCAGTATGAGCACCACATCGCAGTCGCCATCGCCGTCGCCATTGCCGTGAACGGCAACGTCAATGTCTACGTCGCCGTCACCGTCGACGCCCAGAAGGTCCGCGCCGCCGCCGCCGCCGCCGCCGCCGCCGCCGCCGCCGCCGCCGCCGCCGCCGCCGCCGCCGCCGCCGCCGCCACGGTCGCTGGCGTCGCCGTCTTGGGCCATGAAAGCGTCATCATCATCATCAACCCCCGGCTCCACGTCGCCATCGCCGCCGATGCCTGCGTTGTCACCCCCGTCGTTGCCGTACATCAGGTCCAGATCGTCTTCGCCCTCGTCGTACATGATTGGCACGGCGCCTGACTCGAAATCCTCACCGCTGCCATCATCCTCGGCACCCTCCGCCGCCGCCATGGCGGCCGCCGAGGCCACCGACGCCGCCACCGCCGCCGCGGCGGCGGCCGCCCGGGAAATGGCTGCGGCTGAAGCCGCCGCCGCTGTGAGGGGCGGCGGCGGCGCCGCCGCCGCCGCCAAAACACGTGTTAGCGAGGATGCGGTGCCGCAGCTGGCCGAGGCTGGTCTGCGGCAGAGGCCGCTTCTCAGCCCGCACTCGCTCTCCTCAGTCCGCCAGGCATCTCCCTCCGCACCACCACCTCCACCGCCGCCACCTCCACCGCCATCACCCGCATCCGCGCCGACCGCCGCCGCCGGCCGCGCCGTGCTCTCCGCGCCGGGCGCAGGGGGCCTGGCGATGCAACTTTCGCCCGCGCCACTGGGCCAGCGTCGCTGCTGCTGCTGCTGCGGCGGCGGCGGCGGCGTCGGCCTATGGGCCCCGCTGCTGGCAAGGGTTGCGCGCCCTTGGCGGCGCGGCGCCGGCGTAAGGTCCCAGCGGGGCGGTGGCGGCGGCGGCGCGGTGTGCAGGCCGGCGGCGCCGCCGGTCAATGCGCGGTCAGTGACACAGACCCGCGGGTCACGCGGCCCCGTCAGCTGCACCTGAGCAGCGGCGGCAGCGGCCGCGGCCGCCGCAGCGGTGGCGGGATGGGAGGACCCGTAGCCGCTGTGGCTCCCGCCGCCGCTGCCGCCGCCGCCGGCCAGCGGCGTTGCCAGCGGCGCTCGATCGTCCGCGTCACAAATGGTAACCGCCACGTCATCATCGTCGTCGTACTCGTCGCCGTACCGGCCAGCGCCACCGAAATCCTGCACTGGATTGCCAGCGCCGCCGTTGCCCCCGCCGCCACCGCCGTACAATCCGTACACTGGCGCCGGCACAGGCCCCGGACGAGCTTCATGTGCGGCTTGGTAAGGACCGCCGCCGGCAGACATCAGCGGCGCGGGCCCGCAGCCGCTGCCGCCGCTCCTGCCGCCGCCAGCGGCGGCGGCGGCCGCGGCGCCGTGCATCGTCGTCGTCGTCTCCACCGCCAGCATCTCCGCGGCCGTACGATAGCTGCACGGCGCCTCCGTCGCGGATGGCGGCGGCTGAGCGGCCCCGTCGCCACCCACACGGATCCTTCCGGGGTCGTCCCCGTGGCCGGCCCCCTCCGGCGGATCGTCGAACAGCGGAATGAGCTGCAGCGCGGGGCCCCGCCGACGGCCGCCCAAGCCTGCCGGCGCCGCCGGCGCCGCACCAACGTCGGCGCCGGCACCAGCTCCAGTTGCTGGGGCGGCGCCGCCGCCAGCGCCTGCCTCCGGCGGCGGCGGCGGCGCCGCCGCCGCTGCCGCCGCCGTCGCGGCCTCCACAGCTCGATCCAGGGCCTGGAAGTACGCATCGTCGTACATGTCATCGTCATCGTCATCGTCACCCCAGGCGCCTCCGCCAGCGGCCCCTGCTGGAGCCGCCGGCGCCGCCGCCAGGCCGACGGTCGGGCCCCCTGGGCCTTGGTGGTGGGGTTGGTACGGCGCATTGATTAGCGGCTGCTGCTGCTGCGGTGGCGGCGGCGGCGGCGGCGGTGGGGGCCAGGGCGGCAGCGCCTCCATCTGTTGCGCCGGCAGCAGCGCAGCGAGGAGCCGCCGCGCGGCGCCCAGCGCTTCATCGACCCGCGGGTCGCTGGACCCGGCGGCGATCAGCTCCCGCAGGCCGCCGCCGACCTGCCCGCCGCCGACCTGCCCGCCGCCGACCTGCCCGCCGCCGACCTGCCTGCCGCCGACCTGCCCGCCGCCGACCTGCCTGCCGCCGACCTGCCCGCCGCCGCAGGCACCGCCCGCGGCGGCGGCGCGGTGGTCACGTGCGCTGGGCTGCTGCTGCGGCTGCGCCTGGGGCTTTGGCAGCAGCAGCAGCTCCGGATTGTGGACGGGGCGGCAGCTGCAAGCGGGAGGGCGGCAGATGATAGGGAAGGAAGGAAAGAATTGCAGCAGTGTGTGCAACGGGGCCCGATCGGGTTGTGGTGCCGAGTGCGGCAAGCGGGGTGATAAGGGAGCGGGTGTGGAGCGGGGAGTTGAGGGGTTGGAAGAGAGCCTGCGATACATCAGGAAAGTACCTCGAGAGCTCAATACTGGAAGGGCAGGACCAAGGGACAACACCACGCCGCGCCTCCCGCCTCCGGCCGCGCTGTAACGCCACGCCGTGCCAGGCCTCTCTCTTTGCGCCGCACCCGCCGCCGCACCGTATTTTGGCGTTCCAGCCGGATGACTGCAGGACCGCCGCCGGGGCCATCGCCCGCAGCCCCGCCTCCGACATACGGAACGCCGCCGACGCCCGGATGACGTACTTGGACTGCTGTACGACGTCACGCGCCGCCGCTGCGTCCATTGGTGCGGCAGCGCCGGCGCCGCCAGGGGCGCCGTCGCCGGCCCTGCGCCGCCCCAGCCGCGGCAACACGCGGGCTGGCGCCGCCGCCGCCGCCGCCGCCGCGGCTGCGCCTTCTGCGCGTATTTGCGCCGCCGCCGCGCCATTACCCACCTCGTCAACATCAACTACGACGTCTCCGCCGACGCCTTCGGCGTCGCTGCTGCCGTCTGACTCGCCGCCGATGATGCCGATGCCGCTGCCGCCAGCACGCAAGCCGCCCGCCGTCGCGGGCCTGGCGCTCCGGCGGCCTATCGCCGGCATCCTTCCAGGCCGCTGCTGCTGCTGCTGCTGCTGTGGCGGCTGTGGCGGCTGCTGCGCTCCGCTGCCGTCCTCCTCTTCGCCCCCGACCTCCGCCCGCCTCACCGGCGAAGGCGGCGTGTCCGAGATCACCGCCAAGCCATCGCCGCCGCCGGCATCGCCGCCGCCGCCGCCACCACCGCCGCCGCCGGCAGCGTCCGCGGGCCCGTCACCATACTCCACCTCGATGACGTCAGCGTCGGCGTCGGCGTCGTACTCGGCAGATGCTCCACCTGCGTCTAGTTGCGACCGCCGCTGCTGACTGTACGGCGCTCCCTGCTGGAGCTGAAGCGGCCGCGCGGGCGCCGACGGCGCTGCCCTGGCAGCGGCGGCGGCGGCGGCGGCGGAGGGCGGCCCGGGGGCTGGCGCCGCCGCTGCGCCCTGCCTGAGCCTCCTGCCGGCCAACACCAGCGGCACCGCACCCCTCTGGGATGGCCCGGCGGCGCCAGGCCCGGCGCCCTGGGAGGCAGCAGCGGGGGCGGCGGCGGCGGCGGCGGCGGCGGCGCCGCCGCCGCCGGGCTCCTGGCGGGCGCCTGCATCGTCCTCGCTCTCGATGTCATCGTCTTCATCGCGGCCGCCGTCGCCGCTCGGACCCTGGCTGATGTTCCCAGCCGCTGCGAGAAGGAGCCCGGTAGGGGGCTGGCCCGAGCCGCCCAACCCGGCGCCGCCTCCGCCTCCGCGGCGGTTCCGGCCGACGGCCAGAAGCACCGGCCGCCGCTGCACCGCAACTGCCGCGGGTAACGCCGTCGCCGCAGCGGTGCCGCCTTGCTTTCCTTCTTCCTGCCGTTGTTCGCCTTCCTGCTCATTGCCGTTGGCTGCAGTGGCGGCGGCGGCAGTGGCTGGCGCCGGCGGCGCCACCGCCGTGGCCGTCTGCTGCGCTGCCAGCCGGTACTTGGCCTTGCGCTGCGCCAGCAACGGCACCACCGCCACTGCCGCTGCCGCCGGCCGGGACACGACCGGCGCCAGCGCGCGCGGCGCCGTCGCCGTCGGCGCAGCGCGCGCACGGGGCACGGGCACCCTCCCGGGCGCTCCAGCCGCCGCCGCGGCGGCGGCGGCAGCGCCGCCGCCGCCGCCATCGCCACCGCTGTCAGCATCGGCTGCGGTGCCGGCTTCCACTCCTGACTCAGCAGCACCCGCACCAGCGGCTCGCGCACGCCCGCCGCCGCCGCCGCCGCCTCCTCGCGACGGCCGCTCTGACGCACCAACACTGCCGCCAGTGTCCGCTCCGGACACTGCCCGGGCACCTGCCGCCACATCAGCGGCCTCCTCCTCCTCCTCCTCCTCCTCCTCGTATCCACCCCCAGCTTCCGGGGGCCCCCGGATGGCGCCGTCCTCGGCAACGGTGCTCAGATCTGCTCCATCTGGGGACCGCTCCCAGCACCCAGCCATGTCCTGAACTCCGGCCGCGACCACGTCGTTGTCGTCATCCGCCATGACCAGGTCAATTACGTCTCGCAAAGCATCGCCATCCTCGTCCTCATCTCCATCCTCGTTTTCTACTCCAGCAGCGGCCGCGTCTTCGTCCGCCGCCGCTGCTGCGTCGGCGCCCTGGCCGCCGCCGCCGCCGCCGCCGCTGGCGTCGGCGGCCGCGTCGGCGGGGCCCGCAGGTACCCCGGCACCCCTGACTCCGTGACCGGTACCTCCGACGCCGCCTCCACCACCCACAGGGCCAGTATCAGGGCCAGGAGCAGCCTCGTAGTCACCCTCCATCCACACCACCACCTCCGTATCCGCACCGTCCAGCTCCGCATCTCCGGCGCCGTCCCACGGGTCGGCCCCGCGCGCCGCGCCGCCTGCTCCGAAACCGCGCCAGGCCCTGCCGCCGCGCGGCGTAACCTCCGATCCACGCCATGCGGTACCCACTAGGCGCCCTCGGGTCTCGCTGCGGTACCGTTCTTCTTGCCCCCGGGTCTCACCCCCTCCGGCGGGTGCCTGGTCGACACCCGCCTGCGGTGCTGCCGCAGGCACGGGACCGTGCACCCCGGGGGGCGGGGCAGCGCCTGCCCGGGAAGAGGCCACGGCCGGCTCGTCGCCTGTCTCCCTGCCATCCGGCCGGCTGGCGTGCAGGTGCCGGTTCGTGGCTGGTGGGTCAAGGCCGCCGCTGCCGATACGGGCACCGCTGCCGCTGCCGCCGCCGCCGCCGGCGGCCGCGGCCCCATCTGGCCTCAACCCTGATTGGGAACTGGGCGGCAGGTGGGGTGGCTGGAGGTCGCCCTGCCGCTGCATTCGGTGCTGGTCCTGGGATTGGTGGGAGCTGGTCTGGGGCTGGATGAGCTGCTGTGGGGCCCGCGAGCTCGGCTGCCGCGGGCTGGGCTGCGGCGGCGGCGGCGGCGACTGAGGCGGTGGCGGCCGCGCCAGCGGCGCTTCTCGTGCGGCTCGCGGCCGAAATGGTAGTATGGCAAGGTAGTACGGCAAGGGGACCTGTGGTGGGGCAAAATGGGTAGGTAAGTTTGGCGGCCGAAGGCGGATAAAGCTGGACACCTCACATCCCCACGCCTTCACGCAGCTCTTCCGGACCGCGACTGCGTGTCAGGTTCTTCCCGGTCCCCTGGCCTTCCAACCCCAAAACGGCAAGATACCGTCCCGACAGGCAACAATGGCCAACGCCGCCCCCTCCCCTCGCCCTCCTTACGTCCTCCAAGTCCAGGCCCTCCCGCAGCCGTAGCCACGCATCACCCCGCCCGCCTCCGCCTCCGCCGCCTCCGCTGCCGCCTCCGCGCCCGCCTCCCTCCTGCCGTCGCTCCTGCTCCCATTCCTCCGCGCCCGCCGCCTCCGCTCCCACGCCCTGCTCCCGCCACCACCTCCCCCTCTGCTGCTGCTGCCGCTGCTCCTCCTCCGCTCCGAAACCCTCCTCCTCCCCCTCACACTGCATCCAGTCCTCCGGTGCCTCCCCATTGCCGTCGTCGTGCGGCATCCCCGACAGGAGCTGCGCCAAGAAGTCGCAAGCACCCGCCGGCGGCGGCGGCAGCGCCGGCGCCGGCGCTGCCGCGCCGCCCGGTGCGGGTATCGCCGCCGTAGGGGCAGCCGCGGGCGGCGGCCCCGAGAGGGCCCCCTCGGTGGCGGCGCCGTAGACGGCGGCGGAAGCGACTCGTCGAGGCTGGGCCGCTGAGATTGCCCGGATGTCGCTGCGCCGGGCGGAGGCAGCAACCGAGCCCGCGGAGTGGGAGGAGAGGGAAGGGGGCAACGGACAGGCGGAGAAGGAAGGGGGCACTGATGACGTTGGTCGGGTATTGGTCGGGTTCACGTCCCACGCCGGGTTCAGAGCGAATTCGAGGCAGCTGTACGTCTTTGGGGCCCAATCCCGTGCCGTGCCTTGCGACAAGCCATTCGGTGCCGGTCTCGGCCTCCCGGGTCGCTACTCGCTGGGCTCGACGCCACGCCGACGGAGGAGTCCCGGCCAGCCCATTGCCGCCCTGCGGGCTCTCTGACCCACATGGCCGCCACCTCGCTGTGCGGTCTAACCAAATTCGTACTTGTCTTTTTTTATATCGAAACGCATCGAACACACAATTGATCAGTTTAAGTCTGAAGAGGCCGCGGCCAAATTGTCTGACAAGCACGCGCGGCTGCACGCCCGGCCTTACCCCTCCCAGTCCCAGTCCGGGCTCCCGGTCGAACGGGCCTCAGACCGGGTCGCGGACCGCCCGGCGGCGGCCGGCGCCGCGACAGCGGACGTGCCGGCGGCGGCGTTGCACAGCTGCCGCCGCGCCGCGGCTACCTGTCAGTTCGGCAGGCAAGCGGGCGGAATCCGTGTCCGGGAGCGGGTCAGCTATGGCGTATAATCGGCGGGAAAAGGCGACTGGCTGACTGGCTGACTGGCTGACTGGCGGGGGGCTTTCAAGCGGCGGACTCACATGGGACGGAGCGCAGAGAAGGTGGTCCCTACTGGCTGAATCTGCAGGTCCGCCCTCTTGTTTATGAGATGTCCCAATGTGCTGTACAGCGGAAGGCGCAAAGATGCCGTACATGATGCCGTACGCAGGACGAGCGTTGTGGCTTGGTGGGAACAAGCGCATGTCGTGGCATGTGGGTGAGAGGAGCTGCGGGACAGGACGGTCCACCCGGACTCCACCACCCCCGCGCCGTCTCTTACACCACACCCCGACCCCCGACGCACGACTTGTCCGGCCGAACGCCCCGCCCCGCCCCCTCACTGCTCCCACCACCCGAGGAGCCCCGGTGCGTGGCCCCAGCCCCATTCATTCACCAGCGGTCCGGGCCACTGGCTGGCCTCCCCCCGCAACACCGCCAGGCAGGCCGCCAACCGGGACTCCAGCCGCGGCTCGACCGGGTCGCACTCGCCGCCGTGCGCGCCGCCTGGGAGGGCCAGCAGTAAAAGCACGGCGGTCGAGAGGGCGATGTGGGTCGGACGCCGACCGCGCTTTACGCGGCCGAGCGGGATGTGGGTCGGACGGGGCCGGGATGGAGCGGGATGTGGGTCGGACGGGGCCGGGATGGAGCGGGATGTGGGTCGGACGGGGCCGGGATGGAGCGGGATGTGGGTCGGACGGGGCCGGGATGGAGCGGGATGTGGGTCGGACGGGGCCGGGATGGAGCGGGATGTGGGATGTGGGATGTGGGTCGGACGGGGCGCGGGGCAGATCGCACGCCAGCGGCGAAACGGAACACACGCGCGAGGCACGGGCTCGGGCTCGGACCCGATTTTGGTCAGCGCCTATCTACCCGTTCCACGGTGCTTTCAGTGCTGTGAAGAGTACTGGCAAAAAGCCAGCAGGGCCGGAGGAGTGTCGAGTCTACCGGTGTGGCCGTGCAAACGAGCCCACGCTTGTCACGGCGCCGTCGCTGTGCTGCGGCCTGTGCGGGCTGTGCCGTGACGCCTTTGTTGGGAATAGGTAAGACGAAACCGCAGCGATACCGAAACTCAGTTGTTGGGCATATGGGCGAGCTAGGCGCTCTCTAGCAAACTAAGGGCGAACTGGAGAGCCCCAGAGCGCACCTGGCTCGTTGCGGCCCCCGCCGCCGCCGGCTGCGTCGCCAGCCGCCGCTGCAGCGCCCGGCGGCCCCGAGCCGGGCCCGGCCGAGCTCGCGCCGGCGCCGGCGCCGGCTCGCTGCTGCGCCTGTTTAGCCTCCCTTCCGATGTTCTTGACCGCCTCGGTGGTCTGCTTCATAAGTGCCTGCTTCATGCTCCTGATGAGCTGCAGGGAGGGACGGACAATCGCATCGTGTTTCGCGCATCGCAACGGGCGCGTTACGGCCGACCGGGGGGCCAGGGGGTGTGTTGTGGGGTGGTATGGAGAGCCGCAGGTAGCTCAAGGCAAAAGTTACCGGTAAGGTTCTCTGGCGGTTTACGGACGTACCTCCAGCCGCGCATGGATCTGCGCTGACGTAGATGCGACCGCTTGCGCTTGCGCCAGCACCGCCAGACCGTCGCCCTCCTCGTCCTCGTCACGGTCACCGTCACCGTCATCATCGCTGCCGGCTTGGCGACCGGGCTGGGCATCCGCATCCGCTGCTCGGCGGTTTGGCTGCAACTGCAGAGCCCTCTGCTGTTGCTGCTGCTGGGGAGGTTTCGCAGCCTGGGTTGCAGGCTGGGCCTGTGGTGGACCGTAGGGGTGCGGCGGGGAAGCTGATTGGATGAGCTGTGGCACCGGGCGGTCCGCTGGAGAACGGCCCGCGAGCGCAGCTTACCACGCCGCCCGGTGCCCATCCGGTCAGACAAAATGTCACGTAACGACTATCCCATGGGTTCTTCTTATGCCGTTTGCGCTCTACATCTTCCAGCGCGTCTTCTAGGGCGGTCTCGACATCCATCCAGGCCAAAGTTCCAGGGACTAGCACATATCACCCTCTGTTGACGCAGCCTAACTACGTTAACCTAAGCGGAGCGCTACCAAGTGGCTACTCACTAAGTTGGAGGGAGGGTCCGAGAGTGGACAGTATGCATCCCGCGCGCTCCGGAACCAGTTTTGGCCGGACAACCCTATTCCGAAGCGCTGCTAGTAGTCATTTGGGTTTGTAGAACGAGTCCACGATGGATACCGCTGCTATTACGCAAGCCACTGTTGAGCGACTTATCCGCACAGAGGTCGACAACTTGCAGAATGACGAGAAAAAGGCGCAAGCTATGGCTGGATTATGCATCCTGCTTACTCAGCTTCAAGAGCCGTCGGTTCCCGACGAGTTGATCGGCGCGATACCCTTTTTCTTTTCGCTTCTGGCCGCGGACGGCGCAGAGGCGGACCGGGGCATGCAGGTGCGGCTACCCAAATGCTGATGTGTAGCGCCTTCAAAATGATGAAATATTTTACACGCTGATTACGTGTTTGCGCTGAAAAACAGTCACATTTCCTCCGTCGTGGTCCAGGCGAACGCAGCTGCCGTGTTATCGGGCTTGATGGCACTGTCCGATGACCTTCAAAACAAAATAATCGGGCAAGGCATCGTGGGCCGGCTCATAGTGGTCATCTCTGCAGTAGCGGACACCGAGGAGCGGACGCTGCAGCTGAACGCCTTGGCGTGCCTAACCGAGTGCCTACGGGACAAAGAACAGGAGGCGGACGCCCTCATTGCAGCGGGAGGTAGGAGGGGAGGTCGGGGGCAGGGCTTTTACCCCGTTACCTCTAGTCCCGACCCAACAGATCCACAGGCCAAAGGCCCGCCACCCGTGGCGAAATCACATACAGCTTTACTGGCCTGGCGACCCGCCAGCACTCTCCAGGCCTTGAAAATCTAATTGTGAATTTGACATTCGATTTCTGTCACAGACGAAGCTTCGCTGTCGCCACAAACGGAAATGATGCATGCGTTCTGCACACCTGCAGGGCTGGAGCCGGTGCTGAGGCTGTGCGACCCCGCCCTGCCAGAACGGCTCCAGGAGGCAGCCGCGGACGTGGTGTGCGCGGTGGCGTGCGCCGACGGCGCACGCGACGCTCTTTCGCAGCAGGTGCGTATACCGGGGTGTATATCACTGCTGCCTTCTGTGAAGCATGCGCTGAGGCAGGGTGCTGATCGTGTATCCCGCTCGCGCTCCCCTCCGATCGATCCTTCGGGAATTCTGGAGCCAACTGTAATTCCCACTACTGAACGTACCTGGCACCCACCCAGACGGGGGCAGATGGGCTGCTGACGAGGGCCCCTGTTTTGACAAGACTAGAACGCATACCGCGCCGGTCTCATGCCATTGGTTGCCATGGCGACGTCGACGTGCTTGGCACCCCTTGCTTGAGTGCCCCTGCGTGCGTCTGCCATGACCGCGCAGGGGGCGGTGGAGAAGCTGGCTGGGTTGCTTGCCACGCCCAACCATGACGTGCGGTGAGACAAGTCGCTCGGGTGTTGCACGTTGCCCCCGCCTGTTGCTGTGGGCTTCACAGCGTTTACCCAGTCGCTGGAAACGCGGACACCCCTCGTGGTCGCAGTGTGCGTGCGCTGATGGGCCTGGGCATGCTGCTCTCCAAAAGCAACGACAACCAGCTGCTACTGGCGAAGAACTCGGCTGCCGTCGTCAACTTGTTGGTAAGCCCACAGATGTTTATACCAGATCTAAGGCAGCAGCTGAAGGCGGGAAGGGTCGCTGCGTGTGGTTGTCGTACCGCTCTCATATGTATCGCGCCACCGTTGCCACGGCGTTCTCTCAGCCGCGATCGTCGTCATTCTGCAGGCCATCATGCGACAACAAGAAGACCAGGACTGCCGCATTGTGGCGCGTGACATTTTCGCCGGGCTGGTAAGGAATGCTGCTCACGACCAATTTCCGCCTCGTATGACGAGGGCTGACTTGCTGCCCGCAACTACTTTGCAGGCCGGAAACTCGCAATGCAAGGATTTTATCGCACAAGCGATGAGGGCCTGATGCCCATGCAGTGGGGTTTCAGCAGAGGGAGCGGATCGCAGACCGTGTACAACTGTACGTGCTTGCCTATCAGTTGTACGATATCCGGTTACCGTTGAAGATGAAGAGTGCACGGTTTCGCCTTTGCTCACTGGCGGAATGTTATCTTATTTATAAGGCACCCATCTTGAGAGGCTAGCTAGCCCACGTGTTTCTGGGCGTACAACAGTTTCTCAACGGTGTTTCTCGAACAAACATTTTTCCATTGTTCCAGAGCGTCTTGGAAGGTCTTACGACCCACATTTGATAATTTATTACGAATTGCTATTGATCAAGCTGAGAGGTTTCGATCGCACAGGGACACCGTGTAAAGCATGGCTATGGAAACTCGGAGCAGGCTGGGCATAGCGCTTCTCTTGCTCTTTTGCGTCGCTGGTATATACGCTTCTTATCTGACGCAAGGCGTCGTGAACGAGCACCTGGCAATTAAGCGATATGGCGATCAGCAGGAGCGGTTCAAGAATCTTGAGGCGCTGAACGGCGCCCAGGCGCTGACATGCTTCTTGTGGGCGGGCATAATTCTGCAAGTTATGCTGCTCACGGGGCGAATCAAGAGCGCCGACTTGGCGAACTGGCATGACTACTGGCGGGCAGGAATCACCAACTCCGTCGGGCCCGCCTGCGGCATGTTCGCGCTGAAGAACATCACGTACTCGGCGCAAGTACTGGCCAAGTCCTGCAAGATGGTGCCCGTCATGCTGATGGGCGTGGTGCTGCACGGCAAACGCTACAGCATGCTGGAGTACGTGTGCATGACGCTCATCGGCCTAGGCGTGGCGGCATTCGCCCAGAAGGGCAGCAGCAAGGTCACGGGGAAGCTGGCGTCACCCAACCCGGTGCTCGGCTACTCGCTGTGCCTGGTGAACCTGGCGTTCGACGGCTACACCAACGCTGCTCAGGACCATATCAATGAGCGGCACCGGAAGAACAGCCCCATCCACATGATGTGCTGGATGAATTTCTGGACGGCTCTGTATTATGGGCTGTACATGTTGGTGTCTGGTTCCGGAGCAGAGCTGGTGTCGTTTTGTGCGCGGCATCCGGACGCGCTTGTGGACATTGTCCTGTTCTGCCTATGCGGCGCAGTGGGGCAGCTCTTTATCTTCTTCACCATCAAGACGTTTGGCGCGCTGGTGAACACGCTGGTGTGCACGACGCGCAAGTTCTTCAACATCCTGCTGTCGGTGATTTGGAACGGCAACCCACTGTTGCCAAACCAGTGGGCGGGCGTGGGTATGGTGTTCACCGGGTTATTAGTGCAGGGGTTGATGAAGTCGAAGAAGCATAGTAAGAAGAAGGCGGAGTAAACGAGGCGAGTGGAGTAGGTTGGGAGAGTACAGTTGAGTACGGTAAGGGTAGTCGAGTGTCAAGGCGGATTGTGGACTGAATGTGTTTCGGGTATGAAACTGTGGGTGTGACTCATTCACGGAGACCAATTGTGACGCGTGTGTTAACGCACCATAGCGCTTTATTAGTGGATGTAGTGGAGAATCGACACGTCAAACACCGCGCGCAAAGCCACTTCTTGACGCTCGTGGTCCGCAGGCATCCAAGCCCCTCCACTGAACTGTTATGGTACATGTTTCCACACGGCCTGCTTTAACTCGCTGCGTCGTCAGCCCTTTGCACCACCCTCGCAATCCTCATCCTCCATCCGATCAGCATCTGGTTGCACCGTCCACACACGCAGCACCCGGTCATTCGCACCGCTGTACAGCTCATGCGTCGACGGATTGTAAGTGCAACAGTTGATCGACTCGGTGTGGCCGCCCTGCAGGCTGGCCAGCATCCGACCCGTGCCAACCTCGTATATGTTCATGGACGACCCCGTCGGGTAAAACACCACGCGCGCGTCACCGGTCACGGCCAGCTGACGCGTCCGTAGCGCCCGGTTGTGGGTGCCCTCGTACCCCACCAGCTTGTTCACACGGCTATGCGCGTCCCACAGCCTCATGCGCCCGTCGGTGCCCGCGGAGAGGAGGCTCAGTGCGTCGGGGCAGGGCAGCACGCACGTGACCGCGCCGCTGTGCGCGCGAACTGCAGCCTCCTTCATGCGGGCGGAGGCTGCCGGCTCGGGCGCGAGCAGCGCCGGTGCCGACGAAGATGAGTGCATGGCACCTGGGGAAGGAAACGGAAAGGGAACAAGAAGTGGGTGTGACGTGCGGGGCTAAGGACCTATCCTCACCAGCACACCGCGTCAATATAGCCGACAGAACGAGGATCAGGATCAGGATGGTAGAATCGGGAACAAGCAAGGGTCAGTTCGGGATTCGGGATCTGACACAAGCCATCGAGTACCGCTCCTGCCGTTCCTATACAGCTGACCGCCAACCGCCTTACCTGCCGCGCCGCCTCGACGCTGCTTCTTAGAGGGCGACATGGACATCGTCGGGTCCTCCGCGCTGGCCGACCGGCTGGGCCGTTGCGTGCAGTACTGGTCAAACACGGCCCGGCAGCCCGCCCGCCGGATGTCCCACAGCCGGATCTGGCCGCCGCCGTCGCCGGACAGCACCTCGTACTCGCTGCAGGTGGACCAAGCCACACACCACACCGCGTCCCTGCACAAAAAAAAAAATCCAGAAAGCTATGGCCTCAGTGATACGCTGATACCGTAGCAGCAGCTGTTCTCCGCACCGCTACCTTTCCACGGGAAGGGCTGGCTTTTCCTCCAATCGTAAGAACCTCACCAGCGGCGCCGGCAAAAACCCTCACATAACCCGCACACGTGGGGACGTTGGTTGCCAAGCCGTAACGCAGCCGTACCGTACACGAGGACTGAAAAGCTTGACGACAACCGCCGCGGAACCGTAGCATGTGGAAGCGCGCACAATGCACACCCCGCAACCGCCGCTCCGTCCGTCCGTCCGCCAACCAGCCCAGCGGGAAGCGCACCTGTGGCCGGAGAAGACGTGCGTGATGGCGCCAGAGGTGGGGTCGCACAGGCGCACGTGCGTGTCCTCGCAGCTGGCGGCGATGAGGGTGTGCGCCGCGGCAACCAGCGACATGGCCACCCCGGTCACCTTCTTAGGCAGCTGGAAGGTGCCCACCACCTCGATCCTGCGGCGGAAAGCGAGGTACCGTAAGCGCCACCCGTTGGGGTGAAAAGGGTGCGGGCATTGGCTGGCGGCCAATCCTTCGTGATGTTCTTTGGCAGACCGCGGCAGACATACTGCGACTTACTCGTTGGTGTCCCAAACCTTGACGTTGCAGTCGTAGGATCCAGTCACGAAGAGACCGGTGTCCACTGCGGGGACGGCATCGTGACGCGGACGGCGTCGTGAGCGAGCAGCAGCATGGCCGCAAGAGGGCAAGACATCGGAAGTCCCAAGCGGCAGATGCGCATACATACAATCGTTATCAACGAATAGCACACACGGCGTGCATTTGAGGTGGGAATAAGCGCAAAACAGTGTTCCTGTTGTCGTAGCCAGCATTGCAAAGAGGTGTGCCCTCGGAGGCTTCGCCCCTCGCGCACCTACCTGGATACCAAGCCACAGAACTGATCATGAACTTGTGTGCTGCGGCGTTAGTATGGCGCGTGTACGAGAATATCGGCGCGATGAGTGTTTCGGCCTGAGGGCACGGCGGTCACGGGCGATGGGAAGGGGACATCACCCGTGTCGCAGTCCAGCTAAACGCAATCATGCGCAACCCCTGGATACTGAGAACGGCAACGCAACAAAATATGAAATTCTAGTCCCCTAGAATGACTCTGTGTGTGCCCTCCGGGCAAAGCTTACAATGGCGCAGTACGGCACATAATCTGTGACCCGTGGGCCGGATGCTGCCGTCAGCTAGCCCAGGACTGCCAGTGCATTCACAAACCGTTCCTGGATGTACATACATACCTTCTCAGAGACCGTGTGAGTGTCAAACAACGCTATGGTCGTGTCGGCGGCGCCTGCTAACAAGAAGCGGTCCTCCGTTTTGTCCAGGTCCATGCAAGTGACGCCACCACCAAAGGGACATTTAAAGCGCCGGTAGTTGTCAGGTCGCAATTGGGCCATCCTGCGTGATGAATGCATCATCTGGCTTTGCGCCCCGAAAAGCAGATCTTCACACGCCCGCCCAAATGCCGGGCCGGGGTTACCTCCGTGTGTGCATCCAGGATTGAAGGCCAATCGGCGTAAAGCCATCTTCGCGTTTTGAAAGACCCAAACATTCATTACTTTGCTTCTGCCAGTTCCGGTATCGGGGAGGTTGTCTTCGTCCGGCCCGAACATGTTCCCCTGTGCGAAAGTACATGCTTGTAAAGTCAGGGATTAGAAAGATGCGACGGAGTCTCTCACGAGGCGGGCTACTATCATATATAGAATGCTGACCGAAACCATGTACGGAGTGGTTCCAAAGCATGTTGACGCAAGTTGGCTAGAACTCGCAAACCCTCCTATAGTGCGAATATGGACTGTAGCTGGAATGAATATAACTTCACGTTTTGCATTTTAATGTATGATAGCACTGAGCGGCCTTGGTAGGGCGTGTCCAAAGTACAACGAGGAAAGATGGCGATGGAAATTATTAAGGTCGTGGAGGAGGCGCACGAGTCGCCCGTAAGCAGCATTGCATACAACCGCGTCCTGAAGGAGCTCTACAGTTCCGCGGATGGCGACAAGGTCATCAGGGTAAGCCGTGATAACGTATTGTAATTATATACTTCATGTTCTGAGCTGATCATCCAAGCGCATGAATTGTTGCGCAGGTGTGGGACGCAAAGACCGGTGCGCTCTTACGCACCCAGCATGGGCATAAGGGCGCTGTGACGTGCCTGGCGTACTCTAGCACCTGCAAGCTACTTTTCTCTTCGTCCATCGACAACACGATTGGGATATGGACCGACAAAGGCGTAAACTTGCAGGCAAGGACGGGGTCATGTGGCTGACATGTCGATGCACCGCACTACGGCAGCAGCTTGCAGCAGCGCCGGTGAGCCAGATCGCGTGACGGAATCCTCGTGGCTGTCGGGTGCAGATGGCCTCGGCGGATATTGGCCCGCTGTTCTCGCTGGCGTGGGACAGCAAACGCCGATACCTGGCGGTTGGCGGGAACGCCGTCGTGTTGCTATTCAAAGTAGATCTGCTGGAGGCGCGCAAAACGACGCAGCAGCAGCGCTCGGTGGCGTCGGGCCTCAAAGACACAACAGTGGCGCTGGATCCGCCGCAAATCCTGAAGCGCCTCTACCCGCCGTTCCGCGGCCCCGACTTCTGCCACACGGACGTGGTGTCGTGCATGATCATCACGGAGACGGGGAAGATCGTTACGGGCGGGTGAGCGATACTGCAGGGCGGAGGAATAACCCATGTGGGGATCTGGTTAGGCGGCTTCGGGGCACGAGCCAAGGCCTCCCAGGCCCACCAGCCCAGGCATGATTGCAACAGCAGCACATCGGACATGTATTGGCGACAACACTAGCAGTATTAACAATAACAACAAAACAGTGCGAAGGGCATCGGGCCATGCGCCGTACTTCTGTGCAAGTCCGGGTTTTGGTGCAATCCCTGCCCTGGTACGGCATCCACCCAAGCCAGGACTGCAACATGTGACAGGGGCTGCTGTATCCAGGCCAGACAGGATTCTGACCCGCGCACTTCGGGCTGGGCGCTGTTGTGTACCGTAGGTACGACAAGTGCATGTGCATGTACGAATACGACAAGCTCGACAAGCCTAAGGAAGCGTTCCAGCGCGTAAAAAAGTGCCACACCGCGGCGATCGTGTCTATGGCTTACGACACGTACACCAACTCGATCCTCACGGGTTCCATCGATGGATCTATGAAGGTCTGGAGCATGGAGGGCAGGTGGGTGCGCGGCTGGGTTGGACTTGGGACGGGGCGGGGCGGGCAGATGGCTGGACGGGAGGGGCAAAGGAAAGCCATCCACATCCGTGGCGTGGGTTGCAACGCTGGGTGGCTGGGCGGGGGAAGCGTTTTGGGTCGGTGTCTGTGTGGCTATGTCTGGGTGGCTATGTGTGGCTATGTCGGTGTCTGTGTGGCTATGTGGGTTGCTGGGAGCAAGGATTGCTGGCTGGCTGGTGGAGGACCATGATGGGTCGTCAGGGTGTTTGCTCGTGTTTTTTCATGTCGGCGTAAATTTGCTGTCAAAGGCCCCGACCGGGCGAATCTACTCCGGGCAGGAGCTGCTCCCTGCTCCTGCGCAGCGACGGGGCTGGACATGGGGACACGGGGCCGGGCATGGGGACACGATGGTGGGCAATCCAGCTCCTGACTTCCCGCGCTCGACCATGGACCATGGTCATTGGTCATTGGTCGGGACGTCTGGAGCCGGATTGGAAGCGGGAGAACCCCCCTGCCCGCCCCCAGGTTGCCCCCAACCTGAGCCCACTACCGTAGTTGGTAGGGCTTACCGCCTACCCCACATCCTGGCTCACCGGCACCATGGCGCCCCCCCCCTGTCCAGGCTTCTTGACAAGTTCGAGTCTATCAACGACCAACCGGTGGCGGTGGCCTACGTGCCCTCCACCAACATGTACTGGGCCAGCGGCAGGTTCGGACGACTGGTGGCGTACGATCCGCGGGCACCCGCCAACGTCACACAGTACGTGCAGGTGTGTGCAGTCCTTCCGCTGTATATGCGCTGCGGTACTGGGAGGTGCGGGCGGGGACCCTGGGGCTTGGTGGAATGCGCCGTTCTACGGGGCGGGGGGATGACGGGGCGTCAAGCGGGCGCCTGCCTGCGCGAGGGCCGTGGCATGTGGGATCTGTGGGTGGAAGCAGAAGCCATCGGGCGAACCTTTCGGGCAGGTCACGTCGCAGTCTTCGGGCGCCAGGCCAGGCCCGAGCCGTATGGCTTCGGCGAAGGCGGAGGAGCTTGGATGGACATCCAAGCAACGGATGAGCGACAAAATACAGGAGGAATACAAAAGTGCCGCATCAGCTGTGGCGGCGGGCGGGCGTGCCCATGGTCACAGTCCCACAAGTTGGGCGGCGGTCCCGCCATGTGGGGATGTGGAATGTGGAGCGGCGCTGCGCGGGTGCCGGTCGCCTAAGGACTTGGAGGGTCCCAGGGGAACGAATGAGCCGCCGGTCTGTGGCCATGCGGTCATGGCAGTTTCCCTGCTGGAGACCCGGCCCTGCACGCCCACGTGCGCACACTGCCCCCCCCTTCCCTCCTGTCCGCCAACGTCGCCTCCGTTCCAATATACCGCTGCGGCTTCATCCGGCTACTGCCGCCCCTCTTGCCGCTTTGGACTTGTCATACTCTTGACAACTCTCTTGCCCCCTCTACCACCCGCCCGCAGGAGAGCAGCGGGTTGGACCGCTACAACGTGGAGTACATGTACGCCCCCATGGGCACCGACATGCTGCTAGGGGCGTCCAAGCAGCGCCAGCTCATCATGTGGCAGTACAACCACATGGGGGCGTACAGGTGGGGGAGGAGGCGCGGAATGGGGCGGACTGGGGAGGGGCAAGCGGCATGACGTGACATGGCATGGTGGGCAGGAGCGCTGGTGAAGCGGCGAAGCCGCAGCGAGGATAGGAGGGAGCCCCGGAGGCGGCGAGGTCGTTGCGGCTTCAGGGGAGTGGCTGGAGGGAATACGGTGGGAGCACGGCCATGTTGTAAGAGAGTCCGGGCTCGGGGTTTACGGATGTAGGGCGGGAACGGGCGCGGACCCATAAGTCCGCACTGCCGCAAAAGAGGGACGGGGTTCGTTGGATGGAGGTGGGTTGTTGGGGCAAGTGGCTCCATGTGGTTGCCGAGAGGCTGTGTTCTAAAGAAGGGAAGAAGACGGGGCCACCGCGCTGGGCGTGCCCTCAACCCCGGGAAGCTCGAGACCTCATTCCGCCGCCCACCTCCTCGTCCTACCCCTCCACGCCCCTCCCCACCTAAGGACGTTCCGGAAGCACGAGGACTGGGTGGAGGGGGTCATTGTGGTGACGCCGGCCAAGGAGCGGCCGGACGACGTGGACGAGGAGACGCCGCCAGACGAGATCTTTTCGTGCGGGGCGGATGGCAAGGTGCGCGGTGCGGGGCTCTGGGGAGTGCGCCGGAAGCCCGAGCCTCCGGGGGGTTGGGTGACAGCCAACAGTGCGCATGTCGGCATGAGAAAAGAGCGTGGCCTGACATGAACGGGGCCATCACCCCGTTCCAGGGAGGGCACCGGCAGGGCTTCGTCAACGGTAGTGGCGTGAGGCCACCACCCGAGGGCGGGACCCCAGGATGGCGGGATACCCACGCCGAAACTGTGCACCGTCACGGAGATGATTTTGGGCACGGCACGAAATATGCGGCACTGAAATGGGATGGCCTGCCGGGAATGTGGGTCGGCACGGTGCAGACGGCGATGGGGCGATAGGGCAAGGCAAGTGGACCGCGTCTGCTACACTCCGTACCCTCCCCTCCCCTCCCCGTTTTAATTACCCCTCCCCTCGTCGGCTTCCCGCCCGCAGGTCCTGCGCTGGCAGCTGGATGCGGAGCAGAACTGCGACGTGTACGTGTGCATGGAGGAGTGGCAGCTGCACAGCAAGAACATCTACTGCATGGTGTACTCGCCCTCGCTCAACTGCCTCATCACGGGCAGCGAGGACAACACCATTCACCTGCACTACCTGCACAGTAAGTGGGACACGGGTCTGGGGCGGGCTAGGGTAGAGGGGTGGGGGGAACGGGCAGAGGGGGGCGGGGCAGAGGCGGGGTGGGGCAGAGGCGGCTTAACACCGCGGCCAGGCGGCCTGTACTGGTTCAGGGGGGATGGGCACCGGGGCGGGGAGCGGGGGAAGGCCGCCGTCGCGCCTGACCCTGCCCTAAGGGAACCCTTGGACCGGCCCCTCGCGTTTAGAACGCGTCCTGCATCCCACAGAAACCCATATCCCTACAAGTCGAGTACACCAACCCCGCCCCTTCAGCCAGCCACATCTCCCCGGCTTCGGACAACATACTAGATACTACCCTTCCCTGGCCCCCGGCACCGCTGGGTCCGTTCGCCCACGTTGTCCCGCTTACTTAGCTGCTGCTTGTGTCACTTAAAGTATCCCGGCTCCTGCCCCCCCTGCCCTCAGGCGTGGTCCCCACCTACAACGACGTGCCGCTCCCCACCGACTTCACCGACCACGAGGGCCGCATCTCGGGCCTGGCGCTTCTGAAGAACAACCTGCTGGCGTCGGCGTCGTTCGACAAGACGCTGCGCATCTGGGACCTCACCACCATGAAGCCAGTGGCGGTGAGCGGCCGCAAGGGGTGGGGGGAGAGTGGCACGGCCCGGCCCTGCTGGTTCCGTGGCCTAGCCGGGGCAGGCCAGCGAAACGCGCCGCGGGCCACTGCAGCGGCGCTGTGGCGCTGGCGTTAGCGGAAACTCACGACGGACCGCAGCGCGCTTCGGCGTGGACTGGATCGCGTGCAGAGAGGGGTCGTGGGCCCTCGATCGATGATGAATTGATGATGCTCCGATCCGCTGCTGACACTGTCTCGCTCCTTCTGCTGCTACCGTATCGGCTTCGCCCGCCGCGCTGTCCGCCTGTTCGCGTGTTTCCCTCCTTTCCTCGCGAATCGCAGTGCGTCTTCAACGCGCACGACTCGCCGCTCCAGTGCCTGGAGTACTCGGATGAGCGGGGGGAGCTGGCGACCTGCGGCATGGGGAACAAGGTCAAGATTTGGAGCGTGCGCAAGCCGGCGCAGGTACGTGCGGGCAGCGTGTGTGCCCGGCCGGGGTTGGGCGCCTGGCGGGATGGGCGACATACAGGGCGGTTGGCCGGGCCGAGCTGCACGAGATGTGCGGCTGTCAAGGTGGAGAATTGTACATGTATGCATGTATGTTACAGTGTGGGGTGCTTCCTGGGCCCATTCCAGGGTGAGGGCCCGCCCTCCTATTGTTCAACAGCCACGAGCTTGTTCGCTTACTTCGAGCACCCTCCACCACCGTCACACTGTCATATCGCCACACGAACTGCGAGTCCTAGGGCGGTTGGTCCTGCCAACTAGGACCCCACCTCATCCGTTCACCTCATCCGCTCATTTATGTGTGTGCCTGTGTGTGTTTCTGTGTCTGTGCGTGTGCCCCTTGCATCACAGGTGAAGCACGTGCTGAGCCTGGACCACGCGGACGGCCCGGACGCCAGCAGCGAGGACGGCGAGACCTCCTGGAGCGCCAACCGCAGCAACATGAACTGGCTCACCAAGAGCGACCTGGCGGGGGTGCCCACCGCCACCGGCATCGTGCTGGAGACCATACAGCAGGCCAACAGGGACGTGCCCGAGGTGACGCAGGTAAGGGCGCTGGGCGGCGTGGGTGCTGGAGGTGCTGGACATGCGGCTGTGGTAGTGAACACTGCCAGTATACCATCGTGGCGGCCGCCTGACGCATCCCGGCCCCGCGGCCCGGCCCAGCCCCGTCACGACTTCGCTGCGGTTCGTCGCATCATTACCCCGCGCCGCGCCGCGTGTCGCTCGTGCGTTTACTGGTTCCCTCGGGTTTCCTCCCACCTGGCGGCCGCTGGCAGGTGCGTTGGGTCCAGTTCCGGCACTGCTGGGTGACGGCCGCGGACGACGACACCATTCGGCTGTGGAGCCCCGAGGGTCACAAGCTGCAGCAGTTCACCTACACGGGCGGCAGCGTGCAGTGCATCTACGTGGACAACACCAACAAGCTGCTGGTGGCGGCGATGCTCAACAGGGCGGCCTTTGTGTACGACCTGGACGACCCCATGCCGCTGGCGAGGTGGGAGGGTGCGCACACGCCGCTGCCAGCGGCCGCCCTAGGCGCGCCTCTTGCCCCCCGCCCGTATGCTGCCACTCCGGGGGCCACATCCCGGCCGCTGGACAGCAGGGCGCTGACCTGGGACATCCAGCCTGGGACATCCAGCCAGGGCGCTGACCTGGGACATCCTATCCAGCCTATCATCTCACGTTATTGCCGTCGTCCATCAGGGCCTTTGTACCTGGTTTTCTAGGGTTTTTGTTTGTTGCTGCAACCAGCACCCATGCCGCATTTCACGCTCCCCGCCTCCCCGGCTCCCCGCCTCCAGGTACGCCGGCCACACGGACGTCATCCGCGGCATCGCCTACGTCAAGGACTGCGACACGTACGTGACCGCCTCCTGGGACAAGTCGCTGCGGCTGTGGTTCCGGCCCAAGGACCGCAAGGCGGCGGGCGGCGGCTCGGGCGGCGGCGCCGGCGGCGAGGGCGGCGCCACGCCCAACATGCTGCTGCTCGAGTACGACGACGACGAGGAGCACTTTGTGTCCGAGTACGAGAAGGCGCACCCGCTGGAGATGCCCAAGGCTCTCACCGACGTGGGTTACGGCGTGGGGAGGGGGAGGGGCGGGGGGGGGCATGTGGGGCCCTGTGGAGCAGGAGCGAGGGCTGGCTGGGCGTGCTTTGCTGAAAATGGGTTTTTAACTACCGCACGCTAAGCCGAGCCAGAGCGAAGAGTAGAGGGGACAAGCAGGAGTGGCCAGTCCTGCCTTGCTCTCGCCCCAAGCCATCAGACTTACCGGTAACAGCCCTGAAATCCTTCCTCTCGCGCGCCCCGTCCCTCGTAACACCCGCGACGACCTGTCGTTCAGTGTTGTTTGTACTCTTTTCTCGCCCTTCCGACCCGATTCCGACCCTCAATTCCGCCCCTCCCGCAGATCAACCCGATGAAGCTGCTACAGGGCATGGGCGTCTACGACGAGGACGACGATGCGCCCACGGGCGGCCGCAAGAAGGGTCGCCGAGGCCACAAGATGGTGCCCGAGGCCGACATCGGACTGGAGCCGGCGGCGCCCGACCCGCCCGGCTCGCTGGGCGCCAAACTGGACGACCTGGGCCGATCGCTGCTGAATGAGATCAACGTCATCGCGCACAAGACGGCGGCGCGCGCGGCGGGGGGCGTGGGGCCCGGCGGGCCCGGGGGCGCGGACCTGGACGAGCGGGGATCCACCCGCAGCAGCCAGCTCCCGGCGGGGATGCATAACCGGGCAGCGGCGCGGGGCGGGCTGGGCGGGGGCGGTGCTGGGGGTGCGGGAGGGGGGCCGGCGGGGCCGACGCGGCTGGGGACGGGGCCGGCGGGGCGGGGCGTGTCGAAATGAGGGGAGGGGCGTAGGTAGGTGTCGGGAAGGTGGTAGAATAGTCGTGCGAAGGGGTGGGGGCAGATGAAGGTAGGCGGTGTGGGTGTACCTGCATGACTTACTGACTGACTGACTGACTGACTGACTGGCTGGCGTTATCCGGTGCACTGCAGCTCGTGAGGTGATTCTCTTGCGTACATACGAGTCGACCAATAGGCACACTGTTAGGATGCCAAGCACTTCTGACAGCTTTTGACGCGAGTACAAACCTAAGCGCGCGCGTATGTGTGCAGATAGCTAGAGCGTGTTTATGCACGCACGGGGCAACGGGATTGCCTGCATAGATGTACGGCAAACGTACGGCGTCAGGCGCTCCTAAGCATGTTCGATAGGGCTCTGCTTCTGTGGCGGCCGGTGATTTGCTCGGCCTCCCTGGACACACAAGTGAACACGCGCCGCGATCATGGCCGCGGGATCTGGAAGCGGCCCGGCCGATTCCTGAAGGAGGGGCCGTTATGCGACATAAACATTTGACGTGGCACAAGCACGGCATCGGAACATCCGTTGGCCAGGCTGTTAGCAAGAAGGCATCTGAGCACGCTGGCGTCATCACGCCGCGAGGGGCGGGGGGGAAAAGTGCCACGGATCGTGAGCGGCTATTGGGACTCCTGGGCGACTGGGCTGTGCGTGCGACTCGCTCCTGTGGACTGACGCTCCTGTGGACGCTGCCACCGGCCGGCAAGGGGGGATGAAGAGGCGTTGCTGTGGTGCTGTGACGTGGCATGATCTGCGGTGGCTGTCATCCGGCTTTGGGAGCGTCTGGTAGTACCGGTAACCTACTTTTGACACGGCTGCAGCCATGCTCACCGTGCGGGCAGGTGGTGTTGACGCTTGAAGGAGATAGGACACGATGGCCTGACGGTGGCTGGAAGGAGCTGTGGTTGACCAGCTGCACGTAGGTAGGCCAGAGGTGTGCGTGGTATCGGCTTTGCTAGCTGCAGTCCCAGGCGTCACGAGTGCGCGACAACGTCAACTGTGGGATCAAACGGTTTTATCTGTTTGTAGCCGAGGCAAAGCCTCTTTCCGCCCACAGCAACCCAAAGAAGGGCCGTCCCAGGAGGGCCACAGGCACCGACAAGACAAATCTTCCGTTAAATCGGCCACAACATTACAGCAACAGTTCTCCCAACGTGCGGACGCGGCAGAACCAGGCATTGCCGTCGGTACCAGCCCTTGACTCGCAAAGGCCGTCTTCGATGCGACGAAGTACGGCGCTACACCTTGCAACTCGCTCGTCGGAGGGCCAAGCACGCTTGGGACGCCACCATTTTCGACCGCCGGGCGCCACAACCAGCAGGCTACACTCCTCCCAACTGCAGCTGCCCCCGCTGGCCGACAACCACTACTACTCCGTATCTGTCTTCCCTCTTCCCCCCAACAACTAGAACGCGCCAAAACCTGCGAGCAAAGTGGAGCCTACACACGCCTAAATGCGCCAGAGCCCAACGAACATTCTTGGGCTGTGCATATCCCCTCGATGGTGTGCTTGGAAGAATGGCGTGTATGTCGCGAGGGAGGACATCGCGCGATGCCGCAATTCCGCAGGCCTGGGGACCCCGGCTCGGCCTCTGCCCGGATGAACAAGCACTCAGCGAATGATCTTGCCCATGTGCTGCGGCCGCGGCGACTCCCTGCGGAAGGCAGCAGGCAGAGCAGGCGACAGGGGATTGCACATGCGAGATGGGGGAGGGAGAGGCGGGCAGCGCTGCATGGGGAGAAGGCCGGCCGCAACTGGCGCGCTACAGCGGGAGCAAGCCGCGAGTGCCATTACCGGTAATGCCCCGCCCGCTGGATGTGAGTGGAGGACAGTCAAAAACAGGGCCACCCACCGCGCGAACAACCGAAATAATATCCCGACAGTGTGCTGAAATCCTCTTATTAACAAAACAATCGCTGCCGAGCGCGCTCCATCCCCGTTATACGGGTCGAGCAGGTCAAGAGGCGAGATGGACTTTTCGCGGGCGGCGAACCAGGCAAACCAGGCGCAGCAAGCAAGAGCAGCCCGCTTCAGTTATACGGTTGACAATGTGAACGGCATTTATCTGTTGTTGGATCATCTGCCCTGGAAGCGGCCGTCGGCCCGAAAAGGGGCGGCGGCGGCGGCGGCGGCCGACGCGCGCCGCGCGACCCACGGGTCGCTTGATGTCGCCCAAACGGTTCGGGGGGGCGGGGCCCCTCTCAAGATATTGCGCGCCTGCGACAACCCCAACGAATCTTACGCTGACATGCCCTGAGCCCCCTTGCCGCGCGCCTCAGCCTCGTGTCCCGCTTGCTTCCTGCGCGCAGAGAGGGAGGAAATTTAGGATTGCCTCCAAGGCCACCGCCGCGAAGGTTCCGTCAATATTCTCGGGCCACA
The DNA here is from genome assembly GCA_030267565.1 of Pleodorina starrii. Classification (NCBI taxonomy): domain Eukaryota; kingdom Viridiplantae; phylum Chlorophyta; class Chlorophyceae; order Chlamydomonadales; family Volvocaceae; genus Pleodorina; species Pleodorina starrii. The sequence continues at coordinate 442,938 of BRXU01000022.1, read as the reverse complement.
ACAAGAACCATTTGCGTTGTTTTCCAGGGCAGATCAGGCCACGGCTGCGAAGCAGCGCCGGCCGCAGCCCTGGCGGCCCTCAAGAATTTTTTCCTTGTCCGCCCGCGCGGCCTTCTCATTTCGCCGACCGCAGATCTAAATCAGAGAGGACTACACCGCACGACGGCGCGCAATGCATGCGTGTCGGCGATCCAGGCACACACAAATCTGACCTTGCAGCGCCCAGCACGGCTCCCTTTTCGTCCGGCTTGAGCGCGTCGAAGGTCCTGCCCATCATCAGGCGCGACAGCTCCTCCTTGGTCTCCTGGCTCACGTAGCCGCCAGTCATGGTGATGGATGGATGGATGGACGGCCGGTTGGAAGCGGCACGAAAAGGCCGACTACGTCAACTCCCGACAGGTAACTGAATTTGCCTGTTCTGTGGAAGCTGCACGCCGTTTGATTATGCAACGGTCGGATTGAGATGGACGTTCGGGCGCTGAGGAGGTTTTTATCAATCGACCCGCCTCCGAAGACGCCGTAATGGCATCGGAGCTCCCACTACTCTTGAGCAAAAGGAAGTTTGCATGATTCCCGTCAAAGGCGCACTGAAAGCGACACAGGTTGTCAAGTAATAGGTGTCGAAGCGCGGGCATCTTGGGGGCTAGTTTTCCCTATCTAGCCGCCAGGGTGACGCAAATGCTTGTCTGGCTGACTTCCAAATAATCGTTGGGTGCCATCCCGCCCCTGAGAGGCGCATACAGCAGACAACCATTCCTTCCTAAAAGCTAAAGTGGTTAACATGCAGCAAGTGGGGGCATCTCGTTGGGCAGTTTAAACGTTTGCGCACGCGGGAGCCTCGACACGTCGACAGGGATTTGCGACAGCCGACACGGCCAGGCGGTTCTCCTTAATTCAGCGCTGCCGAGGGCCGTGCCAATTGGTGTATGCAGCATGATGGGCTCTGCGACTTGCAACTTGGGCGGGAACACGTTTGGCATGTCCTGACATACCGCAAGAAAGCGGCGTCGGAGATTCCATCCTACAAACGTTCTGCTGGTGCTGCTGGGTGACGATTGGCAGCGAATTGTGTTGGGCCGTGGGCAGAACATCCTGATGCTTAGGACCTGCCGGCTGTAGGTATTCGGCATGGGCGGAACTGTTTGCGTCGAACGTTGACGACAGTCGGCGACGCCCCGACAGCGTCAGACACCTTGCAGCCCGTCGGCTGAAATAATTATCAGAGAATCTTAATATTATATTTATTTACACATTACACCTGATATTATCCGTCGTGCGCGAGCGCCAGTGATCGCCCGCCTTAAGGACTCTGGTCAAACACCGCGCTACAGCGCCACTATTATTTCGACTTTATAAAAAATCTTATCAATGCGTCATTTATTCGAATTACATATGCCACGTGATCGTTGGGCCCTGCTGCGTCGCCGTGAGGTGTAGCAGTCGGTGATAACGAGCAAAACTATGTTATAGCCACTCATGTTGTATGCAGACGTTTGCAGAACATTTTCATGGCACTTGGTTGGCGCGCAGCCCTATGTCGCTCATCGCGAGCCCAAGAACTCGCGCTGACAGCTTGAAGCATGTCGTTCCTTGATGCTTCCGCAACAAGTTTTACCATTGTATAAATAATTATTATTTGCTCGCATTCTTTTGGTCATTTCCAGATCACCAGCTCTCCAGATTAAATGTTGAATCGGATATGGTCGGGCAGGCAGACAATGAGCAAATGCATCTCGTACTTAGTTGGGCCTCAAAAGTATTTTATGAAACCCAGCAAGTCAAAAGGTGCACAATCGCTCGACACGGTGTTCCGCCGAACGTACGCCGAACGTACTGCATTATTGTGCCGTAAAGCGCCTTTTGTTCTGCAAATCCCAACTGGGCTCACTCTTATCCATTCTGACAGTAAACGTAATCATGGCGCCAAGAACGCGTTGCCACGCAAGAAGATAGGTTACGGGTACGTACATTGATTTCGTTGCATCATTGCGGGCAGCGCCGACAGTCAACAACACACAGCCCCAGCTACCCAATCAGCCGGAACCCATGGCGCCTTACATCGCTGCAACAACGCGGGCCATAATTCTGACGGTAGTGTTATGGACCGCCGCGCTCGCCTACCCCAAGTACTGGTGGGACCCCTCTCAGGGCGTCATGCCCGACGGCAATGCCTGCGATGCACACCCCGAGCGCGCGTATCCCGAACTAGAGCTCGACGGGTTCTGGATCGAGAACCCGCACGGCGTGCCGCGGCCGGATCCCGGCATATCCTTTACGTTCCGAAACGCCGCCAGCGCCGTGGTCACCAGCCTGTGCCCGGGCGCCAACTACACGCTGCAGGTGTGTGTGTGTGTGTCTGTGTGCGGGTGTTTCGTGTTTGTGTGTGTGGGGGGGGGCGTGTGTGCGGGTATTCCGCTGCCGCTGCTGCCAAAGTTAAAAGTGGGGACCTGAGGACCCTTAGTCCCTTCCCCTCCTCCGGGGCCGAGGCGGGCAGCCGGCCGGCCTTCCCAGCACCGCGCAGGATGCAGCGCATGCGCCCCGAGCGCCAACCACGCCGTGCATACGACTAGATGCACCTTGGAGCACATGTTTCAAGCCCCACGGGAAGGGCTCCCACCCTCCAGATCCACTCTCCAGATGCCACGTGTCACGACCTCGCACCGCCCGTCCTCCCACCTCCACCCCCACCCTCGCCTCAGGGCTCCTTCCCCCTACCCAGCCTGGTGCTCCTGTCCGCTTCTGTGGGCCGCTTCCTCAGCCCCGCAGCCACACCCGGCTGGTAGGTGGCCCCGCCCCCGCCCCAGGCCCCGGCCTATACGCGGATAACCCCCCCGCCCCGCCCCCGCCTATACGCGGATAACACCACCCCCCCAGCGGCCGCCTCCGCGACTGCCTCCACGGCCGCTGTTGCTAGTTGCGCCAGCCGCAGCCGCAGCAGTATGAGAGGACTGCCGGAAAGAGGGTCGCTGCGGAGCTCAGCGCCCTACCGTGAGCGACTCAGCGAGAGCGAGTCGGCGAGAGGGCGGGAGAAGGGGCGCTTGGTGCGCCGCCCAGTTGGGGTTTGGGCCCTACGCGGTCTGGAATGGAGCAGCTCGTGTGAGGGCACCCCAGGCGCTGCGCAGGACCGTCGTTTGGGAGGCGAGCGGCAAAGGGGGACGGACCTTCTTTGCCAGCGACGCCGATGGGTCGTGCTCGCGCGGGCGGCGGCGGCGGTGACTTTGCCCCTGCCGGGCCGTTGGAGGTCGATCGAACGGGCCGTCGGCGGCGACCGCAGACGCCGCGCCGGAACTGAGACACTCGGACATGCGGCGGCGGCTCAGCAGTCAGCACGTCGGGTCGCGGAGCTGGGCCCGGTCCCTCCACGGCTTTTGCGGTGCTGTTGGCGGGCTCCAGGAAAGGTTACTCCGGCGACCCCCACACACACACGGGCGGGCTCCGGCCTATACGTGGATAACCCCACACACACAAACCCGAACCTCCCTCAGCCCCCGAAACGACCTCTCCCCTCCCCTCCCTCCCCCCCCCCCCACACGCTCAAACCCGTGCAGCCCTAATCGAGTGGACTGGGGCGGCTCTGTCTCCCCCCGGGCAGCGTCCCTCTTCAACGCCACCTTTGCAGTTCCCTGTAACGCCTCAGGTGGAGTGGGATTGCGTGGGATCGTGGGAACCCGGGGCGGGGCACGGAACCCGATTCGAGGCAGGGAAACGGCGTGCGGGGGCTTTAAGGCTTGCGGAGGCGGATAAGGCAGCGGGGCTGTGTGTTTAAATCGGGCGGCTCGGGGAGCTGCGTTCGAGCCTGGAACTTCTTCATGAGCCGCACAGCCGAGTCGCCCGCCCGGGGAGCCGGGGAGTAATTGTCGCCACCGTATCGCCCCCCTGCCCCAAATCCCGGTGGCGCCACGCGCACACCCCCACCCTAAGCAACACGTCTCCCGCAGCCCCCAACCAGACCAACCCCCGGCCCTCGTCCCACCAGCTTCGACAGAATCGAGGCCAACCCGGCCCTCGCAACCACCCGCGTTTCCTGCCACCCCCCGCTGCCCCTCGGGCTTCCGTGCCCGACCCCAAAACCCAGCCTCCTACCCCCCACCACCACTCCCCGCACCCCCACCCCCCGCACGTGACCAACCTCTCCTCCCCCACTCCTTCGCTGCGTTTCGTATCCTCATGCCTTCTCCCCCCCATACGCACACAACAACCACACACACAACAACAACAACACCCACTCGTGCGCAGGCGGCATCCGGTTCCGGATGACGTCCGCCTCTCGGGGCTACCCGGGCACCTGGACCTACGCGGCAACAACCCTCACCGTCAACCCCGACTGCGCCGCAGCGAAATGTGAGCAGATGTGAGGCAGCCCCGCTGCCCTGTGCCCGCTGCTCTGTGCCCTCGGCCCGGTCGGTCGGAGTTGGCCGGCACCGCTGTCTCTTGACACTCTATCCGGCTCCCTGACTGGCACTTGTCCCGCTCCTTGCAAGGCTACGGTTCGGAAGGAGAGGGAGTGTCGGAGGGATCTTGGCGGAGGAGTCAGCGATTGTGCTGTGCTCTCTTAACAGTTTCAACAAATCGCCGCCCTCCACATTACAAATTGTGCAATCCCGGGAAATCGTGTGGCAATCCGTCTGGGCTGTTCGGTTACCTCCTACCCCCCTCTTGACCACCGCAGGCCCCGTCGGCAGCAGCCCGAAGGCCTCGCCGCTCCCGCCGCAGCCGTCGCCGCCAAAGCCAAAGCGCCGGCCGCCGCCGCCGCGCAAGCTGCCGTCGCCGCCTCCACCGTCGCCTAAACCGCCGTCGCCCAGGAAGAAGCCGTTCCCGCCGCCCCAACGCCCATCCCCACCGCCGCCGTCGCCATCACCATCGCCCCCACTGAGACGTGTACGTCTCCAATAGGCAGCGTGTGTCGAGTGTCGTACGGTCGTTGTTGACGGGGTGTCATCAATGGTGCTATGCTATGGTGGGCTCCAGACTCGGAAAGAAGAGTGGGGCTTAAGGGCTGTCCGGCAGCTGCGTGGCCCTTCGTGCGCTGAGGGACAGGGAGGCGACCTGAGGGCTCCTAGGGTGACCTTCGAAGCTTCGGAGAGCTACAACCGATACTGTGAGTGTTTGTTTGTTTCTTCCCGGGTGGAACAAATGATCAGGCATGGAATGCGGTGCGGGTGCGGGGCGCGAGTGCAGGGCGCATTTGGTTTGATGCCCACCAAAAAACAGCACCTTTGCCGAGGGGTAGGGTGGGGGTGGGGGTTTTAAGAGTGAACGCAGGAGAGCCCGAGGGACAGTCGCTGGACGCGGGATCACGAGACGGCATGCGGGGACGGGACGCGGATGGGGAGTGGGGGGCTGGACGGCTGGCTGGGGTGGGCGCATCGCGGGAGGGGACCAGCGTCCGATCAATTGACAGAGGGTGGGATCTGGGATGAGTCTTGCGAATGGATGCATCCGTATTTAACACATCTTGGATACAAGCAGACAAGCAATACATACACAGCATCGATGTTGGATGTGTTTTTCATACTTGGTCTTTTGAGTGTTTCTCGGGCGGGTTACGGACGGGTCATTACGGCTTCATGAGGTGGCAGGCGGGGCAGGGCTGAATGAGGTTCATTTTTTGGCGCTCATGCGCAGGTTTGGCCTGTCATGGAAAACAGGTGGAAAGAGCTGTTTGGCAGAGAATAAAATTGCAATACTGTATACGTGCACTACGGGTGCGTACAGGGTGCAATAGGTGCGGCGGTTAGTTTGTGCGAGTGGGCCGCTTGGGGTATACCAACAGGATACCTTACCGGCAGGACCTCAGTGTGGGCTGCAAGCGCTGTGGAAAGCGGTGCATAAATAAAAAAACTACAGACCAGGTCACAAGTCAGGTTCGCTGGGCAAGTGGAGTGTACGAGTTCCAAAACCGTAGTTGGACTCGTAGTGTGTAGAAAATGAACAAGTGAACAAAAGAGTATCCGGTAAGGGCTTCTGATTCTGCGTTCTCACCCTCAGAAAGCTAACAGAAAGCACGACAGAGAAACCGTAATGGAGGGCGTTGGGTCGTACTGGTGCAGTGTGAGGGAGTTCCGTGCGCCTGTATGTGCACTTCATAAGCACCTCATCAGTTCGAGGCACCTCATTAGTGTACTCTTTCGGATTACCCGAAGGAGGTTGGAAGGCTGGCGGCGTTACTGGGTGAAGGAGGACGGCGCACGTGGGGCCGTAATGGGGCAGTGCAAGGACATTCCGTCCGCCTGTGGGAGTCAGGAGCGCTGCAATATAACCTCATGGCGGGCTAAGCGCCGATGACACTTCCCTTTGGCGGCAGTTATGGGTGGGGGCCCTCACGGGCGATCCCGCGTGCGGGTCGTGAGCTGTTACCAGCGTAACCCATGGCACAATCGACCGAGATAGGTGTTCGGAGCGGGCGAGGGTAGCACAAGTGCACAACGTTCACACCACACACCACTTGGAGGCGACGCTCGGCCGGTGTCCCGCTTATCGGTGTACGGTACACACCGGTCTAAAACCTAATACCCTAAAACCCTAAAACCCATCCCTCCCCAGCATTACTGCCTACAGACCGACCGGCAATGTAATGCTGCCAAAGCAGCACCAGCAGCAACAGAGGGAGCAGCCCCCTGCGCCCTTACACTGCAGCGGGGGACCATCTGCGTCCCGCAGCTGTCCATCCTCTGCTGACCTCGACCGCCATCTTACCGGCCAGCCGCTTCACCCCCCTCAGCCCCGCCATACAGCCAGCCTCCTGCTCAAGCACCTGCTGGTTGACTACCTCACATGAAGTACAGCACGTTGCCCAGCCCCTTGTGGATACCCGCGAACCTGGCGGGTCCGCTGGCGCCACCCGGGCCCTGCACCCCGTGCACGGAGCCGGCCTCACTGGCGCTGTCCGAAGCGGAGGAGGAGGAGGCGGCCGAAGGGAGGGCGCCAGAGGGGCAAAAAGCGACAAACTGGAGCGCAGGTACGTGGGGGAGGGCGGGATGGGTGCGGCAGCAGCCCATGTAGCGTCTCGCAATACGACACATCGAGGGGCCCCGCCTTGCCGTTCCGTATCAGGTATCGCCCTGGCCACCCCCCCCCCTCGGGGTCCTGCACTGGTGGGCAAATCCCCCCACTCACCAGCAGCGTGCGGCCGCGGAAGGCGGCGCAGTCCGCGCAGTAAGCGGGCGGGCAGTAGCTGACCGAACTGGGAGGGGCCCGGGCGGGGGGGGGGCGCGGGAAGATGCAGTGTAAGAGCTGGCAGGGGCGGGAGGCTTTCACGCCGCCGCTGCCTTCAGTCATCCCACACAGCCTTTTCCCTCCCGCGGGTCCACAGGCAGGCGGCACACAACGGCAGCCCAGTCCCTCCCGCCAGTGCCGTACGGTACGGCGCGGTACCCCGGGAGCCACAACGTACTTGGTGGTGCGCTGGTAGAGGTAGCACATCCAGTAGGTGAGGATCTGCACCCCGTCCGCTCCGAAGCCAATCTCGTCAATAAGCACGTGGTAGTGTGCTGGTCTGTTTGTTTCCTGCGGGCACACGCGCAGCCGGTTGCACAATCCGAGACCACACGAGACGCCAAAAATGATCCGATCAGTGGAAAGGTCGCTCCCGGGGTGCGCCACGCCACGCCACGCTACTCATCACCTCACCCATCGCCTCACCCATCGCCTGACTCTCAATGCCCCAGGCAAGCCAAGCCGCTCCGCATCGCGACGGTGTGTCGGAGGGTCAGTTCGACCAGGTTCTGGCCGAAGAGTACATGGCCATGCACCAGGTGCGTAGTATTGGGGGGGGGAAGGGGGGAGGGCTGGGTTGGCAGCTTTGGATGTGTCGATGGACGGATGTCGGGTGTCCCTCGTGGACTGTGTTTCGCACAACCCAGGTCCTTTTCCTACCGTAATCCCCACATCCCTCCTCCCCCCCCCACATGGGGACGAGAAGGGGGGACGAGGAGGGATGTAGGGATGAGGAAGGACCTGGGTGGTGCGAAACACAGTCCACGAGGGACACATCCGTCCATCGACACATCCAAAGCTGCCAACCCAGCCCTCCCCCCTTCCCCCCCCCCCATACTATGCACCTGGCGTATGGCCATGTCCTCTTCGGCCAGCACCTGATCGAACTGGCCCTCCGACACACCGTCGCGATGTGGAGCGGCTTGGCTTGCCTGGGGCGTTGAGACTCAGGCGATGGGTGAGGCGATGGGTGAGGTGATGAGGAGGGTTTCAGAGCGCAAGGACCGGAGGATGGAAATGGAGGCGAGCGGGGGCGGGCGGGCAGTCGCGATGGGACACGGCGGCGGGATGATGCCACCCCACCCCACTCCACTCCACACAAGCACCGTCTTTTCAGCTGCCGACCCCTGGCCCCCCACCCGCCCAACCCCTCCAGTGCTACGGTAACTTGTTGCTCCAGCAGCAGTTCCTTGGTGGCGGTGGCCATGCCGCTGATCACCACCTGCCGCCCCGTCTGCAGCAGCACGCGGGTGGCCCAGCGGCCCAGAGTGCTGTCCATAGAGACAACCACGGCAGCAACGGATGGGGTCGCGCACGTCTGCGCGCGCCGCCGCCCCCGTGGGGTTCGTCACATCGGCGCCCATGATCATGAAGGGCATGGCGCCCTGGCCGCCCAGCACCGGCAGGTACGTACCTGCGGGGTGACGAGTGACGAGTGACGAGTGCGGTGTGCAGCAGCGGCAGAGGCAGCAGGAAGTGGGTGGGTGGGTGGGTGGGTGATTCGAGAGAAGGTTCGCCCCCTCCGCCCTCCAGCCCTCTTGGCCACTTACGCGAACACGGGGTGCGCCACCCGAAACCCAAACACGCACACACAATGCTCCACTGCCGGCCCCCGCGTGCCCTCCACCGCCTCAGTCCTCCCTCCCTCCCTCCCCGCCTCACTTGAGTCCGCCCGACAGCGTTACATTGACGCCGCCCAGCTTGTTGTTGATCTTCATGGCCACGTTGGCGCAGTACTGCGGGTCGCCGCCCTTGGAGCCGGGGCGGGTACCGACCTTGGCCTGTAGAGGTGCCTGGGAGGGGGGAAGGTGGGGGTGGGGGATGGGGAAGGTGGGAGGGGCAAGGTGGGAGGGTCGAGTATGACAGTCCCAAGAGGCCGGGAGGGAGGCAGGGGGGCGGGGGTCCACACGTGTGGGTGGGCGGGGGTCTACAAGAGGAAACAGCGCCTCAAACGACGTGCCAGGGGCCCCAGTCTGCCCATTTCCGCCCAGACCCCTCGAATTCCCGAGATCCTCCGACCCGCCGCCGATATGCCTCTCCCTGTCCCTCTCACACCCCATCCTCCCCCCCCCCCACTCGCCGCCGCCGCCCCACCTTGTTCCCGGCAATCACTTGGAAAGGATGGCCCAGCTCAATGTATGAGACGCGCTTGATCTCCTTGTACTCGTCGATCATCTGCCGGGGAGCACGGGGAGGAGGGGGGATTTGAAGGGTGAATTTGTAAGAACAAGACAAAAAGCCCTGCGGACGTTGTAGTCTGAAGGTCGACTGGATCCCTGTCAAGCTTCCCGAAAACGAACTGCTTACGGACTCTGATAGTTACCAATTACGTGCTTGTAGCCGACCAGTGGCTGCGCCGAACACCAAGCGTGACGGCGCCCCAAACGAACTCGTGTCGGAGTCGTTCATGTAAGGCAGCGTGTCGGAGCTGTCACGCCGCCCACCGTATGCAACGTAGTACGCTAATGCTATAGTATTGTAAACTATTGACGAAGAGGTAAACGAAGTTGGCTGATGGTAATGAAGCGGAGAGCGAGAGCGGAGAAAACCGCTGTTGCTGGCATGCGCGTGCGTGAACCTAGTACCCCGCCCGAATGCCCAAAAACGAGGCCTGACAGCGTAAGGGACATGTAAGCACGCAATCAACACTCAGGACACGAGCGCTTACCTGAAGATGACCAGCGTTGCAGCGACAGCCCAGGCAAGTGGCGAAGGGAAGGGCATGGTGACAGCATGGTTAGGCATTGATGTACAGGCAAAGGCAGGGATGCGGTGCGATGTATGTTGTGCAGCTGAAGGGGATCAACCAAAAGAAGTGAGTGGAAGGCAGTAAGCGGGCCCGTGCTATTTATGCCTTGGCGAGCAAGCAGTCGTACGGTATGACGGTACGTCAGTCCTACGGTATGCGTTCACCGTCCCGCCAGCCCTCGCCTCCACCTCCACCTCCACCCCGCCTCACGCCCCCCACCCACCTTACCGGGCAGCACCACCAGCAGCAGCTGCGCGGGCTTGCCGTACTTGGCCTTGGCGGCATCGGCGGCCGTCCGCATGATCGCCTCGATGCCGCGGTTCGTTGCCGCCGGGTCCGCCCCCACCGCCGCCTCCCTGCCACTCCAGGGGGGGTGAGTCCTCGGAGCCCAAAAGTCGAACAACTGGACGAGTACCTCCTTGTCCACCTCAATAATGCCGTGCTCACTTGACATATTTTACTTTTCGGTGGAAGGACCATACATGACCTAAAATGGCCGTCATGGCCGTCATGTAACGCTACACATCCTCGCTCACCGATACCCCTCATGTACGGCAACGTACTTGATATCAGGGGCGAGACGCAGTTGCTGCGTAGCAGACGGGTTTACTTTAATGTTTCCACGCCCAGCAATAATCGGCAACCGCTGTATCTGCCAACGTTGGACCAAACCCTGGCGACGGCTTTACCTACCAACGTTGGACCGAACCCCCTTCACCTCCAGTGCTTCTCAACCGTAATGCAACTACACCTCTCAGCGCGCCTCGCGTGATGCGCCGGCATAAATTGAGCGTTACAAACTTTGCCCAACTTAAATCCTATATTATAATTTACCCTTCTTCTGGCCAACGGCTCGCTCCCTAGCACAGCATCATGCCGTAAGTTCCCTGTACTGGCGACCACGAAACGGCCTGCGCTGTCTTATGCTGCGCCTCTTGTGACACTGCAGGCGCGTGCAGGGCGGGCGCCCTTCAGTTCCAGCCATCTCCGACAGATACGGTATCTTCCTGCTCACCAGCACCTGCACGCCGGACCGCTCAAAGACGACCCCGGCCTACGGCCTGTTGTCAAGATTAACCACCTGCCCTGCAGCAAACCGATTCTGGATGGGCCTCTCGGGGCGCTTTGGCAATCCAAACGGTTCCTAGACGTCCGAAGTCTCTCCATCGAAGCGGCTGTTTACAGACGCGACGTGGGCGATGTCGGTGCGGCTGGGCTGGTGCCAGGTCAACACGGATGGGAGCGTTGGCAGTTTGCAGAAGAGGCCCGCGCACGCAGGTGTTGACCTCGGCTATGATAGCAAACTGCTAACGCTCCCAGCCGTCTTGAGCTGGCACCAGCCCAGCCGCACCGACATCGCCCACGTCGCGTCTGTAAACAGCCGCTTCGCGGCGCTCCCGGCAGACGGCAACCTCGTGTTCGACGCTGCACACCCCGCGGCGTACACCTTCAATGAGATCCAGGTGCGTGCGTGCGCGGTAAACACGGAACACGCGGTAAACGCGGAAAGCGTGATTTGCACCTCCATGCCCATCACTACTCTTAACCACCGCCGCCGATTGCCGCCCCTAAAGCCCGTATAGTCTGATAACCACCGATACCCCACCTTTCCAGCGAGATTCGGTACATGTCTAATCTATGCTGCACCGGATAACTGCTGCTAACGTCCGCCTTGCCTTGCCTTCCCGCCCCGCCCTGCCTCTTTCCTCCCACCCTTCCCGTCCAATAGGACCATCTGGGCGCACCCATGCTCAGTCGCCAGGTCTGTGCCCCTCCCCTTACGCCCCGCTGATGAAGAAGGGCTTTACGTATCTGCCGCCAAACGCCTCCGCCATCGCTCGAGATGCCAGCTTGCAAGGCCGCACCAGCACCGTCGCACTGAAGGTGAGCCTGCGATGCTACACTCGTCTGGCGTTATGTATACCACTTTTCAGTCATGTAATCGCATGCCCCACCCCCCGCGCACCACCGGGAAATGGGACCTGCTTGGCGCTTTCCGCTTACCTGCCGCAGTTTGGCCCTATGGCCCATAACTACTTGTCCAGCCGCCAGCACCAGCACACGGGGCAGGAGGGGAGTGAGCGGGGACCAAAGCGGGGCCAATGGTCCCAGCCACTCACATCAACTTTCACCAATTCACCTCCAGTTACTTACAGCATCTAGGCAATAAACTTCGCAATTTCCCATTAACCCCTGCGCCACGCACGTTGCTGCCACTCACAAATGGCACGCTACCCAGTGGCTAGCACGGCTTGGCCTCACGCTGGCACCCACGTGTGTCCGACCTCCTGCCTCCCACACCTTCTCCCTTTCCCTACCCTCAGTTTGGCGGCGACATCACCACCAATGGCACGTGGGGCGTTTCCACCGCCGTTTGACCTGCTCACGCTGGACGATGCACAACGGCCCCTGGCGCTGGGATTGCCGGCGCACCTCTTTGTCGCCGACTGCCCGCCAGAGATGAAGTGCATGTTTGACATCCTGTGTGGCACGCCGCGTGACACGGTTGGTTGCAAAGAACACCGTGTCGTGCGGTGCGCCGCACAGGCACAGGATGTCAAACTTGCACTTCAACTCTGGCGGGCAGTCGGCGACAAACAGGCGTGCCGGCAACACCAGCGCCAGGGGCCGTTGCGCATCGTCTAGCGTGAGCAGGTCAAACGGCGGCGGAAAAGCCCCACGTGCCATTGGTGGTGATGTCGCCGCCAAACTGATGGGAGGGAAAGGGAGAAGGTGTGGGAGGTATGCAGGGGGTCGGACACACGTGGGTGCCAGCACGAAGCTAAGCCGTGCTAGCCACTGGGTGCTAGCCCCCCGCCCCCCGCCCCCCATTCCACCCCACCTCCCACCTATCACCCCAGGACCCCCACCCCCCCCACCCCACCGCACCCCCCACCGCACCCCCCACCCCACACTCCCCTCCCACCCCACCCCCCAGACCTCACCCCCCAGACCCTACACCCCCCACCCCACGGCCAGCACGACAAGGAAGAGGAGGAGGCGCCAAGGAAGCGAGGTACCGGTGCAGACTGGGCCTGCGGGCGCCTGGAGCTTGCGCCTACAGACGCCGGCCACCACCACTTTCACATTCACTACTCGCCGCCCACACTCGGTGCCAGCCGCAGCCGTAGCGACTACCACACCTGCACCCGCATCCATAGTCGCACTCGCAGCCGCAGCCCCAGCCATGGCCGCTCACCGTCACTGCCATTGTTCCAGTGAGGCGGCACTGTGGCACCACCTCACGACTGGGCCGTGGCCGCCACCTCCCCCGCTGCCGTGTGGGCCCGTGGTCCACATGCCCACCTGCCCCGCTGCCGCCACCGCCGCCGCCACCACCGCTGCCACGGACGTGGTCATGGCGGCAATGACCCCTGGAGGCAGTGGGGCAGGTGGGCTTTCGGACCACGGGCCCACACGGTGTAACCTCCTGTGGTGTGGCTGGGTGCGGTGGCTTCACCACGGTGCGGCCCGCCGGTCACTGTCCTTACACGGGCCGGCCTGCCGGTGCAGAGACACAGAGCGGCTGTGGCTGCGACTGCTGCTGCAACTGTGGCTCCTGCTGCAGGGGCGGCTCCGGGACCTACGGTGCTGGTGGCAGTGAAATGTGTCCACACCTCGACCCCTCTGTGCCTGCTTGTGCTGCTTTTCCTCCTCCTCCTAACCCTCTTTCTTTTGGTCCGCCGGCTGGGGCGGCGGCAGCAGTGGCAGGGGTGGTGGCGCCGGCTCTGGGTCCGTCATCTCGGCCTCGGGTGCAAACACCGCTGCACCCGACGGTGGTGCGGGCAGTTGCTGCGACGTGCGCTGGCGCCACGGCAGCAGGACGCCAGGCAGCGGCGTCGGCTGCACCACCGCCACCGATGCGGGGGGAGGGGTGGGGGTCATGGGGTGGGGGTCTGGGGTGGGGATGGGGTAAGGGATTTGGATGGGAGGCGGGGTGGGAGGCTGGGTACGGTGGGAGGCGGGGTGGAAGGCGGGGTGGGAGGCGGGGTGGGGTCTGGGGTTATGGACGAGCCAGTATTACTCATGAGGTGGCAGGCAGGTCAGGGCTGAATGAGGTTCATTTTTTGGGTCGTGCACCGCAGGTTTGACCTGTCCTGGAAAATGGCTTACTTTGGTCAGTAGGTCATCTGCACCCCAAGGAGTTCGTGAAGAAGAGAATGCCTGCGTTGCCTGAATGGGCTGCCATTTCAGTGGTGGCCGTAACACCGTATACACAGATGTGGGCGGCAGTGGGTTCAAGTGGCGGGTACATTCGAGCCCTACCTGCAGTGCTCCAGATGGTACGGCACCTGCCGTACCACGAGAGCGCGCGGGAACCACCCACCGAAATGACCTCATGTTCCATTTCCGATGCCTGACAAATGCATTGCTTTGGTATCATATGCACATCTCAACAGCGACCTGACGACTCACACTGATTCCGCTTGATAAAGTCTGCTGGACCGATCTGCACCGTGTATGCAGCTCTTCTCCAATGAACGGCCGACTCGCGTTCGGCCTGGGCCTCCTACACGAGCGGACCGATCCTTTGAATTAATGATGATTGGCACATGCCGCACCCAACACTGTCGCCAAGCAAGGCCGTTTGCTGTCGGAGCCCGTCGTGTGCACGACACAGTAGTGCAGTAGTACAATACCGTAGTACGGTAATTCATACAGAACAGAATGTACTAGAAATGCCTCTTCATTCGTATGACAACCAACCTGAGCAACCAACACAATGTTTTAAACCACGCAATCCTCGGAATGCCCACAACGAATAAACAACGAACGGCTCGCCGGTGTACAAACAGTCGTACAGCACAAATCATCCTCTGCTCAGCCCACACCGTACCCGACTACTCCACCGTCTCTCACCAGCTCTCACAGCCCCGTGACTGATTCCGGGTGGAGCCAGCTGTTGACCTGCTGCTTCCAACCTCCTAAGCACCCTGGACCCCACTGTACCCACGCAACACCCAACACGCAACACCCTGCTTCTGATTCTGCTGTTCCACTCCCCTATCCAGTCCCACTCCCCTTACTCCCATGTCCATTCCTCCGCCCTCTCGAGCTCTACGACCGCATTCTTGTCACTTTCTGCCGTACTACCGTTACCGGTGTCACTCCATGGCCGTCTCGTTGCCGGTGCGGTCCGTCCACTTTTTCTGCTCCTCCGGATCGTGCGCGTAGCCGGTGGAGTAGCCGCCCTTCTTGCCGCCCTTCTTGCCCATGTCGCTGTATCCTTCGTGACCCAACTCGTTGGCCCTGAAACAGGAAGGAGGCGGGGAGGGTGACGGGGTAGAGAGGGGTGCGCGGGGTCGAGGTTGAATGGCCGTGGACAGTTGGCGGGGGCGGTTGAGGTTGGCGTTTGGCTAACGGTGGTTGACGGGTGGGTTGGCAATCAAGCAAGACGGCCGTGACGGGGACATGCGGCGGTGCGCCTGTGTGTGGGTGGTGGCGGCTGTGGCCGCCACTGGCCCGCTGGCTCAACCCTTCCTTCGGAGGATCCTGGTCTGGATCTGGACTGGATCTGCGGATTCCAGAGCCCGCCATATGTAACAACAAAGCTACCGGACAATGAGACAAGCTCAGCGCAAATGACTTCGCGCCGCGCCGCAGGCCCGGCCTCCTGGCCCCTGGCTTTAAAGTGCAAGTGCACATGGTGGCTGCTGGTGGGTGGGTCGGTGGGTGGGTGGGTGGGTGGGTCACTTGCCTGAACTGGCCTCCAACCGCCTTCTTCTCGTCGGTTTCCTTGGGGGGGGGGATCGAAGGCAAAGGCCGAGTTCGGTAGCAGCAGCAGCAGCAGCAGCAGCAGCGGGGAGCGGTGGGGTAGCACAGCCATCAGCACATCAGCAGGTCATCTGGTTGAGGGTTGGGTGGCGCCGCTAGTCATCAGGTCAAGTTGCGCGCGCTGTCTGTAGCTTTTGCCGGCTGCGGCTCCTGCAACCCGCAGGCCCGACAGAAAACGGCCTCAAAACACCCGCGTCGCGGCGGGGCTGGAATTGGGTTAGTTTAGATCGGTGTGCTGCTCGTAGGGTGAGGGCCAAGTGAAAACACCCAGCGCCGCTTGCGTGCCCCGTCGGCAAAAGGCCGAAAGGATGACCCATGCCAGAGGTTAGTTCCCCACACCGTCGCGGCTGCTGCAGCTGCCGGCCGCTGCCCGGTGGGGGTGTGGGGGATATGAGCCGGCATGCCGCTGTCACCCTGTCAGTTGAAGCCGTCCAAGCGACAGTGTGAGCGACAGTGTAACCTGAACGTGAGAAAATAAACTGAGGGCTGTAGCCCGAAATGGCGCAAAATGGCAATCGGCGACCGCCCGAGCGCCCCCTCCTTATCCCCCGCTAGCTCAGCTCAGTCTCAATCTCAGTCTCAGCTAGGAGCTGACCAGTTGGTCGTAGGGCCGGCCGAACTTTTGCTGCGCGATCTCGTCCTTCTGCTCTTGAGTCATGTGGGTCATGGTTGCGGTAGGTGGTGCGCTGGTGCGTGGAAGGAGGAGGGGCGCGCTAGCTGGCGACGGAGGAGGCTTGCGCAGCTGCTTTTCCTTGCCGCCGCGAAAATCTCGGCCTGCTAAATGTCGGCCGGCTGACCCGCGGGTCTCTGTGTGGAAGAAAAGCAAAGCCCGATGCGGAAAATCAAAACGACGCAAAAGATGCTTGAAGAAGGTATGTGCGCTCCTGTACCAAATGAATTACTTTTATAGTGGTAGCGAGGAATGAGAAAGACGATTAAATACAACGGGCTCTCTGGAATATCGGGGGGCTGGGCCCTGGGCGGGGATGACTCACTGCTTCCGCCACTGTTTTTTTCGGGTGAGTCATCCGGTACCACTGAGGCCCTCGCCTACCCCCTTCCCAGGACCGTATATAAACCCTCTCAGCGTTTGCCGCCACAGACATAGAATTGTCGACACTTTTTGCGTTTGATTGCCGAACAACAGGTTACCTTTTTCTTCCAGAGGCACTTTCCCAAAGCGTGATCCTTCCCCTCCAGCGAACCCAAAAAACCTAGCCGCGGCAAAAAGAAAGCCTCTGTTGGCCCTACCACTTCCCTTTCCTCCTTTTCTGCGCTTGCAATTCGGACCGCCGTCGGCCCGCACAGTCTTCGCTGAGGCACGCGCCTCACCAAAGCAGCACCGAAGCCCGCGCGCTCTCGGGAGAGCGCCCCTCAACCCGCGCAAACGCGCACCGCTGAGTCAAGTGTGGCTCTTCTTCACCTCTTCGCTCATCGATCGCTCTTTATCAAACGACGTGCGCCTTCCTTGCGACACTCTGGCAGCTTCAGTCTCCATCACAATAAAACAAAGCCTTCCGCTTTCTGAACTCGACGTTACGACGACACATAAAATCATCCGAAATGTCTCCCCGCGACGCCGCTGACGTGAGGCATCGCGTGGATCAGGACAGTCGCGACGTGGCCGCGGACAACGCCGCTGCCGCCGCCGGCGGCGGCCCCGGCGGCCCCGGCGGCCCCGGCGCGCGGCGCCTGATGTACGAGGGCACCGCGGCCGAGCTGGTCAAGGGCTCCCGACCCATGGGTCTGTCCGACGACCTGGGCGACGACCTGCGCCGCGACGACTTGCTGGCCCCCGCCTCCGCTGAGGATGTGCCGCCTCCCCTCATGGATATCGCTCTGGCTCAGTGGGCCAACCAACAACAGGGGCAGGAGCAGCAGGAACAGGTGGGACCCGACCGGTGCGTGTTGCGGGGTTTGAGGGATTCGTTCCGGGGACTGTTGAGCTGTGTTACCGTATGTTGTGGATGATACATCGGGGCTGCAGGCTCTCGGGAAGAGCAGCGCCAGTGGGGAATGGCGGGGATACGGAGAGCGCACCATATTTGCGATGTCTGCGGTGGCTACGAGTGAATGTGGGTCGGAGGCCGTTTGTTGACTCGGCCGCCTGTTTCCCCTCCCTCAGGGCGAGCAGCAGCAGCGACGTCGCTCCCCCGCCAAGAAGGCCTTCCTCTTCACCGACCCAGCGGACGCCGCCACCACCGCCGCCACCAACGCCGCCACGGGTGCCGTACACGAGGCCGCCGACGTCGCCGCCGCCGCCGCTGCCGACGCGGAGGCCGCCCGCCTGGTTGCCATCGCCGCCAAGAATCCCGACCTCATTGACGCCGCCGACGACGACGACGAGGGTACGGCACCGGCCGCCGACGCCACCGCCGGAGCCTGCGGCTACGGGCCCGGCGGCGGCGGCGCGGCGCCGGCGCCACCGGACCTCGCCTCCGCCGCCAGCGCCGCTGCGTCCAACCTGACTCGCCTGGCGTCACTCAAGAGCGCCTCCGGCGATGTGGCGGGTGCGCTGCAGCAAGCGGCCCAGAGGCTGACGAGCGCCTTTGGCGGCGCGGCGGCGACCACCACAACCACAAGCGGTCTCCCTGGTGCCGGCGGCGCCGCGGTGTCTGGTACGTTGTCGGCCCCCTCGGCTCTATGTATTTGTTTGCGTTTCCGTTCGTTCGTGATGTCGTCAAAAGTGGGTGACTGGGTGTTCGCGCGGGGGAGGGCGTGCATCCGTGTGGTGCTGCGTCCTTGCCGCACCATCCCTTCGCGTTGCATGCATCCTCCACAAGGCATGCAATGCTCCCCAAGCAAGCAGAGCGGTGCAGGCGGTTGGGGGCACGCGGCCAGTCGGGGGTGGAGCTTTGGCCATTGGCAGATGTGTACGGCAGTCCGATCCGCTGAGGCCTCTCGCTCAGCGCGCGCGTCCTCCTCTCCCTTCCTCGCCCTCCTCCTCCCGCACGTCCTCCTCAACCCTCTCCCGTTCCGCCTCCTCCGAGGGACCCCGCCCCAACGACACGACACGACAGACGAAACGATTTTTGCGATGTAATGTAGTGTGTTGTGATGTGAATGGGGATGTGTTTTAACTCTTGTTCTACAGGCTCTGGTGGTGATGGTGGTGGTGGAGCGGGCCCCAGGAGCGCCGCCCTGCTGACTCAGACCGCCAGCGGCCGGGTGGCCAAGGTGCCGAGTGCCTCCCTGAACCTAAGACCCCACACCGGTGCGTCGGAGCGAGAGGGGCATTACGTCTTTACGTGGCGACGCTTGTGGCGTTGCATATGTGTGTGTGTTGGTTATTGAGCCGTTACGTGTCCTTTGTGTGTCGAAATGTGCGTGAGTTTTGGGGGCTTAGGGTTGGTTTTAGGGTTAGTTTGGGGATAGACGGGGTTGCGACGGCCGCGCACCACCCGTTGTCCCCTCCCCCCATCTCCTTCTCCGCCGCGCTTGCTTAAAAACTGTTTTCCCAATGGCTCATCAACGCCAATCGACGCCATTGCTCTGCCACCATCTACCGCAACAGCAATACCCGCTCTCCCCCACCTCCTCCCCCATCTCCCCCCCATCTCCTCCCCAACTCCCCCAGAATCTTCTCCACACCACTTTCTAGCACTAAAAGGTCATGGTGACCGTCCCGAGGGTCCTCAGCGGCTGCTGGCGGCGGCGCTGGCCTCCGTGGGCTGTCTGGCCCGGGCGACCTCCTCAGCGGCAGCAGCAGCGACCCGCGGGTCGGCCAGGGTGCCGGCGGAGGGCGAGGCGGCGCTGGCGTCCGCAGCCACTGCCCTGGAGCGCGCCCTGGAGGGTGCGTCGCTGGGCTGGGCCGTGTACCCATGCACCGTCGGGAAAGGGAACCTGGGCTTGCGCTTTTGGGCTTGGGCTTGGCTATTTCCGAAGGGATGGGATGTTGTCTGCCCTCTGTCCCGTAATACTGTACTGGTGGGTATCCCTTCTTCCCTTGACCCTCGGGGCAGCAGCAATCTTCTTCTTGAAGCGGCCAGTGAAGGACATGTGAACATGTGAAGGGCTGGTGGCGTGGCGCGCGTTTTAACGCCCGATTCGTGTTCGGGCAGACCGGACCGGGCCGGACCTGCGCAGGTTTTGGTTTTCGGTCCCGGGGTTTGGTGCATGGACTGTCCTGCATCTCATCCGTGTGCATGAACACACGCCGCGGCGTGGCGTGTTTCACTCGAGCGCTTGTTTGACATCCTCGGATGCGGCCCCCGATTACCGAATCCCGCTTCCCGCTTCCCGCTACCGTTCGGTTTTTGAAGAAATTGGCGCTGCGGCGGCGGCGGTGGCGCGCGATACGCCGGCGGAGCAAGAGGGCCCTGGACTGTACGGCACCGGCGCGGACAAGTTCCCCGCGGCGCTTCCCACCAAGGTGCGCCCGCCGGAGGCCACCGCCGCCGCACGGGACCCTGCCTCCATGGCGGCGGTGTACGGCAACGTCCAGCGGTCGTACGCCGCCGCGACGGCGGAGGCGCCGCCGCCGCCGCCGCCGGCGGAGGCCTACAAGGGCGGCGGCCAGGACAGCAGCGCCGGCGATGGCATGGGCACGCGCATGCCGTACGACGACGACGACGCCGTCGAGTCGTATCCCGCCGCTGACGTCACCGGCCGTGTTCCGCCGGGCTATCAGCTGGTCCTCGACGCCACAACCGCCGCCATCGCGCCGATCGTGACCGTCCCATCCGACGCTGACGCCGCCACCGCCGCCGACGCCGGCGGCCAAGTCGGCTCGCCCGGCGCGTATGTGTACGACAAGCCCGACGCGCCGCCGCCGGGCGCCAAGCCCGCCGCCGCGCTGGGCTTCGCCGGCGCCGCCGACTGGGCGTGGGACGACCCGGAGGTGGAGGCGCCGCCGGCGCCCGCCGACGGCGGCCTGGTGCCGGACTCGCCGAATGCCGTACACGACGCCAACGTCGCTGCCGCCGCGGCGGCGATGCCGTCCGTCATTCGCGACGCCGACGACCCGGCCACCTCGCCGCCGGGTGCCGCCGCCGGCGCAAAGTCCCTGTACGACTTCCACCACTACTACAACTACCACCACAATCACGTGTCGCCGGTCTCATCTCCAAGGGCCGCCGCCGCGGCGGCGGCGGCGGCGGCAGCCGCCGCCGCCGAGGGTCCCGCCGCCGCCGTGGCGCGGCTGCCGCCGGTGCCGGCGGATCTGGACGAGGCGGCGTTGGAGGCGCTCGGCCCCGACGGCCTGGAGCGTACGGCAGAGGTGACGGCGGCGGCGATGGCGACGATTGCGCCGCCGCGTTACGTGACGCCGGCGCCGCCGCGGCTGCTGGACATCCTGAGGGAGCCCAGCGCACGAGACCTGTCGGGAGTGTGAAAAATAAAATTTGTGAAAAATAATTCAAAAACGCCGCACAATTTGACGCGGGTGTAGAGGGATGCGACTGGCGAGGATATCAATCTGAGTGGTTGTTTCGTCTGTTGTGAACATGCCTGTGAAAAATGTGGCTTTGCTAGTTTCGTCAATTCCAGCATCGCTGTGTATTGTACATGTCGCCGCACAATTGTCGCCAACGCCTCGCCATGGCTTTGGATTGCGCCAAAGCAATCATGGAAGGCCAGGGCGTACTAAGCAGCCATAGAAAGGAACACTGGGTGTGGCAAAACTCAACAGTGGGGGGAGGGGGTTTCACCGAGATAGATGACGATCCGCGCCGTGTCGGGCCATTGCGTGTTGCGGGTAGGTGTGCACCTGTTGCGTGTTGCGGGTAGGTGCGCACCTGAAACCTGAAACAACTTGAATGTTGCAAAGAGAAGTGTGTGTTGCGGCCCTCGGCGCTCTCGAGGGCTGTGGAATGTGGAGGGGCGCGCATTTGTCGTCTTCCCCAGGAGCCAGGACATCCAGCAAAAACCGGAAAGTGACGGAGGGGGAGTTACGCACGTATATGCCGGAGCCCGTGAACGAAGAAGGTCGTCTCGTCTCAAGCAGAACGGCAGCGGCGTTTTGCTTGGGGAAGTGGGGCCGGTACTGGGCGCCGGCGCCCGCCCCGCCGCCGACGGAGGGGAGGGGATGGTAGGTACGCGTCGTTCGACCTTTTTCCTGTGACACGTTTCGACCTGTCCGCCATGATCACATGCACGGATGCCTGTGTGGATGGATGGGTGGTCGGATGGGTGGGCGGATGGATAGGTGGATGGATGGATGGATGGGGGATGCGCCATGTCGGCGTTTGATCGTGCGGCTGAGCGTCGCGGAGGGGGCTTCTTGCTCCTGCTGCCATCGAGATTCAAACAACGCAACGCACGCTGAACTGCTCTGCTGTTGTGATTTTGTTGTTGGTCTTTGTTCCGAGCGAAAGGAATTTGTTTGATGCACATCGCGCCCCGGCGTCCGTACGAGGGCTGTCTTTTCTCTTGTTGCAGGTCGTTCCACTCAGA
The DNA here is from genome assembly GCA_030267565.1 of Pleodorina starrii. Classification (NCBI taxonomy): domain Eukaryota; kingdom Viridiplantae; phylum Chlorophyta; class Chlorophyceae; order Chlamydomonadales; family Volvocaceae; genus Pleodorina; species Pleodorina starrii. The sequence continues at coordinate 420,806 of BRXU01000022.1, read as the reverse complement.
AATAGCTCTGTTGCCAATTTGAGAACGTACCGCAGCTCTTCGAAACGTGGAGAGTTTCTTTTGATGACATGATGACTGCAAACGTGTCGTTCGTTGCAGTTCGTTGTGTACGAATCACTGCGCACACGCACGTGGTGCGATTGATTTTGCCCTAGGGGGCCGAAGGTCGTCTTGTGAAGGGAGGGCTTTAGGGCAGGGCGTGTCGAGCGCAGAGCAGCGGCCCAAAGGGCCGCCATTCGGAAGTAGTGTCGAAGTACAACAGTTGGCGCATCCGGCGGCGGAGGGCGTTAAATGGCGGAGGGCGGCGGCGCCGCCTCCGCAGGAGCGGAATGTATCCGGTACCTCCGCCGGCGCACCGCCCCCAACGGATGTGTTCGGAAATTGTTAAAGAGCATGCATTGGTATCTGCACAGCCTTTCAATGCATTTCCCTCCCTCTCCCTCCGCGGCAGACCGGCGACGCAAAGCGCACTTGTATGTAGGCCGACCCGAGGGTCACAACTGCCAACTCTGCCAACGCTCGGGGATATACTAAGACGCGCGCTGCTGTACCGATGAGCCGCGGAGGGGAACAGAACGATTCCCCGGCCTGACTGCGCCGCGCTCCTTTTCTCCACACGCCCAGCGCTCGTGCGGGCCTTTGTTTCGGTGCCGACGGCAGCGGCTGCCCCCTCCCCCCACGTGTGCACATCGCTGACTTGGCCCCTCACAGCCCAGCAGAGCGGTGCTGAGTCTAACCACGACGCAAGGCCGCGCTTTCCGTACGCCGTACCGCGGCCCATTTCCAGTGTCCGCACCTGCTTGTGTCCCAGCCGTCATCTGGTCGAGTGGTCGTGCCCCAGTTGTCCTTGTGTGTGGCTGTGGTTGTGTAGCTGTGTAGCTATGTGTGTTACATAATTGGGAGCTGCGTAACCGCACACACCTGAACAACGAGTGCCGGGGAGCCCCAAAGCCGATCTCGCCTCGCCTCCGAGACGCAGCTCATCCGGACGTCCAGCAGCCGACTCAACAATCATCCAGAATCCCGCTCAATTGCGACAGCAATCCGACATTAGTAAATTTCGGCAGTTGTTTAGAAAACACACACGAGGGAACGACCCTAAACGACGCACGGCGATGACCTGGCATCAGCCTCTGACCGCTCTCCGGCAAAGAGCGGCAGCCAAACAGACGAGGGCCGCCGTGTCCCCACCGCCATCACCGCTACCCGAGCAAATGTACGCCGATCGTCGACATTCGAGGGGCAATCACGAAATGAGTCCAATATCACTGCAGCACTTTTCACTGCAGCACTTTTTCTTGCGCTCAATGTCCGTGTCCATGTCCGTGTCCTTCCATGTCCAGGGCCACGCAGTCGTTCGGTGAAAACTGTGGGGGAGCGCACATAGACACCACCAAAGCCTCCCCACACACTCACCACCATCCATGTACACCGAGGTACCCGAGTGTGGAAAAATGGAATCACGGAAGCGCGCCGAAATCAGTTTTGAAGGGCAATGCTCTTCAAGTCACAGTTTTGACGGCGCCGACTCGCCCGTCCGCAGGAAACACCGGGGAAACGAGAGCCGCAGCGCCAGGGCGATGTTTGTTCCACAGATAGGGTTCAATTTATGTCACGAACGAGTTCTGTCGGATCCTGCAGACATGGGTTAGGGACGTGCTCCGCCCCTCCTCGCTCCTCTCCGCTCACCCAAAATAGCGCTCACCCTAAACCCTCCTCCTCCTAGCCATGTATGCATGCACACTCACACCCAGTTTATGCGTGACGCGCTCCTTGGGGTTCGAACTCGCACAGGGCCGAAACCACCAGCACCAGCACCAGCACCAGCACCACCGCTGCGGGCTGCTCGCCGGGGGCCCGAGGTTAGCCCTTCCTCGCGCAATGTAGGTACGTGTCACATCGCGCACCTACTGCCGTACTGCTCTAATACAGCGGCGGCAGCTCCCAGCCCGAAGCTCCCCACTTGTCGCGCAGGAAGGCCTTATTGTACGGCGCAAAGTTGTACCTGCAGTACGGACGGATGGACGGGTGGGTGAGTGGGTGGGTGCGGCCGAGGAGCCGGGACGCACTCAACCGTGCGCGACAGTGTCAGTCAGTCAGTCAGTCAGTCAGTCAGTTTCCTCTGCCCGGCCATCTCTACGCTGACAGCCGTCAGCGATGACCCGCGGCTGCTAGGGAGCCAGGGCGAGGCATTGCATGGCAGGACAGGACAGGGCAGGGCAGGGCAGGACTCAGCAGTCGCGGCCAACCGACTGCCTGCCTGGCTGTCTGGCTGTCTGGCGCACGTAGCCCCAGTGGCAGGCAGGCAGGCAGGAAGTCAGGAGCTGCTCGCGCTGAGGGAAGGGAAGGGAGGGTAAAGGGAGGCAGAAGAAGCCCCCCACACTACCCGCTCACCGCACCCGCCGAGGCCTTTTGCCCCAATGAAAAACGGATGCGCCGTAGCTCCGGACAATCGCGGCGGCGTCTGTGTTGTGAATGTGTGTGTATGTGCTGCTAGGACGAACGTTTCGGTTGTGCACGTGTGTGCACGTGGGGAGGGGAAGTGAAGCAAGAGGCGGTGTGAGGTGTGGCGGCACCTACTTGCAAGTCGACGGGCATGACGGCATCTTGGAGGGAGGGGGGGCCGCCCGGCCAATGTCCTCCACAAAGTAGAGCTGTGGACGGGTTGAGGGGGAGAGCCGAGGAAGGGAGGGGAGGCACGGCACGGCGCGGGAGGTGAATGGGGGGCCCGGGGTAAGAGAGGACAAGACGGCTGGGGTGGATGGGGGGTGAGGACGAAGTGGGCGCCGCGCCGCGGGCGGGAGGTTGGGTTGGCATGTCCCACCTGCCTGCCTGCCTGTGTAGGCCGAATAGACCAGATCCTATGCGATGCGCTCCTAAGGGCCGCCATGAAGGGGGGGGCTGGCACGTGCTGTGACACTCTGGCGCTGGCCCGGCTGGCTCTCGCCTCCCCCACAGCGCGCACGCTGTTCACCTTTCTCTCCCCTTCCCCCCTTTTCCCCTTCCTCCCAAAGCAAAGGCAATTGAGAGCCGTTGGCTACGCCCCTTTCAAAATCCAAGTGGCGAGCCGTTGGCCTCCCCGCCTCCGCCTCTCACCTGTTGGCCCATGAAGACGTGGGGCAGGATGTGGCAATGGAAGGGCCTGCGAGCGGGGGGGGGGGGGACAGGGTGGGGTGTGTGGGGGTGGGGTTTGTGTGGGGAAGGAGGCGGAGGCGGAGCAGTTTCTGGTCTTCATTTCGAGGGACGGCAAGCGGGGCTGCCCTCAATTGGGGTTAGGGGCCAAAGACGACGACGGACGCGCGACGCCCGGGCGCAGCGCGGCGGTGAGCCCCGCGGGGGAAATAATCGAGATGAGGCCGCTCAATACGGCAGCAGCGATGGAACAGAGGCGACAGGGGCTGAGAGGGGTGAGGTGGGGTGGGGCGGGGCGCCCAGCAGTGCTGCTCCGCACTCACCCTGCACATGGCCGAGCCTCTGCACATGGTCCCACAACAGGCTTCGCCCCTCCCGCTTCTCCCACATTTCCCACATGCCAACCAGTGCCTCGTCGGACAGTTCTTCTACACCCCAACCTGCTCCCCGCCCTCAGCCCTCCCCGCCAAAAGAGGAAACGAGAAGAGGAAAGGGTAAGGGACCACCGCTGGAAACGTCCCCGCCGCCCCTCCCCTTTACCCCTCCCCATACACACCTAGCCGGCCTCCCGAGGACCTCAGCACAACCCAGATCACGACACAACACAACAGCAGCCAGCGCCCACCAGCGCAGCACAGCACAGCATAGCACAGCACATACATATCAGCACAGCACGGGCCCAGGACACGGGTAGTTCACACCACACAGACGGCCTCCTCCTCCTCCTCCTCTTCCTCATCATCATTCCCTCCCCCTCATCCCCTTATCCTCTTCCTCCTGCCCGTCCTCACCAGACTCCGGGGTTGTTCGCCACGAAGCGCAGGTACACCCAGCCGGCAGCGGGCACAGTCACCGTATCGCGGAGGGGCGGGTTGGCGGTGTTGAGGCTGGAGGCGTGGACCGAGGCGTTGAAGATGCCGGCGCCGCGAGCCAGCACCTGCGCATTGCAGCACACGTGCGGCCCCCACCCCACCCCACCCAGGCAGGAGCAGGCAGGCAGGCGGGCAAATTTCAAGTCGAGTCAAGCGGTCAATCATCAGTCGCCACCAACGGGCTGATACCGGCGGGGGGTAAGAAAAGAGATGCCGCAGCGAAGGGACAGATGCCGGGGGACGGCGGCAGGGGCGGCTCCGCTTTGGGGTGCTTCCGACGGCAAGGCGCGGCAGGGGATGGCGGGGGACGGGGTGGGATGGGTAGAAAAGGAAAGAGTCCGAAGAGGGCGGGAGGGGAGGATGGGGCTCTAGACGGCGAATAGGGTGCACGCAAACAGTCCTGCACGCGGTGCGGTGTGCGGGTGGCTGCGGTGGCGGCGGCGGCGGCGGAGGCAGCGACAGCGGCAGCGGGCCGTCGACCCCGAGCTCTTTCGAAGGCGTTACTATGACAGCGCGGGGGCCGCGGCAGCGGCGCCCCACGCCCCGAAACCCAACTCCCGCCAACCCCTAATCCCCATCTCCCCCTTCGTGTTCAAACAGCGGCACCGAACAAACAAACCGCTGTCTCCCCCTCCCTCCCTCCCCCTCAACCCCCACAAAACCCACCCAGAATCTGTGTCCGTGCAAGTGCATCGGGTGCTGCTCCTGCGCGGTCCGGGTGGCGCCGTTGGGCCGGTAGTCCCCGTTGAAGGCGTTGGCCGGGTTGTTGTTGACAATCTGTTCACAAAAAGAAGAGGTACCGAATGGCGGATCCGGGCGGGATAGACAGGCAAGCGAGCAAACAGTTAGTTAACCAGGCGACAAAGCAAACCTGTGGTAAGCGGAAGCGCGCAAACAGCGCCTTTTCTTTCCAGCGAGGCAGGCAGGGTGGGGTGGGGGCCAGCAGTTTATGAGTACGTGCGTCGGCGAGGTGGGGGCCTTGGGCGGTGTAGGTGGAGGTGGAGGTGACGACAGAAAGAAACACGCCAGCAAGCCGAGGGGGGTCCCAGTGAGCCGCTGGTCGGTCCTTGGTTCGACAGTCGCAACGTCAGGGGAGGGCTTGCGGTAGCGCCAGTGCTTTCCCCCCTGCGACTCTTTTCTATCCACTACTCCACCTCCTCAGGAGAATCAACTCCGGAGAATATACCGCCACCCAAGCCCCCACTAAGCCACTCCAACCTCCCCAACCCGCTCCCTCCTTAACCCGCTCCCTCCCCAACCCGCTCCCTCCCCAACCCGCTCCCTCCCCAACCCGCTCCCTCCCCAACCCGCTCCCTCCCCAACCCGCTCCCTCCCCAACCCGCTCCCTCCCCAACCCGCTCCCTCCCCAACCCGCTCCCTCCCCAACCCGCTCCCTCCCCAACCCGCTCCCTCCCCAACCCGCTCCCTCCCCAACCCGCTCCCTCCCTCCCTCCCTCCTGGTCCACTCACCAGGTCCACCACTTCCCCTCCCGTGTTCTCCACAATGTGCAGCCCCACTGAGGGGTACACGGGCACCGGACTCACGCCGCTGGTAAACACCCTGCAGGGGGGGGTGGTGGAGGTGGGAGGTGGCGGCGGTCAGATGGTGGCGGTGGCGGTGGTGGTGGGCAGGTCAGATGGGCAGATCAGGCAGGCAGGTGGGCAAGCGGCCAGAGGTGGTCAGGACGTCACCAGTGGGCGGCAGGAGGTGAGGCGGCAGAGTTCCAACGGCGGCTGGCACCCCGCCCGCACCCCCGCCCCAAACCTCCACAACTCCCACCCCCAACCCCAAACCCTCCACACTCCCCCCCATACACATGCACGCTGCCGTACAACTCACGGTTGCTTGGCCTCTCCCTTGATGTAGTTGACTCCCACGAAGGGCCCTCCGCCGGTTCCATTGACCGCCGAGGCGCTGACCGCCATCCGCTTCAGGTACTTGGGGTCCTTCCTCAGGCGGTCCAGCAGAGAGATGCAGGGCGGGTTCTTGGCCATAGCCACATTGTTGAGAGCCCACCTGGAGGAGGGGAGAGGGGGGAAGCAGAGGTGAAGGGGGAGGGGCGAGGAGGGAGGAAGGTGGCGGGGGAGGAGGCGGGGACGGGGCGGAGGCAGGGTAGTTTAGAGTGCAATACATGATGGGGGAGGGAAGGGGAGGAGGGGGTTAGGAAAGACAACATCCCACCTCCCACCCGCCCGCCCGCCGGTCCGTCCGTCCGCTCGCCGGCGTGTTTGCCTTTCGCTCCGCCACGTGCCCCGCCTCCTCCGCCTCCTCTGGCCCCCGTATCCCCCCCCCTCCTCAAACCCACCACAGCACCCCCTCCCTCACCTGAGCTGTCCATCCGCCTGCAGCAGCGGCTGCGACAGATTGACCAGGACGACCTTGGTCGGGCTGGGGGGAGGGGCCAGAGTCGTCTGGGATGGGGGGAGGACCCGGGGGGAAGGACCCGGGGGAGGGAGGAGTGGTGTGAGGGCGGGGTTAATGCAAATGAACCAAATATGGGAGCCAGGGAGGGGAGCCCCCTCTGCCGTGCAATGGATCGTCCACCCCCTCACCTAACTTCACCTCACCCCATCTCACCTCACATAGGACGAGGCATGTCAGACAGACCCACCAGCCATCACACGCACAAGCTCGGTTACCGATACATTCCCTCCCCCCCCCCCCCACACACACACGCAAAAACACACAAACACACCAGAGGGGAGTCGCAACTCGCGGGGCTGGGCCCTTCTCCTCCCCTTCCCTTCGCTGTCCGCCTCGGCTCACCGAGTTAGGTGGCAGGTACATGCCCAGTGCCGAGTTGGAGGCGGTGGGGGGGCTCAGAAGGAGTGGGGACATCCGGATCTGGGGGGGGAGGGGGGGCGGAGGGGGCGGAGAGGAGTGGGGGGCGGTGCGGTGGGTGCGTGTGTGGTGTGTATGTGTGTGTGTGTGTTGGGTTGGGCGGGGGAAAGAGGGGGAAATGTGGTGGAATGGAACGGATGAGGGAAGGGGCGGGAAGGGCGGGGGAGGCGGCTCAAGGTGCTGCGCGGTTCAGCTCGGCTCAGCGCCCCCGAAGGATCCGCCGCCAAAGGCACTGCCCCTTCCAAAGGTCTCTCGGGCCCCCCGCCCATACCCAACACACGACAGCCGACCCACTCTTGACCCGGCCACCCACCCACCTAGCACCCTCCCCACCCACCCACTCCACCCACCCACGCCCCCCCCACACTCACACACCCAGCCAGTCACCCACCAGGCTATCCTCCGCATATCCCCAGGCGGTCATGTTGACCGGCTGCGGTGCCGGCGATGTGGGGAAGGTGGCGGCCGCCCCCGCCCCTCCGCGGTAGTTGATCACCGCATAGCCCGCGGGGGCACCAACCCGGTACTGGGGGGCCACAGTGACCCAATAGTTGGCGGGGGGCTGGTCGGCGGTCAGGAGCACGTCCAGCCTGGGAAGAGGACAGGGCAGGGAAGGGGACGGGGACGGGGGAGGGGGATGGAAAGAAAAATAAGGCCATTGGATCTCTGGGGAGGGGCGGGGAGGTGTATTGGAAGAACCGCAGTGAGGTGCGGGGGGCGAAGGGCGGGGAGGGAGGATGGTCACGGGGATTGGACGGGGGAGAGCAAGGGATATCAGGCCGCAGCTGACGCCTTTCCGGCTGGCGAGGGAGAACGAGTCCGTTGAAAAGGACCGCGCCCTGAGAGGGGGTCTAATACAATGCCCTCCATAAAACTTTCACTCCCCTTTCCTCTGCCCCCGACTTCCGCCTCTTCCCGCCCCCGACCTCCGAGCCCCCCCGACCTCCGCGCACCTCTGTCCGCTGTTCAGATCGAGGCAGCGTGTCGATACGGGCGCAGTAGGGATACCGTCCGCCGCAATGAGTGTCACATTGTGTGACTCAAAGCAAATGGTCGTGTAGACCAGTGTGGCGGCATTGATCAGACGGAGGCGGTAGGTCTTGCCCGCATCCACCGTAAACTGGCTGTGGGTGCAACCTGGGAGGGGGGCGGGAGGGGAGGGAGGGGGGGAGGGAGGGGAAGGGCGGGAGGGGAGGGTTTAGGGTTAAGAGCGAACTGGGTCGTTAAGATCTGGTTACAGCAACCGGCCTCTAGAGAATCACGAAGCCCAAAACCCTAAAACCCAAACAATAACAGGGAAGGAGGGAGGGTGAAGGTCAAGGCAAAGGAAAGGAGCGGGAGCGCCCCTCGCAGGGACCAAACCGCAAGCCAAGGAACCCCTCCGCCGCTTTGCGCTGCCCCTTCCCTCCCCTTCCCCTTCCCCTCCCTTCTAAGGGGTTCCCGCTGCAGCAACCAGTCCCAAACCCCCAAAAATCTCGCATCGCACTCCCAAACCTCCCCCTCTCCCCCTCCCCCTTTCTCTCCTCCTGCTCCTCCTCCCTCTTTCTCTCCTCCTCCTCCTCCTGTTGTTGTTGCAGCTCACCCGGGTTGTTGTTCGAGGCCCAGGGCTGCGCTGCGCTGCGACCGGCTGGCACCGTGAAGGTGGTGGGGGAGCAGGTGGGCGGGGCCGCGTTGGCTCCGGAACCAGGAAACAGCTGGCAGTCGCCGTAAAAGCCGCGGCCATTGATGAGCATCGCCTGAGGCATTCCGATCCAGCTCCAGGCGCCGCTGTCGTTGGTCACGCGGGCCGCGTCAAAGGGCCTGTGTGTGCGTAAAAGGAGGGCAGACGGTGTGGCAGAGGGGGGCAGAGGGGGGGCAGAGGGGGAGCAAAGGTGGGGCAGAAGGTGGGGCAGAGGTCGAGAGCGGGTAATGATGGCACGTGATACCGGTATTGAAACGGGGGGATTTTACCGTAGTGCAATGAGACTGGGGAGGCGGTGGGGCGGGGTGAAAGTAAGAAGAGTAAGCAGCGGAGTAAGAAAGAGATACCGCAGCGCAGGACCGGACACGGAGTAACCCAGAGTAACAGCACCGGGAGCAGCAGCAGAGCAACCGAGCGACCCGGGTGCGGTGAGGTGGAGAGGACAGGAGAGAGGAGAGGAGAGGGAAGAGCCAAGGACGGAGAAGGTGGCAGTTGGGGCGGACGGGCAAAGGGGCACAAAGGGCATTTTGCGGTGTTGGGTCTGGGCTGGCAAACACACACACACACACACAACCAATCAACCAATCAACCAAGGGGGCACACACACACCCCAAACGGGACCCGCACATCGCACCCGCGCGCCTTTTCCACCACGCACCACACCACACCACCCCACCCCGTTCGCTAACGCCGTCTCCGTTCCTTCGCTGCGGTAACTTCTTCTTTACACCCCACCCCACCACCAGACCCCACGTACTAACGCGCAAGCCCTAGTAGTCGGGCGCTTCACATCGTTCGTTTGGCCGCTCGTTCCACCCACGCAGGAACCTTACCCGCCTCCACCCACCCACCCACCCACCCACCCCAAAGCCGTCCAAACACATCCAGAGCCCCAGAACCCCCACCCAACCAACGACAACACGTCACTTGACACCACAGTCATGCACTACCGTTCACGGGCCCCGGTCTATACGTATAGACCGTATAGACCGTGGATTACCCCCAGAACACCCCCCCCCGGGGGGGGGGGGTTAGGCTCACATGTTGAGTTGGAAGAGCAGCGAGTTGGTGGTGGCATGGTACCAGTCTTCCAAAAAGAGGGTGTGCTCTCCGTCGTACGACCACAGGTCGGGCAGGGTGGTGGCCAGTGCCGGGGCGGCGGGGGGACCACCCGGCTGGCGCGGCGGGCGGACGATGAGGGGTCCCTGCAGGCCGTCGCCCTTGAAGCCGGCGCTGTGGTCGTGCCATAGGTAGGTGCCCGGAGGGTCGGTGACCTGAGGGGCAAGGGGAGGGAGAAGGGGAGGGAAGGGGAGGGAGGGGGAGGGAGGGGGAGGGTCGGGGAGGGTGGGGGAGGGAGGGGGGGGGAAGGGGAGGGAAGGGGAGGGAAGGGGAGGGAAGGGGAGGGAAGGGGAGGGAAGGAGAGGGAAGGAGAGGGAAGGAGAGGGAAGGAGAGGGGAAGGAAGGGGAAGGAGGGTGAAGGAGGGGCAGGGAGGGGGAAGGAGGGGGAAGGAGGGGGAGGTAGATCTACGAGCCGCGGCGAAGTAATCGAGGGAGGGGTTGGGGCTGTCGTGAAGTGCAGGGATGTTAAGCCTGGGCTGGGAAGGGCTGGGAACTGTGGTGGTGAATTGCACTCGCCGGACAGAAGGTGCAGCTAACGCGAGGGGAAGGGACAGTCTGGTTCGGACACACACAAGCTGCCTGACAGCTGACGGACAGTCCCGCGGGCTCCCGGCACCGCCTCTGGGATATGGAGGCGGTGCTGGTCAGGTGTTCAAAGGCTCACCAGGAATTGGTAGGTGTAGTTCTTTCCCGGCGCCACGGGGCAGAGGGTCACGTAGGAGGTGCCATCAAAGTAGGCGGCGGGGCCGGGCATGTGCAGCCCTGCGATGGTGCGCGACCCGATTAGTTTGGTTTATGGAGTCAAGCTCCACCCCCGTGAGGATCATGAGGAGCGTACCATGATAGTGAATCGAAATGCCGTCGGTCACGGCTGGGAACGTTGCCGGAAGGTTGTTGATAAGTGTAATCTGCAGGTTTTGCATTTCAAGTGTCAAGACAGCAACTGTGGCTCTTGCGTTCTCTTGCAAGGTTGCTTAGCGGCGGCCTCACCTTGAGCACATCGCCCTGGTTGATAACAATCGTGGGTTCAAAAACTCCAGATACGAGCGCGACAGGGCGCGCAAAGCAGCTGGGTGCGCCATATGCCAAGGTAACGTTCACTGTGTAGGATACCTGTTGCACAAAAAGAGCGCGGCCCAGGTGTGAAGGAATGTGCTCTTCGGGTCGCGAGGACGGTCGTCAGCCCCCGATGTAGGCTTGCACTTGCACACACCATGAATCCCCCGGATCCTCGAATAGGCACAACACTATCCGGCACCAGAGCGGAGCCAGGCGCCGGTGGCTGCGCGACGGCTGTCTCAAGCGCGAATAGAGCGCATAGCGCTGCAAGCGCTGGCACAAAGATCCTGTTCATCTTGATTCGAAAAAAAAATTCTTTGACTTAGCCTTGCAGCAGCCGCGTGAGAGAGTTGTGGTTTAGGGAAAGAGCGGCTCTCGGATGCCAACTGCTCATGTATTACCAATCACAATGTCAGCAAGTCACGATCAGTGCAGCTCCCACGCCTTATATACACTGTAGACTCGACTACTTGGTATTCAAGCTTTTAGTGCTGTTTATATTGTAGCAGTTACTGGCTTACTGCCACCGTTTCCGTACTTTTTGCACGGAAGGCCGGAAGCTGCCTTGGTGTGGGCGATGAGAAACCTCGTTGACGGTGTATGACTGGCGAAGGCCGTGCAAAAAGATTGGCTCGCGCATGCGTGCAAAGGAGAAGGGAAGAACGACGAGGGATGAAATGATGCGAGTCTCTCGAGTCCCGTGAAAGTGTGAAGTCGGGCGCTCTATCTGGGATCGCCCAATGCGCCATGCATTGAACTAGGCACCTTTGCAAATTATAGCGGTGTGCGCGTATGTCAAATATCGGTAAAGCCGCGGCATTTCAAGTCCTTGCCTGTCCTGTAGAGGTCGAAACGTGGGCACGTTGTGAACATCTTAGGACAACTTAGACCCCTGGAACATGAAATAGAATGTTGGTGTTGAAGGTCCTTCGTTGTACCCCATGGCAAACGAATCACGGGCATGGCCCATCTGCTCAGTAGGGCTCAGTTTGACGGACAATGCTCTTCAAGTCACAGTTTAGACTGCGCCGGCGCTGGTCCACAGAAAAAAACGAGGAAACGAGCTGCAGCGCGAGGGCGATGTTTGCTTTACACGTCCACAGTGTATGAGTTCAATTTACGAATGGGTTCTCGCGAGGAAAAGAGGTACCGTAAAGCGAACAATAGCTCCCGAAAAAGCTTGAATGCCACTGTCCCGATACAGAGGCTGATCAGGGCTGATCACACAGCTTTCGCACATGTACCATGTTTTGGGGTGCTACGGGGCCTGCGCTGATGTCTGCTCTGACCAAGGAAGCCAAGGAAGGATCCCGTTGCCCAGTTGGTGCTTCTTGTGGTTATTACAGTGGGCTCCAGACTCGGGAAGAGTAGAGCCAACGGGCCGGCCTGGGCCGGAGGCGAGCAGGGCAGCACTGACTCACACCTACATCTGCCTACACCAGACAGCACGAGTCACCCAGACAGGAACGAGTGAACTCCGGGGGGAAGGCTCAGCAGGCTCAGAAACCCGCGCCCAACGGGGGAAATCGCCATGAGGCTCCCCAAGGGGCGACGGGCCAGCAGTTGGTGCTTGATTCCCTCATCGACGACCGTCAAACTTCATCCCCAATCATCCTCAAGCTCACAGACTTCCAGAGCAGGTTATGCAAACCTGCGGCGTTGCGCACCGCATGGCCCGCCAGCGCGCCGAGGGAAGGGCCTGGGACAGGCTGTTACGCTCAGTCATGCCTGGGTGCAACTGCACAAGGCCAGCGGCTCCAGTCCGCACCTTGTCCTTCACGGAGTCGAGCCTACGATGCCGCCCGCCATCATACCCCGGTTCGAGGGTGCCGGTCCGGTCACGTTCGATGGCGAGAACGTAGCTGCTGCATCCCATCTAGTGCGCGCCGACGCCAGGCGTCGTCAGCATGTTGCAATTACGGGGGAGAATTTGTTCTATTGCGCAGCACAAGGGGACGCTGTGCTAGTGCTCTTGCGCTGTGCTGCGTTGCGCGGACGTGGGTTGGCATCCCAAGTTGGGCGTGAGCTTGTTGTCGGGGACTCCACACACCACCATAACACTAGCTCACGCACCGCACTCGATCGCATTGCGCAGCCAACCTGTTTGCGCGTCATTGCGGTCCGCCCTAGCGGCATCTTGGTGCGTGCTTGAGGGCCCTTGTGGCCAAACCCTGAAGTTCTACGCCAATGACTGTGTATGTGCCCCTTGCCATTTGCTGATCCGGGACGAGGTGGGCGATCCGCGCTTCATCGCGGTTAGCACGCCCGTCTGCTGCCACGACGTAGTCCTGTGAAGTTTGCCGTACACTCCAGGGAGAGAAATGGATGCTGTTGCGAGACACGGCAAGGCCTGCGGCAAAGGCCTGGCAGAGTTGTTGCCTACAGCCGCCGTTGCCGCACGCGCCGCAGGGAACCTGGGTTTGCCCCAACTGCTCCCCAAAAGCGTGGGATCACACCTGAGCATGTTGGATTCTTGCCCTGTCGTACATGCTCCCGGACCTGGTGCGACCCAAAGTGTGCCCCACTGCCCCTGTCTAAGCCTGCATCGCCGCAGCACTCGGAAGAGCTTAGGGTGCACGCGCTTCCCGTCAGGACCCAGGAGTAAATTGCGTCGCCATTCTCCTTGCCTTGACACCAGGGAGCGGATCCGTGAGCGGAGGCAACAGCGGGCCCCATCCCGGGCATATGCATCACGCCAATTGCACGTCGGCGCCCTGCAAAGTGGTGTCGCTGGGCGCCAGGGGTGCAGGCGGTGCAGGGTCGCCCTCGGCACTATGTCTGAGGTGTTGTACGACGGGGTCGATTTGGAGCTAGTGGACACCGCTCTCCTTTGGTCCATGCTGGCACCCCGAAGATCCCGCGCGGCGCACGCAGCTGCCGTTGCTGCGGCCGCTCCCCGGGAGCCTTCGAGCCGGGAGCCGGGGAGACTGTGGTGTGTGCCTTGACCGCGGCAATGCCGGGCGAGCATTCACCGTTTATTTTGGCGCTGCTTAATCGCACGCGGGAGTCAAAGACCTGGGAAACGCCGCCGGCGTCGCGAGGCCGTCGCTTAGGTCTGGCTCGTGATGCGTTGCCGCCGGGGGGTGCAGGCCCCGCCATTCGTTCCGTGCTGATGTCGAAGGGGGTTCGGGTCAGCAGTGGGCAGTTGTCCGGTGTTCATGATCCGCTTTCCCTCCATCTTTCTACGAAGCGGTCAAGCAGCAGGCAAGTGACGATTGAGTCTGTCTTTTGTCGGTTTCGGGAGCCCCGCTGGATCTCGCAACTCTGGCGGTGCTGGGCGGTTGGGGATACCGAAGGCCACCAGGCTGCCATAACATGAAGGTGAGGACGCCAGCTAGGGGGGCAGCGGAGAGAGGGAAGTGCTGCTGGAGACGTGCTGGAGACGTGACCTGTCCGAGCAGGGGCTAACACAAAAGCGGTACCAGGGCTCCCGCCCTGAGCCATACCCAGTGGGCACCTTCCTGCCGCATTTCCGAGCTTCTGGGCAATATGTAGACGCCATAGTAGCAGCACAGCTGCAATACGTTTGTTCAACTCAGCGCTCTTTAGTGAACGACAATTTATGCCGCAGAACGACGGTTCGTCCGATAATAACAAATCACTTGGTTGCTATTTGCGTAATCAATCGCAAAGTTATGTGCTCTAAATGCCTTGAAGCGAGGAGGGTCTGTGAAAGTCTCACTTCCTTTGGGCGGCTACGAAACCTGGAGCCGTACAGACTATTGAACCTCGAGCTCCAGCAGAGGTGAACCACAATAGCAGTAGTTGTTCATTCACTTTTGTGCATAGGTTTATTGAACAGGTCAAAATGGCCACGATTATGGCCTCGCGCGGCGCGTTTGTCGCCCGGACTGCTGCTCCTGTCAAGTGCTTGGCGTCGATGCGCAGCGCCATGACCAGCCGCGCGATGCTGCCTATTGCCCCACGCACTGCTCAGACCAGCTCTTTCCTGGGCGGTGAGTCTTCTACGCCGTCGCCTTGCAAGCCGGCCGCTGGAGTGCATTAGATTTATCCTGTTGGAGCGTCTGAATTTCCAAAGTTCAGTTTAACGGTTTATGCACCTACCGCGAGACTGAACGCGCACGGCGTCTCCGCCCATTCTTGTGGTGGCACAGGGTCGTTCGCTGGCAGCAGCCTGGTGCGCGTTGCTCCTGCCCGTGGCGGCCTTCTGGTGATGGCCAACGCCAAGAAGTCGATTGCTTGCACGAAGGAGGGCACCAACAGGTGCGCACAGCTGCGACTTGGGCAATGCTGCCGCACGTGGAGGAACCTGCTTCCACCAAACTATCGGGCGACTGCTCCATTTCTGAACAGTTGGGATCATTTTGATCCTCAAGCCTGCTGTTTGCGGTGACCTGGTTCGGTTCGGTATTCGCGGTGCTCCCCGCCCTGTGCGACCACTGTCGCGCCAACAGAGCGCTGCTGCGCTTCCTTCCCCCCTCCCTCCCTTCGCAGGAAGCGCCGGCGGACCTCGGGCTTCAAGACCCGCATGGCCACCAAGAACGGCCGCAAGGTCCTTAAGTCCCGCCGCGCCAAGGGCCGCCACGTGCTGTGCCCCGCCTCCGAGGGCAAGTCGGGCGGCAAGAAGTAAACGGCCTTGCTCCCGATCCATCTGACAACCCCAGCAGCGGCATTTTTCCACTGTGAGCTGCTACTGGGCTATTGACCTGATGACCAGACGTCCACCTCTCGGACGTGGCGTTGGCTCGGAGACGCGGAGAGGCGGCCCCAGCTTGCCTCGCGACGGAGGGCCCTTCAGGCATCCTGGAGGCGGGAATGGAAGACTTGGACATGCAGATGAGCTGCAAGTCAACGGATAGTGGAGAGACTGGGCTGGCGCCTGCGGGAAACCCCCTTGCAGCGTCTCATGCGCCGTCTGTGCAGTGTGGCCGCCCCCGTCTTCACGGGCGCTTGTTGGCTGCCTCCCCTTCCAACCACCCGCGTCTCGTCTTGACCATGACATTTGACGTTGTTTGTGCAGTAGTTTTTTGACGTGAAGGGCTGTTCAGTGGTGTTACCAGCGGGACTGGTGCACGTTTTTCTGTTGGGAACGGCGTCAGGCGCTTCGTCGCTGGGCTGGAATCGCGTGGCTTTTCGCATGTGCGGTTGGCGCTTTGGTATCGGGCGGCGACCGGCCCTGCCCCTTGCTTGGCCGGATGAACCAACCTTGCCTTGTAAATCCCGTGCAAAGGTCAAGGTCGGCCCCCTGCCGATCCCTACCCAGTGCATAATGGAAAGCTCCATGGAAGGGACTGGAAATCTGGAATCCTGGACAGTGCTTTTGTGTGCCACGCCTGGCGAGAGCTGCAAAACGGCAACGACGAGGAACAGGCATACCGGCTGTCCCGTCCCAACGCCTGCTCGAGTGATTCGGTAATACTAGGGCCAACCCGGCGACAGCACGGGTGAGGGCTAGTCGCTGCGGTGGGCGGGCCAGTACCAGAAGGCCACACATCCAGCTTGCGGATGTCGCGGAATGAACCGTTTTACAGAGGACCCACACGACACCCGACATTGTTTGGCGAAGCCCAAAGTTACATCTCACAGAACCCACGAGCGGTTCAAGGACGGCAAAACCTTCTTCAGGGCCCGAGTTAACATGACAAGACCATGTTGGCCCTCATGCCCTGAACCCCGTTGGCGAGGCGGCAGTCAGTCTAGGGGCGGGCAGCCCAGCTGGTGCGGGGCCTCCGCCGCCACCACCTGGGAGATGGAAGCGGCACCGACCTTACCGGGCCGCCAGGGGGGGTGATGCACACCACGGCCACCCAAGCGGACAGGATGTGGACAAGGGCGTCAATCGATCTGGTTAGCTTTAAAAACTCTCTGAGCAGGTGCGGTTTAACCTTCACGTGATCCCTTAATGGGGCCGGACAGAATGCCGTGCAGTACGATGTACGGCAATTTAAAACGGCAGACCACGATTGGCACGGTTTCGTGTTACCAGCGCCGCCACAGCAGGTGCCCTCACGTGCCCCCTCACCACCCTGCTCATCCCCTCCATCCCACGCGCACAGCGGGAACCACCACCACCACCACCATCACCCAAACACCGACACCGCTGCTGCCCGTTTGGCTTGCCTTCTCGCGATGCCAAAGACCTGCCTACCTTCACACCTCTTTCTTACGGAACATTACGTGCGATTTTTCTTTGCACGCACGCATGGGCGAGGAAAGGGTGTCTCTCCCCCGGGGCTACGCCCGGCTGGCTTTGGCCTTGTTCTTCGTCTTGCGCTTGCCCGTGCCGGTCAGCTGGCCGACTTGGTTGGCGAGGTCGACCATGGGCGCAGGGTAGTCCTGTCCAAGTACGACGCCGTACTGCTCCGCCTCGGCGTCGGTCATGGACCAAGGCTGGTGGCGCAGCGACGGCGGCAGGCGCGCCAGCTCGGGCAGCCACGTGGCGGCCAGTACGGCATCCTCGTCGTACGTCATGCCCTGCACGATGGGAGCGAGCGAGTGTGCGTTGCGGCGGGGATCCAGGGGAAGGGCTGCGATCAGGCGATCGGTGATATTCCCTCGGAAGCACCCCAGCGGCCATCCGGCTGGCTGGCTGTCTGCATGTCCGCCTGCCTGAACCCTCAAGAGGCCTCAACAGGTCTCTTAAGGCCTCTCCATTTGTCCCCCTCTGCCCCGGTACTTGCACCCCAGGGGGGTATCCCATCCATAAACCCTTCCTCCCAACCCTCAAGGGGCCCCTCCGGCCTAGCCTGTCTGCGGACGCAGCGACCCACAACCGCCCATCATGGGGGAACTGAAGGGTTGCGGTCTGGTTGCAGGCACCCTGTGTTCGGTGAGTGTTGCTTCCGTCGCCTCGTCTCGTTGTCTTGTGGCGTGAGCGGGCGCGCTCTGGCGGCCAGTGCATCCAGCCCGCAGCGGACCAGCCCTCGACAGCAACACACCTACAACTCAGAGCCGCACTGCCGCATCTGTCTTTTGCTCTCCTGTATCGCTGGGTAGAGTGGGCTGGGCATCTGCCGGAGCTTTGCCCCATGCTCCACTCTCCCAAGAAACAAACCTCCCCTTTGCTTTTGCTCTTTGACCCACGGGAATAACCAAAAACACACACACACACATACAAACACATAATCACACAGCGCCGCGAGTCCCCAGCCCGAGTCCCCACCTGTGTCACGGTCTTGAAGTGCCTGTTCCGCGGATCGTTTCCGATGCCGGCAAAGTAATTCCAGTTGCAGTAGTTGACCGCGACGTCGCAGTCCAGCAGAAGGCTCTCGAACAGCTCGGCGCCTGGGGACAACGGGGGGGGAGGGAGGGAGGCGGCCGGGCCGGGGGGCTCGGCTGGGGTCAGTGTGGGAAAAGTGTGTGGTCGGGTCGGGTCGGGCCCGACAACGACGACCGCGACAAGGAAGGCGACAGAGCTACACCGCCCGCGATCGGTGCGGGGGATGCATTCTTGAGCGCCGGGCCGCTCACAACCCACCGGAACTGCCCCCCTTCTCTTTCTCACTGCCATCTCTCTCTCTCTCTCTTTCTCACTGCCATCTCTCTTTCTCTCTCGCGCTCTCCTTCCTTCGCTCCCTCCCGCCCTCCCCCACCCTCTCCCCCTCCCCGCCCTTTCCCGGCCTCTCACCCCATCTCCAGTCCAGCCCCAGATCCTTAGTCAGCAAGCTGGCCACATTCTGCCGCCCCCGGTTGCTCATCCAGCCGCTGGCCGCCAGCTCCCGCAGCGACGCATCCACGAAGGGAAGCCCCGTGCGGCCGCGAGCCCATCTGAGCAGCAGCGGCAGCGGTAGAGGCAGGGTCAGGAACAAGGGCAGAGGCCGAACAGTGCAATGCACAGCCCAACTAACGCCACGGCAGCACGTTCCTCCCGCAGTGCATTGTGTACCCACCCAGTTAGTGGTGATGGTGGTGGTCGTGGTGGTGGTGGCAGATGGCAGTAGCACAATTACACGCCGGGTGTACGTGCCGTGTACATGCCGGGGGGCGGCGGGCGGAAAGTGGCAGGTGGCAGCAGGCGGCAAGCGACAATATCAATAGCAGTAGCATCGGATGGCAGTTGGCAGACGGGCAGCAGACAGGGAGAGATGGAACACGCGCGGTACCCCTACCAACTCCATCCCCCCCTTCTCCCCCCCCCCCCTTTCCCATACACACAGACACACACCTGGCGAAGGCCTCGCGGTCTCTGCGCCAGCTGACGGGGCGGCCCACGATGCCGCGCTCGTCCAGTACGGCATCCCCCTCCTTGAGCACCGTGAAAATGAAGAAATCCCTGGAGCGACGGGGAGGGAGGCGGCCGGGAGCAGGAGGTGCGGTGGGAGGGCGGCACAAGGTGTGGCTTTTCGGGACAGCGCGTGGGAGGGGAGGGCCGCAGGTGCTACTGCTGCTGCTACTACTACCATTACTGCTACTGCTCTAGTGCCTCGGTGCTCTCCCCCCATACCCCCCCACACCCACCCACCGGATGCACAGGTGCATAGCCAGCCAGTCGCACTCGGCCGGGGGTGGCACGGCGCAGCAGGAACCACCGCCGCCGCCGCCACCGTTCCTGCTGCTGCTGCTGCTGCTGCTGTCGGCGTTGCCGCCCGCGCCGGCCTCCACCTGCGCGGCGGTGCTGTCAGTGGTCGCCTGGCCGCCGCTCCCGTCACCCGCCGCTTCCGCCGGACCTGCAGCAGCCGCAGCCGCAGCCGCAGCGGCAGCGGCGGCGGCAGCTGGAGCTGATGCTGCAGCTGCTCGCACCCGCTCCACCTTCGCAGCCGCCGCGGATCGGGAGATTGAAATACGGTATTGCGCGGTGTGTGAGCATCAGGTGTGTGAAGATGTGTGAGTGGCGATTCTTTCAGACACTGTTTCAGACGTCGGTTCAGGTTAAAATGGGTTGTTGGTTTGGATTTGGTTTTGGGTTTGGGTCCGCTGAAACGACAATTCCATTTCCGCTGAAATGACGATAACTCATTTATCATACGCCTTATATTAATCAATTCTAGTTCGAGTACAGCGGGAAGTTCTTGCGTACAGCCGCCCGACTTGACGTATGATTAAGTAAGTAGTTTTATTTAAAACCCGGAATTTTGTCTAAAGCAGTGCCATACTACCTAACATAAACGTCATTATACTCAAAAAGGCATTTTTTACCCGCACTCTGTTTAGAAAGAACTGCCTGAAGGCCATTAGCGCGAAATCAACCTGTAAGAAACATGGTGACTGCATGCGTATAAGCTGCCCAAGTAAAGACGACAGAAAAATCGAATTTAAGCGGTCACAACACGGTTTACTTGGACCGGGTTGAGGGCGTGTGGACAAAGTCGGAGCTCATCCGCGAGGTAGCCAAGGGAATTATCGACTCAACTCCCGCCATGAGCCACTTCTCGGTTAGCAGGGCCGATGCCGGTTGCGTCGCATACCGCGACAACGACCCAGCATCATGTTCGGCGCTTGCCCACCTGGTGTCGCTGGGGAAGGACGTCATACTTTTCGACCCAGAACTCGTTGGCAGTACGTACGAAAGGGATCAAGGGGTTTGCTTCTCGGCGCACCGAGGTCACCGTGGCTTGATCCCTTTCGTACGTGCTGCCAAACAGTTCTGGGTCGAAAAGGATTGTCCTTCCCCAGCGACACCTGGGCAAGCGCCGAACAAGATGCGGGATCATTGTTGCGGTATGCGACGCAACCGGCATCGGCCCTCCCAAATGGCTGGCGGTTCGAGTTGAGTCGCTTACTCCCTTGGCTACCTCGCGATGAGCTCCGACTTTGGCCACACGCCCTGAACCCGGTGTCCCGGTCCGAGTAAACCATCTGGTGACAGAGCTTAAATTCAACGTTTCTGTCATCTTTGCTTGGAAAGCTTGTATGAAAGCAGTCACTTCGCAGAGCCCCTAATCGAACTTATATTGAGCGGCGGCGCGGCGCTACTATACGTATGGTACGGTTTTGTACGAAAGCGCGCGACAATTTCTCGCAAAATGGTAATTCCTGAAATGTATCCTAGTCTCGGGATTATGGTTATGATAACATAAGCCCATCATTTTCTGGTATTGAAATTGAGGTTATCTTCCGCCAACTCGTTGAGCCCGCATCGCTCCGATCACCCTCCTCCGCCTTTTCTCCCTCTTACACAGCGCCACCGGCTTTAGTTCTTTCTATGAATGCTTATTGCTGTTGTTGTGGCTGTTACGGTGGGCTCCAGACTCCGGAGGAGTAGAGCTAGAGCCAGCGGTTTCCTGTCCGCATGCCCTCCGCCCTTCCACATACCCGCGCACATCCTCCCCCTTCCAGCCGCCCCAACCCTCCCTCCCCCCCTCCGGCCACCCACCTCCTCGTGTATTTGACGGGGTGTGATGCAGCCCAGCGCCACGAAGGGAGACAACTTGGTGCTGCTGTCCACACCAACTGCCTGGGCGCTGAAAGGGGGGGAGTGGGGGGAAGAAGGGAGCGGGAGTGGGTGTGGATGTGGGGGCGGGGGCGGGTGTGGGGGCGGGTACGGGTGCGGGTGTGGGTGTGTTCGAGGGGTAATAAGAACGGCCGAAGGCGAGCAGGCACTAGGGGTGTTGAGGGCCGGGGGCAGGGGGATTGCTGGGAAGAGAGAGAGGAGAAAGGTGCGGCGGCGAACACACACGAGTGCACCAGGGCGGTGGTGGCGGCAGGTGAGACAGCGCCAGTTTGTGCGGGGCGGGGGTCGAGCAGGCGAGATGAGGCGGGCGAGGTGAGGCACGGGCGGGTGGAGGAGGGGTCCGCATTTGGGGGTGGGGGAGGTGACCTGGTGAGGTAGCTCAACCGCAGCGAACGGAACGGATCCGTGGCCCTCCACCACCAGCTCGCTTCGAACACCCCGACCCACGGACCACCCCAGTCCGCCACCCCCCCCACTTGCCCCCACCACCCCCTCACTCACCGGGTATTCGTGAAGTACAGCAACGACGGCGGCGAGGCGGCCGGCTGCGCGTCGTCGTCGCCGTCGCCTCGCCGCTGCAACGGCGCCTGACCCGTGGGTCTGTCGTCGCCGACCCGTGGGTCGGTCCGCCGGTCGATCGCTGCCGCAGGCTGGGGCCCGTCCGGGTGGCCCCACACGTAGTACCGCAACCGCCGTACGGCATTGTCCTGGCCGGCGTGGAAGGGGAAGGCAGTTCGCGGGTCGGGAGCCGCAGGGGGCCCATCTGTGGGGGAGAGCAGGGCGGGGCGGCGGGGGTAAAGGGTGGGGGTGGGGGGGTAAAAAGAAAATACCGCGGCGGAGACGGAGACGGTGTCAGCGAACGGGGGCGAACGGGGGGCGGGGGTGGGGGCGGGTAAGAAAACCGATACCACAGTGGGGGTGGGGGAAATGTAGAACAGTCCAAAGAGGGAGGGTGGGGGTGGAGGGACCGTGTATTACACTATGAATGGGCTGAATGGGCTGTTAGGTGGACATGCCAGGCCCCCCCCATTCACTACGTCGCCGACGTCCCTTCGTTGCCGTATTGGTTTTATTAACCCCTTGCCCCCCTCAGGGGGGTTCAGGGTGGTTCAGCGGCCGCAGCAGCTTGGTCAACAACGTCCGCAGTGACTCATTGTTATATAAAGGAGCATATCACTCACTCACTCACTAACTCACCGGGATCCACCGGCGGCAGCAAGCTGTCGTACTCCAACCCCACCAGCTCCTCCAACCGCCGCAGCGCCGCCCGCCCACCAGGCGCCGCGTCGTACACCTCCCCAACCGTCCGCGGAATCTCGCCTAAGGCACGGCCGTCACCGTCGCCGTCGCCGCCGTCGCGCGGCTGCTGCTGCTGCTGCTGCTGCTGCTGCTGCTCCGCCCTCGCTGCCGCGGGCCCCTCGCCAGTTGGCTCCGAAACCCCGGTCCGGTCGGGCCCTGCCGCCACTGCTGCAGCCGGGGAGGTGACGCCGGCTGTGGTCGCGGCGGCGGTTGCGGCGGTGGCGGCGGTGGGGGGACTGTTGTTGAAGGGTGCCGGCAGGGGCGGCAGGGCGGTGGGCGGGGGCAGGGTCGGTCGGACGGCGGCGGCAGACTGGGTGGCCTGTTGAGGGGAGGGGGACGGGGGCGCGGGTGTGGGGGGTCATCCACGTATAGGCCGGAGCCCGGGTGGAGGGGTGGAGGGAGGGGCAGGTGAAGGAGAGCAGTTTGAGTCAGGGGAGCTGCGTGGCTGACACACGGGCCGACGATAGAGATGGGCATCGGGCCGCGGGGGGTCGGAGGAGGGCGGGGTCGGGGTCGGGGGCGCGATCAGGTGTTGCCCGCGGTCAGGTTCGGGAGGGCAGCGTACGGCATACACCCACGTGCACACGCACATGCTACTGGCACTGCTCACGGCCAGGCCAGGTCATGGGGCACACAGGCAAGAATGGGACGAGACGGACTTGCCTTTCCATCCCCCCAGCCCCCACCTCCCACCCCACCCCACCCGGGGCACAGGCGGGTGAGAAGGCCGGTGACACACCACAGTCGTCAACAGACCCCCCCCTCCCATTCGCTAACAGTTCCGGAGGTTCAGCGGCCGCGGCAGCTTGCTCAACAACGTCCGCAGTTACTCATTGTGTTGTATAAAGGAGCATATATCACTCCCTGACCCCCCCCCCCGGGCTCCGGCCTGTACGTGGATAACCCCCCAAGTCCCACCGCCTTTCTCCACACTCAGCTGTCCAGACCACCGACCTTTCGAAAGTCCGTCATAACGGGGGGAATGGAGCGGAAGCGGCCGGGGTCGGCATTTGGCGGCAGGGAGGAGGAGGAGGGGGAGGGGGAGCGGGGCTGGCGCTGCTTCTGACGCTGCGCCTGCGAAGCTGCGGGCAGCGCGGCCTTGCCGTACAGATGGTACGGCAGATCATCCGGGTGGTACAGCGTGCTGCTCCAGTGGGTGTGTACGGACAAGATCACGCCTGTGGGGGGCAGCGGGGGGGAGGGGGCCGGGAAACGGGGCGAGTGCGAGTTGTCGGTGTGACTGCCGGTCTGACTGTCGGTCTGTCGGTCTGTCCGGCGAAGGACTGGCTGCACCACCGCCAGCCCCTGCCCCCTGCCCCGAAGCCATACACACACACACATACTCGCCTCCACCCTCACCCGCCCCCCACCCGTTGCCGGCCCCTCCCGGTCGACTTCCGCGCCCCCTCTTGCCGCCCACGAGCGCCCCCACCGGGCACCACCCAAGCCGAACTGTCAGCCGCAACCCCCCCTTAAGCCCCTCCTTTTGTCCATCTCCATCCATTCAGCCAGCCATCCATCCATCCAGTCCCCCGTCCACCTTCTCCGGCCTCCTCGCGTATGCGCCCCCCCTGCCCCCCCCCCCGCACCGTGTCTGTCCGCCCAGCTCCTGAGTTTGCCCCGCACCGCCTCCTCCACCTCCACACTCCCCCCCAGCAGGTCCACGTGGTGGTGCAGAGCCACGTGGCGCAACTGGCCCCGAGGAGGAGGGGAGAGAGGGAAGGAGGAGGGGGAGGAGGAGAGGGAGGAGGGCATTCACATATCCACGGGGGGCGGGGGGGCAGGGAGAAGATGACGATGAGGGTAGATGAGGACCGAAATGGCATCCAGGGGTGCCAAGACCGAACCCGGCTGGTGGTAGGGCCGCGTGTGGGTATGCATCTATCGATCCATCTACCCCACAACGCCACAAGGCACACCGCGACCCGACTCCAGCACGCACGCAGTCACCCCTATGGCTAGGTAGGTGGGTAGGTGGGTAGGTGAAGGTAGGCGGACACATCCACCCACCCCTGCGGTAGCCCTCCAAGGCCCCCTGCCCCTAACCCTCTAGCCCTCTTCCTCCCCCTCCCCCTCCGCCTCTTCCTCCCCGGGAGGGGGCTCCCGGACCGCGCTTCTTTCTCCTCCCCCTCCCCCTTCTCAACCCCTCTCCCCCTCCCCCTCCCTCCTCCCCCCGGGTCCCCACCTGCGGGTTGCTCTCCGCTACCCTCGTCAGCAGCCTGGGCAGCACCTCCTCCGGCCTACCGAACCGAACCACCACACCGCCGCGGCCGCCATCACCACCGCCTCCGCCTCCGCTGCCCAGACCGGTACAGGCTCCCGATGCGGCCGCGAGGCTCCCGGCTGCCGCTCCACCCCCGGCAGAAGCAGCAGCAGCAGCAGTAGTAGCAGCAGCTGCTGCCACTGCGTCTGCCGCCCCCGAGGCTGTCGCTTCCGCGCTTGCCGCTGCATCCCCCGCTGCGCCTCCTCCTTCTCCTCCCCCTCTCGGTGCAACCACTGCAGTCCGTGCCTGCTGCGATGTCCCTGTCGGTGAGGACTGTGGCTGGTGGGGGTGGGGGTGGGGGTGGTGCTGGTGGTTCCTCGCCTCCTCCGCCCCCGCCCCCACCGCCTGCAGCCGCCCCACCTCCCGGCGCAGATCCACCAGGCCTTCCAACAGAAACCTGGAGACATGCGGCAGGGGGCAAAAAGGGGCCAAGGGGGCCAAGGGGCAGGGTGGGGGGTGGGGGGGTGACATGCTCCTTGATAAAACAATGCGTCACTGCGGACGTTGTTGGGGGGGTTGGGGTGGGGGTTGGGGGCTCAATCGTGAAGCGTGGGATGGACTGGGTGGGGTTCAGGACCCGTTCGGGGCTTTTTGGTTTGGTTTGGATGACACACAGGAGCAGCCACACACACGCACACACGCACACACAAACTGGCGCGCAATGTAACACGCACAATCAAACGCAGGCGCAGTCGCACACCCACAGCCACTCAGCCACACAAGTCAACACGCGCGATCCCCCGCGCACAGTCAACACAGTCTTCTCAGCACAGACACACGAGCAGTCTTCTCAGCTCAGACAGACGCGCGGGGCGTCCTCGCCTGCATCTCAGCGGACCCAGCCTGGGCACCCCCAGTCCCTCGGGGGCCTCCCGCCGCGGCTGAACGTCCCGTGGGTCGAAGCAATAAACGGGCAGCAGCGCATCCGCCTGCCGGCAGGCGCCCGCCAGCGCGTCGTTGTCGATCGTACGGAGATCTCGCCGGAGCCACCACAGGCCGAGAGATCTGATCTGGGTCGCGGCCATGCTGGGTGGTGCTACCTGGGCCTCCTGCAGGCCGGGGGATCCCGGGGGCGGGGGGGCGGGGGGAGTTCCGGGTGGTGAGGGTGGCGGCAGGCGGGTTAGTGGCCGGTGGGCGGGGGAGGACGGAGGAGGGGAGGTTCGGGTTGGGTTTCATCAGGATGTGCGGAGACGAGGCCAGGCGGAGGGGTTGTGGGCGTGCACCGGGAGATCAAGCGAAGAGTGCGGGTGGGTGAGGCGTGGGGCGGGGCGGGGAGGGGGGGGCGGGAGGTTCAGGGCAGGGAGGGAGCGGCGTGGAGCGAAGAAGGGCGGGGTTAGGGCTGGGAGCGGGGTAGTACAGATGAGAAGGCGGGGAATGGGAGCGGGACGGGAGGGGGGGAGGGAGGCCGGGCGTCCTCGTAGCGCATTTGCGTGTCGGGGAGATGGGCGAGGTGACGGAGCGATGCAGCGCCGGGGACCGGGTAGTTCGACGGTTTGAATTTGACGGTTGTAACGGTAACGGTTGCAAAGGTAGGGTTTGTCAGCGTGCGACCTACTAGCTACTAGGTACGCCGCACAGATCAGGTGCAAATGACCGTAACAGACCGTACAGGACCGTTGATGCCCGTGGGCCCCCGCGGCCACAACGCTGTAGCGCCGCACATGAGAGACATACCTCGCGGCTCCCACTCGCACAGGTTGCCGCCGACGAATTGCTGTAGACGGATTTGGATACACCAATGGACCTTGACAACGAGAGATTGTAGCAATTCGGCTTGGACACGCCGCTGGTACTGCGACGCGCTTTAGCCTCAAGCGAGGGCGCACCTCTGAAGAAAAAGTGGAGCATTATTTTGCAGAACGGTACTCACCGGAGGATTATAAGCCGCGCCATGTTACACAGTTATGATTCGGGGCGGGGCGTATCCCACGCCTTTTCGTACGTGATGTCGTTGTGCTCTGATGTAGCTCTCATTTTCGCCCAAACTTTTATTATATAGTATAACCTAGCACACCTACTGCTTTTATAGTTTGTGAGATGGCATCATCCCATTCTGTACGTTTTCCTGGGTAATTTCGTCGATTATGGTACTTCTGCGGTTTCTTAGTCGGCTGTGCGCTTCGGGCGCAGAGGCTACTGAGACATGCAATAAGCAAACCACATATTCAGCTCCGCTCGTATGCGCAGTCCAGGCGGTGGAGCAACCGGTAAGTCTGTTGGGGACCGCTACAAGCGGGTTTGACTACTGTCTACGTTTCTGAAGGTGTAACTTGAGGCTTCATGATAACCTAACAGGTTTTTCCCCGTTTTGGCGCACAGGCCTGCGGCCAACATGAGTTCGCTGTGTCATCGTTGCACCGCCTGCTTAGCGGCCTGACTGGGACGTCCTTCCAACGCATCGACGGTTTACTTGAAGCCCTACTGAGGCCCGAAATTACCGGCGCAACGGTTGTTGAGTAAGAACGGGCGCCCAAGGGTTCCCGCATTGCCGCATGCTTGCGGGCTGAGCGGGAGTGGGCGATTGGTCTTTGGCTGCAGGTTTTACGTCGTTCCGGAAGGGGAGGAGGATGAAGATGACCTGTCGCTTATTCTACTGGGCAGCGCTACGCCAGCAGCAAAGCACTTGGAGGCACGCACCGGCGCAAACCACCTCCTCCCAGACCTCCAGCAAGCGGCCATCTTTAAGCAAATGTGTCACGAAAAGGTACCATGCGGCCGTGACGCACACCTGACTCTCCGCTTCTCGCTTCCTTTCCTGCTCCGCTCCGCTCCGCTCCGTTGTGCCCCCTCCTGCTTCTCCCCTCCTAACCTCCCGCCCATACCCAATAACCCCCGCCTCCCGTCCCACGTCCGCCGCCCCTCCCACACAGGCACCAATACACGCCGTCGTCGACCGCTGCTCAGACTTCCCACACACAGCCCCCGCCGGCCCGCGCCCGACGCCCTCCTCAGCAGCGTCAGCCGCAGGCTCAGCCCCCCGCAACCCCCGCCGCATGCGCGTCGCGGCAGTGCCCCTCCTCCACGGCTCCAAGCTCGCGGGGGCGCTCTGGCTGGAGCACGGCGCCGCTACCGCCGCCGCCTGCGGCGGCGGCGGCGCTGACGCGCCGCCGCCGCCGCTCCTGTCCGACCTCCGCGCGCTACACTCGCTCGGCTTCGCCTGCTCCATGTGCATGCTGGGCCCAGAGGGCAGCCACGCCGCCTGGCTGGCGGCGGCTATGGCTCGCCTGGGCGCCAGCGACTGCATGTCCGCGCTCACCGCCCACCTGTGTGTCGCCGTGGCGACGCACGTCCGGCGGCGCTACGTGCTGGAGAGCAACGTCACGGCGGCGCTGGTGCCGCCGGGCCCCGAGGCACCGGTGGCGCTGCTGCTGCAGCCCTCGGCGCCCTCCGCCGAGGGCCGAGGCGGCACCGGCGCCGGCGGCGGATCCGCGAGCCAGTTGCCTCACAGCTATGGCAACGGCCAGCACCAGCCCAACGGCGGCGGCAGCGTGCACGCAGGCGGGTTTGGCGCGGCTGGGATGGAGATGGCGCGGTCCGGGGAGGGGCTGGTGGACCGCCGGGGGGGCAGCGGCGGCGGCGGCAGGCTGTCGGTCGTCTGCCGCTCGCCGCCGGTCGGCCGACCCACATCGTCCAATGTGATGCTCTTTGCGGCGCAGCAGCTGGGCGGCGCGACGGCGCCGACGGGGACGGCTGCAGGAGCGACGGGGGTGGGGCAGCCGGCGCAGGAACTGGGCGGCAGCCTGTCGGCGGCGGCTTCCAAACGGAGGCTGCGGGCGCTGGCGGGGACGCCGACCGGCGGCCTACCCAGGTATGAAGCATGGAGCATAATCCCGGGGGGCGGGGGGCACACGACCCGCCCCCGGTGGTTCCCGTAACAGCCCGTTGGCCAGGAGGATATTATGTAGGTATGATTTGGATCGGATTACAGGTGATCCCACTGTAATCGGATTACAGTGGGACTCAGATAGAGGATCGACCGCAAAGGGTACTGCACCTGACACTGGTACGCGCGGCGGCGGCCTTGGGGCTCCAGCAGCGGCTCCACCCGCGGCGGTTGCACAGTGGGGGTGGTGCAGTGCCGCGACGGCTGGGTGTGACATGGCAGGGCGGCATTGGGGCCGACCCCGCCGAATGCGGCACCGCCGTGCAGGGCGGAGCGCAGACGTGGGCCCGTGCCCGTGACGTGGCGTGTTGTGAGGCACCGTGGGGTTCCATCGCCGCGACCTGGCTACCGTATGCAAAAACCCGCAGCGCCCCGAACCCCGTAGTCGTGCGGCATGTTCCGATTGGTAAACCCTGAGAAGCGTAGGCAAGTAATGCCGGTGTCGGCTCTCTGGGGCTCCCTGGCACCGGCGCTAGGGCCTCCGCGCCTCTTTGCCCGGCCTATACGTGTGGACAACCCCTCTTTGCACGCCCGCCCTCGCGCGTCTCGTGTGCCTTTCTAAGGCCGCCTCGCAGAAGTTCCGCCGTCCTTCCCTCATGCGCCATGCGCCACGGCGCTTCGCCGCCAGCCCCCCTGCCCCCCCTTCACTCCCTGGGTCCCCCCTTTCCGCCCTCCTCCGCGCCCGCAACCGCAGGGACCCCCATGCCGCGCTCTTCCACGCCCGCTTCTCGCTGGACCTCTCGCCACGCACCCGCGGCGTCGGGGCCCCCGCCGACATATCCCGCAGCCCCTCCCTCGGCCCCTGCGCCGGCGTCACCGCCACCGCCAGCAGCCGATCCATCATCGTCCCGCTAAACCACAACCAGAACGCAACCGCCAACGGCGACAGCTGCGGCACGCCGCAGGCCGCCGCCGCCGCGGCCGTCGCCGCGGCCGCCTACTGCTCCGGAACCCCCACGCTGCAGGCGCGGGCCTTTCCCCTGCACCGGACCCTGCTGCTGGCGCATTGGCAGCAGCAGCAGCAACAGCACCACAGCCAGCCGCAGCAGGGGCGGCAGCCGGCGCGGATGGGCGGCGGCGCGGGCGCGGTCGCCTCCGCGCCGGAGACGGGCGCTCGCGGCATCACCGCCGCCGCCGGCGTGCAGTCCATCTCCGCGCCCGCCGTGTCGGGGGTGATTGAAGATACGCAACTTCACGTGCAGGTATGTGTGTATGTGTGTGTGTGTGTGTGCAGAACATGTGTGCAGGTATGTGTGTATGTGTGCAGAACATGTATGCAGGTATGTGTGTGCATGTGTGCAGAACATGTGTGCAGGTATGTGTGTGCATGTGTGTGTGCGTGTGTGTGTGTGTGTTATTGTTTGCCGCGGGGCCAAAGGGCAAGAGCAAAGGGGAGGTTTGTTCCCTGGGGAGAGTGGAGCAAACTGGCAAAGCTCCGGCAGATGCCACCAACCCACCCTACCCAGCGATACAAGAGAGCAAAAGACATATGAAAAGGCGCGGCTGAGGTGAAGCTGTGTTGTTGTCGATCACTGATCCGCTGCGGGTTGGCTGCCCTGGCCGCCAGAGCACGCTCGCTCATGCCACAATGCTGTGCGTGCAAGTGAACGTGACGGCGGCGAGATCCACTCGCGAGCCACACGCCGCGGGCGTCTTCCTTACTCCGCCACACCCGCCCACCTCCCTACCCTTACCTCAGCGACCGACGCTTCTGGCCCCATCCCCGCATTCCAATCCCTAACCCCACCCCACCCCACCCCACCACACCCCATCCTACGCCTGTCATCCTCTACCAACCCCAGACACCCCACACCCCTCTCCGTCCCTCCTCTGTGGTTCCTTCGCTACCACTCCTCCTCACCTCCTGCCGCCCAGAACGTACATAAGCCCTCCGTGGACGTGTGCATGCTGATGGGCCTTACGCGGAAGACCGCAAACGGCATGCTCGGCGGCGGCGCCGCCACCGCCGCCGCCGTCGCCAGCGGCTTTCGCACCTCGGCCTCGGCCACGGGCATGGTGGGCGGCGGTGGCTCGCCCCCAGCGCCGGGCGGCTGTGCGGCGGCGACCGCGGGCCCCGGGGCGGGTGTGGGTGCAGGGGTGCCCCAGTCGCTGGTGCTCCTGGCGATGCATCTGGGGGAGGGTGCGATGCTGGGGCTGTACCTGTGTTTCCCCAGGCGGCTGCCGGGGCCGCTGCTGGAGGCGGTGAGGGCCAGCTGCCAGGAGCTGCTGGATAAGGTGGGGGCAGGGGGGGGGGAGGGAGGAAGGAAGGTGGAGGGAGGGAGGGAGAGGAGAGGGAGGGGTTGTGCGGTGCGGGGCTGACAGAACAGCGGACGGCCTCATTAGGGGCGGTGAAGGGGTGTGGGCTGTGCGCTCTTCCTTCACCAGGATGTGAACTGGCCGCTCCTCCTCGCGCCGGTGCCTCTGCTTCGCCACGTGTCCCGCCTCAGCGCGCCGGCCTCCTGCCCTCGGAGAGACGACAGAGAGAGAGAGAGGCATCCCGCTCTGTCTACCCCTCCGCAGTCCGCGTTTCCTGTCGGCGGCTGCGGCGCTCCACAACCCCGTCCCGCCCCGTCCTGTGCCAGTGCCATCACCGCACGTCCCCCTCAACCCCCCTCCACTCCGTCCCGCCCTCGCGTGTTTTGTTTTCGCGCTCGCGCGTCCGCAGGCCCTCGCGCCCGTCGTCCGGGCCAAGCTGACGGACCCCGCCATTGCGCCCGAGTACGAGACGCTGTGCTGCGCCAGCCCGGGATCGTATGCGGTCGTGCGCAGGTGGGGCTGGGACCGCCGGATCGGGTCGGGTCGGGCCAGGTCGGCACCTGCGCACTTACATGTCACATCTGCGCGGGGTGGAGTGGTGGACGGGCGGCGGTGCCGGTGGCGCGCCACTTGGGTTGCTGCGGCACCATATCCATTTCTCTTCAACGTGTCTCTCGCTACCAGCTCTCGCGTCTCACGTCGCTTCCCGCCCACCTTGCTCTCTACTCAACCTCCCCGCCCCAACCTCCCGGCAAGGCACGGTAACCGGTATGTTCGGTAAGCGCTGCTGGGGCTCCACCTCGCCTTGGCCGCCGCAGTTTTATGCTTTTTCTTTTCACCCCACTCCACCCCCCCCCTCCCACACACATACGCACACCCCTTACCCCGCACTCTGAACTCTCACCCCTCCCGCCGTCTCTCGCCCCTCTGCTCGCAGCCCCAGCTGCGGCTCCCAGATGATGCAGCCGACCCTCCTGCCGCCCGCCCTCAGCGCCGCCTACATTTCTACCGCCACATGCAGCGACCTGGGCGTAGCGGTGGCCATGGCCGCGGTCGGCGGCGCCGAGGCCGCGGCCGGCGCCGGCGGCGCCGCCGCCACGCCGCCGGAGCTGCTGAGCGGCGAGCTGTCGACGGCGGACATGGAGGTGCTGTTGGCGCTGCAGGCGCAGCAGCAGGCGGCGCAGGCGCAGGGGCAGGGGCGTGGAGGAGGAGGAGGAGGGCAGGGGGCGGCGGGGCTGGCGGACCTGTCGGTGAAGCGTGAGTGGGCAGTGGGGTGGCGTGCGACCTGGGGGTGCGGGACGGAGGGGTTGGGCAGGGGCGGGGCAAGGCATGTGTGTATGTGTGTGAGGTAGGGGGGAGGGAACAAAGGGGGAGAATGGGGAAGGGGAGAGAAGGGGCAGGGCAGGGCAGGGCAGGGGGCCAGGGCGGGAGGGGAGGGAAGGCGGACTCAGCGCTGTCCCTCGTGGGGCCTTTTGTACTGGTCTGGCTCGGTCCATGTGTGTGTGTGTGCCTCTCCCATCCGCCTGTGCCTACCTGCCTTGACACACCGCCAGCGCTGCTGACTCCACCTCCACCGGCTGCGCAGGCGGCTCCACCACAACCCGGCGCTCCGGCCAGGACCGCGCACTCGCCGCCGCCAGCTTCGTCCGGCGGAGCATCACCGCCGCCAACGCCGCCGCCGGCGCGCCGGCTGCACGCGCCGTGCACTTCCCGTCGCCGCAATCCCCCCGCTCCACGGGCACACACGAGCGGCGCGCCCTCACCGCCTCCAGCCTCGGGCCCCTCGCCGTTGGCGGCGGCGGCGGAGCCGCCGCCGCCGCCGGCGCCGCCACCGGCGGCGGCGAGTGCGTCGAGCCGCTCAACCTCAGTCAGCTGCTGCAGTCAAACCCAACGGACCTCCTGACGCCGGCGGCGCGCACCGGCTCCCTGCGCAGCTTGGGCGGGGTGGAGCCGGGGCTCGTCGCCGGCGGCGGCGGCGGCGGCGGCGGCCTCGGCGGCGGCGGCGGCGGCGGGAACTTCACGGCGGCGTCGATCATCACGGTGTTGGGGGTGGACAACGCAGCCAGCGCGCGGCAGCAGCTGGACCTGCTGGTCAGCAGCATCCACGCAACCATCAGCACGGACCCCGCCGCCGGCGGCGGCGGCGTGAGGTGCGCGGGGGAGGGGGCGCGGTGGCGGCGGCTGTTGGGTAGGGGTGGTGCCGTGGTGGAGGGCTCGATCGTCATACACGTCGAAGGGGTTGCGATTTCGGCGTCGCAGCGAGCCGGACATGACGCTCGCGGCGCCGCCGTGAGCCCTGCAGGCTACAGCTCGATTATCTTTGTTACCCGACGGCCCGAAGCCTGACCCGACAGCCCGAAGCCTGGGATGGGCCCCGGCCGGACCCCTGAGCGTAGCGCTGGCCACCCACCGGGCTCCCATGCCCCGCCAGGGGCCTGTGCATTGCGCTTTGGGGCCCTTGGCTGACACATCAATGTCGCGCGTCGCCAACCCCCGTCCTCTCTCTGTCCCATCCCCCCGCCCCGCTGGCGCTTTGACTGCCGTACCGTACGGCAGCTCGTCCCCTCTGGACGATCTTGACGCGCTGGAGCTGGGCGACGTGTTGGGCCAGGGCGGCGGCGGCACCGTGTTCAAGGGACGACTGGGGACGCTGGACGTCGCGGTCAAGGTGCGTGACGAGCCGCCGAAACCGCCGCCGTCGCCACCGCCGCCGTCGCCACCGCCGCCGTCGCCGCCGCAACCGCCGCCGTCGCCGCCGTCGCCACCGCCGCCGTCGCTGCCGTCGCCGCCGCGCGCCGCTATCCCGGGGCCGGCCTCGTTCGCTAGCCGTCCCGCTAAGCCCCTCAGATATGCTGAACTTTCCCGGGCCCCCGCTGTTCGTTTCCCCACGGAATGGTATGGGGCTTTTCCTGACGCCCCTCGCCGCTCTCCGCCTCCATCTACGCCGCCGCCGGGCTGCTGTCTCGCGGCCATTTCGCTGCGCCATGCCGCCTCCAACCGATGTGCCAATCCCGTTTGCTCAGCGGTTCACCCGCGGCCCGGCAGCCTCCCGCCTTTCCCGACGTCTCTTGCCCACATGCCCCCGTCCCTGCCCCCGCTAACCCACGCTCGTGCTCGTGCTCGCGCCTCGCCCGCCCGCTCGTCTGTCGCGCTCCACCCACCCTGAGCCCTCAATCAACCCTGAACCCCCGGTAACAAGGAGCTCCTGAACCTCCGGTGACACTGAGCGCAGTTGATGGAGCTGCCTAAGGTGGACGCGACGACCGACGCCGCGGCGGCGGCAGCCGGCCCCCGCAAGCAGCCGGCCGTGCAGGGCAGCCCCCAGACTGCCGGTGGGGCCGGCGGCGGTGGCGGCAGCGGTGGGGCCGGCGGCACTCCCACCGAGGCAGAGCTGGCGGCGGTCGACAAGCTGTGTCTCAACGCGCGGCGGGAGATGCTGCGGAATGCTACAGAGCTGGCGGTGCAGAGCAGGTGTGTGGGCTGGGGGCGGGGCTAGCAGCGGTGAATATGGAAAAACCCTAAATTCTTATAAGCTTAGAAGGGGGGGTATGTTGCGCGGGGCTCGCCTCGGTGCGGACTGGCCGGGGGCGGTGCGGTGGGGTGCGGTGCAGTGCTGCGTGTTTGCTACGCCACGCAGGTGCGGTTGTGGTGTGGGTTGGGGTGCGGTGCGTTTCTCGGTGTCGGCGTTTGGTGGGTTGGCTTTGCTAGCGGGTGCGGGTGCAGGTGCGGGCAAGGGAGGGCGTGCGCTGCAACCTGCCCAAGCGGGCATGGATGCGCGGATGCTGTGGGCGCGTCTGTGCAGGGTCGGCGCGGCGGTCGAGGGTTGCTTCGGTCCTTGGCGCGCGCGCCTGCCACCTTCAGGGGTGGGTGGCGCAGCGCTGCTCGGTGCTCGCCCGCGTCTGCAACGCGGGGGAGGGGGGGCCAGGCACATGCCCGGGGGCGTGCTCACCATCTTGCTTGGCGCGGTGCCACGCCCTCATTTGTGTTTTGCTACGCCATGTGCGTCCTGCACCCTGGCCGGATCCCGACCTTGCCCCTGATCCTGACCCGCCGCACCACCGCATCCCCCTTCCTCCCTAACCCCCACCCCGGCCTCCCGTCACTGTACTGTCCACGTATCCTCCGCAGGGTTTCGCACCCGAACATCGTGCAGGTGGGGGCCTGGGCTGGCCGGGCGGGCGGGTGGGGGGGGGCGGGCGGCTGGGCTTAAGGATAGAGGTTACGGTGACAAAGAAAACAGCCCCGAGAAGACCCGGGGAATGGGCGGGCCGCATTTTTGGTCTGCTTACCCCCCTCCTCCCTCACCACGCTGACACCTGTTGCCCGGCTGCCACACCCCCCATTCTTGCAAGTTCCCCTCCCCCCTCATTCTTGCAACTTCACTCTTCAAAGTCCCTCCCCGCCCTCCCCCCACCAATTCCACAGATCTACGCCACCTACAATGATGTCGTGATGGTGTCCAAAAAGGGGCCCCCCGGCTGCCCCGGCAGCACCTACCGGCTCTACCCCGCGGTCCTCAACAGCGCCGGGCCGGGAGAGGATGCCAACGGCAGGGGTGAGCTGAGCCGGGCCGTTGGAGAGCCGTGACGCGCCGTGACGCCGCATGGCGGCTTGGCAGGTCTGGGGGGAAAGCCCGGCTTGGGAGAAAGGCGCCACTTCGCCCCGCGGCTCTCCTTCCCTTCGAAACCCCCTATCCCCTCGCCTCTGGACTTCAGAGTCATTGCGCTTGCCCGCCCCTCTGGACACTGCCTTTTTTCCTTACCCCCGCCGCCCCGCAAGCTTACCGCCTTCTCTCTGCTCCTCTCTCTCCCGCGCCTCGCCCCCGTCGCCGCCGCCCCTCCCGTCCCCGTCCCCTCCCCCCCCGCAGAGCGCCGCCACGTTCCCTGCGTGGCGGCCGCCTTTGAGCTGTGCGACTGCGGCTCCCTGGGCAGCGCCCTGGCCGCCCGCACCTTCCCCAAGGCCGCCTACCGGGAGCGAGAGCGCGATGCGGACGGAGCCTTCCCGCTGAGGCCGCAGCTGGTGGTGGACATGAAGGTGCGTGCCAGGGGGGGCGTGTGTGGGTGTGTGGGGGGGGGGGCGGGGCGGGGCGGGGGGTAAGGAAAGATGGGACCGCAGCGATGGGGCTGAAGGGACGTAAACGAGCCCGGACCCGGCAAGACCCACCGACGGACCTATTACTGAAACTGAAGAGCTGCGACCGTGTCGCCGCCGGACCGACCCAAACGGACAAATACGCGCGAGGGGTGCAGGGGGGAGGGGGAGAAGGTAAAGAACGATGAGACCGCGCGCGGGTGGAGGGAGTGGAAAGCGGACGGAGTGGGGGAGAGGGCCCTGGCGCTGCTCGGACGGCCCTTGCTGCCCCGCCTAGCCTGGGCTTCCCTCCGGATTGACGCCTCTCCCATCTCACTTGCACGGTAACGCCCCTCCCCTCCCCCTCCCCTCTCCTGCCTCCCTCCATCCATGCGCCCTACCTCCCCATCCCCATCCCCATCCCCATCCCCATCCCCTTCCCCCTCCCCCCTCCCTCCGCCCCCCCTTCCAGGGTGTGTACATGACGCTGCTGGATGTGGCTCTGGCGCTGCGCCACCTGCACTCGCTTAACCTGGTGCACAGGGGTGAGTGGACAGTGGAGGGAGTGCGGGGAGCGCGGAGGGGGGTCCGGAGCGGGCGAGCACGAGGGCGACTGCGGATGAGGGTGGGGCGGGTGACCGCGGATGAGGGTGGGGCATTGCTGATCTGGTGGTAGGTACGTCCGTTGTGGTAGAGCTGGTGTCTTGGTCCGGTGCTTAGGCCCGGTGAACCAGCTCAGGAGATGGGTACCGTACACGGTACGGCACTCCCGTATAATATCGCATCCCATTAAAAATAAATTCCCCCATTCCTATGCATCAGACATCAAGCCCGCCAACCTGCTGCTCAAGTCCAACCCGCGGGACCACCGCGGCTTCACAGTCAAGCTGGCGGACTTTGGGTTCGTGCTGCACCTAAGCGAGGTGGGTGGGTGGCTGGGTGGCGGGGCAAAGTGCGCGGCGGCCCCAGGGTGCGCCTGGGTATGGCCGTTTGTCTCCAGTCTCCCCTGCCCCCCTCCCTTTCATCTCGCGGACTGCCTTGCTTGGGGTAATGATGCGCCGTAGGGTAATGATGCGGTAACCGCCCTCCACCCCCCCGTCCCCGCTCGGTGCTGGCCCTGCACGTCCCACCCCCGCGCGCCTGCCCTGCGTCAAATGTTTTGCCCTCGCCTTTCGCTCGCTCCCATTCCGCCCTTCGCGCCATCCCGACACGCCTTGCCCCTTTTCCCTTCCCCTGCTCCCTCCCCCCCCCCCCACCCTCTCGGTTTGTATATAACGTCCCCTGATGTTTTGCCAGCTTACCTCGCTGTTCTTTTGCAGATGCGACGGAATTCTTCTGTTACGTTACGTTACCGTTCACGGGCTCCGGCCTATACGTGGATATCCCCCCCCCGGGCCTCCGGCCTATATGTGGATGGCCGCCGTTCTGCACCGCAATCGGAATCGCCCGATGCTGCACCGCACCACATTACCGGCAATTATTTTTGCGACCGCACCGCACCGCACCCGCACCCGCACTCGCGCCCGCCACCGTGCTGCCCCGCAGGCCGCCGACGACGGCTCTCGATACGCCATCGCGGACCAGGCCTGCGGAACGGTGACCCACATGGCGCCGGAGGCGCTGCTCGCAAGTACGTACCGGAGCTGGACGAGGGGGGGGACGCGGGGGCGGGGGCGGGGGCGGGGCTCGCTGCTGGGTCGTCCACGAGGGCGGGGCGGGGGTGGGGGAAGGGGAGGATCGCGGGCCCGTGCGTGACCACGCGCCGTGGCAAAGAGGGTCGGTGGGTCGGACGGCTTTGTGTCGTTAGCCGGGCTGGTGTGCTGTGTACTGCGTCGTCGCGAGAGCCGGACCCAGCTCTGTTGATGCCAGGCCGGCCTCTGGGAGGGCCTCTCCCCTTCCCGTCCCATTCCGTCTCTCCCCATCCCTTGGTCTGCTGCGCTCCGCGCACCGCTCCGCGAAGCAGGCCGGGGCTTTTGTGTGGCCGAGGAAGCCTCGCAGCCACCATGACACATCCCCCCTTTCTGCACGAGCTCTGCTGCACGAGTTCTTGCCGACCTTGCAACGCAACACCAGCTGACACACACACACGCACACACCCCCAAAACCAGCCCAATCCCAATCCCCAAGTTATAACCGTTCTTCACGACGCCCGCGCGTGCTTGCCTTGCGCCCCTCCCTCCTGCCCTCCGCTCGACCTTGCGGCCGGCTGGGACGTGGCCTGCCCCTACCTGCCTCTGGCTTGCCGGCTTGCCGCCCTGCTTGCGTGTGCGGCTTCTACTGCCGGCGGCACGGCCCGGCGCGACTCGTGCGGAGCGCAGAGGCCAAGATCGACGCATCCGTTGACGTCTACGCATTCGGTAAGCCCAGGAGGCGGAGGCTGCGGTGAAGCGTGTCTGTGTGTCTGTGTGTGTGTGTTTGTCTGTGTGTCTGGGTGTGTTTGTGTGTGTGTGTGTGTTCGCACTCGGCCCGCGGCCTGGGTGCGGTCTCGCCTATCGCCGTCTATCGCCTATCCCGCAAATCGCCGTCTGCGTCCCTTCGCTGCGGTGGTGTCTTGTTTCTTACCGCCCGGAGGAATCCCGCGCCAGCCCGGCTGGTCTCCTCGATACGTCTTCTGTCTGTACCCCCATCCCACACGCACACCCGCCCCGCCCCGCCCCGCCCCGCCCCGCCCCGCTGCCCCGCCCGCGCAGGCATCCTGATGTGGGAGATGTTCTCCGGCGGCGTGCGCCCCTTCCCGCGCCTGCAGCCCGACAAGATCCCCCGCGCCGTCTACCGGGGCGCCCGACCCACCTTCTCCGACGAGGTGCCCTCCGCTTACAGGCGAGTCACGTGAAGCGCAGTGAAGCGCCATCCGCCCCTGCCCCGCCCCCGCGCCTGCGTGCCCGCGCCGGCCGCCCCAACGAAGCCTCCGGGTCACCCCCAGGGCTTTCCCTCCAACTCCCCTGGCACCCCCGGCGAGAGCGCCTCCTCCCATGCTTCTTCCCGCTTTAAACTCGCCCTGCTTGCCCGCCCGCCTGAATGCCTGCCTGCTTGCCCAGCCCTGGCAGCTCCCACCCAACAGCTCGCGCCACCCCCACGTTTCCCTTCGCGTGCGCGCGCGAGTCGGCTTCCTGCTGCTGCCGCTGCTGCCGCAATCGCTGCCAGTTCGCCCACGCGCGCACGTGCTTCTTACTCCCGCCGATACCGAGTCATATTCTGGCCATCATACTCTACCGTGCCGAAGCTCTCCTTACCCTCCCACGCTGCCCCCCCCCTCCCTTCCTGCCCCGGGTGCCCGCAGGAACCTGGCCCTCGCGTGCTGGAGCACCGATCCGCACCGTCGGCCGCGCGCCTCCGATGTGGTGAGTCTTCTGAACGGGCTGCTTCAGGAGCTGGAGGCGTAAGTGGTACTGGTAGGTTGGTTACCGTGTCAGGGTCATGTCAGGACATCCAATGGGGCCTGACACGGGGCGCTGCCGGGGGGACG
Organism: Pleodorina starrii; assembly: GCA_030267565.1. NCBI lineage: Eukaryota > Viridiplantae > Chlorophyta > Chlorophyceae > Chlamydomonadales > Volvocaceae > Pleodorina > Pleodorina starrii. The sequence goes on along the minus strand of BRXU01000022.1, from coordinate 381,513 downwards.
CCCTGCCTGCCGGTGTAGCGGCCGGACCGTTGGCCGTCGGCCGGGCTGCGCGGAGGGCTGCGCGGCTGCGGACGCGGCCGTGCGGGCGTGCGGGGGAGGTGCGTGCGGGTGAGGCATCCCCCGTAGCAGATGCCGGGGGTTGGCTGTAGGATACGCGGCGGGCGAGCGGGGGGGGGGGCGGCCGGCGGGGCGCTGGGGCCGATGCGGAGGGTGCAGGAGTGGGGCTCTTGAGCGTTGCCCGTTTGGCGGGTCCCGTTTGGCAGGACCTGTCTTGCATGAGGTTGGGGCCGCGTGTGCCGCCGCTGCAGCGGCTGCTTCAGCAGTGGCGATTTCGTTTGGAGCGGATGTAGTAGCGGTTGTGGTTGGCGGGCATGTGGGGGGACGCGGCGGCGGCTGGCGCACCGCTGCTGCCACCTTCGGCGGGGCCAACTGGTGGAGCGGCCGAGCGGCCGAGCGAGCAAGCAAGCGAGCGGGTGGGTGGGTGGGCGCATGCGGCCATCGCTGGGCAGCGGCAGCAGAAGCAGCGGCGGCAGCGGCGGCAGCTGTCCAAGTTGGGGACTCTTTCTTGCTGCTGCTGCTGCTGCTGTCCCGCGTCAGCGTCGATTGGGTATTTTGTGCAGGAGCGGTTTGCGTGCCATATGCGGGCGCGGGTGAAGCAGAGGGCGAAAAACGAGCGACATTGTACATGCGACGATGTGGACAAAAAAGCGCTGATGGCCAAGCAAGCAAGTGATTAAGCAGACGTGCGGCGAGCGTTGTGTGCTCGTGTGAATACCGGCTTGGTTGCCTTGGGGGGTGGTGTCTTCTGTCGTGGTTGCCTCTTGCGCTACACTCTCGAGAACCTGCTCAGCCAGCCGCATTGTCGAGATGCGAGATCCAAGGGCGCCTGGGGGCGGCCTGTATGCAGTTGCGCGCGCAGAGAGGCAAGTCCGGAGGTTGTTCGAGAGCGGTTTGCGCGCGAGGGAGCGGTGGGTCCGCCATAAAAGAAAGTGCGGAGGGATGAGAGAGGAAGCACTGGGAAGGAAAGATGGGGGGCCCAGGCTGCAGGCTGAGTGAGGGAAACGGCCGCGCGCCGGCGCGCGGGGACGTTTCCTTCGCTCGGCCCCCGCGGCCCCAATAATGCAAGGGCGCGGAAATGGGATGATATGCGGCACAGAAAAAAATGGCCCCCATATGAAGTCTTGCGGACGGTTGCTGCTCTTGACATTTCAAACATTGGCTGTGCGATCAAAACCTAAACATGCACACACACCCCAAGCCATGTGCGGGCGGCAGGGCGGGGCGGCGCAACGCGGCGTGCCTCTAAAGCGGCTGCATGGGCTCGGGGCTGTGGGCTGGGGTGACCGCTGCCCCCGGGCCCTCAAATTTTGTTTTTGCTCCTGCGGAATGGGACCTGCGGTGCTTGGAGGTCACCGTTGTATCCGCGGGCAGGAGCGCGGACTGCAACGGCGGCGGGGGGAGGAAGGCTTCCTGTGGGATGACGCCCATAGAAGGGAGGAGCGCGCCTGTCGTGTTGCCTGATGCATGCGCAGCGAACTTGGGGGCCGAGCTTGGGGCCGCCTCGGGATGTGCGCGTGCGTCCATGCGCATGCATGTGTGCATGTGTGGGGCTTAATGCTTGGCAGGACTGCACGTGCATTGCGCGCGCGTGTTTGCGGTGCGGTGCGGTGCGGTGCCGTCGTTTGGCGTGGGCGCGAGCGGAGAGCGGAGGTCGAGGGAAATGGTGCGGGGCGTGGGGGGGTTCCACGTCCCAAGTACGAAGTGGCGACATGCAGTGGCGAAGTGACGAGTGCAGTGCAGAGCACGAGTTGAGCATGTGCGTTGCGCCAGAGGGCGCAGCGCAGTCCCAAAGTCAACCATGCGGAGGCGGCCCTAACCGCGGGGACGCCGAAACGCGGCGCGTGAGTGCTTGCGGACGGGTTGCTTCGTGGGGTTGCATTGCCCGCGCCCACGCCGTCAGAGCCGTGCGGCTGGCTTCTCCTGGCTGGTGCGTCCCAGCACGAGCTGCGCCGCGCTCCAGGCCACGCCGCGGCACAGGTGCTAGGCCCACGTGAAACCAATCTCGGCAACGGACGGAGGGCTCCGCCCCGGATGAAGAGAATGACCTCTACAGAAGCGTGGGGTCACTGCTGCCCAGGCCCCGGTGACGGAAGGGGGTGCAGGGCGCCCGGAGGGAGGAAGCCGCGGGCCAAGCGGCCTTCTGCTCTCTCCTTTCCTTTCCCTTCCTGGGTGAAGTCCCTTTCCCTTCCTGGGTGAAGTCCTCGCTGGGGACCCCAGCGGCACGCGCGCGCTGCGGGGTCTCGCGCGACTCGGACAGGGGCGGGGCGGCCTGGTGTGCAAGCGGCGGGAATAAAGCTTTGGTGGATCGGCTGTTAGAGCGCCCGGAGCCGGTCCTTTCAAGCGCGCTGAGGGTCCTGAATCAGCGACTCGGCCCTACTAGCAGACGTGTCGGCGACTCGGCGCTACGGTACTAGCGATTGCTGTCGGGTGTGTGGCCGGCTTGTGTGGTGAGTCGTTTCGGTTGGTGGTGCCGCTTGCGGCTTCGGTACTGGTTGCCTGTGTGGCGAGTGGTTTAGGTTGGCAGGTCAAATGCAGTCGTGGTGGCGGTGGTCGTGGTGGGCGACGCCTTGGGCCCCTTGGCAAGCAGGATTGTTTGGGGTTGGGCATGGCTCCTGGTCTTTCCGCGCGGCAGCGCCCGTCCTGCCCTGCACAGCGCGTCCGGGCCGGGGTCCGGTGTTCCGCCGCTTTTGCAGCGTGCGGTATGGAGGTCACGTAGGGCGAGAGGGTTGTCGAGACGTGTGCGTTTTGGCGGCCGTTGAACGAAAGCAAGACGGTTGGCAACGGACGGTTCTGTTTGATGGTTTCGTTGCGTGACTGCGTGTGCGACCGTCAGGGGGGCTCGGGGGCAATGCACGGGGGCGTGACTTTGGAGGGAATGGCTCCGTGGGCCACGGCCCGTTGGCTCGGTCCGGAAGTGGAAGTTTTCCGGGCCTGGTCAGCGGAACTGGTGGAACCCGGGCGTGTGAATGTGAACGCGTGGCGCTTCGCAACAACGCTCGTGGTTTGACCCCTTGGGGCACTTGCCTGTTGAAAAAAAGGAGTGATGTTTAGATCTTTTGCTGAGTCGCCCTAAATTATATTTCCTATTTTTCGAGTTGTACATCAGTGACGTCTTTGTGTGCCGTCGAATCCACGAGGCGCTGAGCGCGATGGTGTCCTGCCCAGCCACCGTTTTCGACGCGCCTCCTGTGTTTGTTGCCTGGGCCCGGGCCCCATCGCCGGCCGGTATAAAAATCGTTCGGGAATGGTGTCTATAATGCGTTAATGCCCCATAAAGAATGCTTGGTTCGGGAGGATGTTGGTGGGAAGCCTCGTTGATCCTGTACCCTTGAGAGGACGCGGGGTATGCTTCATTTGGCATTGCGCGTCGATGGGGCTGGCGGGCGTCGGCCTGGTTGCCCGGGTTGCGTGTGGTTGGTGGATCGGCAAACGGCACGGTAGACAGTTGCTGGTACCGTAGGCTGACGGCTGCTGGCACCCCGCTGTACGTAGCCGCCCGCGCCCAGAGCCGCTCGCTAGCCCGGGCCCCGCGGCGGCAGGAAGGTGGCTGCACACCCAGCGCTGCTCATCCACTCCGCCGCCGCCGCTCGCGCGTCATCCGGCGTCCGTTGCATTCAGCCGTCCTTGCATACATTCATAAAAGCACGGGGAGCCACATACAGGGAGGGAGGGAGGCACAGGGAGGGGAGGCGGCGGGCCCGCAATCGCGCGGGCCCACAAAACCGCCGCAACGAGCCGGTTGCCACGTGAGATTCCTCCGTCTTCGCCGGGCCTGTGCGGTGCTCTGCACGGGCGCACATACCGAGCGGGGGCGCTGACCCTGTCTGTTTGTGCGCCGTTGGCCGGCCCCCCTTGCGAGCGACTGCCTGTCTCCCCGCTTCCCACCTTCGCTGCGAGTTCCACCTGCCTCCGCGGGCTGAGGGCAGGAGCTGTCGGGCTGCTGCTGGGCTGCACTGCCATGGCCTGGAGCCTGAGCCCCGTGTGCCCTGGTGGAAGCTGGATGCATGTGCACACACACACACACACGGCGCCACCGGTATCCCAACATCCCATCCCGTGTGTTACACAACGAAATTGACGCCGCATGCTCCGTCGCCGTCATCATCACCCCAGTGCTGCCACCCCCCTGTGAGCGTGAGCGTGCGGGATTGAGCCGCAGGACGGGTGCCGCGTGTTAAAGCCCCCTTTGGGCGCATGGAGAATACACAAGTCATCGGTCATCAGGGACGTTGATTCTTGTTGCGGTAGCGTGACGTGTGAGTGTGACAGACGCGCGTCCTAGGTTTTCTTGTTCTGGGTAGGGTTGTTGCTGTTACGTTGTTGGAGGGTGCTGGGACGCGGCGCAGCAGCGTTGGGGCGCGGGCGCGGTGTTCGTGAGCTGGTTTTGCCGGCGGGCCCCCACCGCCCGAAGAAATTATCTAGGGGGCTTGCAATTTATGCGCACAGCACTGCATGCATCTAGCGTTTTATCGGCTGCGAGCCTTCCGTCTGGCTTACGGACTGACTGGATGAGATCGCTGCAACGAATCCTGAAAGGCCCAACGCATTGTGCATGTTCATTCGTTTACGGTAGGTGTGCGTTTGTCTGTCGCCCCTTTGTGGGGGGGGGCCGCGCCCTGCACGGCGACGGCATATGCACAAGCGCGGCTCGCTTAAGTGAGAGAGAGGGATTCTGCCGTCACTGCCAAACGCCACAGCGGCGTGGCCTCTTAATGCGGATGGGCCCGCGCGCGCGGGATCGCGGAGGGGCGGTAAGGCCCTCCTGGATTGTGGCTGTTACACTGGGCTGCGACCCTCGAAGGCAAGGGGAGTAGGGGATCCTCATGTCTCCATGGAACGACCCGCAGTCCTCACTGGGTGGCCGGCACCGGCCCAACCGCGTGCTTCCTAGCGCTGTCTGGCCTCTCGTTGCGCGTTCCTTCGCCCGGGTCGAGTACCGTACCGTATCCGTTGCAGTGAAGAGCCCACCGGCCCGCTGGCTCCTCCCTCCTCCGCATATGACCCGTTTGGGGAATCTGGCGCCCTCCCTGTAGCCACCAGCGGTACCACCAGTGCAGGGTGGCAGCCACAGCGGTGGTCGCGGTGCTCGCTCCCACTCAAAGCGCAGCTCGACACGCAAGCCCTCTTGTCGTGCAGCTCCCCAGCGACCGGTACGGGTGGTGGGGAATGTCGTACAGGCTTCAGTTCGGACAGCTGCCGTACTATTCAGGTCTAGAGAGGAACAACCATAACAATCACCATGGTGAAGCACAGGCCCGCAGCAATCACTGCGTAAAGGACAGCTTCTGAAGATCACACAGAGGATAACCTGCACGTTCCGCGCACGGCGCAGAGGAGTGCTGGCTGCTGCCATCCCGCGCGGGGATGCGATGCGGGCTCTGGGCTATCGTTTCAGCAGGGGATGAAGCTCGTCACAGAACCGATGATAAAGCTCCTGCCGCACGCGTACCTCGCCATCCTAGCGCTGCCGAAAGTTGCCTTAGCGATCAGCCGTCTACTGCTGCCTATTGCTGGCATGTAACAACGTGTCTGGCCATCCTGCCCTCGGCCGGGCGGTGTCTGCCAGTGTCTGTGAGGAGGCTCGAGGCTTGGTGCGCTCGAAGAGGTCTGTAACGCGCGCACCAGCGGCTGTTCTCTGGCATTTGCGCCGTGCACATCCGCCTGCTGATGGTCATAACTCACAAATAGCCGGACTCTTGATGTAACCTGATGTCCGCATCGAGTGTGGCGTACAGTTTCGCCAGGTTTTAATTAGCCCTGCCATCGAACAGGAGCCCTTCCGGCGCAGCATGGCCAAGGGGTACTGTTAGCCTTAGGATATCCCCTTCGCAGCCGTCGCATTTCGCCCATCTGTCTGAGGTTTGGTTGTTAGGACGTGTTCGTGGCCCACGTAAGGCAAACCCGCTTAAAAAGCAGGCACGCAACGGGATAACGGTGGTCTAACCAACCGGTCCTGTATAGAACCGCATTCTATACATTCTTTGGCGGAAACGAAGCGCGAAACGGATTCCTCACCGTGTCACCGAGCTCTCCAAGGTTTTCAATACACCACAGTTGAGCGTTCCCCTGTGTATTGAGGACAGGGAAACAGATAATGCGTCTACGAACTGAAATATAAAGTTAGGAGGCGTGGTCATTGGACGTCGTAGGCGGGTCGCTGATCGTCCAAATCGCAGCCCGTACGAAAAGGTGGAGCCCCGATTATGCTTGATGGAAATGTGTGCGATGGACGCGAAAGCGAGTTCGCCATTAGAACACCACATTTATCTCAGGGTCACTTACCACTAAGGTGCTGCCCCAGATAGTTTCAGTCGCAGTGAATATATCTACCACGCCCCCCAACGCGCATTTACCTCTAATGGACATCACTCACCACATATAATTAGAGCTTGTATCCCTAATTTTGTTCTTAGCAAAGGTCGTCCTACGGCGAATCCCCTCTCCTTATCAACGTCTGGCGCACTTGAAACTGCAGAAAGCATGAGCTCTTGAATGTATACGCTATAGGCGAGCGCGCATATCATTTTGCCGAGTCTGCACCGGCTGGGCACTACACGATGAGCCTGGAGCGATAAGGGTGATAAGGGCGATAGACGCGATGAAGTGGTAAGAGGAGTTCATTTCTTAGGCATTGCCACTCACCGGTGAACGTGGCTCGTGGGTGCCTGAGCGGGGCCTGGTCACCTCGTGCGCGGCAGGGTTTGCCGGGCCGCAATGTTCCAAACGCATTTGGGTTTATAGAATTTCAACGCTTAAGAGCGTTCCTGGCCCTCTGCTTCGGCGTCCCCACTCAAGCCCCTTGACTCCAGCCAAAAATGGCTTTTGGGTCACATCTGACATCTTGGGCGCATCAAAGACACAGGGCACATTCTTGCTTTTGTAGGTTAAAATTCCTCAAGGCCGCAAAAAAGCGCGCCCTGGAGGGCGGCGCGGAGGCGGGCGCGACCGATGAAGGCGGGAGCCCCCAGAAGCACACCAAGCGGAGGTCCATGCAACACGAGCGTAAGGAGCGCACCTCCATCGAGCAGTGGCACGAAGCTCGCAAGAGCAGGTGCGGGACCGCTCAATCCCGCTGCGTAGCGCTGCCGTTGGGACCCAGGGGACCCGGCCCAGCCCGGCCCGGCCACGCGGTCGCGCACTTGGCGGTGCTTTCCCCGCCATGCACACGCACAGTGCCCCCTGCATGTTCTCCAACCACTACCCCCACACCGGAAAGAGACTCCCCACTACCTACGCGTTTGATTATCGCTCGCGGGCTCCGGCCTGTCTCCGGCCTGTCCCACGTTTACATCCCCCTCCGCCTCCCTCTTGTAGGACCTCCATTGACATTTGCGCCGCCTTCAACGTCACCACCACCGAGCGCCTGTCCGTGTGCAAGGTACGACAGCGACCCCTGCCTTTCGCCGCACCAGAGCGGCAGCTGGTGGCACAGGATTGACGGGGCCGCGCCCGCTGCTCTTGTTTGTTACCCTCCCTCCCTCCCTCCCTCCCTCCCTCCCTCCCTCCCTCCCTCGCTCCCTCGCTCCCTCCCTCCCTCCCTCCCTCCCTCCCTCGGTCCCTCCCTCCCTCCCGCCCTCCCTCCCTCCCTCCCTCCCTCCCTCCCTCCCTCCCTCCCTCCCTCGCTCCCTCGCTCCCTCGCTCCCTCCCTCCCTCCCTCCCTCCCTCCCTCCCTCCCTCCCTCCCTCCCTACCTACCTACCTACCTACCTACCTCCCACGCGTTCGCCGCGCGGTGTACATGTAACGTTTTGGGAGCCCCTCCCCTCACCCTCCCCACACCCTCCCCTCACCCTCCCCTCACCGTGTCTCACCCACCCACCCAACCAAACTCCTGACACGTACTGCCGCTTGCGGGTGTTGCGCCACTCGACACGGCGCCACTCGACGCGGTCTGCGGTCTGCGGTACCGTATTCCGCTCACCTCGCTCACCCGCGCGCGTCCCCCCGCTCCATGCTCCGGCTTTGCTTGCGCGTCGCCCCTTTGTCCCATCGCTGCGGCCTCCTCTTTATTGCCCCCGCCCCCTTCCGCCCCCCGCCGTCTCCTTCCCCGCTGCGATTTTTTTCTTTGTTACCCCGCTCCCCGCCCCCCGCTCCCCGCAGGCCGGCATCACGCTGCTCATCAACCGCACCTACATCGTCATCAAGCACCTGGGCTCCGGATCCAGTGGCCAGGTCAAGCTGGCCTTCAACCTGCGCAGCAAGAAGCTGGTGGCGATTAAGGCGGTGCGCAAGGGCGGAGGCGGAGGAGGAGGTGGCGGAGGAGGCGGACAGGGACAGTTTGGCGGCGGCCTGCCGCCGCGCGACGCGCGCAGCTACGACGGCCGCAGCAGCCACGGCAGCCTCAGCTGCGGCTCGCACCACCGCCACCACGATCACGGGCACGGCCAGCGCAGCCAGCAGCACCAGCACCCCCCGGGCGCGCTCAGCGCCAGCCAGAGTGTGGTGGCGCTGTCGTCGGCGCCCGCCCCCGCGGACCGAGGCAGCGGCGGGGGCGGCGGCGGCGGCTCGTCTCGCGGCTGGCGGTCCATCACGCCTTCGTCCTTGCTGCTGCGCCGGAGCGCCAGCCTGGGAGTGGGCGGGTCATGTGAGTGGTCGGGGGCCCCCGGCCAGGCCCCTGAGGGAAGGGGACGTATGGGTGGTGTGTGGCAAGATGGGTGGTTGGGCCGCTACGTGAGGGGGAGGGGCGTTTGAGTGCGCGCCCGTGTGCCCTCAGTGCGTGTCAGTCATCAACCAGTGCGGGAGGAGCGGGAGGGGGGAAGAGAGGGCAGCGGGAGGGAGCTGGATGTGGCTTGTGGGTGTTGGGTGGGCAGGCCTAGGGCGCGTCGTCCCAGTGACAGGGTCAGGTGCAGGGAGCAGGCACAGGCTCACGGCACGGGCCCACAGCCTCGCAATGGCCCTGGTTCGGAGATTCGGGAGGCCTTACAATTGGTCTTCGGGTCGCTTGCCGGCCTGTTAGCCAGGCGGCCTGCATGTGTGTGGCCTGCCCGCGGTGGGAGATGGAGGAGGGGGGGCCAGAGCTGCCCTTGCCCCGAAACCCGCCTCGAGCCGCCGCCGCCGCGCTAAGCCCCCGTCGGTCACTCGCCTGGCCTCGGCCCCAACTCACTACCGGCCCCCTGGGTCCTCCACCTTGCCCCGCTCCCTCTTCCCCGCGCTTCCGCAGCCGCAGCAGCCGCGTCGTCCTCCTGCCGCGGCGGCTCGCCGCCCTCCTCCTCCTCGCCCTCGCCGTCGCCGCTGCGCCGCCGCCCCGGCGGCGGCGCCGCAGGCGCCGCCGCCGCCGAGGACTTTGTCCGCGAGATCGCCATTCTGAAGCGCCTCTCCCACCCCAACATCGTGCAGCTCGTGGAAGTGATTGACGACCCCGCCTCTGACTGCCTGCTGCTGGTGATGGGCTACGTGGAGGGGTCAACGCTGCAGCCGCAGCAGGTGGCTCCGGGCCGCTGGCGGCAGGTGGCGGAGGAGGTGGCGTGGCGCTACGCGCGCGACGTGCTGTGCGGCCTGGAGTACCTGCACTGCCATGGGGTGGTGCACGGGGACCTCAAACCCGCGAACTTCATACAGGTCGGGAGGGGCGGGTGTGTGTGTGTGTGTGTGTGTGAGGGGTGGGGGCATGTGCGCGGGTTGGTGCAGCGAGGCCGTGCGCAGGTGTGTGGGGGGCTAACCAGTAGGTACCAACCAACTTTGCATTGCAGCATTCCCTATACCACCTCCCCGGCAACCTACTCAGCCGCAGCCATGGCCCATGAATGTCAGATTGGTCCCTGGACAGCAGGCTCCGCCCTCCCTCCCTCTTTTCCCAAACTCGTCCTTCTTCCCCAGCCCAAACCCGGCTTCTGACGCCTGCCCGCACACCATCTCCTCCGCCCCTCCCCGCTCCCCCTCCCCCTGCCCTCCCTCCCCCACCCCCACAGGACTCCCTGACGGGTGTGGTCCGCATTCTGGACTTTGGCTCCGCGGTGCTCCACGGCCGGGTGGGCGGGGAGGACGGAGGACTGCGAGGTGCCCACGTGCCCATGAGCTGCACTCCCGGCTTCAGGTCGCCGGAGAGCCTGGCGGCGGGGTACAGACCTAGCTTCGAGGTGCGGCTTCGAGGGCGGGACGGGGCGGGGCGGGACGGGGCGGGCGGATGGGAGGGGCGGGTGGGCGTCGGGGGTACGTGCGGCGTGGGGGGGGGCGAGGGAGTGTGGTGAGGCGGCACGGAGGCGAGTTGCGGAAGGGCGGGGATGGGGGTTGCGGACGGTGGTGGTGGATGATCCCGCACCCGCACTGCACCGCCCTGCCGCCTGCCGCCTGCACGGGAAGGAGCGGCGCACGATTGCGGCGAGTTGCCTGCTTCTGGCGGTGCGGGTGGCGGTCCTGGGCACGGCCCGCGGCTGCGCCCCCTGCCGTCCCTTGCCCCTCTACCTCGACCCCACGCTCCCCACACTCCCCGAACAGGGTCCCGTACTCACTTCTCCTCTACACGCGCACGCGCACGCTGCAGCGCCGTGCGCGCCTTTCTATTCCTGACCCGTCTGCTCCTCCCGCGCGCGTCCTAAATCCCCCTCTCTTTCTCCCTCCCTCCCTCCCTCCCTCCCTCCCTCCCTCCCTCCCTCCCTCCCTCCCTCCCTCCCTCCCTCCCTCCCTCCCTCCCTCCCTCCCTCCCTCCCTCCGCAGCTGGACATGTGGGCCCTGGGCGTGTGTCTGTACCTGTGGCTGTACGGCGAGCTGCCCTTCAAGGGCTCGGCGCCCTTCGTGGTGTACGAGAACATCCGCAGCTCTCCGCTAGTGATCCCCACCCACACCCGCATCTCGGCCCAGCTGCACGACCTGCTCACCAGGTAGGTAGGCCGCAGGCCCCTAAGCCACCGGGAGCCGCCGGGAGCCCGGGCCTGGAGCCTGGGCCTGGAGCCTGGGCCTGGAGCCTGGGGATTGGGGATTGGGTGTGATAGGGAGTTGGGGTTGGACATGTCAGGGGGCTTGAGCCGCGCATTGGCCGAGGCGCATACGGTACTAGATGGCCAGGTGTATACCGCCGGATTTCTTGCGGACGAGTGAGCAATGACTTCTTACACTCTTTCAACCCACGTTTTGCACCAACGTAGGACTAGGGACTGCGCGCTCGCTGAACACCGTTCATGCGCACGCCCCGCTTGTGCCCGCTTGTGCTCGGCTCGGCACCCCTGTGAACAGAACCGCTGTGTTTCCGCTTTGCTGCTTGTTGCCCACACTTCCTGCGTCTGAGACTGTGTGGCCGCTCCCCGCAGGCTGCTGGATAAGGATCCGGTGAGCCGCCTGACGGTGCACGAGGCGGTGCAGCATCCCTGGACCACCGCCCAGGGCCTGGCGCCCCTGCGCACCCCCTCGCCCCTGGTCATGGCCACGCGCGTGCAGCTGGCGGCCGCAGCGGCGGCGGAAGCCGCGGAGGCCGAGGCCGCGGCCACCGCCGCCGCCGTTGCCGCTGCAGTGGGACCCGTCGCCGACCCGCCTGTCGTGCCCTGTCGGCAGCGGCAGCAGCAGCAAGAGACGTGGCGGCAGGCGGCGCCGCCGCCGCCGCCGCCGCCGGCGGCGGCGGGGGACATGGAGCTAGACGTCGACTTGCTGTGCTTCGACACCGCCGTCGCCGCCGCCATCGCGAACGCCAACGCCAGGGCCGCGGATGCAAGTACCGCCTCCGCGAGTACCTTTCGGCTTCCGCGGCCGCAGCCGCAGCTGGCGGCGGCGGCGACGTCGGGCGCGGCCGCGCCCACGCCGGCGCTGCTGAGCTGCTGCAGCAGCTCCGTCAACCTCTTGTCGGCGCCGCCGACGGCGGCGGCGGACGCCGCCGCCGCCGCCGCCGCCGCCGCGGACCTCCTGCTCGACCCCGTCCGCCGCGGCAGGTCACTGGCGGCGCCGGCGGCGGCGCCGCCGAGCGCCCTACGTGAAGCCTCAATGGAGCCCTGGACCGCCGCCGCCGCTGCGCCGACGGCGGCGGCGGCGACGGACGGGCCCTGGCGCATGTCCGCGGCGCCGTCGCCGGCTCGGTCGCTGACGGGCATGTCTGCCAGCTCCCTCCCGACGGCGCCGTCGCACCCGCGGGCGCCCTCCCCGGCTCCGTTTCCCGGCTGGCTCATGCCGCGTATCGCGGAGAGCAGCAGCACGGGACACACCGGCTCGCCGAGCTGCGGCGCCGCAGGCGCCGCCGCCGGCGGCGGCAGCATCACCGGAAAGGGCCTGGCGGCCGCGCTGGCCGCCGGCGGCAGCACGGGTGGTGGCGGCGGCGGCGGCGGCGCGGCGCGGCGCAGCAGCACTGAGGTGTGGGAGCTGCGGCGCAGTGTAACTGATGAGGAGCTTCAGGCGGCCATCAGCAGCTGTTGCGACCCCACGGGCAGCGCGGCGGTTCTCATGGAGAGCATCTTTTCGGAGGCGACCTTTCCGGCAAAGTAAGTGAGCCTGGAGGCGGCGGTCAAGCACGCGCGCATGCTCGGGGGGGCCTGTGTGTGTGTGTGCGTTGGGGCTTGTGGGGGACAAGATGAAGGAAAAAGTCGTCAGCGCGGCGTCGCGACACGGGCGTTGCAGCCCCACACGCCCGGGGGCCAGCGGCGCGACGTACCGTTGTGTGCACATGTGTCACACCGTTTGCCGTTCTGCCGTACTGCAGGACCCAGATCATCTGCGCTGGCGATCCGCTGGACCGGATCTACCTCATCACGGCGGGCGAGGTGGAGATCTACCACGACCTCGCGCAGGACGGCCCGGACGCGCCCTGCCCCCACAAGCCCATCATAGAGGGTGAGGATGAGGCCGGATGGAGGGGAGGGGGGAGGACGCGGAAGGTTGGTTGGGAGAGAGCTGCGGCGCTGAACTCCTATCCGGTTCTTCAAGCCACACAGCAGGCTACCTCGACCCAAGGCACGGACCAGCGCTTCGGCCCTCGTTGCCTTCCCTGTCTCGGTGTCTTCCCTCTGCCGGTGTCCCCACTCGTCCAAGAAGCAAAGCTTGCCCAAATCCAATAACCCAATACGGTAACTCAAATGGGCACCCACGGGTGGCCCGATCCCACCGCTGGACCCACCCGCCCGCCCGCCTCGGCACAAACACAAACACAAACGCAAACGCCCCACCCCCACCGCACCGCACCCCACCTCACAGGCCTGAGCGACCCCGAGTCGGAGCTGGACGACCCGGGCGACTTTCTCAACATCCGCCTGCCCGGCAGCAACGTGCCGCAACTGGAGCGCCTCTCCACCGGCCTCCTCAACATCACCGCCGGCGGAGGCGGCGACCGCAGCACCCACGGAGCCTCCGCCGCCGCCGCCGCCCTGGCCGCCGCCTTTGGCACCGGCGGCGGCACCGGCACCGGCACCGGCGGTGCCCCAAGCCCCAGCCCCGGCCCCTCTGCGCCGGCCAGCGCCAGCGGATACACGCCGGCGCCGCCGGCGGGCGCGCCGGGCAGCAGTACAGGCTACCGGGCCGTCGGCGCGTCGGCTCGGAATACACTGACGGGACTCGGCGGGAAGGGCTCGGGTGGCCGGGAGCCCAGCGGCGGCAGCATCGGCCTCTTCTCCCGCGCGGCCACACAGACGGGCCACCTGATCGTGGCTGTCAAGGGACCGGGCGACAGTCTGGGCTTCGCCGGCATGTTGCCCGGCGGCGGCGCCGCCGCCGCGTCGTCGTCGTCGTCGTGCGGCGGCGGCGGCGGCGGCGGCGGCGGCGGCGGCGGCGGGGCTCGCCAGCCGGTGTGGTCGGCCAACGTGCGCGCGCGGACGCAGGTGACGGCGTTCGCCGCGAGTATCGAGTCTCTCCACAAGTTGGCGAGGTCTAATCCGCAGGTGGAGCCGCTGCTGCAGCAGATGGCGGTGCAGCAGGAGACGGATCTGGCGGTGGCCGAGGCGATGAGGTCGCTGAGACTCGTCAGCGGCGCCGCCGCCGCACGCGGCGCCGCCGCGGCGGCGGCGGCCGCGGCGGCCGCGGCGGCGCCGACAGTGCAGGGCACTGTGGCGGCGGACGCCGCCGCCGCGTCGCGCGTCCGCGCCGGCGCCGGCGGCATCAGCTCCGAGGGCGAGTGTGAGTCGTGTGGCACGGCGGCGACGTTGGGCACGGACGTGACGGCGGGCTCGTCGCCCGGCGGCGGCGCGCTGCCGCAAGGCTCGCATTCGGCGGTGTGCGAGTGGCACCGGCGGACGAGCCTCCCGGCGGCGGCCGCGGCGGCGGCAGCGCCGGGGGAGGGCGCGTGCGGCGGTGGCGGTGGCGCCGGCGGTGGGACGTACGACATGGTGGAGAGCTCGGAGGACGTCGATGACGTTATGATGATGAGCGGCGAGGGTCTGTGAGGCGCGGCGGCCTTATGCTGCAGGTGCAGGTGCGGGTTCCAAGAGCCGGGAGAGTGGCTTGCGGGTGGCGGCGGCTTCGTGGCGGGGTGGCTGGGCCATCGGGAGCTGGCGGGGGAGCCGCTGCGAAACGCGGCAAGTGGTTTGGCCAGTGGTTTGGCCAGTGGTGGTAGGTGGTGGCGGTGGTGGTGGTGGTGGTGGTGGCGGCGGCTTCGGGCGTCCAGTCGAGACGAGAGCGGGGAAAGCGCGGACGAAGTTGTTGAGGTTGGCCAGGGTCGGGGCCTGCGAGGGCAGTCGTTGCGGCGCCACTCGGCACGGCTGTCGCGCCGTGTGGGCACATGCTGCGCCGACGGCTCTCCTCCTCCTCTTGGCGGGTCCTCCTTTTGGCGGTTCGGTTGCGGCTGGAGCTGGCTGCGAGGGGATGTCTGGGCGGGGTGTGGCGGAGCGGGAGGCCTATGCGCCACCGCACAACAAGGCGCCAGCCCGCTCTTTTGCAACTGTGCGCACTCCCCGCCCCTCCTTTCCGGCCGGCCGGCCGCTGCTGTCGTTGTTCTTCCCGTCTGCCGGACAGCCGGCCGGCCGGCCGGTAGGGCCTGTGTAGAGAGATGTCTTGGTTTGCGCTGGCGCTGTGCAGGCGCACAGTCGCTGGGCCTCGCGCCCGCCCTGCCTCTTGATACTCTGGTGGTGAGAGGCGTCGTGGCAGCGTCTTAAGAAGGTGCTCGTAATCCACTGCTGTGCTACGTGGTGGTGTGGAAGGGGGCGGCACAGGCATGAACAGGACCAATGGACCTGTGGTCGGCCGCTTTGCGGGGGCGCTGGTGGCTGTCGCTCGAGCGCCGCCCGTGGGTCATAAATTGGCAGGACATGCGGGGGGGGGGGGTCTGTGGCTTCTGGAGAAGATGGAGGAAGGGGGAGAAGGGGCAAACAGCGCTTCGATCTGGTGCGATTGCGTACCGATACCGTATGGCGGAGTTGGGCCCGGATCCCGGTCAACAGCGTGTCGCCCGTTGTCGCGTCTGCCGGTTGTGTGGTTGGCGCCTGGAGGCGTCTCGGGGGGGAAGTCCCCCTTCGAGGAGCGCCGCTATGGGCCCTCACTGCTGCTGCTGCTGCTGCTCCCGCCCCTATACGTGGATAATCCCCTCACTGCTGCTGCTACTGCGGTACTGGCCTGATCTGGCCTGGCCTGGTTTGGCATGCACTGCACTTCACTGCGCTGACACTCGAGATCCTGGACGTCGGAAGATTGGATTGAGTAGCGGTACATGGTCGAAGCGCCGAGGTAGCGGTAGTGCCTTGGCCCAGGCGAGGAAGGAGGGGGGGCGCCCAGCCCCGCTGCCGCCGCCGCGGATGCGGGCCTGGGGCTCCAGCTAGAGAGAGAGGGGGGCGGGTTGCTGCCCCCCTCCCCGGGACGATGAGTGGTGTCGAGAGTGCGGGTGCCCAGCCGGTGGTAGCTTGGCGTGGCGGGGTGTGGCTTGCCGTCCCTGCTCTTGGCTTTGGGGGTTTGAGGGCGGTGGGGGCGTTTAGGGAAGGGCGCTTGGGGACGGGTGCGGGGCGGGGCGGGGCAGGCCGCAGTGCAATGCAATGCAGTGCAGTGCAGCATATAGATATATAGCGTGGAAGACGCAAACGCGCGCCCTGCGGCGACAGGAGAGGGTTAGTGGAGGGAATTTTGTTTCCAGCGCAGGGGGGGGGAGGGCCAGGCGGAAAGTGCGAGGAAGCTGGCGACGAGGAGGAGGAGGATGGCGACGGCGGCAGGCCGGCAGCGCCCATTTTTGGAGGGGTTCGTTCTGTACTCGGGGCCCCGGGGGCTTGGCGGCTTAGGTTTTGTAGATGCCTGGCACCGGCGCCGCCCCCGCCCCGCTTCTATCAGCCGCTCCAGCGAGCCCCGACGGGCGGCCTGTCAGGGGCAGGGGCCGAGCTGCGGGGCGGGTGGGCGGGCTGGGAGCAGGGCGTGCGTGGCGCCCAGACCGCCAGGGTTGTTCTTTTTCATAATTTTGGAAGCGTGCGGAGATGCAGCGACAAGGGAGCGTTGGGCGGGGGGCCGAGGCGGTGCAACAACCATTTCATGCTCAAAGCGAGGTCACGTGCATGCATGCATGTCTGCGGGGTTTGTGTCGAGATGGGGGCTTTGGGGGGCCGCATTGGGGGTATCGAAATGGGCGCATAGAGCTAAAGGAGGGGCGCGGGGGATTTTTATCTGCGGCGCATTCTGACATCGGGCACCGGGGCCCGGCGGCCGCCGCCGCGGCTGCGGTGCTGGCCCTGGCCGCATACCATAAGGCTACCGCAAGTGCGGTATTGGTCCTGCATTGCTCGCTCGATCGCTTGCTCGCCCGCTCGCTCCCTGGGGAGTCAACCGTCCTGCGAAGGCGCAGCAGAGGAGGACACACACCGGGGGGCAAGGTGGCATGGACGCGGAGTGGTGTTGACGGGACTCGGTCAGTGACCCTTTGGGAGCGGCGTGGCCGCCGTGGCGCTGCTGGCGGCTGTGCCGCTGGCAGTGAAGGCCGGAGGAGGGAGCTGCGCGGAGGGAGGGCAGTCGTGGCGGGACGGATCGTGAGCCGGCGGGCGCCGCCTCCAAAGGAGACTTCCACACCGTTGACTGACGCATCAATGATGAACGGAGTGTTTGCGGTCTTGGAATAGGGGGAGGGGGCATGCACCGAATGAAGTGGAGTGGGCTGGCTGGGCGGTCGCGGTGTGTGTGTGCTTATGCGTGTGTGTGTATGTGTGTGGTCTGGCGGGCTGTGCTGGCGCGAGGATGCGTGGAGCGAGGCAGCGTCCGGAGCGAGAGGGCAGGGGCCGCCATGTCTCCCCTCGAGTGCGCTGCGGCCTGAGGAGAGGAGAGGCGCGGCGTTGCGCGCTGCTGCGGGGGTTTTTCGGCTGCTGCACGGGGGCCCACCTTGCCTTGGTTCACTTTCTCGCGGTGCTGTTGGGAGCGCTGCCCCCCATTGCCCATTTCCGGCGGAGCGTTTTGCGTTTGCGACTGTCAGGATGGGGATGGGGTTTGGGGGGTTGGGCGCGCCAACGCTCGCCGCCAACGCTCGCCGCCAACGCTCGCCTGGTGGCTGCCGGCAGCCCTTGTAGAGTGGCGTGCAGTGGCCGCCTTGATGGCAGTCGAGGGGGGCGTGGAGTGGCGGGGATGGCGGCGGGGCGCTGGCGCTGCCGTGGCGAAACGTGGAACGAACCCTGCAGGATGTGCTGTCTGTGTTGTCAGTGTTGTCCGTGTCGGGGCGGCCCCGGCTCTGCTTGTCGCTTTGTCGCTGCGCCGGGGGCCGAAACGGGCCGAAAGGGGCGCGAATCGACTGACACCCGGAGCTGCTCGGCAAAGCCGGTGGCGCCGCCGCTGCTCGTGCGTTGCCGCGCCCCTTTCGGTCCCTCCGTTTGCTTTTGGGGTTGTTGCGTTTGCAGTAGCTTCAAAGGAGTTTTGTGTGCAATGATGTTGTGGGTTGATGTTTCTCTCTGTGGCTGCGGAAACGTTGGTCGTCGTCGTCTCCGTCATCTCGGTTGTTTGGGTTCGGTTTGGGTTCAGTTCGGGTCGGTTCGGGTTGGTTCGTTCCAAGGGCTTCCCATAATCTGCGGCGCATTGGCCATTGGTGGGTTTTCTTCCCCGTCCAGCACACAGCACACAACAGCACTCTGCCCCGTTTGTGCGTTGTTGGCGACGTGAGCCGCTGGAGGCGGCGGCGGCGACGGCGTTCGTGGCGGTACCGTGGATGCCCCTCAGTGCTTTCCTGAGGATGGAGGCGGTGGCGGCGGCGTCTTGACGGTATTCGCACTTTCGCTGGCTCGACGCTGGTCCCCCTTTCCCACTTCCTCCTTGCATCTCGTTCTGCCTTCCCTAGCTCGAACCTCTTGCTCGCCTCCTCCCTGCCTCTGGGCGTGGGGTCTCAGGAATCAGCAGGCGCACGCGCACGCGCATGCGCCACCTGTACTACCGGTAGCAGCCGGTGTGCTATGTGCGGCGATGGTGGAGGCGCCGCACCCTGACTTTTGACGTGTGTGGCCCCACATGCCGTGTGGCGTGGCAGGGTCCGCTCACCCCCAAGCTCGCACGTGATGGGGCTCTGTCTTTGTTTTGGGACGGCAGTGCTGGATGCGGTGGGTCAGACTGGCAACCCGCACCGGGCCTTGAATTAAGGCACAAGGGCGGCGGCGCGCGCGGCTATTGAGTTGGGCTGTGTATGATGCGTGTGTGCGTGTATATGTGTGTTTGTGTGTTGCCTAACGAGGACCGTGACTGTGTGCGTCTGCTAACCTCTCCTCGTCCTAATCCGATCCGGTGCTTGCCCTCTTTGGACTTTCGTCGGCACCTCGTGCCGGACTGGGCGCACGTATGCGCGTGCACGTGGCTCCCTGTGGTTCAGTCTGTTGTCAATTTCCGTATCACACGTGCATTGCTGCGTGGTCATTTGCCTCATGTGCGCGCATGCACACGGTATTTGTTGTGTTTGTGTACGTTTGTTGTGTGTGTTAAACTGCGCGGTGTGTTTCGCACTGAGGGTACAAGCAAAGCTACCTGTGGGTGTTTCGCAACTTTCTGGTCTAAAATGATGATGGTGGGATGACGGATTGCCAAAAGCCATGTGCCGCGGCGGCCCTGGGCGCCCGGCGCCTAGGGAAGTACCCTCAGCACGGGCAGGGGGCGGGCGCTGGGCCTCCGGGGCTCATTGCTGCGTCTTGTGCGGGCAGCAGCTGAGCCGCGCTGTCCGTGCAGTAGTGTCTAGTGTGGTCGTTGGTCAGCGGCGTCAGCATCTCAGGCCGCTGGGTCGTCCCAACCCACCCGCGGCGTCCGCTGCGGCGTTGCGCCGCCCGTTGAACTCCCCTCCTCTCTGTAAACCACTGAGGTTGGGCGCTTGGGCCCAACCAGTATATATGGTACCGGCAGGCGCATGGGAGGTTCTGAAACCACCAAGTGGGACAGCGCGTGCAGTGGCCAGAACGCGAGTTGCTTTTGTGGGTTTAAATGGGTTGAGGAGGGTATTGGTCAGCGGGTCGCCTCCAAAGGCGCGCGCAAAGGCAAAGCAGCCGTCCGGAACTCATTCAGTCAGTCAGTTCGCGTTGCGCTTGAGATCCAGCTTGGTCACCGCTGGCAATATTAAAAAGTGAATAATACATAAATGAATGACCGGGATGACCTCGGGGGGCCTCGGCCCCGGGCCCGGAGGGGGGGAGGGGCCCGAAGGCGCTTCGCGCTAGGTGCCTCGCCCCAATATGCCCAAATAAATATTATCGAGCAAGCTCGTTAGTCTATCACCATCAACGTCAATAGCAGCGCACCCACGCGTCGGCCATGAGTCAGGAAAGCGTCTCCGTCCATCCATCCGTCCCTACAACCACACGAGCAGCGTGGCGTGGTGTGGTGGGCGGCCTGGTCGCCGCTCACGACGTGTCGCCCACTTCCACTTTGAACCGCAACAAGCCGCCCGTAACAGGCCGCGCCCCCTCAACCTGCCGCTCCTCTTATGCTTCCAGACTCTTCCAGCAGGCCCAGCAACTCAGCCTCCTCGTCAAAGCTCCGCCCCTGCGCCTCCACGCAGTTCCTCAGGCTCACCAGCCGGCTACGCGTGGTGGCGTGGCCCCTGCCCAGCGTCCGCACGCTGATGCGGACAGCTTGGCGATACAGCCGCTCCGCTTCGGGCTCGCGGTCGATCTGGCCGTACACGCAAGCCGCCAGGTTGCACAGGGACTGTACGGCATCGGGGTGGTCCTCCCCTAGCAGCCGGCGCCGCAGCTCCAAGCATTGACGCAGAAGAGGCTCCGCCTCGGCGAAGCGAGCCTGGCGGAGGGTTGCCGGCAGCGGGAGACAACACATCTCATTCCTTAAGCGCAAGGAGGCGCCGAATGAGAGCGAGGGGAGGGTTTGGGAGTTCAAGGATGTGCTGCCCAGCACGCACTGACCTGGTCATGGAGGCAGTTGGTGAGGTTGGCGAGGGTGGCAACCGTGTCGGGGTGTTCCTCCCCCAACACCTGCCGACGTAGCTCCAACGCTTGTCGATACAGCTCCTCCGCCTCGGCTCGCCGCCCCTGGGGGGCACAGCACACCACAGTACGATTCTACGATATCGCGGTCGCCTCAGGATCAGGGTCTTCGAACAGCGCCGCCCATCTTCACGCGTGAGAGTTAGGCTCACTGCGAGCACGATCGTCACAGGCAAAAGCAAGGCCGCGGCTGTTCGCATGTCCTGGCGCCAGCATGCATGTATCACGGCGCGTAGTGGTGCCTGGGTGGCGCGACGTGTGCGCCATGTCCGCCGTCCGAGTCCTAGTCCATCCTCTCGAAAAGGGAAAGAAAGAACGCCTGAAGGCGTATATAACTGCACCTTCCTCCACCTCCTGGTAACCAGATGCATCTTCCTCTACTGCTCTCCCCGCCCCGCCGGGAAGTAGATACATGCTTTTCCTTACCTGGAAGTAGATGCTGCCCGCCAGGTTGTTCAGCGAGCCGGCGGTGGCGGGGTGCTTGTCGCCCAGGACCTGCTGCCTGATGCGGAGTGCGCGGCGATACATGGCCTCCGCCTCCGCGAAGCGGCCCTGCGCCCCGGCAGGCCGGCAGGCCGGCATGCAGCACCTCAGGTCCTCAGCCCAGCGTGGTCGGCATCAACGGGGCCCTTAATCTCCTGACTGCCCGAGCCGAGTACCGTAACCCGATCTACCAGCCCTCCGTTCGAGGAGCCGGTCGAGAAGCGCGCCCTGCACCTATGGCGCCCTTGCGTTCACCGGCAACGCCCGTCGGGTTGACCGCTCCATAGCCAGCGGGCTACACACACACACACATACACATAAACCCCAGCGAGAACGAAACCCCGCGAGCCGTCACCTGCGCTGAATGGCTCTCATACTCACCGGGGCCACCCCCCGACCCGCACAGACACCCCCTCTCCATCCGGCGCCCGCTGCCCCACCAACCCACCGCTCACCCGCTCACCTGCTTGTCCACACACACCGCCAGGCCATTAATCGAGTAGGCCGTGTCGGGGTGCATCTCCCCCAGCAGCTGCAGCTGCCGCTCCAGCACTTGTCTGTTGAGCTCCTCTGCTTCACCGTACCGCCGCAGATAGCCCAGCGCCGCCGCCAGGATGTATTGCGACGTCACTGTGTCAGGGTGTTCCGGCCCCAACGCGGCCAGCCGCAGCGCCCAGCTCCGCCGCGCGTGCTCCTCCGCTTCCTTGTACTGTCGCCCTCCCCGCACACGGACCCACGCCAGCATGAAGAGCACGGACGCGACAGCCAGGGGCTGCTGCGTGTGGGTCTGCAGACGGGACGCGGACTGGGCACCTGGCTGGTTGGGGTCAGGGAGTGAGCACCGTGGCTGGGCGGCATTCGGCTGCGGCTGGGCGGCGCTGGCGACGGCGGTGGCGGCGGTGGCGGCGGCGGCGTCACCCGCGGGACGAAGTGCTCCCTGCTGGGCATCGCCGTCGACGGAAGCGCCGAGGCGCCCCAGCAGCGCCAGGCAGGGGGCTTCCAGCCTGGGTAACAGCCCCAGCCCCTCCAACAGCTGACGCAAGTCGTCCGTGAACGCGGCAGCGACGGTTGCGGGGTCCCAAAAGCTGGCACTGGTGGCGGTGGGGATGGCGGCGGTGACGACGGGTGCTGGCGCCGCTGCACTGTTGGCGCGCTGCGGGGCCTGCTGCTGCTGCTGTTCGGCGGATGCGGCTGCAGCGGGCGCGGCTCCTGCTTCCGGGCCCGGATCGGGCGCGGCGGTCAGCAGCTCCAGGAGCTTGCTCATGTCGGGTTGGTGGTCACGCGCTATGGCCATGGCGAGGCGCCACTCCTGCGCCGTTCGGTACATCGCCGCCCACTCACGCAGCAGCCCCAGCATCCACGTCCCAAAGCGGCCCTCCACACCGGACTGCAGCTCCGGGTCCAGTTGGCGCCCCACCGCCGCCGCCTGCTGCCGTACGACCATGTGCATGACGTACTGTTGACCGCTGCTGCGTTGTACGACACTGTAGCGGTGGAGTACGGCAAGCAGCGCGTGCGCTTGTGGGGCGGATGTGGTCCACATGGCGGCGGCGCCTTCTTCGTCAAAGGTGGAGGGGAAGACGGAGAGCTGGGCGGCTGCCTGCTGGTGCTGCCGTTTGAGGCTGCCCAGCACCACACGGACGGTGCTGCTGGTGGCTTCGGTGCCCTCCGCGGCGCCGGCGCCCACCGCTTGTAGTCTTGCGAGGTCCTGTTGGGTGCGGGCGGGGAAGCGGGCGGGGAAGCGGGCGGGGAAGTCCAACGGGATTCCGAGCGTTCCGGGTCAGCTACTTTGGACACCGCGTTACACATTCGACGATTCGGATTCGAATTCGGACTCGGATTCGGCTTTGGATTTGGATTCGGATTTGGATTTGGGTTCGGATTTGGATTCGGATTCGGGATTCGGGATGGGAGCATGCAGTCGTGCCGAAGGCAGCGACAGACAGACCAAGCCAGAGGAGCGAGGGGCTCTGAGCTGCTGCTGCTGCTGCTGCTGCTGCATGAGAAGCGGCGACACAGGAGACCGACAGAGGGACCATAGGGATGCCCAGGTGTTGATTTGCCGCACGCTCTTCTTTGGAGCTGTGCGTCACGGCGGGGGGCGTGCGTGCCTGCCTCCGGCACTGAGCTACCAAAAGCTGCCACCAAGCAACCTGTCCGTCCCACCCACCTCCAGCGTCAGTCGCCCCGCCACCAGCGCCTCAGCTACCAGGCACAGCAGCAGCGGCACGCACTTGCACGCCGCCGCCACCTCCCTCGCCTCCGCCTCCGTCAGGTCCGCCGCCACGGTCCGGATCAGCGAGGTCGCGGCGTCCCGATTGATGGCGCCGACGGAGTGCTCCAGAATGAGCTGCCCCCCCTGCCGACCGTCCAGTTGCGGGTCGTCCCTAGGGTGCTGAACGCCGGCAGTGGTGGTGGTGCTGGTGCTGTTGTTGTTGTTGTTGTTGTTGGTGGTGGTGGTGGTGGTGCCACTGCTGGTAAGGCCCAGGGACGCCCGGGAGGTGACTAAGAGCCGTACGGTGGGGAGCTCTCGGAGGACCTGCGCACGCAGCCCGATGTCGTACGCACGTACGGGATACGGCACGCACTCATCATATCATGATGAAATGAACTACCGGTACCGTCGGCGCGCATTGGACGGCAGCTGTCGCAAAAAAAGCAGAGGTACGTGAAGGAGCGTGACGTGATGCGACGAGGGCGGAGTGTCGTGAAGCAGGCCGTGACGGCGGCGTGACAATGATTCGTGGACACCGTCAACCGACAGCAGCGGGTGGTGGTGGTGGCGCGTGGTGGTGGTTGGACACCTCAGCAGTTCCCAGTTCCCAGACGCCGCTGGTAGCCGCTCAGCGCCCTCAGCCCTCAGCAGGGAGATGTCATACAACAGCCGGGAGAAGGCGCAAATTTCCATCCACGGGAAATGCCGTTGTCCGGCCGCAGTACTGGCAGCATGGCAGTACTGTCCCCGGTGGCACTGGGTGTGTGCCGGGCCGTCACTGGGCCCTGACAGGAGCAGTGTAGGCGCGCACACACTCACAGCAGTGCGCGCGCTTACCGCCAACTCGACTGTTATATGGCGAGACGGCCATGGCTAAAGCTGCGACTAGGCCATGCCCAACGCCAAGGTTTCCGTAGTAATTATGTTACGGGCCTACGGCTATGCCATGACCCACGGATAAGTAAGGGATTCCAGCTCAGCAGATTCTTGCACGTCCTTACCCGGGTCAGCAAGCCTCGGAGGGCCCCCGCTGCGTCAGGGTGAAGCAACGAGTCCTCCGCATTATCCACCACCACCAGAACTCGCATGGGCGGAGCAACAGCCAAGCCGCCGCCACCTCCGCCGCCGCCGCCGCCGTCGCCGCCACCACCAACACCAGCATCAGCGCCGCCGCCTCTAGTAGTGGAGCCCGCCAGCACACGCAACTCGGCCAAGATTCGCGGCATGTTGTCCGCTTTTTCCTGGGGCGGATTTCCCAAGGGACAGCGAAGGGTGAGGGGCTCTGTTGCCGGGGTGAGGGTGAGGTTTGTGCTTTATTTGGGCATGTGCGCGTGTCCGCGGAGGTGAAAGGACCGGCTGCCAAGAATAATGCAGATATATAGGGCCCGCATGGACCTCCTGCCGGCACTCCCCAACACGGACCCTCACGCACACCAACAAGGTGACCGCGAACATGCGGCAGCATGCGGTTGCGGTTGCGGTTGCGGTTGTGGTTGTGGTTGTGGTTGTGGCATCTACCGGTATCACGACGCAAAGCAGTGCCGCACAGTGGGATGCATGCATGCAGGGATGCCCTTCGTTCTGTACATATATAGCGCTGTGCAAAGCAGTGCAAGTTGTGTAGGGGCCCCAGTCGAAGAAGTAGCGCATCGTGCTCATCCTAGTCCTAGCTCAGGCCAGCCCATATCTATTATCGCTCCGCCCGGCTAGATAGGGCTGGCTCACCGCCTGCAACCCCAGCGACGCACAGAACCGCGCCTCCACCTCCGCCTTGCCGCTAGCCTCCCGCAGATCCACCCACAGCGCCCCTCCCGCCGCCGCGCCGAGCTGCACCAGCCGCCACCCCGCATCGATGGCCAGACAGGACTTGCCCATGCCGCCCGGCGCCAACAGCACCAGCGACCCGCGGGTCAACAGGTGCCCCACCACCGCCGCCGCCTCCTCCTCCCGTCCAGTGTAGTGCGACACCCGAGGCGGCAGCTGACAGCGCACTGGAGCTGCTGCTGCTGCGGCGGCGGCTGCGGTGACTCCAGGCGAACACGGGGCTCCGGCGGCAGCGGCGGCCGCCGCCGTGGGCTTTCTTCTGCTGTCGCTGCCGCTGTTACTGCTACTGCTGTCGCTGTTGCTGCTATTGCTGGGAAGCAATCGAGCGACCTGCGGCACCAGTCCTTCGTCTTCGCGAAAGGCCACCTTGAGCTCCCACACGCTGACGCAGTCTTTGTTGCCCCGTTCCACGCCGCGTTCGAAGGCGAGGCGGGCGGCCTCGTCCGAGAGCATGCGCGACAGCTCCTCCACCAGCGACGGCGGGGCCGGGTTGTCCTTGAGCTGTACGGGAAACTGCTCCCAGAAGTCGTACCAGGGGACCTCCACGATGCTGGCGTACTGCTTCATCCAGAAGACGCGGAGGTCGGGGTGGCGGATCAGGCGCTGAGGGCCTTGGTCCAGGTGCGACGTCAGCAGCGACTCGACCACCTTGATGGTGACCTGCGCACCCACGTCCAGCTTCAGCTTCACGCGACGCAGCTTGTCGTCATCCGCCAAGACCGCATCCAGACCACCCAGCTCCGAAACCAGCTCCCGGGCCGCAGCCGCTGGGTCCTGCGTGCAGCAGGGCACCGATATTTTGGTTAGTTTGGTGTGCGGTCCTTAACTGGCTACACGTACGTACTGCAGGGCCGCGCGTGCTCCACCAACCGGGGCCGGGTACAACAGTACGTACGGGCTTGGTGCAGCAAGGGCACTTTCTTTGCAGGTCACGTACCAACGAACACCGTGCCGGTACCACATGCAGCGCACTGACATCTTATCGCACGTATGTAACGTAATGCATGTCCAGCAGGCAGCAGACAGGCACCTTGCCTGCATGCATGTCTGCTACTGCGGCCTCTGACCTGGTACTCGGCCACCCGGCCCAGCAGCTGGCGGGACTCCTCCACCGCCTTCTGCACCACCTGCAGCCGGGCGTTGCTGTCGGCCGCCACCAGCATCATCACCTGCAGCAGCAGGGTGCGTGCGTGACGGCGCGAGCACGCGCGCGCCCCGCTTGTCTGTATGTGTGGCTAACCCTTCCTGCCTTACTTTGTGGGTTGTGGCGCTTGGCGAGCGGGCGGACTCACGCGCCCGTCCAACATGCTCGTCCAACATGCTCGCCTACCTAAGCGTGCACCGGTATTTCAATCATTCACAGCCGCCTTACTTTGGGCGCTGCGGCTCGTATGGCGCCGTAGGTACCATACATGCATAGCACGCACCCTATGCACCCGTAAAGCGGCGTTCGCCCCTTTCCTTTCCTTTCCTTTCCTTTCCGTTCCTTTCCCCTGTGTGTTACCTGTTCGCTCAGGGTCCCCAGGCTGGCCACCAGGCCCAGGTACTGCTCCTGGTCGCTGGAGCTGGTGAGCAGGCGCATGATGCAGTTGCGTTCGCAGTAGGCCCGAGTGTGGGCGATGATGCCCTGGGGGCGGCGGGGAAGAATAGGGCGGCATCGGGGTATGTCACTGTGTGGCAGATAGAGGGGTATGTGCCGTATAGCGGCCGGGCGGGGGAGAGGGTAGGTGGTGTCGGTATCAGCTAACTTGTCTGTTAGTGGTGAGGAAGAGGCTGGCTGGGTGAGGGGCGATTCCAGGGTCAGACAGCTGCATCGCCATCTCCATTACTCTCCGAAGGAGCGGAGACGGCGTTCGGGGAGTGCCTGCTGACGTCTGCCGGTCTCCAAGCCTGTAATGGGTCCATTCACGTCTAGCCGTCTAGCCGTAGGCAGGCAGGTTCCTTCCCTCTTCCCCGACCTCACCCCCGGCCATTACCACGCACCACGCTTCCGGGCTCGGAAGCCTGCTATGCACCAATACCCGCCGGTCTCCCTCCCAACTCCATCACCTGCCCCGCCGCTAAACCCGCACACGGCATGACACCCCTCCCCCTTGCTTTCACGCACGCACGTTCAACACAACCCCAACCACGGCCGGTACCACCGCCACCCACCACCACCGCCGCCACCATTACGTACCTGCAACCAACGGCTGCGGCGGGGTTCGACGAAGGATCATTACCTCACAACGCGGCTCTGGTTTCCAGCTTGCCAGGCACTGCGTGGCTAACACATAACGACCACTTTCCCAGCACCACCTTCGATACCCGTCATCCGCCCATCTCCACCCCCACCCCCACCCCCCCCCCCCCCCCCCACCCCCCCCACCCCCCCCCCCCCCACCACCACCACCACCACCACAGGACACCACCACAACCGCCCTCGCTCGGCGCCCACGGCCTCACCGACCTGCAGAAGCTCCTTGAAGTCATCCACCACGCCCTTGTACCGCGGCGGCCGCAGATTGGCAAGCTCCTCGTGGTAGGCCGCCAGGATGTCGAGCAGCGCCACCGCCCGCTGCCGCAGCTCCGTAAGGTTGGCATGGTTGGCGATGGCGGCGTCCACCAGGTCAAACAGCGCGACCACGAGATTGGCGGCCTCGGCACCTGATGCGTGCAAGCACGGGAGTGTAGATAGCCACATATATACGGGCAGCGTAGCGTGCGGGAAGCCCGGGATTCGTTGGTCGATTGATCGATTGATCGATTGGGACGTAGATCGCGATCGCATATCGACGTTCCCGAGCGAGCGTGCGGCCGTGCAGTGTGCAGTGTGCAGTGTGTGGCGTGCTGCGTGCTGCGTTGTCCTCCCGGCAGCTGCTGCATCGGGACATACGTAGTACGACAGAGTAGTTGGGTCTGCCGTGCGTGAATGCATGTACCGGTATGTGTACTCTAAAACCCTTGGGAAACAACCTGTACCTGGGAAAGGCAGCGATGGACCCAGCTTCTCGATGGCGACCCGGGCCACCTTGACGCCCGTTGTCAGCAGGGACTGCAAAGTGCCCGTATTGCAAGAGCGAGTACCCGTTCGTTTGGCGGAGCGAGGGGCGCCAGCAGTGCATCGTAACGGAGGTGTTGTCCTATAGGGTATCTGATCTATCAGGGTGGTGTGCATCCGTCTTTTGTAAACACCCAGATGCCCTTTATTACCGCAGCCGTGACTGGGTAATGTTTCGGTATGTTGACGTCCGTCGCGCTGTGTACGTACGTTGTTCCTTCCATCGTGGCTCCTTGGGGCAACCTCGATGCGTACGATTGTCGTAATGTGTACATCGCAAGGTGTACATACACTGCCCTACTAAAGTGCAAGCGACACCCGCCGGACGGATAGAAGGCAGCACCAGACACAACTTCGGGATGGCTTCGTTGGCGCATTGGCGGTATATTCAGCAACCTACGTACGGCCTTACCAACAATGACTGCCGTTTGGGGGCTTGGCCGCCAACCGAATTCTGTTGCGAGCTAACTGTCTGCGTTGTCCGCAGAAGCACATGGGTCGTACTGGTGGTCGTTGTGATGGTGTTGACGCCTTGGCCTCCGTCCTGCTGGTCGGTGCCTGCCAGCGTGCCTGCCGTACAGTAGGCCGCCGCTTGCCCACCCGAGGCGGCGCCAATGGGAACACCAACAGCAGCTTCTGTGCCAGTGATTGCGGCCGCTGTGGCGCGAGTCCTTGATTTTGACAACGCCTTGTTTCGGTACGTGATCAACCGCATAGCGTCCGCAGGTTTGACTTCCTTGTCTATCAGGAACTGGAGGCAGTGGACGGAAGGAATGGGTGTCAGCCCGAAATGGGTTTGGGACGATGAGTGACGAGGTGCAAGGGTTGCGGACAGATAGGGGCCGAATGGGGGCGCGGTGGGTGGCGCGGGGGTACACATGACGACATGATGGGGACTTGCAGCCGCAGAGGGCGGACATAAGGGTAAGCAGCAGGCGACGAAGTTAAAGGTATTGTGCAGATTGGGACGGTGCGTTGCGGGATTTACGGGAGGAGCAATTTTGTGTATGTGTTTTGAGGGGCTCCGGCAGAAAGCCTTGCGTTCTTACTTGTTCGGTCCATTGTGCCACAATGCAGCCCTCGTCCGGTAGTAGTTTCGAACGGTATTGCTGGAGGTCGCCAACCAGTGTGCTAAACCAGGCAGAAACCTCCTGCGCCATTGGCGGATGAGGTAAGGTGAAGAGCAATTGAGTTGGGTTGGCAAGAATACTGGCGTTGGATGGAATCCGGAGCTGACCTCGGCCTCCCATTCTTCGAGCGGCTTTCCGTCCGGAGGCAGCAGCAGCTGTTCGGCGGGTCTGCCTTTGGCTGGCTCTCTACCCGATGAAGCGCCACATCCCATTCTTGAAATTGGAATGCCAGCCTTAGCTCTTGGTTAATTCTTGCTGCCCAGTACGGTACGTATGGCTTGCGTGATTCGCCACATCAGTCGAGCTGAGTCTTTAGTAACGTTAATGTGACTCGACATTAAGAGTGTCACTGGATTCGTTGATATTATCCAATGATGATCCCTAGCCGTATTAGGTAGATAATACGGTGCGGTACGTTGCCTACGTTAGCCCCAGTTCTTGGAGTTTGCACGACTTAAGCATCGTATTTACCCAGCATCGTATTTACCCAGCGGTGTTCCTTTCTTAGCGGGGCGCACAATGAATATATTGGTATGTTAGGTAGTGAAGTCCCGAAGCGTAGGGTCAAATAGCCTATCTTACCCCTGCCGGTCACATTTATTCCTTACTTCTGATATAAATGGCAGCGATTGTTTCGGCCCCATTGAGGTGGCAAGAGGTCAAAGAGATAGTGCAGCGGGGCAAGTCGGACGTCACAGCGCTGAGCAGCATTGGCCGCTGCGCCTGGGATTACGCAGACTACACAGAATACTGCTCTCAGCTGAAGGAAAAATGGGCAACCGTCGGAGACAATATGCGGGCCAAGCTGTTCAATGCGCCCACAAGAGCGATACCTGACGGAAAGCTCGAAGTTGACAACGATCTGGACACCACGTCTTCGACGTGCTACGTACTAGTAATGAAGAACGAGTTTCCTTACTCCTTCGCGCCGGAGGACCAGATATCGCACGTCAACATCTGGTGTAGCTCCCAAGGGCTCGACGACAGCATCGTGGAGCAGCTTATCGCGGAAAGGCTGCCATGCGACGAATATGTGTGGTTCGTCAACCCGCCTCAGCTGAGATCCGTCAAAACGGTGTGTCCAAGTTTCAGCTGTCCACCAACGTCCGTACCCGTCCAACCCGCCATCGTCCTGACGAAAATTATCATGTTCATTGTCGCGTTGTGTTCGTAGCTTTGGCACTGCCACATCTTCATGAAGAACCTCAAGTCAACGGCCAAGCTGTCTCTGCCGGGTAAGTCATCGTACAAGAGCAATCATTTACAGTACGTACGACAACCAACTGCCGTACTGCCCAGCGCTGTCAACCGCCTCCGGGTTTAAAATGGTCCTACACATCCGCCCATTTGCGCTTCCCTCCCGTAGGCCAAGCGGAGCTGTTCGATGTGGAGGCTTATGCAGCCAGGAGCAAGCCGCCCAGCT
Source organism: Pleodorina starrii (assembly GCA_030267565.1). Lineage (NCBI taxonomy): Eukaryota > Viridiplantae > Chlorophyta > Chlorophyceae > Chlamydomonadales > Volvocaceae > Pleodorina > Pleodorina starrii. The sequence goes on along the minus strand of BRXU01000022.1, from coordinate 351,072 downwards.
AAGCGACAGCGAGGCTGCATGCATGCTGGGCATCGACTGGTCTCTTTTAAGGAAAAGGAGCACCCGCCGTAGGCCCGTGGCAGAGAGGCACCGCGGAGCGGAGCTGGGCTCTGTTGAGCTTGCCCGTGACGTCCGTTAAACACAACACCGCCGCTTGAGGGTTAAGAGCCGGGCCTGCTGGGAGGCTACACGCTATCCTTCTAGCTGTGTAGGGTGCGGTCTGAGTGGCACTGCTGGTGGTATGTAGCAGGATTTGCTACATTATTGGGCTTGAAACACAGAGGGTGGGTTGTTCTTGGAGGCCACTGCTTGAGCTCCCTCCTGTAGGACTTGAGCCCGCGTATCGCTGTCTTGAGTGGGGAGCTTGCCACGTATTGCGTAATGGCCCGCGCGGGCCTTCTCTGGTTCCCTAGTACCTACCAGCAGCTTCCTTTATTTCATGAAACGGAGTATCCGGTGGCGGCGGCGTACACGCAGGCTCCAATGAGCCCCATCGCCCCTTGCCCCCTTGATCCACGCCAGGGTTTGCCCGGCGAGAATATTATTATTGTTATTGTTATTGTTACGAGACGAAGGATTGGACGTACGGTAGGAGGGTGACGTCCTGCAGAATGAAGTCGCCGAGCGTGGTGTATGTCTGTCCTGATACGACCACTCCGGTGCTGTATGTGGGGATGGGGACGTATGGGACACCTGCGGTAATAACGTGGTTCACTATATTAATAACGTGGTCAAGAGGTCAACCTCCCCTGGCTGCTGGTTTCTGTTTGTTGGACAAGGTAATAAGAGGGATGGCGGGCAGGCCCACTACCTAGGATGAGCGGACTAGCTAAGCAGACGACTGGCTGCATACATTAAACGGGCGTGCATATCACCATGTCACGTGCAGCTGTGGTTGAGGTGAGCATTTTGGTGCATTGCTTGGCTGCCAGCGAACCAAATGATACCGCGTCACGGGTGTCAGCTGCACTTGGGCATGCGGAGCCTTACGTACCTTCTGAAGACGCAACTGACGCCTTCCCAGCCCCGTTAGTAAAGCATGTGGCACCTCCCGATCCAGCGTGGCGCCGTGCAGCAGCACGTATGACAGCAGGCGTCCCTTCATTCGCCCTGCAACACTATACTACTACGGAGGCAGGCAGGCCAGCTATGATTCCGCACCCGGCGAGTGAGTGGTGGCGCGCTCAGCAATACAAGGTTGCTTGAGCCCCTCTTACTTGCAGCCCAACGTTGGAACCGCAGGCAGGCAAGGGCTCGGATACATACGGCAGCAGCCATGCCTGCCAGAGGCCACGAACCGGGTTGCAATGGCGCGCGTACCCACCCAGTTAACTTTGTCGCCCATCCACGCTACGGGTAGCCGCCTGGGCGCGGCATGTTTCTGGGCATGCTGCTGCGCCTGTTGGGCTTGTCTTTTAGCTCATAAAGTTCTTGTTCTTCTGCGCATAACGTTCACTAGCGCATGAGCTCCTTCCGTTAAACAAATTTCTGTTATAGTTGGCAGTCAGCCGGCTTTATGACAGGTAAACGACTTACTAATCCTGGACAACCCGTGTACGACTGTTGATCTGTTGGTCTATATATATCCCCGCCGTCTACGGTCCAGGGCGGTCCACGGTGTCCACCCACACTAGCTTTACTTGCAAAGATTTTGGGGTCATGTGTGGTGTGTGTCCGTGCGCCTGAGTGTGACGAGCTCGATGGTTTCCGTTGCCGAGCGCCAATGTGCGCCCTGATTCGCCGGCTCCCTTGAACTCTCGCCACGGTGCAATTCTGAGCGCTGTGTACCACAACCAGCGGATGCGCGCTAGCTGTCTCTAGGCGCAATTGTGCTGATGCGTTCACAATTTATGTCTTGCTTTGAATGAGGATTGTTCTCCGGACCAGCTGCCTGGAGTCTCGTTCGAACGGCCCCCAACTTTTCATGCCCCGACACTGCGTAGATGCAGTTTGCCGCCTTTGTGCGCATGTACAATGTGGCGGACGGGGCAGACAAGGGGTTGGTGTCGGCTTCCTTGAAGCCGGAAAAAGGGCGGGGCCCCACTAAATCCGTACGGGTTAAGTTGAGTGCTAGGGCAGCGAGGGCGTGAAGTGTGAGAGTGTCGACATTCCTGCTGATAGACAGCCAGAGCTGTTTCCCGAAATGCATGCTAGCCGAGTCGTTAGCAAGGCCTGCCGGCGCCGCGCGAAGCGCGTCATCCCGTCGGGTGCATGAGCGCATGTGCGCATCGACCGAAATACGGCATTTCCAAAGCGAGCGGCGAGGGCGCCAACTGTGAGAGTGTCGACATTCCTGCTGATAGGCAGCCAGAGCTTTATAGCTGAAATGCCTGCGGCTTCAGCAATCCGACCCATGTTTAGCATCGCGCGCCGTCTCGGCACTGTGCAACTCTTCCGGCCAGCGCATTGGCTGAAGTTACATGACAGTAGACATGGAGTGTATGGAGTGTATCATTTACACATCACGCAGGCTGACTTGCCAATAGAAGGACAGCGGAACTGTTTGCGAGGGTTGCGACGACGTGCAGTTGCCGACGAGAGTGCACAGGCTTCGCTACTGAGGTATTCACTGTAGAGGAGGCTTGAGTGCTTTAACATTAGGACAGGGAACGTAGAAGTCCATCCCCTAGGTTGCCGACTGGACTTGATGGGCGGCCCGCAGAAGACCGCTGCATCGTGCGTGCATTGGCGGCTTGGCGTCCAACAACCAGCAGTTGGCACCTCATGGTTTGCTCCTTGCAACCTTTGTAATACTAATATGCGTCAAGACGATCGGACCGGCAAGCAGAGCTGCTGTGGTGCGGTCGCGGGTCGCAATGCAAACATAGTTTGTTTCCGAAACGAAGATTCATTTCACGCCGTCATGTCAGAATTCCTCTTTGAGAAACGGTGAATCTTAGGGAATTAATTATAGGCCGAGAGGTGTTGGTTTGACCTCGGCCTCGGTCCATGGAGACTGCCAAACTGGTTTGTACTCGTGCGATGTTGGGTTCCAATAATAAATTTACCGTGCAATAAAGAATGTAATCTTTTACTTATGCAGACTTTCCGTTGGCCGAAAGTCTACACTTGTCCAATTACTTCCCACGTCCCACGCACGCACGCATACGCTAGAGGCGCTACGGCTACGGGCATGGGCAATCCTACTACAGGGCGGGGTCCCCCTGGGCGCTTCGCGCTGGGGCCCCGCCCAAAAATTGTTAGTCGTACTAGACATGCATGTATGCGAACCTTGTCGAAAGGGCTCTTAATCAGGGGTTTCTTTGATTGAGTGCTAATTTGGATATGTTGAAGCTGCTCAAAAAGGAATAACCCAACTGTGTGACATGTATACACAGTGTACGGCGTTGATCAAAGTAGCAGGTGTTTGCTGCGCAGCGTGGCAGCACGAACTACTTGGGCAGCAGTGCGCGCAGTTCCATGTCTGCCGGGTAAATTGTGTACTTCCCGATGTCCGTCGGCTTGTTTCTCAGTGCATGCAGGTTCTTGTAAGGATTAGTGCTAAGGGTCTGCCGGATATTTTATGCTTTGAATCATTACCACTCAGTTCATGTCGGTCATTTTGATTCGACTACCTGCAACCGCAACCAAATTCACTTGACAAGTTGACATGTCAAGTCGTCAAAAGAGGTTGTACGGTGACTTTGCGCTCAACGCTCAACTCGTCCCAACAGCTCGGCGCCCACAACGCGTTCAGATCTTATACATTTTTTTATTTGCATCTTCTCCTACCGCGATGTTTGCTGTCAGGTACCGCTTCCGTATCCTGACGCTGCAACAAAGAAATACGCTTTAAAAGGAAAACTTGACATGATCGATTGCCTCCTGGTCAACTTTATAACTTCAACCCTACATAAGTCTGCTTTCTCGTAATTTCGACCCTCAAACTTTGTTGGCAAGTTCACTCCGCTTAGCTTGCCGCGGTTGGCCGGCTCGCACTCTCTCCTGTGGACCTTGTTTTCGCGTCATAGTTGGCGACAGATTGGATTGCAAACGGAAAAGCGTGGCAGAGGCGCTCCAGCGCCCTGCATTTAGAGGGCGCTGAGGATGACAACCATAATAGACAACTTTCTTGGTTTATAAGGCCTTAAGCAGGGCTGCCTGCGAGGCACCAAGTCGTCACCGCTGGAGCTATGGGCGGACTCTTTGAGTTTTGCTGGGGGCGGTCCAGCGGAGCTCGGGTTGCCCCGCACCCCGACTCGTCCGGAGGCGGTCTGGGTCTTTCCATGGATCAATCTGGGAATGACATGGGCGTGAAGCAGCCTCTTGCGGAGCGAAAGCAGGCAGACTCAGCAGCGCTGGGACCCGGTGTGCTGTCAAGTAGCGCGGAGGTCAGCAGCTATGGCGGTGCGCATTTCTTGTCTGGTCGATCTCGTCAGAGACGGCCTTCCATGGAGGCTGGAGATGCCATATCCACCACCTTGGAGTTGGCTAGGCAGCGGCGCGCATCGAGTGGGTATGAACTTACGTCAACCTCCAAATCTCCCAAAACATCGGGTTTAAGCTGGGGCTGGCTTAAGAACTCATCGCGGCGTTTGTTGGGAGCTGGTCAGGAACCAGACCCATCGACGGGGCGAGCCCTTCAGCGAGCGCGGGACGGTTCGCTCAACACGGCAGAGCAGTAAGTTATTGATGTCTCTGATGCAGTTGCGGACCTTGTGCGCAATTCTCTATTCGCTCCCTCTGCCCCGTGCCCTTGCAGGCTCCAACGGCGAGGCTTCCACGTGCATTACGCGAAAGACATCCATAAATCCGTCTCGACATCGACGACAAAGCCAATCGCCGTGTTGGGCATGGAGCCCTCTAGCGACGGGGGCAGCGACGAGGGCGGGGCCGTGCCGATGAAGTCCTCCGGGGACAGCTCACCCGACTCCCTGTCGCGGCGAAATCACAATAAGCTGTTCCCGCTCTATGTAAATGGCGTGGCGAAGTCCTACTTTAAGATTAGCGCGAGTCGCGACTATGCGCAGGTGCTGCGGCGCCTGTTGCGGCGGGACCCGCTGCTGACCTTTGCCCTGCAGAAGGCCATCAAAAACCTGTCAAAGGGCGACTGCAAACCCGTCAGCCACGTCACCTCGGACCCCACCGGCGCCTCCGCCTCGCTGTACGGCCTCCGCATCACCCCCTGCGTCTGGTCGGACACCAACGGCCACAAGCTGCCCGCGCTGCTGCTCGAGCACAACGTCCCCTACGAGTCGCAGGACGTCATGCCGCGCCTGCTGCGCGACTACGCCGTCCTCTCGCACGTGCCCTCCATTCTCACGCTCATAGACTTCAACGGCCACGTGCTGTACCAGAACGCAGCTAGCATCGACTACTGCGGCGACCTCACCAGCCACAACGTGGAGACGGGCGACGGCATGTTGGGCGTGCTGTTCCAGTATGAGCCGCAGCTGCTGCAGGAGATGCTGCAGGAGGTCACGGAAGGCAACTACTGGCAGCAGGTGGTGCGTGTGCCGACCTCGCTCAAGCGCCACATGGTGTTCGAGGCGGAGACGACGTGGAGCTATGGCAGCCGCGGCGCGGGCGGAAAGAAGCTCACGGCGGCCGTCTCCAAGCGCTTCATCCAGGACGCGCTGGAGCCGGAGTTTCAGCTGGAGAGCTTTACGACCCAGAACGCGCGCAGCCAGCGGAACAATACCTCGCGCGGCCTGGCGTCCATGTTTCAGGCGCAGATCAGCTTGGCGCGGCAGGAGAGCATCCCGGTGGGGGCCGGGGGGCGCGGCGGCGGAGGCGGCAGCAGCAGCGGCCCCGGGCCGGTTCCGGTGCCGCAGCGGCAGGACACGCGCGACAGTGGCGTCGCGATCGCGGGGCCGGCAGCGTTGCCGGTGGGCCGCCTCGGCAGCATAACCGGCGCGGCGCCGCGGCTGGCCAGCAACACGCTGGCGTCGGGCGTCGCGCACGTCGCGTTCAACCTGCCCAACCAGCTCGAAGAAGCGGGGGCGGCGGCAGCAGCCGCTGTGTCGGCAGGCGGCGGCGCCGCGCCTGCGGGGGGCACTGGGGGATCGTTCACGGCGGCAGGGGGCACGTCGAAAACCCTGCCACCGCAGCACTCGCACCTCACCAACGCGGGACAGAATCGGCGGTTCATGACGCTGATGCAGTCGGCGGAGCGGCAGCAGCAGCCCAGTTTTACGGCATCGGTGAACAGCTTCACGGCGGGGGAGGGCGAGAAGTTTGAGGCACGGCCGGTCGGACCCGGGCAGGAGGAGTGCTGGCACGACATCTCGGCCATTCCGCTGCTGGACCCCGTCTTGGACAAGCAGGTCCGGCTGGCGGCTTTGGGATCCGGGTGGTGGTCGGGGTTGCTGGGGGTTGGGGGGAGCAGCAGCGAGCTGGCGCCTGGACGAGGATGGAGCAAGTCGTGGGAGCCTGCCGGGGCTTGTGCACCCGGCACCCCCCGGGGAGGGTTATGTGATACGGGTTGTCGGGCGAGTTGATGGCCGTGGCTTACGGTCTCTTTGGGAGAGGCCCGGCCAAGCGGCGCATCGAGGGTACTGCGTCCGAATTGGGATTGGGGAAAAGGCGTTTCCTTGTGAGCAACTTGGGAGCAACGGTGCATACACGCCCGGAACCATTGCCCCGCGCCCTGGCCCCCGGACCTGCCACGTCCTATCCGAGGCGTTGCTGATGTGGGTCCTCGCTACTGTTGCCCCGTTCCACGCCTTCAGGTCATTTTGTTGTTGCAAACCAACGTCACGGCGCGCGTGGAGCTGGAGAACAGGCTTGCGGACCTTACCGACGCGCAGCTGGGTATGCTGGAGCAGCTCTTCCCGCGGCATGTAATCGAGTACATGCTGTCCCATAAGCACGGCTACAACTCGCGGAATCTGACCCACCTTGCGAACCACCACGATGATGTCATTGTGCTCTTCACGGACGGTGAGGGACTGGGAGCTGATCCTCATTCACAGCTGCCTTTAATGAAGAGGACGGGGGCGTGGGCTGTCTGACTGGCGGCGCGGGGCTTTGGCTTGGTTCGGCTGGCCTCGGTTGCTGGGGCCGGGGCGGCACTGGGCCGCATGGAAGGGCTTCGAAATGTGATGTGAAGAGACAGCCGGTTGGAATATCCGGCTGTCGGCTCTCCTGGCGTATGTGGGCGTCATGGGGGGTGGCCAATGGCCAGCTGGGTCTTGTTTTGTCCTGACTCATTTCGCGTCCTCGCCCCTCATTTGCACATGGCGCCTTTTGCCCCTCCTCCTCCAATGCAGTGGTCGGCTTCACGTCCATGAGCAAAGAGGTGGAGCCCAGCGAGGTGCGTGGTGGCGGCAGCTGCTCTGCGCCCTGGCGCCGCCCGCAGTTCCTCGTGCCAGCGCCTTATGCCCGCGGCGCCAGCACCTGGGCGCGCATCGTAACGCGCACCCGCTACCCGTTGTTGGTTCACGCGACGCAGTCCTCAAGCCGCAAGGCATTGAAGCAGGGGCGCCCCTTCATTACGCCTGTCACAGCGCCCTTGGCCGACCGGGGGCTCGTTCCCCCCTGCCTTTCGAGGCTGTCGATTTTGGGCCCGACCCGGCTTTCTCCTCCTTTTCCACCCTGTCACCCCCCCCCACTCCTTGACTCATTCTTACATAAAGGAACATACCACTCCCTGACCCCCCCAACCCAACCCACCCAGGTGATGCACTTCCTGAACGAGCTGTACACCATTTTCGACGACCTGGTGGACCTGCACGACCTGTACAAGCTGGACACGGTGGGCGACTGCTACATCGTGGTGGCGGGGCTCACCATGCAGGACGACGACGGCTTCACGTGCACGGTGCAGGGGGACAACGACCAGCGGCTGCACCACGCGCAGGTCATGATGGACTTTGCAAAGGCGATACTGCGCGAGTCCAAGCAGGTGCGGCGGCTGGGGGGGGGCGGCTGCAGCGGCGGTGGCTGCGTGGGGAGTCCGCGGGAGGGTGCACAAGATGAAACGGCAACGAGGGAAGGGAGGGGGAGGGAGGGCGCGAGGAGGCGGGTATTGATGTACACGTGCCGCTCCGGCGGCTGCGCCTGCGCACGCTGGCAGCAGCAGCTGCGGCGGCGGCGCCAGCGGCGAGTGTGCGCGTCCTTTCACTTGCCCTGCGCTGGCCCGCTCCGAGCCGGGTTCCCGCGCGTGTCATGTACGTGGCGGGTGACGCTTGGCTTTGCTGCTTGCATTGTTGTTGCTTGTGGGCTTCAACGTCGTGCGCACGCCGAGGAGAGGCTGGGCGGCTGGTGGCTGGGCTGAGATGTGCTGGTGCCGGTCGTTGCCTGCCTGTCTGTCTGTTCGCAGGTGCTTATGCCGCACAACAACTGCCCCGTGCAAATCCGGATCGGCATCCACTTTGGCAGCCTGGCAAGCGGGCTCGTTGGGCCCAAGATGCCCAAGTTTACGCTTTTCGGTAAGTTCCCTCCGCTGAAGGGCTTGGGGTCTGGGGCTGCAGTCATAAGATTTAAGGTGTAAGGTATAAGGTGTAGGGCTACGAAGGGTTGGGGCCAGACCTTCGGGGTTTGTCCTGCGGGGTTGGTCCTGCGGCTCATGCCCGCTTTTGCGGGGCCCTAGGCAGCCCCAGGGCGCTGTCGCCCCCATTTACCATGTCGCCGCGTCCGGCCTCCCACTCGCTTGCACGTGCATTGCGCAGGGGACACCATGAACACCGCCAGCCGCATGGAGAGCACCTGCAAACCAGGATGCGTCCAGGTACGGCGGGGTTGCAAATGGACGGAACGCGGGGACTGGAAGGGGGCACGGTCGCTTACCGGAGAGCGCTTACGTGCTCACGGTAGCGCTGCGCAAGCTGTACATATACCGACAGGTCTTTGTGTTGAGATTGTGTTTCTGTCCGGACGGTACTTGTGGAACTGTCCGGGAATATCCAATGTGTCTTCAGTCTTTAACGGGACTTTTCTGGTATGTGGCGCCATGGTGAGGGACCTAGGCTTGGTTGCCGTAAGGACCTCAGGCTGCCTGAGCATTCCTTGACTGTGTGCGTTGTTCCTGAAGACGAGGCATGCGGCCCGCTGGGTACGCCGCGCGGGCATTGCGCCCGCGATCTTACGGCATCATGCCTTCCGCGGTGCAACTCCTCTTGGCTCCACTCGCCGTGACCTGCCGTCTTTCACGCCGCTGCAGGTCTCGGAGGTGTTTGCCAAGATGCTGCCGTGCGAGGAGTGGCAGGACACGGGCGGCGTGGAGGTCAAGGGCAAGGGCCACATGCAGACCTTTCTGTGGATACCCAAGCCCGAGGACCTCGCCCCCACCGACGTTTCCAGCCGCGCGCCGCGCGGCAGCGCCGACGGCGCCATCTCCGCCGCCGTCTCCCTCGACGGCGCTCCGGCGCCCAGCGCCGCAAGCTCCGCGCTGACCGCCGCCGCGCCGGACGACTCGGCCACCGACCGCACCGACGTGGACGGCGCGGCGCGCGCCAACGCCGCGTCGCTGCTGGGCCGCAGCAGGTCGGGACGCTACCAGGCGGCGCGACCCAAATCCAGCCGGCCCCGTTACGCGCGGCCCACGACGGCGCGGACGATGCGGGAGAGCCGCGACGGTGTGCCCAGCATCGGCGGCGGCGTGATGAGCCGGCCCAGCACGGCGAGCAGCCAGGGCGGGCTGGCGCGGATTACGTCGATCGGGCGCCTGGGCAGCCTGGGCAGGTCCAGCACGCTGAACCGGTCCATGTCCCGCCGCAACGTGAGCTTCCGCTTCCACGGGGACATACCTGACGGCCTGGACGGCGCGGAGGAGGCTGAAGAGGCCAACCCCTTCATGGCCATCCTCAGTCACATCCGCGGCAGCGGCACGGGCGAGCCGGAGGAGGGCGGCGGCGGGCAGTTTTTCGGCGGGGGCGGCGCGTCCAGCCGCCGCGACGTCACTGGCGGGCTGCACATCTCCAGCGACGGTGAGGGCGACGGGGGCACACCGGTCTCGGCGGGCAAGCGCACCAGCGGGGTGTACCCGGCCTCAGGGCGGCGCACAAGCAGCAGTAGCGGCCCGATACCTTGCGGCGGTCGGGTCAGCGGCAGTGGCGCTGGCGGCGGTCGGGTCAGCGGCAGCGGTGCTGGTGGCGGCGGCCGCGTTAGCGGCAGCGGCGCCGTGCGGGTCAGCCCCGGCGGTACGGCGATACGGGTCAGCGGCAGCGGCGGCAACGGCGGCGGCGGCATCCTCGTCGGTTACCGGTACTCGGCGGAGGGCAACGTGGTGCGCGAGGTCGACTCGGAGGAGGCGTTGGATGAGCTGAAGGCGTGCATGGTGGCGGTCAAGGGCGAGGGTGCGGCCAAGCCCGCCAAAGCGGTCCGCCTGACCTTTGCGACGGACATGGAGCTGGTCAACGCGTCGGAGGACGGCAGGCCGCCTCAATCGCCTTCGGCGGCGGCGGCCGACGCAGCGGTAGGCGTCGCCCGCGCAGGCAGCCGCGGCGGCGATGTCGCGAGGGGGTAGCGCCGGCCCCGTGGCCGCCACTCGCCTTGCCAATGCCGCCGCAACCGGCGGCGGCTTGGGGGGAGGCGGCCACGCCGCTATGCCTTCATTGAAGCTTCCCGGCAGCGCTGCAGCCGCGCTGGGCCGGGCAGGGGCAGGGGGCTGGAACGTGGGCCCGGGCCAGGAGTGGGGTTTGGGGAGCTTGGGCGGGCACCCTGTGGGGTGCAACTTGGGTTGCGCAGGTGCGGCTTCACGCCTGCCACCTTTGCTGCAGCTGCTGTGCTGTTGCAGCTTCAATGGCGTTGACAGCAGTGCCAACGTCAACGGCAGGCCGCAGCAGGGGCCTGAGCAGCAGGTGGGTGTTTGCAGGCGCTGGGCCTTCTGTGTCGCCAGCCCACTGCGCCGCGACCCGCGTTTGCCCTGTATAGCGTGTACAGCGCGTGATGCTTGCCTTGAAGAGACATGAAGGCGGATATGGGAATGCTGCATAAGCATTGGGCCCCGCGATTGCAGCAGCAGCAGCGTCAGTGACGTGGGGAGGGTTGTAACCCGGCTGGCGGCGGGGGGGGCGGTGGTCACCATGTGGCTGCGTGCCAGCGGGTGCAGCCGCGCTACCATCCTCACGCTGCCGACGCCCTCGGCCCCCGCGTTTCGTGAACCTGGGCGTGCGGTTGTCGGAGGGGGCGGGGCCACCGCGCTACCTCTTGAGCACAATGTTTAAACATGCGCATTTGTATGATGAGTGTTTCTATCTTGTTCTCACGCTTGGCGTGGCAATTCGTCGAGTGGTGGTGCAAAACCATGAACGAAGCATCGGCATAGCGACAGCGGCGCTCGTGGCCGTGGCTGTGGCGGCACACGGCGCGTGCGCATGCATCGCGATGAGGGGGCCGGAATCCTGTGTGCCGTGTCTTGCACCGGCCGGCGGCCGTTCGTTACGCGCGCCCGCGTCTCGGACGCTGTCGGGCAGGATCTGGTCTGCACGGACGGACTGACGGTGCACTGCTTGCGGGAGGCACGGACTGTTTGCATTCAGCGCCGTGACCTGCGCGCCCCGGCCGGATTAACTAGGGGAGTTGTCGCGCGGTGGGCGTGCTTGTACTCGCGTTGTCGTTGCTAGAAGTAGGGAGAGGTGCTGACGACGCCGAAGGGCTGCCCGTGGGAGCTGTCAGCCAGCGACCGCTTGCCCGGATCGGAAAGCCCTGCTTAGACGCGAGCTTTTCACTGTATTTCTCTTGCCTATCCTACCCCTTCTAGGTATGACGCTACAGGAACGCCGTTCTATCATCGAAACATTGTGTTGGCATTGTCTTGCAGTAACTTTGAGGGCCACGGCCCGCTGTGATGCTGTTGGTGGTGCTCCTGGTGTAGGGTAGATCTGCACTTGTCTTGCCGCGCGCGCGCACGCATTGATTGCTCCAGGTGAGAATGGGTGCACTGAAAGGAAGGCATGGTGCTGTTGACGGCGTTAGGGGTTGGCCGCTGGCCTCCGGCTTGCTGGACCGCACGAGGGCTCGTGCTGGTGAGGGTGGGTAGGTTGGTGTTAGGCAAGCTATGCTCGCGATTTCCATGACACGAGGTTAGGACACAGCCCAGGCTCATGCGCAATGTTCAGCGGCGCAGAGTGCGTGCATACGGTACATGCAAGTCTTGCGGCGTCTCGACGTGCACATAGCGTTGGGGCGTGTGCGAGCGCACAGTTCATGGTTGCGGCGGCCGGATAACAAGAACGATAGTATCCGCGCGCGTATGTTTGCTGTTGGGTGCAGAGGAGTGTTGGTGTCTACAAGTGCAACAGGGACTTACAGACCGCTATATAACTAGGGGTTGATGCGTGTCGCTTCGTGGCATTCGTCGCGCCTGTCACGCCAATGCTTTCGACACGGATGCGGCCATGTCCCAGGCATGCGGCCCCTTCGCGCCACCGTGTTAATACTGCAACGCATGGGAACGCAAGGACGTGTGAAAATCTGTTTTGGGTTTCGACCCTGTCTATATTACCAGTCTTATTCACCTCCCTTCGGATCATGTTATGAGCCCAGCTAGTACCTGAGCCCACCCGTATATAACAGGCCGGGTTGCACGGTCACGGACCATGGGATGGATCCAACTGCCGGACTGGACTCCCTAATTTGGCAGCGTTGCTGCTGCCGCCGGGCTTGCCGTTGCACGCTGAGGTCCTCTGTTCCCATAACCGTGGCACAGAGGCTGTACGCTGCTCCATGTCTCCTCGCCGCAAGTCATCGAGCCGCTCGTCGCAGCTCGTCGAGCGGCGGAACAACAGAATGGTACGGCAGCAGTATACGGCAGGGTAATGCTTTGCAGTGCCCAGTTTGCTGTCCCACCAGATCTTTGACAGTCCGTGTACAGGTAACGAATAGGCAGGACGACCCAAGAACTGCATTATTGCTGTCACCGCTGGGAACAACTGGCACTAGGTCTTTGTCATCGACTTGCTTCATATTATTAAAATCCTGCAAAGCACATTTTGAAAATCCTCCACTGTTAGGTGTTGATACTATTCAGTTCGCCTAACCTATCAAGGAGACGCCAGCATGGCGAAATCTCTTCGTTGCGGAGTCTGTGGCATCCTCCTTCGGAACGTGGCGGAAGCTCAGAGTCATGGCGAAGTAACAGGGCATGCAAGCTTCGAAGAGAGCACGGAAGTCGTAAGTGTGAAGTCGGTTGGCGATCTGTGGGCATTTACCGGTGCGTATAGAACTGGAGGCGTCGTCGTGCACGAAGTGCCTAATAACAAGTGCTTTATTGAGACGTGTATATGGAAACACTGCGATGGTATTTAGGGTTCTGTTTCTCGAATGCCTTGCTCCTCCTTGTTGCCCGGTGCACGGCCGCTGGTCTTGCCGCTTGCCCCTGGTCGTGCATTAGCTTGCCCCAGGATACCTTGAATTTTGAACACACAAATACACCCCCTGCCACTCATATTGGCGACGCAGCTGCGCACATGCACGCACGCACGCGGGAGCCCCGAACCCCAAGCTCCTCGTCCCTCCAACCCAAACCCACACACCGCCACAGATCAAAGTGATGAAGTGTCTCACGTGTGGCAAGCCTTGCCGCACGGATGCAGAGCGGGACATGCACAAACGGTTCACCGGGCACGCAGAGTACGCTGAAGAGGTGAGGGTTTCAACACAAGACACTAACACTTGCGCAACCAGGGAGTGGGTAAGCGCCTCACTGCGGTAACTGCTAGCCCATGAACCCGGGCCCCGCCCTGAAGTCGATGGCAGCGCAGAAAGGCGTGTACGAACACAGCCGGTGCGATTGTCCGTGTTCGTGATGTTCTAGACTTACAAGCGTGACCTGTGCGGATGGGCCAAATCGATACGGGGCGCTTCATTTCAGGCCCGGCCCGTGCTGAGAAGGGTAGGGCATGGCGGGGCAATCGGCATGCCGGCACGCCTGCCATGGCTCAGGCCTCAATCGTCTGGCGTCTATAATTCGCTGCTCTGCGCTTTATCGGATGCCCGCAAAAACAATACCCGGGAAAAGCGAGCGAGGAAAGTGAGCGGGTTTTCCCCCACGGGGCTGGCTCCCCGCCCTCCCACACCCCAGACGGTAACTGCGTTGTGTTCCCTCGCCCCGGGCCGTTTTAATCACCCCAGACGGCCGAGGCGACGCTCAACACGGAGGTGGAGATGAAGGAGGCGCGGGACGCGATGGAGGAGGACGCCGACATCCTGCGCGCCTCTCTGGGGAAGCCGCCTCGCGCCAAGCCCGCGGTGGAGGCGGCGGAGAGCAGCGGCGCGGAAGGCGGCGGCGAGGCGGGGAGCAGCGGCGGTGAGCTGGTATGTACGGCGTGGGGTTACGGTACGGACGACGCTGCGCAGCCGCGCAGCCCTCCTGCGTTCGGTTCGTTCCACTGGAGCAGCTGCTGGGGTAGAGCGCTTGGTGGTCGGTTTGCTGTCCCTAGCCCGCTGTTAGTGTGTCAGTTGGGGGATTGGAAGGGGCGTTGCCTTGTCCTTGGCCGAGGAGTTATTCTGGGCGCGTGGAGGGGCGGCGGGACGGCTGCGCTCGTTCGCGCGGTTCGCCGCCGTATGTCTCGCGCCATATCTCCTGCTGCTGTGTCACTTGGATGAGTGGAGCGGAGTGGAGTGGAGGAATACGTCGCTGTCGACGTGTCGCGTCATGTCGGCGAGGAATGCCGTCCGCACCGATGCCGAACGACATCACATGGCCCTCACGTCCCGTTTCCGCAGGTGCCGGCGGAGGTTCCCGAGGCGCTGCTCAAAGAAATGGAGGACATGGGATTCACCAGGTGCGTCGGGGTGCTGCGCGGCGGGGCGCTGCCTCCCGCAGCTGTGCTGGCTGGCGTGCTGCCGCGAACCGGACCACCAGCTCTCTCTCTCACTCACTCACCGGGCATCCCACCCCGCCCTATCTTTCCCGCCCCTCCCTCCCTCCCTCCCTCCCTCCCCCCCAGAAATCGCGCCATCCGCGCCATCTGGTTCTCCAAGGCGGTCAGCTCCGTGGAGGCGGCCGTCAACTGGCTGCTGGAGCACGACACCGACCCCGACATTGACCAGCCGCTACTGGTCAAGAAGGTACGGTCGACTGCCATCCGCTGCCCAGCCCCTGCCCTACCCTACCCTACCCTACCCGGGCAGACATCCCATCTCCTACCCGACTAGCCCCCCCTTCCGACTAGCCCGAACAGGTGCTCACAGCGTTATTGGGCTTTAATGGGCTGAGAGAAGGAAGGAAGAACGGGTCTGTGCCACGCCTGGCACCGCACGACCGGCGGCAACGAACCGCCCATCGCTCCGTAGACCGCGGGTCCCCGGTTTCTATGGACGGGCCCCGCACGCGTGCCGATCTCGTGCCTTGTAGCTGGGAGAAAGCGGAGAAAGAGCGTCATGGGGGTGGTGGTGGGAGGATTAGCGACCAGCCCTCTCTCGGCTGGGCGGGCAGGAGCCGGTGCACCGTCCTCACGCCCCGCAGGCGCCCTTTGGTAGAGCCATAGATGGCTCGTGACTCGGGACTCATGTGTCTTGTCGTTCCCTCGCGCGGTGCCCAGCCCGACCTGCGGCCCCGGTCCTGCGCCGGAAGGGCCCCCCCCACTCTGTTGTAGCGACACCACATACCGACATACGACACACCGGTGGTTCTGGTTGGTTCCTGCCGCGATGTCTGCGAACGCATGCATGCTCGCACGCAGGCCGACCTGGAGTCGTCCGCCGGCGGTGAGGGTGGCAGCGCGGAGCCGGTTGATCCGGTGGAGGCGCGGCGCAAGGCGGAGGAGCTGATCCGGAAGGCGCGAGAGAAGCGCGAGAAGGAGGAGAGGGAGCTGGTGGGTGGGCCGCGTGAATGCCAAAGGAGGGAGGGGAGGAAAGGGGAGCGAAGGGGGGCGCGGGCGTGGGTGCTCTTGAGCGCGCGGCGTGTGCGAATCTGGGAGGGGTAAGGCCGGAGAACGACTTGAAAGGGGAAAGTGACTGATGATCTCGGCAGTCCTGGGCCGGGGATGTGTCGGGCTTCGGAGCGGCGGCGGAGGGCGTCGGGGCTTGTTTGGCACTTGTTGGGATGCCGGACAGGCGTCGGGAGCTTTCTTTGATAGCTGGGAGCTGCTGGTTCAGCGGCGAGATGTTGCGTTGCGCTGCACTCCGTGAGCGCACGAGCCTCCTCCTCCTGCAGAGCACCCCAGAGCACATCTGTCTGCGCATTTCCAACCTCAGACTCATGCGACCCACGCGACCCACCGCAGGAACGGCACCGGGAGCTCGAGCGCATCCGCGCGGGCAAGGAGATGCAAAAGGTGTGGCCGGGTGGGTTCCTGGGTGCCCCGACTGCACGGTCCGGTTCCAAACACCAAAGCCGTCTCCGTCCCTTCGCTGCGGTATCTTCCTTCTTACCACCCAAACCGGGGCGCACGTGTGGTGGCGAACGCGCTTTGCGGTTTGGGCGCAGTGCACGGGTACTGCAGTACCGTAGTAGTATCACGTGCCAGGCACCGCTGTGCGCTTTCGAGCTGGCGGCAACTCGGCCCCGCAAAGCAGGCAAGCCTCTCCCAACAGCACACACACGTTCCTGCCCCGGCGCGGCGAAAGGACCGCGATGCCCGGATGTTCCCTGAGAACCCGACCCGTGGGTCTCCCGTCGGTACACCTTTGGGCTACAGATGCGACGTCGCAGCCCCAGGCCTGAAAGCCCCTGTCCCGCGTTGCGCTCACGGGTGAGCGTCGTTGTCCTCGCTTGGTCATATACCCCAGTCTCTGGAGTCCCGAAAGCGGTAAAACCTTGCACGGCGCAAGCCTTGCCAACGCCTCTACGGCTCTTAAACCCGCTTTCGGTTGGTTTCCGTCCCATGCCTTTTCCGTGACAGTTGAAAGAGAAGGAGGAGGAGCTGGCGCTGAAGCGGATTGCCGAGGTGAGCGGGTGAATGGGTGAGCGGGTGAATGGGTGAATGGGTAAATGGGTGAATGGGTGAGCGGGTGAATGGGTGGATGGGTTGAATGGGTGAGCGGGTGAATGGGTGGATGGGTTGGATGGGTGAGCGGGTGAATGGGGTGAATGGGTGGGGTCATCTGGACAGGAGTGAGAAGGGCGCCCTTGGGACGTGTCCACTTCGCTGCCCTGCCGGGCTGCCGAGGCCCCGTGACACTACTCCGGCTCTTCCGCTTCCCGGGCACGCACGCAGTCCCCCTCCTGCCTCCTCCCAGGGGCATGCTGCCGAGCTCCTCCTCGGATGCCCCCTCCCCCGCCTGCCCCCCTCCGCTACCCCTGTCTGCGCCCGATCTCGTCTTGACTGCCCCGCCGCAACAACGCAGCAACGCAAGCGTGAGAAGGAGGCGGATGCGCGGGCCCGTGAGGAGCTGCGGAAGAAGCTGGAGGAGGACCGCAAGGAGCGGCGGAGGCGGTTGGGACTGCCGGAGGAGCTCACGGAGGAGGAGAAGGTGGGCCGGACGGGAGCGGAGGGGAGCCCGACGGGACCGAAAGGGGGGCCTGACGGGACCCAAAGGGGGGTCCGACGGGACCAAGGGGGGCCCGACGGGACCGAGGGGGGTGGGTACCAAAAGACAGCCCGAAGAAGCTTGCTGACTGGTTGGCTTACGGAGGCAAGAAACAGTAAGCTAAGAGGGGCCACGGGGGTGAGATGGGATGAGGCCGCCTTTGGGTGGGACCGCGCCCTCGGCGGGGGCCGAAGGATGGGTGTCAGTGTGGGACGGGTGATAAGGAAGCGTGCGCTGGGATGGCGTGTGCAGCTTGGTGCAAAACGGCCGAATGGCTTGTGTGTGTGTGCGGCAGCGGTGGGCGACGCGGGGTCACTGGGCGGGACACCGGGAAGGCTGCGCGGCGGCGGGCTGTGTGTCACGGGTCGAGGCTGCCAGCATGCAGCGAGCAGGCGGGCGGTCCTGCAGCGTGAGGGATTTTTGTTGGCGCTGCAGCTCCTACCTCGAGCCGGAGCACAGGACATGACGCCCGCCGTTGACACGACCTCAGGCGCGCGAGGCGGAGAAGCGCAAGAAGCAGGAGGAGGAGGAGGCGTCGAAAAAGGCCTTTAACTACGTCAAGCCCATCTCGGGTGCGTCGCCAGGACCGCTGCCGCTGCACGCGGGGGTTTGGGTTGGCAGAGGTGGCAGCGGGCTGGTTGCGCGCGTCGGCGGACCTGCGGGTGGTGACGTGGAGCTTTGGTCAGCGGGACCCTCCGTCGCGTCGCGGGATGGAACGCGACACCTCACACGTCACGGGTAAACCAAGACCCACGGAGGAGCTGCATTACTGCCAATCCGATGTCCCGCCCACGCACCCACCCGCCGCGGCCATTTCGTTGAACCTGCCTGCCGTGCCGGCCCCCACACACTCCCCCACCCGCCCCCATGAACCTGCCCGGCCGCAGCTCTGTCCAAGATGCGCTCCCAGCTGGTGGACCTCAAGAAGGCGCACGCGGCGGGGGCAGCGGGCGGCAGCGGCGAGGAGGCGTTCAAGACCGCGTGTGCCACCATGATGCGGTGGGGCCGGGAGGGAGGGAGGGGGGAAAGGAGGGGTACGTGGGAGGGAGGCGTGCCTGGCTGATGAAGGCGCCACGGCCACACAAGAAAAACCGGAAACGCTGGCGTTAACTTTCCTGGAGTTGGGGATGCACGTTCCTGTGGCTTTGTGCAGGTTTGTGCATCTGCGGGGATGGAAGGGAGAAGCATTCTGTGCATCTGTGGGGATGAAAGGAGAGGGAAGCGCATGTGCGGAAAGTGGAGATGGAAGGAGACTCTGGAGAGTTTGAGCGGGCGGCGGATTGGACTCCCATCTTGGGAATGCACCCCGGGACCGTGGGGCGGCGGAGCGACGACTGCTGCCCGGCTGGCCTCACCGGAACCCTCCCGCCTCCCACCCGCCCACCCGTTTCCCCCTCGGCCAGGTACCTTGCCAATATCGCCGCCAACCCCGGGGAGGAGAAGTTTCGAAGCATCCGCCTGGCCAACGCCGCCTTCCAGCAGCGAGTGGCGGCGCTGCCCGGCGCTGTCGACTTCCTGATCACTTGCGGCTTTGAGGTGGGGGCGAAGCGGAGCGGGATGGGGTGCGGCGGGGGACGAGCGGGCGGTGTTTTTGAGGGGCTGCAGTGCAGGCGGGGCTCAAGCCATTGTGACTACTCGCCTGACATCAGCCGGTATCCGGTGGCATGGGTTCAAGGTTGTGGGACGAGGGGGCCGGGAGGCCGACGAGACTATACACGTATACAGCAAAGGGCTTGGCCCAAATTTAGGTGCAAAGGTTGACCTTTGACGGTTGCAGAGCTGCCGGAATATCTCCCTTTCTCCCACCCCCGGGTCGCTGACACGTTGCTGGCCACTGCTGGGGTTCTCTCGTGTGCATGGCATCGCAGAAGACGGAAGAGGCCCTGGTGATGCAGCCGGAGAAGATCAACATGGACCTCTTGAACGGCGCCGGCGGTGCGCTGAACGAGGCGCTCACGAACCCCTTCTTCGGCGCGCTGTGAAGCCGTGCGGCTCGGACGCGCATCATGTGTGTTGGGCGGGGTCGGCAGCGGCACTCGTTCCATGGGGAGTCTTGCGGTGGGTCGCGCAGGCGGAAGATGCCTAGCGCCGCTGAGGCCGACTTGCGGGGGCCACGGTGGTGCTTCTCGACAGCGGACAATTGAGGCATCAGTCTCAGGGTAACGGCTGAGCTGAGCCAAGGTGTTTGGAGCTTTCGACACGCAGGGACACAGCCCACCGCGCGACTGACATGCAGGGGTTGGCAAGGTGGCGCAGGACAGGGGCTTGGGCGAGGACGGAGCTCAGTGGCAGGTTTGCTCAGAGCGCACCGTTTGGACTAAGTGTTGTAGTGTGCGACATGTGTACTGGGCAGAGCGGCGGAGGAACGGAAGGCTGCGCTCTTCAGGATGAAAAGGCAGGGCGATCGGGCTGCAATGCGCCCGGTTGCTTGCTGCTGCCCGCGATGTGCCCCTTGGAGGGCTGTGCAGACGCTGGGAGTTTTGGAACATAGGCCATTTTGGAGCACGGGCGGGCCTCATTTATTTGCAAGCTGCTGGCGAACTGGGTTGGGGCATCGGGGTAAAGTGTGCTCGACATGACGGTAGTTACAGTTGCTACAGAGGGCTCCAGGTCGCCTTCGGTTGGGACACGTTGCACGATGTGTTCACCGCTTGACGTATAATACGGTACATGGCCATCGTCCACGTTTGTCAATCACGCGGAGTGCTCACTTCCGAGACGAAGCCATTTGTCGCTGATGAAGACGCGCGCCCTGTCTGGCCACGAGGGCCAGGTGAAGACACGCGCCCTGTCTGGCCACCGCAATTGCAGCGGTGCCGCGCAGTGGTAGCTGGTAGGGCTCTCCACGTCTTCAGTCAGTCAGCGGTGGCAAGCAAAACGGTATTCCGTACCACACGCAGAAACGTACGCTATGAGAGAATGAGACCACCACACGTCGAACGCAAAAATGCAGCGCGTGGGTGCACAAGCCGGTGTCGTAACGTTCCGAACAGCAGCCGTGGCTCTAACGCGCGCAGCGCACGCGACGTGTTTACTTACGTGTTCCGTTCGCCCCTCTCCCCCCCCCCCGCCATCGCAAAGCTGTACTCCTCAAATGCAAAGCACACAGTCAAGGATATAGAGACAATCTTGCTCAGGACCGATGCGCAATCTCAGCATTGGGGCACCTACATGATGATCATGTGACTGCCTCCGTACTACGTAGGGTAGTCAGTCAAGAGTGAGCCGTACGCGTGTAGACAAAGAGCTCTACATGCAGACCAGCACATCTGTATGATCCGGACCCGCCTGTTTGCTGCTCAACGCCGCCAGCAATCAAGGACACGCGCACGTCCCTTCTACAAGGACGGCATGCACGGCGCACCGTTTACACGACCTTGCGCCGCTTGCTGGTCAGCAGGTTGGGCGACCGCGCCTTGGTCACCTCCTTGGGCTTCGTCTTGGGCGCCGCGGGGGGCACGAGTGTGAAGTCCGGCATCGGATTAGCGCGGAAGGCGGTGACGGTCTTCCGGTAGTGCCTAACGACCGCCTCTTCGAGGCGCGCCGCCTCCAGTTTCTCCTCCTCCGCCCGCGCCTGTGCCCAGAGCGGTGCACAGGAGGTTGCTGGCTGGAGCGCCCGGAAGGGGCAATGGGCTCGGGGTCAAAGCTAAGACGGCACGCGAAGCTGTGCGCCACATACAGCGCGTGCGGTTACGGTACCTAGAGCCGCAAGGCGGATACAAACTCGGCAGCGCTGCCTCCAACCCAAATCACAGCAGTTTCCCGTCTAGCCGCCTTACCTTCGCCGCCGCTTCCTTGTCCTTGATGCGGCTGTCAAAGAGGCTGCGCCCCACGGCCCGCGCGCTGGTGTGCAGCTCGACCTCATTCGGCACGGTTAGTGGGACAGCCCCGAAGCTCGGCAGCTTTGGGCTGTTCTTCAGCACGGGCCGCGCCTGTCGAGTCGGAATCAAGTTGTGCACGCGCGGCAGAGGATGCTGAGCACTGTCGACCCGCATTGGGATGGCATGCAGAGCAGCTCATGAAGTCATAGCGTGCGTAAGCTAAGGAGGGCGCCCTGAGGTGCAGCTCAGTCACGCATGGCCAACCACTGCGAGACAAGACGTTGCGCACAGCATTGGTGTGCGGCTGTGAGACCAGAAGGGGAGCGGGCCCAGGTGGACCTGGCGCTGCTTGCCTTGAGTGCGTGTACGGCATGCGAAAAAGTACGATAACACACGAATCACGAGGCAGGCAGCGCACCTACCGAGAACTGGTATCGCGCATCGCGCGCGGCCCTCTCCAGCTCCCCGTGCAGCCGCTTCTGCTCCTGCAGGTACTGCTGGCCTCGCGCCTGCTGGACAGTCCGGGCCCCAGGGAGGTCAGCGATGCCGTACATTGTGTGCACTGGTAAGCAAGGATCCCAGGTACGTGCCTTAGACACAACAGCGCCAAGTCCTAGTCGGCGGTGAAAAGAAACCAACGACCCAGCCTGCTCCATCTTCCGCTGTTCCGGGTGCCGTTAGTTACACGGCGAGCCCTTGCCGGCCGCCGTTGGCCGCGTGAAGACCAGAACAACGCACAGAAGCAAATAGACCCGCTTGAAAGCTCAGTGTTTAGGAAATCTTCCTGATAAATACGTGCATTGCCAGCCCATAATAAGGTGCCTTGCCATGAGAACCCCTGCATGCTTCACATCACGACCAAGCAACGTCAATGCCCGCTTTCCTACCTCGGTGCTCAAGGAGAAGGGTGCTGGGATCTTGATGGGCAGGTGCACCAGCTTGGGCGGCACGTACCCGCCGCTAGGTAGGTGTCCTGGGCGGTGCATCTTCATCCGCTCGAGCCTCCTTGCGGTCAGCTTGATCTTGCGCTCCGCGGCGGCGCGCTGCTCCTTGCGCTGGTTCAAGCGCAGGGTGGTCCCTCCCGCAGCCGTGTCCTTCCTGCAGACAAGCAAACGATACTTGTAAGACACTGCTACAAGCAAGGCTGGTCGCTTGAGCGCATCAAAGGCGCAGCTGTGGTTTGCGTGCATGGACATGTGGGGACATGGGTTCGCATCTGACCTGGCGGCGGCGGTCACTTACGGGCAAGCCTTGTAAACAATCGGCTCCGGTCCAGGCTCATCCTGCCAGGGGAAGGAGTACATCATCCTTGTTCGTCAGATGTGGCAGGAGGCAGACGAGGCACACGTCCTCACTTCGGGTTGTTACAGGTGCAGAAGCGCGCAAATGTGATGCCGGGTCAAGTTTGCCCCAAGACCACGCCACCCAGATAAGGCACAGCGATGCCAGCATCGGGGAAATGCAATCAGTTTGGAGCTCACCTTAAGTGAGGGACCTGAAGGCTGCACAGGCGGCCTTGGCGGCGCCGTGGATGCCTGAGTGTTGGGCAAACGAGAGATGTGGCACGGTAACACCACGGGAGGGAGGACCAGAACGTTCAGCAGCGCAACCCAGAGTGCTGTGATAGCGTCTACCTTGGGGCTCCCAAACTTCAAGACCTTGGACAGCGTCCGGGGATGTGGGCCGGGGATGTGGGCATGATGCTGAGGCGTCGTTCCCGGCGATGCGTTGAAATGAGCCCGTGGAGTCTTAATTCCCGTGACAGGGCCATAATTCTGGATCCTGAACGCCATGTGTTCCTGCGTGGAGGAAGACGCAACGTTCCAGGCAAGGCGATGTTGCTTCCATCGGAACCCCGAACTGCTCGGTTAATCCGGGCTTAACCCAGAAATAGCGCTTTAAGATGTACTGAGCAAGGATCTGATGTTACTGGGGCAGAACTGTGTTCCCCTGATGTTCTCCGAATTCGCCTGCCATGCTCCCCATCTCTGGCCGAAAGTCAGCTGGCCCACCTGAGCGTTGCACATTCCCGGCAAGCGTCTTTAATGTCCACGTCGTATTACAAGCAACCTGGTTAAGCTTGTCGGCGCACAGCCTTAGGGTGTTGCGCCGCACAAAAGTGGTTACGAATTGCCCCTCACGAACCCCACCTCAGGCAAGATTGTGTTTGATAGCTTTTGCAAGTATTGGATAAACGCCACTGTGGGTTGCGGGGCGGTTCTCTGAGCGTGGACAACTTGTCCGATGCCACCGGGACGACATAGGGATTATGATACAGAGATCGCTACGTGAATATTTTGATACTGGTATATGTCAAAAAATGCTCGGAAATGAGTTCTCCCTGTATATTTATTGGCCATGCTTTCGATCCTTTTCGATCCATGCGGAGGATGAACTGCGTGTGTTGCTGCTGCGCGACCTCCCGCCGGTAACAACACCACTTGCCAACTATGCTAAAAGGACAAACGAAACGAATTACATTTACACATGCTTGAAATGACGAGCTGATTGGACCGATCCACGATGTTGTGCGGTTGCATCTAAGGAGCACCTGAGGTGGACGGGCAGGGACGGGCATGCCGTCATGAGGGAGGTATAAAGAGAGGGAGGACGCATGCGTCTACGACATGCCGGTGCACGAAATGCCGCCGCAACGACCACAAAGGGCCCTTGGCATGTGTCCAGGGCCCTCGTGACAAGCACTGCAAGCTGCCTATGCCACGCTATCGGATTGAAGATACACCGAGCCAGATACAACACATACCACATGTGGGTGTCACCGGTACTCTTCCTGCGTCCTTGTGCAACTACTATAACCGCAAGAGTCACGCTCGAGATGTAGATTGTACACCGGATTGCGGATTCCGCGGAATTCAGGCCGCCGGGCCGGGAAGTAAGCCACAGCAGCATCGCCGCCGCCGCAGATGTCTCTCGCCAGGCCGCCATTGCTGCCGACCTGACTTGCACGCGCTGCGCTTCGCAGGCGCTGCGTTGACCGCGGCCCTCGAGGTGCCTGACCTGTTCCAACAACCCCGCGAGACCCAGATTGTCCAGGTCCGCAGGTCGGTCCCTGCGCTATATGTGCTAGCAGTCATGGGCTGCACGATTGGGAAGAGCAGGGGTCGACGGCCGGCGGTGTGGCACATCCTGTATGTCGCATGCGCTTCAACACATGCCTGGTGTAGCGGTTGAAGTGCCATTCCGCGCTTGGGCTTTAAGGCCCCGTGTTACCAGCCCCTGGGCCCCTATCACTCATCATCCTGCTCTGCACCATCGGCTCCGACTCCCCTTGCGGTTGGTTTCCATCCGCTAAATATGCTAGGCAAGGAGGCAACGCTAGTGCATAGGCAGAGTGCAGGGGTGAACGGGTGGGCGGGTGGGTGGGCAGCAGTTCACCCTCGCAGCCCTTACGGACGGATGGAGGTTGCATTGTGTACCGGTCCGCTCAAGGCAGAATGGTCCAGCGGCCCAGACTTAATTCGAGAGGGAGCTGAAGAGCGAGCTCTTGTTTATTTGTATCCCCGGGCCAGCCCTACCCTGCCGGCCCCGCTTCCGACCTGCCCAAGTCCCCCGTCGCGGCCGACCCAAAACACCAAACTACCGGGCTCTTTCTCAGCGCCTTTGCCTGAAGCGGTCGAGCTTTGGGCGTTGCGATGGCGGCGGCGCGTGGAGATGCGGGCACGCGACCGCGACGGGTGCGGGCATCGGGACTCTCATACACACGGCGTCGGCACGACACTGTGCACATACGCTGGCATGTTGCGCAGCTCGGTCCTCGACATGGCCCCAACCTGGTCGCTCGGGCAAGGCCCACAGCGCCACGTTCCCTAACTAGGGCACTCCCCCCTAACTCCTTCCACTTCCCCGTCGAGCCCTCTGCGCTCGCCGCCGAACTGGCTTTTCCGTGTTGCAAGCAATCCGCGCCGCGGCGCGCATGCCCGCGCTTAAAGTCCCATGGACATGACCGGGGTGGTTAATGGATGGAGAGCAGGTTGTATACGAGCCAATCAATCGTCAGCACATGCATGCCATCGCCATGCATAGCTACAGCCTTGAGGGGAATCGTTTTCCAGCGTTAGGGGGGATTGTTTTACAGCGGATCGACGGTCCATACCGCACCGTACCTGACACTTGTCATAACCGAAACCCAGTGTTGGCACGTGACTTGCAGCTACCGCCATCGCAGTAGCTGGAGCCCACGGGAAGGTCAGTCCGCGCTACGCCCACATGAAGCGCGCGCGCGATGCAAGGCAGGCAATCCACTGCGCATGAGCGCGTGAATGCTGCACGCCGAGCGAGCAAGCCACCAGCGCACTTCGCGAGGTCTCAAACCGGAGCGCTGACTCCCACACGCGCGTACAGCGCACACGGTGTGTCTTCTGCAAGTCCATGTCCCCTATATCTTCACGCGCACCAGTCCTCCGAACTCTAAGGACTGAGTTCCGTCCCAGGGAAAGCAACGCACGGCCTCATGGGTTGTCAGTAGACGAGGATTCATCGAGCCCTCTTTCCACAGTCATTTGGCCAACCCGTCGCCGAGCCTTCGGCGCTTGCTCGTTTGGAGCTTGGGCGACACCGCCTTCGTCGCCGTCTTGGGCTTCGCCAAGGGCTTCTTGTGCTTGGGCGCCGTGGGGGACGTACCCCAGAAGTCCGGCATGGCCCGGGCCTTGAACACGGCACTGCTCTTCGATGCCGCCTCTTCGAGGCGCTGCGCCGCCAGCTTCTGCTCCTTTATGCGCATCTGCATCAGGGTGGGGGACAGCAACGTCCGGAATGGGCGTGGAGGCCCTGCGGAGGCAAAACGAATTCGCACGGCGCCCCAACATTCAAAAGCTGCCTTTCATTTGCTCATGTCGCTGCCCGCATCTCCTGCCCTCAATTGCACACCATCCCGCACGACGGTATTAGTGTCAGTGACCGCAAGGATGGCACAGGTGGTTCACAACTCCCACGCGCGCTTTCGTCCTACGGCGAGCCTTTGCATGCCGCAGTCAACGGTCCCGACCGAAGGCTGAACCAGTTTCCCTGGGAAAAAGCGTGCAGCATACCCGTTGGCCTTCAAACGCGCCTTAGTCTGTTAGGTGGCTGAACCGCGCCGTACAGAACGACTGAATGCATGCCCGCTCCCGTACCTCCGTGGTCAGCGAAAACGGTGCAGGAACCGTGGCGGGCGGGGGTGCCGGCTTGGGCGGCACGCATTCGAGATTCGCAATGTGTCCAGGCCGACGCTGCGGTTCGCGGAGCGCGGCTTTGTGCGCCGCCAGCTTGTATTTGCGCTCTTTGGCGACGCGCCGCTCCTTGAGCTTGTTCAGCGGCAGAGGAGCCTCCCTCAGCGTCGCGTCCTTCCTGCGGATTAGGCGTACCTCTTATGACTTAAAAAGCTGAAACAGACTCATCACTTGGGCGCGTTCCAAGGCGTAGCTTAGATCTGCGTGCACGGGCGCGCAGATTCGTACCCGTCCTTGCGGGCATTCACTTACGGCTGCGCCTTGAAGACGTACGGGGCCGGAGCAGCGTTGTTCTGCCAGCGGAGGGAAGCGGCGCAACATTCACATGCGTCAGATCAACCGGAACGCAGACGACGTAGAGGTCCCTACGTTGGGCGTATTTGCAAGCGCAGCGCGTTGATGTGCTCTCGGCACCCACTTGGTCCCAAGACGACGAGTCAACGCCCTGGCAAGGACACGGCGACCCCGCATGAGGGTGGCACAGGTAGTTGCGAGCTCATCTTGCAGCGGCCTCAGCGACGCCGTGGACTCTTTGGAGATGGGCCAGCACGAGAGTGTCCAGGTGGCATGGTGACCACCGGCAGAATGGAGACCCAGAACCAGAGAGAGGGCTACACGTGGAGAGTACGACGTAGCGCACAGGAGCTAACGGTTGCATAGTCGTTTACCTGTGCGTTGTC
Source organism: Pleodorina starrii (assembly GCA_030267565.1). NCBI lineage: Eukaryota > Viridiplantae > Chlorophyta > Chlorophyceae > Chlamydomonadales > Volvocaceae > Pleodorina > Pleodorina starrii. The sequence continues at coordinate 323,985 of BRXU01000022.1, read as the reverse complement.
GGGCTTGGAGGCATTGGACAGCGTCTGTGGCGCTTTGCCTGCTGTGGCGCCGAACGGCGCCCGCGGCGTCTTGGCTCCCTTGAGCTGATCAGAAATCTGCATCCTGGGGGTCCTATTCCCCTGCGTGGAGGTTAGGGAGTAGAAGCCTTGTTGAGGCATCGGAGATCGGACTGCCGTCCCGTCGTAGACTTCCGACACAAGAGTGTCCAGATGGCATGGTGACCACCGGTTGACTGGAGACCCAGAGCCAGGGAGAGGGCTACACGTGCAGAGCACGACGTACCTGACAAAGGCTGACGGTAGCATACCGTAATGGCATTTACCTGTGCGTTTTCGGGATTGAAGGCACTGGATAAAGTCTGATGTGTTTTGCCTGCCGCAGCGCCGAAAGGCGCCCGCGGCGTCTTAGCCCCCTTCAGCTGATCACAATTCTGCATCCTGGGGGTCCTACTTCCCTGCGCAGAGGCAGAGGTTAGGGAGTAGAAGGCATCGACCTTGTTAAGGCATCGGACTGCCGTCCCGTCAAAACATCGCAGTGCTTCGCCGTCAGCAAGGCTCCAGCCAGGAAGGTTTTTGTCTTAGACAAAATATGACGGAGCTGTTGCAGAACTATAGGCATCCCGTTTCACTCCCGGCTGTGCTCTAGCTCGCCGAAAGCCAGCTGGCCCACCTGCGTCTTGCTGAACATTTCCTGCGCAAGGTCGATTGCTGAATTACGTTTTGTCGCTGCCTCTGCGAAAGCGTGCCGCTAATAGCCCGGCGTGTTCTTCCGGCCTCACAGCGATGAATTATGGGCTGCCCGTCACGAAGCCACCGCCAGCGCTGGAGCCTTTCGTGTAACGGCTTATCTTAGCAATAAGTTTGGTACGGTGGTTCTCCTTGACGTGGGTAAGCTGACAAAGCCAGGTCGCTCAGGGCCAATGCTTTGCGAAGCTTGAAAGTGGACTTAACAAGACAGTCTTTAATATTTGATTGAAAATCTATTGATTTATTCATATTATATCAACAGGATTACCAGGATTCTCAGGAAAAGCCCCTGTATCGGTCGGTCGTGCTTTGGATCCATGCGGAGAACGAAGGGCGTGCGCTCACAACGGCAACGATACCCACAACAACAAGGGCATATCAGGATAACTGCTTTGCAAACATGTATATTAATGCTGTTTGAAAGTGCGGTGTTTACCCGAGAGACCTACGACGACGTGGGCTTGCGTGCTTCTGTACAGGCGCCTGCTGGAAAGTACTCCACAGGCAGACCGACACGAAGGGAGGGAACTTAAGTCGAGTCCAGGTTGGCACACGAGACTGAGCCGTTGCTTTGGTGCCCGGGCTCCCGTAGAGAACCGCTACGCGGATCGCACCGGCACTCGATGTGCACTTTTTGCAGCCGCACCTCATGGCTCCGATGGGCCTCCCGTGCGTGCGTCCTCACCTTCTTCGGCGTCGCAAGTACGCATGGCTGAGGCCCTACACTGGGAGTTTCTCTTGAGGCCCATGCAGGCGATGGGTGCCGGCTCTGGACGGTTTGCGTCGGCCCGCCCGCTATTGTCGGACAGGGGTCGGACACGACTTCATTCCCGGGCGGCTGTCCATAGCTAATTACCCCGTGCGCGCGTGGTTGTGGGTCTCTGTGCTCTACCCAGCGGATTGGCTCGTGCTGTCGGGCCCGCTGGCTGGGCAACGCCCAGAGGCATGGGAACTTGCGCCATTGTTGTTAGCCGACCAATTTCAGCAGTAGTGCCACACATACAACAAGCCATGTTGGTCGCTCCTCGAGCCGTAAAGATGTTTCTTGCTTAGAATCGTTGTCTGCAAAAGGGGACCAGCTCTCACAGGGGCCACGCCGGTCCCTGCAGCTGCCGTGTCGTAGTGCTAAACTAGCCAGGGACAGAGGGTACTCACGGGGGTCGGATTCCTGGAAGGGTGGTGTCACGGGTTACTTGGTTTAGGGTTTTAGGGTTTTAGGGGTTTTAGGGTTTTAGGGTTTTTTATTCGTGTTAATGGGGTGGAAGCGGTCGTTGCCCGTTGTATGTATTTTCGGTGAAGGTCGTCTGCGCTCGAGAACTATGAGCTTGCTGGCAGTGCGTGGGGGGGACGCTGGAATAATGAGTTGGTAAAGTGCTTAAGCTTCATCGTGTGATGGGATGTTGTATCACGTGTGCTCATCCCAGTGTGCACAACTGTAAGCCAGCGAACCGTAATCCAGCGGTTAATCCCTGAGCAAGGCCAACACATCTCGAATAGCTTTTCCGGCCACATTTCCAGCGGAGTTAAACTGATGACCCTCCATTGCCCATGGCTAATGGCATAATGTCTTGGCACCTCCTGCGCAATTCCCACACGCCTCCGGACCATAACAAGGGTCGAGGCGAGGAGTGGGCCCTGCTGAAGTGCAGTCCATAGGTCCGCGCAAGTGTGGAAGTCACGATCCTTAAGCAAAAAGACACACCGTGCCAAAGTTAGGCGGGGTGTCGTTTCCGACCAGGGCCTGGCGGCCTGCTTCCCTGCTTCCAACGACACCGACATACGGTGCCCGTACACCAGCCGTTCATATCGAATTTGGCAAATTCCGGCAAGTTAGATATTGTGGTATTGCTGATGATGAACATTATGCGACTTATTATACGGGCCCTGTAGATTGGAATCATGGGCTTCGGGCAACTCCTAAGCTGCTTTTGTGCAGGATCTCCCAACCAACATGAGCTGTCAATAGCGCATGGTCCCCTGGGAGGGTGTAAGTTAGAGCCAGTGGAGGATGGCTGCGTGGACGTCGACCCTGCTGAGGTGTGAACTGCAGCGCAAGCTGCTTGCGTCAATTTACGTCGCTCATGAGCTAATGGGAGTAAGAAAATCACCACTCTCCCAACTCAGGACCTTCAAAGGCTACAGAGGGAGCTATCGGCGTTGCGCGGAACGGGTTACGCGCGACTCACTTCTTTGCTAAAAAAAGTCTCCTTGCACGCAAACGCTGATGCAAGGTATGATGCTAGTGAATGATAATATAAGTAGTTTGGGCTCGAACTTAACGGTCGTGTGTTGCCCGCCCTTCAACAGCCTGTTCGGTGTTGTCGACGAAGGCCTGCTGGTTCTACTGGCGACCAGCCACCCTGATGGAGTGCAGAATCTTGTGGGGTTGGAGCCCGTTCCAAGGCAAGATTTAGTCCTCCAAAAGGTCATGATGACTCAGGTAGGTGGCCTTTGCGTTGGAAGTTTGGAAGGCCCGCCAGAGTGCGCTTATTTGAAGTGTGAATTGTCGACAGTTCGCGTACGGGGCATGCGCCTCCGGCATGGATTTCGTCCCAGAGAACCAACAAAGACCGTTACGATAGGGTTACGATATGCCTCGAATTCATGCCACGTTCTTGCTGGCGCCCCGTGCAATGCTGCCCCCGCAGCGTCCAGCGCTCGATGAACTGTCAACCAGCGAGACGGGCTCCACGCTCTCTGGCAGCGGCCTCGGCGCGGTCTGCGCCGTTCCGCTCTTCGGAGGCGAGGCCGTGGCAGGTGCGCTGCTGCTGGAGGCGAGCCCGCTCGCCTCGCTCAAATGCCTGCTACTTGAAGGCGTGGAGCAGCCCACGTTTTTGGACCAGAAGCAGGCCGCCAACAAAAAGCGCGCGCGCCATCGGCTCTTCTCCAGCCCATCGATGCTCCACCAGCTGGGCCTGGCAGTGTCGGTGGGCCTGGGCTTGGACGGCGAGCAGCTGCAGTGGTTGGCGCGGTCGCTCCACCGCGTCGCCACCTGCGACAGCATGAACTCGCTGGTCTGGGAGCTGTGCGAGGACGTGGCGGCGCACATCAAGCGCCGCTTCATCGTCGAGGCCGGCGCCGTGCGCGCGGCGCTGCTGCCCCGCGCCGACGCGCAACTGGGCCTGCTCTTTCACGCGCAACCGTGTAGCAGCAGCCACGCCCGTGGCCCTTCGGGCCGCGACTGGAGGCCTTCCCCCGCGGCGGATGCGGGCCTTGGCACGGGTGCCAGCCAGGGTCTGCCACGGTCCGTCAGGTCAGGCCTGGAGTGCGGCGGCGCCGCCCCGCCGACTCCGACGCGGGTGCCTCGACACCACCAGTCTGCGGGTCAGGTGCTTATGCAGCCGCAGTGCAGCAAGCCGGGCGTGCTGAGCAGCATGGCGTCCAGGAACCGTCTCAGCACGCAGGCCGCCAGCAGCGGCGCCGCAAGGTGTGTTATGAGGGGACAGGGCCCTGTGAGGAGGGAGGCTTCGATGAGGCCCACCGCGGGAAATGTTCCGGGTGGCGAGGCTCAGTAACCCGCGGTCCTGGAGTTGAATGAAAATGGGCGATTTTCGATCACCCTAGGTCGAACACAACTGTCTGCTGGGACCTAGTTCGCTCTGGTGGGGGCGGTGCAGCCGCGTAGGCAGCCGGCGTGCAGCGCAGCTCGGGGAGCATGGTGGGAGCATGGTGGGACTGGGAGCATGGTGGGACTGGGAGCATGGTGGGCGCTGAAGGCGTGCACTGAGCGACGACGGGACTCGGGCTTCGGGGGTCCTGCCGCAGGCTTGACCAGTGGCTCGCACTGCCCCACGGCGAGCCAGTGGGCCGGTCATGCTGCCAGACCCTCCCAGGCGCCTCCAGATCTCGTTACAAGCCTGAACGCTGACTGAACCCCCGGCACCTCGCACACCGCTCCGCCGGCCCGGAACCTGCTGCAGCAGCGACTGCGGCACCGCCACGTCGCGCCTGTCCAAGCGGCCGGCGTCCACCAACCTCTTCGGCGAGCCCTCGGCCGTGTCAGGCCGCGTGATGACTCTCTTCGGCCATGCGGCGTTGGGCGGCCGACCCACCGACCCACAGCACCATCTCCACACCACCGCTGCCGCCGCGTCGCCGCCGCCTAGTCGCACCACCATCGTGGTGCAGCTGCCGCCGCACATGGCCGCGGAGGCGCCGTCGGCCAGCCTGCACGCGCAGGCCTTCCCGCTGAAACACACGGCGCTGCGGGCGCTGGCACTGGCTGCTGCCGACGGCGGCGGCGACGGCGACGGCGTCAGCAGGAACATCAGCGGCACCGGCGGCGGCGGGACCTTCCCGGGAACGTGCATGGAGGACGTGGCGCTGTACTTGCAGAACGTCCACAACCCCTCGCGCGACGTGTGCCTGCTGCTGGGGTGCATGCGTGGGGCGGCAGCGCCGCACGGCCAGCCCGGCTCGCCGCGGACGCCGACTACCGCGCCGCTGAGCCCGCTGCACCCGGGCGGCGGTGCCTTGACGGGCAGCAGCGGCGCCGCCGCCGGCACTGGTGGCAGCGGCGGCGCAGGCGCGTTGCAGTCGCTGGTGCTGGTGGGCCTGCGGCTGGGCAACTCGGTGCTGGCCTTTTACCTGTGCTTCCCCAGGCGGCTGCCGGGGGAGCTGCTAGAGGCGGTGAGGGCCAGCTGCGACGAGCTACTCGGCGAGGTGCGGCGACATATGGCGTGCGCTGGTGGTGCGCGGGCTGGGGGCTTATTTCTCTGTTCCCTTCTCCCTGGCGTGCATACCGTGTGCGGTTCGGCGATAGGGCGCAATCGGGCGCGATTGGGCGTCTATGAACGGGAACTGGAACCACCATCCCTTCAAACGGTGAATCGCACACGTGCGTCATCGTCGTCCTGCGGTCCGCTGCGCGGATGTGTCGGCCTCTGCAGATGTTTGCGGGCGCCGTCCGCGCCAAGCTGGAGGGCTCCCTGGCGGCGGAGTTTGAGACCCTGCGCACCACAACGCCGGGCCACTTCGCGGTCCTGCGCAGCGCCACCAGCGTCAACGGCCTGCTGCTGCAGAGCCACCAACGGCCAGGATCGCAGGCCAGCGGCTCTCTGCGGGCTACCCGGCTGATCGCGCCGCCGCGCGCCGGCTGCGGGCTGCTGCAGCAGGCCAAGACGGTCAGCGGCTTCAGCAATCTGAGTGCCGCGACGCCGGGTGGCGGCGCGGCGACAGGTGGGGCTTCGGTGGCGGAGGGCGGGGGGCCCTACGCCAGCGCCTCCAAGCTGTCGCGCCATCACAGCGTGGAGCTGAGCTGCGCCAGCCAGATCGAGGCCGTCAGCCTCTTCACGGCGTTGTGCGCGGCCCGAGGTGAGGCACCGGGGTGCACCGGGGCGTCCCCAGCGCGGTGTCGAACGACCTGGGTGGCGGCTCGGCCGAAGTAAATCGCCGAAGTGAATCGCTGAATGGCTTTTGGCTGCTGCGGGAAGTAGCAGGGCGTGCGTGCGTGGGGAACACACGCCCACGCGACGGGTGCGCGGGCTCGCGTTGGCATCACCCACCGCTCGAACACGTCGCGTCGTGGGACGATCCGCCCGTTCGGCCGCGGTGCGCCCGCACTATAACGCGCAGGCTCTTCTTTGCCGCGGACCGTCTCTTTCACCACGGAGCGCGGCCACGGCGGCGGCGGCGGCGCCGGCACCGCCGAGGCGGGCTCCTCCATGCCGCCCGGCCAGAGGCAGGTCTCGCGGGAGTTGGCGCCGGCGGCGCTCTCCCAGGAGGACCTGCTGAGCGTGCTGCTGCAGATGCGGCAGAGCGAGGCGGCGACGGGCTGCTGCGGCAGCCATGGGGGTGATGCGGCGCGCAGCGCCTCCATCCTGACGATGACGGTCGCGGGCGTGGACGCGGCCGCTGGCGGCGCGCGGCAGCAATTGGACCTGCTGGTCAGCAGCATCCACGCAACCATGACCACGGAGAGTAATGGCGCGATGTGAGTGGGGCAGGAGGGATCGGGGAGGGCTCGGCGGAGGAGAGCCGCTTCAGCGCTCACCCGAGTTCTTAACAGGGATGGCATTAGGGATGGGGCTCCTTCCTCTGCTGCAGCGTGCCGCTGCTGCTCGGTGGCTCGGGTCATACGGCACGGCACGGCAATCTCTTGGGCTTGTGCTGCTCCTTTTGCAAGGCGCACACGCGCACTCGCGTTGCAAGAAGGAAGCCTCGAAGCGTGGTGTTGGAAGCCTTCAACGCGCGCTGCGCTAGCGCGAGCTATCTGCGTCTTCGGCCGGACCACCGCACAGCAATTGGCGTGCGTGCGCTGTCTTCGGTGTGAACCCACCGCGCAGGGTCTCGTTCGCTGAGGACCTTGACTCGCTGGAGCTGCTGTCCGTCCTGGGCAAGGGCGGCGGCGGTGTGGTCTGCAAGGGCAGGTGGGTGGTAAGAAGAAGATACCGCAGCGGAGACGGAGACGGCGTTAGGTGGGTGGTTGGCGCGGTTGCGCTGGCTTGGGGCCTTCCGGGCTGGGCACACAGTGCGCTGCGTCCCACGCACGCTGCGCGCCCCCTTGTCTTCCGATGTCCGCCTGGTCCATCGCGCGCTGAGCGCTCTCGTCATGTCATGTACAAGTACTGTACATGTCATGTACAATACGTGTGCATGGACAGCTCTCCAGCCCGATCTGAACAGTTTGCGAGTTCCGGTGCGCGCTTCTGCGCTCTGCAAAGCCGCTCCGTCCTGCCTCGCGTCACCTCTTTCCCGCCGTGCAGGCTGGGTACCCAAGAGGTCGCCGTGAAGGTGGGTCGGCAGGGCTACGGGTGGTGGCTCGCGAGGGTTGGAAGCGCCTGGAGACAATCGAAAAACGTGCAGCTTCGACCTGCAGCGGAGCCGATCTGTCATTTTACAGATTTTAGAAACTTTCGCAACTCTGGGTTGCGCCAAAGCAGTGTAACCCGTACTGCAATATATCTTCACGTATCTTCGTATATGGAACACTTCGAGCTTTTCGGCGTGATTCCTGCGTTGGGTTTGTTTTTGGTCGACTTGGTCTGTGCAGGTGATGGAGCTGCCGGATGTAAACGTCGGCGACACCACGCAGCAGCTGCAGCAGCAGCTCCAGACGCAGGGCGCCGGCGGCCGCAGCCTCCGCAGCGGGCCCGGCGCCGAGGCCGACGGCGCACACACGCTCACGCACGCGCCCAACCCGGCTGCTGCGGCGGCGGTAGCCAAGGAGCAGCTGCGCGCCCGCCGGGCCCTGCTCCGAAACGCCATGGAGATGGCCGTACAAGGTGCGCCGGCCGGCCGAGGGGGGCGGGGCGGGGTTGATCACGACTTCACGAGGCAGCAAGGAAAGTGACCAGCCAGGACGAACCGCGGGACGAACCGCGGGGAAGGTAGTGGGGGCCGGGTGCGGCAGAGTGCGGGCGGGTGGTGTGGCGTCTGTTTTAGGTAGATGCCTTGCACGTGTACTCGCCGCGCCAACAATGGGAGGCCCATCGACCTTGGGAGGTACTTTGGGGTACTTGCGGCCGGTGATGGCACGGCCCCCTCCCCCTCAACGCCTTGCGGCTCTTCCCTCCGCGCTCGGGCCCTTGCAGGTCGGCTCAGCCACCCCAACTTGATTCAGGTGCGTCGCTGCTGCTGCTGGACGTGTACACGGGGGAGGGAGGGACCCTGCCGGTGGAAGTGGGTCACCGTGCCTCTGCTTGCGATACGATCCTGGGAGAATAGGAGAGGGGTGCAATGCCGCGGAGCGGGTGCCTTGCACAGCATCCATTCGGGCAAGGACCCGTAGGACCAGGGTAGGACCCCAAATTTATGCCAGCCAGGTGCATCCGCCCAAGGACAGGATCGGTGGGACTGGAAAGTGTAAAGGACAGTGCCCCCCATGTTCATCTGGCAGAATGGCCGAGTGGTCTAAGGCGTCGTGTTTAGGATCTTATTCCATGAACTCCGCGATCCGAAAGGGCGCAGGTTCGAACCCTGCTTCTGTCAAAACATTGGATCTTTTGCCGTTACAAGCGCTCGTATGAGGGTGAATATTTGCCCGCCATGCACGTCCCAGCACCATGCCGTATTACGGATGCACCGTCCGTTACTCATTCCCTGACATGAAATCTCCCGCAGACATGGGTCCTTGTGCTCCCCCCCCGGTCAGCACCGGCCTCAGCAACCCACAAGCCGCGCGTCGCGCATGGAGGCATACAACACACGCCCTCCGGAACCCTCCAGATGCACCGCACCTTCGCTCAAGCTGGCCGGAATACCCACCTTGCCCTGCGCGCGAGAACTCTCTGGCGCAGCCCCACTAACCCACGCCACGACCCCCGAGCCTGCGCTCTGTCGGCCTCCTACCGGCGGCCTCTCCCTGCCTGCCTGCTCCGCTGCCCCACTCACTCTCCACACCTTCCTGCCCCCTTCCTGCCCCTTTGCTGTCTTCCCACACACTCAGGTGTACGCCACCTACGCAAACGTAACCGTGGAGCGGCGGGTCCGGGAGGACGGCAGCACCTTCCACTGCCTGGTCCCCGCGGACGCGGGGGTCCTAGACCTCGGGCTGCCGGGTAAGACAGCAGCGAATGGGGGGTGCGACATGTACCCCCAGGTGCCGGGCCGCGCAGGACAGGGGTCGGAAGGGAAGACACAAGGGAACCTCGGGTGAAGTGGTTCTCGGGGTGGAGGGTTGTGTGCCGGCAGCAGGCCTCCTGCAGCGCAGCCACCTGGCCACCAGTGCACCCAGTTGTTGGCTTCTCTGGTGCACCCGTTTGCAAACTGGTGCTGCATTGTGTGCAGCGTCCGCTTTTTCCCTTATAGCTCGGAGCGCCCTTCGGATCCTTACACCGGACGAGTCACGCGCTCATACTGTCTTGCGCGCGTGCCGCCAATGTTGCTCGCCCAAGCGACAGCCACACACTGCGCGTGACGCGCACGCCCGCATGTCCTCACTCCGCCAGAGTTGCCACTGAGCCGCCATCCTCTGGCTCCCTGCCGCCCGGCCGGTTCCCGCCGCCCCGCCCCGCCGCCGCCCTCACCGCTCTCTGTTCTCACCACCGCAACCACGCCGTGCAGCTCCAACGACCGTGTACTGCGCCATTGTGGCCGAGCTGGCGGACTGCGGCTCCCTGGCCACGGCACTGAGCTCCCGCGCCTTCCCGCGCGTCGTGCTCGTCCCACGCGTCGCCGGCGTGTCTGCGGACCAGCACCCATTCCAGCTAGACATGCGGGTGCGTGACCGGGCGGCTGCGGTCGGCGGCTGGGGTGTTGCTGGGTGCGGTTTTGAGGAGCGAAAGTGGGTCGGCTTTGTGTTGGCAGCGCCCGCGCGCGGGGGCTGGGCTGTCTTCGCAAGTCTGACCTGGCCTGGCCTGGCCTGGTCTGGCCTGCCGCCCTACCTCGCGTCCTGCCTGCGTGACTGTCCCGCGTGACTGCCCCGCGCGAGCGACGTCCTGCTGTGGCGATGTGCGGTTCGGCAGCGTGTCGTGTCGCCTCGGCGCTTAGCGGCTGTGGCCGTGTTGCAGTCGCGCATCGCTTCGCTGAAGAAACGCCGGAAGGACGACACAGATCCCACACCGCCGTTCGTTTCTTTCTTGGGCCAACGTGCTGCGACCTGGGTTGGGTTGCATAACCTGGGTTGCGTAACGGGCTCCGCTTCGCGGGCTGCTTCATTATCACGCCCTGCGTCCCTGCCTCCCTCCATCCATGCCCTCCATCCCCTCCCACCCTACTCTCCCTTCCAGGGTGTGTACATGACGCTGTTGGATGTGGCTCTGGCGCTGCGCCACCTGCACTCGCTCAACCTGGTGCACAGGGGTGAGTGCGAGGGAGGGAGTGCGGGGAGCGCGAGTTTGTGATGAATATTGGGGAGCATGATAATCGGCAGGTGTGACGCCGGCGGCGTAGCGTGCGTCTTGGGGCGACAAGAGCCGCCTGGAGCTCGTGCTGCCATTCTGCAGACCAACACGGGAACTCAGCACACACACACACACGGAAGACCGGCGTTACCGGCCCAAGTCATGATGCGATGGAGCCGTTTCGTCGATATGGCGGTCCGCACTAATCAACCAACCCGTGGTCTACCGCATGGTTTTGGGCTGTTGCTTTCAGACATCAAGCCCGCCAACCTGCTGCTCAAGTCCAACCCGCGGGACCACCGCGGCTTCACAGTCAAGCTGGCGGACTTTGGATTCGTGCTGCACCTAAGCGAGGTGGGTGGGTCTCCCGCGGCGGCAAGCCTACTCTCCAGTCCGCTTCGCCCGACAGACAGGCACCCAGAAGGATTGAATCTATTGAATCTAAAAAGTCTATGTATTCCTCCGGGGGAGGGAATGGACCTGAAAGCGTGCTCGCCATGCTTTCGTTGTTTAGCTTCGAATCGTTTTGCGGTGAGACTCGTTTATGCACTCGTCCCCACGGAGCCACGCCCAGCTGATGTAGCCGTCCGCGGCAGAGCGTACGACCCTTCCGTAGGCTATAGGCGGCGGGTGGGTCGGCAGCAGCCTGCATGCGGCGTCCGGGTCTCAACCAGGCTTCCCTCAGCCCCGCTTGCTTCTCCATTTGCTTCCCTCGTATACATGGCGATTGCAGGTCGCTGAGGACGGCAGTCGGTATGTGCTGGTGGACCAGGCCTGCGGCACTGTCACCCACATGGCCCCCGAGCTCCTGCCCAGCAGTGAGTGGCGCGCACCCAGCTGCGGCCTTTTATGCCGCTTCGGCAATGCCAGACGGACAAATGCCTGTCCCACTGTCCCACTGTGATAGGCACGCACCGGCAGATGAATGTTTGCCTTCTTGCAGACTCTGTAGGGCTTATGAGCTGGTGGTACCAGCTGGGATTGCAGTACAGCTGTGTGCAGTCCCGAGTAGAATTTCGAAAGCTATGGGCGCATGGAACCGGTACAGCTGCTGGTTCGCCCGCTGTTTAGCCGCCTGACTGGTAGGGCGTCCTGTCCCTGTCCCTTCGCTGATGCAGAGGCTCGAGTGGATGCCAGCGTGGACGTGTACAGCTTCGGAATACTGGTGAGAATCTTGATTGTTAGTTTCCCCGGCCCCGCCTCGTCTCTCGTCTCTCGCTGCAGCGGCGCTGCCGTCGGCGTGCAGCCCAGACAGACAGCCGGCTGCGCCTCTCGGCTGCCTGCCTTCGTTTGCGCCAGAAGCGCACACCTTGCCATTGACGGGCATTGATGGGCTGGATAGGCCTTGCAGGCTGTGGCATGCGTGTTGTTATACCCAAATCGCCCGAATCGTTTCCAGCTCTGCACCAAAGCGCCTTTATGCTTGGTGCTGCTGCGACGAGTTTGCATGTGTGTTTCATCATGATGTGCCGGCTTCATCATTCTGCTGCTTTGTGTCGGCTCCGTGTCGGCGCAATCCGTCCTGATTGCGCTCCCGTGTCCCTCCGCTCCGCTCCGCTCCGTGTCCGTGTCCGTGTCCGTGCATCACCCGATGTGGCGCATGAACCAGATGTGGGAGCTGGTGTCGGGCGGCGTGCGCCCCTTTCCCCATCTGCACCCCGACAACATCCCGCGCCATGTGTACAAGGGCGCGCGCCCCACTTTCGGAGACGTCGTGCCACTGGCCTACCGGTGAGTGCGCCGCGTGCGCCCGCCCCTATCGCATTTTCGCCCGCCCCTACCCGCCGTTCGGGTCGCTGCCGCTGCCGCGTGCTTCCGGGGTGTCTCACCGGTACCTGTCTCGGACTGGCAGCGGTGAGGGAGCCTACGGTGAGGGAGAGAAGCGGTGATGAGCGGTGATGATGGCTTGCGTGCATTCCTCAACAGCTCGTTTGCCGTGTGCTCGTCCGTGCCGTCCTTAACCTGTGCGTGGGAAAGCGGCCCCGGCGGTTGAGCCTTGAGGCTCAGCTTCGGGGTCGCCTTGATCGGGGGGGGGGGTCCTTGGGCTCTCAAGGCGTGTGCGCTACGCTGCGATCCGGCGCTCTCCTCGCACGCAGGGGCCTGGCGCATGCCTGCTGGTCGACGGATGCGCACCGACGTCCCAAGGCGGCGGACCTCGTCACCATGATCACAGCGCAGATGCAGGAGTGTGAGTGAATGTGGGGCTTTCCTTCGTCTCGGCGCAGATACAATTTTATGCAGCGGGATTCGAGCGGCGGCGGGAGAGCATGCACCGTGCCGCTCGCACCGCGGCGCGCGAATGCGGTTGTGGGAAAGGATGTATTTTGCTGGGGGTTGATGCGTGCGTGATGGCACGCACGCAGAGAAAGGCTTTTCACGGTTGGGGCGCTCTTTTTTCAGCGTCCACGTGCCGGGTCGCGATTTTTAATTGCGTGTGTCAGGAAACTAGCAAAGCGGAGAGCACTGTGCCACCCCATATAGCCTGCTTGCTATGCTAATAAGGTGCGCTTACTTGTATAGAGGGCATTGCCTGGTTTGCCGGTTTCGTCGTATATGTCGTACTCACCCCAGTCGTTGTAGATATGCGATGCGACGCCGATGCGATGCACGGCTGCGGCGCGGCGAACAAGGAATGCTTTATTATTTCCCTTTCTACTGCTGATATCGCTGTCAGCGTTCACTGTCACTGTCTGCCTGAGTGCAGCGTCACTGTCTGCCCGAGTGCTGAAACTGGTTGATGGCGTCCCGAACGGCCTCCTGTGCTCATTATTATTTGTTATATGGATATTTGTGGTGAGGATCCTTTCTGGGTCGCTCATGTATCCTGCTGGTACATTCCTGGGGATGACACGGCGAGCGTAGCGGGCCCCGATGTGTGTCCCTTGGCTCTTGTTGTCGTGACTTCGTTGCCCGCGGTCTAGCGCAACGCACGCAGTTTTTTTGGCAAGAGCGCGTTTCTCTTATCATGCAGCTATCTAGAGCGTGTTTCGTGTGGCGTGCGCAACATTAGGCCATGCCTTGCAATTGTGCTGTTCGTCAGCACGCAGCCGGTCGAATGCATGACACATTGAGGGCGGACGGTTTCGGTGTGGGTTGGGCGTTTAGACGATGCGGAGAGTGAACCACGATGGGCGTGCACACAGTGGTCATTGCTTAGGGTTTATCGTGATCGTGCTTGGTCAGCGGACACTGAAGATTAAAACTGCGGGAAGCTGGCCATGTGCCCTGCTGAACCACGAATAAAGCGTGGACGCAGCCATAATGCCCTTTTGATACTTTACACCCATCGTGCTCAGCACTGCGAGCATCGTATTTTGTCGGCCCCAGGCTACAGATAACCGGAGCTGTGATATTGACGAGAAAAGTGTGGTTTTGGAGCCTGTGTATGCGTGGGCTTGCTTCGAGCTGAGGTCGCTGTGAAATGTGTCCAGGATAGTATTGTTGGGCATTTCTTGAGGGCCTGCCGCCTTCTTTGATCTGCGCTCGGCCGTGCGGGTTGTGCGCCGTCTGGGGGGCTGGAACACACGTCTGGGGGGGGGACACACGACGTGTGGAGGCTGGCGGGATGATTTCCTAGGAGAGCGACACTGCTGATTAGATTGCCCAACGATTCATGCTGCGTGGCGCCATTCGATGTTGATTCGGAGCAGGTCAACTCAACGGAGTGAGCGAGTGACCCAACCCTATTTTGGCTGCATGGGGCCTGGAGGACTGGAACCTATTTTTTTACCACTTGTGGTGGCTGTGGTCGGGCGGTGCGCCACCGCTATTGTGGGATAAGCAAGGAAAGGGTGACCCACGACGGTGGGACTTGGCTTCTTGGCTTTGCAGATGTGGTTCTTGTTCTTGGAGCTGGGTTTGCGATTGCGGTTCTTGTCGCAGGGGCTAGACTGTGTCACGATTAGCCCATAAGCAAACACATTACGCACGGTGGGTTGTCCGTCCTCGCGACGGTGGTGCTGCTGCCCTGAGACCGCAGCGGGCTTTGTTGCCACTGCGCCACGCATCCACTCACCTGCTCCAGACGTGGTACAGGACAAGGGCTGTGTTTCTGCGTTTGTTGACATGGGGCTTGCGCTGAGCAGCCGACGTTGCTAGGAATGTTGGCGAACACGGTATAGTGTTGCCGGGGGGATTACTAGTTCGGAGTATGCGTAGGCTTCTCGGTACGAGAAGGCGGGTTCTTGGACGAAGTAGTACAATTCTTGTCGTACTGCTCGTTGCTTACTTAGTTCTGTGGGTCACTTTTGACGGCTATTCGCCGTGTTGTGACCGTAGGTTCATCTTTTGTTCCCGCCTCTCCCACCCGGTTTGGGTGCGCGTCTCACGCGCCTCAGCCACCGAGCTTGGATCGCTCGGTGATTGAGAGCCTAGGTCACGGCCGGCCACTGGTCCAACTTGAAAATGGGTCGGGGGTTGTGTGTACAGGGTGGTATCGCTGGATGAAACGGTTCGCAAGTGCTTCCGCTAAGCATGATGAACCACATCACGCGTTTCCTTCCTCTTGCGATCTGCAGTGGCCGCACAGGGCCCATGGGCCACCAACTCACTATGCAGGATCCTTAAGCCGGACTACACAACTCCCTCGCCGTATCTATCCGCATTTGCAGTACCCCCATGGGCTTCCTCGTGCGCTAGCTGGGGCTCCGCGTCTCTGGTCCAGAGTGAACGAACGGTTGCACCAACCAATGATGTACGGCAGTTAACTGCAAAGAGGCTGCTGATGCGGTCCAAAGCCAATCATGCAACCAGTGAAGAGAGGTACCCGTAGTTATCAGTGATCATCGCGCATAAATAATTAATTATTTGGCAGAATGTGCAATAACGCGCAAAATAAAATAATTGCCTCCGGGCCTGCGCGTTATTTCAAACAACCCCGCGGAGCCCCTTCCTCCTTCCTAACTCTTGTCGTACCCGCGTGTGAGGGGGCCTGGACGGGGGAAATGCGGTTTCCGTGCTCTTTTCATAGACAAAATTAGCTTCCTGGCTATCGCTAGATGAGTTTGGGAGTCTCTAAATGCTTAATGGAGCTCATAGTCAGCCTGGAAGGGACACTTGCGCGTAATGAAAAAATAATTCCTTACAGTGCTGCGCGTTAAAATAAAATAATTCCAAAGTTCTCAGCTGCGCGATGATTAGACAGAGCTACGGTACTAAACTCTTTACCCTGTGTGTTGTTACAACTCTGTCGCGGGTGTCGCCCGTCGGCCCGCCCGTCACCTTCTTGACGCTCACGTCCACGCCTATGCACGCTTTGCCCCACGTGTTCATAACAGCGTGTCCGTAAGCCAGCGACACAAAACAAAGGCGAGGAAAGGCGGAGATGAGGCCCACCCGAGCACCCATGCGTGTGATACCGTATCAAGAATGCGCCGTGCCAGCGGCCCCCAGCCTGTTCTGGGGCATAACCGACAGTCCGCCCACTTGGTAGTGGGCTGTAAGCGTGTGACCCATCCTCATCTGAAGAGAAACACCGGGTGCCGCCTGTCTAATAAAGGCACGACGTACGCTAATGAAGTTGCAGCGGACCGCATACGCACAAAACACATCAAAAGCAGCCCGAGCAGGGCTCGTGCGCTCAACGACCGGATGGGTTCCTCACGGTCACCCGATCCGTACGGCAACAAAGCCGCAAAAGAACTCCCGCACGGATTAGGTCAGGAATACGGTTGGACAAGCAACACGGTAACCGCTCACATGCCTCTTGCAAGCAGCATGAGTGGTTGCAAGAGGTTATGGATGGCCAGTCGACGCCCTACTGGTAATAAAGTGGTCGCACGTCCGTTGGCGCACGCATACGAGTACCAGCGCACCGCTGGAACACCCCCCACCCTCCCATGACACAGCACCCCGGAAGGTGTCGGTGGGCGAGGTGTCCCCAATTCTGGCCCTCATGCATCTTTCAGCGCCCAAAACCCTAAAAAACCCCAAAACCCTAAAACCCAAGATCCAACCAGTCGTCTACGCTTCGCAGCGCGTGACCGAATTGCGCACAACCGTCTGAACCGAATCTGGTCCGTTCGCAGCGCCCAACCATCCCGACTACCGCAACTCCGCGAAACTCCGCACGGACCCCAGTCATGATGCCGAATGTCACTGGCCTGGTCTGGTCTGTGCACAACTACCTCAACCGCCCCGAGAGCCCCTCCCTGGTCCCGCAACCCCAGTCATGATGCCAATCCCAACAGCCAACACACTCGCACCCATCTATCGCCGTCCTCCCTCCCTCGCCTGTTGCCTCCCTCAGTCCCACTATTGACTGACAAGGCGCCCCCACCGCCCACTCGCACCATAAAGAGTTCCCGCAGCCCAACCGAACACCCGCCCCCCGCCCTCCATCCATCCAACCGTGCTCCGCCCCCCCCCCCCCCCACACACACAGCCTTTCACAGCAGGCGGTGGCGGTGCAGCTGCTGCAACACATCCGCCGCTGAGGGCCTCTCGCCCGCCTCAGCAGCGGTGCAGCGCGCCATCAGGTCGCGCAGCGGCCCAACACGCGCCAGGAACGCGGCCTTGACGGCCCCGAACACCTCCCCGCGCCCCAGCTGGTTGCCGCACACGTCCAGGCAGATGGCCAGCGCCTCCCTCATGCTTGCGCCGCCCGCGTAGACGTCGCTGAACGAGTCGCTCCACGCCTCCGCCTCCTCCAGCTGCTGCTCCGGCGCGGCAGTGTACTCCGTGTGCTTCGAGACGCCCGGCAGCTTCTCACCCAGGCGGCAGCGTCGTACGGCCTCAGCGTCGATGAAGCGAAAGTCGGCCACATCGGTGTCGTACACCATGTTCTCCAGCTTCAGGTCTGAGGGCCGAGGGCGGACGGATGGCAGAAAGGGGGCGGGCGAGTCAGTACAGCGGCAGTTTGCGGCGCGACGTAGGAGCACGCAAGGGTGGGCGCACAATCCACTCGCCCCCATTCACTGCGCGCCCCGCTCTATGCCCCCCGCCCTCCCATCAGATCTGACCCTGCCCCTCCCTGCCTCCGGCCACCAGGCCTCACTCACCGTTGATGAGGAATCCCAGCTCGTGCATCCGCCCCATCATGCCGTACATGCTGAGCGCCATGCCGTTGACCTCCCGCGCCAGACCCTCCCCGATGAGCTCCACGGCAGCCGGCGCCAGTAGCGGCGTGGCGGCCGACCCGCGGGTCATCAGCGGCTGTCGCACCTCCTTGCCCGCAACGTCCCGGATCAGCTGCGTCGCTTGGTACTCCGCCGCGTTGCCGGCACCAAAGTACTTGAACCCAACGACGAGCTGCCGGTCGTGGCCCAGGTCTTGGGAACTGCCCCGCAGCGGGCACTCCTGCACGGCCATGAGCTGGGGCTGCGCGTAGATCTCGTGGGCGACTGGAACCGAAGCGCCGCCGTTGACCGCCGCCGCCGCCGCCGCAACGTAGCGCGCGTTGGCCTGGGCGACCGCCACTGCCATGAGGGCCTCGTGGCACGCCTCCTCCTTTAATAGCGCCTCGGCGACCTCGCCGCTGCCGGTGTGGAAGCTGTCGCCCTCCTGCTCGAGCCGGGCCGCCACCTCAGGGCTGTGGAAGGGCACCACCTTCAGCACCAGAGCCTCTTGCTGCTGCCCCTCAGCGTCGCAGCTGCCTCGGCAAATGCCAGAAGAGCCGCCAAGCGTAGCGCGCCAGACCGACGTGTTGGTATCCTCCGAGGGCGCGTGGAGGCGCTTGGCGCCAGAGGACGGTGGGCTGTACGGGTTCAGCACCGGCAGGACGGCTGTGGATGCCGCACTGCGGAGGGCCGCAACAACGATGTCAATGTCGCTATCGGTGCTGTCGGTGCTGTCGACGGTGGTTGTGCTGTCGGAAGAGGTGGTCGAGGTGGTGGGGGCAGAGCAATGGTCACTTCCTCCGCAGGAGCTGCTGGCCGCACTGCTGCTGTCGTCGTCGCGCGGTGGCAGGAGTTGAGTGAAGGTGTCGGCGAACTCAGCGGCACCGTCGGCGTAAGACAGGACAGTTGCGTCGCCGCCCTGGGGCCCAGACGCCGAGATGCGCATCATGTTCGCGAGCATCTCCAGCGACTGGCGCATCCAGTGGGCTTGCTTGGCGAGCAGGTCCGCAGACGATGACTGCTCCGGGGTGAAGGCGTCGGCGACGCTGGTGGCGGCCTCAGCGATGGCGGTGTAGTTGGCGGAGGTGTCCAGGTCGCTGGTCAGCAGGCTGCGCGTCCCCATGAACCCCGCGAGCATCCTTAGCATGCTGTTCAGGAGGCCAGCCTGCTGCCAGAGCAGCGTCGCCTGGTCCAGCTCACATCTGCGCAGCACAGGAAAAAATACCATAGCATTCTTGCGTGAGCTCGCATTCGTCGGGTCAAGATGCATTTGAGGTTACGCTTTATTAGTGAGACGGTTGGAAGGTTACGCTTTATTAGTGAGACGGTTGGAGTGGCCGACATGTGTTCCGCGCAGGAGCCAGATTTCAAGTCCGAGAACGACCTTCTACTTAATAACATGTATCTCGGCCTGGCCTTCGACACCACCTTACTCCGACGAGGATTTGGACGCGAAATTGCAAAGAAACTGGGCTGCCCGAGCTGGCAAAGCATGTTTAAGCTAAATAAGTAGCACAATTTAGCATGATATATGCTAAGCAAAACCGGTACTTCCTTCAAGTTACTTACCCTGCGAGCCCGGCGTCTTGATCTGCCGCATCTTCACACACCAGGCCGCACTCGCTCACACACCTGCGTTTTAATCACATCAAATATTATATTGAAGCATATTTTGGTGATGGGCGGGCAAGAACTCCTCGGAAAAGTGAAGAATGAGGTCTCACCCAGCATAAACGGGTCCCCAACCGCAACCAGCACCAGCGCAGCAAAGACCGGTGAAGTCCATCTTTGTTGAATGGGCCTAACTAGATCGTTGTTTCGTCGGGTCCTTTTAGTGAAGGTTTGAGAGGTTTTGATGTTTGGGAGTTGAAAACTCCAAGAGTGATCACCAGCAGACCAGTAAGTGGGAATAGGTCGAGCCAAGTGATGAGGATACCAGTATGCTCTCGTGCGAGGAGATGACGAGGCAAAACTTCCCTCGCTACTGGGGACTGAATCACGCCATTTTTTTTTCCGTACTCCGTCCAAGGCCTTGTGCAGGCAGGCCCAAAAGTCATACGCTCGCCCGCTTTTTCACTTACACCCTGTGACTCTTGCTGGTGACGCTCTCCTGTTTACGCTTTCCTCAGGGTTTACGAAATCGCATTTCTTCCTGAACACCCTCTATTAGGCTGACGAGAAGATGGAGTCGGCCGCCCTCTCCTGTGGAACTGGTTGCGGCTGGGAACGTTTCCCCGCTGGGTAAGGCATTTCCCATATGCTGGCCCGCTGCGCCGTTTGAGTCCGATATCAGGCATTTGCTGAAACCAACCCGAAATTATATGATTGTATGCAGAATTGTCGGTGAATGCTGTCAACTCTGTGGAGAAGTAGGCTCAGATCGTCTTGCCGGACCGACAGAGTGAGTGTTCCTTCACCAGCCACAGTGGATTACAATAACGATGAACAAATTTTCCTTTTGTGAAGAGAATCATGCATAGCAGCTCACACCATGCATAGCAGCTCACCCTAGGGCCCAGTCCTATCCTTTTAGGTTTTGGCAACCATTTCGGCCTCTTGCCGTTATCGACCATCGGTCTCATCCGACCGTCTCACTAAAAAAGCGCACAGGAGCGCACTGCCCTGACTAAAGTGGCCACAAGTGTATGTCTTCGTCCTTGACCCGACGAACCTGGCTAAACCCAACTGTCCATGTTCGTTTTCATTGTCCTGTGCTGCGCAGATGTGAGCTGGACCAGGCGGCGCTGCTCTGGCAGCAGGCTGGCCTCCTGAACAGCATGCTGCGGATGCTCGCGGGGTTCATGGGGACGCGCAGCCTGCTGACCAGCGACCTGGACACCTCCGCCAACTACACCGCCATCGCTGAGGCCGCCACCAGCGTTGCCGATGCCTTCAACCCGGAGCAGTCATCGTCTGCGGACCTGCTCGCCAAGCAAGCCCACTGGATGCGCCAGTCGCTGGAGATGCTCGCGAACATGATGCGCATCTCGGCGGCTGGGCCCCAGGGCGGTGACGCAACTGTCCTGTCGTACGCTGACGGTGCCGCTGAGTTCGCCGACACCTTCACTCAACTCCTGCCACCGCGCGACGACGGCAGCAGCAGTGCGGCCAGCAGTTCCTGCGGAGGAAGCCCCCATTGCTCTGCCCCCACCACCTCCACCACCTTTTCCGACAGCACAACCACCACCACCGTCGACAGCACCGACAGCACCGATAGCGACGTTGACATCGTTGTTGCGGCCCTCCGCAGTTCGGCATCCACGGCCGTCCTTCCGGTGCTGAACCCATACAGCCCACCGCCCTCTGGCGCCAAGCGCCTCCACGCGCCCTCGGAGGATACCAACACGTCGGTCTGGCGTGCTACGCTTGGCGGCTCTTCTGGCATTTGCCGAAGCAGCTGCGACGCCGAGGGGCGGCAGCAAGAGGCTCTGGTGCTGAAGGTGGTGCCCTTCCACAGCCCTGAGGTGGCGGCCCGGCTCGAGCAGGAGGGCGACAGCTTCCACACAGGCAGCGGTGAGGTCGCCGAGGTGCTATTGGAGGAGGAGGCGTGCCACGAGGCCCTCACGGCAGTGGCGGTCGCCCAGGCCAACGCGCGCTACGTTGCGGCGGCGGCGGCAGCGGTCAACGGCGGCGCTTCGGTTCCAGTCGCCCACGAGATCTACGCACAGCCCCAGCTCATGGCCGTGCAGGAGTGCCCGCTGCGGGGCGGTCCTCAAGACCTGGGCCACGACCGCCAGCTCGTCGTTGGCTTCAAGTACTTCGGCGCCGGCAACGCGGCGGAGTACTTGTGCAACCGAGCGACGCAGCTGATCCGGGACGTTGCGGGCAAGGAGGTGCGGCCGGTGATGACCCGCGGGTCGGCTGCCACGCCGCTGCTGGCGCCGGCTGCCGTGGAGCTCATCGGGGAGGGTCTGGCTCGGGAGGTCAACGGAATGGCGCTCAGCATGTACGGCATGATGGGGCGGATGCACGAGCTGGGATTCCTCATTAACGGTGAGTGAGGCCTGGTGGCCGGAGGGAGGGGCAGGGGGGGATGGAGCGGGGCGCGCAGTGAATGGTGGCGAGTGGATTGTGCGCCCGCCCTTGTGTGCTCCTACGTCGCCCTGCAAACTGTCGCTGTACTGACTCGCCCCTCCCTCCCTTTCCGCCATCCGTCCGCCCTCGGCCCTCAGACCTGAAGCTGGAGAACATGGTGTACGACACCGATGTGGCCGACTTTCGGTTCATCGACGCTGAGGCCGTACGACGCTGCCGCCTGGGCGAGAAGCTGCCGGGTGTCTCGAAGCACACGGAGTACACTGCCGCGCCGGAGCAGCAGCTGGGGGAGGCGGAGGCGTGGAGTGACTCGTTCAGCGACGTCTACGCGGGCGGCGCAAGCATGAGGGAGGCGCTGGCCATCTGCCTGGACGTGTGCGGCAACCAGCTGGGGCGCGGGGAGGCGTTTGGGGCCGTCAAGGCTGCGTTCCTGGCGCGTGTTGGGCCGCTGCGCGACCTGATGGCGCGCTGCACCGCTGCTGAGGCGGGCGAGCGGCCCTCAGCGGCGGATGTGCTGCAGCAGCTGCACCGGCACCGCCTGCTGTGAAAGGCCGTGTGTGTGGGGGGGGGCGGAGCACGGTTGGATGGAGGGCGGGCTAGGGATGGGTGTTTGTTTGGGCTGCGGGAACTCTCCATGGTGCGAGTGGGCGGTGGGGGCCCCTTGTCTTGGGTCAGATGGCGTTGTGAGTCGATTGTGGGACTGAGTGAGGGAGGCAACAGGCAAGGGAAGGAGGGAGGACGGCGATAGATGGGTGCGAATGTGTTGGCTGTTGGGATTGGCATCGTGACTGGGGTTGCGGGACCAGGGAGAGGGACTCTCTGGGCGGTTGAGGTAGTTGTGCACAGACCAGACCAGATCAGACCAGACCAGACCGGACCAGTGATATCCGGTTGCGTCTTGATGCGCTGTGAAGCGTGTGGACGACTGATAGGACGGCCCCCCAAGTGGCGCTGAAAGATTGGGGGCGGCAATTGGACATGGCGCCCAGGCACGGTGGTAGGACGCCTTCCTCTTAGCAGGTGGAGGGCGGGATAGCCGGCGGTGTGCGCGAGCTCGACGTGCGGCAGGCAGCCGTAAGGTTGCGTAACGGCAACTGACCAACTGACCAGCTGACAGGGCGTCCGATTGAGCACTCAATACCTAGCGCCGGACTTTTCAGCGAGTGAGTGATGCGTTGTTGATTCAGGCGTTACTACAGTATTAGCACCTTGTCAGTTGTTTTTCCTTGGGTTTGCTGTTCAGATGGATGGGCAGTTTATCGGGAGCTCTCGGGCGAATGCAAGGGGGCCTGCTACTGCGGCTTCCGATTCGTAGTGTGCCTGGGCCCTGGGGTACCCTGGCGCCTGCCCAGTGCAGCAAGCGCGCCCCAGTGATGCGGACAGGGATGGGTTGCTTAGACTTAAAGCCCGATGCCAAGTCCTGTCCGTACTGCCGTGCAGACGTTTCTTTCGGGGTGATACGGCTCCCTGTGTATGCCGTGCGCCTGCGACGCTCCTGCTCTTGCGCCTCTGCCAATGCTCTGCGCCGCTTGGACTGATCGCGTGTGTGTGCGTGTGTGGGCAGAAAGATAAATAGTGAAGAGGACGATTAGGGCGTCTAGGTTGTAACAGGAGCACAGGCTTGGTGCCCAGCTTTCGGCTACTGGCTTTCAGCCGCAAGAGCAGCCCTGAGGAGAGCGCTCAATGCGCCTTTTACTGCAAAAAAGGCGACGAGATGTAGGAGTGTACTCTCTTGCGCAACCAAGCATGGAAACACCCGCGCCGGAGCCAGCAATGAGTTTTTTGTACGTCGCACGGTAGTACTTATCACTGGCCGAGCCACCGGTGATGACTGGCAATGGGGTGAGCAGCGAGTCATGCAGATAGACGCTTCACAGCTCACTGATCGCACAAGCAAAAGCCGGGTGCTCGCCAGTCGACACGCTTCACGATTGCGGGCACGTCGGTGGCCAGGTGAGAGCCCTAACGAGGGCGCCTGAGAAGACCAAGCTGGCGGGTGGGAGGCACTCATCATGCGGCTCGAGTCTCCCGCAGCAGCACTCATCGGGGAGGGGGGGGGTAACACCCACGTTGGCCCGAGCCACGATGGCAGTCGCTCCAGAGGACCCACATCACCACCCGCCTTCTAAGACCCACGCGAGGACCGCAAGGCTCATCCCATCCGCGGTCCTTCCCGACTCTCCGCACGCAAGCCCCGCAACATGCACCCCGGTCCCCAAGCTGGCGGGTCGGAGACACTCATCGCGGGTCATGCTCTCCGGTCCCAACTCCCACTCCCAACTCAGCCCCCAACCCGCACCGCCGCCACCAGCTCCCCCACCCCCACCACCGCCACCACCACCGCCGCCACGCAAATCCAAGTTCTTCATACTCCGTTCGTTTGTGCCTCTTGGCCAGTGTACCACCTGATCTCGCCCATCATTCAACCCTAACCCCCACCGGCTCCCCCGGCGCCTCCACCGCTGCCGCCACCGCCGTCGTTGCCGCCGCCGCCGCCGCCGCCGTGCTCCCCGTTGGCGGCGAGTACACCTCCGCCGCCTCAACCGACACGATCTGCGCCAGGAGGTCCTCTCGCAGCAGCGCCTCCCCCGAAGCCATCTTGGACACGAAACCCGGACTGCGCACCCGGAGCTCCGCCAGCGGCGGCATCACCGCCGCCGTCAGCGACCCGCCGTACACGCAGCCCGTGTCCAGACCGGTGGCGTGCGGGTGCAGCTGCAGCCGCCGGCGGGCGTCGTGGCCGAAGAAGACGTGCGGGGGGCCGCGCCACAGCGCCCCCCAGGCCTCGCCCCCGTCTTTGGCCTTCTCCACCGGGTGGTACCTGCGGGCGGACGGGCGGGCACCGGCGTGCGTGCGTCTGTGTGCGTGTGTTGGGGGGGTCCTTTTGTAACGGCGGGGTTCTTTTGGCCCGCGGACGTCGGGAGCGGCGGTCTGGGGCGCTGGCCCGCCGTGCACCGGACGCCGGCGGACTAGGCATGGACGAGCGAACCGCGGGAGCGCGGGTCAGCAGCGACCTGCGGGGCCCCATACGCACGCACGCAGACAGGCGTTACTGCCCCAGGCGGCGCACCTGAGGGCAGGTCCGTCACCTCCTTGGCTTCGGCCCTGGCCCTGGCCCGCGTCCTGGCCCTGTCCTTTGCCCGCGTCCTGGCCCTGGCCCGCGTCCAGGGGCACCACGTTTCGCATTTCGTACATGGCCCACATGTCCTGCTGCTCGATGGGCACCCCAGGCACGAAGCCTGCAAGCGAGGCGAGGTGGCAGCAGCAGCAGGCCAGCAGCAGCAGCAGCAGCAGCAGCAGCCCGCGGGGAGCGTATTGCAGGCGAGCGCCAGGGGTCGGGGTGTGTGCGGGTGCCGCGGGGAGGTTCGCGAACAGAACAGGGGCTGGTGGGACGCACCAACGGAGCCGGAGTGCGGGGTGCAGGGTGCGGGGTAAAGGGTAATACAGAAGAAAACGGGGTGCTGGGGCGGAAAGCACTGGACGGGGCTGGCCTGTCAGCCCAGGAAGGGCGGGAGGGGTCCTTGAGGGGCGAACCGCTGGCCCAACAGGCGGACGATATCCGCACGGACGGAAAGCGTGACAGTACGGTTATCAGTTCGAGCCTGATCTGCCACACACCGTCAAAAGGAAACTAGATCAGATCGGATCAGATCAGATCGTACGGCTGGCAACACCGGGAGC
Organism: Pleodorina starrii; assembly: GCA_030267565.1. NCBI lineage: Eukaryota > Viridiplantae > Chlorophyta > Chlorophyceae > Chlamydomonadales > Volvocaceae > Pleodorina > Pleodorina starrii. The sequence goes on along the minus strand of BRXU01000022.1, from coordinate 298,685 downwards.
CCCTTCCCTCGCCAGCGCAGCTGCACTCTCGCTCGCGCACCTGCATGTACGACGGCGATGCCGTACTCGGGCACGGAAACCGTGAAGGGTAGCCCCAGCAGTACGGCAGCCTGACCAGGTCAAACGGGCGCATGCATGGTTACTTGGGGAAGGGAGATGGTTCATTATCGGCGATGTTGTCAGTTAGAGCAGCTTGTATTACCTGCTCGTCCGTCATTCCGCGGGCCCACTCAAATTTCGGGTTGAGCGCCTGGCCGCTCCGAAACTGCAGCCAGGCCGCCAGTACGGCGTCATCATGATTGCCGCGTACGGCCCAGCAGCCGAGCTTAGGGACGGCGTCCAGTACGGCAAGTGACGCGGGGCCCTTGTTTACGAGGTCGCCCGCCAGGAGAAGGTTATCGAGTGCCGAGTCGTACCGCAGCTTTTCCAAAAGCTGGAAGAGTTCGAGAGTGCCGTGGAGGTCACCTGAGTCAGGGGGATTTGGGGACGGGTTTCCATACGTGATAGATGAGGGGCTTCCGGGGCTAGCGACGCCCCCGGGTAGGAATGATCCCTCGGGCTGGCGCCAGTGCTCGCCCTTGCTTTTGTTAAGACCCCCCTTACCAACAATTATTAGGCGGCCGGGCTTGACTTTCTCTATCCGGCTATGCAGGGCCGGGGGAGCTGGACAACGGTACGGCGTTACCAGCGCAGAACGCGTGACAGGTGCAGCTCCCCGTCGCAGCTGAGCTAGGCGTCTCATCAGCGTTATGGCTAATGCAATTGCAGCCAAACCAATGCACCTGCTGTGCCAAAGGCGCATCCCTTCCTGATGGATAAAGCCCCAGCTCCTAGTAGCTTCACGGTGAAGCTAATGATTATCCATTAGACGGCTGTGTCAAATGGTTGGTGAGGCTTGAGGCAAGCTGCTCAGCAAGTCAGTATTCTTAGGCTGCCAATCGGTTGTGGTCTAGTACGACGCTCAACGACCCATTCCGCCATTCGCCAGTTGCTCACTTCAGTAAATGATCATAGTGCTACAGCCAGATTCACACGGATCTAAAACATCGCGATATATTAAGCGTTTTTCCACTTACTCTGCCTTTCGAAAAGACCCACAGTTCTGGCCTCGAGATAGGCGTTGGAAGTTCTCATGCGATTCGGCGTTTACCTGAAAACTGATTTATTCAGAAGTGCACATTAGCCCTGTGTAAAAACGTAGTAGGCGTTCCTACGGGGAAACGCAGCTGCGGTGGTGGAGTCAGCTTTCGCAAGGAAATGAGCCTTCGCCTCGACCCTTTCACGGACACAGATTTCAATTTTGGAAATGAAATTGCTAGTAGACCTTGGAAAAAGGCAAGTTGTGGCCTCTGGTTTCGCTCCGGCAACGGCTGTCCGAACACGTCAGCTTGCTGCAGGTGGCCCTCGCTATCGGTTTGTTGATCTTTGGGACTATCTTGCTAGCCATCGGCCTTGGTCTTTACCTCTCGGGGACGGAGCAATCAGGTGGTGAGTGTACGGCCTTGCGGTCTGGGCAGAAGCTGCCTTGCGGGCGGGACGAGAAGCCCCCTTCCGAACGCGACGCGAGTCACGACAACAAACATGGCACCGGCTATCTTTCATACCACCCATGCGCCTTTCCTAGATTATCTCTCCTTGGCAAACTCTAACCGCTCTTGCCTTGGCCCTATAACGCGTCGGAGGGGTAGAGCTGGGGATTGCCGCGTCGGAAGGGAGGAGATGTGCCGCTCCGGCGAGGAAGGGACCGGACCTCACTGCCCCGCGATACTTCGGATCTGGGTCGGCGCACCAAGTCCAGTCACCCACAGCAGCAGGCATTCAGAGGCAGCGCAGTGGGTGTCTGTCCCAATGCGCGACGCCACTCACCCATTTCGGCTGACGGCGACCTTGCCTTGCCTGACTTCATGACAGCCCCAGAGCGGCGATCAAGATACAACCCATCCCATCCCGCTCATTGCACCCCCGCTCCCCGCTTGCCCCCCCTTCCCCCCACTCGTCAGGCCTCCCGCTCATCATCCTGGGCAGCATCACCTTCCTCCCCGGCGCTTACCACACGCGCGTGGCCTACCTGGCTTGGCGGGGCACCTCGGGCTACTCGCTGAACCAGATCCCCGACTTTTAAAGCGCTCGCCAGCCCCCGCTTCTGCAAAGCAGCCCACGCGGGCGCCTGCTGCGGTTCTTTTGTCAGGGGTTGTTAAGGCGACGGGACGTACCCGGGTGGTGCAACCCTGCCGGACCGGGCCTGCCGGCCAGAAGTAGCGGTGAGGCGATCGACCTGCTGACCCTGTGGAACACCGTTGCGCCCCCCAGGGTGTGGCTTTTATTGCCATATGCTGTCTGTACCTGCGTCTTCCCCCAACCGGGCCTCCCACAGGCGGGCGGAGGGCACTCGTGACACGGGACGCGCAGACGGTGTCGGCAGCAGCACAATGCATACGTTTGGGCGGCTTCGATTGACGCAGTTGTATCTGACTTGAGCAGTTCCAGCAGCGGTCACAGGGTGTGCGCGGATGGGGATGGCGTGGGGCGCAGTTCTGGGGGCCGGGCCAGTGGGTGGGTGGGTGGGGAGCTGAGAAGAGGACCCCCGATGTGTTTTTGGGGTTTTAGGGTTGCCCGGCGGACACGGGTGCATCGGGCATCAGTCGGCAGCGGGTCAAGGTAGAGACACACGCGCACTTGGGTTCATGCAGTACGTGGTCGAGGACCGGTCTAATGCAAGAGTGTATGGCAGCGTTATGTATGAATGAATGCCCGCGTCTCACGGCGGCGGGGAAACCTATTGGGCACACTCGTGGTGCACGTTAACACGGGGCCTGTGTGCGAGGAGATCGTGGCGTGCCAATCACCCTACTTCACGCCCGAGATGGCGTCGACCGGTAATGTCCAATGGGGTTGGGGCGCAACTCGGCTCGTTTGGGAATGTAAGCCCTCTGCTGCAAGCCGCTGCTGCGGGGAATGCCCACATTGGCACATTGCAATGCAGGGCACAAATCATGGTATCTATATTACAGCGGACCGGCGCAATCCGGTGACACCACCCAGGGCACTTAAGGCACGAAGAGCAAGCTTTTTGCCCAACTGTGCAATACGGTACATCACCCATCCACACAAACTTACTGACATACTAACTACGGTACCTCCAGACAGACAGACAGACCCAGCATGCTCATGACACAGCCAATAACTCGTCGGGGCACCAGAAGAAAATCGGCATCTGTTTTATTCCATTCCACGGATGAAAATAGCAATTCAAACCCATCCCACAAAAGGCGGAAGTTGGCATCCGAGCCGCACAAACCCTTACACCCCCTCCTTCCTTCCGCATTAGAAGGCAGGCAACGCCACGCGCCGGCCGGACACCCTTGCAACGTCAGCCAAGGAAAGATAAATGGCGCCCCAATGTGCTCACACCCTTGTACCCCTTCCGCGCTTCCAGGTACACGCGCATACACCGACAAGGGCGCTAAGGGACACACAACCCTGAAGGAGGCACGCACACACACACATGAAAGCAAGTGCGACCTTGAATTTCAAACCCAGACGAGCAAGCAAACCGCGCAATACACTCGCGCAACCCGTCAGATCGGCAGCGCGCAGTAAGGCGGCGGTTTGAAAACGTGCATGAATGAATGTGAGGTTCCCCAAGAACAGATGATAGATTGAACGGATATGAATGTGGCAGGCCAGTCTCTTCAGAATCATAGCCGACTAGGCAAATAGGCTAAGTCCGTGCGCGTCCGGCGATCCAGACCCAGGCCGGCTGCGGGGAAGCTCGACAACAATCCCAGGCAAGGTGGAATTGCCCCCGGCGGAGCAGGGCAGCATGCGAATCATGGGGTGCGATGCAGAACACGAGAACGGTAAAACCACATTATGGCTCCGCTGAATTGACGCCGGCCTGCCCGGCTGAGACCGCACCTGATTCCTATTTCGCCAAACAAAGGCATCGACCGCCCACCGACCTTCCCACCCATGCGCCCCGCCAAATCCACCGCATGCCGCCAAAGCACCCCTTCCTCCAGATGTCAACAGATAACCAGTAATTACGCGCACCGCGATGTGCGTTGGCAGCCCCGATTAATATCGCCACAGCGCACACAGGTAGGGTCCCCCAGAGCAAATAAAGAAAGACCCCACTCGCAGAAATCATTACGGTATTACGGCTTTAAAAGCCACCGAGTGCCAATCCCATGATGGGGGGGAAAACAGCAAAAGAATATGCCAGCAACCAAGGCTGGCCGACCCATCATGCTACTCGAGGACGACGAAACTACCAATTCCTTTTAACCGCTGCCCAGCGACGACACCCACAGCCTTGAGTCGTTGTCTCACGCCGCCTAGCGCGCACAACACCTTTTTTTTACCGAAAAGATGTGCAAAAACAGCAGCAGCGGCAAATAGCGTAAAACCCTCCTGCACAGCAATTAGCAAACCGCGAGCAGATGTGCCCAAGTGAAAAGACCCAGGCTGTTCGAAAGCCTCAACAATTAACGGGACACGTTGTGCCTTGAGCGGAGACTTGGGCCGACGCCTCCTCGCTATGGACAACGCGCGTGCGCGGCCCAAAGCCCACCATCGGCAACGTCGGCCCTTGTGTTTCTCTGAAGGCCTTAAAGCGGCTAAACGCGCCAATCCCACGTCACAGTTTCGCATCAAAGCTCGAAATCAATGGTGGACCGTGTCGCGCCAAGAAGGAAACGTCTTCTTCTTGCCTCGCACGCGTGCGACGGGTCTAGAGGACTCCATGCGCTGGGGTCAAACAGGTGCTTGATCGACGCACACCAAGCTAGCGCGCAGACCTGCCCGCCAGCAGCTCTCTGGCGCGGGGGATGGCGCCTTCAGACCATGCTACGATTGCCCTTGCGTACGGCAGAATGGACCTTCAGACGCCTCGCAGCTGCGGCTGCGGCAAGCCCTGCCATCCATCCATCCATCCATCCAAACCGCAGAGCCCTCCAAACCATAACTCGCTTCCATGAGTGCCCCCACCTTCACATCCTGACATCATATATAGCGGTTCGGAGGCGCCAAAGCCCCAATGTAGCCCCACCTTGCGTCCTAATGCTCGTGTCGCCTCATGGCACCTCATGAGCACCGCATCACGCGCCGGTCGTGTGTCTCAGACGCTGGCCGAAATACGGTAACCGATATCTATCTCACACGCACACAAAAAAAACATCCAATAATGATAGCTGTTTCCCATTCTAGGTGCATAAATTCCGAGACGCTTGCAGACACACGTAGAGGGCCGCACAGCACGCGGGTGCAAATCCACCTACCACCTACATACAAAAAGGCTTGGCCGGTCAGGATGGCCTTGGGAGCGACAGGCGCATGCTCCGACGGCTGCGCGTGAACGGACGTCTCACCTCGGAAGCGAACCCACCACCCTAATAAGAGGTTGTCGAGGGCGCACACGGGCACAACCGCAGCCCCTTTTTATCCGGATGGAATATCGCCGATACTGGAGCATGCTGCCCGCCCGGCCCATCCCCAATGCAAGCCCGCCCATTCGAGGTAGAGGACATATAACCAGTAGTAAACAGTAGCGCAGCACTAGAGCCGCACCCCGCCCATATATATACGGTCCAACACCCGCGCCAAACGACGGCAGATTGCACGCCTCTCACCTCCCGGGTCGCCACCTTCAGCAGCCCGCCAACCGCACCACCAGCTCCAGGTCACTCGCAACAAGGTGACTAGGGCCCCCTCCCCACTGACTTGGCATCACAGCCCAAATAGGGTAGCCAGCAGCTGCCAGGCTCCAGCGCTCACAACGCCGCCACACGCAACCTTACGCACCGCACCCGCACCCGCACCGCATGCACCCGCGCAACACCGCCTCCGAAACTCCGAAACTCCGAAGCTCCACCCCACTCATGAAACCGACAGCAGCTGCGCCAAAAGCTGCGACAGCGACGACACCAGCTGGTCCTTGTTGACCCCCTGATCCTGGAGACGCGCCACCAGGTTCTTCAGATACGTCTGATCCACGCCGCCCATGGGTTGCGCGCTCAGGTTCGCGACGCCCGGAAGTACGCCGCCCGCCGCCGCCGCAGCAGCCATGTACTCAAACGCCGCCGCCGCGCCGTCGGGCGCCATCGCTCCTCCCCCCGGCGAGCGGGTAGAGCCTGCCGCCATACCACCCATGAGCAACGGGCCGCCGCCGTCCATCTCGCCAGCGGAGTTGGACGACAGCGGCGTCAAGCTGCCGCTGTGGGAAGGCGAGCCGGCGCCGCCACCAATCTGCATCTCCTGCAGCGGCGGCGACTGGCCGCGCCCGCTGTTGTTGCCGCCAGAGTTGCTGCGGCAGAAGTCGTCGGTGATACCCCCAACAGCCGCAGCAGCAGCCGCCGCGGACAGTCCCAGCGCGCCCGTCGCCAGGGCGTTGTTCACCAGGGGCAGCAACGACTCCAGGCGGTGCAAGTCCGGGCCGCAAATCGTGCCATTCTTGTTCCCAGAGTCAGAAACGCGCGAGTTGTTGTGAGAGGCAATGTGGTGGCCCCCCGCCACCCCCATCGCCATCTGGAAGTTCGATCCCGGGTCGCTCAGGCGCGCCGGGGCCTGCGGGGGGCCCAGCGCCGCTCCAAAGCCCATCGGGGTGCAGGCCCCGAACCCGCTCAGCACCGCGCCGCCGCTGGCGGGGCCCATGCCGCCGCCCATGCCGCCGCCGCCGCCCCCCACGTGAATGAGCGAGTCCGACTCGTCAGAGTTCATGGAGGGGGCCTGCATCAGGGATGGCATATCCCGCCGCGAGCCGCCAAACATGATTCGCTCCAGGGGGCCCGAGGCGGAGCCGCCTCCGCCGCCACTGCCACCGGTCGTGCCCACAAGCTCGCGCTGGTGCTGCAGGGCATGGTGGTGGTAGGCGGCAGCGCCAGGGGCCCCCGAAGGCTGGACCGGGGAGATGGAGCAAACGCCGACGCCGGCGGCGGTCAGCTCGCGTGAGAGGGCGCGGTCCATGGCGGCTGCGGCCGCGTTGAACGTCGAGCTCGAGTCGCTCGAGAGGGCGTGCGGGTGCTGCATCGCGGCCGCGGTGTGGAGGGGGCTCGACATGCCCAGGCCCGACATGCCAGGCGCGGTCGCCATGAGGTCATTCGACACGGCGCGCTGCATCGAGGCTGCGTTGAACATCAGCTGCTCGGTCGAGACGGCCCGCTGATGCTGATGCTGCTGCATGGACATCAGCATATTGGTGCCAGCAATGCTGTCGGGAGGCAGGCCGTTGAGCGAGGCCGTGGGCCGGGTCCGCGCAAAGCCCATGTGGCCGTCCGGGAGACCGTTCATGGACGCGCGGGCGGGCGGGAAACCGGCCGCGGCGGCGGCCCGGCGGTCCGGCATCACCCCGGGCATCGAGGGGCGGCCTGCCCGCAGCATTGCTGGCATCCCGCCCCCGGGCGAGCCCTGTGCGCCCCCCGGAATGGACGTGCGGAACATCGCCGCCGCCACCGCATCGGGCTGCAGCCCTGATGGCATGCAGCCCGACATCGACGCCCGGGCGGAAGACATGACGTCGTTCACGGCCGCCACGCCATTCATCGACGGGCGCGCCGACGACATCATCGCCGCGGCCGCGGCGGCGGCGGCAGCCGCGTCCGGCGGGATGCCATTGACGGAGGACCTCGCCGATGGGGGCAGCGGCTGCTGCAGGGCCTGCTGGAACGCCGCGCTCAGGTCAGGCATCATGCCCTGCAGCATTGGCGGCGTGGGCGCCGGCGGGACGGGATCCAGTGCGGTAGCCGGCAGCAGGCCGTTCTCCTGAGCCACGAGAATCTGCATCAGGTACTCGCGCTCGTCGCCGTCCTTGTCGTCGGCGGTGCAGGGCACGCAACGAAGCTCGTCGGCGCTGTGCGCGAAGAAGCAGATCGATCGATTGCAGTTGCGCCCGAAAGAGCAGAGCTGTGGGGAGTGAGTGTTTGCAAGGGCGAGCGAATACGAGATCAACATCCGCATAAGCAGGAATCCGGCTTTGAGTGGAAGAACGACGCAAATGACTTGTGGGCGGCGAGGTGCCAATACGGGGGCGTGTTCGCTGAGGGGTTTCGCATTCCCCGTGTGCCATTGCCGCGGCGACCTTAAGAACACACCCTGAATCTCATGCAAGCGTGTCGTCGGGGTTCTCCCCGCGAACGATTGAGGCTGGCGTGGCAAAGCAAGAGCGGTTTCTGCTTAATGGAGGACGCCAGCTGATATACCAAGAGCAGCAGCGTGTCTCCAGACATCTGAAACCCGACAGGTTGGACGTATTCTGCTGCGCTGCTGGGACGATCTCCACTCACCCTCGTCTTGTACCTGCAAGGATAGGGAAAAGGGAAACATGAAAAGGAGCCAATGAAAAAACGGGCAGAACGGAAGAAAAGATGGTGATGATGCGAGCGAGAGAAGTTGTATCTCCGCGTGACCGACACAAACATGCGCACGCAATCCCCACTTGACGTCCCATGAGGCGAACAAAGCACGAGGTACGCGCTCCTCAAGGACTCGCAGGTGCCAAGTTCAGACAGTACAGCAAAGAACTTCGCCAGGACTTCCGCAATGCGCACCGGGAAGGATGTAGCCAGTGCTCAAACACATTGTGGGCGTAGCCGCAGTTGTCACCCAGCGGACAAGGCTTCTTCTGCGAGACCAAACGGAGTTGTGGTTTAGATATTAGGCTGACAGAAGCCGAGCGGCGCAAGCCTACACAAATCTGCTGATTGCGATCTAGTTGCGCTTGGCTACTCTCACCGCTTTCACCAGCGGGCAAAGGACTGCCTTGTAGTTCACACTGCGTGGACAGCGCCTCCGTGCCGTTTCTCCAATGTGCGCACAGGGGCAAAGCGTCCACTTGTGCGAATACGTCTTTGCACAAGGGACAACCTGCAAGCAGAGCACAGGCGATGCGAAACCTTGTCACTGGACGTAGCATCGAAGTGCGAGCTTTACATGCATCGCCCTCACGAGGCCAAACCTTGTTCAGCTGAGGAAAGTAAAATGAGGCAAAATGCGAAGGGAGAGGGCCCGCAGAGCTGCATGTTTGAGCAGCCTGCCAAGGATGAAGCCAACAGCCGACCCCCAGAGGCAGCCGCCCACAAAAGACTAAGACGAAAGAATATAAAAAGATGATCATTACCTCGGGGCCGCCGAGGCGGCAAACGGCCAAAAAGCCGTCCTGAACCTAACCGCCAATGTGCAGTTGAAGTCCTGTAAGTGCCACACCCCAACCCACCTTAAACTCGTCCGTCCAAAAGCTGTCTGGGAGATTCAGTGACCGCAAGGCGCTGACGCAGTCCTCCGAAGTGTTGCCAGAGAGCCGTCTGAGGAGAGCTTCGTCGGCCAGGAGGTGGCAGAGCCTCGTTCCGGCCACCCCGGGCGCCTGGCCTGGAAGCGTGAAAGGCTGTCCCAACATCGTGGCTGGGTGGCTGCGCGGGCTGAAGCTCGCTTTTACAAACCCAATCGGAAACAAGTTATCAAAAATATGAATAACGTCGACAATCAGCAACAACCACACGAGTTTAACCTTCTATGTATATTGGGCGTGCACAGTACATAGGAAGTCGAAACTCATCACAGAATGTTATGACGGTGAAAATGGTGTACGACTGGCGTCCGGAGAGCTGCAGACTAGGCACTTTCAGCGTTTTACTGAAAATAGATGGAATGAAAAATGTTGCGGTATGGGGGCTGTTTGCGCGGACAGCTAGGGAAGCCGTCGGTGGATACGTTCAGCGGACTCAAATATCGCGGCGTCCTTCACTGTCGTTGCAGCGGTTGGGCGCTCGGCATCACGATGTGCAGCCTTTGGATACATGTACTTTTTTGTGTATTAGCTTGCTATGCTGGGTGGCGGAATACATTGCTGCTATATTTCACGCCACAACATTGGCATTTTCCCGTCACTTGCATGCGCACAGCGTGCAGTTCACAAAGCATAGTACGATACCGCTGTCATACAGCAGCAGTGGATGTGTCACAAGGTCGAGCCATGCCGCGTAGGAGGGCCGAATTGCCTAACCGCCGGAACCCGCGCCGCGGTTTCACAGTTTCCCCGTGCGGCATGGCATGCCCGCTGCGCTTTCCTTCATCTTGTGCCATGCTCGGGTCAATTGCAGCTGCGCAGGGTTGCAAATGAAGCAGGAAAATGCCAGTACGCCACCCGCGTATGCACACGCCAACCGACGACCTGATTCGAAAGCCGCATCAGCGCACTACTCCCAGCTCCCGCTGCGTCTTCGCTTGCTTACCAGAATACATGGGCCGTCCGTGCCATTGCCAGATGGAACGCCTTGCCATTAAACACGCGCTTGTCCACCATAACTCTGCTTTTCGCGCCCCGTTCAATTGCCATGCTGCGCACACGGCACTGGCCTTGCGGCCGCCAGGGACCAAATCTCGAGCGCCGTCCGCACAGAAGGCGCGAGGCGCTGCGCACATGGCGCCCTGGGGAAGAAACCGCCTCCTGCGCCCTGCCTCCCGCAATGCCACCCGCAGGCCGCTCCCCCACGCCGCACAGCACACACACGCCAGACTCCTCCATCAACACCCCTAATAACCTCACGAAAGCGTTATTGATGCCCGCATGCCCATTGACAACTACCGTACACATGGGGACGCGTGTGCTGGTGCCGACCAAAGCGTTTTTGCCGCGACCAATGAGCACCGGCAGCCATTCCATTGCCCCCTCTTCACAGTCTCCAGTTCAGCTTGAAGACGCGCCGAGCGCTGACACACACACGCACACCCTCCCTCTGACCGGCCGCCTGCATGGAACACGACTCCCGGCTTCCCGATTCCCCCCCTGGGTCCGGCGGGGACATGGGAGACAAGTGGAGCACAATCAGCAGGCTGCGGGGGGGGGGGGGGCCACGCCGCGCTTACCTTCTTCCATAAACGAACCGATTTACAATGGACCCCAAAAAAGAATTACCGTATCGGTGCGTACCGCACCCAACACTGTCGCGGCCGACAGTCCATCGCTGGCCCTGTCGTGTGCAACGTGCGCAGAAACCGGATATGAGACCATCAACCGTAGACTCTCGCACTGACCGGCGCTACTTGGGGGAAAGCCCGGGGACAGGAGAATCGCCGATCAGGATCAAGACTGTACGACCCGGACCGGGGGTTACAGGCCGCCGAAACGCCTGCAGCCCGCGTCATTACCACGCCACCCAACCCAAGCATCGCAGCTACAGGGCCGGCCGGGCCGCGCGACCTGCCAAGAATGCGCAGCGACCGGTACGGCACTGCTGCAAAGCTACTGCCGTACGGCACAGGGGCACAGGGCCGGCAAGGCCAAAGAGGACTGCCTTATGCCCTGCTGGCGTTCCATGTGCGAGTGCGCTTGCAGCTGTCGACGGGGCGTTCCCCCAGACGTCCCCCAGAGAGTCCCAACTCCGGCAGTCGCCCCGACGACGCGTCCCCCGCGCCCCCTGTCACTCGCCACCAGCTTCCTCAGTCCCGCCCGCCCGCCGGCCGCGCCCTCGCCCCCCTTCCCCCGGTACGTTTCTCCCTTCCGCAACCCCTCCCGCTCCCGCTCCGATCAACTCCCAGTTCGCAGCTCTGGCCAGTTCCTGTTGATCCCACTACGGTACCTCGGCGGCGACACACACGCGGCCCGAACCCGCGGACCGCAACACGGACCAGCGGTGGGAGCAGCGGCAAGCTGACAGCCCGACCGCCCGGGCATTGCGCCCCTGCCTTAGGCCGGCGGCGGCCCATACGGCACCCAGCTGCACGCCGTCTGCATACACACACACGCACGCCTCCCCCCAATCGTGCCCCATCCCTGCCTGCTTCCCCTCCCTGTCCCTCCAACGGCTGTTTTGCCTCCCTTTCCCTGTCCCTCCGCCCTTCCCCGTATTTACCCCCCCCCAGCCCCCACCCCCCTTTCCCTGCTCCGCTTCACGCCACCACCTTGGCCAGGTAGGTCATGTCCAGGATCTTCATGTCGTTGCTGACGTCGCACTTGACGATGCCGTCGGCGTTGTCGATGCCGATGAGGGTGCCGGTCACTCCCAGCAAGTCCGCCGTCTCCGCCTTGATCACCTTGATCTTGTCGCGCTTCGAGGGGCGGACCAGGCTGAGTGACCGAGCGTCGTGCGTCTCCAGCGGGGCAGAGGCTGCGGGGGAGGAAACGGGGCAGAGGGGGCGGCGGGAGAGGGCGAGGGCCAAGGGTAGGCGAGGGCCAAAAGGCGGGCCGAACGGGATGGGGCCGCGCTTAGAAATGAAGCACGGAGGAGGAGGCGTGCAGGGCCGAGGCATTGCAGGTGAGCGGCAGGGAGGGAAGGGGAGGGGAGCAGCACAGGAGGCGTACCTCCTCCCGGGCCAACCCGTCCGCGCGCCAAAAGAAAACCCGAAGACGCGAGAGACCTTCGCCACCCTGGACCCACTGGATGCGAGCCGCCCGCCCCCATGCCCCTGCGCCTTCTTCCTACCGCACCCCCAAACAGCCCCTCGCCCTTACCCAGCCGAACCCTGGCCTTGCGCGCACACCCGCCCTCCCTGCCCGAACCACCCGCAAGCCGCTACCCCGCCGCACAGGGCCTTGCCCAGTTGGCTTTGGCCGCTGTCCCGGCCCCACCGCCAGTTTCCACTCCTCCCCGCCTCCAACCCACCGTCCGGCGCAAAGCTGTCGTCCTGGGAGTAGGTCCCCGGCTGCAAGCTGAGTGTGCCATCGGGCTGTGCGGCGCGCACCACTGCCAACCGCCCATCGGCCGTCTGAACCAGGATGCCGCCCCAGGTGCCGAAGTCCTCCACGACGCCCAGAATGGCGGGGGTTCCCGCGTCCAAGCCGCCTGCGGGGGGGTGTAAACAGAGGATACCGCAGGGGGGTTATCTACGTGTAGGCCGGAGCCCGTGCACGGGGGGAGGGGGGAAGGGGTGCCCACGAGCAAGGGGTGTGGGCACGAGGACCGAGTCGATGCTAGCGACGGGTGTTGGCGAGCATGTGCTTCGCCGCGTTCCCCGGCAGGCCCCGGGAGGGAGCCGTGTGAATGAGGAAGCCAACAGAGCGGCCCGACCCGACCCGACCCTGAACCGACCCTGACCCGACCCGGCAGCGGGAGGAGCGCGCGAGAGGCAGCAGTGGGTCCCTTCGCCAACGTCGCCTCTGCTCCATCGCTCCAGTTTCGTCTTCATTATGCCTCCAACACAACCACCGCAACCTTCCCCCTCCCTCAGCTCACTCACTCACCCGGCGTCCCTGGCGTGTAGATGTGGCCCGAGGGCGTGAAGGCCGGTGTGTAGGCGGTGGGCATGCCCGGCGTGGGGGCGGTGAGGCCGGGGGTACCCGTGGCGGCGTGGGTGCCGGGCGTGTAGCCGCCAGAGTCGTAGGGAGCCCCCCCGGGGGTGGGTGCCGCGTCCACTCCGGGTGTTGGGGCGGCCAGGTAGGGGGTGCGCGCCAGGCCGGGGGTGGGCGCCAGGTTGGGGGTGCCTGGGGGACAGAGGCGGAGCGGTTAGCAGTTGGCAGTTGGTAGTTGGGTCGGGCAAGGAAAGCTTGTCGAGCGGCAAGAAGGGCGGGGGGGGCAGGGAGGCCTGGGGCAAGATGTCCGCAGAACGAACGGCAAGCGCAATGAGGAGGGACTCGGGGTGTTTGCCACACAGCAACGACCTCCGCCAGCCCCCCTACCCCCCTGAAAACACCCCCCCCCGCCGCGCGTATGAGCAGCAACGACCCCTTCCGCAAAGCCCCCCCACACACACAAACACACAAACACACGTCGGAACACTCCCCGCCCCAACCCCCCAAACTCATCCATTGCAGCAAACCCTCAAACGCACCCATCCCCCACCCCCGCCCACATGCCCACACGCCCGCACGCACCCGCGACCCCGTGGTGGTGGTGGTGCATGTCCGCCGGCGTGGGCGCGTGCATGGCCTCCTGCGGCGTGAAGCCCTGCGGCGTCAGCGCGGGCGTCATGGCGTGCTGCTGCGGGGTGGGCGCGGTGCCGCTGCCGCCGTAGCCGCCGGGTGTGGGCGCGGTCATGGGTTGGTGCCGCGAGCCGCCGGCGTCGCCCCAGTAGCTGTCGTTCTCGCCGCTCGTGTGGTGGGCGGGAGTGTACGGCGCATGGGCCGGCGTGTACGGCGCATGGGCGGGCGTCATGGACGGGTGCGCGGGCGTCATCGAGTAGTGGGCGGGCGTCTGCATGCTGCCCGGATGGGCGGGCGTCTGCGGAGGGAGCCTGCACAGGGGGGAGGCGGAGGGGGAAGGCGGGGGCGGAAGGGGAGAGCGGACGCGTTCGTTCGCTCACTGTTCGGGGTTTGCTCGTTTGCTGCTGAAAAGAGGGGAGAACGAGGGAGGGCGGCGGAAAAAACAAAAGGGGCAACACAAACCTCAGGTGTACCCGATCCTCTCTGCTAAAATCAGGTTGCCCGCTTGCGCTCCCCGCGCCTGCTCCGGCTGACCGCTTCGTCCGCCCTTCCAGCAACACCACTCCGTCCCATCTGCCACAACACCGCCTGCCCTTCCCCCCCGGCGGCACCAGCTCCGCCACATGCCCTTTCCACGCCCCTTACTCTCCACCACCACCCACCACCACCCCCGCCCATACCTGCTCCCCTAGCCACCCTCCTCCCGCGCGCCCCCGCCCTGCGCCCCCACTTTCCCTCACCCCACCACCATCACCACCACCACCTCGCCCACCCCGCCACAAACACGCACCCGTCCGAGCCCCACCGCCCGTCGCCGCCGCGGCCCGCCGCCGGCCCATATCCCCCTGGCCCCGCGCGGTAGGCCGCCGTGACCGCCGCCGCCGCGGTCCCGCTCCTGGGCGCCTCCCCCAGCGTCACATACTCCATCGGCACCGTGACCGGCCGCCCCGCCACCGCATCCAGCTCCAGTTGCACGTGGGTGGCGGTCTGCTGCTTCACGCGGCCGCGATAGCCGTTGTAGGGACCCTTCACCACGCGAATCTAAGGAGGCGGAGGCGGAGGAGGGTGTGGGGGAGGGAGAGGGGGAGGGGGAGTTAAAGACAGTCCGAGTTGGTGATGGTGATGGTGATGGATGGGCGGAATGAGCATAGGGGGTATGTAGAGTATGACGGTCCAAAGAAGCAAATCTGACGAGCTGACAAAAGGTAGGAGCATGTCTGATGCAGGGAGGGTGGTGGTGAGCGGGCGTGTGGGAGCAGGGTTGGGCATCGGTAAAGGTGTGTGTGTGTGGCTTCGAAGCGGGGCGGGTTTGGCGGGTCAGGGAGTGATATGCTCCTTTTTAGAACAATGAGACACTGCGGACGTTGGGGGAGGAGGCGGGTGTCCGCGCGGCTCTGTCACTCCGGAGTGGGCCGGGCTCTCGGGCATGTCGACGAACTGGCGTCCCGCGAAGTCGCGTGCCGTAACTCATGCAACGATGCGGTCAGCCCCCCCTGCTTCGCAACTTTATCCTCTGAGGAACGCCATCGGGCGCATCTCAAGACGGCGCACGCCACAGCCCTTAAAACCCCCCATTCCGACTAGTACATTTCACCCCACCTCACACCCCAAGCACCCACCACACCTACGCTACCCCGCACTCACCACCTTGCCCACGTATTGAGAGTGCGCCTGCGCCTGGTTCGACCGGCCGCTGTACGACCCTCCGCCCTGCTGGCCACCGCCGTACCCGCCGCGGCCGCCGGCCATCGACCCGCCGCGCTGCGGCAGCGACATCTGAAACTTCCCGTCCGCGCCGATGCCGCCGCCGAACCCGCCGCCGCCGCCACTCGTCGACGGGTCATCGGGCCGCGGCGACGCTGGCGTGTAGCGGTTGTACCCGCCGCCGCCGTACCCGCCGCCGCCGGGCGATGGCCCGACGCTGCCGGGCGTGCTGCGGATGCTGCCTGGGGTGCCGCCGCCGAGGATGGCGCTGGCGCGCGCCGAGTTGAGTGAGCCGCCGGCGCCGCCGCCGCCGGGCGCGCCGCGCAGGCGGGTCGCGAAGGAGCGCACTGCCACGTAGCCGCCGTGCTCCGTGACGTCCTTGCAGTGCAGGAACAGCGTGCCGCGCCAGATGTAGGCCACGCTGCCGCCGCGCTCCTTCATGCGCCCCGATTGGATCACCACAAAGTCCTTCTCCCGCACCTGCAGAGGTGTCGGGAGGGGGCAGGGAGGGCGCAGGGAGGGAGCAGGGCGAGGAGTGGGGTTACGAGGCAGACGGGCTCCGGGAAAGGGGTTTAGGGTTTTATCCAGTGTGCTGCGGAGGAGGTGGAGGAGGTGGAGGAGGGGAAGGGCCGTCCGGTCGTCAAGGTCAGGCGGCAGGGGTGGGTGCTGCAGGGCGCGCACGCGGGCCGGCACCACGCGTTAAGAGCCGCGGATATTCCCAAACACGCAACGAATCCCACCGCCCGCAGCTGCGCGTCGGGACGTTTATGCAACCCCAGCCCAAGTCCCTAGTGCGGGCGGCGTTGTGAAGCGTGCACGCACGCATGCGCAGCCGGGCTGCAAAGTAGCTGCAAACCCCTGTAGCCCCTACCATACGCGCTCGCCTGGCGGGCAAGCCGTCCAACCTTGAGCCGCCTTCGCAAAGCCCCCACCTTCCCCCGCCCCGGGCGCGGCGCGCCCTTCAACCGCAACCCAGGTCAACGGAATCCCCGCCGCAAACCCTCCCGCAACCCAAGGCCGTCAACCCTGTGCGAACTGCTCACCGGGTTCCCCGACTGGTCCTGCGTGACCGGCTTCTGCCTGTAGGTGACTTTGCGCTGAATGTCCGTCAGCCGGCACAGCCGCACGTCGGGCTGGTCGGGGGTGCCGTTGCTGGTCAGCACCTGCGGGGACCGACCCACGGGTCAAAGGACAGAGACAAGGGTCAGAAGATCGACCGACGGGTGAGAGGATCGACCCCTGGGTCGCGCGGACCACGGGCTGAATGCGGGAGGCTCCCCACACACACCGGCCGAGAGCGCAGAATATCGAGTGATGGTCCGGATGGCGGTGCGGCGCGCGATAGCGGTGGGGTTGGATGGAGGCGCACATTCTCGTGAATCCCTGCAAACGAGCTTGGGCATCGCGCGCGCGAGGAGCGGGACGGAAACAGCACGCCGTGCCTGCCGGCCGGCCGGCAAGAAACTCACACGCAGCCACGACGCCTGCCGCCGCCGCCCCTTCCCTCGCCCGTTGCCTCCTCCCTCCCCGCCTCTGCCACCCGGCCCCTCCCTGCCCCCTCCTCGCTCACCCTCGCCGCGTCCTTTTCAATCTTGACAATGACTCCGGCGCTTGACTGGTTGATCTGCACCAGGTCGTGCAGCTGGTACTCGCCCAGCATCTCGATGCCAGAGGCAACCACCTCGCTCTCGGTCAGGTCCCTACGTGGCGCGAGTGGCGGCGGCCGTGGTGGCAGTGTTACGTGTGAGGTGTTGGGGTTAGTGGTCGGTGGTGATGTGGGGGGGGGAGTGAGGGGTGCACGCCAACGCAGCGGAGGGGAGGAGGAGGAGGGTAGGGAGGGCGCGGGGGGAAAGGGTCAACAATCAGCGGGGGAAATGCCGATGGACGGCAAGAGACTCCGCTCGGCACACCGCCGGCACGCGATCTGGTGCTGACCCACCCACCCCGCCCCCGAGAACCGTCGCTGCGCGGGTTTGCACAGCGGCAGTGGACCGCCAGCGGGAGCTTGGCAACGCGCCCCCAAGACGCCGCGGAGGTTGCCTGCTGCACCCGCATGTTAGATGTTACACATACAGGTGCCGCGGCTGGCCCACCCGCACCGGCCTACCGGCGATTCGGACCCCTGCCCCGCCCCTCCTCCCCCCCTTCCCCTACGTGGACCACCAGTCGGGCAACCATCACCACCACCCCCAACCCCACCGCCCCCCCCCCCCGCGCCCGCTCGCCTTGCAAAGACCTTGATTTCCTCCCTGTTGGTGTCCGAGATGAGGTAGCACAGCGCCTCCTCCACCCGCACCACCATGCCCGTGTCGCCCGCGTACTGGCCAGCAAGCACCCGCACGCGCTGACCCACCTGCGAGCAAACATAACACGGGAGGACACGGACACGGAGGGACGGTATAAAAACAGGGGATTCGGGGGGTTTATCCACGTATAAGGGGGGGAGGGGAACAGGGGAACTGGAAGGGGGGTGCGAGGAGCAGCAGCGAGGGCTGGGGGTGAGGGATTAGGGTTGAGCGGAGAACCGGCACGAAGAGAGGTGCCGCGCCCTTGGAAGGCCGTGTCCCTCCACCCCACCCAGGAGAGCTGAGCCCCACGGAGTAGCGCAGCGGGCCTCCCAAGGAGACGACTGTCAGCACTGGCGGCAGAGGGCCCCGGCCTCGGCCTCGTGTCCTCCCGCCCGCCCCGCCCGCCGTAACACGTGGCGGCGGGAACCTCCCCCACCCAACCCCATACAACCCCACCCCACGGAGGGGCCAAGCGCGCCCATCCAGCCCATCCTAGCCCTGCAGCCCCAGCCCAGCCCTTCATCCCCACCCAGCCCTCCATCCCCACAACCCCAGCAACCCATCCCGATCCATCAGTCCATCTCAAGCCCCACCCAACACTCCATCTCCGCCCCCTCCGGGCCCACCCCGCCCCCCCCCTTCTTACCGTGAAGACCTTGGTCAGCTCGTCCGGGTCAAACTCCACCTCCTCCACGAAGCCCTTGATCTCGGGTATGGCGGTGACCTTGGTGCCGTCCGCGGTGAGACCCGTCACTCGCGCCATCAGGTTCTCCAGGTCGCCCTTGATGATGCGAACCTGAGGATGTCAGGGGGCGTGCGCGAGCGCGAGAGTATGCGGGAGGCACACGGGTTGGGAGAGGGAGGTACAGAAAAAGACGAGGGCCACCGCGGCGAAATGAAGTGAAGAAGAGGAGAGCCGCGGCCGTGTCACCGAAGGCGACGACACGATTGGAGAGGGAGGGGGACGGGAGATGGGGGGTCCAGGCAAGCAGAGGTGCGGAAAGACAAGAGACAAGGTAGACAGGCGCGCGCGGGTCGGCGGCGGCGGAGGGAGATGGCGCCATCAGCCCAGAAGGGAAACAGCAGCACCCGCAGACAGGTCCCGGCACGCGTGATTGTCCGGCCGGCCGAACGGAAAGACGACCCGGCCCCACACACCTGTCTCTCTCCCCCTCCCTCCCCCGTTCCCGCCGCGCCGCGCTGACCTCGGACCTCACCCCCTCCCCCCCCCCCGAATACCAGCGGGACCCGATGAACCGCGCCTCCCGCTCCTTGCCCCCTCCCCCCCTCCCCCCCACTCGCCTGGTCCCCCTTCATGAAGGTTCCCTTGCTGACCCCCGTGCCGTCCGTGGGCAGCGTGGCCATGAGGCTGGACAGGTCTGCGGCGGGCGCGTCGTCGTCACCGGTGGTGGCCCCCGCGTTGAACCGAGCCATCTCCTCCAGTCCCGGTATCGTGTCCAGCACCAGTAGCGTCTGGGGGTACAAAGAGAATTTCGCAGCGGAGGGGGGTTATCCACGTATAGGCAGCGGAGGGAGAGAATTTCGCAGCGGAGGGGGGGGGGCGGGATCGCGGGTGCCGGACAACGCCGGTGAGGGGTGAAGTCAGGGGACCAGAACCAACGGGGGTAGAGAGGAAAGGCCAGCAGAGGTGATGGGGAGCGTGGATCGTTGTCCAAGGGGTGGCGGCGTGCGTTCTATTGTTATTGTGTGCGGATGCGGGGCGCCGAACCATAAAAAGACCTCGTGGGTGGTTGGAACAGCGGCGGAGCCCCCGGCCGGCGCTGCAGATGCGGCCCGGGGCGCCGATCGCGGCCCCACTCAGTCCGAGTGTTCTGGCCCCGCCCGAGTCCCGGCCGACGCCGCGCCGCACCTTGATGCCCACTCTCCGCAGCAGGTAGCCCCCCACGAAGGTGTGCGAGAGGACCTGATAGGTGGGCATGCCGTCCTGCGCGGGCAGGCGCTGAACCAGCAGACCTGCAGGAGGAAAGGGAGGGGGGAAGGGCAGAAGAGCGGAAGGAGTTGGGGCGGGAGATAGGTGGGCATTAGGGGTGGGGCCCAGGGAAAGCAGCGAGCGCTTAAAAGTCAGGTCCGGCTGCCTCGGAGGCTCCTGTACTCGGTCGCACCACAAGGCATAGGGCCCTGGCATCACGCTGCACCGAGCGTCTGGCCCAACGTGTCAGCGTTCAGGTTCCCTCCTTTCAGGTTCCCTCCGTGTCAGCGTTCAGGTTCCCCCCCCCTCCGCCGCGCCCCGGCATGCACCCCCAACCCACCGTACCCCAGCCCCAGCCCCATGCCTCCGTTGCCGCCGCCCACCCGCTCTCCCCACCTGCCACTCGGGCCTCCTCCGGGTTGAACACCTTGGGCATGGGTCGCACCGTGGGAGCCCGACCAAACGGATTCTTCTTGCGCTGCTCCTCCGTCTGCGAGGGGGGTCAGAGAGTGCGAGGGGGGGAGACATCAGCAGGCAGCAGGCGCGTGGCAGCGCTGGGTGGCTGGCGTCTGTACGCACGCAGACACTCGAAGACGCCCGCTCCCACGTGGCAGATATCCCCGCTGCGGCCGCCAACGGCTCCATCCACTCGCCCTCCTCACGGCCACGGCCACCTTTCATCAGGATTCGCCGCCAGTGGATTCACGAAGAGACCCTGCTCACCCCAGCCTCACAGCTCCCCCCTCCGGCCTGCCAAGGCCACACAACCCAACCCACCCGCCCGCCCTTCCTCTGCACCCATACCCAGCCAGCCTGGGCCGTGGGCCCACCGCAACCCCGCCCTCACCCCTTTTTGGTGTGCAGGGCCCCTCCCCCTCCCCTCCCTCCCCTGGTAATCCTCAGGTAATATCCCAGGTAACTGCGTTGCGTTCCCTCGTCCCGGGCCGTTCTCTTTTATCCCTCTCCCTACCCGGTTGACCATAGCCACAAAGTCCAGTCGGTGCAGCAACTTGATGGTGGCCCGGCCAGCCACCGGGTCCACATCCACCACACGGGCCAGGTCGTCCTTGTACAGACCGCCGCGCACGCGGACCCACGTTTCGCGAGCTGAGGCAGGAGGGGAGGGCGGGCGGGAGGGCAGAGAGCAGAGGGGGGAGAGCAGAAGGGTGATTAAGACCAAGCTGCAGCAAAGAAACGGAGGCAACGTTTAGGGAAGGGAGCGAGGGGAGGGGGAAGCGGCGGAGGCGGGTGAGGCGGCACGGAGGGCCGGCGCGAGGCTGAGTGTTCCTTCCCGACCCGTCCCGCCGCTCGCTTCGCCCGTTGTGCTGATGGTGGTGATGCTGGTGGTGGTGATGCTGCTGCTGTGAGTGGCGTCGCTGGAAGTGCGGTTAGAACGAGAGGATCCGCCCTCCGCCTCCTCTCCCAGCTCCCTCACGTCCGACCATGCCCTCCCCGCCCCCGCCCTCATCCAACCCTCTCCTCCTCTCCCCCTTCCCCTCCCTCTCTCCACGCCCTGCCTCAGCCTCTTCCCAACCTCCCCCGCCTCCCCCGTCCCCCCCTCCGTCCTCACCCATGTCGTCCTTTGCCTTCTTGTTGACCGTCACCGCGTCCACCATTTCGTTGAGGGGCACCAGCTTGGCACCCTTGCCCACGTACACGGTCCGCAGGCCGCGGATGGCGTCCATCACGTGGCTCTCCTTGGCGGCCTCCACGTAGATGAAGCCCTGTGATGTGCTCATGCATGGGGAGAGGAGGGGAGAGGAGGAAAGACACGAGTTCAGGGCGTAGTGCTGGGAGCAAATGTCTCATTCTCAGGGGAGTTATTATCCACGGACAGGCCGATCCGCGGATAGGCAGGAGCCAGGGGGAGGGTAGAGCGGGAGATCAGATAATAAACCTGAAGTGTGTCGGTTGTTCAATCAAGCGACGTGGGGGGTTGCGTCGCGGTTCAGAGCAGGTGTCGAGTAGGTTGTCGGGGGAGGGCTGGGCTGCCGGGACGAGGTGCGCGTCCGGGCGCCTCGAGCGGTCATGGCGAGGCAAGGAGCAAAATGGGCGGCGGCTTCGGCATGTTGCGCAGCGCCACATCAGCGCCCTAGATCAGCACCTCCCAGCTCCCGCCACGGGCCCTTCACCCGCCAGCCGCCGCGCATAGGGGCGCTGCGACGCCCCACCCGAACCCGAACCCGCACAGGGACCCAACCCAGATTTCCGCGCCCTCCGCGCCAACGGCTCCTGCGCTAATCCCCCGCCCCCGCCCCACCCCTCCCCTCCCTACCGGCAGGTGGTCGAGGGCCACCGCCGACAGGATCCTGAGCGGCGCCCCCCGCTCCGCCAGCGTGTAGGACTTCTGCAGCAGTTGCACCACCGCCTCGCGCTCGTGGCCGGCCTTGCAGGTCACCAGCCACAGCTTGGGGTCGTTGGGGGTGGGCAGCAGGCCCTGCTGGCCCACCACGCCCGTCTCCGCAGTGTCGGGAATGTCCTCGCCCTGCAGGGAGGGATTGTGTTGGAGGGGGGAAGGGAGTGCGGAGGGAGGGAGGAGGGAAGGAAAGAGGGAGGCGAGGCAGTGTAAAGCAACGCGCGCAACCGTGCGGGGTAGAGGGGACCACTGCTTCAGGTCCAGCTTCGTGGCTTTCGCTGAAATGGGAGTGACGGGGAGTGAGATGCGGCCGCAGGCCAGGCAGGCGCGGGGACCCGCACGTGCCTGGCCAGCAGGGGCCTGGCTAGCCGGAGAATGCGTTCGCGCCGGAAAAAGGGTGCTTTAGGTGAGGTACCGCAGTGCGGCCGGACCGGCTTGCTTGATCGCACGGCGGACAATGGCAGCGGTAGCGCTACAGCCTCATCCCCAGGGCACGAGGACGGTAACCCAGAGACACGACACGGCCGGGCGGGGTGCTCAGTGAGGTGCGGGGCGGGGGGAAGGGACAATCGCTTCAGGCCCCAGGCCCAGCCCTTCCCAGCCTCCACGAGCCCCGCCTCCACCAAAGCAACCAAGCCGACCGTCTCCACCGGCGGAGGCGACACGGGCTACCGTAGCGGCGCAGCGCGGCACCCAAAGTACGGTACGGGCGCCTAAGCCCTGCGTGCAGCCGACACCGCCGCATGCACAGCCGCACGCCGCAGCATGGCGCCCGGCCGTGCGGGAGCAGTCCACGGCCCGCTGCGACGCCCGCCCGCTGCGCCCGTCCGCCAACCCGCGCCGCCTCTCCCGCCCGCGCCTGCGCTGCGATATTGCGCGCTTACGCAGCCGACACACGGTGCAGCGCCGCCACCGAGCAGCGGCACGTCCCCGTTGGTACTCTGCCCAGCGGGCCCCGCTGCGCCACCCCAGCAAGGTCGCCCTTTGCGACCCGCTGTCTGTGCGCCCAAAATGCTTCGACAGACGAACCCTCGGTGCTGCTCACCTGGCAGGAGCCCCGTCGCATAGGCGCTGGGAGCAAGCGTCCAGAAGCCCTTTCACCCCTCGCGTAGCCAGCCAACCCCACCCGCCTGTCTCGGACCAGATCCCCGCAAACCCCCTCGGCGATACAGGGCCTGGGTTCGCTTGCGTCGCCTCCGTCCCATCGATGTGCGATTTCTTCGTTCTAAACCCCTAACGACACGCATGCCCCCGCGCAGTACCCACTCGGGCGGAAGCGATGACGAGTTGGCATGTCCGCGCCATGCACGACGCCAGTGCCCTAGAGGCCCCATGCTCGGTGCACACTGCAACCCTGGTCCTGGTCCTCTTCCAGAGCCAACCAACCGCGCTCCGCAGCCGCCCGCCAGAGCGCCGGCTGCCAGCGCATGCAGCACCTGCCGCCTCCGATCGCGTTCGAACAGACCCGCGTGCCTTTGGAGATGCGGACCAGGACCACTCTCGGCGAAGCCCTCCCAACCCTGCCCGCCTCACACCGCTTGTCTTCTACCTACCTCCCGACCACCACCCCTTTCAGCTTCCGGCGTATCCGTCAAGCCACGGACGTTACTACTTCACCGGCTGTCAAAGCACTGCGCCAACACATGCATACACACGAGCACGCGGGGGTCCCCGCCCCAGCCACCTCCTGACCAACCTGGTAGTCCCTGTAGCGCTCCTCGATGCGCCGCAGAATGTCCTCATCGCGCGCGTTATCCTCCTCGCGGGTTATGCGCCGGTAGTTGAGCGGCGCGGCCGCTGCGTCCGGGATCTCCACATCGCGGTCATCGATGAGGTCCTCCGCGTCCTCCTGCGAACCCATCAATCACGACAAGACACACCAATCAAGACAAGGCAAGACGCGCCCCGGTTGAAGCCGCATAGGGGTCCCAAGTGGCCAGGCGTCAACACACCGCACAAAGCGCGGCGCAGCGCTGTCGGGACCCCTGGAGCACAGCCCCGCCCAGCATGCTGCCGAGAGGGGGGAGGATGACGCGGAACTGGGGTTGGAGAAGTTTAGCGACTCTGGAAGTTTGAAGGGAGAGGGGTGTAAAGCAAAGGCGTGACGCGTGGGATGGCAGCAGCTGGGGCTTGGCTTTCCCGCGTCGTCCCAGAAAGGGGAAGCGCGGGCCCCCGGGCCCCACCCAAGCCGCCAACGCCCGCCGGAACATGCCGTTAGCACTCGATGGCCCCTTGCATCCCTCGTGACGGCAAGGTGAAACTGGGACTACGCCAGTGCGCTTCACCCGACGCAGATCCTCTCTGCCGCCGCAGAGAGGCTTCATAGTGACGCAAGTTGCGACAAGCACATCACCGAAACTCTCTGGCATCAAGTCCAATGCTCCCAACCCCCAAGACCAGCAACTCACTTCGACCTCTTCCTCCTCGTCCTCATCGTCCACATCGGCAATATCATCGATAAAGACTGACCGACCCTTTTTCTTCTGTTTGTCTCCTTCATCATCGTCCTCCTGTGGGCGTGGCAACCAAGCGTGAACTCGCCCATCGTCATAATTTGTAAAGCAGCTGCTCTCGCCTCGTCGTCGTCTTCGGCGGCTTCATCTATAAACGAATGGCCACGTCGCTTCTTTTTCCTGCTTGGCCCCTCGCCGTCGCTGCCTCCCTCGCTGTCCTCAAGCTCAGCGGCTGCATCGTCGTCTTCAAGATCCTCCACCTCTGCACCATCATCGTCGTCATCGTAACCACGCTTCTTGCCCATTGTACTAGGTTTGTTCGAGTACAGTGAATTCAGGCGTCCGGGTTTGCTATCTGCACGTATCAGGAATGTACTAATAAACA
The DNA here is from genome assembly GCA_030267565.1 of Pleodorina starrii. Taxonomy (NCBI): domain Eukaryota; kingdom Viridiplantae; phylum Chlorophyta; class Chlorophyceae; order Chlamydomonadales; family Volvocaceae; genus Pleodorina; species Pleodorina starrii. Next base: position 273,720 of record BRXU01000022.1, on the reverse strand, counting down.
AAGCTGCAAAGACACGTTCAAAAGGGAAAATGGCTTGTTTACAGATTACGGGTTTCTGCAGTTAGACGACCGGTGTACGACGGAAGGTTATGTACGACGCACCAAAATGACCGACCACTCATCTTCTCACCACAACACGCAGAGGTTGGGAGCGACATGCTTTCCAAGTGCCACAAACAGAGATTATGCACGTGGCCAAACGTAATGCAAGCGAAACCCGAGACCTCCACGTCCTTCAACGCAGCGAACGCACAAACCCTCACAAACCCCGTCTCTCGCTCTCTTCAGAAGCTATTCACCCTCTCAAACACAGACTCGAACAAAATCCAGCATAACAGGACACCATCAAAATTGCAAGGCCGACCCTAGGCCGACGTCGGAAAATCAAAGCGTCTCAGGTGGGGCTGTCCGCCAGTGCAGCTCGTTGGCAGCGCGCATGATCCGCCGAGCTTTCGACTCAGTGAGTACTCAATCGAACTTCCGACACTGGACGATTAGGTACCAAGGCTGTCCGGGGAGCATCAGCCAAGTTCTACCTAAAACCCCCCTGAACCACGTGACCCACACCACCATACCGGTACTCCTCACAAAACAACCCAAGCACCAAAAATGTAAGCCCGCCGTTCGGCAAGGCCGGCAGGGCCCATCCTCCCGCGCCCGCGCGACAGACGCACGCCCAACCCCGTGCGTCCGAACCAGGGCTCCCACACAAAAAGCTGCAGCCGCGCCAGCGCCGGCTTCGCACCAGCGCAGCCAAAGCCGCCTGTCACCCAGCTACTGCCGCTTATCCGCCATCAGGATGTCGCCCGCTGGCTCCGGAACTTCACTCGTCCTTCTTGCCGCCGAACATGCCGCCAAAGGCCCCGAAGGTGGCCTTGACGGCGTTCCAGTTGACCACCGGCTCGTCGTACTTGTCGATCAGCTGCTGGAACTTGGGGCTGGCGCGCACCTTGACCAGGTTCTTGTCGCGGCGGATCTGGTCAAAGTTGTCGAAGCCCGCCGACATGGCAGCGTCCAGCGACTTAAGCGCCTCCTCCGCCTGCGCCAGTCCAGAGGCGGCAAACCGGTACCGCAGCAGTTGCGTGCAACATCGCAAAGGTTTGGGCGTGCGGGCGCAAGCGTGAAACTCCAATGGGGATCGGATGGGTTGCGCCAGCCAGCCGCACACAGGGCGGGAGCGGCCGCAAGGCGTCAAGCCATACGCCCTGCTCCCCGCAAAAGCGGGAACGCCGTCTGAATAATGCAGTAGCGGGGGCCTTCACCCAGCACCGCCAACGCTTCCCCACCACCCAGACCATGTGACCCCAACACGCACGCCGCATCGTCGTGTGACCCCGGCCGGCCGCCCTCCCACACCGCATCATGCCTGCGCAGCCAGAAGCCCCTCCCCAAGATCCCACCCTCCCCTCACACTGCCCCGCCCACACGCGGCAGCATCGCATCCCTCGTTTCCTCCTCCTCCGCCCCCCCACATGCATTCCCCCGCCGGTGATGCACCGGTGGTCCACTGAACACCGGCTCCTTCGCCCCTCCCTCCCTCCCGCCCTCGCCCTCAGCCTCCGCCCTCCTTCCGCCGGGCCCGACCTGGTCCAGCATGCTGTAGCAGCAGGCAATGTTGTACTGCGCCACCTTGTAGATGGGCGTGTTGCGAGAAAAGTTGTCGCCCACGTAGTTGCGCGGCTCCATGGCGATAATGTTCTCAAACTCCACCAGCGCGCCCTGCGCAGGACAGCCCGGACAGCACCGCGTGCAACCACAACCACAAGTCAGTGCCGCCGCCGGAGCCGCCAATTCGTCCCCAGCAGGACAAGGCGCCACGACACGCAGTCTCGCCTCGCTCACTTCACGCAGATGATTGTTTCTTTTGCTGCGGATTATGCGCGCCCCGTGCGGAGAGCCCAAGGGACACAGTGTGCCATTCCAAGGGGGACTACCTTGGCTCACATCGCCTGTGTGTATCCTGTCGTATGGCGTTGCCTTGTACTGCACTGTACTGCACGGTGAACTGGTGTCGAGGCACTGCGCCGTGGCGAAACGCGGCCCCCGGGGGGGTCACCTTCCCCCGCTCGAAACCCCGCGAGGTGTTCCGAATGGTCGAATGGTCACGACGCCGCAAATATTTGTACTGCTACATTTACCGTACTTCCTGACACCTGTCACCGAACCCTTCTCCCCTCCCCTCTCCTAACCCCCTTCCCTTTCCCCCATCCATCCACCCACCAGAATTCCGCCCTCCCCCTTCCTTCCCCCACCGGGACCGCCAGGTCAAACCCCTCCCCTCCCCATCCCCCGGGTCCCCAGGTCACCTGGATGTCGTTCTCCTTGAACTTGGCCAGCGCGTCGTCGAACAGCTCCCGACGCTTGCGCTCGTTCTCCTTGCGCTGCACGTAGTTGCGCGCCTGGATCTCCTTGGTGCCCGCGCCGTAGTTGCCGCCGGCACGCTCCTTCTTCCACATCTTCTCGACCTGGTCCATGCCGTCGTCCTGAGGTGGTGGCGGTGGCGGTGGTGGTGGCGGTGGGGGAAAAAGATAAGGCATCCGGCGGAGCAAAAGCTGAATGGCCCCACATACAGAGACGAGAGCAGTTCCAAAAGAAACGCCAGAACAGCGAGGCAGAGGGCGGGGGGAGGAAGGGGGAAGAGGCGGCGGGCGTGCCCGGGTCGAGGACGGCCCCATCCAACGGGAGGCTCATGGGTCCCAGGCACTAGGAGAACGAGCTAGGCCCAAGGGGGCCCAAGGAGGCATGGCTCGCAGTGGGACCAAGGGCCGCGTGGACCACAACCAAATCATCTGGGACACCGACAAAGAGACGTGCGAAGAAAAAAGGCGGGTCAGGGTTTGAATGGGCGCGGCCGTGCGTCGAGGAGATGCAGCGCCGTGCGCAACGTAGCGGCGGAGCCGGCCGCGCACCCTGGCCGAAAATCAAGGGCGGGTGCAATGGCGAGGGAAACCCAATGCCGGCGGCGGGCCCCGGCAGCGCCGTGCCGCCAAGGCAGGCTAGACCCAAGCACCATGAGGCGTGAGTCTGCGGGGAGAACCACGCCAGCCGGCCCCCAGGGGTCCGCCGTGAAGCAGGCTCCGCCAAAGCCAGGCGCCCAAAAACGGCGGCGAAAGGCGCCCTATGGATGTGTCGCGCCATGACGCAACCAACCAACAGTGCAGCCAGTGCCGTCGGGTGCCACGCGGGCCAAGCGGCCAACGGGCTATAGCCCGACAGGTCGTTGCCCACCCACCCACCCACCTACCGAACCACCCAAACACCCACTCATCGCGCAGCGTTTTGGGAAAAAGACCCCCCACCAGCGCGCATTCGCAGTCACAGCAGCCCAACATTGCCCGCACGGCCACGCCGGTGTTACGCTGGTTTTGGGGCGTCATCCCTTCCCCTTAGCCCCACTTGTCGATAGTTTAGACGCTAACGCTAGCGCAGCACACGCACGCTGCGCCACCGCCTCTCATACCACAGACCAGACGTGGTAACAGGAACACAGTCGGCGCCTTCGGAACCACTCGGGGGCCTCGGATCCGGCTGCTTATCGTTCCTCACCCCTTCTATGGCCCGACAAACGCCCTCCCCAATTTACCAAAGGGCACCGGAGGGAAACACCTTATCAAAAGAGGCACAGTAACACCTCTTTCATCACCAGCGCCAGCGTGGCGCGTTCCCTCCCATCGAGACGTGCGCCCAACGCTCCCTCAGATCCCGGGCTGCAACCCTCCCTCACAGCAGCCATCCTTGAGCCGCACCGCCGGCACCGGGAGGTCCAGGAAAGCCCCTTCGCGGCCTTCCTGGTCTTCCCGTCGGCGCGGCCTTCCGGTCCGCGTGCTTTCGGTCGGCACGGCCTGGCCTGGCAGTCCAGGAGGCCGCTCAACCTGCATGCCCAGGCTGCGCGCACCGTGTGCCCCCCGTGGCTCGGCGCACTGCAGCGACCGACTGGTCTGGCCTGACCTGGCCTGGTCTGGCCTGACCTGGCCTGGTCTGGCCTGGCCTGGTCTGGCCTGGCTGCCGCGCGGGGCCCCTGCGCTCCCCCCTCCTGCCAAGGCCGCGACTCCCGCAGCACATCATGCGGCGCTGACCCACCGCCACCACCGCCATACACAGCAGCAGCAGCAGCTCAACACCCCTCAGCCGCGCCGGACCGCAAGTCGGCCACGGCGACACGGCGACCACCACCCTCCGTCTCTCGCTGCCCCCAAAACCTCCTCCCCGTGCCAGGCCACCCCGCCAGGCCCGCGCGAGCACATCATCTCATGCCCACTACCCCAGCCCCGAAGCTCACCTCGTTCCCTTCCCAAAGCCCCCTCCGCCCCAGCACCATCTCCTGTGGGACCCCACAACGCGTATTCCCTCCACACTAGATGGATGCTTCTTCCGCCTCCCACAAGTCCGAAGCCCGCTGCTCCCGGAGCCCCCGCTTACCCCTTCCAAACCCCGGCCTGAGCCCCATGGCTCAAGCTCCTGCTGCCGTTCACCCGAATCCAGGGCTGTCCGTCCCTGCGCGGTCACCCGCCCGCTGGGGACCCTGGCATCCCGCCCTGCCACCCTCAGCCTCCGCCCCGCGCCCCTGCCGCCCCGCGCTCCACCCAGGCAGCTGGCCCAGGCAGGCAGGGAGGCAGCCAGGCACCCACCTCGAGAGCGCTGAGGTCTCCGAAGTTGCGCTTCAGCTTCATGTACACAGTGCCGCTGCGGGTGCGGATGGCGTACATGATCTGTGGAGGAAAGGGAGGGGAAAAAGGGGGGAACGAAGCGTCGCGTCAAGGACTGCGCGAATGGAAACGGTTTGGGTTCTTGGAAGAGGAATTGGCAGGTGGTGCGGAGCGTTGGGACGCGCGGTGTGGCTCTTCCGGGGCCACCAGAGTCAGGGCCAACAGGCTCTGTGTGCGGGTCCCGGGCCCCGGATCCCGGGCCTTGTGCGAAAGCCAGGTCTCCCCTTCGCTGCCCCGCCCCGCCATGTTTATTAAAGCACTGCCACTCGACATCCCCGTCACGGCACAACAGGCCTCCGGAAACGAGCCATGACTTTAGAACCGGGCCGGCGGATTCGCGCGGAAGGAGCAGCCAGGCGTCAATTGCGGCCGCATGTTCGATGTGGGTCGTCCGGATAGCGGCGAACGGCACCGGATCGGACCGCCAACGGGGTAGGGGTTGTGCCGGTGCCGTGGGGGGATGGGGTACCTCCTTCCCAACCTCCCCCGCTCCCCCATGGCGGCCGACCCAGAGGGAGACTGAGGTGCAGACGCACCTGGCCGAAGTTCTCAGCCTTCCACACCTCCGAGCCGAACGACGCGCTGATCAGCACGATCTTGTCGCCGGGCTGTGAAGCACACAAACACGGCAGAGAGGGACGGGTGAGTAGCACATTTCATATTACTGCCGGAGGCATGGGCACAAAAGTTAAAAGAGCAGGGGCAGGTCACGCAGTCCGGGGGGACCAGTTCTGAGTAGGACCCGTTAGCCGGGGGAGATTATAGAGACAAGCACAGGCCATGCGGTCCCACCCTCCCCACTCCGGGCCCCGCTTGCCTGGACGCGGGGGTCGACGTTGCCCAGCTTCGGGTTCACATCGATGATGTACGCACCGCCATCGTTACCGCGGGCGAACTTGAAGCCCAGGGGCTTCGGCAGGTCCAGCTGCGGGCATTCAGGGCGCCATGCAGGCAGCGAGGGTTAAGTCTGATGCCTCGCGAGCCACCAGGCGGAGGCCCCAGTTATTTCGTTGGAGAATGGAAACATGTGCTTACCTCAATGTACTCCTCCTCGGTGGTCGCGGGAGCAGCGCCAGCCTTGGTGCCAGCCTGAGCCTGCATCAGGACGTGGCGCCTCGCCAGAGCCTGTGGGTTTCATTGATCACATGTTATGCTGATGAACAATGTAGGCCGAGCGGATTGGCACAACTGCTGTCGGTTTCATAGAAGGATATTCACCCACACATACCTTGGGGACAGCCGGAGCGACCGCAAACGACGCCATCGGCCTGCAGCATCATCAAGTAGATGTTGGTTCTACTTGCCAGAGAGATGGATGGGGCTATGCAACAAGCAGCGACTGACCTGTCGCTCGGGCAGCGGGCGATGGGCCGCACCATCGTCGCGCAAGGGAGCGCGCTAACGGTGTTGACCACCTCACGGCGAACGGCGGGCTTGCTGGCCAGCATTTTTGTTATGAGTGATGAGTGTAGCACTGCGCCGAAGCAAAGCGTCTCTCCAGACCTGCCGCTGGCAATTTTACTCGCACAAGGCCCACAAACCGAACCCCATCGACCTGGTGTATTTGCCTGGCCTGCAAACAACGGGACAATCCATATACAAATGTTTTCTGCATGCCTCGAGTATATGAATGGTCGTTCTCGATAAAGGTCGAGATAGAGCTAACCGTTGGAAACCGCAGACCGGAGCCTGAGCACTGCCTCGGGCCGTTCGAGGTTGTCATCGACCGGCCAATGCAGTTTAGTAACCGGTGACGAAGTATGCAGCTTCATATGAAGCCGGTCGCGTCTCTGCAGCGCGGATTACCAACTTGGCCGGGGCGGCCAGGACACTGAAGGGGGGTGGAAAGGGCGGCGTGGGTGCAAGGGTGTGAGCGCCCTCCACAGGGGACCCCCACCCCGGCTTCACCGGCGCTTCAGCCATGCCACGGACGCTGGTACATTGACGCTCCAAGCCGGGGAACACTCTGCCGACGCTGGGCTGCGCAGCTCAGTGCCACCTGCACACCCATCCCCTGTGTGACGCCACACTGGGGCGCGTGCACGGCCCGGCAGTTGCACGAGCGGTCTTTCTTGCACGAGCGGGAGCTGACGTGCGTTCGCTGATAGCTGGGACGCCCGAGCCTTTGGCTTCATGCATTTGACTGCCTGGCCCCATACCGGTAAAGCCCGCTGCTGCTGCTACACCCGCCCTAGGGGCGCCACTCCGGCCGCTGCTGCCAGCCACGGGTCGTTCTGCTGCACGATCTGCCAGGCTCCAATGAGTTGTCGCCCCCGCCCGGGAAGGAAGCACGGCCACGGCCACGGAAAGGAAGCCCGGCGGCACGAGACGGATACCACGACATGCGCTCGAGCCGCCAGCCAACCCACCCAGCCGATTCACCATCGATTCACTGACGTGCGGGAATCGTGAGGCCCCCTGGTCCCACGAGAAGCACCCTGCACCGCCGTGCCAGGCATGGCGGATGCACACGACAGTGTGAATGCCGGTGTGTGGCCCGCACCGACGTTTAATTACAATGCAGCCGATACACCGCACAAACAAAAAGGATCGTAAACTGCGAGGTAGCGGCAATCGGCCACCACCTGGCACCACTTGCGGCCACTTGACCGTCCCCAATTCAGGTCATAACCACAAGCCCGGCGCAACTGCAACGCAGCATAAGCTTTCCAAGCACACATACACAAATGAAAACGGCTGCCAGACAACTGTTCCGGCAATATCATCGCAAGGCCGGAACAACCCCGGTGGCAGGCAGCCATCTAGGCCACGACGCACCACCCCGGCGGTGCACGGCCAGCTGGCCCTCTTGACTCCTCCCTCCGAGCGACCATTCCGAACCCACTGCCACAGACTCAACCCCGGTGCCGTCTACCTCTTCATCACCACATGTCGAATGCCTGTACCCCTCCCCTAGGGCGACACACAGCGCCGCGCGCCAAGAGCACGCAGTATCCACCTCATTCAGCCCAGGCTCCGAAAGGCGGGATGCAGATGCAGCCGCTGCTGCCGCCGCTGCCGCCGCTGCTGCTGCTGAGGCCGCCGCGCCCTGGGCATGTGTTAAAGCGTGCTGCGTGCCTTACGGACGCTAGCGGGCATACCACCCGGCCCGTGAGCGGCGGTAATGCACCAGTCAGTCCACAGTCCACACGCGGCACACACGCGGCTGAGTCAGTCCAGCCGCTCATCGCACCACCGTAGAACTGAGGGATCCCCGGCGCAGGCGCTTCCCACAGAAACACCTTCCAAAGTAGCCTACTACGTAGGCCCTGACTACGCCTCCTGGGCAGCCGGGAGGCGTATGTGGCGACCCCATATGAGGCTACACCATGTCCTGCGCTATGCAATGCACAACAACCCAGCCATGCAAAAGCTCCGAGTTCCTTCGCTGCTTCCGGTCAAAGCGCGTGTGCACCACACCCGCCGTCGTTATCACGCGCAACCGCACGGGACCCGCGCCAGCAACGCATCAGGGCACGATTCCTTGGCGCATCAGGCCAGGATTCCCTGGCCCGGCTCCCTACACGGGGATTAGCGCGTTCTCACACGGCATGTCGCCGCCCAAGCAGCTGATTCACAGCACGTCGTACTCGCCATGCTCGTACATAACCCGCCGCCGAGCACTGTAGTATGGCGGTGCACCGCGTTGGCCTTCCGCGGCTACGTGGGACTCCCAATTACGGCAGGTGTCTCTACTGCTTGTCCTTCTTCTTCTCCTTTTTCTTCAGCGTGTCCGCCATTGCTCCCTTCATGATGATCACCATGCTTTGCGAGAACTTGGCGTACTGCGTTGCGCTGACAGTTGTCGATATGTGACGCTTGCCGTCGTTCGCCCGGATGAGGCAAACGTACTCCGCCTTGGGGTTTGGCTTCTTGCTTTTCCGCGGCTTCATGTTCGTGCGCTTCATCGTTACCCAGACCGTTCCTGACTTGTTGCGATCATACATCTTGTGCAGTTCATTAAGGAAGGGATCCGACTCTAAAAGGACCATGGTGGGGCGTTGTAAACAAGGTAGCGAAAGGAGAGTCACGGCGCGAAATGAGGGCGTCACAACATAAATTCAGTTTTAAACACTTATGCTTGATGGGGTGTCGAGTGCGGGTGCCGAGTGCTTTGCTTCGCGACCCCACAGGATCCACGATGCACGGACGTGTGTAATACGGGCAAACTGCTCGTGCCGAAAATAAGGACTGGCGAGGATTGCAGTTAGTTTTATTGATCATATGTGCACCACTCAAATTGCGCTCGCGAATACACCCACGACGAGGACGTTATCATCGACTGATGACACGCCCGCTTGCCCACTCGCCCCCTTGAACCGTGCACTGGTAACATCGTGACTAACCTAGATCAGCGCATTTCCACTCGTGCGTGTTACCTCTCCATCGCGGGTGTTGTCGCTGTCGCGTGAATGGCTTCGCCGTCGACGCTGGCCTCGCGCTTTAACTTTTCCAATTTAAAGGCGGGTCTGAAAAAGTATGGCAAGACAGGCATCTATACCTACTTCGGGCTCTCGACTTGCGTCACTGCAAGTAAGTGAGGCCGGCCGGTGACAGTCCAACGTCTCCCGTCCTCCGAGCACCTCGGAGGTTGGCTCACCGGGATTGCCGGATGTTCCCTCGCCATGCAGGCTTCTATGTCGCGATCGAAAGCCACGTGGATGTACGGGCGCTATTGGGTATGAAGAAGGGTACGTGCTACGTGGCCCGCACGCCTGTCGCTCCGTGGGTGCACAGCCCGCCGCAACCCATGCCCCCAACATAGGGCGCGGCGGGAAGGACCGGAAAGGGAGTCACCGGTTGGAGCATTGAGGCGCCACGGCGAGGATGCACAACAGTGGCTCGCTTGCGTAGACAGGCTTACCCCTAGCCTCCATGTTCGGAGGTCACTTCCGGGACTGGCGGGCGGCAGATTACGCAGCACACGCGGCCCATGTGCCCCCTCATAGCCCCTGTCCCCTGCGACGGGCCTCCTGCTGTGCCCGCTGCGCTTGTCCGCCCACCTGATCCAATTAAATTCAGACGAGGAGGAGGACGGCAAGGAGCCGTCGTTTGTGGAGCGCATGCTGATCGGCAAGGGTTCCAATTTGGCGCTCGCCTTCCTGTGCTCCAAAATGCTCATCCCGCTCAAAGTGCCGGCGGCGATTGCGCTCACACCCTATGTGCAAAAGTGGGTGCGGAGGAAGAGGCAGGGAGGGCGGGCGGGAGGTTGGGAGGGCGGGAGGGAGGCAGGGAGGGGGCGTTCTGGGCGTAGCCTTCGAGGGAACCCCGCAACGGGCGCATCCCTGCGATGCGCCGCGTCTTCTGGGTCGTCGCACGCCCCAGCGACGCCGGCAGCCGTGTGTGGTGGCAGCCGGAGTGGGCGGCGTCGTTGCGGCAGCTCTCACGGCTTTGGGACCCATGACCACGGACACGCCACCGCTGCCGGTCGCCTGCGTGTGGGTAATATGATGGATACCGCAGCGGAGGGACGTAGGCGACCGAGAACCCTGCATGTGGGTGATGCGGAGCGGCGTCTGCGTCCGATGGATGGCTGCATCGGTGGATGGATGCCGGGGACTGGGAAGCGGACTGCGAGACGCTTTCTATGCGCTCTATGACTCCATCCGGGCGAATGACTGCGCTATAGGTGCCACCCAGCACCGCTGACATACGCGCCCGCCGCTTCCACCGCTGCAGCCTCACCTTGTCTACTACCCGCCCGCCGCTTCCCTCTCCGCAGGCTGGTGGATAGACTGGCGGGGCGAGCGGCCAGAGCCGCCCGGCCATGATGGCAGGCACGTAAACATCCAACCATAACTCGGACCTTGGGGCCACTCGTGTCGCACATCGCGCTTGATGATGTGTACATGGTGGGGGACGACCAGAGCACCGGACGCTGATGACTGGGGGAGGGGAAGCGGGGAAACTGACGTACTACCTTGTCGCGACGCTTGGGGAAAGCGTGCAGTGGGCTGGGGACTTTGCGAAGGGATCCTTGTGCTGGGCCTTGCATGGGCCGGCCTTGAGGGATGACCCCATCTTTGGGGGGCCGCACAGAGTGTTACGCGGCGGGATGGATGCAGCATGTCCGGCATAAGGCCAGGACGTCCAGTCTCCAGTGCATGGGTTCGGCCCGCGGGTCGATGCGGGTTCCGCGCAAGCACTGGGCAGCCGCACTGAACACCGTTTCTGTCTGTGTTCGTCATGGGGGCACAATCATGAGGGCACAGAACTACGTGTGCGGGGTTCGCGCCGCGTGATTTTTGCCTGGTGTAGGTTTTTGCTTTGTGTTTCATTTCGTTTCGACCAGAGTAGCTGCTCCGGATGCCGGCTAGGAGGACATGGTAACAGGCATGGGTGCTGGTGACCCGGCTACGAAGTCCGCCGCGGCAGGACATTTCTTCCAGCGGGGGCCCGTGTGTGTCGAAGGGCTGCTTCCAGGTGATTCCGGGGTGTGCTGTGGAGCAGGCGGGAGGGGCCTCGGTCGGTCCGGAAGCCGGCGGCGGTGGGGTTGGCATTTGGCGCAGCGAAGTCCCCCTGCTGCTGACGCCTCGCATGCATGCCGGACGTAACGGCCGGCCGGCGGAATGGCGCCGGCGGTCCGCGAGCCCGCCGGCCTCATGCCGCCGGCGCTGGGCGCTGGGCAGGCCGTGTACGGCACCGGGCGCGCGCTGTCGTACTCGAGTGCCGCGGCGTGCGTGCTCGCCGTGCATGTTGGGCAGCGTGCAGCTGAGTGTTCCGGGGGGGGATACAATTGTTGTGCAGCCTCGGGAGGCTGCCCAAAGCCTTTTGCTGATTTTGTTACGAATGGCTGTACGGGGACGAGCGTTCTGCGTAGGTTGCAGCGAACAGCCCAGCAACAACCGTAACCCCCGGGTCAGACCAGCAGCCGCCTCTGGAGGCCCGCGGCAACGGCCGACCCACCGCGCCAACCGCCAGCAGCTGCACGCCGTACTTGATGGCCAAACGTGCGTGCATGTCTTACGCGTGAAGGACGTACGGTTCTAGGCATGCATAAGGAGTTGAGGACAGGGGCGCTAAACCTGTAAATGTATGTATATTACCCTAGCTATTGCCATGCCCTCAACAGGCGGCGTCAAGTACGGCCGAAGCCGTATGCACCCTTTCGCCGCCACCTGCCGCCACCAACATCTGAAGCTGTCTGAACAGCTAAATCGTCTTGCGACAGGGGTGCTTGGGCATTTCAATACCCGGACAGCGTTGACAATTGGACTGTTTATCAGTTGAATAATTGGTTGTCAGTTGGACAATTGGTTGTCAGTTGAACAAATCAGATGCCGTTATGAGCTACCGGTACATGCTAATACAACACAATAGCTCTTGTATACGTTACACGTAGGAACTCACGACAGAAGACAGTATCGTAATAACGCCCTTTGAATAGCGGCCAACAGCGGGCGGCTGGTGCCACCGTCAAACCCCCCCTTCGTACTTCCACCCTCCTAACGGCTGCTCCTCGCCAGGGGAGGCAGTCCCACAGCAGGACCCTGCGGGCTGCAACGACTCGCCCCTGATGGACCTCCCAGCAACCCAGATGCTCCCACCCGAGGTTTCAGCCGCCCTGTCGTGCCTTGCAGCGGCGGCGGCAGGGCTACTGCAGGAAAGCCGGCAGCGGCTCCAGCAACAACAGCAACAACAGCAGGAGCAGGCCGGACATGGCAGTTCATGCGGCAGCGGGCCGCCGACACAGTTGATCCGCCAGCTGGACCGCTTGCTCCAGCCTGTGCTGCGTGGACTCATGAACCCTGACAGGGGCGTGGCCGCGGCCCTGGCCTTGGCCATCGCCCAGGATACCGCCCTCCTCGGGGCACTGCGGACCATCACTGCGGTTGCGAGCCACGACAGCCTCCCCCAGAGCCGCCGGCCCCTTGCGGAGACCGAGGATGGCAGTCATGGCGCCGAGTTGACGCTTCAGCGTTTGGCCCTTCGTATTCACGCGGAGGCGTTTTCAGCGTTGCTGGCGTTGCCGCCGTTGCAGGCGGATCTCGCATGCCGCCGCCCCCCCGGCGGCTCCCAGCCAACAGTCCAGCCACCGGCGGTCGCTGCGGCTGTGGGCTGGGCGCGCTCGCTGCTGCAAGCACAGGCGCTTCAGTGCGTGAGCCAGAGGCTCGCCGCCCAGCGCGAAGCAGCACGGCAGCTGGTTCGCAAGCTGTGTAGCAGGCACGCGGGGCGTTCCGCAAACAAGGAGAATCTCCCGCCTGTGCCGGCTCTGACTGTACCGGTAGTTCAGACAGCGGACGCAGCGCTCCGTTACAGGGCTGGCTCCGGAACCAGGAAGCTTGCGGCCGTCATTGCTGAGGAGCTGAGTGCAACGTGCCGTGTTCTGTCGTCCATTGTTGTGCTTGCAATGCGACCGCATCACGAAGACAAGCCCAGCAGCCGACAGCAGCCGCCTCCTGGTGTCGGATACGGAGGCTGCGGTGACGGCAACACCGCCGCCGGTGGTGTGTCGTACATGTACGAGCTGGCGGCTGCCCTGGCGGGCAGCAACATCCTGGAGCACACCGCCCAGGCATTGCGTGCCTCCCTGGAGCTGCTGACGGCGGCGGCGGCGGCGCTGAGGAGAGGGCCAGCGGGCAGCAGGGCGATTGAAGAGGTGCAGAACACGCTTGGCACAGCCCTGGCGGACTACACAACTGCCGGTCACTTGCTGATAACACACGTGCGTCTGTCAGCCGACCTCCCCCTGACCGCTCCTGGTGTGCAGAGCGGGGGTCCAGTGGCGTCGGTGCCCGCTGTGGGCGCCGGTGAAAGTGGTAGTGACATGACTGCCGCCGCCGCCGCGAGGCCGCCCCCGCCGCCCTCCGCCACCCTCCTCCTCCGTCGGGCCTTGTCGGGCCGCTATGTGCAGTCCCTGGTTCACCTGGCGGCGGAGGCGGTGCTGTGCGCCGCTGACGGCGCGCCCACACGCGGCCGGTTCATGCGACCCGCAATGATGCAGCGTCTGCAGCGTGCCTTTGTCCCTGGCGCTGACAATCCGCTCCAGCGCCAGGGCGTGCTCGTAGCACCTGACCTCACCACAACCCAATTACAAAACCTGGTCATGGCAGCATCCTGTGGCCTGCTCCGTTGTCCGGTATCCGGCGGCTGGCGGCCAGTTCTGGATCTACTGCTGCGGCTGGGCCGCCTGGCAGTGGCGTCTGGGCAGTATTGGGAGGAGCAGGCTCGGCAGCAGCAGCAGCAGCAACAACAGCGGGAGCAGCAGCAGGCGGGGCTAGTGGCGGCGCAGAGAGAGGATGTGGCGGTGGCTCCTGACGAATCGCTTATTACACTCTCAAGTCCATTAACTGGACATTACCCAGCGGACCATACCGGTGGGTATGGAGGCAGCAGCAGCGGAGGCGGCGGCAACAGGATAGCACATCGGCCTGCGGCCTCACCCCAGCGGGTCGTGTTGCCGCGAGGCACGGCCTGCTGCTGTCTGGCCTTGGCTGCGTTGCGCTGCATCGCAACGGCGGTTCGGCGACACATCAGCGCCGGGCCCGCTGCAACTACCACCGATTGGTGGGGAGTGGCAGTGGTTGACCGTTGGCGGTTGACTGTCGACATCGTGGCGCACGTGCCCTGGTGGCTGCAGCCGGACGGAGAGGCTTTGCTCGCCGACTGCTTGCGGCCCCATCCTCATCATCCACAGCGGCAGCAGCCGGCTGAGGGAGCGACTTCATCAGCGGCGGCGGTGGCGGCCGGGAGTGGCGGTGAGCAGAGGGAAGGACGCGGTGGGGTGTGAGGGTCTGCGTTGCGGCTCTTGGCGGCCTGGCGGGAAATGGGGCCATTGCCTGGCAGCTTAGGCGCATCTCATGTGGCGATGTGAGCACATCGTGGCATGCTTGCTTGCATGGGCCGGCTTGACAGCCCCTAGGTAACAATTGTGATTCCGTATCCACCGACACCTTGCCTGTTGCGTGGCACACCCTACCCTCCCCTGCGACCCTCCCCCCCTTAAACTTGATTGGCAGGTGCGCCACTACTGACTGGGCAACCGCCAACCGATGTGGCGGCAGCGCTGGCAGGCGGACTGCTGCCCTGCCTGGAGCGCCTCCTGCGCCGTGCCGGCAGGGAACCTTGCAGCAGCACCGGCGGCAGCGGTGGACCCGTGGTGCGGCTGCTGCGGCGCCTGCTGCTCGACACCGCGGGCTTCGCGCTCCTCCCGCTGCTGGTTCACGGCGAGCCACGTCAGGTGGTTGCATTCATCACCTCGCTGGGCAAGCTGTGCAGCGGCGGCGGTGGAGGCGGTGACACGCCTGGTGGCAGCAGTACGGCAAGCGTTCGGGAGCTCGCGATATCCCTGGGCTGCAAGCTGCTGGATGATGCGGGTTCCGAGATGAAGCGTCTGGGCGGCCTCCACTCCGCACCGCCAGCGCCAGCGCTGCAGCAGCTGGGCCTGGTGGCGTCGGAGGCGGCACGGCGGGCGCTGCCGCCGCTGGCAGCCTGGCTGGTTGGGATGGCGGCGTCTCTGCAGGCGCCAGGGGCACAGCAGGGTGTCGACGGCACGTCGATGTCCCCCTCTTCAAGTCCCGGCTAAAGGTAGAGGTGTCCTGCATGTGCAGCTTGGCCGCCGCCAGACGGGTCGGCGGGCGGGGTGCGGCGGGCGCCGGTGGCGGCCGAGAGGGTGCGACAGGTGCCACAGCTGCTGACGGTGACAGGAAGGATGGCGGCCTGCAGGGCAGCGGCGGCGAGGCGGGTGACGGGTGGTGGGTGTCCTTGCTGCGGCGGTGCCAGGCGGCATCAGTCCTGGGGCTAGCTCTGAGGGCGGACCAGGACCCGACATGGGCTCACCTGCGGCGGGACATCCAGCCCTGCGGTCTCGAACCAGGGAAGGCCCTGCTGGTTGCTACTTTGATCGGTGTTGTGGTGGCCTCGCCGGTGGATGTCGGGCAGCAGCAGGCGGCCAGCAGCCGTTCTGCCAACGAGGCCTCCGCGCCCGCCACTGACACGGCGGGGTCCGTCCCTGCCGGTGGCGGTAGTGGCGGCGGTGGCCGCAGCGAAGGCGCGCACCGCGGTGACGACCGCGGTTGTGACGGGATGAGCGATGGAGGGCGGATGAACGTCGTTGGCGGCGACCGGTGCTGCCATGTCGGACACAAGCGGTCTGTGAACGATGGTGGGGCGGCGGCGGCGGTGGTGGCAGAGGAGGACGCGCCGCCATCATCATCATCATCATCAGCAGCAGCAGCAGGAGCCGCCTCTCCAATGTCGTACTGGCCTCCGGAGCTTGTCCGCAGCCTGGCGGCCGACCTGCGGGCCCACGGCAAGTACGGCAATACGGCGTACTGTGCTGAGCTCCTAGCGTTACAGCTTCAGGAGTGGGGCACGGGCGAGCAGCGGGCGGGCGAAGGGGACGGGGATGCAGGGAGATGTGGCCGCATGATCATGCACCTGGGGCCGCAGATGGTGGCAGTGTTACGCGCCCTGGCTTCTCCGGCAGAGGTGGAGGCGGCAGTGCTACGCACCTGCGCTAACCCCGCCTGCCGTAGCCTGGAGGGGGACAGCGAGGTGGGGCTGCGGCTGGCGGCCTGCGGGCGCTGCGGTGCGGCCTGGTACTGCTGCAGCGACTGCCGGACGGCGCACTGGCGTGGCGGGCACGGGGTCAAGTGCGGTGGGGCTGCGGTGGCGGTTGCGGTGGGGATGGAGGCGGGGATGACCGCGGCGGGGACCGGGCAGAAGCGATTGCGTGTATCCTGATGATGGGTGGATGGCACCCGAGGAGAGGGCAGATGATACCGTATCGGTCCTCACTGCAGATGTGTGCCACTGTGCAGGTTGTGCCCACCTACCTACCTGCCTACCTGCCTACCTGCCTACCAGCACCCAGTCGCTTGGCTGCGAGCGGGCAAAGGGGGGCTGGGAGACGAGGCAGGCCTGGCGGATTAGTCATGGGAGGCAGCACTGCGTGCGGGTGGGCGGGTGGGTGCGCGAGGCGAGCTGCGCCGGGGCGGCGGGCAGTGTCCACATGCGGCCAGTGAACTAATAGGATGTCGGACGACCGTTCCAGTCTCTTTCCCTCTTACTAGCATGCACAGGTTACGAAGCAGCACGCACGAGCTGCAACCTAAAGGCCCTGTCGAGAGGTTCCGAGTTCTGCTTGACTTGACCTGTAAGCAAGGGCCTTCATCCTCGGTGCTCAATGACAGACGCAAAGGACGGATCAACTTTCGGATGTTTGGGCGTTGGCACAGTGCTGAACGACAGCCGCAATAAATTGCCTTGCTTTGCGGCGAACAGCGGCTCCAAACCCCCGGGACAAGCAAACGCGACACATGACACAGCCCCCTGGCGAGCTCCTGCGCACCGTGCATGCACGATAACCCAAGCTGACTGGCATTGACCATGCAGCTATCCTGTCATGCGCTGGCACGTGCAATTCGCACGGAACATGGGGATGCGGCCCCTGCGTGACATGGGGCTGGGCTTGTGTGCTGGTCGCCCTCACGGCATGTGCGTGCCCGCTGCATGCCTCCCGACAAAACCCCTTAACCCCCCAACCGTTCACAGGATGTATCTGTTATGGGCCAGCACAATGGACCAGTGGCTTCCACGACAGGCGGGTGCAATGCACAGGTATTGGGGTATGCACTGGGCAGGAGAAGTGGAGGAGTACCGGATCAGCTTGCTGGGGGGTTGCTTCCGAGGAACGGATGTTGTTAAGCGGTATTTCGAGTGCCAGGCGGCTTCGCTTCTGGGACCCTCTTACGCTGAATAGTCCATGGAAGTTTTACGGTTCCGACGAAGTTAGCAGGGCATGCCAAAGTTTGGCTCCCTACCCGGGTTACGTCAGCACCGCATGTACGACACCGCGATGGACGAAACGTGCCGGACCTTGTGCGATCACATGGTTAGGCCCCTGAATTTAACATTTGTCGTTGCGACGGCAAAACTGGAAGGCGTTTGTTACCGATGTGAAATCTGGCAATTGTTTCAAATTATGATACACAGTTACGAAACCGACATAGCAGCATCTTTATTCGGTATTTAAAGGTGTAGAATGCCGCGTATAGATGTGTGGGATGTGCCGGTGGAGCCGCCAGCAGAGAAGCTGCAGCCCCTATTTGTGGGCTTTACCCGTGGAAAATTAGACGATCGCTATGATGTTGGAAAGCAGCTTGGACAAGGAGGTTTTGGCACTGTGAAAGTTGTTGTGGAGCGCGGTTCCGGAAAGGAGTTCGCGTGCAAGTCTATTACGAAACGGCTAAGCGTGCCGAACGTCTCGGATTCGAAGCAGAACCAGCACCTTGAGAACATCCGCCGTGAGGCCTTGATTCTTCGACGTCTGCGAGGGGTAAGCGTTCTCCGTTTGAACTAGGGCAGCGGTAGTACAGTCGATGGCGGCATCCATCCAGTAGTGGTGCGCCTAAGCAGCGGCACCCATGCAGCTTCACGAGCGCGGCGAAACCACGAAACCAAACATCACCATGGGCAGTCGCGAACCTGAACCCGGGGACGGGTGTTCCCACACCGAATGTGTTCCCACCCCAGGGCAGCGGAGGTAACCGTGTGCATCCATGGCCATCAATGCGCCCTCACGCACACTCATCGTTGGGACATCAAACGGCGGCGGCCGCAGGCACGGAGTGCATACGCACGCTCCCCTACCCCCGTGTGCACCGGTCGGCCATCTCGCCGTAAACCACACCCCCTATTTGCAGGCGAGGCGCTCAGCGCCCTCCCACCTTATCGTTGTTATTGCCTCCCACCTTGTCTTGGCTGCGCGGCGTATCCGCGGGTGTTATCTCCCCTTCCGGTAGCAGTATCGGGGTCCGGTAGCAGTTTTATCTTCGGGAGGCTTGACACGTTGACAGTCATCTAGTCGACCTTCAGACTACAACGTCCGCAGAACTTCTTGTTTCCATCTTGCAAATTCACTCTTCAAACTCCCCTTCCGATTCACGGTCCCCCTCTCACCGCCACCATATCTTATCATCCGCCCCTGGCCCCCCTCCACCCGCCCCTGCCCCCCCTCCCCTACACCCATCAGACACTCAACGTGGTTCACCTGGAGGACGTGTTTGAGGATGACGAGGCGGTGCATCTGGTCATGGAATGGTGCAAGGTAAACAAGGCCGCCGCGGGGACGGCGGGAACCGCGGACAGGAACAGCCTTGCGGGACCGACGGCCGGCTTGCGTAGCAGCTCTGGATTCCAGTACGAACGGCTGGGGACGTGGGGAGGGCCAGCGGCTGGGAGTCCCCCTCCCCTCGCCTCTAGCTCCTGCTGGCCGCGCGCCGGTGCTGCCGGTGCCACCGGATTGGGGTGGCGCCGGTGCTGCCTGCCCGGATTGGGGTGGCGGGACGGGTTGGGGTTGCGACCACAACCAGCAGGCTGGGTACTAGATACAAGCACGGAAGCTCTCGGGGCGCAGCGCCCAGAAACAAAGGGCGGAGGGGAGGGCCGATACCGGCTTGCCTGGCGCGCAGCGCGGGTGCGCGCGCGTTCCCTTGGTGCAGCGGCTGCAGCAGCAGCAGGAACACGAGCAGCGCCTCCGCGATCCGCCTCCGCGGCTCCTCGCTGTGCTTCGGCCCAGCCCGTCCAGCCCCAATCCCGTTATGACGCATCTCACATCCGCGACCCACCACCACGCCCCCATCCCCCCCGGCCTATACGTGGATATCCCCCCCCCCACGCACATACCCGACGTATGCACCTGACTCTGCGCAGGGGGGTGAGCTGCTGCAGCGGATCAACACGCGCCACTACAGCGAACGCACGGTGTGTGTGTGGGGGGGGTGCCAGGGCAGGGCCGGTCGACTTACCTTTTGGGCCCAGGAGGGACCCGGGGTCGACTGCGGGTGGCCGGGGTCGGGCGTGGGCGTGGGCGTCGGCGAGCGCGGTGGAGGGATGCGGTTCTTCTTCGACGCAACGCAACTGACTGGCCATGGGCCGACGCCGGCCGGCACACGTCCAGCCATGCATGGGGCTTGGCTGTCGGCGAGGGGCCACGATACGATTGCAGCGGTGCAGAGCCTTCCCTCCTTCCATTCCCTTCCCAGGTGTCATGCCCGGGTGTCATGCCCAGGTGGTGTGGGCATGCGTGTGTACTTACCGCGGGCGTGTCTCGTGCTGTCCGGTTGCACTTACCGCCTCAACAAGTCAACATGCTGGAGCGCTCTCCCTGAGGCGCGTGCGCAAGACAGAGAGAACGAGATATATAAAGACAGAGAGAGAAAGAGAGAGCTCGTCCCGGTCTCGTCGCGCCGCTGTTCGCCAGATTTCCCCTCCGCCTCTCGCTCCCTCGCCCGGCAGGCCGCCAGCTACATGCGCGCCGTGCTGCGCACCCTGGCTCAGTGCCACCACCTGAGGATTCTGCACCGGGACGTCAAGCCGGGTGAGGTGCCGGGCCCCAGGAGGGAGGGTCGCGCCCTGCATTCGACTAGCATATCCCTCCCGCGAATTCCTAATCACCCGCAGCGTGCCCGCATGTGTAACGGTCGCTGAAGCGCCGGCGAAGCGCGTCAGCCCTTGAGGAGCGCGTCAGCCCTTGAACCGCCTGCGCTTCACACGGGGCCGGGCCGCCGCGCTCCTGGCGCAAAACCGGACTCCCTTTCTTTCTTCCTTCCTTCCACACCCACCCGCCTGCCAGCCCACCCCCCGCCCTTGCCCGGTCCTGCTCCCCAGTCCCAGCCCCGTCCGCGGCCATGTGTCTTCCGCGCTGCTGCCCTTCCGCGCTGCTGCCCTTCCGCGCTGCTGCCCTTCCGCGCTGCTGCTGCTGCTGCTGCTGCTGCTGCTGCCCTTACGTTCCGCCCCCTCCCCCTGGCAGGCAACTTCATGTTGCTGACGGACGCCGACAAGGCGCCGGTCAAGGCCATCGGTGGGTCGGGCTGGGGGGCTGGGGGCTGGGAGCGTCTGGGAGGGGTGAAGGGACTCGGAGCGCCGCCCAGCTCCCCCTGCGCCTCGTGCCATTGCGCCCGTCAAGAATCAGCCAACCACCCAGACACCCACTCCTGGCGCGCGCACGCGTCACCCGTCTTTCCTCCTTGGTGCACCCACCCTTGACCACCTGCACGTCTCCACACCGACCTCCATTCGGAGATGGCACGTCATGCCGGGACCAACAGCCACCTGCAAAGATGCCCTTCTTCCGTGTGGGGTGTGTGTGTGGTGTGTGCGATCTCGGATTTTGCTACCGTGTCTGCACGTGTCTTGAGTGGACCTTCGGAACTCCCCCTCGCTCCTGCCGCCCGACACAGACTTCGGCCTGGCCGTGTTCTTTGACCCCAAGAAGCTGCCGCGCTCGGACCTGGGCCTGGAGGGCACGTGAGTGGTGGCGGACGGGCGGGGGTTCCGGGGCAGTGGGGGACGGGGGGTGCGGGGGCGTCGCTCCGGCATGAGGCCAGCCAGGAGATATGGCTTCGCTGCGCTTTACCGGCTTGCAGGGTCAGGGGCCCGCCGTGCTCGCTAAGCAAACTGGCCGGGCCAGTCGGCCGGCCGGGCGCTCCGTGAGCCAACGCGCCTGGCCCGCTCCCCGCTCCCTGCTCCCCGCCTGCTCCTCGCCTGCCTCTCCGACCCACCGCGCCCTTCATGACCCCCCGAGCGGTCCTCAACCCGCCCCAACTTCCTGCCCCCAACCCTTCCCTCCCCCCTTTCCCCCCTTTCCCCCTTTCCCCCGTCCCCTTCGCCTGCCCGCCTCCCTCCAGTCCGCACTTTATGGCCCCCGAGCAGCTTTCTGGCAAGACCGAGCCCGCCTCCGACATGTGGTCGGCGGGCATCATGGCCTACCAGCTGCTGTGTGGCTTCGTGCCCTTCGACGACCACAAGAACCCGCGCGCACCGGCGCTGTCGCTCGTGTGGTGCGTCCCCCGGGCCCCCCGGTCGCCCTGGGCCGCCCCCCTCGGACCTGCGTCTTGGGTATATTGGGTCGGCGCTGCGGGCAATGAAGATGAAACCGCAGCGAGGGATTTGGAGGCGCTGGGGCTGGGCGGGCAGGGCCGGGACTGCCCTGCCACGCGCCGTGCCGTGAAGGTCACTGTCAAACACACACGCGCGTGGGGATGATGCGGGGGGGGGCATCGGGATCGCGCGTCTGTCGGCAGCCACTGTAACGCCGGGGGGGTGTTGGTGTACGGTGTTTGCGGGGTTTTTTACCGGCTCCGTTGGCGGGGCCTGCCGCCCGCCGCGGCCGCGACCATCCATCGCCGCCCCATTTGCCCACCCGCAGCGCGCTCCGCTTGCGCATCCACATCGCCGTCCTCCCCACCGCGCAGGCGCGCCATCCTGACTGAGGAGCCCAAGTTCAGCCACCGGGCGTGGTCCGGCGTGTCGGAGCAGGCGAGGGACTTTGTGCGCTCGCTGCTGGCCAAGTGGGTGATGCGGCTCGGGTAGCCGCGGCGGGGCAGCCTGGGGGGGCTTAGGTTTAGGTTTAGGTTTACGATTCGAGGGTGCGCTGTCCGTGGGTCGAGCCCTGGCGCAGCGCTGGCAGCCTCCATGGAGGGAGGGACGGTCGAGGGACGGGGCGGTCGCTGGGGCCGTAGAGATGCGGCGCGGTGCGGTGCGGTGCGGTGGCGCCGGGCCTTTGTGCTCTTGGACTGCGCGCGTGCCTTGGCCCTTCCACCCCGGGGGAAATCACGACCCTGCCGCTGCCAGGGGAGTGGTGCGCTGCGTCACGTTACCGCTCGAGGGGCTGGGCAGGAGGGCGTGCGGCCAGGTATGGGCAGGGCGAGGGCCCTTGGATGCACGCCCCGCGCCCGGTCGAGCACGGACACAGGCACGCACGTTCGCGCCCGTGTTGGCGGCTGCCCTGTCGCCCTGTCCCCGCCACCAAGCCTCCTCCTCGCCCATCCCAAGCCTGCGTTCGAGATCGGCGTGTACTGCGGTTGCTGGGATGTGGCGGCGGGGCACGCGCGGGAGCGGGAGCGGCCGAGCGGAGTGTCTCGGCCGCAGATCGCCGCCGTTACGGGCTGTCGCTATCCGGGGCCGCGGCACGTGCCTGCCCGCCTGCCCGCCTGCATGCGCGATGCCTTACCTGTGGGCTCTGTGTGCGGTGCGGTGTGGTGCGCGGGTGTGGGCCGCACACGAACCCCTCTGCGACGCCCAATGTGGGGCCCACGGGCCGTCGGCTCGCGGCGATCGCGGCCAGCACCCACCCACACTTTGCTGCATCCTCTCGTGCCCCCGCCCTCCCCCCCTAGGGACCCCTCGAAGCGCCCGACCGCCAAGCAGGCGCTCACACACCCCTGGCTGCAGGTAATAAGTCAGTACAGTACAGTGGGTACCTGGTGTGGGGAGCGGGTTGGGGTCGTCGTCGTGGAGGGGAGGGGATGGAGGGGGCTGAGGTCGGAGGGTTAAGGGGGCGGTGTGGAGGCAGGGGTGCGCCGTGCCAGCGAGGGTGGATGGGCAAAGAAAAGGAAGGGCCGCAGAAGAATCGCATCGCCGAGCGGACGCGGCGTTCGCTGCTGGTAGCATTTGGGGACGAGTCGAGCCGCCGGGCGACAGGAGACACGGGCGAGCTGGGGCCGGCGGCGGGGGGCCAGCCGCAAGCAGCCTCGGCCGCTGCTTCACAAAAGTCACGCACTGTTCGTCGAAGGGGCCTCTGAAGGAGGGCACTTCCCGCGCTTGATCCCGAGTAGCCCGCTGGACGGGTGGCTACGTGGCCTGCAGCTGCCTTGTATTCGTTGTCTGTGAGTGTCATCCAGCTGCGGCCCTCCCGCTATACGTGCATAACCCCTCCCCTCCCCCCCGCACCGCTTCTCGCATCCAACCGCGCACCTTTCCCCTTCGCACCCCCTCCCTCCGCACCCCTCTCCCCCCGCACCGCGCATCTGCTCACCTCCTTGCGCACCACCACCCCTACCGGTACCTGCAGGGTAAGTCCGACCAGCGCACGCAGGGCGCCCCGCTGGCGCACACCGTCGTACAGCGGCTTCAAAAGTTCGGCATCGAGAGCGCCCTCAAGCGCACCGTGCTGGACATGATTGCCAACGACCTCATCAACCGACACATGGAACAGCTCAACAACCTCAACCAACAGCAACAGGATGCAACCGCCGCCGCCGCCGCCGGCGGCAGCGGCGGCACTCAGCAGCCCCCACCACAGCCATCAGCTGAGCGGCGCCTCAGCCGGAACGGAAGCGGCGCCGGGCGGCGGGTTTCGGAGCTCGGCGAGGCCACGCCTGAGGGCGCCGCCGCCGCGGCCGTGGCGGGCTCGCTGCTGCCGCCGTCGGCGGCGGCGGCCGACGGCGGTGCCGCCGCCGTCACCAGCCGCCTCCGCCAGCTGGCGGCGCAGGACCTGCTGCTCCGCTCCGCCGCGTCGCTGACCCCCAAGCACGCGACGGTGCACGCCGGCGGCGACGCGCTGGCGGCGCTGCGCCGCGGGCAGATGCTGGGACTGCCGCCGCCGGCGCCGTCGCCGGCGCTTGCGCCGCTGCGGCTGGTCGTGCCGCCAGCGCCAGCCGCCGGCGGCGGCGGCGGCGGCGGCCTCGGCGGCCTCCTCAGCTCGCCGGCCGGTTCCCTCGCCGCCGCGCTGGCGTCGCTACAGCAGCCCCGGCGCCGCTCGCACGACTTGGGGAAACGGCCGCTGGGCCGCGCCACCACCTCCGTAGCGCCCGGGGGCGACCAAACGCAGCCGCAGGCCCAACCGACGGTTCCGCTGCAGGCATGGCAAGCTGAAGGCCAGGCGCAGCAGCGGCAGCAGCAGGGACAGGAGCAGGGGCAGGCGCAGGAAGGGGCCGACGCGGCGTCGCCGCCAGCGGCGGCGGAGCCGCCGCCGCCGCCGCATCTCGCCGTCCGCCTCCCCGCGACGGCGCCGCCGGGCCGGCCCCTCCCTCGGCGGCCGCTGTCTGCCATGCTGCCCCCGCACCCGCTCCCACATTCCCCGACGCATCAGGGCCAACAGGGCCAGCCGATGTCGGGCTCCACGGACGGCTCCGCCAGCGGCCGCGGCGGCGGAGCCGACGGCGCCAGCCCCCCCATCGGCCCTCCCGCCGCCGCCGCTGGCGGCGGCGGCGGCGCTGCTGGCGGCGGCAGCGGCCGCGGCGGCAGCTCCAGCGGCTACAAGGGCCCTGTGAAAGATCTTGCTGCAGCCACTGCCTGGGACATGAGCTTTATGAAGAATCGGTTGGCACTGGAGGGGTCGGGCCATGCGCTGCAGCACTACGCCTGGTGGGTGCGTGGGTGCGTAGCTCCCTTCGCTGCCTTCTCGTCCTTCCTTCTCACCACCCGCGGCGCGCGCTCTAACCCCCCTGAAACCCCTGAAACCCCCCCCCCCCAGGTTGCTCAACGTGGGCGAGCGCTCGCTGCACGGCGTGCTGGAACGCAGCTACCATGCAGGCGGCGGCGGCCACCACCGCAACATCCACTCGCCAGCAGCGGACACGGCCCTGGCGACAGCTGCGGCGTCGGTCCCGGTTCCCGCGCCGGCGACGTCCGGGACGACGGCGGGGCCCGCCGGGCTGCTGCCGCAGTCGTTCTCGGCCTTGGCGGCGGCGGGCTCGCCGGCGGCAGCGGCGCTGCCTCCGCGGCGCAGCACCAGCGCTGCCAACACGGGTTCGGGAGGTGGCGCCGGGCCGGTGCAGGCGGCGGGGCTGGCGGGGGGCTCGCCCAGAGCCGGCGGCGGCGCAGGTACGTGGAGGCGGGCGGTCGGACGGGGCCGCTGGTTGTGTTCAGACGGGGCGTGGGGTTGTTCAGGCGGGGGGGGCCCTCTGATGCTGCGGCAGCCGTCCAGTCGTCCGGTCGTCCGGCCCCGGGTCCCAGGGCCCGGTCACATTTTGCGGGGCGTGGGGGTGTCTGCTGAGCAGCGCGCCACCCGGATTGGGTGCCACCGCGTCCTCCAATTGCCGTACCGCCGTACCCATGGCTGCCTTTCCGCCCTGGGTACAGCCGGGCACCGGTTGAGTGTAATAACGTTTGCCGGTTCGCGTCCAACAGGAGCAACAGACGCAACCACCGCGCTAACTTGTCTTCCTCGCTTTCGGGGCCCCCTCGCCAAACCTCCCCCCGTCTCCGCCCCCAATTGCTTCCCCGTGAGCATCCTGCGCCGCCAACGACGCATTGCACACAAAGAATATAACGCCCTGCCCCCCTGCCCCCTGCGTCCTTCCCCGCCAGGCGGCGGTGACGCGGCCGCGCCCCCACCACCCCCGGCCTGCGGCAGCCCCGACTACCTTCGCATGCTGACCCTGGTGGCCCGACAGCGCGCGGAGCACCGCAAGGTCCAGCGCCTGTCACTGGACACAAGCGGACACCGACAGACGGCATACGAGGAGCTCATGGCGGCGGGCGTGGCGGGCGGGGGTGACCCACGGGTCGGCAGCTTGCAGGACATGGCGCCGCCGCAGGCACGTGCGGTTGCGGGGGCCGCCAGGCCCGAGCGGCCCGCCGGGGGGTGGGGGGTTGAGAGCACGAGATGCCAAAGTCTCCTGCTACACCCCGGGGGTAGGGAGTTAGGAATGTGATGCGTCGTGGGTACTGGGCAGACGGGGGGAGGGCGGGCGGCGGTACCTGGATGGCTGTGGATTGTGGTTCGGGATGGGGATTGCGGTGAGGAGGGGTGGTGCTGGAAAGTTTGGCGTGCTTCTACCTACCCGCGTCCATTTTGGGGGTGTAAATCTGGCGCGGCGGTGCGCGGGTGGCCTGGCCTGCGCGAGCCTGCGTACGGCACGGCGCTCCAACGACGCTTTCGCGACGCTGGCTGCCGCCGCCGCCGCCGCCACTTCCTATGTTTGCGTTGCGATGCGCAGGAGGCGGATGAGGACGAGGACGGCGCCACCGCCCCCTCCGCAGACACCACCGGCACCTTCTCGTTGCCGCCGCGCAGCGGCGCCACCTCCGCCTTTGCAAACACGGCCACGTCGCTGCCGCCGCCGTCGCCGCCGCCGCCGCGGCCGGAGGCCGCCGCCGCCTCTCCGCCGCCTCAACGCCTGCCGCAGACGCCGCTCCAGCAGACGCTGCAGCGTCAGAGCCGCGGCGGGGGCGGCGCGTCGGGATCGGTTCCGCCGTCGCCGCTGCCGCCGACCGCCCCCTCCGCCGCGCCGTCACTCAAGCCCAGCATCCGGGGGCTGGAAGAGGCCGACGCGCTGAGCAGCGGCAACGCGGCGGCGGCGGCGGCAGTCAGCGGCCTGCGCGGCGACAGCGAGGGCAAGATGTCGTACACAAGCAGCTCGCCGCAGGACGGCGGCGAGCGCGAGGCGGCGGCGGCGGCGGCGGCTGGGGGTTGGGAGGAGGAGGAGGAGGAGGGTGGCGTCGCGGGCACTGGGCGCGTGTCCAGGGCCGGGTCCGTTGCGGGCGGCGGCGGCGGCGGCGGCGGTGAGGGCGGCAAACGGAGCTCCCTGCTGAAGAAGGTCTGTGCGTGATCGCCCGGACGTGCGACGAAGGCCGTGCGCGTCACAGGGGGCGGTGCATCTTCCGTGCGCCCTCCGTGCGTCCTCCCTGTGGGGGAGAATTGGTCGCCCTGGAAACACACCCTCTCCCCTCTCCCTGGAAACACACCTTCTGGAAACACACCCTCTGGAAACCCAGCCGCCAACCCGCCAGTTGGCCAACTCGCCAACCCCGCATTGTCCACATCCCTAGCTTCCAGTGCGACGTGCCCAGCTGCTCCGCTGCTACCTCCCATCTTCTGATGCACCTAACTACCCCTAACTGCCTTTTAACTACCTCGTCAGCTGCCACCGGGCGCCGGTGAATCGAGCACGCACACTTCCTCAACGCCCCGAAACCGCCCGGCCCCCCTTCCCTCTCCCCAAACCCGCCTCTGCCGCAACATCCCGCTTCCCACTCCCATCTCGCCTCCCTTCCGCGTACGTAGGTCCGTAAGGCCCTTTTGAACCCCGTCAAGAGCTTGCTGGGCAGCAGCAGCAGTGCCAAGCAGAGCAGCGCCGAAAAGACCGCCGCCGGCGGCGGCGGCGGCGGCGGTGGCGGCGGCGGCGGTGCGCGGCAGTCGGGCGCCGGCACGGGCACCACCACTCCGTCACGGGCGCCGCCGCTGTCGAAGCTGTCGCTCGCCGCCGCCGGAGGTGGGGGTGGAGGTGGAGGCGGAGGCGGCCGAGCCAACCTGTCCTCGATGTCAGTGGGCAGTGGCATTGAGGCCACCCCCACGGACGAGCGAGGCAGGGGCCGCGGAGCGTATGCGGCGTTCCTGCAGTTTGGTGGCGGCGGCGGCACGGGTACGGCCGTGTGGGAGAGGGAGGGAGGGGAGGAAGGGAGGGAGGGAGGGAAGGATGCTGCTGGACAAGTCACGAGCGGAGGCCGGACGCCCCAAACCGCGCCGAAACGCTCTCTTGGCGCGACCCCACAAACACCCGTACACTCCTCCTCTGCGTGCTGAAAGCGCCCCGGCTAGACAGCACCCAACACACGGAGCCGTCCGGCGCCTGCCCGCACTCCAACCCTGCCCTGCCCTGCCCTGCCTTCCCCTGCCTACTTCCCCAGCTACGGATCTTTCACTATTGCACCAAACCCCCAAACCACACCGCTCTCCGCCGGCCCGGCCCTGATGGGAACCAGGCACCGCCACGCCCCAGGACGTCAGCGCCCACGGCGGCACCGAGCGCAGCGTGCACGCGGGTCGCGAGCGCAGCGCCCACGGCGGCGACCGCAGCGCCCACAGCGACAAGAGCACCGGGCACAGCGGCCGAGAGGCTCGCTCAGGCAGCGCCACGCAGCTCCCCGGACCCGCAGGCTACGCCATACACACGGTCAAGGCACACAAGACGCCGCCGCCGCCGCCGCCGCAGGCGGCGGCGACGGCGGCGGCGGCCGGCTCCGCTGCGGAGACCGGCGCCGGCGCTGCAGCTTCACCGCCGGTTGCGGCTGCGGCGGCTGAGGGGCGGCTGCAGGACAGCCCGGCGGGAGGGCAGGGGCAGGAGCCAGCGGCGTCAGCGGCCGGGCTGGAGGGAGGTCAGCAGCAGCAGCAGCAGCGGCCAGCGGAGGCGGCGGGGCAGCCAGGCCCGGGCGCAGCGGCGGTGGCGGGGCAGTCGGAGGGGCCGGGCGGTGACAAGGGCGGCATCTCGCAGGGGGACCTGGTAGGGACGGGGAGGGAGGTCGGGGGGGAGGGAGGGGAGCGATACCCGCTAGAGGCACGGCACGGCGGGGTACCCAGTGCGCATTGCCCAGTGTGGACGCGGCTCTCGCGCCTCTTGCGCTGCCGGGGGGTGCAGAGCTCGCGTGCGGCCTCCCGCGCGGCGCGGCGCGGAGAGGGCGGCGTGGGCTGGGTGGGCGGGGCTGAGGCCGCAGTCCTCCTCGCACCCGTCTTTTAGGCTGTTTTCTATAACCCTTTGCATCCCCCCCTGCCCGCCCGCCCCGCACACACCCACCCAATCCCACCAGGCCCCCGCGCTCAATCTTCTGTTGGGCGACCCCGCCAAGACGGCGGAGCTGCAGGAGGTCATGCGGCGACTGCAGTACGACAAGGCGGAAGAGCTGACGTACGAGCAGCTGTCGGAGGGGCTGCAGTGGCTCGGTGGGTTGGGGGGGAGGAGGAGGGTAGAACAAGGGGGAGGTGAGGGCCGCGAGAGGTAGGCAGGGAGGGTTTTGCATTGTAGAGTTGAGGGGTGGAGGGGTGGAGGGCCTAATGCCTCGTGCCTGTCGTGCAACGGCGGCTGCAGCGCCGGCCCGCTTCACCGCGCCCCAACTCGTCGCCTCGCGCCGTGCCGTGCCCCCCCTTCCCCTCGCATTTCCTTTCCTTCCCTGACCCTGACACCACGCGCCGCTTTCGTTGCCGTCCTTCTTTTTCACCTTCCAAATCGGCGCAGCAGCAGCAGCCCGGTCCCTGTAGTGCAAGGTCAACCGACCCGACCCGCACCGCACCGCATGTCGTCGGCTCCCCCTCCGCCCCTTGTCTGTGGTGGTGTCTCCTTCCCTCCTGCCTCCCCGTCTTCCATCTTTTGTTCTCCGCAATGGCTCAACCCCTACGACTTCCAGATACACCAGTGCTCTCAGCCGTACACCGCTCTCCGTGTGTCGGTAAAAACGGTCCTCAGCTCGCGCATTACCCGTTACACACTGCACGACCCCCCCTTCCTCACCTCTCCCCTTCCCCCATTAGCGTTCGCGGGCCTCAGCCCGCCACACGTGCATACCGACCCACCAAACCCCCTACCCCCCCATCCCCATTCCCTGTTTCGTTCTTGCATTACACTCTTTCACCCCCCCCGTCCCCACCCCCCACGCCCCACCCCCACCCCCGCACCCCTGTGTCCTGATCAGGCTACCGGCTGGAGCCCAGTGAGGTGCAGGACCTGTTGCGGCAGGTGACGGTGGGCGCCAACGAGGGGCTCACGGCCTCACAGTTCATTGCCAGCCAGGTGTGGAACCGGGGCGCGGGGGGGGGGAGGGGGGGCCGGGCAGGGGGTTTTAGCTACGAGCCGCAGCGGCAGCCAAGGAGGCGAGGCGACGTTGGCGAAAAACGGACCCAAAGGGGGGGGCCGGGGTGAGAGGGGCACCGCATTCTCGCGCCGTCACCGGAAGCACACTCTGCCCTGAGCCCCGGACATTCCGGCGAATCTGGCGCGCCAAGCGGCGGCGGCCGCGCAACCAAAGTGCGTGCGTGCGCGCTGTCCCCACCCCCTTCTCCCTCGCGCCTTCCCCCCCCGTTGGTCGGGCGCCTTGGTGCCGCGCCTCCCCCACGCCCGAGCCCACTCCCGAGCGTCCCGGAGTCCCCCCCATGCCGCTCCCGACTGCCCCCAACCGCCCCCAACCGCCCCC
Source organism: Pleodorina starrii (assembly GCA_030267565.1). Taxonomy (NCBI): domain Eukaryota; kingdom Viridiplantae; phylum Chlorophyta; class Chlorophyceae; order Chlamydomonadales; family Volvocaceae; genus Pleodorina; species Pleodorina starrii. The sequence continues at coordinate 243,382 of BRXU01000022.1, read as the reverse complement.
CCAGGTGGACTGGCGCACCTTTCAGGCCAACCACCGCGCCGAGTGGCTGGACTGCCTCCGTAAGGCCTTTGAGGAGCTGGGCGGTGGTCCGGGTCCGGACGGCCGTGTCAGTATGGACCAACTGCTGGCGGCACTGAACGACAAACTGCCCGAAGAGGAGGTGCGGCGGAGGGGGCGGGGGGGCGAGGAAGGAAATGGCGTGAGCAGGGCTGGGACAGGGCGTGTAGTAAAATAGGTACCGCAGCGGAGGGACGTACCGTAGGCGACCCACATTCCAGCAATACCTCTCAGACATACCTGCTGCCGGGAGGGAGGGAGGGAGGGAGGGAGGGAGGGGGGGTGCGAAGGCGCCCGGAGCGCAGGGCGAGGCCCCCAGGAGCGGCTGTGTGAGGCTGTGAGGAGCTGGCGAGCGTGCGTGCGAGCGTGCGTAGGGTTGGGTTGGTGGCGGGTTGGGGCTGCTCCACGTGGTACGGCCCGGCCCGGCCCCCGCAGCTGGGCCCTTCGGCGTCGCGGGTCGAGAGTCCAGCGGGGGGTCGGCCGCTGGTGCCGCGCAGTCACCATCGTGCATGCGTGCGTGCGAGCGAGCGAGGCAGTCCTTGCTGTGTGTCATCGCTGCGGTCTCATGTTTCCTACCCAGACTGGGTGATCCCACGCCCACACATACACGCACACTCACGCACGCACACTCACTCACGCACACACGCACTCACGCGCGAACTCACGCATTCACGCACTCACTCCCGCCTATGCCCAGGTCAACCTGGCGGTCCAGGAGAGTCTGATGGATGCGGCCGTGGAGGCGGATGCGGTGGACTTTGACGCCTTCGTGCGGCTGATGCGCTGCAACAGCAACGACTCGCTGGCCAGCGGCGCCTCGTCCGAGATGTCGTACGATCTGTACGACCCGCGGCTCAAGGACTCGTCGCTGCACGGGCCGCTGGGCGACGGGGTGCACTACCATCCCGCACTGGAGACGGTGCCCGACGACCCGGAGTGAGCGAGGGAGCGAGCGAGGGAGTGAGCGAGGGAGTGAGGGAGGGAGTGAGGGAGGAAACAGCCGGCGGCGGGCTGAGCCGGCGAGGAAATGAGTGAAGCGAGTCGGTGGACGGCCGAGCTGGCGGCAGGCTGCTGCGCCGCTGCCGCTGGTTGAGCGAGGGAAGAGAAAGCTGGCGAATGGCCCGGAGTCATGGATGGAGAAGGGGGAGGGAGACGGAGAGGTGGCGCAGCGGGCGGTCGAGACGGCGCCTGCCGGCGCCGCGGCACGCTGCGGCGTTCGTGCGTGGCCGGGCTTGGCCGGGCGGGCCAGCAGCGCCAGCCCCGGGGCCTGGGGCCATGAAGCTTGTGCTTGTGATGTTGTGAACGAGTCGTCCTACAGCGGACGGATCCGAAGTGTCACCGGCTGGGCCACTCCGCATGGGGGCATTGCCGCAGCCGAAGGCTTGTGCGTAAAGGTTTGTGGTTACCGTGTGTGTGTGTGAGGGGGAGACGTCCGTCCCGATGTCGGCGTCGCCAATGACAGTCGGGAGAGAGTGTCATTGTGTGTGTGCGCGTTGTCATCTTCGTTATGGGTTTGTGTCGGAGAGGGCGGGCGAGCGAGGGGGAGTGCGCCCGGCGGCTCCTGCGCCTGCGGCAGGGCGTTGGGGCTGCGCCTTCGGCAGGACGTCGGCGGTGGCGAGCGCCGGCTGCGCTGCGAGTGCGTCTGGCTGTAGCCGTAGTATTATTCGAGAGGGGACTGTCCGGCAGGAAGAAAGAAAGCGAATAAGCGATAGGAGTCGTGGGTGCCGGGGGGGCAGCTGCGACAGCCGATGGGGGCGCGGGGGGCGCAGCTGACGTGGTGCGGGTCATGGCGGCGAGCTTGAGCAGTCGTGTGGCGGTGTCTGAGGTGGACGCAGGTGCGGGCGCAGCAGCGTGGGGCCGCCAGCGTGGGCGGCCGGCCGATCCGCGCAGGGCAGGACGCTTGGGCGGCTGGGCGCTTGGTGACTTTGGTGGTGTCGAAGAATTGGAATTGGATTGGGCTCATGCCGGCGGGCGGGGCGGGCGGCGTGTGTGGGCGTGTCTGGTTGGGTTGAGTTGGTTTGGTTTGGTTGGAGCGTGTTGGGTTCCCATTGGTGGAGGTGTACCAGTACGTCTGGCGCGGGCGTGGGGGGGAGGGGGTTCAGGTCGGGGGGGGGGGCGGGTGTCTGATGCGAAACACCGGATTCGAGTGGGGGAGTAACTGCGAGGAGGGTCGAAGAGGGGGTTCTCTTAGGGGGTGTGGTGGAAGGCGAGCGTCTTGCGGGCAGGTTTGGGATCAGTTAGCTGGAGGTGCGCTTTTGCGTGGGGTGTGCAACGCAGCGACCAAACCCCGGGGCCGCGTCGGCGCGACCGTTCCTCTTTGTCGCCGGAAGACAACCGTTCGTTTGTTCGTTCGTTCGTTGGTGAGGTGGCCGCAACTGCAGCGGCGCAGGCGATGCGTCGTTGTGAAAGGCCGGGCGCGCGCTGTGCGCCTTTTTTCTTTCTCCTTGTGTTTGCATAGTAACGTATCGTGACTGGTTTGTGTTGGACGGTCGGGTGAGGAAGTCAGGCAGCCGCTTGGACCCGCATCGGGCCCGGTGGCTGGCGGCGGCTGCGGGCGAAATGTGCGGCGGCGGGGCAGTGATGGCGATTGTTGTGCTTATTTGTCGTGGTGGCGGTGATGACCTCCCAAGACAGCCTCCGTCGCATCATCTCGTTGCGCTCGTTGGCTGAATGGCGGCGAATGGCGACAGCGGTGGAGCCGCCGACGTAGACGCAGCTGGCCGCGGCCCTCGCACCGCCTCACATGCGGTGCCCAACAAATACGTATATGGCCGCCCGGGCGCCGTCGCCGCCCAGACTGGCGGTTTGCCGTCGCCGCCTGCCGTCGCCCGAGCCAGGTCGTTGTGCCATACCTGCTCGCCGGCTTGCAGCTCGCCTGCTCATCACCAAACGCATGAAGGGAAAGGGAAGCCAGGCCCTCGAAACGGGAAAGGGGCCGGTGGCTTCTTTAGCTAATAAGGCCCGCCACGCCAGGGCTACGCAGTCCCTCGCTCCGCGAGCGTTGGGCTGGGCTGGGTCACTTCGGTAGTGCGACCCGACGCGCTTGTCGTTGTGGTGGTGCGGTGTGCGGGGTTGGCAGTTGTGACATGCAGACTCGTGGTTTGGGCCCCGTGCGTGGCACGGGGGCGGTCGTGAAGGTCAGAAAGACGCACCCCCGCGAGGACCGGGGCCGGTGGGAAACAGTGACGGAAAAGGACTGTGCCTTGGACAGCGCTCGGAGGAGGGAGGGTCCAAGGCGGCGCAGGGACGGCGGACGGCCTCGCAGCCGAGCGTCCTCGGCGGGTTCTCCCCGGAGCGAGTCGAGCCTTCGTTGCGTCAGCGCACTTGTAGGCAGAGGGTTTGTGGCAGACGGTCCAAGTACAGGGGCTTCGCACAGGGTTTGTCGCTGGGGGGGGGGCCATCTGCGGCGCCCCGGCTGGCTGATGGCCGTCCGCAGCGTGAGCTTTGGGGCTGTCGGCGGAGTGGGCATCAGGTCGTTTCAGTAGTATCATGCAGCATGGGGGGATAGACGTATGTTTTATGGCAGGCTCCAGGCCCGAACGACAGCCGGCGGGCAAGCTGGCTGTGCACTGCAGCAGAGCAGCCAGGACAGGAGAAATTCATACACAAGTCAGACAGCGCGTATCAACCAGGGGGTGGGTGGTGGGGTGGGGGGTGATGCTGCGCGTCTGTGCGCTGTCGCTGGGGGCGGGTGAGGGGCGTTGGCTAGAGTTGGGTGAGAGGTGTTGGCTGGTGAGAGGTGGTGTCATGGCACGGAAGTTGGCGCCGCCCCCGCCCCCGTTCAGGGGCACCAAGAATAGTGGGCGAGCTAGTGGCGCGAGCGCAGCGCACTGTCGGACACCTTCCCCGGCCTGTCGGGCGGAACCTTGCGTGAGGGGGCGCTTCGGTGCTGGCCATTGTGTACTTTTAATCTCGTAGCAGGCGATGGTGGTGTCGACGGGGAAGAAACCTGCGCGCCACAGGGCTCCCGACCTACGCCAGAGCTCTTGGCACCTGCGAAAAGCGCACAGCGACATGCCGACAACGGCTTTGCACGTTCAACGCCCCAAGCTTTGTGCGCCGCAAAAATGCCTGCCATGTGCCGATATGGGGCGCGGACGCCCATAGGGCGTTTAAATGGTGTTTCAAACGGGCAACAAGATGAGGGCCAGACCAAAGAACTTGTGCAACCAACGTTACCTTCCATCATGGCACCCGGCTGTTTAATGATATGGCCAGTCACATGGTCAACTCAGGTCGACTGGCCGCACAGGGGGCGGGCCGTTGAAGTAATGCGAGTAAGAACCGTAGGTCGAGATAGCACTTTCAAGCCGCTGCCCGGGTTTTACCTTGGAGAAAAATCCCGAAACAAACCTTAACTAGTTTCCATTGCAGCATACCGTCCACTTTGCACGCAAGCCTTGGAGCTCAGGTTTTCCGGTAGGAGGGCGTTTCTTGCGTTTTTTCTAGCTGCACAGTCCACATGGCAAATGCGTCAGTACATCATTAAAATTGACTCAGCGGCGGAACAAGTACTCATCGCAACATGGCGTTACGGAAGTGGGGGGAGTAAGACCATGCTGCAGCAAAATAAGCTGCGAAAGCTGAGGAAGCCTGCCCTTCCGTTCATATGGCAAAGGCGCATTAAAAATCAGGCATCAGCGGCTTCCCGAATGGGGATGACTTGAACCCCGACAAGGTGCGCAGCGGAAGGTTGCCCGACAGCGGCTTAATGTCCACCTTTGCATATAGGCTTTATGTCCAGGCGCGTGGTACTGCTTCCCGGGGGCTGCCATCACGGTTACAAGTCCCCGAATTGCCAGCCTTCCGTACACGTTTGGCAAAGTTGCCAAAGCGGCCTCTGTTGTTTCTAACTGTATACTGTAGTTGATACTTGTCCTTGGAATCCCCATGAACTTGCGCTAGCCTGTTTACATCTTCGAAATGGGGTGCGGTTCGTCGGTCCCGGTGGAGGCAGTGGACCAGCAGGACCAGCAGCAGAAACACCAGCAACAGGGTCAGCAGGGACAAACATCACCCAAGCCAGGTGCGAAGTGCATGGCGGATGGGGGAGGAGCGCGGCAGTGCAGACGTTTCCTTGATGGCTTACAGGCGCCGGTAACGCGGACAAGGGCCCAGAGGAATCGACGAAGGCGAAGACAACACGTGCTCGGCGTTTGAGTTACATCTCCAATGATGCAAACGGAGCGGCGGTAGGTTGCGTGGGTTCCGCTTCTTATCGGGCTCGGCCGCGGAAAACAACGCCGGCCCATCGCGCAGGTGAACGCGCCGCCCGGGGCAGCAGCGCCAGCCGCGCCGGGAGCAGCTGCACGATCAAACACGAGGGCACGGCGTCTGTCCTACGTCACCAACGACGTGAGCCTTCTGCACATGTTCGCACTGCGGGCGTCCTTTTCTTGACATGTGTATCCTGTCCCGCAGCCGAGCGCAACTCCCACGAACCTCAAGTACTCTGGGGAAGGAGATGGTAACGAGGAAGGAGAGCTAGAGGGCGCGGACGAGCCGACCGTCCAGGGCCAGTTGGCGCCAGAGGTAGGATACCTTTGAGGCCGCAACATGCTGGTGGTGCCTTGCCTCAACCCGATTCCTCCTCCTGCGCTCATGCAGGAGCAAGAGCGCCGGACTCTGCGTGTAAACGTGGCATGCATGTCCCGGGCTGGCCGCGAGCCGGGCTTCAAAAAGACAAACCAGGACAATTGTTTCGCCTTTGAGAAGTACATAACGGAGGACCAATCTTTGTTCGGGGCCATGGATGGCCACGGCCCACACGGTGTGTTGATTGAATCGCCTCAATTTTTGCTGGTCGGGGTGCAAACGGATTGGCAACTTACATGGGACAACTCGCCATGTCCTGCAGGGCACCTCGTCTCGGGCTACGTGAAGCAACACCTTCCCATTATCCTTGTGAACCACCTGACGTTGGAAAAGGACGTGAAGAAGGCGCTTTCGCAGGGCTTCTGTGAGGTGGACCGATCGCTGGCCAACAGCAGGATAGACTGCGAGTTCAGCGGCAGCACCGCAGTCGTCAGCTATCTCAAGGTGCATAATTGGGTATTCGAGAAGCGGGGCAGGTGAACTTTTGCCCCCATCCTTTCGCAACCCGACCTGATCCCCCTCTGCCCTGCAGGGCAAGACGCTGACCACGGCGTGGGTGGGCGACTCCCGCGGTGTGCTGGGGCGTGAGGGCAAGCGGGGCTGGGAGGCCATTGACCTGACGACGGATCACAAGCCGACCGCGCCGGAGGAGAAGGCGCGCATCTTGAAAGCGAACGGGCGCGTGGAGCGGTAAGGCAGCCTGGGGCAGGCCACAGGATGACAGGTCAACTGTCGCCTGCCTTCTGATGCCGTCTCGGTCTTCTGACGACCTATGTGCTCCCTGCAGGCTCGTTGATGAGATGGGGCAACCCATGGGGCCGTTCCGAGTGTGGCTGCAGTACGCGTGGATCCCGGGCCTGGCCATGAGCAGGGCCCTTGGCGACGTGCTGGCGCACCAGTAAGTATCTAATCACGGAACATAACCGTTGGTCATGCAACAGCACCCTGTAAGCTAGAGGTTGAGGATCCAATGATGGCGAGAACCAGCCGATTGGCACCAAGGGTCCTCCTTGATGACCGGTACGGTTATGCCTCTTCACCGTGTAGAGGGGCTTCGTTAGTTATAGCGGCGGAATTGCAGCTACGGGTTTCACACTGAGGAATGCCTCGCGTGATGATCTTTTGGGGTCACAATCACGCCTCTGTCTTCACTCGATAGAGCTTGCGTCACTCGAGTATGGGGGCCTCCTGGTGCTTGCCCGCGCCAGGGTGGGCGTGACTTCGGAGCCCGACCACACCGTGATGGAGCTGACCCCGCAAGACAAGTTCATCGTCCTAGCGTCGGATGGTGTGTGGGAGTTCATTTCCAGCAAGGAGGCCGTGGAGATTGTTGCTCAGTATGACAGCGCAGAGGAGGCGTGCCGCCAGGTATGGAGCGCTCCCGGTCGGATTGCAGAGCCAACGTATCGGCGTGCACCCGTATCGAGCACGGCAAACCATTGCAATCAGCAGCCGTATCGGGTGTCCCTGTGCGTTAGGGGGTTATGCTGCCGTGCAGACCGTTTGAACGCTAACAAACACGATATACGAGGTTTGCCCGGCGATGCGTATAACGGTGCAGTGCCGAACTAAGAGGAAGCAGCAGCGAGCGTCCGATATGCTCGCATGCATGTTCCCCATTCAGTCATATATCTCTGCCGATATCAGCGCCATACAATCATTGTTTTCCGTGTAACTGTGCAGCTCGTGGACGAGGCGTACCAGCGCTGGCTAACGGAGGAGGAGGGCGTGGTGGACGACATCACCGCGGTGGTTGTGCGATTCATCCATCCGACGTAAGCAGCATATCAGGAAGGGCCAGTCGGGATGCGCCGCTGCAAGAGCGTGCCGGGGAGTTAGTGAGTTCCGGTGTTACCGCGACAAGAGCTACTTCAGCGATTGGAGGTCACGTAGCTGGTAAGGAGCTGAATGCCATAAAGAGGGAGTTCCTATGCGCGTGGTGAGCTCGGTGGCGATGCCTAAAGGGTAATCGCCAAAGCCGATTTTGATGGGTGCTTTAGAAGTTACGTTTACGGGTACCTGACATAACAAGTTTGGGCCCCCGGCTGCGGCCCCGTGCGGGTGCCGCTTGGGGTGCCTGTTGCAGCAGGACGCGTCTTTTCACCTGTGCTGGCGACGGTGTGTTAACCGACGCTCTCCCGTGTCCGGTTGGTGAAGGACGGGCAGAAGACGGCTCACACACCGATACGCAGCAAAATAGACATTGTTCGGCCTGGGACAGTGTCGCTATGCACAACACACATTCCTCATCTGTGTCGTTGACCTGGTTTTACGCCGTACTGAAGGACCTCGACCGGTTTAAGTTTGACGGTAGGAGATACTCTCGCATCATTCCTTTTGATGGAGACTTTGCGCTGTGGGAAACCCCGTATTTATTGTGGCAGCTTGACGCCGTGACACGCACCGCACGGTAAGCGCGTGCGGTGGCGTGGTGTGTTTGTGTTGCTTTTCGAGCGGGGCGCAACTTGCTCGGTTAATCGTTTACGTCCCTATCGTGCTTGGGCCTTCAACCTGGCTGGCGGCGTTGCTCATTATGTACAGTGTATTCGTGTGCGCTTGCCTGCGTGCCTGGCGGGCGTCTTTAGGCGATCGTGCAGCGTGCAGCGGGCGTCACCGCGTGTCGAAGAGCACGCCCAGTCCTCATAAGCGAACCGAACCGTATCAGCTCTCGAGCTGGAGCGCAGCGGTGCGTTGCGTCCACACCGCGTGAACTTGTGGTGTGCCTTAACACGCGATGTTCAAGGGACGCCATAGGGCGGTTACTTCCGCGGGCCGGTACATTTGGCAGCAGCGGGTTATGGCAGTTCCTTGGGCATCGACACGCTGAAGCGAGTCAGGACGTACTTTACTCCGGGCCGGACGATAAGGGGAGGATAAGTGATCCGTCGCAATCGACGGGAGGTGTAATTCGAGGTCGTTTTGCACAGTTGGGCCTTCCTTCGTCTGCAGATGCCTGCAACGGGGCTGCGGCCGGATGTTGCAACGGCGTACAACATGGTGGCACACGTCCCTGGCCCGGATTCCGGCCCTCCCGAATCCCTGGCGACCTAGGTCGTTAGGTCCTGGCAAGGCGCGCTGGCTAGCCTGGATCGTGCCTGGCAGCATTAAACAGGCGAACAACCAGCAGCAGCGGATGCGGATCATTCAGCCAACTATGTGCCCGAGCACGAGGACGAATAGCACCAAAGCCGGGAGCCAGTACAGGGTCCTTTGTGTGTGCGGATCGAAGGCAAGAGCAGTATGTGCTGTTGCGAACATAAGGCACTCTGCAATACTCGGCGGGCCCCAGACGGAACGGGAAGAGTCGGTGGCGCGATGGCAGTAATGGTGTTTCAAGTTTCATGTTCAGCAAGGAGCATGGAAGCAACATTGCTCTCGGATGGTCTGTCCCCTTCTGTCCCAAGCCTGCAAAAAGTTTCAGGGGAAGGCGGTGCATGCCGTGCGTGCTATGAGAGGTGCGTGCTGGGTCGAAGGAGTTTGTATATACCGCTTAAGCCACACGAACGGTCTACCTCTATCATTATGCCGTCGAGTGGTACTGGTCGCAATCAAGCACACCCACAACGACGAAGCAGCTTCACGTTTGCCAAAACCTGAATAATCATTTGGGTACCCATATTTTGAAAAGAACCTTTTCTCAATGAGCCACTACGGGTCTATGGCATCGGGTTTCTGCGCTCAGCAGCTGAGCAGCTCAGCTCTGGTCGCGCCAAAGCGCGGGAAAATGCTCCGTACAGCGTTCTCATGTGCCGTCATCAGAAGTCGACTCAGAGAATGATGGAATAGTTTTTGCAAGCGTAAGCTCACAACGCTTGCAACAGGACGAATGACGGTCTCAGAAATAGTCGCGCGCCCAACTGAAGCTGTCCAGAAACTCTTTCAGCAGGCTGGATGCCCAACTGCAGCTGATGCAGACTGGGGAGTGTTTAGCCACTTCAAAGAGGCGGTCGCGGCATTGGGGGATAGCGAGGTGGGTCGGAGCGAATTTGAAAGCTATCCGCCGGCACCGCGAGCCGTTTCCCGCAAGCACATTGCTCAATGTGCCCCTGCGCAATGCGCAGATTCCGCGCTTAAGTGAGCAGTCAGTGGAGCGACTGCCGCACCACAGCCTCGTCCGATTCCATGGCATGGTGAGCACCGGAGCGACGAGACCCAGCTCACCAGGGATCCAGCCCATCATCTATTTTTTGGATGGCTAGCACAAACAATCTACTCATTTTCAGCTTTCGTGAACGAACAAATGCAGGTTCAGGACCTGTTGAACCCCGAGTACTATGTGGGCGCGTTCCAGCGGCCCACTGGCGAGTGGGTCACGACCAAGTTTAGCGACCCCGATATGACGGTGCTCGACAACTACGACAGCCACGAGCAGCCAATCGTGTGGGAGCGCCGACCCGTCATGTGCGTCCCCATCCCGGGGCTCAGCAAGTGGGCACTGCCCGACGCCGCCCGCCCCGCCCAGACAGCCACCGACGCGTCGCCCCCGACGCGCGCGGCGGGCGACCCCTCGCCTTTGGCCTCCATCGGCGAGCCATCCCCACAGGCGGCTCCGGTCCACCAGGCCGCCAGCCGCGCCGCCAAGCGCGAGCGCTCCTCGGACGCGGACGCGCAGCTCGACGCCGACCCTGAGCGCGGTGGCGGCGGCGCCGCCGCCGCCGCCGCCGCTGACTCAGCGGCGGCGCCGCCGCCGCTGGATAACGAGGACTCGATGCAGGACACCGACCTAGCGGGTGACCAGGGCCCCGGGCCGATGGCCGCGGCGGCGACGGCCGGCGCTGGCGCTGAGGAGGATGAGGGCGTGGCCCGTCCGCGCATTCGCCGCCGGGAGGACCGGACCACCAGCGGCACCGACGCCGCCGCCGCGCCAGCCTCGCCCGGTGAGGCCGATGTCGGCGGCTCCTCTGCCGCGGGCGCGGGCGCCGCCGTCCAGTCCGACGTCCACGGCAATGATGGCGGTGCTGCTGCTGCTGCTGCCGCAGCCGCAGCCGGGGTACCCGGACAGGAGTCCCGGCCCGCGTCGGGGGAGGTTCCTGGAAGCTGCATGATCTATGTAAGTTGCGGCGTGGCGAGTTGCAGCGGCTCCGTGTCCCGGGACTGCGTTTCCCGGGTGCGCCTCCGCCGTTGCGACGCGGGGACTCGCGCGAGGTTGCGGTTTACTGGGCTGCCAGCCCGCTTCCGGTCGTGATGTGAGGGCCGAGAGGGGGACGTTGGGTGGCCAGTTCAGGCCGCCGTGCAGCTTCCGTGTGGCGCTTATGAAGTTTAAAGGATGGATGGCGTTCTGCAGAGGAGAAACCACCCTGTCGCGGCGCGCGTTGCTGCTGGCCCCGTGCGCAGCAGCGGCCTTGGCCTTGGTTGTCGATACGATTGGGCAGAAGGCGGAAGCGGGAGGTGAAAATTAGGAACCGCGGCGAAAACGGGAGCGGGGAGGTGAGGTGAGGGCGGCACGGTGGCCCCGCCCGGGGGCAATTGGCAGCAAAGGCAGGCCGCTGTGCTGTACCCCGCCTACCCCGCCGCAGCTGTACGACAATGCGCCTGCGCTCGTACTCCATGAGGTGGTCGAGATCATCGGCGTCGTATCCCACGTGCCGCAACTCGCCGCGCTCGAGTACGACAACCAGGATCCCCTCCTGGAGCACGATCTGGCTTCCCTGGAGCTCACTGCCCGAGGGGGCGGTGGCGGCGCCGCTCCCATGGCGGCGGCTCAGGACCTCCGAGGAGGAGGCGGCGGCGAATCGGGCACCGTCGCCGACCGCGGCAACGGCGAGCGCCTCGTCTTCGAGGCCACGCGCGCAGCACACCCGCCCACCAGCAAGGTACGGTACGTGTCGAAGAGTACGGCAATCAGGACGGACGAAACGGCCGCGCGTTGGTTGGGTCGTTAGGCTGGCTCCGGGCGCAATCCGCCAACTCCCCAACCAACCAACCAACCAACGCCCTAACTACCAACCAACCGAACAGGTCATGCGGGTCCACGCAATCCTGGTGCGCCGCAACCCGTCGCTCCTCTCACCCGACGCCGACGAGCCGCCGTCATCCGCCGCCGCCGCGGTGGAGCCGACTGCCACCGCCGCCAGCGAGGCGTCCCCGAGCGTCGCTGCCACGGCCGGGACCGGTGCTGCCCCGCCGCCGCGGCCGCTCGTGGCGCCGCTGCGGGATCGCGCCCTGGGGCTGCTCCGATGGGCCCTGGGGGGTGACGTGGTGGCGGCCGAGTACGTGTTGATGCAGCTGCTGGGGCGGGTGGCCGCCCGGGGGGATCCCGCGGCGCTCGGACAGCTGACGATCAACCTGTGCAGGTGGGTGTGGGTTGCCAGCTGGCTAGCCGCCAGCCGCCAGGGGTTTCGTAAGTACCGTAGGAAGGGACCGCACATCGGTACGTGCGGGCGCGTGTGCGCGTGTCCCGGCGCTGCCTGCCTTCCTGCCTAAGAGGAAGAAAGAAAGAGCTCTTTTCCCAGGAGTGTGCACTCACGCACGCATGCTCGCGCACTCCTGTTCTGTGGACGGTGGCGTATGAATGAATGGCCTTTCGCGACGGAGGGAGCGAGGGAGTGGGTGATGCCCTGGTGCCCTTTGGATCGCGAGGAGACACAGTGCGAACGGAGGCATTGATTGATTGACTGGCTGTGCACAATGCAGCGCTGCGCGGTGGGGATAGCCACGCGGGCAGAGGCCTCCCGAAGGCTCCGAAGGCTCTCGCAGACCGCCTCCAGATTCCATCCAGATTCCATCCAGAGGTAGTGGCCCCTTTTGCGGAGATCTGTTGTTAGATAATCCCCGGTGATCCCCATCGCTTCTCTTGGCTTCGCTCGCTCGCTCTCTACCTTTATCCCCGCTCGGTAACTCCACTCCACTACACAGGTGCCCCGCCGCGCCCACGCCAGCGCTCCAGGGCCCATCAGCCGCTGCCTCGGCTGCGGCCTGCAGCAGCAACAGCATCAGCCGCCCCGCGCTCGCCGCCGAGAGGTTGGGTCGGGGCCCCAGTCCCCTCTGCACCGCCCTGCACGCCGCTATCAGCTGCTTGGTGCCGCTGAGTGTGGCGCTGCCGCTAACAGTGGAGAGCTGCAACGGGTGGGTGACAGACACGAATCCGCAGCGGAGGGACGCAAGGGGGGAAGGGGGATTGCCACCGAGAAGCCTTGAGCTATGCCCACCTATCTGACGTGCCTGTTAACTTGCATATACCGGAAGAGCTGTGACAGCGTCGCACCGCCGGAGCAACCCGAACGGACAAGGACGCGCGACAGCACGAACGCCCAGACAGCACGATGCGACCCGGGGGATACTCACCTGCTCTCAACAGAGGAGGAAACAGGGCGGGCGAGAGCGAGAGGAGGGGTGGGAGTGCGGTTTCTGGTGGGTGCGTGCGTGCGTGTGATTCCCGCGGGAGAATACGCGGCGACGCCCCGACTGCGCCGCAATTGATGTCAAGTCAATGTATTTCTTCCTCCTCCCCCGCCTTCCTGCGCGTCTGCGCACTTGTCCCCGCAGGGTGTCTTGGGCCCCACAGCGGGACCCCGTCCGCGAACGCACCCGGCCGTCTCCACTGCAGTTGGCCCCCGGCACCTTGGTACTGCTGGACGAGACGATGATGGTGCCCGGACAGCTCAGACCCGAGGGCGTGGCGAGTCTGCAGGTGTGTGGCGGGCTGGGTTGTGGCGGGCTGTTACAGTGGGGGGAGGGCTTCACAGCCCGTGTGGTGGTGTGGTGGTCTGTTTTGTGGGGGTTGGGGGGCGGGAGTGGAGAAATTTCGGCGCCGGCGATGACCTCATTCACAACTCGCAACCCGCGCGGTTTTCTTTCCAGTAGCGCCAAGCCCGTTCAAACGCCGTTGGAACCGACGTAGCCTGCTGCTGACTGCTCACACCGCATAAGCCCTCCCCTCTCCCTGACTCCCCTCTCCCTTCGCCCCAACCCCTCCCCCCCCCCCAATCCCCCAACCCCCCGGGGTACCCAACCCCGTGACTCGTAACGCCAACACAAAAGGCCCTCCAGGCGGTCTCCCGACAGCAAGAGCTGCCGTACGACTTTGAGACGTTTCAGCACCCCGTCCCCGTTGACCTCCCGCTGATCCTTCTCACGGAGGGCAGGTACGACAGTACGGCAGCACGGCAACCTGACTTGTGTGCGGGTGCCCGTGTCCATGGCGGGGAGCGGGGACCCGGTCGGCGGCGGGGGGCGGCGGCGGGGGGAACCCAGTGGAACGCGCTCTCCTTTCCCTTCCGACGCGTCTATCGGGGGGGGGGAGGCGGGATGTGTCCCATGAGGAACAGCGGCAGCGGCAGCCGGGCCGGTGCAGCGCAGGGCAGCGCAGCTCCCATGCCATGACTCGGTAGCTGCTTGTTTGTGAACCCCCGTCCGCACCCAGTGTCTTGTCAACGAACGGTTTTGAAGGCGTTCTTCATTCGCAAGCCGCCGCATCCGCCGCCACCACCACCGCCTCATATCGCCGATGCCTCGTGTCTCGCGTTATGTCGGCACCCGCCCCCCTCTTCCCTCCCCTCTCCGCTCCTCAGATCCCTGCTGCGCGACTCGGTGCACGTCCGAGTGCCGCTGAATGCGACGCAGCCCCTCCCGGGAGCCGAGGAGATTCTGGCGGCCGCGCACGGCTCCGACCTCCTGGCGGCGGTGGCGGCGGAGCCCGGCATCGTCGCCACCACCACCACTGAGACCGCCGCCGATGCCTCGATGATGGACGGCGCCGCCTCCGCCGCCGCCATTCCGGCGGCCGAGCTGGCGGCGGTGCGGTCCTATCTGGCGGCAGCTCGTGCGCCGGATGGGTACGGCATGGCAGAGGGAATGCCTGCCGTACTCGAGCAGTACTTCGTGGACGCGCGGCGGCCGGAGGCCGGCGGCGGCGGCGGCACTGGCGCCGCGGCCGGTGCCGGCGCCAACCCGGCGGCGGCTGCAGCTGGCGGCGGCGGGATGACTGCGGAGGAGTTCCACACCAAACTTACGGTACGGCACGTACGGCAGGCGGCGGGTGTATGGGAGGCATTTGGGGGGTATGTGGGGCGTGCTCACAAACGCGGTACAGGAACAGAGACAGAAAGGGCTCCATCTTACGGATCCTACGGACGTTCACCCTCTTCGGGGGAGTGGAGTGAGTGGGCGATTGATCGAGGCGGGGCATGCTACACGCCTGGCTGACCCGCCTGGGTTGCGCTGTTTCGCTCTCCAGAGCAGCCCCAGCAGCGGGGAAGACGCTGACGCGACCATGTTTCAGTCTTAGGTTTTCAGAGGGGGCCTTTCGGGTGGATGGGGCTCAGGGCGCATGACGGCCGGGTTGGGTTGGGTTGGGCCGGTCTTTGATGGCGGCCGTAACTGCGGGCGCTGCGCTGCGCTCCGCACCACACCCCGACAGACAGACGTGCCCTTGCCAGGCCAGGTCACAGCGGCTGTCGCATTCTCTCTTCATCCCATCGGCATCCCTATTCCTTCGCCTTTGGCAACCTCACCGCCCCCTTTCTCCCCCGTTCTGGCCCGTTTCCACCTGCTCGCTCGCCCGCCCAACGCACCCCCGCCCAACGCACCCCTAACGCAACTGCCCGCAGCTGGCCCGGCTGCTGGTTCGGAGTCACGGTGAGAGGCAGCTGACGAGGGCCCGGTGGCAGCAGCTGCTGCAGCTGGAGCACACCCGGGAGGCCCGACTGCGCGTGATGGCCTGACCGGTACCGTGATGTTGCTGTGCTGTCAAGGCTGTCGTGGTGTGTTGTGTACGGCAACTGTACGGCGGGATGTGGTCGGCGGCCGGCGGCCCCTGGGGGGCAACTGGAGTATGCGGCGCATCTTTGGATCTGGTGCCCCGGTGCGGTGGTTCGCTGCGCGGGTCAAGGCTCAAGGGTGTTTAAATTGTGTTTGGCAGGGATGATGTGAATGCGTGCGCTGCGCTGGAGGAGGTGCTGGCAGGGGCTCGAGGATACGGTTGGGAGCAGGGGAGTATGGCGGTGTGAAGGGCACATGCAGGCACATGACTGCCGGGGAGGGTGAGTTGACCGGTGTGTCCAGGTCGGCCGACTGGCGAAACGTGGTTTTGGGTTCTTAGGGTTTTACTTTAAGAGTAGAGTTGAGGAGGAGTTGGGCAGGTAGTAACTCTTCAAAAGGCAGACCCAGGCCCAGGCGTGTTTGTTGAAAGTGGCAGTGCCGCCTGAGCTAGGTGTGGATGCCCGGAACGCTAGGGCGGCCTGACGCGCTCGAAGGCGACGTGGGTTGTTATGACTCTATTAAATCGTAACATGCTCTTTTGGGAGAGCATTCACTGTACGCTAGGGTGCAGCAGGGGGCTAATTTTCGACCATTTCAGGTTTTGCCTATTGAGGCTCCTGCTAAATTGTGTCGAACGTGTACGGGTGTCCATGCTGCAGGAAGTGGGTTCCGAACCCTGGCGTCGCGGCACTGAGGTGGCAAGTGGCGCGTTCATGTACCGGTAGTAGTAGGAGGATATCGAAAGATGTTTGGATGGGTTTGTGGAGCTGGAAAGCAGGTGGGGCGCACGCAGGAGTGTTGGCGCTGGTTGGCGGGTACCGGGTAGGCCATCAACGCAGTCAAGTTGCCTTTTTAAAATGCAGACAGACGTGTGAGGGCCACGGTTACCCAATTGATCCATTTTTCGAGCCTGAGGCTGTTGGCGATTGCGCCAGGCTCCCGTTCTGCGGCCCCTCTGTCAGGTCGGGTATGTGCCCTTTCTGTAAGGCCGAAGGTTCCGAACTCAACGCACACACACACTCTCTCTCTCTTCGTCTTCGCTTCCGCATAGGTAGGTCTGTCACGCGGCATACCAATGTCAATACTCGTTCTATGTCCGGCAGCCTACCGGGGGAAATCTCGCTGGCAGCCCCCTAGCCCCTACCGTCTGAACCATATGGCCGACTTGACTTTCTTATTTGATCGTGACCCGATACGCAAACGCGCGCAGCTGCCTTACTTGACCGGGCTCAGCCGTCACGACCAGTCACGACAGTCCAGACAGCGCCTTGTTTGGCATGCGCGAACTAGCACAGGGTTGTAGTCACATGCTTCATGCGACCACCATGCGGTTGTAGTCATTGGCCTGAAGCGCTAAATGTTACGGCAACTAGGCACCTCTCGGCAGCAATCGGCTTGTCGTTCTTCAGCGGTTGATCGTTGGCTTAAAACGACTGTAAAGCCCGTCAACCCAAGGGTTTCGGCGGCCAGCGTGCCAAGATCTGTACCTACACAAATGTATAGCTAGGCCCCCTATCTGGGTTTGGGCACCAAGTTGATTCGGGACGTTGGACCAAAGCCGACGCTGTTGCCCCCTCCCGCCCCTTAGGAGCGCTTGGCCCCGGAACCGAATCCAGTCAACCGACTACAGCTCGCCCAGAAACGCGAAAGCGGTTTCATGTTGTATTATGTTATGCCTCTCCTTGAGAGTCGAATGAAGGTATTGCGGACTTGTCCGGCACAGCCAGACTGGCATGCACGCCGGCATTCACACGGAAGAGAAGGGGACAACCAGCAAAAGCCCATTAAATTTTACACGAAATCGAAACAAGTTAGGCTTTTGCGCCGTATTGGTTAGGCAAGCATCGGGCATCGTACGCAGAAGCGTAGGGTTGCGTGGTCGCGGAGCTGCGTCAAGTTTTTTGTGGCCAAGTTGCGAATCTGCACTGTGCATTCCTGCGTTCAATTGCGTTGCTTGCCATACAACATGCAGGTTGGATTGCAACCTCGTTTCTCCGCCCGCTTGGGCAGCGAACCCCGCTGCAAGCGGGCGTTGCCAGTCACTCGTCCAGCAGCAAATTTTGCACACCCAGTATGCCTTTCACGCAATTCGTTACCAGATGGAAGCCTTAAAGCCCGATTAGTGGCCTGCAAGTCAGCGCAGCAGCAAGAGCCGGTCGTCGGTGAGGCAGCATCCACAAAGCTAATTGGCGAGGATGCAGCGGCGTTCGACCTCGAAAAGCAGAGCGTGAAATCCTGGGCGTTATTCGTGGCCCTGCTCTCAACCGTGTTGGGAGCGCTGTACCTGGTCTGGATTCAGCCGGGCGCGGGTCTGGCCGATGACTACCTCGCCGCCATCGAGTCCGTGGCCGGCAGCAGCGAGGCCACCATCGCGCTCATCCTGCTCGTCTTCGCCATCGCCCACAGCGGCCTGGCCGGCCTCCGCCCGTACGGCGAGCAGGTCATCGGCCCCCGCGCCTACCGCGTCATCTTCGCGCTCGTCTCCCTGCCCCTCGCCGTCGTCGCCATCGTCTTCTTCATCAACCACCGCTATGACGGTGTGCCGCTGTGGGACCTCCGCGGCGTGACCGGCGTGCACGAGCTGGTTTGGATCCTCAACTTCATCTCCTTCTGGTTCCTCTACCCCTCCACCTTCAACATCCTCGAGGTCGCCGCCGTGGACAAGCCCAAGCTGCACCTGTGGGAGACGGGCATCATGCGCATCACCCGCCACCCGCAGATGGTGGGTCAGGGAATCTGGTGCGCCGCGCACACGCTGTGGATCGGCAGCAGCTTCATGGTGGTCACCTCGGCCTGCCTCATGGCGCACCACCTGTTCGGCTGCTGGCACGGCGACCGGCGGCTGCGGGCCAAGTACGGCGACGCGTTCGAGGCGGTCAAGGCGCGCACCTCGGTGCTGCCCTTCGCCGCCATTCTGGACGGCCGCCAGAAGCTGCCGGAGGACTACTGGCGGGAGTTTGCGCGCGCGCCGTACTTTGCCGTGACGGCGTTGACGATCGGGGCCTACTTCGCGCACCCGCTCATGCAGGCCGCCAGCTTCTCGCTCAAGTGGTAATGACCTAATAATTAGTTGGTTGGTTAGTTGGTTAATAACCGTGGCTGTAGTCTGTAACAGTGGCTGACGGAACGGGTTGTAGTGGTGGCGAGATGGGATGTTTGGCCGGCGGGCGGATGTTGGCTGGAAGGGGCGACGGAATGGCGCAGGGGGGAGCCGCGGCGGCGCCGGGATGGCGCCCGGTCGACGGGATCGGGCGCCGGTGGTGTTCGCGGGGGATGGAGGAGGTGGAGGGGCTCTGGTTGCGCGTGTTAGGGCGTGGGCCGTGGGGCGTGCTGCGGGCGGCGTCGGGATTGGTGGAGATGGAATTGTGTGCAGGCCGCACCGTAGTAGGACGGGAGAGCTGCGTTGGAGGTCAGCAGGCAGGGCCCTGAAAGCCGCGCCGCCGCCTCTGGTGCTCATGCTGCCTCTGGTGCACACCGCTCGGAGCACTTTGGGCTGTGGACAGTGCGGCAGCGGCTGCGCTGCCGGACAGGCAGCGGACAGGCTGCGCTGCTCAACGCGCGCCTCTGGGCTCGGTAGGGTTGCCGACCGGCGGGCGCCCCCAGGCTGACGGCGGACGCTGTCCTTGCAGTGTTGGGGTTGCGAGTGTTGCGGGGCGGAGGGACGTCTCTGGATGGACCCATTTGGCACCTCTTTTGGAGTCTCTTGGATGTCAGCTCGGCTTGGCGACTTGCACCTTGCGGGCTGTGTGAGACTGAGACACGGGGCTGCTCGCCGCTGGCAGCGTGACCGAGCGCTCGGGCCCTGCATGCCGACTGGACGAGCTGGGTCCACGTCTGTGTCAGGGCGGTTGCCGGCTATTTTACCGCATACCCCGCCCTCATGTGCGCCCCGTGTTCCTGTTCCGTGGACAGTTCACTTTGCAATCTGAAACGGTGTCGGATTCATTTGTTGGCTAGGCGGTCTGGCTGCGCACGGAGTGGGCGAGCAGAGCAGCTGCTGCGGCGGATGTTTTGAGATTTCTTCGCTGGCGGGATCCATCCTGGCGGAAGTACGGTATGTGCACTGCGGCTTGAGCTCCCTCCCTCCCCAGGGGGGGGGCCTCCGTGCGGCTGGACCCTCCTTAACGCGGCGGGGAACCGAGACGGCTCTGTCCTTCCACTCCCTGCCAGGTGCCAGCCCCTTCCGTCGGGCGCAGACGGCCAATGAAAGCCAATAAGCACGGGCCACTCTGGCGGCTGGTGGAGCAAACGCCATCACACGCGTGGGCATGGATGATGGGTCCGCCGTCCGCGGCTCAGGGGATGGGCCCCACGGCGCATCATGCCGCGTGAACCTGGGTGGCGGGTCGCGCCTGTCGTCTTCTTGCGCCACGCGGCGACGCGGGTCGATCCGCTCAGGGCAAGCTGCGCTACTGAGGGCGCGTGTTTGCGCGGGCGTTGACTCCTTTGTGCATTGCATGTTTGGATCGGGTGTTTAGGTTGCAGCCCGGACTGTGCGGGGTGTGTAAGGCCGGCCAACCCAAATCGTGCCCTCCCTCCCGATGTCCCGAACCACCTTCCGGACCACCTTGGCAGTGGCCGCATGGGGAACGATGCTCCGGGGTGGGAACTGGCGCGCAAGCCCTGCCTGATGCGTTACGGGCCCAATCTTCACAGCTGGGGCGACAGAGTGGGCGCACACCGCCGATATCGTGCAAACGGGCCACGCCGCTGTCGATCCGTTAGGCCTGCTGGAACCCGGGGTTGGGGACAGTGGGCCAAGCAGATAGGCATTGCGGGAAAGGCCAGCGTGAGCGCGAGCAGGTCGCCACCCGCGCTCTCCAAGGGGGGCGGATAGCCAACGGGCGCGACCGGCCGGCCTGCCCGCGTGTCCTCGCGGCGGGAGTCTGGAAGAGCATGAATTGAACCGGTGGACCCAGATGGGTGTCGGTGCAGGGAATGCGAGTCCAACCCAGTCAACCAACGCATTCACGCAAGCCTGTCCAGGCCTGTCTGTCTGTCTGTGTGGAGGTATCGGCTGTCAAGGATCACGCGATGTGTCGCAAAGGAAAGGCGGGACGAC
The DNA here is from genome assembly GCA_030267565.1 of Pleodorina starrii. Taxonomy (NCBI): domain Eukaryota; kingdom Viridiplantae; phylum Chlorophyta; class Chlorophyceae; order Chlamydomonadales; family Volvocaceae; genus Pleodorina; species Pleodorina starrii. The sequence continues at coordinate 222,969 of BRXU01000022.1, read as the reverse complement.
GCAAAACACAAGGGCCTACAAAACGGTTGACATGACATACATGCCCGAATCCTAAAAATATATGCCTGTGCAAATGGAGGATGCGCGCTGCAGTCCTGGAGACAATTGGTACCTACCGCAAGCATACGCAAGTATACGCTATTTTGGTGGCTATGTTGGAGTGATAGCGACGAATTTGGAAGACCGTGGATCGGCAGGACGCCTCGACCGCAGAGTTTTTGGACTGGCTCACTGCCTCACTCGCTGCGGACGTGGGCGGACTGTCGCCCGACGAGATTCTCGCACACATGGTAACCTGGTGGCTGCCTCACCAGGCCTCACCACCGCGGTCGGGGTGGCGGTGAGGTGGGCCCCTCCGCCATCAAGGGCTGCCTGTCGGCCCTCAGCGGCTTTTTCGCCTGAGCCGAGCGCACCGGCCCTTACAACGCATACACCGGCGGGCAGGGCAACCCTTGCGACTGCATCTGGGTGGAGGATTTCCGAGCCGCCTACCAGCGGACCCGGGTGCTTACGGGGGTATCCGAGGTGTCGGCTGTACCCATGACGGTGGTAGGCGGCTCGGAAACCCTCCACCCAGATGCAGTCGCAAGAGTTGCCCTGCCCGCCGGTGCATGCGTTGTAAGGGCCGTTGCGGCCAGCCCGGGCGAAACAGCAGCTGAGGGCCGACAGGCAGGCACCTCACCGCCATCACGACCGTGGTGGTGGGGCAGCCACCAGGTCACCATGTAGACAAGTACGTCGTCGGGCGTTTAGTCCACCCACGCCCGCAGCGAGTGAGCCAGTCCAAAAACTCGGCGGTCGAAGCGTCCTGCGGATCCACGGTCTTCCAAATTCGTCGCTATCACTCCAACATAGCCACCGTTCGCACTTCATGTCATCCCCTGCGTCTCTGCGCTCTCCACTGAGGTGTACGTGCGTATACTTGCGTATGCTTGCGGAAGGTACCGATTGTCTCCAGGATCATCTATGGTAATTTGTAAGATTGTAAATGGTTATAATGTAAACACGCGGGCGAAAGACCTCGCACGAGCATCGGGGTTCGCGCTTGCTACTTGCCGTACGTCTGAGCTGCACGGGCCTGCGAGCGGCCCAACACTGGGGTGGAACTGCGGGTCAAAGTGAACGGCGCGACGGGAGAGGCGTTCCCCTCCTCACAAGGGGTGAAGCAAGGTTGTCCAATGAGTCCTACGCTGTTCGGGTTTTTTGTGGAAGGTTATGCCGATTACGTTGACGCCCTGGATGTCGCGCTCCCAGTTGCCATGGCGGCTCAGGATTGCACTAACGTGGAAGGCCGTCGCGTGCCCTTAGCTTTTTACGCGGACGATCTAAGCCTTTTTGCTGCGACAAAGCGTCGTTTGATGAGCCTGCTTGCAGCGCTGCGGGAGTGGTCGGAAGCGTTCGGTCTTACCGTTAATGCGAAGAAGTGCGAGCTGCTGTTTTTCACCCCAATGCCCAGGTCAGGAGCCACTTTTATGCGATCAGCGACTTGGCTACTATGCGCGTGACGGAGGACGGGTTGCCGGTGGTCCGACCTATCACTTGGAAGACGCGCGCACGCTATCTCGGGCTGCATTTTGGTCCTAACAGCGCTTTCTCGTCCTGCACGGACGAGCTTCATGCTGCGGGCCGGCGGGCCATGTTCTCTCTGCTTAGCAAGCTGCGTCGGCAGGGGCTGTTGCTCCCCTCAGTTGGTATGAAATGTTTCAACGCTCAAGTTCGCTCTGTTCTTTCGTACGGTTCGCAGCTATGGGGCGCTGACCTGGTTTTAGCCATGATAGAGAGGGGTTTTCCGGCTAACGAAGCTCCGCGTTCTTGTTATTTTGAGGCCGCTATCCGGGACCGTATGGTCAAGCTACAAATCTCGTTTATGAAACAGCTGGTCGGAGCTGCCGTTCCACCCCTGCAGTTGTTGTTTAGAGAGCTCGGGCAGGTGCCTCTACAGTTGCATTGGGCTGAATCCGTTTTTCGTTTTTGGAACAGTTTGGTGGAGGACACTAGCAACGTGTATCACAGCGCCTTTCGTCATGAGATCCGTTTGGCTTTGGAATCGGATCTGCAGGCAGACGGTTGGGGCTCCAAGGTCATTCGGGTTCTGAACCTCTTAGGGCACGACTGGGGCGAAGAAGCGGCGGCGGGTAACATGGACACTAGGGTTAGGCGTTTTTCGGCGTGCAGGCTTGACGTTGAGGCGCTGATGGACACCCTCAGGGGTCGCGTCAACGACGATTGGGGCAGTGATAGGTTGGCGGTGGACCCGGGCGCTTTCGTTTCGGACGGCAGGAAGCCTGGTGTTAAGATGTGCCGTTACAAGCACTGGATGGGGTTACCGAAGCAGTTCGAGGGGTACATCCCGCCGGCGCACCACCGTTCCTTACTTCGTTTTCGTTTGTGTGTGTCTGACTTAGCGATTAATAGCGAGAGCAGCAGGTCTAGGGAGCTTCGTGTGTGTAAGACGTGTCGCTCTAATGGTGCTGTGGAGGATGAGAAGCATTTTCTGCTGGAGTGCTCCGCGCTTGCGTCTGCGCGGCAGAGGCTTTGGGATTTGGGTGTGCCCGTTAGTGCGTGTGTTAACGATGTCATGCAAGTTGACGACCAGCGTGGTCTTGCGAGTGCTATTTTTGAAATGTTCCGCTTACGGCGAGAATGCATCTCTTCGTAAAGTTGTGCTTGGCATCTATCTTTCAAGTTATGCCATTCGTCTGTGCTTCTCCTGTATCCTGACGTTACATCGTTTCTTTGGTTACTTGTTTCTCTTGTTTCCGTTTGCTTTTCTGCTTGGCTGAAGCGGTTCATGAGCCTCCGGGTTCGTTTGAGCCGTACGAGCTCGTTGAAGCTTGTAACATCATCATCATCGGCCCAACACTGCTCAGGAGTCGCCCTGTATGTATGCAATGTTGGCATTTTTGCGCGGCAAGGTATGCGCGTTTAAGCGCTGCGCAGGGCGTTTCATCACGGTCGCGCCGGCCAGGGACGGAGGGCCCGTCCCTAGGCCCGTGATGGACGCACAGTGTATCACATGCTTGCGTACGCAAGTCTGCTTGTATTGACGCAAATCGACCAGGTAAAAATATAAATCTTGATAATATATATTACGGCGCGGGCCAAATCGGCCAATCGAGCAATCGTTGGCGTTACGGAAACATGCTGCGGACGAGATGGCCCCGACTCCCATACTGGGGCCACGGAGGAATGCTGGACGGAAGATATGCCGCATCATGCTTTTGACCAAACCATACAAGCCAGGTTATAATCACGTCGATAAGCTACTCGATTTCAAATAACGGTTTCAAAGCTGGGCGACCTTCGACTGACCTCGACGCATGCTTGGAACAATAATTTGCAATCATATTCTTCTTACTGCGCTATGATGCACAGCACACGGGACATTTCTGTATCGAACATTTGGGTTGCCCAACCGGTCGAAAGAAAACTGCCTAACTTCTGCTGACACCTCTTTTCCAAACCATTGGAAACCACATTGAATTGTATAATGCGCCTCATGGACAGGTTAACTGGGGTCTGCATTCCTTGTTTTTCGTTGAGTCATCGTGTATGACCGGACGCGCATACGCTGGGCCCTAGCGTGCACTACGTATAGCGCTGAAACGGCTGAGCTAGGTAGGCCGCGGTCGAGGGCGCCGGTCAACCCGTCGATGGGCACACACATTACACGCTGCGGCCGCGCAGCGCACCACACAGCAGGACCTACAGCTGTAACAGCAAGGACGCGCTGCTTAACATGCGGACCGATGATGCTGGCGGTGGCGCTAGCGAGCCTGTCGGCCCTACAACTGCAGCCCGCGGCAGCGACGTGCACCGTGCGCATGGAGCTTGACGCGCCGGCCAGCAGGCTCATCCTGACCAGCTCCAACCTCCTGGTCCCCGTCATCCCCGACAGCTCCCCGGAGCTCGCCTCACCGGCGACGTTCGCCGCCGCGGTCCCGCGCGGCCTCTCCGGCGCCCTCTACGCCTCGAGCCGGGCCCTCGCCTCCTGCCCGGCCGCCACCGACCGCGCCGCCTGGCTCACCGCCTGGCCGTCCTTCACCCTCACCTCCATCTCCCCCTCCACCACCTACAGCGAACCCATCAACGTCTACCCGGTGCTGCACCTCGGCAATACGAGCCAGGCGGGGTGGGGCTCCGCGCCCAAATTCGATTACAACGTGTCCGCGCTGCGCGCAACCTTTGAGCTGGGCAGCTTCACACCCGTCAGCGGCGACGCCCTGCAGCAGCAGCAGCAGCAGGGGCAGCAGCAGGCCCCCGGCGCTGGCGTCTTTAGCGGCAGTGTCCGAACGCAGCTGGTCGAGGGCTGGCTCGACAGCTACAGCTTCATCACCGGGGCGCGGCGCGACAACCTGCAGAACCTCACCGCCAACGCGTCAGCCGTCGCATTGTCGCTGGATGTCGTGGTAAGGGCGAACGGACGGACGGACGGGCGGGAAAATCAAGATGTTGCCGCAGCGGAGGAACGAAGGCGACGCGCGCGCAGGCAGATGGATGAAAATGGAGGGAACCAGGAGCTGGCCAGGTGCCATTAGCGGCGCAGCGCCAAGCCAAAGCTACTGCCGCTACTGGTCGCTGCTGCGTGCCCCGATGTGCCCGTTGGGCATGCTGTCGTGCTTCTGCCGGGCTGGGCCGGTTTCTCGCCGTCTCTCACCGTGTGGGGCGGGGCCGTGACGGGACCGTGTGATTACGCAGCGACGGGCGCCTGCTCCCGGTCCTGCCGCCGACTCACCCTACACGCTCTACACACGCAGCGCGCTGCTGCTGCTGCTGCTGCTGATGCCGTTGCTGTGCGCTGCCCTCGCGGCTGCGCAGCCCTCCCTCGCGCGGCACCGCAGGAAGCCCAGGACGCGCGGTACCCGAGCGCTCCCGACCAAAGCCCGACCAAAACCCGCCAAAGCCCGCTCCCGTCCGCTGCACGCCCGCGCCGCTCCCGACCCGACCCGGCCCGCCCCGTCCCGCCCCGTCCCGCCCCTCCCCGCCCCTCCCCGCGCCGCCCCGCCCCGCCCCTTCCCCCGCGATGCCGCCCTGCCGCCCTGCTCCCCCTCGCTGCGCAGTCCCCCGACGGCCTCAGCCCCACCCTGGTTCTGGAGCTACCTGCGCTGCAGCTGACCTACCAGGCGGTGGGCTCCCTGGAGCTGTTTGGCATTGCCTTCCGCTCCTACGCGAACTACACGCTGGCAGCCAAGCTGAGGGCCACGGTGCGTGGTGGGCTCTCAGGGTTTTAGGGTTTTACGCCGGGGGAGGGCGAGGCGTGGAGGGAACCATAGAGCGCGACCGGGCGGGGCGCGGCGCGGTGTTTCAGGAGCCGGGAGCCGCCCGCTTCCCTGGAGCGCGGTGGCTTCCGGGCTTCGAAGCTCGGCTCCCCACTACTGAGGCGCTGGTGGTAGGAGGCAGTACTGCATGTCATCGCCTGCGTCGTCAGCTGCGGGCCGATGGGTTCGACCCCCCCGGGTCCTGTCCTGTCTGGAGAGGAGTGTTGCAGCCTCAGGTGCCCCGGCGTACTTGGCGGCCCCGGCAGCCACCCACGGTCTGCGTGTCACCAAAACGCGCTTCGTCCCTGCCGCTGCGCTGCGCTGCGCTCCGTCCACTGCCTCCCGCCCCCCCGCTGCCCCCCAGGCCGTCCTGGGCTGCCCCACTGACGGCTGTGGCGACTACGGACGCTGCGAGGCGGTCAACGGCACTGCCCAGTGTGTGTGTGACTGCGGCTGGTCGGCAGGTGAGAGGGTGGCTGGCTGGGTGGCTGGGTGAGGGAGGCGCGGCGTGGTTGGTGGGCTGAAATGGCGGGGGCCGGGGGATGGGTGCGAGCCCGTACAGTTTCCGGTGTCGGCCCTTTTTGCGGCCCGTATTGCGTCACGGCGCGTCCGCAGACCTGACCCTTTGGCCCACCAGCCCTACCACCACCTCCGTCGCGCGTTCACGAGCTCCAAACACGCACCCACCGCTGGTGGTCGGGTTGTCGGTGTTTTTCATTATTACCAAACACTAGCAGCAGGGACATCTGACACGGCTTTAGGACTGCGGCGGATGCCTTCCGATGCCTTCGAATCGGGCTGCGCCGGACCTCGTTCCGGAACCGGACGGCAGAGCCCCGTTCCCCCGGCATCTTGCCTTTTCCCTCTCTCTCTCTCTCTCTCTCTCTCTCTCAATTGCTCCACGCATGATCGGACTGCGCCCGCGCCCGGGCGGGATTCCGCGCCCTCCCTGCGATTTTTTCTTTATATCCCCCCTTACCCCCCCGCGCGCAGACGCTGCGAAGAAGTGCAACCTCCCCTGGGGCTACTGCGACGCCACCGGCGGCATCCTGGTGCCGACGGTCGCGCCGCCGCCGTCGCCCCCACCGTCGTCATCGTCGGCCCCATCGGCGCCGCCGTCGCCGCCGCCGCTGCCGTCGCCGCCGCCACCGCCGCCTTCGGTCCCGGCATGCGCCACCAACGGCGCGGTGCCGCCTGTGAATGGTGGGTGGGTGGGTGGGCCCGCGTGCCGGCAGCAGCTGAACCTGCTTCACGCTATCACGCCAGAACCTGTGTGCAAGAGCGCAGCCCAGTCCAGGGAGTGCTGCATCTGTACTTCTGTAGTGGGTGTGGGTGTGGGGCTGGGTGTAGGGGTAAGAAAGAAGATATACCGCAGCGAAGGAAGTTAGACGGCGTTGTGTGTGTGTGTGTGTGGCCTTGTGGCCCCTGGGGTGGTCGCGCCTCGCCACCTCTTCCAGGGAGGTGCCGCAACGTCAGGCGTGACAGGCCCCCGGGAGGGAGGGAGCTGGCCAGAGGCTGCGGGCGGGGGATGCCAACGCGAGGAGCGCCTGGCCTGGCCTGCCCCTCATCCCAGTCTACACCCCCGGATCACCCCCAGTCACCCTCCCCCCCCCTTGCGTTGCATTCCCTCGTCCCGGGCCATTCTAATTACCCCCCTTGCAGGCTCCTGCCCTGACGGCTACGACTGGGATTCGGGCGGGTCCCTGTGCAGGCCCTGCCCCGCGGGCTTCAGCGGCAGCGGCTGCGCGATGTGCGGCTCGGATGCGGCCTGCCGGGTGAGTGCGACTGCGGCTTCTCCCGAGGGTTGAGTTCGGGTTGGAAGCTGGACGTTGGAGGTTCACACCCGCCCTACCACCCGGCACCGCCCCAGCCCCGTTGCGGCCTCACCTTTCTTGCTCCCACCCGCCCCGTCCCCCCCTCCCCTCTGTGCCCAGACCCTCCTGGGCTCCTCCTCCGCCCAGTGCTCCTCCTCCCCCGACTACCAGCCCCGCTCCCTGCTCAAGAGCTACTCCTGTGAGGTGCTGGACCCCAACCTGGCCGCCATCATTGGGACCTCCCTGGACTTCAAGTGCAGCACCGCGAAGCCGGGTGGGGTGGGGTGGGGGTTGGTGGGAGCCTGGGCAGGGGCGGGGGCCGGAAGCCGAGAGGATCGAGAGGAGCCTCCCGTCCCTCTTGCGCCCCCCCCACCCGCCCTGCGACCTCTCCGTTCCTTCGCTGCGGTACCGTAGCCCCTCTATCTTACCCTCCCGTACCCCCCGCCCTGCCTCCCACGCCTCCATTTTCTGGCCAACACCCCAACTCCCTCCCCCCGTCACCCTCCTCCTTTCCCACCGTCTCCGGTGCGGTATCTTCTTTTCACCCCCCGCCCCCCCAGCCGTGAACTCTTCTTCGGGGGGTGCGCTGACGGTGTCTGCCGGCCTGGTGACCAGCGCCAGCCCCGTCAACGCCACCCCCTACTGCGCTCTGAGCTTCCGCCTGGCCGGCATGCCGCGTGACGCCGCCGTGGAGTGCTCCGGCTGGGCCTGCGAGTTCGCTGCGGGCAGCAGCCGGGTGCACTGCCCGCTGGTGCAGTGCGCCTGTCCGAATGGCTGCTCCAACGGTGGGTGGGTGGGTGAGGGGGTGAGTGGGGGGAAGGGTGGGGCGGCCGGAGCCGGTGGGTTAAGGAGGGCGAAAGGAGCGCGAGGCGGACAGGCACGCGAGGCGGAAAGGAAGGGCGGCGGTGCTGTTGTGGGTGGGCTGCGTGCGTGCGTCCCGGAGGGCAGGCAGAGAGAGCACATACAGGTGAAGAACGGCGTTTCCGGGCCCTGACGCAGCCGCCGCAGATGCCGCCGCTGCCGCAGCGGTGTGGGAACGCCGTTCCGGTGTCCCGCCGTGCCGCCGCTGCTGCTGCTGCCGCTGCCGCTGCTGGTGTGCCCACGTAATCCCCGGCTCCTTGCAATCAACCCCTCCTCTCGCGCCGTCGTCCCTGCCCCCGCGTTTTCCCTTTGCGCATCCCCACCCCCCGGGCTGCAGGCATCGTCTCCGAAACCACGTTCACCTCCCTGCGGACCGACGTGCGCGTGGCGTGCGGCTCCGAGACCAACCTCGCCTCCCTCAGCAGTAGCAGCAGCAGCAGCGGCAGCGCAGGGGGGCTGAGCGGCTGCGAGATCTCGCTCAGCGGTCTGCCCATCCCGCCCATCCCCGCCAGCTGCCGTACGTCCGAGTGCCTGGACCCGGTCAACGGAACCGTCGCGGTCGCGCAGGGTGCGTGGTCCAGGCGTGGCGCGACCGGCCGGCCGGTGCCCACACACACGCTGGCGCTCCTTGTGTCCTCTCCGCCCACGCACCCGCATTTTACCTCCCCCCGCATCCGCACCCGCAGGTTTGCCCGAGGCCAAGACCCCCCTGGCGGTTGCGCCGCTCATCGCCTGGGTACCTAGCATGGTGCTGATGCTGCTGGCCGCAGCCGCAGCGGTTGCCGTCGCGTCCTTCCTCTCCATGGCAGGACCCAGACCCGTGGGTCGGTCCTGCGACGCTGCTGCTGGCGGCGGGGCCTCGCCGCCGCCGGCGGCGGCGGCGGCGCCGGCTCCCGCGGGGCCGGTGGCCGAGGGCAGTGAGGCGCCGGTTGCGTCGGTCGCGGCGAGCGACGGTGACCCGCGGGTCGGTGGAAGCGGGAAGGGGGGCAGTCAGGTTGATGCTTCGGAAAATACCCAGGAGCCGCCGCCGCCGCCGACTGCATTGCCGGTAGTAATACTGTACTCGCGTCCGCTGCCGTCGCAGCAGCAGCAGCAGCAGCAGCTGGAGGAGGGGAAGCAGCGGCCGTTCCTGGCGGGTCAGATGTTTGGCAGCGAGGAGGCAGCGAGGGGCGGCAGCAACAGCCACAGCAGCGGCCGCGACGGGGCGATGGCCGGCAAAGACCTGGCCGTGAGGCAGGCGGCGCGCGGGATGTCGGGTGCCCGCATCTGGGCCTCCGAGTGCGGGGAAGGCACGCCCAGCGCCGACCGACCCGTGGTTCAAGTGCTCAGGTCAGCGCACCGTTTGGCTGGCGGCGTTGCGGTGTGTTGCATTGCAGTACCATTTTGTTCCAAGTCCGGGGCGTGTTGTCGTCGGGGCGGTCGTGCCGTTGCTGTGCTGTCGCGCGCGCGTATTTGCCCGTTTGGGTTGGTCCGGGGCACCGGCGGCGACGCGGTTGCATCCAATACCTTTCCCTCCAGCATTGGCAAGGTACCGTAAGCGTTACCGATACGCTGTACGGCAAGTACTGCTGGGTGTTGGGTTCGGGGTCCGCTCGCTGACGCCGTCTCCGTCCCTCCGCGCCCCCCCCGGTATCTTCCCTGTGAACTCTCTCCCCCCCCTGACCCCCCTTGATTCCCAGTTGGCACGACCTGCATCTGAGCTCGCGGCCGCGCCGCTCGGCCCTGCCGCCGTGGCGGCTGCGGCCCTCTGTTACGCTGCTGCGGGGCGTGTCGGGCAGGGCGACGAGTGGCGAGGTGGGTCAGGGAGTGATAGGCTCCTAGTTACGGTATCACCATGGGTAGAGCGCTCCTAGCAGCAGGGCCCCCCAGCAGGGGCCCCCAACAGGGCCCGTCCCCTCTGAAATGCGGGCACTGCCTCGGACCTGCTTCGAACAGCCTTGACCCCATCAGCCGTCTCTCCACTTCTCTGACCGCCTCACGAACGCCCCAAATCTCCCCCTTCCAACTCCCCTACCTGCACCACCAACGGCGCTGACCCTTTGCCACACCCCTTTGCCCCCCCCCCACTTCGCTTGGCGGTTGCTGGCTCCTTTGTGCCGTCGCCTGGTATGATGATGTATGACCGCCGCTCTCCCCTCCCAGTTTCTCCTCCCTCCCTCCCTAACCCTCCCTCCCTCCCTCCCCGCCTCCCTCCCTCCCCGCTCAGCTCCTCGGCATCCTGGGCCCCTCCGGCTCCGGTAAGACCACCCTGCTCAACGTGCTGTCCGGCCTCATCCAGCCCGGGAGCCACTGGCGGCTGCGAGGCGCAGTGCGGCTGGACGGCAGGACCGTGAGCCGCCCCGGGCACCTGGCGGCGCTGGTGGGGCACGTGCCGCAGCACGACCTGCTGGCGCGATCGCTGACGGTGGCGGAGAGCGTGGCGGCTAGCGCGGCGCTGAGGCTGAGCTGGGGGGAGCTGCGCAGGGGCAGGGACCACGTACAGGTACGGAGCTGGTTTGGCTGGGGGGAGGGGGGCGGGCGCGGGGGGGGTTGAAGAGTGAATTTGCAAGAAAGAAACAGGGGCGGCCCGGGGCTGGAATTGAGCCGGCAGTGCATGGCGTACTGTGGCATGTGTGAGGTGAGGTGAGGTGAGGTGAGGTGAGGTGAGGTGGGGGAACGGGGCGGGAGGGTCGAGGACTCGAGGTGGTGGTCTGGTGGAGGGGGAGGGGGAGGGGGCTGCTCCGCGGCGTGCCCTGTCATGCGAGCTGAAGCCCGCCTCCTCCTCCCCCCTCCCCGCAGTGTCTCATTGCCATATAAAGGAGCACATCACCCCCTGAACCCCTCCCCCTCCCCCAATGTCAGCGACTGCACTGCACAAGAGAGTGGCATTGCCTTTCAAGCCGCTGGCAAGTACCCACACCACCCACCCGCGGCGACCGTCCTGCCTCCCCATCCTCACCCTCACCCTCACCCCCCATCCCCCATTCCCAGGTGACTCATTGTTACATAGAGGAACATATCACTCCCTCACCCTCACCATCCCCCACCCACAAAACCCAAACACCCCACCTCACCCCATCCCCCAGGCCCGCGTGGTCTCGGTGCTGCGTGAGCTGGGCATCTCCCACCTAGCCCACCGCGTGGTGTGGCCCGGCACCGCCGCGCCCCTCTCCTCCTCCTCCTCCTCCGCCTCCGCCAGCACCCTCTCCGGCGGCGAGCGGCTGCGCGTGGCCGCCTCCCTGGAGCTCGTCTCTGACCCTCCGCTGCTGCTCCTGGATGAGCCGCTGTCGGGACTGGACTCGGCAACCGCCCGGGCCACCATGGCCGTACTGAGGCGCGTGGCCACACGCAGCGGCGGCGGCGGCGGCGGCGGCGGTCGGGTGGTGGTGGCGTCGCTCCATCAGCCCTCGCCTGCGCTGTTCGACTGCCTGGATTCGGTGCTGCTCATGGCCGGCGGCCGCGTGGCGGCGGGCGGGCCGCCCGGCGGCCTGGCGGCGGCGCTGGCGGCGGCGGCGCTGCCGCCGCCGCCGCCGGGCGTGCACATCGCCGAGCACCTGCTTGATTTGGTGGCGGCGGATCCGGACCAGGCGGACAAGATGTGCGACGCATGGCAGGCGCGGGCCGGCGGCGGCGGCGGCGGCGATGCCCAGGGTGCCGACGGCGGCGGCGGCGAAGACGACGACGACGAGGATGCGGGCTACGTGCGGGCGTTGGTGGTGGCCCGCGGCGGCGGTGACGGCGCGGGCGCTTCGCTGCGGCGGCTGGGCCTGGAGCTGGGTGTGGTGACGTGGCGCGGCGGCCTGGAGATGCTCCGGAACCCGTCCGTACTGGTCCTTCACCTGGCGGTGGCGGTGGCGCTGGGGCTGGTGGTGGGGGCGGTGTTCAGCGACACGAACCTCAATGTGTCGGGTGGGTGGGTGGATGGGGCGGGTGGGCGGGTGCTGGGTGGGTGGCGGGGGGTGCTGGATGGGTGGGTGGGTGGCTGACTAGGATGAATGGTTAAGGGGGTGGTGGGTTGGCGAGCAGCTCTGCCCTGCCAGGGTCTCCAGTCGAGCACGAGTGCCTCGCAGCGGACGTCGCCGTCACGACAGCACCGGCTCTTGGACGGCTGCTTGGCAGGTAGAGGGTAGGGTAGGGTAGGGTAGGGCAGGGTAGGGGAGGGAATTGTTGTCTGCATCGCCCGGTAGAGTGCAACTCAAAGGGCATGCAGAACATCCCTCCGTCCCTCCCTCCCTCCCGCATTCGCTCCCCCTCCCTCCCTCTTCGCCCCCCTCCCTCCCTCCCTCTGTCCAGGCGCTCAGAACCGAGTGGGCGCCATCTTCTTCTCCGTCATGCTGCTGGCCTGCTTCGCAACCTCGGCAGTGGACGGACTCTACCCGGAGAGGGCGGCGGTGGACAGGGACCTGCTGCGCCGGTCGTACGGCATCGTGCCGTACATGACGTCCAAGCTCGTCCTGGACGCCGTACTGCTCCGCGCGCTGCCCGCCTGGGCCTACGCGCTGCCCTTCTACTGGTGAGTGGAGCGGTGAAGCTGCTGAAGCGGTGCTGCGCGGCACGGCGCGGCGGGGGGAGAGGGAGGGGGAGGGGGAGGGGTGGTCCGGGTTGCTGCTGTTTCCGTCCACGCCGTGAATACGTACCACGGCAACCTCTGGCCCAGCCTGCGTGTTGTGGAGGCGTGAAGGCTGCGCAGGACACAACTCACGCGGATCGCACAAGTAAAAGTTTCGCTTAACAGAACACGAAGCGACGTAAAACCCTAAACCCCCTAAATCGCTCCCTCCCCCTCCCCTTCTCTCCGTCCCCCGCGCCTCCCCCCTACACGTGGTTCAACCCTCCCCCCCCCCTCCCCCCCGGGTGCAGGCTGATGGGCCTCCGCATGCAGGCCGCGGCCTTCCTCACCTTCCTGGGGGCTGTCACCACCATGTCATGTCTGTCGGGTGGGTGGGGGGTGGGTGGGTGGGGCTGGGGGGGGGCGCATTGGAATGGGCATTGATGCTGTGGCCTGCTTGGTGGTTGTCTGGTTAGTTGGCTGGTTGGTTGGCTGGTACCCTGCGCCGGGTTTGCCCAGGTCAACCGGTGACGAAGAAGACGCCGGCGCTCGGCGCTTGGTTGCTCTCGAAACACCAGCCGGGGGGTGCACGTGCCCCGACCGCTAGACTCCCGCCTGCCCTCCACTCCACTCCCCGGCCCTCCCTGTCAACCCTCCCCCCCTCCCTTGTCCAGACCCCCTTCCCTGTCTCCCTGTTTCCCAGCTCAGTTCAACGAACCCGAAGCTCCCTTCCCTGCCCCCCCTCCCTCGTCCCGTTCCCTCGTCCCGGGCCGATTTCTTTTACCCCCCCTCCCCCTCTCCCCCTTCCTCTCCCCCCTTCCCGCCCTCTGAAGGCGCCACCTGCATCGCTCTGAGCTGCTTGCTGTCCAGTCCCGGCCGCGCGGTGCTGGTGCTCAACCTGCTGCTGCTCATGTGCGCGCTGTTCGGCGGCTTCCTGGCCAACAAGGCCTCCATTGTGGTCTGGCTGCGCTGGCTGGCGTACCTCAGCCCCATCAGGTGAGGCGGTGAGGCGGCGACCCGGCGGGAGGGCGCAGAGGAGGGCGCTGAGGAGGAGGGCGGCTCCGCCTTCGCCTTCGCCTTCGCCTTCGCTTCGCCTTCGCCTACTTCTGCCACGCAGCCCTACCCCGGCGGCGACCCGGAGGGACACCGGGGAGGGTGCAGAGGGCGCCTTCGCCTTCGCCTTTGCCGTCTTGTTTGCGCCAGTCACACTTGCCCACTAAGACTACTTCTGTTACGCAGCCCAACCCCCGCACAACCCCGCACAACCCCGCGCTACTCCTCCGCAGTCCGTCTTTCTTACTCTGCTCCCGACTGCCCCCCTCTGCCCCCCTCCTCCCCCCGCCGCCCCCCCCCCCGCCCCCCTCCCCACCCCCCACCCCCCCGCACACCCACACACATACACACCCCCCTGGGCTGCAGGTTCTGCTGGGAGGCCCTGGCGATCAACGAGCTGCGTCCGCTGGTGCTGTCCTTCAGCTCCCCCGACCTGCCCCAGGGGCTGCCGGCGGTCAAGGGCAGCCTCTTTCTGTCGCTGCTGGGGGTCAACGCCGACGACCTGGACACGGACCTCATCGTGATAGGCTGCCTGTATGGGATCGTGGCGGGGCTGGCGACCTGCCTGGGGGCGCTGAGGCTGGCGGCACTGAGGGGCAGGTGGAGGTGAGGGCGGGGTGCTGGTGCTGGTGCTGGTGCTGGTACGTAGGGTGGTATGGGGGGGGGGATGCGGGGGTGGCGGCAAGGGGGGGAGGGTATAGGGCGGCTAGGAGGGCAAGGGGCGGCGGTTGGGGTGGTGGCGCGCTCTCGAGAGTGTGGAGGGAAACGCGCGTCCGCGGGTGCGAGGTGACGGGTGGAGAGATGGAGTGGCGTCGGCCCGGAGGGGGTTGCGGAGGCGCGGGTAAGCGGGGTACCGGTATGTGTGTGGGGGGGCTGTGTGGGGGAGGGAGAGGTGTGGCTGGAGGGTGCGAGAGCGAAATGGGGGTGAAGAGGGTGGCGGCTCGCCTGGACGCCATGTGTGTTCCCATGTCGGGGCGTACTCGTCCCTCGTAGGCCGCTCTAACGGTATCTTCCCTCGGACTCCGGTCCAGCACCTGCCGCGGCTGAGCTGCGGGGTTGTCCCTGCGGGGATGTCGACGATTTATCCCATAGCCTTTTCTCTCTGTGTGCATTAGCCGCACATCAGGTGTGCAGGTACTGTAGCGTATTGTACTGTTCGGTACTGCCAGGTACTGCTACTGCGCAGCGTTGGCCGCTGCCGCTGTTACTGATCCGTCGAGTGCGCGTGGCGGGCCACGAAGAGTCGACAGCATCCCGTGCATCTACGCTAATTAGGGTTGCGGTTGGGTTGCTTCTTGCTTGTTGGTACGTTTGAGCGACTTGACCGCGCGCTCACCAAAAGAAGCGTTTTCACACACATCCTTCCATCCATCCTGACCAAGTGCCCTCGCTCGGTGCGGGGCTTGGCATTCGCCAGGGCAGACCCGCATGGTTTGGTTACGGCGCTGTACGGCGCGGGTGTACGGCACGTCCGCAGCGCGACGCGATATGACGCGCGGCTGTCCTTGAACGAACTGCGGCGATGTTTGTGCTGCTTTGGGGTGTGTATGCATGTGTGTGTATCGGTAGTTGTGTGTCGAAAATTTCACGTGCGGACTCCACACCTTTGCTGTACCCCGTGTGGTCGCAAGGCAGTCGCGCCCTGAATCGCGACTTTGATTTCGACATGGACTGCTACGGTAGTCGGCTTGCTCGCTTGGGTTTGTCGTGCTTTGTGTGTGCTGCCCTCTTCGTTTCCATCATGGCACCATTTTGTGCTATTGCTGCGGATTACCGCGTTTGAAACGGGGACAAATATTCCCCGGCCTGTTGTCGGACGTGCAGTTGGTGTAGGGTGCGTTTGGCGGCTCTCACAGGTCGGTGTCTGCTGCTGTTGAAGGGGGGGGGGCGTGCAACTGCAAGCCGAGTCGTCCTCGCCGTGGCTTCAAGGCACCGAAGATTATACTTTATCGGGGTTTTCATTTTGCTTTATTAGGGCGTTTGCTAACGCATTTGGCTGGTACGCATGGCTCAGTCGTCTGGCCTCAACTCACATTTGTACGACCCTGTACGACAGTCATACCAGTTGTGGAGGCGGCAAAGCGTCGCGATTGTTGACTGGTTGGACAGGTAATTTGGTATTATTGTGATACTGGTTTGCCATGCCCCGCCCCAGCTGCCGTGGTTTGGGGTACCGGTTAAACGGTACCTACACATGCTTGGGGGCGTCGATTACCGGTACCGGTAAGGCTATTTCGCTTGTCTGTGCTTTTAGTGTCTGGGTTGGAGGTGGCCTGGCAGCTCCACCACGTATAGCCATGGCCGGCACGGCACACGGCTTCAGCAGGAGTGAACGTTTGGGTGTGGCCTGCTTTACGGCCTGACAGCCATGCTGAGCTCCGCACGCAATCCGTCTGCGCAGCATGACTGGAACGGCTTTATGTGTGGATTGAGTATGACCTGCGCTTTCGTTCCCTACCTCATTGTATCTATAAATGCGTGCAGCGGACACGGCAATCGGAACGCCCTACCTGAGGCTCCATCGTACCGGTAGTCGGGAAACACCCAAGCAGTTGCAAGCAAGTGCCGATGGGTGCTGAGTTGTATGTGTGTTTCGACATGTCATGTGATTCCTATGCACCACAAGGTCGACAGGTCCTTGTCTCCAACCGCATATCGGCATATGGGCGCAAAAGCGTACGGGCAACTGCCCGAGGCGCGAGGCCGGTGATCAAAACAAGTATGTTATGCGTGATGGCCGCGGGGTTATGATAAGTAAGTCGACAAAATTCTGAAACTTATATTATAATAACAAATCCAAGCGTACTCGGATTATCATCCGCACGGGCTTGGCCCTAGAACACCCTTCCAACAAGTTTCGCCGAGCTTAGGTCACCGCGGTTTCCCCCGGAACTTTGATACTGCATGCAGAGATAGACAATTACTACACAACTGGCGTTGGTGACCGCGACTCTTTATAATCAAACCTTTGATTGGCAGCCATGAGCAATTCAGGAGGGCTTTTTACTGGCCTCCAGAGGCCTTTCTCGGCAAGGCGTAAAAAAACTGAGGACATGGGGAAGGCGGACCCAGGTGGCAGCGACGAGCAAGCTGTGAGCGAGTCCACAAAGCAGCGGGTGGAGACAGCCAAGCAGTTCATCGAAAACATGTACAAAGTACAACATCAAAACATATCAGGACGATATGCCAGGTGTGTTGCTTTGCTGCAAGTGTCACAGCACAGCTGATACACGCTGATACACGTAACCCGGCGCGTGTCTCCATTACAAACATCGGCGTTGCCATGCCGCGGCCTCATTGCTGCACCAGTAAGCTGGCCTGCAGCGTCCGGGAGCTTAGGGGCCATGCGGGGGATCGGGGCCGGCCTGGGCAGGGCTCACGTGCTCGTGTTTGCGCCCACGTCATGTCCCCTTTGTGCCCCATCTTACGAAAGTGCACGCGCTATCTGCGTATCGCCGCAGGCGCAATGCACTCGAGAAGGAGCTGCAGCGAGAGAGTCTGTCGGAAAATGAGAAGCAGCAAATCATTTCTGAACTGGAGAAGCGTGAGAGCGATTACACTCGATTGCAGCGGCAGCGGATGACGGCCGACGACTTTGAGCCGCTACGCATCATCGGACGGGGCGCGTTCGGAGAGGTACGACAGATGCATCCGGTCGCGCCGAGCGTGCAGCAGCCGGGGCCCTCATCGCCTTCCCGCGAGGAAAGGAAAGAGGCGGGGAGGGATCCGGCGCGGTATAATCGGAAATGGTGGCCCGGGTGTCAGGAGAAGACGAAATGGGAAGAAAGCCTTAAACAGCCTCGATAGGCGCTGCTATTTGTTTCGCCAGTTGCCGCTGAACTTGGCCTGGGATTGAAAGGCGGCTCCAGCCACGGTGCAACCTCCGACGGGGCTGCAGTTGTGCCCACCAGCGCGAGGTCACATTCTTTGCAACCCAGCATGAAACGCATTACGGATTACGGAGATACGGACGCGTCACCTTGCTTGTTGGGGGGGGGGGGCTGTGGTCCAGGGGCGGCTCGGGGGGCTGTGGTCCCGTTCATGGACGCGTTACCTCAACGCTGTTCTGTCTTCGTTGCTGATCTTTCACCTGCGCTTACGTGCGCCTACGCCTCAGCACTCGCACCTCCTCCCCATGTGCGGTAGGGCTCCGTCCGTCAGGGGACAGGGCTACCCGCGCGCCGGAAAATGCCGCCTGCACGCGGCAACGCTCCGCGAGCCCTGCCTGACTGCTGCCAGCCTCCCTGTCTGCTGGACCGCATTTACCTGCGGGATGCTCGTCATGGGCTTGGTGGTATTGCAGCGGCGGTGGCGCCGGTCGGGGGTGTGGGACGGGTTTCCGAGAACGCGGACGGAGGGCTCACCAATCCCGCTAAGGCCCTGCTGTCTTTCCGCAACCAAGCAATGGTCGTTGCGGTCGTTGCGGTTATGGTTGAACCGCAGGTCCGGATCGTGAGGGAGCGATCAACGGGAAAGATCATGGCAATGAAGAAGCTCAAGAAGGCGGAAATGCTCTCTCGCGGCCAGGTACGATAGGTGGGCGGCGCTTGTGTCATGAAACGTGACAGGGGAGGTGTTTCGGGGCTAATCGGGCGGGCACAGCCTGCACGGGCGCACACGGTCTCGGTTATGGGTTTTTTGCTGGCTAGCTGTGTTGTGGCACCGTTGTGGCACACGCGTTCATCCCATCGTTGTGGTAGGTCATTATCCTTGTCGCTGCCGCTGCCGTGCGTACGGCCCAGCACGTTGCGACACGTCTTTGCGGGTGGCCCGTCGCCAGGTCGAGCACGTCAAGGCGGAGCGCGACGTGCTCGCCGAGGTGCAGAGCCCCTACATCGTAAAGCTCTTCTACTCGTTCCAGGTGCGTGTGAAGTGGCCAGCCAGCTTTTTGTTGGTCGCCTTGCATGGGAGGATCACGTCGTGTCAGCGTAACGCCCGTAACGCGGTGAAGGAGAAGCAATCACTGAAGCGCCACAGGGCCGCACAAAGTTTGGTCAACATTGGTTAGGTAATGGGCGGTCGTGCCCTGCCTCCCGGGCGAGCATCGCCAGCCGATCAGGCGGCCACGGGTTCGTGGCAGGATTTCCTACGTTCGCGGCGTAGCCTGTGGACGGAGGGTTTCGGTGATGCACGCGGCGCAGCAGCAGCAGTTGAGCGGCCACGTCACACTTCAGGGCGGGCGTGCCGTTTGCACGGCGGCTATTGAAACGTGCTGCTTTTCCCGTCCGTCCTTTGTTTGATTACAGCCCCTCTCTTCATCGGGCCCCGTGTGCTGCGTCCGCCCGGCCGCAAGGCGAGTGGTCACCTGCTGGCTCCTGCCCATGCCGTGTGCCCCCCTCTACAATGTCTACATGGATGTGCGCATGTCTGTACCATGCATGTGCGCAGGACGAGGATTTCCTTTACCTGATGATGGAGTACCTGGCGGGAGGGGACACCATGGTGCGTGTGTGCTTTGGGCCGGCAGAACTAATGTGGCCCCTGACTTGAACACTTGATAGACGGGGCCAAACCAGGAGGTTGCAGTGCGGCGGGATGCCCCCTTTAGTCCCACAGCTTTTCGGGGCTGCAATGCGTACCGTAAGTGGTTGGGTTTGTTCCGCGTGTGTAACATGGCGTCAGTGAGGGTGCGCGCAACTAAATGGGCGTGGGGGCGAGGAAGCATGCTGCCTTCCTCACCCCCGGGGGAAGGCAGCATCCGGGCCATCTCCCCAGACCCAGCAACCGTTGTTGGGCCTTGGGGAGATGGATTTGCTCTGCATTCGAGCCCGGTGCCTTTCGCTATGCACCCCTGCCCACAGACTCTGCTGATGCGCAAGGACATTCTGTCGGAGGAGGAGACTCGGTTCTACATCGCGGAGACGATCCTTGGGCTGGAGATCATCCACAAAGCAGGCTACATCCACAGGTACGGCAAGCTTGCTGAGCGCCGCGATGGAACTGCTTCGCGCATGGCTAGCCTGGCTTAATCCACCATTTGGGTTACGCTCCGTAAAAAGGACTGATCGACAGCTGCACGGCAAACCGCTTCCTTTTGGGGCGTTCAAAACGACCCCTGCATCCAAGTGCTATGTACGGTCCATCAACATGCTGTACAATGCTGTACGACGGCCGCGTTCTGGTCGTGCCTTTCCTGCGCAGAGACATCAAGCCGGACAACCTGCTGCTGACCCGCGAGGGCCACGTGAAGCTGTCGGACTTTGGGCTGTGCAAGTCGGTGGACGTGCGGACGCTGCCCACGCTGGCGGAGGGCGAGGAGTTCAACGACCCGGGGTCAGTGCGGCGCAGGGGGGAAGGCGGGGCGGGAGGGGCTGCTGGCGACATACAGAGGGGCCGTAGGCCCGTGCAGCTGCGGACATGTTTGGGTCCGGCGACGGAGCCAGTAGTCGCGTAAACAGAGGCCTACAAGCAGACATCGCAAGCGGCTGTTAGGAGCTCACTGCACTTGGTCCTGCGGACGTGCTTTTGCAGCATGGCGGCATTCGGGTTCGGTGAATTGGGCTTGCTGCAGGCCTTCCAAGTCGGCATTGCGGGATGCACGCCGCGTAGCGGGCACTGCACGGCGGCCACCTGCCGTGTACAGCGCGTCATCAGCATTATGGGCTTACGGAGGTTGTGGTGCCCCTCCCTTTCCTGTTGCTCATGCAGGATGATGCCCTCCACCTCGGTGCGGCCCCAGGCAGAGCAGCTCGCGCACTGGCAGAAGAACCGCAGGCAGCTGGTGAGTGTCTGCGCGTGTGGACGCGACACGGGGCGGGACATTGGTGGTGGATGGATGGCCCAAGAGGGTTGGCGCGGTTTCGACGCTGCGGCAATGGCCAGGCTGCGTCATGCCATTTGGCGGGCTGCGCAGCGGCGACATCCCGTACAGCGATTTGTGCGGAGCAGTGCGCGTAACACCCCGGGCTTCCATCCGACCAGCAAGCAAGAATCTTGCTTCTGCTTGCTTCGAGCCCACTGGCAAAACCCAATGTCAGCGCATTGGGAGCGCACTGCTCTTCGTGCGTCGCCAAAGGTGGCTCAAACACACGGCCGCGCCTGGCCCGAATCGCATACCGGAACCGCCCGTGTACCAATTCGACACAACATCCCCACGCACTAGCGCTCAGAACCCGCCACGCTGCCACCGACACCCCCAGGCGTTCTCGACCGTCGGCACGCCGGACTACATCGCGCCCGAGGTGCTGCTGAAGAAGGGCTACGGCATGGAGTGCGACTGGTGGTCCGTGGGAGCCATCATGTTTGAGATGCTGGTGGGCTACCCGCCCTTCTACAGCGACGAGCCGATGGCCACCTGCCGCAAAATCGTCAACTGGCGCATGTTCCTGTCCTTTCCCGTGGAGGCGCGCCTCTCGCCCGCCGCGCGCGACCTCATCTGCCGCCTCATGTGCGATGTGGACGAGCGCATCGGCACGCGAGGGGGCGTGGAGGAAATCAAGGTGAGGCGCGCATGGCTGACCTTGGCCGGCGTGCTGTGCCCCTGGTTGCGGGTTTGGGAGGATGTGTTGCGTGGGAACAGCCCGCAAGATGCGTAGCCATCTGCCCTAACGTCCCGCGTCCTCCAAACGCAGACCGCTGGCCAGCACTCTCTAAACACTTGCAACCTCGCGTATGGATTGGCGCGTGCGTGCAGCTAATGGATTTGTTGCCTAGTGAGAACTGCGGAAGGGAAGCTGGCAAGTTTGGCCTTGGGAGGCCCCGCCCCGCCGGAAACGGGTCGTGACACTGTGCGCATTTGGGGTCACTCGACAAAGCGCCAGGCCAGGCAAGGATACTGAACCGTGGGGGAATGTCGCGCATGGCCGCCTACAGTACCTGGCTACCTACATTCAATGGTTTGCGTCCGGCCTGTGCGGCTCCCGCTCTCTCTCTCTCTGTAACTCTCCCTCTCTCTCTCTTGCAGGGCCACCCCTTCTTTTACGGTGTGGACTGGTCCACCCTGCACAAGAAGCCGGCGCCCTTCGTGCCCAAGGTGGAGCACGAACTGGACACCCAGAACTTCGAACACTTTGAGGAGGAGGGCAGGGGGCCGGGCAACCCGGGAAGCATGTCGAGCGGAGGCTCGGGGCGCGGGAACAAGTGGCTAGCGAAGGCGGACCCCAATTTCATCGGCTACACCTACAAGAATTGGGAAGCGGTCAACCCGGCGGGTGAGGCGCGGCATCGAGGGCAGGGGGTAGCGACGTAACCCATGCCCGGGCAGCACCGTGTCGTGGACTGCCACTGTCCCGTACCGCCACGGGGTCGCGATACTCGGGGAAGCCTTCAGCCTATCCGGGGTGTACGTACGCGCAAGGGTGTTGAGGGCTGAGCGCCAAGTGCGCCAGGTCTTCATCGTCAGCTATAATCTCGACGGCTTCACACTCCACGAACCCTTTGTCGATCCTCTCAAGTACTCATTACGAGCATGTGCTTGAATGCGGCGCGGTCCCAGCTCTTGATGCTTTGATTGTCCTGTTTCCTGCGACGCACCACCGAAGCCAGTGCCTTGTATTGTCCCTCTCAACGCCGTGCCCATAGCCGTGCCTTTTTTGTCCCTCCCACCGCCGTGCCCCTGCAGGGGAGGAGGCGGTGCAGCTCAAGAAGAAGCCCATCACCCGGCCCAGCCTCGCCCAGATGCAGACCAACATGCAAGCCATGTCGCTGGCCGGGATGCAGGGCACGGGGCCCACTGCCGCCGGGTCGTCAGGGCAGCACCATCACGCGCCAGGGCAGTGGTCATGAGGGGCGTAGCGATAAGCTTTAAAAGGTACTAGCAGTGGACCAAATCCAAATCCAAATCATACACGGCAGGCGCCGCACGCCCTCAGGTTCGGCGACGCTCAACTGGTTCGTCGCATAGCGTAGCTTCATTCGGAAGGACGGCAATGTTTCCGTTAGCATCTGGCGCATCATTCCATTTTTTCGCTTTGCTACGCCTACCACCGACAGCGGCGGACAAAAACGCGGTGTGTCAATATGGCAAACCGGGCGAGTGCACCATTGTGGACGAGTACACCGGGGTCGGAAAGAGCCTGGGTGTGCGGCCATTCTGCGGCCCGACCATTTGGGCCGTGTGGGAAGGGACGAGAGCGGATGCATATGTGGTGTCTGGTATGTGCGTGTGTGCGTGTTTCTTCTAGCAGTGGTGCGTGTGCTGCTCACTTGGCAGTGAAGGACTTGGCAGTGAAGTGCTTGGTTAGGCGAGTACCGTATGTGGTAGGGAGCAGGGGGGCCAGCAGGCTTCGCAGACACACTGTGGGCATGGGCAGTGAGGCCAGGCCTGCATATTTGAACTGAGTCATGATCGGAGCGTCTGCTGACGTGTTTCCTCCTTGACCGGGTGGGTGAGTGCTGGTGGGCATACGATACCTTTGCATGTCGTGCCGCCGCTTGTGCTGCGTGGGAGTGTGGCGGAGTGCTAATCGATCCATGACATACCATGCCGTGACACGTACAAATGACGAGATGAGTGTCGTACTTGCATGTGCTTCCTGCAGCAGCTTGCGGGGCGCGGGGGCGGCTACAGTAAAAGGATTTACGTAAGCCAAGGGATGATGTCGTATGTTTACCGTACCCGCGCGGCTTCTCCCGAGGGACCACATCAGAGGCATCGTGTCCGAGGACACGAGGGCGGCCGGGGGCCTGTAGGTACTCGTTAGGGGTGTGTGCTGAACTAAGGAGCACCACCTCACAGCTGGCGAGGCTTATCGTGGGCCGTGCGTCTCATGCGCCATAGTCGCCCCATCGTGCGTCTCATGCGCCGTAGTCGCCCCATCGTGCGTCTCATGCGCCGTAGTCGCCCCATCGTGCGTCTCATGCGCCGTAGTCGCCCCATCGTGCGTCTCATGCGCCGTAGTCGCCCCATCGTGCGTCTCATGCGCCCTCATGCGCCGTAGTCGCACAGCATGGGGTGCGATGTGCGCTGCGGCTATGGAGATTGCTGCGAGTGTCTGAGGCGCGCGGGGAGGTTGGATGGGGCCTGGGGACGCGGGGAGCCGGCAGCGGGCCTGAAGTCACCAGCAGCGCGGTCCAAATCTAAGCGGTTTTTTGCCGGTCCAGGCTGGGAGGTACGCGCGGCACAATTATCCGGTTGCTGGCGAGGCCGCCGCGACTATTGCGCTGGAGCACGGCGTCAGTACGTGGGCTGGGTAGGGTTAGGTTTCCCTCTGTTGTGGGGAGGCGTGAGAAGAGCGGACTGCTGCTCGCACGTGTTCTTACTCGAGGCACCGATTTCTCACATCGTACTTTTACCAGAACAATTCAAAATGTCTTGGGAGGCATGGCAGTCATCCACGCGCTGCGCGGCGGCAGAGACAGCTCCAACAGTTGGCGTCAGCTGATATCAGCGCAAGTCTAAGAAGGGGCCCTTGCAAGGCCGGTAATAAGTAGCATTTTCATATCAATTTCTCTTGAATCTATAATGCCCCAAACTGGCGACATAACGGACAGACACGGGTCGTGCGATGAAATCCACGACAGTTTGATTGGGCCGTAGTAGCACGATATCCTGTGCGTTTCGCTGTGCCTTTCCATGCAGTGTGGATGCACCACGGTTGCAGACAGAACAGTGTTTGTAAGTTTACACCCCGCGCATGCGATATTAGACTTGCCTCGCTACGAAAATACCGAGAAGGCAGGTACAGGCTCCATAAAAATATTATTGCCATAATAGTAATATCTGTTGACAACAGCATTTCCTCATGAGCAGAGCATGAGGGACTGAGGAATTGTGGCGAGCGCATCGGCCCAAGTTTGCACTGCAGAGGCCGACGGCGTCAAGATATTCAGCCTGTGTCAAATCATGGAGAGGACCGGCTGCAATGAGGGGGAGGAATTGGGGCCTGCACACAGCAGGGGCCCCATGGAGCCTGAAATAGTTAGCGAATCGACCCGGTGCAAGTCGGAGATGGCTAAGCACTTCATCGAAAATCAGCTGAAACAACGGTTCCGAAGCGTAGCGGAGCGGCACGCAAGGTGAGAATTGGGGGGGCGTTTCAGGATAAAAACCCAACCCGGACAGCTGGGGCCCCGTGTGTACTCGATCTGAAAGCCCACGAAGTGTGTTTCTTGCTTTTGGATATAGAACGTTGCATCATAATTGATTTAGACATGTGTTTGTTGTGTTGGGTTTGCGTGCTAAGACTGGTGCGTGGAGGCCGGTCTGCCTTTGCGGGCACTTCCTCGTATGTGCGTGGTATTGCGACTGGGCAATGCGCCACCATGTCTCCATGCATGCTGCACCTGGCACCCGACACACTCGATGGCAGCCCACATTACGCCTAGCTAACGCAGACCCGCGGTTCCTGCAGGCGCCACGCCTTGGAAGCTGGATTGCAGCGCGAGAATCTCTCTGACGACAAGAAACAGCAACTACGAAGTGCTTTGGAGCGACAGGAGAGCGATTACATGCGCCTGCAGCGGCAGGAAATTTCAGTGGACGACTTCGAGACATTGCGAATCATCGGGAGGGGCGGCTACGGGGAGGTAAGGGAACGAGTCTGCCCCGCGCGCTTTCTACTACTTTTCAAGACAGGGGCTTCTGCTGCGGAAAGGGTGGCCGCGCCTTGCTGATGCAGCGTTTGGCGAGGCTGGCTGCGGGACGCTGTAAACACATGCCGACGCGGCCCCGGCGAGGGCCGCATCGCTGCGTCGCCCGTTCCGCCACACATCCACACACACCGGGCTGGGCTGACGCCCTAATCGTGCCCCGGCTGGAAGCAACCCAAATGAGTCTGGCATGGGCGGTGTTGGTTCCGCAGGTGCGACTCGTACGGCAGCGATCAACGAGCAAGATCCTGGCGATGAAGAAGCTCCGAAAGGCGGACATGCTGAAACAGGGCCAGGTACGGCACGGATCGCGACGGATCGCGACGGATGGACCCGTTCTAAACACGTGCTTCCTTGATTCGCGCAACCAAGCTTGTGGAACGTCGTCGGCGGAGAGTGGTGTAGTGTGGTGTGGCCCCCAATTGCCCCCTCCCGCCCAAGCGAGGAACAAATGATGTAAGGCACTCAACCGACCTTTGGCTGCTGCTGCTGCGGCGGCGGTGGGTGGTGGGGTGCCCGGTGGTGTTGGGACACAGGTCGAGCACGTCAAGGCGGAGCGCGACGTGTTGGCCAGCCTCCACGATCCCTTCATCGTCAAGCTCTACTACTCGTTCCTGGTGGGTGGGTGGGTGGGTGGGCGGGTGGGAGAGTGGGTGGGTGGGTGGGCCCTAAAACCCTAAAACCCAGACTGCACGCCCGAGTGCGTCGCCGGCCTTGACCCAAAAAACCGCTCCCTTGTTGGGTTGGGCCCAACGCGCTTTCAGCCCAGCTCCCTCTCTCCCCCCACCCCTCCCCCACCCCCTCCGTGTGTCCCTTCTGCAGGACGAGGAGTTCCTTTACCTGGTCATGGAGTACCTGGCGGGAGGAGATGTTATGGTGAGTAGGGGGGGTTGGCTGGAGTGCGCAGGAACCGCAGCGTTTGGCGCAGAGGACATGCAGCCGGTTGGGGAGGAGGGGCCCGCAACCCGGGTTACGGTGCGGAATCGGGCCGCCGTGTACGTACGTGGGGCACGTGGGGCACGTGTGGGTGGCTTGCCACCAGGCCGGGGCGGGCGGGGCGGGCCCAGGCTCGCAAGGGCGTCGCGATATGACGGACGGAGCCGGATGGGCAGATGGGCGGGTCGGGACCTCGCGAACTCTGGTTTCGGAGCAGTTCCAAACGAGCCGAAATGCTGGCAAGGTGGGCGGAGGCTGGCAGTCAGGGGGATGCTCGAGGCGCCCTACTCGAGGGAGGAGGGGGTGCGGTGTGGTTCGTGTGAAATGCGGAGTTAGTGCGGTGTCACGGCAGAGGAGTTCGCGCTTGGCATGCGGCTGGCGCTGCTCATGTGTGTGTGTGTGTGTGTGTGTGTGTGTGTCAGTTGCCGGAGTGTGGGTGGCCCCTGATGCGGCGCAGACGGGCTGCGCTGGGCCCCTTCTGCCGGCGCTGGCGGCCCCTTCCCACAGACTCTGCTGTCGCGCACCACAGCAACCGTTGTTGGGCCTGGGGAGATGGATTTGCTCTCTGCTTTCGAGCCCGGCGCCTTTCGCTATGCACCCCTGCCCACAGACTCTGCTGATGCGCAAGGACATTCTGTCGGAGGAGGAGACCCGGTTCTACATCGCGGAAACGATCCTTGGGCTGGAGACCATCCACAAAGCAGGCTACATACACAGGTACGTGTGTATTGTGTTGTGTGTGTTGTCTGGGCGCGTGCGCGTACTTGTGTGGATGTGCGTTTCGCAGGATGTGCTCAAAATGCGCTCAAGTGGCGGCGGTCCGCGGTGAGCCCCCCCGAGGTCCCCCCGCCACCCGTCCCGATGCGAAGTCGGTTTACGGCTGTAAAGATTTGGCTTAAAAGGATACGGTACGCTGCCCCCACCACCTGCGACAGGCAGCAGGGCCCTCCTTCAGGGCCCAACAACCTCAGGGGCCCACTCCTCGCTGGCCTCAGCAGGGGGTGCCTCAGCAGGGGGTGCCTCAGCAGGGGGTGCCTCAGCAGGGGGTGCCTCAGCAGGGGGTGCCTCAGCAGGGGGTGCCTCAGCAGGGGGTGCCTCAGCAGGGGGTGCCTCAGCAGGGGGTGCCTCAGCAGGGGGTGCCTCAGCAGGGGGTGCCTCAGCAGGGGGTGCCTCAGCAGGGGGTGCCAGTCATGTCAGAAAGTGGACCCCCCCTCCTGTGCCTTCCCCCGTTGTCCTGCTACCCACCGGGGCCCGTGTTTCAGTCATACACAGGAACACAGCAGGTCGCACCCTCCCCTACCGAGGTCCCACCGCTGGGCCCACCACGTTGCCGCTGCCTCTGCCAACACCTGCACCTGCACCCCTCCCCCCCCGCAGTGACTCATCGTTTTATAAAGGCGCATATCACTCCCTCCGCCCTCCCCCCTTCCAGGGACCTGAAGCCGGACAACCTGCTGCTGACTCGCGAGGGCCATTTGAAGCTGTCGGACTTTGGACTGTGCAAGCTGGTGGACGTGCAGGCGCTGTCGAGCTGCGGGCGGGACACACCGACGAGGGGGAGCGAGCAGGGGTAAGGGGAAGCACGTGGCGTGGCGTAGACCGCGTGAGTGTGCGAGTGCGTGTGAGTGTGCGAGTGTGGGCGTGAGTGTGTGTGTGCGGCACCTAGGGACACCGCCGCGGCACTCTGCGTGCGCGTGGTGAGTGTGGCGAGCACTCGGCGCAGGGCAGCACAGCCGCCTAACGGAGCTCCCAGCAGCAGCAGCAGGCCACGGACTCCGGGTTTTGGCATTGTCGTGGCGAGTGCCGCGTGGTGCGTCTTAGCTGAAGGTCGGAAGGAGCCCTCCACCTCATTCCGAGATCCGGGTCGTGTCTGGGCCTGAAAGCCATATGCCTGAAAAGCTTCTTGCGGTCCCGCATCCCCGAATCCCCGCACTCCCGAATTCCCGAATCCTTGAATCCCCGAATCCGTCTCATGTCGTGATCATGTCGTGTCGTGTGTTGCAGAATGGCGCCATCCGCTTCGGCCCTGAGCCATCCCGACCGAGTGGCGCACTGGCGGCAGAACCGCAGACAGCTGGTGAGTGAGTGTGTGTGAGTGAGCGCAACGGAGCCCGCGCGGCGTTGTTTTGTTTGGATGGCGCCCAGGGACGATTCTGTCGGCGCGGTCTGTGCTGACCGTCCGGAGGAAAGGAAGGAGACAGAGGGTCTTCGCGGATGCGCGGATGCTTGATCCCAGCACCACCGCTCGCTCGCACAAGCGCGCACAACCGCAACTCTCTCTCTCTCTTCGTCTTCCTCTCTTCCACCCATCATCTCTCTCTCTTCACAGCCCCTGGCACAGCCCCTCACCCCGCCAACACCCGACCTTGTCTAACTGTTTGCCTGTTTGTCTGTCTGTCTGTGTGTCAGGCGTTCTCTACCGTCGGCACGCCGGACTACATCGCGCCCGAGGTGCTGCTGAAGAAGGGCTACGGCATGGAGTGCGACTGGTGGTCCGTGGGAGCCATCATGTTTGAAATGCTGGTGGGTCATGCGCCGTTTTACCACGACCAGCGGGAGGCCACCGAGTTCATGATCCTGCACTGGCGCAAGTACCTGTGCATCCCCGCGGAGGCGCGCCTCTCGCCCGCCGCGCGCGACCTCATCTGCCGCCTCATGTGCGATGTGGACGAGCGCATCGGCACGCGCGGGGGCGTGGAGGAAATCAAGGTGAGGTAGTGGTGGTGGTGGTGGCGGGGGTTGGTTGGGCAGTTTGGTGGTCGTGGTGGCGGGTGGTCGGACGGGCTGTGTTCTCGGGGGGGGGCTGTCAATGTAATCCTCCTGGGTGCCCAAGTTGAGGTGGCGCTCACCGGTCAGCGGTTACCGGTCAGCGGTTACCGGTCAGCGGTTACCGGTCAGCGGTATCGGTCAGCGGCCACCTGTCAGCGGTCAGGCGTACCCCGAAGACCAGCGAAGGTCAGCGCCGCAGTGAGCTGAGAGCCGCGAGAGCAGCAAAGACGTCTAGACGTGTGTAGAGAGGGGGCATCGCTGCGAGCTCTACTTCGCTGCACTCCGCAACACCCCCACCCCCACCTCACCCCTCATCCCGAGGCGCGGGCGTTGCATTTTTTGGGGCTGATCCGCGCCTGGCCCGCAGCCCCGCACGCACCCAGGCCCGGGGCCCATGGAAGGGGTTGAAGCCTCTGGCGGCCGCCGCGGCCCCCTCCTCACAAACACCCTCCAACGACGGGGACTTGACTTGACAGCGAGCTTACCCGCACCCGCTTGGCGGTCGGCGGTGCTTCGCCGTGTCCTGTGCTCTGCCTTGGTTCCATCCAATGGTTTGCGCCCGGCCTATGAGGCCCCCGCTCTCTCTCTCTCTCTCTTGCAGAGCCACCCCTTCTTTTACGGTGTGGACTGGTCCACCCTGCACAAGAAGCCGGCGCCCTTCGTGCCCAAGGTGGAGCACGAACTGGACACCCAGAACTTCGAACACTTTGAGGAGGAGGGCAGGGGGCCGGGCAACCCGGGAGGCATGGCGGGCGGAGGCTCGGGGCGCGGCGGGAAGGGCCTCGCCAAGGCCGGCCCCCACTTCATCGGCTACGCGTACAAGGACTGGGAGGCGGCGGCGCCAGCGAGTGAGAGCCTGGGGGCGGGTGGGGTGTGTTGCAGATCCGCGGGGGGGAGGGCTGGGGGAGTTTAGGGTCTATGGATGCGGGAGAGGTCAGCTGCGGGGGTTGCTGTGAGGGCAGCCGTCTTGCGCGGGGGACGTTGCAGTCCGGTGCGCGGTTGGAGGAGTGGAGCACCCGAACAGGCGGGTCAGGCCAGGCGAGCCTCTCGGTAAGCTTAACCGAGCCATCTGTCCTTCCGTTCCTCCAATGCTTGTCTTCGAAGGGGCCTGCCAATGCGGGTACGTTACGGTACGGTACAATAACCAAATTTGGAAAGCTTGTCGTGCTGGGGGCGCCGCAGGGCGGTCAAGAGCGTCAGTTACCGAGCCGCCGCCGCCGCTGCCGACAGTCAGACATGTCCACCCACCCACCCACCCCCACACACTTCCATTACCCACCCACTCACGTTGGGCCTCATTTGGCTCCTCTCCCCATTGGCTCCTTCGCTGAAATGGCGGCTGCCGGCATTGCCGTGCAGGCCCGGACGTGGTCCAGCTCAACAACTTTGTCCGCAAGCCCAGCGATGCGGAGGTGCACACCTTCCTGCAGGCCAACGATTTGGGCGTGGACCTGATCGCGCGCGTCCGGGGCTGCTCCCTCAGCGCGTAGAGAGAGAGATAGAGTCGCCGCTGCCGCGGCGCCTCCAGGCATCTACGGTAGCACTCGCAAAGCCCTTGTGCCCACCAGCGGGCATTGCGATGCCGGTCCCCCAGGGACCACATAGCCGATAGGTAAAAGGTAATAACACTGTTGGTTCGTTGAATTTTTTTGCAGGGGGGCTCCGCGAGCACTATGTGAGTTATGGGTTTTATGGCACTCAATGTCGTGAGGTACCGTACCTCGCACGTGGGGGACAAGAGCTGTTTGTGGGAGAGCTTCAGGTAGGAGGGAGGGAGGGAGGGAGGGAGGGAGGTTGCCTCGTCAGTGCGATCCGTGCAGCAGGTGGAGTAGAGCAGCCAACGCGCGAGTGGCTCAGTGGAAGGGATTGATTTGTGTGTGTGAATTATTATTTGGGGAAGAGGTCCAGGCGGGGGAATGTGTGTGGGGGTCGCGCGTGGATGCGCGAGGTCGCACCCGCTGTGTGGTGTTATTGGAAGGGAGGGGGGCTCTGCGCTGGGAGGCAGGGCGTGGCATGTCTCCTCGTCTGCGATTGACGTACGTTGCGATGGCCCCACTGGGTTGTGTACTCGAAGGCAGTTGTTGTTGTTGTAGGATAGAGAAGTAGGGTAGGCCGCTATTGGGCAGGTTGACAGAGTTCGTTTTTGTAGGGAGGTTGCTGAAGTGCGCCAATGGCGGCGTTGCGTCGGCTGGTTGGTGTGGGGGAGGGGGCGGGAAGCCAGGTCGACCGCGATGTGATCGCATGCGAAAGGAAGCGAAAGCCGGGGAGAGCCCCCTCCCTGGAGTTGCTTGCTGGCAGTGTTGGTGGCGGCCACTTGCCCCTCCCCCTCCCTTCCTGTGGGCAAAGCTCCGCGCGGCTGGGTATCGTGCGATTGCACCCCCCCACCCCCCCCCCGGAGGGCTCCGGCCTATCGTGGATAACCCCCCGGGCGCTGTGCTTCCGTGTGCTCGGGTGGGTTTTAGGGTTTTAGCGCAGGGCGTATATTTGCAGGACGGCCGCCAGTGGCTGCGTGTAGGAGGCCGGGGTCTCCATGGCGGCAGCCAAGGAGGGTTGCAAAGGAGGGGGCGTTGGTCTGGTGAAGCTGCACTGGTGCGGCGTGGCTGGTACGAATAGTACGACACAGATCCCTAGAAAGGAAGGAAGGAAGGCGCGACGTACCGTAGTTGACGCACGGCACTTCGCAAACGCGCTACGGTACGTCGGCACGCACTGCATTTCCCGTAGGAGGCCAGGTTCTCACTTCCCGGCGCGGCCGGCGTTCTTTTTTGAGGGCGGGACAACCCCACTCGGCCGGGTTTATACTTTAGGAAAGGCTGTTTTGTTCGCTCCTAGGTGCTTGCTGCCACTTCCGGGGTCTTCGGCGTCCTTGAGGGCATTTTTTGGTCAGTTCTCATTAAGGACAGCGATAGGTAACTCACGTTGACGGTATACGGTTGCAGCATCGTTGGAGGGGGGAATGGCCAGGTGTTGTTGCTCTGCGAGGCCAGCGCACGTACGGGTGTGAGCTGGGACGCTGTTGCAGCGAGAGCAGCGAGCAAACAGAGCTCCCTCCGGTCCTTGGCCCATCGCGTTGTGCCATTCCGTGGCGCTCCATAATTGAGAGCGGTTGGCAGTTGGCGGCTTACGGTATCCCTTACATTTACATTTTTTGTTGTTTTGCGACATTCGTTGTTGTTGTTGTTCTTACAGCGGGCTCCAGTCCTGCAGACCCCTCGAAGGGTAGAGGATGCAATTGCCCGGAGGGAGGGAGGGCGACATCCCCCGTGTGCTGAATGTGGGGGATGGGAAGGTACGGCTTTACGCCTGGCCGTACACACACAGCTGGCAGTCCCCATCTTTCCCCCATGATGCCATGAACATGATCCGTGAATGTACGAGGCAGTCCCCGACTCGCGGCGCCCCGTGTAAGGAATGGGAACACGGGCCTCGCAACAACGAGATGCCTACAATAATCACCTCTCAGGCGCGCATGTCCCCCCACGCGATGCCAAGCAATGCTTACGAATGTGCCCTCGCAATGAGCCGCGCCGACCCATGCTCCGAAACCATGCTCCTCACGTCGTCCTCACGGCGGCCGCCTGGGCCTGCCCACGGGCCGCCCTGATGCCCGGCACACGCCGCAACGCACCCGCTTCTGCACACCTGAGAACGCGGCCAGCGGCCAAATCATCCCCCCCGCACCACCATGGCCAAACAGCTACGGCTGACGACGGCTTCTGCCCGGTTCGCAGGGCAGGAGGACTCCCTACACGCCCTACATCACCGCATCGGCTGCTTCCAAATTGCCCCCAACTCCTACACACACCCCTGCTCCCACGTACAGCATGCGTAAAACCACCCGCAACTACCTACCGGTATACGAAAGGAAAGGCACAGCAATAACCAGCGCAGTGTTGAGCCAACCGCCGCCGCAGCACCATCCATGCCCCCCCCCATCCGCCCCCGCAGCTGCCATTACGGCCTCTTCCATTGCCCTCATCTCACTTCGCCTTGCTTCCAGCAACTGCAACTGCCGTAACCTGCACCAGAAGCCTCCATCGGGTATTAACACCCCTGCAGCCGTAACAACCCTGGAGCACACCTCTTCGACCTTTTCGACCTTTCCGGCTGCACGGCCATCAGCCCCATCATCCCGCCACCCCCCAGTGGGGCCCCCCGCACTGGCCTGCCATCCGCGAACAAAACCGCACCAACACCAGCAGCAAGCGTAACAGCAGCGTCAGCAGTAGCAGCACAGCAGCAGCAGCAGTAGCCAGCCCTACCAATGAGATCAACGTCCCCCGCGTGTAACGGTACGAAGCACAATGTCCTCGACGGTGGGCGGCCAAATCATGTTGGCACTGCGCCCGTTATCAATACGCGCAACGTACCAGTAATAACACCGACTCACGCACTGTTATCCGTTATCGTTAGCAACTTATCATGAATCGTCAGTGCCGTATATGGCAGTTCACGCACGCCATCTCCGCAACAGCTCCGAGCCGAACCTTTCGCGTTCCGATCGACCGCGCACCGACACACACAACGTCCAGAGAGAGCGCAAACTCCAGTGAGTGCAAACAAAATCATTGGGGCGGTTTTGCTGGCCGCAGCGCCCCACACCCGCACCAGCGCAAGCCAGCCACCCTGCGCACAGTACACGCGCCTGCCCTGCCCTGCCCTGCGGCCAAATCCCTCCGCGTCGGGCCCCCAGCTATAGACGCTCCCTAGCCCCCTGCACAGCAGTAATTGTTACAGAGGGCTCCAGGCCCCCGGAGGGGTAGCTACAGCCGGCGGCCCTGCACAACCACCACGATGCGCCGGAGCTCGCAGCTCTCGCCCCCCACGTAATGAGCCCCGAGTTGGCACCTCCGCCGCCCGTCCTCCCGTCCCCTTCTCAACCCATCAGGTGACCCGAGTCCTGCGCTCCAGCCGGGTCAAGAAGGCCTGCTCGATGGCACTCCGCTGCGGCGCAGACCACCGGACTGTCGGCACTCCCTCCGCCTCCGCCTCCGCCGGCGGCGCCGCCGCCACAACTTCCGCCTCGCCCTGCGGCGACGGCGCCGGCACTGCCCCGGCGCCTGTCGCGTCCGGCGCCGCGGCGGTGGCCGGGCTCCCGGCATAGAACAGCGAGCCCGCGGGGATGCGCATCGGCGCCGTTCGTTGCGCCGCCGTGGCGGAGGCGGGTCTCAGGTGGTGTTGCCGCCAGTGCGCCCCCGCCGGCATGTCGTTGACCATCTGCGGCACCTGCAACGCAACGGCCGGACTCAGCACAGCCGCCAGCGTGCCGCCGAGGGACACACCCGCCGCAGCCGACGACGACGCTGACGCTGACGGCGGCGGCGCCGCCGCCGCCGCCGTGCCCGGTCGCAGCCGCGATGACGACACGGTGCGGCTGGGCGCCGACGCCGACGCCGGCCTGAGCGGCCGCTGCGAGTGCGGCTGCAGACGCTGCTGCTGCCCTGCCGCCGCCGCCGCGGCGGCGTGGGGCTTCAGCTGCGGCGCAGTGCTGAGGCCGGACGTGATGCTGAATGACGTGTCCAGCGGCGCAAACTCCCCCCGCCCCCCGCTGCCACGGCCCGGCCCCGCCGGCGACAGCGATAGCGTCGACATGGCGCGAGAGGCCGGCGCGCCCGGCGGCGTGCCGCCGCCGCCGCCGCCGGCGGCGCCGCCGGACCCCGTCACATTGAACGCCGCCGCCGCCTCCCGCCGCATCACCCGTCCCAGCTCCGCTGCTGCGCTGGCGGGCCTCTCCCGTCGCGGCACGCCCATGATGCTCTTGAACTGCTCGTCGCGCCGCGCCAGAGCCACCTCCAGCGCTCGCTTCTGCTGCTGCAGCCGCCGCACCTCCTTCATGAGGCCGCGCTCCGCCTCCTGGCTGCGACCCGCCTGGTCCTGCACGCTCCGTACGCGGCCGGCCATGCGGTCCGCCATGCGGGACAGCTGCTCGAAGGTGGGCACCACGCGGCCGCGGATGTCGGCGCGGTTGCGGAAGTGCTGCTGCCACACGTGGTCGGCGATGCGCTGGATGCTGAGAGGAGGGGGGAGCGGGTCGGGGGGGGGAGTGAGGAGTGGGGGAGTGAGGAGTGGGGAGTGAGGACTGGGGAGCGGGGAGTGAGGAGTGGGGAGTGAGGAGCGGGGAGTGAGGAGTGGGGAGCGGGTTATGCACGGAAGGATGGATTGGAAGGGGGAGTGAGGAGGGAGGAGCGGGAAGGGAGGCGGAATGGGTGCTATGCGGAAGAGGGGTTGGGGGTTTTGAGGGGTGCCATGCGACAACTGCTGTAATGCGCGGAAAGGGAGCGGGAAGGGCGAGCGCGGAAGGGCGCGTGGGGTTCAAGGTGGCGGGGTAAGAAAGGTGGTGGCGGTGTGGGGCCAGACGAGACAGCGGCCAGGTTGAGGTGGAGATGCGGGGATGATGATGGAGGGGAAGGGGCAGCAGGGCGGGCAGGGCCGAGGCCCCCCATGTCCCCTGTACTCACCCGCCCCGGGAGTCCGCCCTTCCCCGACCCGACCCGACCCGACCCGCTCTGCTCCGCCACGCCTCGACTCCCTTCGCTTCGCTTCCACCCTTTCCACCCTTTCCACCCGCCTCCCTTCACCCCCCCCTGACCCACTCCGTGAAGTGCCGAATGGACAGCTTGTTGCTCTTGGCCGTCACAAACTCCTCAATCATGTGCAACATCGACAGCGGGTCCTCCGGCTGGATGCTGCCACTACCAGCAGCCGCCGCCGCCGCAGCAGAAGCAACCACCCCCGTTGGGTCGTCCGCGCCGCCATGCGAGCTGAGCAGCGCATTGGCCAGCGGGGTGGACTTCCCGGCACTGGCACTGGCGGCGCGCGCGCGGGCCGCGATGGTCGCGGCGCCCGACGGCCCCGTGACAAAGGCCTCTGCGAACTGTGGGTCCTCCGACAGCTTGCCCCACAGCTGCAGTACGGCGGTCTGGAGGGCCACCAGTTGGGCTTGGCGGGAGGTGAGGCGGTGGACCAGGTTCTGCGGGGGCAGGGGGGCGAGGGGGGCGGGGGGCGGGGGGCAGGAGGCGAGGGGCAGGAGGCGAGGGGGGCGGGGGGCGGGGAGTGGCGGCAGTGGGCGGGGATCAAGTTAGTACCGTGCGAGCCGCATGCGAAGGAACCGAGTGCGGGGCGGGAGTATTGGAGCATTGGACCGCCCACAGCACCGTGTCCCACTTTTCTTGAGCTGCCCGCTCCCCACCCCAATCCCAGCCCCCACCCGGCTGCCTGCAATCCGCACCCCCCCCCCCACCCCCCCACCCCCCACCTCCATGGCCTCCAGCTCTTGCCTCAGCTGTTCGTTCTGCTCCTGCATCCGGGCGCTGCCCTGCAGGTGCTCCGTGGTGAGCCGCGTGGCCACCATCTCCCCCGCCTTGTGAACCTCAGCCAGTCGCTGCTGCAGCCGGGTCACCTCCTCCTGGGTCTGTGGGGGGGTGGGGAGTGGAAGGGGGGTGGAAGGGGAGTGGAGGGGGGTGCGTGTGTGTATGTGTGCCGGGTACGAAGAAAGATACCGCAGCAAAGGGACGGAGACAGCGTTAGCGAGCGGACCCGGGGGGAGCGGACCCGTAACGGAGCGGCTGAAGGGCGACAGGAAGGACGCCATCAAAGCGAGTGGGCCCAATTCCTGTGCACGATAGGATGGGCCCGTAGGAGCGGCAGCGGTGGGAGGGAAGCAAGCAGGGGGTGGGTCCCCGCAAGCCCGGCCTCTGTGTTGGTGATGACGTGTGTCCTTCCCCCTCCCCCTCTGTCGCCTCCCCGCAACACACAGGGGCGCCCGTCCACGTTGCGAGGTCCACACACCCAAAGTACGCTTCGCATGTGGGCGACACGACGCTGCTCCATCTCACGCACCCCGTTCCTCCTCTACATACGGTATCACCCACCCACCCACCCACCCAGTGCAACGACCCATACAAACGACGCATCGCACTCTCACCCAACCCAACCCCGCCCACCCCACCCTACCCAACCCAACCCCACCCACCCTCAGCAGCTGGTCAAACGTGCCCAGCTTGTCGTCCTCCAGGAACTCCAGCCGCGCCACCACCTCCTCCGGACTGTTGAAAGTGAAGCACTCCGCCAGCCGGTCAAACAGCGGCTCCAGCTTCGAGTGCTGCGCCAGCCGCCGCTGCGCGTCCACCTCCCGCAGTCCGGCGCTGTGCAGCCTCGCCCTCATCAGCTCCACCGCCTCCCGCAGCTGCGCCTCCGTGTCCGCCTGAACCTCCAGGGCCGCCTGCGTCGCGGCCAGGCGCTCCGAAACCGACTCCATCTCCTGGCGCAGCGCCAGGTACTCCCCTTCCGGGACGGAGATGAGGCCGGCAGCGGCGGCGGCGGCGGCGGCGCCGCCGCCGCCGGCGAGGCCGGCGGCGCGCTGCGCCATGCTGCCGGCGCGAGCGAAGGCGCCGCCGCCGGTGACGGAGCCGACGCTGGAGGCGGCAATGGAGGTCTGACGGCCGAGTGAGGTGCCGGCGCCGGCGCCGGGGACGGCGGAGCGCGGGCGGAGGCGGCCGGCGGCGGCTGCGCCGCCGCCGGCGACGCTGCCGGTTGAGGAGCGCAGTGGATGCGCCGAGTGGGGTCGCAACCGGGGCCCTGCGGACTGCGGGCTGCCGCCGCCGCCGCCGCCGCCGGCCAGGGCTGCCTGCGGCGCCGCCGCCGCGCCGCCGCTGCCGGCGGCGCGGCTGGCAATGAGGGCATCCAACATTGCCCGCGACTTGAGCGACGGCGCGATCCCCGACGACCCGTGGACCGCCGCCGCCGCCGCCGCGTCGGCTGCCGCCAGCGCGCCCGCCTCCGCCGCGCCCTCGGCGCGCACCGCCGTGTACGCCGCCGCGCGGCGCCGCTCCCGCACCGCGTACTGCAGCTCCCGGTTGAAAGACCCCGGCCGCAGCA
This sequence comes from Pleodorina starrii, assembly GCA_030267565.1. Taxonomy (NCBI): domain Eukaryota; kingdom Viridiplantae; phylum Chlorophyta; class Chlorophyceae; order Chlamydomonadales; family Volvocaceae; genus Pleodorina; species Pleodorina starrii. The sequence continues at coordinate 185,344 of BRXU01000022.1, read as the reverse complement.
GCACGCCCGTGCTGCCACCGCCCTCACTCGCCGCAAAGCCCGCACCCGCGCCCGCGCCCGCGGCGCCGCCGGCGTAACTACTCCTCCCCGTCACACTTCCGCCGCCGCCGCCGCCGCCGAAGGCGCCGGCGCTGCCGCCGTCGCGCGAGGCGCCAATCAGGATCGACCGACCGCGGATGGCGGAGCTGACTTCCAGTCGCCGCTGCGCCCGGGCCGCCAGGGCGGCGCACTCGTTCTCCAGTCGCTGTACGCGCGCGCTCTTGCGCGTCAGCTCCTCCGGCGACGGGTCGGCGCTCATGGGTCCCAGCGTCTCATGCGCCCAGCGGCTCCACAGCTGCAGGGCGGCGGCCTGGCGCTCCGCCTTGGTGCCGCTGCTGGCGGCGGAGGCGCCGGTGACGGAGAACGCGGCGGAGGCGGAGGCGGCGGACGACGGCGCGTAGCGAAGGGACCCGGCGGCGCCATGGGACTACGGAGACGGGGGGCAGGGAGGGGCCAGGGAGGGAAGGGGAGGGGCATAAAGAAAATTTCGCATCGGAGAAGGACACGGCGGTAGCGAACGGACCCAGGGAGGGAGGGGCGGGGCTGGGTTGATGTGGGTCGTCAAGGCAAGGTGCAGCGGAGGGCTGCGGGGGTGGGGTGGAAGGAGCGGCAGGGGGCTGGGGGATAAGAAATGATACCGCAGCGGAGACGGAGACGGCGTTAGCGAACGGACCCCAGGGGCTGGGGGAGGGTGGACGTGCGGGTTTGTCTGCGGTGGCGGCGGCGGTCACGATGTGGGTCGGGCGGTGTGGACATGGGTGTGGATGTGGGTGTGAGGTGTGGGCGCGGGTGTGGATGTGGGTGTGGATGTAAGATTTGGGCTTTAGGCGGGAGCCTGGAGTTGGAGTCGGAGTAAAGAGGGCAAGGTGGGTCTGCACGGTGTGGGTCGGCCCGACCGAATGGCTCCGCAGCCATTGCTCGTTACGTGATGTGGGTCGGGCTGGTGGTTGGGGCGGTGACATCACTTCACACGTTGGGGTGGGTGGGGAGGGGGTTGAGAAAGAGACGGGACACATCCGCAGCGATGGAACGGAGGCGAGGTTTTCGAACGTCGTCAGGATAACGGAAAGGTCATTCAACAAAGTAGTCCTGTGTTGCGCAATTCGTCGTGCTCAGGGCCCAGGGTGCCCAACCCCCGGCCTCAGCTCAGGGGTTTCCGGCTCGGCTCAGGGGGCGGATTGTGCGCGAAATCGAGAGCCCACGGAAGCACCGATCCATTGGCAAGGCTGGGGGAAAACCCCAGGCCATGTCGGTGCTATGGGTCAGGGGGGGGGGGCAGGGCGGCCAGCAAAAGAACCGCTGTCAAGGTAACCGGCCAGCCGGGGATCGCATGTCAGGCACGCGAGCGCCCGCAGCCATGGCGCCAAGAAGCGGTGCGTGAGCGCGTGCATCGGGGTGCAAGGAGCTGTAGCGACAAGGGAATGTGGCCAGCTCAAGGACCTTGGCTGTTGGGACTTCGCCACTGTGCTGAAGGCCCTCCAATGGCGGGAAGTGGTAAGGGGTTGGAACCCAAGAAGGGTTTTGGTAACGCATTGGATCCTTTGGCGGTATCTGAAGCTGGATACAATCCCGCGGGTTAGAAATGGATCGTGCGATGAATACCAAGGCATGGCGTGTGTGTGAAAGAGTACTCGGGGTGCTGGTGGTTACCCCAGGGCGCAAAGTGGCGCGGTCTGATGCCGGGGTGCTCAAGAAGGTGTTTACGGTACTGGTATTTAACCTGATTACAACGGAGGCATTAGATGCACATCGGATGGAATCCTTGCGCCGTCGGGTACATGGCTCGGCCTCTCACCTCGACATAACCGGCGCTCGCAGGACGCAGCCCCAGCACCCCAACTTTCTCCTTGACGTTCATGCCTAAGAGCTGCCCTATACTCGAAATCAAGAGCAGGGCGCGTAGTACAACTTCATAATGATTCCTACCGAGGATAACCTGATTTGACAGTTAGGAACGCCTCCGCCCAAGACTGACTCATGGTGTGTGTGCAGCGAGTCGCTTGCCAGGTAAGAGTGAGGGTTCGAAGCAAGCCGTTGAAGAGGAATACGGCAACTAACGGTACAAACGAGTAGCTCCACACGCCAAGCTCCTGGGATGCCGGTGGGATGTGGTAGGGACCTCGCTTTTTAACCATAACCGAGCAACTGCATTCATTTGATGTTTTGGGTTCGGGCTTGACACGTCTTCAGGGCACAGCTCCTGCCTGCGCCCACCGACCCAGATTAGCCCACCTTAGGGTGTACTGACGATGGGTTGTGGCGCTAGCAAAGCGGTAAGCACTTTTACTTCAGCGACGATCCCTAACATGCCAACAACACATTGAGCGTTGGTTCTTGTCCTGTCGAACAGGACCAGCCACAACAGAAGCCAGTTGAAAGCAAAGCTGAGGATATGGGCAATAAGGCATCTAAGCAGGCCGTTAAGGCGAGCGATGAACAGGTGCGAGGAGAGTAGGGCGCGGCTGCTTGTGTTAAACGCAGTAGCTTCGAGTCTATTTGCTTGGTATACGGTGGCCTTCTGCATCTTGCCGTGTGCCCATGTCCATGCAACAGCGCGTGAACAATGAATTCGCCTTGCCTTGCAGGAAATCGCGCTGCCCCCTGTAGAGGGCAGCCTGCCGGCGGACACGCAGATTATCTTTGTGCTTGGCGGCCCGGGCAGCGGCAAGGGGACGCAGTGCGACAAAATTAAGCGTGATTATGAATGCGTGCACCTCAGCGCGGGTGACCTGCTGCGCGCGGAGGTCAAGAGCGGCAGCGTCGTAGGCAAGAAGTGCGAGGAGCTGATGAAGGAGGGCAAGCTCGTGCCCGTTGCCGTGACGCTCAACCTGCTGAAGAAGGCCATGATTGAGAGCGGGGGCAAGTTCTTCCTCATCGACGGCTTCCCGCGCGCACTGGACCAGGCGGAGCAGTTTGAGAGCAGCATTATGCCGTGCAAGGCGGTGCTGTTCTTCGACTGCCCGGAGGAGGAGATGGAGAAGCGGCTGTTGAAGCGTGGTGAAACCAGCGGCCGCAGCGACGACAATGCGGAGACGATCCGCAAGCGCTTCCGGACCTTCCTGGAGCAGTCACTGCCGGTGAAGGACAAGTATCTGGCCCAGGGCAAGTGCCACGTGATCAGTGCAGTGTCGACGCCGGACGAGGTGTACGAGCACGTCAAGCGTGCTTTGGATGGCATTGCAGCGCCAAAGAAGGCCCCGGTCAGCGCACCGCCGGCAGCTGCCTCGGAGGTGAGACTTATTGTGTGGAATCCCAGCTGCCAGTTTGGACTGGGCCCGGGCTGGGCCTGATACATGTACAACAGTGCACCGGCTGCTGTCGTAACGCAAACCCGTTACAACTTCGAGGACGCTTCTGGCCAAGGGATGCGCTTGCTAAACAAGACGTAACGTATAGACTTTTAACATCAGAGTGTCCGGACTTATGGTTTACTACCTCCATACATGACCCATGGGTCGCAGGAATTTGCTCTGCCGCCGGTGGAGGGCAGTCTGCCGGGAGACACTCAGATCGTCTTTGTGCTGGGCGGCCCGGGCAGCGGCAAGGGCACGCAGTGCGCTCAGATTCTGGAGGAGTATGAGTGCGTGCACCTCAGCGCGGGCGACCTCCTGCGCGCGGAGGTCAAGAGCGGCAGCGTCGTGGGCAAGAAGTGCGAGGAGCTGATGAAGGAGGGCAAGCTCGTGCCCGTTGCCGTGACGCTCAACCTGCTAAAGAAGGCCATGATTGAGAGCGGGGGCAAGTTCTTCCTCATCGACGGCTTCCCGCGCGCACTGGACCAGGCGGAGCAGTTTGAGAGCAGCATCATGCCGTGCAAGGCGGTGCTGTTCTTCGACTGCCCGGAGGAGGAGATGGAGAAGCGGCTGCTCAAGCGCGGCGAGACCAGCGGCCGCAGCGACGACAATGCGGATACGATCCGCAAGCGCTTCCGGACCTTCCTGGAGCAGTCGCTGCCGGTGAAGGACCACTACCTGGCCCGGGGCAATTGCCACGTGATCAGTGCCGTTCCGCCGCCCAAAGAGGTCTTTGTGGAGGTGAAGGCTGCGCTGGACGGCTACAATGCACCCAAGAAGGCGGAGGTACGCTTTGGGATGGCACCCGTGCGGCATGAAACGTAGTGTCGTTGTGCTGCTTTGTTTGGACGGGACTGTGGCGTGTGTCAGCGACGGGCCCCAAGGGCAAGCGATGCCATGACTCTTCACTTTCATGGCTGGGACCTCGCCCAGAACATCCCCAGAACATCCTGATGCCGTTATTGCGGTCCTGGATTTTCCTGCCAACTGGTTATAGCGCCCATGTTACAGTAGGCGACAGAAGCCCTACTCGATGGATGTGCACACGTGTGCTGCACTTCGTGTTTTCTGTGTCTGCACCGAGGTCGGCTTATGGGTTGCTCGTTTGATGTGCTGCTCGTCTGGCGGAACCTTCAAGCGCTGCCTTACGAAAGACACAAGCATAACCTGAATTGCGCCAGGGCATGGGCCCTACTGTCTGAGTTTAGCTGCTAGCGAAAGCATAACGAAGGGGAACGTCATCATGTAGCACACAGTGCTGTGAGGTTCTGATGTCACGGAAACAAACCTTCCCGGCACCTGCAGGAGTTCGCGCTGCCGCCGGTGGAGGGCAGCCTGTCGGGAGACACGCAGATTGTCTTCGTGCTGGGCGGCCCGGGCAGCGGAAAGGGCACGCAATGCGACAAGATTAAGCAGGACTACGAGGTCGTGCACCTCAGCGCGGGCGATCTGCTGCGCGCGGAGGTTAAGAGCGGCAGCGTCGTGGGCAAGAAGTGCGAGGAGCTGATGCGCGAGGGCAAGCTGGTGCCGTTTGCCGTGACGCTCAACCTCCTGAAGAAGGCCATGATTGAGAGCGGGGGCAAGTTCTTCCTCATCGACGGCTTCCCGCGTGCACTGGACCAGGCGGAGCAGTTTGAGAGCAGCATCATGCCGTGCAAGGCAGTGCTGTTCTTTGACTGCCCGGAGGAGGAGATGGAGAAGCGGCTGTTGAAGCGCGGCGAGACCAGCGGCCGCAGCGACGACAATGCGGAGACAATTCGCAAGCGCTTCCGGACCTTCCTGGAGCAGTCGCTGCCGGTGAAGGACCATTACCTGGCCCGGGGCAATTGCCACGTGATCAGTGCTGTAGACACCCCGGATGTGGTGTACGTCAACGTGAAGGCTGTGCTGGACAGCTACAACGCGCCGGAGAAGGAGAAGGTAAGAACAACCCAACGTTTTCTTACCTATTGTTCATCGGCACAGTTGCAGGACTGCTCGTGCGGTGGGGATGCATATCCGGGTTTGGGTTTTCTTCTTACAGGACAAAACCGCTTAGGGTTTGAATATATTCGTTTATACAACTGTTGGATTGAACGTTGGTGCGCCGAGCAGTGCGCCTTGGTGGTAATCAACTACTCACGTTACGAAGTTGGAAAACCCAAACCAGTTGATCAACAGCACTACCGGTACGTGCGTCTTGCCATGCCGCCGCCGCCTCAAAGTCGTCCGCACGCACGTCGGCCATTGACGTCAGTTCAATCCGGCCTTCCGTATGCGAGCTGCCCACGGAAACAACCTTCACAATCGCTTCACGTCATGGCTCAATGACGCTCCACAAACCGATCGACAAGCTTCCTCGCTGACTCTCAACCAGAACGGGCGGTTCAAGGGAAACAGGCGGCCTGCAGTGTGTTGGCGCATCCGTGAACCCCGCTACCAGACCCGCTGGGCTCCTAGGGCCTACAGCAGCGACTTGGCGCCCCTTTGCGCAGCTTGGTGGGCCAAAATGTTGGGCCACGGATCCATGCGAACCTTCACCCTACCCAGTCGCATGAGTTTGTGCCCACCGGGTATGACATCGCTAACGCCGCCCTGCCATTTGTTGGGCCGATGCAACACACTTGCAGGAGTTCGCGCTGCCGCCTGTGCCCGGTAGCCTGTCGGAGGAGACCCAGATTGTCTTTGTGCTGGGCGGCCCGGGCAGCGGCAAGGGCACGCAGTGCGCTCAGATTCTGGAGGAGTATGAGTGCGTGCACCTCAGCGCGGGCGACCTCCTGCGCGCGGAGGTCAAGAGCGGCAGCGTCGTGGGCAAGAAGTGCGAGGAGCTGATGCGCGAGGGCAAGCTGGTGCCGTTTGCCGTGACGCTCAACCTGCTAAAGAAGGCCATGATTGAGAGCGGGGGCAAGTTCTTCCTCATCGACGGCTTCCCGCGCGCACTGGACCAGGCGGAGCAGTTTGAGAGCAGCATCATGCCATGCAAGGCGGTGCTGTTCTTTGACTGCCCGGAGGAGGAGATGGAGAAGCGGCTGCTAAAGCGCGGTGAGACCAGCGGCCGCAGCGACGACAATGCGGATACGATCCGCAAGCGTTTCCGGACCTTCCTGGAGCAGTCGCTGCCGGTGAAGGACCACTACCTGGCCCGGGGCAATTGCCACGTGATCAGTGCCGTTCCGCCGCCCAAGGAGGTCTTCGAGAAGGTGAAGGCTACGCTGGACGGCTACAACGCACCCAAGAAGTCGGATGTGAGTGCAGGGGCCTGTGTGCGCGATCCGAGGGCACTGTGCTGGGGCTTGGGTTTTCGAGTGCACAGACCATTGCCTTCTCCGTCGCCAGCCTTAAGGCTGGGCTGCCAGTGGACTAGCGGGATGTTGCACGGTAGTAGGGGATCGACCCACAAGTGGCACGTGGTCACCTCACGTCACCTCGCAGCGCTGAAGCAACTTTCACTTCCGAAGTTCTCGTCTTGTCCGCCGCTACGACCCCATGGTGAAACCCAAAATACCCAATGCCTGTCAGCCGCTGGCGGTATAGTCAAGTCAGGGGCATGCATTGAATCAGCCATGTCGTACAAAACTAAAGCGGGCTTAAAATTGAAGAGCAGGATTCCACAGACCAGGATATCCTGGAGGCCGCGACCAGGGAACTGGCTCCCGGGTTGCGATTGCAGCGTGGGAACTGGCTCCAGGGAACTGGCTTCTGGGTGCGATCACACAGTGCGTCCAACACACGGGTTGTCGGGAATGAATGTAGAGCCCATGTTTCTAGCTGTAGGACACGCCCCTCAAAGCAACTCAGGCTTACGCAGGCCAGGTCTGGTAGTCGCTGCAGCGTGCACGCGCATGTTGCTGCAGTCCGTCTGGCGGCGCCTTTGCCAGCTGCAAGCGTTTGTGGTTGCGGCCATGTCTGGTCCCTCCCATCATGCTCGTTGTACGGAGCCCGGTGTCGAAAGAGTATTTTTTGCATCACACACTCCGTTGCCACGTTTCCGTGAGTACCGGTAGTCGCAAAGAGTTGCACCGCAAGACAGTGACATATGGTTCCCGCCTTGCAGGAAATCGCGCTGCCCCCTGTAGAGGGCAGCCTGCCGGAGGAGACGCAGATTGTCTTTGTGCTGGGCGGCCCGGGCAGCGGCAAGGGCACGCAATGCGACAAGATTAAGCAGGACTACGAGGTCGTGCACCTCAGCGCGGGTGACCTGCTGCGCGCGGAGGTCAAGAGCGGCAGCGTCGTGGGCAAGAAGTGCGAGGAGCTGATGCGCGAGGGCAAGCTGGTGCCGTTTGCCGTGACGCTCAACCTGCTGAAGAAGGCCATGATTGAGAGCGGGGGCAAGTTCTTCCTCATCGACGGCTTCCCGCGCGCACTGGACCAGGCGGAGCAGTTTGAGAGCAGCATCATGCCGTGCAAGGCGGTGCTGTTCTTTGACTGCCCGGAGGAGGAGATGGAGAAGCGGTTGCTGAAGCGCGGCGAGACCAGCGGCCGCAGCGACGACAATGCGGAGACGATCCGCAAGCGCTTCCGGACCTTCCTGGAGCAGTCGCTGCCGGTGAAGGACCATTACGAGGACAGGAAGCTGTGTCATGTGATCAGCGCTGTGGTGACGCCCGACGAGGTGTACGAGAGCGTCAAGGGCGTGTTGGAAGGCCTTGAAGCGCCCAAGAAGTGAGGGCCGAGAGGCGCTCTAGACCTCTTATTAAGGGCCGAATCATGTGGTACTTACTCATGGAGAGTTCGCGTGGGTCACCGCTGCATGTCCGTGGGAAAAGCATGTGCGCGCTCCCACAAATGGTTATCTCGTGCCGCACACTTCGAGGTATGTATCTATGTTGGGCTGAGGCTACGTAAGGCCGTTTTCTTCCTGCTCAGTTTGGTCGCAGAAATGTGCCCCGGGAGCCAGTCCATGAGAGAGACTGTGTTTGTCGTAAGTACTGCTCAGTACTGATCCGTAGGGTATAGAGCGATCACCAGTATGTTCAGAATGGATACGTGTGTCCTTTTGAACATTTTGTGGCGAGTCCGAATTGGGTTCGGCGTGAGGCGTGAGTGACCTAAATTAAAGCTACGACCTGGCACGTGCCGGGGCAGTGACTAAATTTGTACCCTGGACATTTCGAACAGGCCATTCATCCGCCCTTTCTCTGATTTCCTTGGGCATGCTGCAGACCAATGATGGGATTGAACTCGTTGTTGCTGTTACAGTGAGCTCAAAAACCCTTCGAAGGGGCGTTCGGGACCTTTCGGGATGCACGGTACAGCGAGCAGGATCGCTGGCCGCGCACTGCAGCGGGTACGACCGGACAACGGAAAGCGCAGCCAGGCCAGACGCCCTTAGCTACTGACAACAGGAACGAGCGAGCCCGTGGGGTCGACAGATCTGACAGCAGATCGCGCACTGCAACTGAAAGACCCCTCCTTCCCTATACGCCCCGGCAAAACAGGCCGACACCACTCGTGAACACAACACACGTCACCAACTCGTGTCAGCAACCCTGCTAGTTACCCTGTTCCTACGACATGCGGCCACGACTGAAAACGTCCGAACAACCTCATTATTAAAGTGAATGCGCGACCATACAACCACCACCATGTTTGCGCAAGGAAAAAGAAAAGAATCGTCATCTTCAGCAGCGCTCAGCGCAACGTACCGTACTACAATCAGGCAGTCTTAATCCATCAAACATGAATGCGTAACTGCGTATCCGTGTCCGGGGGCAGTGCAAGGCTAGCGCATGAGCCCTGCAGCTGCATGATCAAAGATGGCAATGGACAAAACACCTAGTTTGACGAACGCTGGTGGCGCACCCCACAGCAATCAAAATCAATGCGGGGGCGGGCACCACGCGGCGTCCATGGCTGGTAAGCCTGCAATGCCTAGCAGGGCCTAGCCTTGACCAGGTGGCCGTAGCGCACCTGATGGTTTCACATAGCCGCTTCAGGGTGTTCCACATATGTACAGAACGGCGCGACTCGGCTAGCACGAAAAGGGCATCACCACTCCTCCTCGTCGTAGCGGTTCACTTTGATGGGGTCAACAAGGGGGCGCGGAACTTGCTTGGTGCGCGCTTGCTCTTGGGTGGGCTGCGACTGCGTCGGCGCCCGGTTGCGATTAATGCACATCTTGACAGCCGCCACGCCTCCCAGGCCCAGGCCGGCCAGGGCGGGCGCGTTGGCCACAATCGCCGTGGTGATGCAGACAGGGCAAACCATTCTTGGGTGGCGGACGGCGGGTAGCTGTTCCGCGGGCGAGGACGGGGCGGACGGGTTGCGAACAGGTTAATTTGAAGACCGCGCAGGAAGGCGACAGCAACGTCGTTAAGGCGTCGCAAGCCATTTGCATTTGGAATATGTCACAATGGACCAACTACGATCGTCTGGTGCAGCTGAGGCCCGCGTGCGCGTGCGAATAGGGGACGGAGGGCGGAAGCAGAAGGAACCTATTGATACCAGATGCTTGACGGAGTGCGTCACCAATTATTCAATGACGACATCATAAGCTGACGAAAGTAGAGGCAACGCCCCGTGTTTGAAATAGTGAAGTAAGCATGCGTCAACACGTCGTAAATGCGCAGCGAACCCTCTCGAAAACACCCCGCACCTGCTGAAATGTAGAACGGACTTGCGTAGAGGTCCTCCACCTTGCGACAGCACCTGTGCAATTGAAGCGCAACGCATGCTTGGTAAGAGGAGCGGTCGGGGACGGAATGGAGCCGACATTCAACGCAGTGAAGCCTCCACTGAAACCTACTCAGGCTGGGTTGTGCGAGATAGGTCCTTTTATCATTTCGGCAGTGCAAGGTAGCCCAATTGCGTTTTCGGCACAGACGGCAGCAACAGCCGGTTCGAACACAGTTGGCGTCGAAGGTTTCAAAGGCTTCAGCTTACCTTTTGACGCCTTGCTTGGCAGAGCGAGCAGCGAAATTACAGTGTCAGGTCTCCTTAGCGAGATGTCCAACCAGGAGTCGTATATGCGTGCCGTTGGGGTGAGTCACAATTGCGGAGCTTTGTAGGGAGCGGCTCTGACCGGTCTGCACTCGTACTAGGGTTCTCGAAGTTGCTTTTTATGTGCTTAACACCTTCTCTACCCCACTCAGTTTATGTGCAACTCAACGCTTCCTACTATCCTGCTTTGTAGGGGGGTACCTTCACCAATGTTGTGTACCGGCCTAGCTGTATGGGTAGCCAAACGGCCAACCGTGTCGGCAGGTTCCACATTTCCCCGTACCCCGCTGCGCCACTCAGTTCGACGGTCTAGAATGAACCTGCTCCAGTCGATTATGACGTTTGTAATTGCGAAGGACTTTGACCTTAGCGACGAGTCAGAGCTTTGAATGCCCAAACTTCAACGCTCGAAGGCAGAGGACCGAAGAATTCCGCCCATAACAGCGGATAACTAGTGCACTGCGACTTCATGCGATTGCCTGTGTCGTTGGGTGGTTATGTTGCACGGTTAAGCTGGCAGTTGCCTTTGGTTATGTACCAGCTGCTTGCAAGGCATTGGACAGAGACTTTCCTAAGAACCATTGTAAACAGGAAATTGGGAAATTGGTTACAGCTTGCCGAACTCGATGATGATGATGTTACAAGCTTCAGTGAGCTCGTACGGTTCAAACGAACCCGAAGGCTCATGAACCGCCTCAGTCAAGCAAAAGGAACAAAAAGATAGGATAAAAAAAAATCAACCGTAGCAGAAAGGGCATAAAGACACCATAAGACAGATACGTCACAAAAGCGCAACATGACCTGAGAAGGAGTCTCCATCGACTCTACGCGGCGATGCGCTCGCGCCGTAAGCAAAACATGTCATAAACAACCTTTGCAAGACCGCGCTGATCGTCTATTTGCATGACGTCGCAAACACTCGCTCCCTCCGGTACACCCAGGTCCCAAAGCTTCTGCCGCGCTGACACGAGAGCAGAACACTCCAACAGGAAGTGCTTCTCGTCCTCGACGGCACCATTAATGCGACACGCCTTGCACACACGCAACTCCCTGGCTCGATTACTCTCGCTGCCGAACTCCTAGTCCTCGAAACCGGGGTAGCGTACGGCTCGGCCTGTTGCTTCATTCACACTCTTCTACAAACATCTATATTGATTGACATTGCAGCATAACGATTCAGCCCCAGTGTTGGCCTACAGCTGCGCTATTTTGCTGCAGTAACGAGTTCTCGGAGTTCGGCTGGGCCGTGCCCGAAATGCTGTAGACGAGAACCATCATACTATTTTACACTGTACTGTGATACTGGCTGGCGGGCTTGAGAATCATGGTGGGAGAGCACCTTCTCGGATCGCCAAAGCACCCTCCTAGGAACGCGCAAAATCATCAATGTTTCCTTGTCTCCAGGACACTGCTGCATTTCCATCAGCGGATGAACAGCAGCGAATCCTTAACGATGCCAGCACTGCCATCAAGCGGAGTGCGTTCCACATGCGTAAAGCCATCGTGAGTGCGTGCTGCTCTGCCTGCGTTTCGTACCGGAGCTGTGTGCATTCTATACTTCATATGTCCATCAAATCATACAGCCACGGTTGCAGAAAGCTTTGCAAGCACGACGGCGAAGCCCTGCGTGTTTCAACTGCCTCTACCCCTTTCGCTGCACTTAGCTGCGCCAGACGGCCTTCCCTGGCCGGCCCACTCCCTCACCGGGCCAAAGCCCTAGGCATCCTCCATCCTCCTTCCTACACTGATTGCAACCTGTGCGGTATGCGGCATCGCTGCAACCCCACCGTCCTCAACGCATCCTACCACGCCGCCCCTTAACCTCAGCACCCCGCCCCGCCCCACCCCACCCCGCCCCGCCCCGGCCCCTCCCTCCTCCCGCCCTCCCCGAACCCCACCTGTCCAACGGTCACGCCCAACCGCCTCTGCGTCCCCGCTCCGGCCCTCCCTCCCTCCCTCCCTCCCTCCCTCTCCTCGCCCTTACCCTCCCCCTCGCCGCTCGACGCTCGACGCTCGACGCTCGACGCTCGACGCTCGACGCACCCCAGGAGGATGACAACATGCGGGACGCGCTCAAGCACGCGGCGGGGATGCTGGCGGAGCTGCGCACCTCTCAGCTGCAGCCGCAAAAGTACTACGAGCTGTACATGCTCGTATTCGACCAGCTGGCGCACCTGGAAGTGAGCAGAGCGCGCCGTACTGTACTGCAGCGTATTGCACCGTACACAGGGTTGCACTGCGCATCGGGCGCCGAGTCGCCGCGGGGAAGCATTTGCGCGTGACCTGTGCGGTGGTGGTGGGGAGGGTATGTGGTGCGTTTGGAGGTACCTCCCGCGCGGCGCGGGCAAAACGGGCCCCGGGGCTCCCGAACATCCGGGCGGCAGGATCCGGATCCGGATGAGGGGCCGTCGGAACACCCGGAGGGGAGGGGAGGGAAGAGGGGAATGTGGACGTCGGCGCTGTCGGCGACTGCTGGGATCTCCGATGGCGCGATGACATGTCCCCCCCCCTGCGCGTGCCCTGCGGCCCGAGCGGGAGTGCTCCCCGCAGGCCCGCCTCCGCGCACCTCCGCCCGCCTCATGCCCCCTCTGCCTGCCTGCCTGTCTGTCTGTCTGTCGGACGGGCGGGTTTCGTACCCACTGCACTCCACCCCACTGCACATGTACAACCCGCCCTTGCCGCCCCCCCCCCCTTTGATCTCGCCAGCCAATCACCCGTTGCTAATGCGGGCTATTTCTTTCAACTCCGCCCCGCCCTTCCGGACTCCGCCCTTCCCGACTCCGCCCTTCCCGACTCCGCCCTTCCCGACTCCGCCCTTCCCGACTCCGCCCTTCCCCGCAGGCTTTCTTCTCCGACGAGCGCGGCAAGGGTCGCAGCTACGGGGAGCTGTACGAGCTGGTGCAGCACGCGGGGAACGTACTGCCGCGACTGTGAGTGACAGACACACAGACACACAGACACACAGACACATACACACGGGGTGCCCGGCGAAGCTTGTGTCCCGACAAACCCGATCCCATCGGCACTCCCCCTCCCCTCGCACCCGAAGGTTCTTATACGGTTATCCGATACGGTGATCCGATACAATTACTTCAGGCCTGAGCCCGCCTGGCCGCGCAAGGCCTGGCCCCTAACGACAGTGGCGACCCCGCCTCCGTCCCGCCCCGCCCCCCGTTGCCCTGCCCCGCCCCGCCCAGCCCTGCCCTGCCTGACCAACACGGTTTCTGTCCGACCGTGAAGGGGGATTGGGGGATTTGGACAGACCCATGGGTCCGTTGGGCTTAGGGTCCTCCCTCCCTAGACATTACATCCGCGCAGGCGCTGAGACGCGCGTTCCGGTGGAGCTGTCTGGCCCGCCCGCCCGCCAGCCCGCCCATGTGATATGCGCGTTTGGGTCGTACCCTCCGCGCCAGAGGGACGTGCAAGGCGCGTGCACCTGCCCCCCACCCCTGTCCCGGCCGAACACCGTATCTTGCAGCAGCAGGCTCAGGCCCGCCAAACACGCCGTTGCGCTCCGAAATCCCCTGCATGTGCGCAACGCCCTTGACGCACCCGACGCCGAATCGCGGCCACTCCCTGTTGTCGCTGCTGCTGCTGCTCCTGCTGCTGTACTGGCACCCCTTTCGCCCTGGTTCTGGCTGCCTGTTCCCCCTCGCTTCTTATATAAAGGAGCATAACACTCCCTGACCCCCCGCTTCTTGTATCATTCTTGCAAATTCACTCTTCAACCCCCCCTTCCCGCCCGCCCCTCAGCTACCTGATGGTTGCGGTGGGTTGCCTGTACATCAAGTCCCTGGAGGCCAGCCCCCGGGATGTGCTCAAGGACCTGGTGGAGATGTGCAAGGTGGGGGGTGGGGGGGTGGGGGTGGATGGGTGGGTGGGGGGTGGGTGGGGGGTGGGGTGGGTGGGTGGGGTGGGTGGGTGGGGGGGGGGGACATACAAGGGAGGGGGGGCGTAGATAAAGATAAAGATAAAGATCAAGATGAATCCGCAGCGGTGGGGCTGGGGCTGAGGGTGGGGGTGGGGGTGGGGCTGGGGCTGGGAGTGGCGGAGCCGGGAGGACGGGGGGGGGGGCGGGGAGGGAATGAAGGCAAGGTGGGCGCATTGTCTGCGCCTGATTGCAACCTTCCACCACCACCACCCCTCAATACCCCCACTCCCTCCCCTCCTCCCTCCCCTCCTCCCTCCCCTCCTCCCTCCCCTCCTCCTTCCCCTCCTCCCTCCCTCCTCCTGGGTTCCTAGCTTATCCCGGGGGGGGGAGGCCCGGTTGCTGCAACCACCCCGACCAACGACGCACCGCCCTCTTCCCCTTCTCCCGTTCCCCCTTCCCCTTCCCCCCTTCCTCCCTCTTGCTCCCACGCGCTCATGTTCCATAACGGAGCATATCACTCCCTCCTCCCCCTCCCCCTTCCCCTTCCCCCTCCCACGCTGCCGCAGGGTGTCCAGCACCCCACCCGCGGCCTCTTCCTGCGCGCCTACCTGTGTCAGCGCGCCAAGGGTCTGCTGCCCGACACCGGCTCCCAGTTCGAGGGCCCCTCCTCGGGCTCCATCCAGGACGCACTTGACTTCCTGATGACCAACTTCATAGAGATGAACAAGCTGTGGGTGAGGCTGCAGCACCAGGGAAGCGCAAGGTGAGGGGGGAGGGGCAGGGGTGAAGGGTGGTGAAGGGGGGAGGGGTGAAAAAGGGGGAGGCGGAGGGGGAGGGGTGGGGGTGAGGGGCAGGGGGAGGGGCAGGGGTGAGGGCCGGGTTGGGGGGGAGGGGCCTAAATGAGAAAGGCGAGAGATGGGCGATGGGGGGAGGGTGATTGGGGCTTGGGCGCAGCGTTGGGGCTTGAGCGGAGCGACGATGGAGGAGCCGGGGGAGGGGGGTGGGTGGGTGGGTGGAGGTCGAGGGAGGGGAGGGAGGCCGGCGATCACGGAAAAAACCCTGATACGGGAACCCCACCCCACCCGGCCCAGCCGGCCCGCCACCTCCTCCCCCTCCCCCCCCCCCGCCCCACTTCCCTCCCCCTCCCCACTCACGCCCCTTTCCCTTACCCGTTATCCCCCCTTCCCCATGGACGCGCTTCACTCGAACAAAGCCCCTCACCTTCGTCCCCCCTTCTTCCCTTTCCCCCCTTCCTCCCCCCCTCCTCCCCCCACCCCCCCACGCCCAGGGATAAGGAGAAGCGCGAGCGCGAGCGGCAGCAGCTGCAAGACCTGGTGGGCAAGAACCTGACCTACCTCAGTCAGCTGGATGGACTCAGCTTCGAGCTGTACAGGGACCAGGTAGGGGGGGAGGGAGGGAGGGAGGGGGGGAGGGATGGGGGGAGGGGGATGTCTGAGTGGGTGTTTGTGTTTGTGTTTGTGTGTGTGTGTGTGTGTTGTTTCCCTCTGTCCTTTTTTGAGGGGGGGGGCGGGGCGCGAGGTGGGGGTGGGGAGTGGGTGGGCGTATTCAAGGGCGTGTTGAAGCCAGAGGGCACAGAGGGCTGCGGGTGGGCGGAGGTGACGGCGCGCATGCGCGCACTCCGCGCCCGCCTCTGTCGCTGGGTCCCTCTCGCCCTCTTACTATCCCTGTCCCTGCCCCTTGGGTCCCACTCCTTCCCTACGGCGGCCCCGGGACTCTAACCTCTCATCCCCACCTCTCATCCCCACCTCGCATCTCCCATCGCACATTTCCGTCCCCAACCCGACCCCGCGGTCCCCCCCCATCCCATCCCCAGTCTCCGTTACTACTTTCACAGTTCATTCCCCGCTTCGCTTGCTCTTCCATCTACACCCCCTCCCATCTGCCCAACCTTTTCCAGGTCCTCCCCCGCGTGTTGGATCAGATCACCAGCTGCCGGGATGACCTGGCGCAGCTCTATCTCATGCAGGTGGGGGGGGTGGGGGGGGGGGTGGGGGGGGGCGGGGGGGGTTTGGGTGCGTGTGTGGGTGGGTGCGTGTGTGGGTGGGGGGGGGTATGCGTGTGTGGGTGTGTGGGTGCGTGTGTGGGTGGGTGGGTGTGAGAGAGGGTTAGGGAGGTGGAACAGCCCGCATTGGCAATAGCTTACAGGCAGACGTGCAGAGTACGTGAGTGGACTGGGGGTGGGAGGTGGGGACGACGAAGGGGCGGGAGGTACGAGGCAAGCCTTGCGTGGGGAGGGGTGTGTGTGGCGCTGTATGGCGCCCGTTCCGCAGCGCTGTCACCGCCACGCCCCCGCCCTTCCCCCGACGGGCCCCCCTCCCACCACCACCATTCTTACTTTGAGGACAGTCACGGGACCGGATCGGACCGCAGAAACCGACCGCCATCAGCGTCCTTGGGGAAAGAGGGGGGCGGCAAGGGGGGTGCGGGGAGGGCGCCAAACCCCGAGGGGAGACACGGGACCTGGCCCCCCCGCCCCTCCCCCCTTTGAAGCCGCAAAACCCCGCCGCTCGCTGTTCCGCCCTAACCCCCCTTTGCACCCGGTACCCTTTCCTCCCCCCCCTCCCCCCTCCCTCCCCTCCCCCCCTCCAGGCCCTGATCCAGGGTTTCCCCGACCGCTTCCATTTGGGTACCTTGGAGGCTCTGCTGGGGGTGCTGCCGCAGCTGCAACCCGGGGTCAAGGTGCGTGGACACATACATACACACACATACACGTACATGCACATACATACACGTACATACACAGAGGGAGGGAGGGGGGGAGGGAGGGAGGGAGGGAGGGAGATCGGGGACGTTTGCGTGGCCGGGGCGTGTGGTCACCCACACGGGGAGCACGGCGCGTTCAACACGGTCGGTCACACAGATACGGACTGTACGACACTCCACTCCATTCAGCTTGGATAACCCCCCCTCCCCCCTTGCAAATTCACTCTTCAAACCCCCCTTTACTCCCCCCCCGCAACCCCCACCTCCCCCCCCTTAGGTTCACAGCGTGATGGCTGCCCTGATGGACCGACTGGCCAAGTACGCCTCGGCGGCTGCGGCTGCGGGGAGCGACCCGCGGGTCATTGAGGAGCTGGCGGCCATTGACGCCTTCAGCAAGTTCAAGGCGGCCATCGCGAGTGTGCGTGCGTGGGGGGGGGAGGGGTTGGGGTGGGGGATGGGGGGTGGGGTGGGGGGTGGGGAAGGCGTGGGGGTGGGGGGTGGGAGTGGGGGCTGATGTGGGGAGTGGGGGTTAGGGTGGGGCGGGGGTGGGGTGGGGGTGGGCTAGGTGGGTAATGGGAGTGACACCACAGCGACTGGGACCATCTCTCACCCGGGTGATGGGGAGACTAGGCGGGACGGGTGCTGTGGGTTTTGCTGGTGTGGGTGGGGGGGGGCGGGGGGCACCCCGTGTCAACATGTTGGGGGGCACTGTTAGTAGTAATCCGAGTTTGGTGCGCCACACGGGGAAAGTACGACAGAAACCGGAACCCGAACCCGGCTTAACTCCCCCGCCCGCCCGCCCGTCCGCCCGCCCGCCCTCCCGCTCCGCCCCGCTCCGCAGATCATCACCTCTCAGCCGCACCTGGCGGCCGCCGATGCCGTGGAGATGTACACCGCCCTGCTGTCGTACGCCGGTTCCGTACACCCCGGCGTGCTGTCGTACGTGGACGAGGTGCTGGCTGCGGCTCAGTCCACGCTGGGCGATCGCGGCCCCGGTCTGGGGGGCGATGTGCGCGCGGAGAGGCAGCTGGTGGCGCTGCTGTCGGTGCCGCTGGTCAAGTGAGCGACAGCTGGCGGGG
Source organism: Pleodorina starrii (assembly GCA_030267565.1). Taxonomy (NCBI): domain Eukaryota; kingdom Viridiplantae; phylum Chlorophyta; class Chlorophyceae; order Chlamydomonadales; family Volvocaceae; genus Pleodorina; species Pleodorina starrii. Next base: position 167,423 of record BRXU01000022.1, on the reverse strand, counting down.
GTGTGTGTGGGGGGGGTGTGAGGGCGTGGGGGGCGGGGTTGAGGCTGTGTGTGAGGGCGTGTGTATGTGTGTGGCTGGGTGTGTGGTTTGGTGTGGCTGGGTGTGTGACTGGGTGTGTGACTGGGTGTGTGGATGGGTGTGTGGATGGGTGGGTGGGTGGGTGGGTGGGTGGGTGGGTGGGTGGGTGGGTGGGTGGGTGGGTGGGTGGGTGGGTGGGTGGGTGGGTGGGTGGGTGGATGGGTGGATGGGTGGGTGGGTGGGTGGGTGGGTGGGTGGGTGGTTGGGTGCGTGGGTGCGTGGGTGGGTGGATGGGTGGGTGGGTGGATGGGTGGGTGGATGGGTGGGTGGGTGGGTGGGTGGGTGGGTGGGTGGATGGATGGGTGGGTGGGTGGGTGGGTGGGTAGATGGGTGGGTGGGTGGGTGGATGGGTGGGTGGGTGGATGGGTGGGTGGGTGGGTGGGTGGGTGGGTGGATGGATGGGTGGGTGGGTGGGTGGGTGGGTGGGTGGGTGGGTGGGTGGGTGGGTGGGTGGGTGGGTGGGTGGGTGGGTGGGTGGGTGGGTGGGTGGGTGGGTGGGTGGGTGGGTGGGTGGGTGGATGGGTGGGTGGGTGGGTGGGTGGGTGGGTGGGTGGATGGATGGGTGGGTGGGTGGGTGGGTGGGTGGGTGGGTGGGTGGGTGGGTGGGTAGATGGGTGGGTGGGTGGGTGGATGGGTGGGTGGGTGGATGGGTGGGTGGGTGGGTGGGTGGGTGGGTGGTGGGTGGGTGGGTGGGTGGGTGGGTGGGTGGGTGGGTGGGTGGGTGGGTGGGTGGGTGGGTGGGTGGGTGGGTGGGTGGGTGGGTGGGTGGGTGGGTGGGTGGGTGGGTGGGTGGGTGGGTGGGTGGGTGGGTGGGTGGGTGGGTGGGTGGGTGGGTGGGTGGGTGGGTGGGTGGGTGGGTGGGTGGGTGGGTGGGTGGGTGGGTGGGTGGGTGGGTGGGTGGGTGGGTGGATGGGTGGGTGGATGGGTGGGTGGGTGGGTGGGTGGGTGGGTGGGTGGGTGGGTGGGTGGGTGGGTGGGTGGGTGGGTGGGTGGGTGGGTGGGTGGATGGATGGGTGGGTGGGTGGGTGGGTGGGTGGGTGGGTGGATGGGTGGGTGGGTGGGTGGGTGGATGGGTGGGTGGGTGGATGGGTGGATGGGTGGGTGGGTGGGTGGGTGGATGGATGGGTGGGTGGGTGGGTGGGTGGGTGGGTGGGTGGGTGGGTGGGTGGGTGGGTGGGTGGGTGGGTGGGTGGGTGGGTGGGTGGGTGGGTGGGTGGGTGGGTGGGTGGATGGGTGGGTGGGTGGATGGGTGGGTGGGTGGGTGGGTGTGAGGGCGTGTGTGTGTGTGTGAGGGCGTGTGTGTGTGTGAGGGCGTGTGTGTGTGTGTGAGGGCGTGTGTGTGTGTGGCTGGGTGTGGCTGCACTACCCCCTTCCCGGCCCATTTCCACTCCCTGCCGCTCCCCTCCCCCTTGTGTCTCATCTTATCGCATATCACTCCCTGACCCCTCCCCCCTTGCCGGCCCGCTAAACCTGTACTGGTACCGCTCTTCTTGTGCGGCTGCGGCTGCGAGGCCACGAGCGAGGCCACGTGCGACCAATGCGGGAGGAAGACGGGAGGGGGGGCGTAAGCACCGGGCGTGCGTGCCCCGGCCTCCCTTACCCGCCCCTCCCCTTTTGCCCCCCCCCCCGTCCCCTCCCCTCCCCCCCTTTTGGTTCTCAGGTACGGTGTGAGCGCCTCCCTGGAGTTGAAGGAGTACACCCCCCTGACCCGCCTGCTGCGCTACTCCACTCACAAGGAGCTGGCGGTCAAGATTGTGCAGAGGGTGGGGGGGAGGGGGGGGAGGGGGGGAGGGGGGGTGGGGAGGGGGGGGGGTGGCGGGGGGAAGGCGGAGGGAAGGGGAAGGGAGGGAGCGGTATGGGGGAGGCCGCCTCGCCGATGACATCAAAACAGAGAGCAACGCTGCGGCAGCAGCGACCCGCGGCGCCGCCATACACACGGGGACACGGACACAGTCACACACACACGCACATCTGCACGACATACCCCACCACATCACATCACAGCTGTGTCCACTCGCCCACTTCATCCCCGCCACCCGGTTGGTTCCTTCGCTGTGGTCGGTCCCTAATTCCTGTCCCCCCGCCCCTGCTGCCCCCCCTAGCCCCGCCCCGCAGACAGGAAGGAATTCTTCTGATTCGATACCGTTCACGGGCTCCGGCCTATACGTGGATAACCCCGCCCCTGCTCCCCCCCCTCCCCGCAGGTCCTGGACACTTCGGTGGCCCCCCCCGCGAAGACCGCCACCAACGGCGACCCCTCCTCCGCCTCCCCCTCCTCCGCCTCCCCCTCCTCCTCAGCCTCCCCCCCCGCTGTCGGCTCCATCATCAGCTCTGTGGCTCAGGTGATCAGTCTGTTCCGATTCATCGCCCCTCTGGTGGCGGACCCCGACTCACCCGGGGAGGCGGGAGGGGCGGCGGAGCTGGACGACGAGGTGAGTGTGTGTGTGTATGTGTTTGTGTGTGCGTGTGTGTTTGTGTGTGTGTATGTGTGTGTGTCTAGCGTATGTGTGTGGGGGGGGGGCGGTGGCCGGCGGGAGAAGGGCGGGTGATGGCTGACGGGAGGGCGGAAGGGTGCGGAGCTTTGGTGGGAGGGGAGGGAGCCGAGTGTCGCAGCGGGGTTAAATGATGGTGGGGGTGGGGGTGGGGGTGGGGGTGGGGGTGGGGGTGGGGGTGGGGGTGGGGGTGGGGGTGGGGGTGGGGGTGGGGGTGGGGGTGGGGGTGGGGGTGGGGGTGGGGGTTGTATCCACGAGGGGAGGGGGGAGAGGAGGGGGACGCGGCGTCGGCTTGGGTACGGGGGGAGCCCTGGAACCCGGTGGTATTTTTTGCGGTTACCATTCGCCCTCCGTCTGTCTGTCTGCCTTGTCAGCCCATCAGCCTGGCAGGCTGCCTGCGGGTATGCGGCCATGCGGCCTTGCTCTCTCCACCCACCTCCCCGCTCCTCCCCGCTCCTCTCCCTCCTCCTCTCCATACCAGCATCCCCCCTCTCCGCCCCCCCCCCCCCGCTCCTCCCTTTTCGCACTCTTCAGCTCCGTACTCTTCACACACCTCCCTCCCCCAACCCCTCTCTCTCCCCCCTCTCTCTCCCCCTCCCCTTCTTGTTTGATTCTTGCATATTTATACTCTCCAAATCCCCCTCTCCCTCCCTCTCCCCCCCTCCCCGTCTCCATCTCCGCTGCGGTATCTTCCCCCTCCCTCTCCCCCCTCCCCCCACTGCCTAATTAGGATCTTGATGAGGAGCAGGTGCTGGTGGCCCGGCTGCTGCACCACCTGCGGTCCCCCGACCCCGACACCCACTTCCACATACTGCGTACCGCCCAGAGCCAGCTGCTGGCGGGGGGGCCGCGCCGCCTGAGGACCACCCTGCCCGCCCTCGTGTTTGGAGGACTGGCGCTGCACCGCAGACTGGCGGCACCGCAGAAGCAGCAGCAGAAGAAGCAGAAACAGGCGGAGGAGGCGGAGGAGGCGGAGGGGAGGAAGGAGGCGGAGGAGGCGGATGGCCAGGGGGCGGATGGGGCGGAGGAGAAGGGGGCGGGCGAGGGCGAGGGCGAGGGTGCTGCGGCGAAGGATGGCGGCGAGAAGGAGGAGGCGGAGGAGGCGACGGGTGCGGAGGCGGAGGTTGCGAAGCCCACGGTGAGGCGTGGGGGCGGGCGGACGAGGCGGGAGGGGGGTTGGAGGCGAGTGGCGTTGGGTTGGTGGTGGTGGGGGAGGGTAGGATGGAGGGGTAGGATGGAGGGGAGGGAGATTCTGGTGAGGCGAGTTGGCGGGGGGTGTGGGGTTGGGGTGGGGCGGGCGGGGCACGTGGGGCGGGCGGAGGCGCACGTGGGGCGGGCGGAGGGGCATGTGGGGTGGGATTTGTGTGTGTGGTGGGGTAGCCCTGCACAGTGGTCCCCTGCTGTAGTGCCGTACCGCTGCATCGCCGTACCGTCACATCGCCGTACCGCCACGCCGGCCTGCCACATCGCTTACCTGACGTGTCGGGCCGGGCCGCATCCCCCCCTTTGCCGCTGCCGTCCCGTTCTGTCGCGGCCGGGGTGTTGGGGGCGATCCTTCTGGGGCCTTTTGGGGCCTTGCACCGCGCCCCGTCCACTTGATCGACCCAACCCGACCCCGGCCCCCCCCCCGCCTCCCTCCCCAACCCCGCATCGTTCACACACCACCTGCCGTGCCATTGCCGTACCTCCTCCTGCCGTACCGCACGCACGTGGTGGTGGTTTGTCGTACAACGCCCGCAGGTCATCACGTGCGAGGCGCTGCTGCAGTTCCTGCTGTCCGCCATCGAGCCGCTGTACGGCGGACCCGCGGGTCAGCCGGTCATCGCGATGCGGCTGCTGCTGGCGTGCGGCTACGCGGCGAGTGAGGAGGCCCACCTGGAGCTACTGTCGTACACGTTCTTCGAGGAGGTGCGTCGTACATGCGCATCCGTCCGTCTGTCTGTCTCTGCGGGGGATGAAACGGCACCATCCCACCCCCCTCCTCGGGCGGGATAATAGGTGCACGCACGCGCATATCAACTCCAGCAGTTCTTGACTTTCGTTTGCTACCACTATTATCAGCCAGCTACGTTTACCTCTTCTTCCATTAGTTTACAATCTCAGCCTTAGCCTACTACGTTTTGTACGCTGGGCGACGGGAACGCTCCGACACAAAGCCGGACTATACTAACACGAGTTCGTTTGGGGCACCGTCACGGTTGGTGTTCGGCACAGCCACTGGCCGCCTACGAGCACTTGTTGGTAACTATCGGGGTCCGTAAGCAGTTCGTTCGTCGGGAGGCGTGACAGGGATCCGGTCGACCTTCAGACTACAACGTCCGCAGGGCTTCTTGTTCGGATTCAGTCTTGCAAATTCACTCTTCAAACCCCCCTCCTCACCCGCGCGAAACCCGCACCCACACCCCTATGCCAGGCCATCACCTTGTACGACGAGGCCCTGCCCGACCAACGCACCCGCGCCGCCGCCCTGTACGACATCATCGGCTACCTTCAGCGCTGCCGCGTGTTTGGCCCCGAGCACCGGGACAGCCTCACCTCCGCCGTCAGCTCGGCCTGCATGCGGCTGGTGTCACGGAGGGAACAGTGCAGGGCGCTGTGCGCGGCGGCGTGTCTGTGGTGGCAGCAGACGCAGACGGGGGCGGCGGCGGGAGCGGCGGCGGGAGCGGATAAGGCGGCGGCGGCCGATAAGGCGGAGGCCGCGGGCGACGGTCTGGAGGCGGCGGCGGCAGAGGGTGGCGGTGGGAAGGCGGAGGCGGAGGCGGAGGAAGGGGCGGTGGCGGTGGCGGGGGTGTACCCGCCCGTGCGCGATGGGGCGAAGGTGCGTGTGGGCATCAAGGGGGGGTGGGAAGGGAGGGAAAGCGGGGAGGAGGGCTGGGAGGGGCCGGGGAGGGGCTGGGGAGGGGCTGAGGAGGGGCTGGGGAGGGGCTGGGGAAGGGATTGAGGTACCGATGGACTGGTTCGGGGCTGTCGCGTGTTTAGGGCAGTTAGGGGTGGGGGTGCGTGGGCCGCGTGCCCTTGCTCCGTGCCGTGTCGTACTGGTGTGTCGTACTGGTGTGCTATCGTGGAGGGGCAGGCGGGAACCGAAGCCGGACTGTCAGCGGCCTCGCCTGTGGTCTGAAAGTTTGGTTTTCCCCACGAGCCGCGACACACATACACCCCCCACCCCGCCTGCTCCTCCTCCTCCCCCCCCCCTCCGCCAGGTGGTGGCCTTGCTGCGCCGCGCGGCCAAGGTGGCGGCCCAAGCCAAGGCCCAGTACGGCAGTACGGGCAGGGTTCGCGACGCTGCCTACCTGGGTGCCTACCTGGAGCTGTTGGATGCGGCCATGAGGATGTGGGACTGCGAGGTGCCGGGGGTGGACTTGGAACTGGTGGGTTGGGGTGAGGGGGGTTGCGGTGGGGGGGGGGGTGAAGGGGGGGGCGGTGCGCTTCCTTTGCCAATTGTCATTTCCTGATGTCGTTATGTTTCCGGGAAGTGGAGCAGGGGGGGGGGCACAAGGGTGGTTTAATGAGCGGGGCGGGGAGGGGCGGGCGGCAGGCGGGCGAGGCGAGGGGGGGAAGGGGGAGGGGGAGTTTGAAGAGTGAAATTGCATTTGCATTTGCATTTGCATTTGGGGAGGGGGAGGGGGAGGGGGAGGGTGGGTTGCTCGGGCGGGGAAGGCGAAGGTGCGGGGGGGTGGGTGTGTGGGTGGGTGGAGAGAAGAGGGCAGTTGCGGACGGAGGAGAGGCGACGGATCCGGTCGACACTTCACGATCGAGCTTCCAAACCGGACACGCAGTCGTCACCAATTCGACCCCAACCTGCCCTCCTAAGCCCCTTGACCTCACCCGCACACTCTGCTGTAATGTACTGCACTGTACTGCACTGTGTTGTACACGGCACACAGGTCCAGGAGCTGATCGACCGCGTTCAGTCCGACCTGGCCGCCGGCGTGCAGCCCGACGCCGCCACCGCCCGCCGCTGGCAGTCCACGTTGTCGTACATCACCGCCAGCGCGGCGCAGCACAAGGAGCGGTACGGCAAGCTGAAGCTGCCGCCGGCCGCGGCGGCTTGACCGGACGATGACGACGAACCGGACGATTGGAAGCTGAGCTGAGGAGGAGGAGGAGGAGGAGGAGGAGGCCGAGGAGGAGGAGGAGGGGGGACGTGGGGACGGCCCTGAGAGGCAGGGGCGGGTGGGCGAGGCATCACACTACAATGTGGCGTGGAGCGGCGTGGGGTGGGGTGGGGTGGCATGGGGGGTAGCAGGAGTGGGGAGAGGGGGGCCGGAGATGTGCTGTGCTCCCGGAGTTCCTCCTTCGGCGAGCAGCCCGTACCGGCTGTTGGTCAGCCAGGATGAACAAGCAGCTCGGGATGATGAATGCACGTTGACTGGTGGTGATGGTGGTGGTTGGATGTTGCGGTCAGAAGAGTCGGTACGGTGGTACGACCGCCGCTGCTGCTGGTGGCTCGCCGCTTTTGCGGCGGCTGAGGCTCAGACCGTATTTTGCCGGTCTGTGGCTGCGTTTGCATCACATGGAAAAAATCCATCGCAGTTTGTTTGATGTTGCCGTTTTGTTCTGCTCTTGCTGCTGCTGTTGCTGCTGCGCTGTTTCTGCTGCGGCGGCGGCTGGCATGTGCTGCCTGCCGCTATAATAGTCGTGCTGCTGCTGCTGCTGTTGTTGCTGCCACGGCTATGGGGCGCGCGGCGCAGGTCGCGGTCCGTTATACCGTTTTCGCTCTTGCGTTCTGTTGTTTGCGCGTCTGCTGTGGGGCTTTGGAAGTGTTTTCCCCTGTCCTTGCTGAGCGTCGTCGGTCGTGTGTCTGTTTCTCGGAGAAAAAATTATAGCGGCATCATGCTTTTGGCGGTGTTGGCAGCATACGGTACGCTTGGAGAAGGATATGCTGGAGAGTGGCTCGATAGGGCGTCTGGGCTGCGGGCTGTGGTGTGGCCTGTGTGGTCGCCGCAAAGGGCGACGGATAGTGCTGGCGGCGAGGAGGGCGCTGGCTGGTCCGCGGAGGAGAGTGGGTGCGTCATGGGGACTTTGGACGCCTGAAAGAACGAGGGAGAGCAGTACTGCAACAGCATATGGAATCGTTTGATGTTTTTTACTCGGAAGCCTGAAGCAAGAAAGGAAATTGTTCCTACCGTAGATGCAGCAACAGCCGTTTCCTGCTAAGTAGCTCTACTTCCGGAAGTGAACCAACCGCCGACAGAAGGCCTTCGAACGCCCTTTCAAGGTCCCTTCCGCGCACCCTTTAGAGGCACGTGATTTTGGAGGCACGGCGAGCTGGCTCTCGCCTCGACGGATTGAGCCAAGCGGTGAGGGGACAAAGGACACAGCGCACAGGCTGCGCCCCGCGCAGTCCGTCTCACGACTCCCGACAACAGAGTTGGCCCGCTTGGCATCAGAGTCTCTCTGCTTCGCCCAATTTGAGAGCGGTACCCTTATCACTTTATACTTAAAACAGTTAAAGCCCCTCCCCACCGAGCAGCATCACGCTTGTCGGCGTGTCCAAATGCGGCTCCGCGCGATTCCGCGGCACGCTCCTTGGACGCTGACCCAATTCCTGCCTGGCGACACCGCGCCCCTCGGCGACAGATAGTAGATTAATCGCATGAACGTCAACACCAAATCCCAAATCCGATTCCGGCCTGCCGCACTGTCGCACCCCGACTGCTGCGCTGCTGCCCGCTGGATGGGGCGGCGTCCGTCGGAGGGGGCCAACGAAGCGCTCCCCCCCCCCGAGGGGTTCCTCGTCTCAACCGAGGAAAATGAAGTACGAAACGGGATCCAAAGCGCGCATACGCGGCCTGGCCGCGGCGCGCCCTTTCCTGTTCTATCGCGCATCTCCACGAGCCCCAACACTGCTCCAACGCACTCTCCCGGTGCCCCTCTACACCTCCCGCCACGCCGTCACACCTCGCCGGTCCCGATCCCGTGGCTTTGACACAAGCACACAACACCTGCCCACGTCCACCCCTCCCCCTCCCCCTCCCCCCTCGGGCCGCCCTTATCCCTGATCCCGCCCTCTCCCTTCCTCCCATGCAGTTACCAGTCAGCAGCGCCTTCGCAAGTGCACGGCCCCTGCCGTACAGCACCCGCGCTTTCGCGAGCCCCGAGGTTCCGGAGCGTCCGGCCTCCACCCACCCACACCTCCGGCCTCGACCCACCACACCAGCCTCAGCCGCAGCCTCAGCCACAGCCACCACTCCATCCCGCCACCTCAGTCGTCCTCCGCTCCTCCTCCTCCTCCTCTTCATCCCTCATTCCCCCGCATTCCCATGGTGAGAATGCCCAACCCCTTCCGGCGGGGCAGCCGGGGTAGCCGGGGCGGCCAGAGCGGCGGCACAACCCCCGCCTCCTCCGCCGCCGTCTCCGCCGGCCCCTCCACGCCGCGCAAGCTCTCCTCCCACGCGCTCGACAAGGACTTCGCCACCGCCGCCGCGGCCTCCGCCCCCGCCGCCGCCGCTGGCGGCGGCGGCGGCAGCCCCAACGCCAAGGCCGCCGGCGGCGGCGGCGGCGACGACACCACCGCAGCCGCCGACACCACACTGGACAAACGCGCCGCGCCGTGGGGCACGACGCAGTATGACGACGCTGCCGCCGCCGCCGCCGCCGCCGCCGCCGGCGGCGGCGGCGAGGCCGTCGACCGCCGCCACGTTGCGCACTACGGCCTGCTGTCCGCCCAATTCGCTCAGGCCAAGCAGAAGGAGGAGTACCGCCAGCAGCACCCGCCGCACCAACAGCACGCGCCGCCGCCGCCGTCGCTGGCGGCGCCGGCGACTCCGGCGGCCGCCGCCGCCGCTGCCACCCCTGACGTGACGGTGGCGGCTGCTGCCAAGACGGCGGCTCCAAAGGCCGCCCTGGCCGCTCACGAGGCGGGCCTTGACTCGGGCAGGAGCTGGGAGGTGTTCAGCGGTTTGGATCCGGGTCGCTTCGCGGCGTTGGATCAGGACGGCCCCGGGGGCAGTGTGCTGATGCCGCCGGGGGTCAGCGGAGGCAGCCTGGCGGCGCCGGCGCCGCCGCTGGTGGTTTCGGAGATCCCGGCGGCGCCGATCACGATGGAGCGCCCCGCGCCAAGGAACCTGCCCGACTTTATGGACTTGCCGGGTGGGTGGTTGGGAAGGGTCCCGGGGGGGGGGGGGCGCGGGTTGAGCTTGGGTTGAAAGGTTATTTTAGGGTTTTAGGGTTTTGTGCTGGATGGCTGGCGTAGGTTGCTGGCTGGTGTGAGTTGCTTCGCTGGATGTGCCGCCCGGGCTGATCTGGGTTCTTCGAGTCTGTAGGCCAAGACAGGAATGGCCACCACCGACAACAAACGGCCGCAAATGGGTGGGGGGGGGACGTGTGGTGGACAGTTGGTTGGTAGGCCAGCCAGGCTGATGGGGACTGGGGGCTCTGCTCTGCACTGCCCGGCCGGTTAAAAGCTTTAGGTGTGTGCGTGCACGTGTGTGTGTGTGTGTGTTCGGCCGGGCCGCGCTGCAAGCGCTGCGCACTCACGGGTGGGTCTGGTGGGCCTTCCTTTGCCCCGTGCCTGGGTATTCCCCTTCCCCCCGCTGCGGTATCGTTTTCATTACCCCCGCTACCCCCCCCCCTAAAACCCCGCTAACCCCGCCCCGCCTGACACCCGCTCTCACTCTCACTTTCACACCTCAGGTGAACCACGGGTCACCGCTACGCCCGACAAGTTCCACCCCAACGGCCACCCGCTGACGCCGCCCGAGGGCAGCCTCACCTCCCTGCAGCAACACTTCGCCTTCTTCGACATGTGGGTCCGGACACGGGGGCAGGGGGGGCAGAGGGGTGGCAGAGGGGGTGGGCAGGGGGGGGGCCAGGGGGGGGGGCAGGAAGCAGCCCGGTCGGGTTCGGGTTCTGCGGGCGAGGCAACCGCACACCGCACCGCCCCTTGGCCGGTCGAACATCTCTTTCAACAAGTCCTCGCCCCGCTGTGCGCCTCCGCCACCGACTGTTGACTGCCATAAGGCCCACCTCGCCGGTCCGGGGCGGCGGCGCCTGTTCCGGTGTCACGTACCGTCTGCTTGCTTGCGTGCCGTGTCTCCGGCCCTCCCCCCTGTGGCCATACCCGCGTCCCATCGCAGTAACAAGGACGGCGTGATATCGCTGGGGGAGTGCATCACGGGTAGGAGCGGGCGGGTGTGGGGGGAGGTAGAGGAAGGGTGGGTGAGAGGCAGGCCCCACCGAAGCGGTGTTCGTGAGGATTGTGCCGGGGGAGGGGGGGGAAGGGCACCCGGCCGGCGCCATCGCTCAGTCCCAAGCGTTGGAACCGGAACTCTGGACCCTCGCGGGTTCCGGAGCCCCCCCCCGAGGCCCCCCGAGGCCCGAAACGAACCAATGCGCCGCGCACCACCGCCGCCAGTCCACACCACACATTCGCTCTTCCTCCCTGCTCACGCATACACACACACGCAAACACACACGCATACACACGCACACACACACGCATACACACGCACACACACACAAGAGACCTGAGCCGCCTCCCTGAGTCGCTTGCCCCCCCCCCGCCCCCTGGATCTCCGCCTCCCCCCTCCCCACCTTGGTCTCCGCATCCCTCCCCCCCACCTTGGTCTCCGCCTCCCTCCCCCCCACCTTGGTCTCCGCCTCCCTCCCCCCCACCTTGGTCTCCGCCTCCCTCCCCCCCCTGCGGTCTCCCTCGGGCCGGGGGTCCAGGCTGGCGCTATCTGCTGCGGCGATTGGTTCCGGAGCCGCTCAACTCGCTGGCCGCGATCCCCGTGGCCCTAGCGGTGCAGCTGCCTCTGTGTTGGCTCACAAGCGACTCGTGGCTGCCCGACCTGAGACTGAATGTGCACGTCAAGAACGCACACAAGCGAGTGCGGGAGGGGGGGGGGCGGAGGGGGGGGGCCGGGGCGGGGGCTGGGGCGGTTGTTTTAGGGTTGGTTCCGCTTGGTTGTGGCTGGTAAGTACTCCTTTGAGGAAATGAAAAAAAGGGGGCAGAGGGGAAGAGGGCAGAGTGGGGTGCAGGGCGAAGGGTGACCAACCATGTGCCGAGTGGGGAGGGGGAGGGAGGGAAGGGACAAGCGCGAAGGCAAAGCCGGCGCCGGAGTGCCGGCGGAGCGGGCGGAGGGGGTGGATGGTGGAGGGAGGGCAGGGGAGGCGGTCGGTAAGGGTTGAGGTTGAGATGCGCGGTAGCATTGTGTCGGGAAGGTGCCGGAAGGGTCCTGCCGCATCCGCTGAGGGCCGCAACCGCTCCCAGGCTCCCCCCCTGGACTGTGGCTGGAGCCCAGCCGGCATGAAGTCGCTGCCGACAAACGCCAACGCAAACACAAATGCAAACGCAAATGCAAACACACAAACACACACATGCCGCCGCCGCCCCAACCAACTCCCAACTCCCAACGCAGGGTGGTGCACGGCAGCAACTCCAAGGCGTGGGACCGCTCCGGCCACTTCACGCCCGCGCGCTTCGAAGCGATGCTGTCCAAGTACGACAGGGACGGCAAGGGCGGTCTGACGCTGGGGGAGCTGATCAGCTTCCTGCGGGGTCAGGCCAACCTGGGGGATGTGGCGGGCATGTGAGTGCGAGTGCGGTCGGCGGTAGGAGGCGTGGGGGTGGGGGTGGGGGTGGGTGGGAGGGAGGGAGCGGCGGCGGGCTGTGTGCGCTACGTGACATCTTTGAAGTCACGGTTACCTTTCCAAAAGGTGCGATGAAGACGTCATTACTTTGCCCTCCCGGGGGCCCCGAAGTGCTGTGCGGGGGAGGTGGCGCGGCTTTGAATAGGAGTAGTGCAGCCACCAGACACCAGCCACCGGTGTGGCCACACAGCGCTTCGCGCGGCGTTGCTGTGCCGGCACCAGCGGCGGCGGCATCCCCCGTCCTCTCGCCAACCGGCCTGTGCGAGGGGCATCAAACCGCTGTTGTGTGGTGTGGTGTTTTTGAGCTACGTTCGGCACCAGCAGCGGCATCATCAACAGCAGCAGTCCAGCGGCAGCGGCTCACCGTAACACGGTTCGCTCAACGCCGTTGCTCCCCCATTGCCTCCAATTTAACGGAAGCGGTACGCACGCCCCCCACCCACCGACTCGGTCGGCTACGTCCCTCCGCTGCGGTGTCGTTTTCCTCGCCCACCTACCTATTAACTCTGTCTCCCGCGGCGCGACCACGGCCGCCTCCCCCACCTCCTCTCTTTCTCTCATTTATCTTCCTCCCTCCCCGTCCTCCTTCCTTCCTTCATTCCCTCCCTCCCTTTCTCCCTCCCTCCCTGGTGTGCCAGGATGGCGAGTGCCGGCGAGTGGGTGATGACCTGGGCGCTGCTGCGCGACTCGACGGGCGTGCTGCGGCGGGAGGACATTCGCGGCATGTACGACGGTACGGCGTTTTACCGGCTGGCCGAGCGCAACGGCTACAAGCACTACGGGCTGCAGACGGGTCGCGCGCCCGCCGTACTCAAGGGCTACGCTTGAGCCGCCCGCCCCCCTCCCTCCGGGAGGAAGGTGGAGGGGGAGGTGGCGGTTGAGGTGGCGGTTGAGGGGGAGGTGGAGGTGGCGGTTGAGGGGGCATGGCAACTGTTGGTGGCGAGTGGGGCGGAATAGATGATGGATTTTGAAGGGTTGAGGCTCTCTCGTGGGTTGATGAGGTGTTGGCCGTTGCAAGTGGGACCGGGTCGGGGGAGCGGCGGGGCTCTACGTTGCCCCACCCCCGTGTGGGTGTTTGCCCGGAAGGCCCGGAAGGCCTTGCGCCGCCATTTCGAAGCAGCGGAGCGGCGGCGGCGGCTGGGCTGAGTGGTTGGAACTTGGAAGGAGGAGCTGGTTATTGCGTAGGCTGTTCAGGGCCGTCATGTGCGCCCTCGGATTGGCGCTGAGCGAGGGTGGCGGGTGTGTGTGCGGCTGGGATGACACAGCGGTTGGCCCCGCGGGGATTTGGTTGGTCTGGGGAAGTTGCAAGCGGGCTGCTGAATGCCGCTCCTCGCCTCTGAGAGTTGCACTGTGGGAACAAAGCCTACGAGGGTTGATACTTCCAAATCCAGGATTTGAAGGTAACACGCATATACGCCTTGCGACTCGTTTGAAGGCAACGAATTTAAACCTTTGCAACGCATTGCTGTGTGGTGTACCGGTAAATGTGTTAAAGTCAGCAAAGCGCCCGGCCCCTCCGTGGGCCGTATTGACTGCTACGACTTCTCTTCGTATATGAGTGTTGCTCACTCACAACAAAATGGGCCCCAAAGCAGCGGGCGTTGGCTAAAGCACTGTGGCAGCGGTTAGGAGTGCGGTTAGTGCGAAATTACTCCTTCACATTAACATTTAAGTTACCCCGCCACAAGAAAAGCGGAAGTACTCTGGCTGGAGCAGGGCAGGCAAGCGGGTCGGAGGCAGTCGGCTCCCACTTACGTACGAAGCCGTTGCCTGGATCCGCGGACGCTGAAACTTGGCCTGTAGAGCAAACCAATAGTGGCCACATCATTCTATGTGCTAGCTGAACCCATAGGTGCGTTGGATTCTGCGCGCGGCCGACGTTGATGGCCATCGGCGAGGTGACCACCCAAAGCCTCATATCCTTACTGTAAATCCTTTCGCTTACAAACCCGACATCATATAAATACCTTCACACCTCGAATTGCTGCAAGCTGAGGCCCTGGAAAGCTAGGAGGTCATGGCCGAGGGTTGGACCCGACGTAGAGGTGGATAGCCATACAACGCTAAGCATTGAGTCGCAGTAACATTTTCATAGGTACATAGCGGAACGTTAGATCAGCGAGGAAACAGCCACGCGGAATTCCCAGGTCCGGAGAGAAATGCCCGCGAAGAGGCGACGTCTCAAAAGGAGCGCTCTTCACTTGTAGTTTGCTTGACACCTGAACACAGGCGCCTCACATGGAAAGTTCAGAACGGTTACACGGGGCGGAGGCTGAGAGCGACGATAATCTGGACGGGTTATCCTCCGATTTCGATGCCTGCTGGTGGTCGAGCTCGGACGACGAGGCCGGTGACGCTGGCGATGACGACAACGACGGTGGTGCCTACAGCTCCGGAGATGAGGAGATGCCCGGAGCCACCGACGCGCTCGGCGAACCCACCGACACGTACCGGCTGCGTGCCCCGGCGGAACAACCCCCTCCGGTGTCTACTGCACCCGCCGGGGGCTCCGCCACAACGGCGGCAGTCTCGGCGGAGGCTGGGGGGCTGTGGGGCCGGGGCTGTCGGCGACGGCCGTCGGCCTGCCCGGCAACAGCAGCAGCGGTGGTCTCGGCGGAGGCTGGGGGGCTGTGGGGCCGGGGCTGCCGGCGACGGCCGTCGGCCTGCCCGGCAACAGCAGCAGCGGTGGTCTCGGCGGAGGCTGGGGGGCTGTGGGGCCGGGGCTGTCGGCGACGGCCGTCGGCCTGCCCGGCAACAGCAGCAGCGGTGGTCTCGGCGGAGGCTGGGGGGCTGTGGGGCCGGGGCTGCCGGCGACGGCCGTCGGCCTGCCCGGCAACAGCAGCAGCGGTGGTCTCGGCGGAGGCTGGGGGGCTGTGGGGCCGGGGCTGTCGGCGACGGCCGTCGGCCTGCCCGGCAACAGCAGCAGCGGTGGTCTCGGCGGAGGCTGGGGGGCTGTGGGGCCGGGGCTGTCGGCGACGGCCGTCGGCCTGCCCGGCAACAGCAGCAGCGGTGGTCTCGGCGGAGGCTGGGGGGCTGTGGGGCCGGGGCTGGCGGCGACGGCCGCCGGCCTGCCCGGCAACAGCAGCAGCGGTGGTCTCGGCGGAGGCTGGGGGGCTGTGGGGCCGGGGCTGTCGGCGACGGCCGCCGGCCTGCCCGGCAACAGCAGCAGCGGTGGTCTCGGCGGAGGCTGGGGGGCTGGGGGGCCGGGGCTGTCGGCGACGGCCGTCGGCCTGCCCGGCAACAGCAGCAGCGGTGGCCGCGGTGGGACGGGGCGACGGGCCGCGGGGCCGGTGGTGGCGGCTGGCGGCCTGCCCGGCAGCAGCAGCAGCGGTGGTCGCGGCGGAGGCTGGGGGGCTGTGGGGCCGGGGCTGTCGGCGACGGCCGCCGGCCTGCCCGGCAACAGCAGCAGCGGTGGTCTCGGCGGAGGCTGGGGGGCTGGGGGGCCGGGGCTGTCGGCGACGGCCGTCGGCCTGCCCGGCAACAGCAGCAGCGGTGGCCGCGGTGGGACGGGGCGACGGGCCGCGGGGCCGGTGGTGGCGGCTGGCGGCCTGCCCGGCAGCAGCAGCAGCGGTGGTCGCGGCGGAGGCTGGGGGGCTGTGGGGCCGGGGCTGTCGGCGACGGCCGCCGGCCCGCCCGGCAGCAGCAGCAGCGGTGGTCGCGGCGGGGGCCGGAGGGCTGCGGGGCCGGGGGCGGCGGCAACGGCTGGTGGCCCGCCCGGCAACAGCAACAGCGGGGGTCGCGGCGGGACGGGGCAGCGGGCGGCGGGGCCGGGGGTGGCGGCGACGGCTGGCGGCCCGCCCGGCAGCAGCAGCAGCGGGCGGGGCCGAAAGGGAGGTCGCGCTGCTGCCGCTGCCCCCTCACCCGCCGCCGCCGCGGGAAACCGCGGTGGCGACGGGGCGGCTGGGCCATCGGCTGCCGCGGGCGGCGGCGGGACAGGGCAGGGCGGGCCGGAGGTGTTGCAGCGCTTCCGTCTCACTTTCATTACCCCGTGGTGCAAGGAGATGCTGCAGCTATACGGCAAGAGCGTGGTACTCATGGACGCGACATACGGGCTTGACGTGTACCAGTACCCGCTCGTGGTCTTGATGGTCGTGGACCATTGGGGCAACGGTATCCCCATCGGAGGCGGGGTAGGCGAGTGCGCACGGGTCCGTCATTAAAGTAGTACGGGTTACGCGAATGCATATACGTGATGCGTAGTGGTTGTGCCGATATGGACGACTCGTTGGGTTGATGGGGTTGTGTATGGTGCGTGTGGTGATGGTGTCAGATGGGATCCCTTGCCGGAGGAACCAGGAACAAGGCCGCCTGTACTGTATGTCTACATGTAAGCTTGTGACGGTTACTGTCTGGACTGGTGCTGCTATAGACGACAGGACTCACCGTTGACTGATCGACGACGGATGGTGACACGATACATGGCCGCTTGCGGCTGTAGCTGCGCTGTCACTGGCCCTTATTTGTAAGCCATCGTGTTGGGACTGCTACCGTGGTCGCAGCATTGGGTACAAGATGGCTAGGCGGATTGACGAAGGGGGCAAGCCATAGTGTCTATCTCAACTCTCACTTACACAAGTCAACTGAGACCATCCGCTCATGGCGGCTCTCCAACTAGCCGAACGTAGCAAAAACCGCATGCGATAGTGGCGCGACGGCGCTCCGGCCTCCACGTCAACAGCACCCGTACGCATCTGTAGCCTCGCCATAGCCGCAGTTGCGTCGCGCTCGGGACAGAAACGACCAGAGGAAACAGAGTAGCTCTCACACGCCAACAGCCCCGCCGAACGTAGCAAAAACCGCATGCGACAGTGGCCTCCACGTCCTGCGTCTGGTCCCAG
Source organism: Pleodorina starrii (assembly GCA_030267565.1). Taxonomy (NCBI): domain Eukaryota; kingdom Viridiplantae; phylum Chlorophyta; class Chlorophyceae; order Chlamydomonadales; family Volvocaceae; genus Pleodorina; species Pleodorina starrii. Next base: position 150,421 of record BRXU01000022.1, on the reverse strand, counting down.
TACACCCAATCGCGACATGGCTGCTCCTCACTCCCACTCCATCCACCGGGTCCACCGCGTCACCGGGTCGTCGTCACCGTCGTCGCTCGTGACAGAGCCCTCGCCTCCCTCCTCCGAGTTGGGCGGCGCCGGGCCCGGCATACCAGCCACAGCAGCGGGGTCCTCGTCCACATCGTCATAAAACTGGTACGGGTCGTGCTCAGGCGCGCCGGCGCCAAAGGGCGGCGGCGCGGCGGCGTAAGCGCTGGCGGCCGCAGGAGGCGGCGCCCCAGCCGCCGGGCCGGCGACGGCGGCGGGATCGCCGACGCCAAAGGGCGGCGGCGTAAGCGCTGGCGGTCGCAGGAGGCGGCGCCCCTGCCGCCGGGGCACCAAAAAGGGCGTCCACGACAGGGTCGCCGGAAAGGAAGCCGCCAGTGGCGATGACGAAAGCCGCCTTGCGCTGGCATAGCGCTGAGAGCTTCTGAACAGTAGTGTCATGCGCCACCTTCTTGCTCTGCGTATCGACGGAGTGCTGCTGTAGGAGCTGCTCGGATGCGACAACGGCCAGGTCTTGCACACCCAGCCTGAGCCCCGCAGCGCTTATCACACTCTTGACGTGCGTGGGTGGCGTCATCCTTCAACTTACTTTGTTTGCCACCCATTCTACTCCCTAGGTCTTTGTGTAAGTCGCGCATGGCACACTATAGCCACCGTCTACTTTGCGGGACTGACGCCCACTGGATAGGGGTGCCACCCAGCCAGGGCGGCGCGCCCCTACCACTGGACGGGGGAACTTTTCTTCATCCAGTCACCACATCGGAGCGTGGGATGCCGGTTCTGGCCTTCCTACAGAGAACCAATGACGTGCTACCGGCCGACGCGCCGCTATACTGTGCTTACAGCCTCTCAGCGGACACACCGGCTGGTTCTTGGCAACCGGCGACGCGTGCGTCTTTGGCGGGCCTGCGGAGCGGCAGCACTTCGGCCTCTACCATTTACTGGGCCGTCGAGAATGCTCCCGGGTTGCCTACGGGTGCGCCTACCCGCGTGGCGCGCGGGTGGCGACGAGAGACTGTGTTCAACCCGGTCACGCGGAGGTGGGGCATTTCCGAGACCGGACCCGTGGGCGACATCCGCGTCCGGCTGGCTGACGAGCCCCGCTCTGACTGGCCAGTATACTGTGCGCTTAAGGGTGTAGTTTGGGTGGAAGTGGGCTCGCTAGCCTTCCAGGCGGCTTTCGCGGCGACGTTTGTGACCCTGCCGAGCTTTGTGGAGCTTTTCAAGGAGCACCTGCGACTGGTGTGATTATGACAAAGACCTTTGCTGTATCTGGCCTTCTGCTGGTGTACATTGGCACTATTCGACTGGCTTTCAAGCAGGCCGCTATCGCGATTGCTTGTAATTTTATCGCTCGCATACACGTGAGGTAGTCTGGGGTACCAGCGTTTTTTTCTTCCCCCTTGAGGTGTCCTGTCAGGAATACATTGCAGCGCATTCACAGACGTCCAAGCCTGCAAGCCATCTTTGCCTCGGCTTCGCTCCCCTCGCCATCTGGAAGCGCATGTGTGTTTCTGAGCTACCATCTTTAACAGCAGTTAATCTAGAAGTTCACTTGAGAAGAACGAGAGGCTTTGGGTGGTCACCTCGCCGATGGCCATCAACGTCGGCCGCGCGCAGAATCCAACGCACCTATGGGTTCAGCTAGCACATAGAATGATGTGGCCACTATTGGTTTGCTCTACAGGCCAAGTTTCAGCGTCCGCGGATCCAGGCAACGGCTTCGTACGTAAGTGGGAGCCGACTGCCTCCGACCCGCTTGCGCAGGGCAGAGGGCAGGGGCACTCCAGCTGTACGGCACCTCAACGGTCACATTTCAGCGAGTTTTGCTTGTCCGGCCTGCGAAACCTTACATATTTGTATAGGTGTGTATGGTCGTGCACGACCTGTAGTGGGAAAGGGACCGACGACTCACAGCGGGAAGCATTGTCACGATAATACTGAGGAATTGGCTGCCTGAAGTTCTAAAATATGTTAGTTTAACCTAACATATTGTTGGATGGCGAAATACGGCTGGATTCTGCGTGGATATCTGCTGGTGCTGGTCTGGGCTTTCTCGGTGAGCCAACGCCCGAGAAAACAGGGGCCCAGTTGACTGCGGGAGATGTAGTAAATGTCACGCGTGCGCGGATTTGAGGCTATGGGCGCCCTTTGCTCGAGTGCAGGGCGGTTAACTGCATTGTACGATGGAGGCCCTCCAGAGACCGAAAGACAGCCTTCTGGCAGGAATTCCGAACGTATTTGTACATATGATAACCGCACAGAGTCATGTGGGGCGACAGGTAGCCATTTTAGATCCCAAACCGGGTCCATGGCTGTCAATTACGGTCAGGGTATGCCACTTGCAGCCTTGGTGCACCATATCGTCACGGAGCGCGGGTCCAGTTGACTGCATACCAACTACCTGGAGACATAAGAGCCCACAGATGGCCTCTGTAGCTGCCAAAAAAGTTTTTTTGAGGCGGTTAACTGTCCATGGGTGCTGCTTACGAATTGGGTTTACTATCCTGCCGCGAATACCGGGTCTAATCGTTTTTGATATGCCACCAGTTAGCGAATTTGCCGGTAAGGTGACCACATGGCTGGCAAGGTGACCACCCTTGTGGCCCCGCGGCTGGGCCGTACCCGACGCTGTGGCCCCGCGGCTGGGAAAAGCTATCGGAGGTCCGTCCAGGACTGGCCAGTCCTATTCGGGACAAGTAACCCGGCCAAAAATTCCAAAATAGTTTAACCTTGATACTGGAGGCAGCGCGGCCATTTAGTTTCATTTAGTTTGGCCCAACGAGCCGAAATGTTGTTGGCATCTACCCCGGTACAAGCCCAAGACCTCGCTAGCCATCCTCTGCCGGTCCTATGAATGCCAAATATCATAAGGATGAAAGTCTCTGCGGGGCGGCACAGTCGAAATGGCTTCTGGACATCAGGGTGGCCTCAGCACGGGAAGCCGTGAATCTTGGCCGATAAAGTTTGCCTATGTGTCGTTTCAGGCCTTACGCCTCTAACAACTCTAATACGTTATACAATTCTATATTAGATTGTGTGCCCGGACAAGGCATTTGGTGACATTCGTCCGGCGAGGCCGAAGTGGACTAGCCCTCCGCCCTGGGCTGGAGCAATGGGGCCGTATTGGAGGCTTGACGGTTTGGCCGCTTGCTACTTACCGAATCCTTCGGTGCTGACGGGTCGTGAACTTGTGATTTACAAAAGGTTTCAAGCTGTTAAGAACTAGTCCTGGCAAAATCAGGGCGGCGCCGGTGGTCAACGTGTTCATCGCCACGTCGCGAGTTTTTTCAGCTTATCAAGGTAACTCTCCAGCACAACTGCTAGTAACTTACAGCATGAACGCATGGGCACAGGCGACTTAATTACGAAGCCATGGCATCGGGCATCACTCTGCCTTCGACAACTTGTACTGATTATCGTCTTGCCGTCATGCGAAACGAAATTGCAATAAGGAGTTCCGTTTGCATAAAATTTCCGGTTCATTCCGCTGTAAAACTACCGGTATGCCTCTTGGCAGGTCTAAGCGTCTAACATCACACTCGCCACAGTACAGAGTAGTACAGTTTCATCGATGTCGCAGTTTCGCGATGCTCTTTGCATCTCTGGCCATGCAATATAATTGGTTTTGTATTGTCAATTTAATTTGCGGCCTTCGAGTGTTGATGCATGTACGTAGGGTTCGCGGCGTGGTGGCGATGCGAACGGTGCGCGGTGTCGTGCAAGTCTTCGCCGGCTAATCGCTGATAAAACTGTTGTCAGCAGGCTGGAAATACACAACATACGTTTTTGATTATTCATCAAGTGAGATTTGGGGCATTATCCCTTGCCTTTGAAAGGGTTGTGGTCAGAGGGTTGTGGTCTTGTGGACAACTGCCACAACTGCCACAACACCCCGCAACCCCTTCTGTTGAAACAGAGAACGCACTCATGAAGGGACCCACACATGTTCCTCTACAGGCATCTGATGAACATGGATTAGCAAGCGTACGGTCTCGTTAGAGCAAAATAGCTAAATAGGCCCCCCGCCGAACTCGCTGACCTATGGAGTTATTCGGGCTTGAGGTTTGTTGACCGTGTCGCAAACCGCTGCAAACATAATATTAGTGTTAATACAGATTTATACTGTCGCTGCTGTAATATTGGCTCACCACTGAGCTACACAACTTGCATAGTTACCCCCGGCTCGTCAAGCTCCGTTTCTGTGACGGGTTGCAATGACAGCTGGGCTAACGAACGCAGACGGAGTTCACACGTAAGCGCTTTCATCGGCCGAACTCCATACACGGTTACCTCGCTCGGAAAACTGGCTCGCGCACCTCAACGCGCCGAATTCTGGACTGCAGGCCGCGCATACCATGCATTATCGAAATGAATATATTTGACCATGTGATCGGTGATGTCCCCAATCGCCTTCGCCCAACTTCTGCGCCGCTTACGGGCATTGAAGTGCGTCATGGCCTGGAGGCCGAAAGCCGACAGCCTGGAAATGAACTCAAGTTCGAAGCAGATAATCAATCTCGAGGCAATTTCGTGTTCTTTCCTGGCGGGGACGGAGAGGCCCGCCTTCCGGCCATCGATGGAGCGGCGATGGACCTCGCGCTTCTGCCTTTGACCGACGCCATCCTGCTGGACAACTTTAGCGATGATGCTGCCGAAGGAAGACCGCTGCAGGCCGGGCCGGGCAGCAGTGACTCCAGCAGCGGCGGCGGTTTCCAGTCCGCCGCTCCCTCCGTCGAGGCTGGGCCAGCTCCGGAGGGTAACGGTCCCCCGGAGCGACCGCTTGGGAGGAGAGTGTCCAGCTCAGGCGCTCAACACGCCCCACCGGCCAACCCCGAAAAGGTACGGGTACCGTTGATAAGCTAGGGATACGGTTGTTGCCGCTCCCGCGCACTGTGTACGACATTCGTACTTGTGCGGCGGCCATCGCAAATCCCGCCTACCGTACCTCTCAGATGCCGCCTGCCCGCCGCTGAAGCCCTCCCACCGCAACAACTGCTACAGTAGCGCGCCTACTGAGCAGTTGTATCGCAGCACGGCGGTGCTGACCAAGCCCCTCCCCCCTTTGTGACCCCCCTTCGTGCCCCCCACTCCGGCCTATACGTGGATACCCCCCCTTTGTGTCCCATTTGGTGCGCCGCCGCCCGACTGATCCCCTCCCGGCTCCTGGCTCCCGCTGCCCGCTGCCATCGATCCGCAGATCTGCGACCTGGTTCTGGACATGGATGCCGCCGCCGCCGCCGTCAGCGCCGCCCTGATCGGCATCCACACCGGCCTGCCGCCGCAGCGCAGGGCCGGCGGCCCATGCGACGCCGCCGCCACCGCCGCCGCTGGGATGCTCGGCGCCCGCATCGGCGGCGCCGTGCCGCCGCCACCGCCGCCGCCCCGACGCAGCTCGTCTCAGCACGCCCACTCCATCGCCGCCGCCGGCGGCGACGGCGGCGGCGGGGCGTTCTTCCCATACCCGCTGCTACACTACCACCAGTCACCACCTCCACCGCCGCCGCCGCCGCCTCCACCTCGTCAGTACCTGCGCGCCCTCTCCCAACCCGCTATGCCGCACCCCCTGCACCCGCCGGCCCTGCCCACCGCCGCCACCGCCACTGCCGCCGCCGCCGCCTCCGCCGACATGAGCGGGCGCTGCACAAGGGCGGCGGTCGGCGGTATCGGGAACCTGACGGCACCGCCGGTGGCCCGCCTGAGCGCGATGGTGCCGCCCGGGAGGGCTTCCGCCGCCGCCGCTGGCGGTGGCTGCGGCGGTGGCCTTTACGAGCCGCCAGAGTCGTACACGTCCTGCCCGCTGGAGCTCCCGCGATGGCGCGTCAGCATCAGCGGTCCCACAGTCGACCTGGCGGAGGACGGTCGGGCAGGGGCAGGCAGGCAGGGAGGGGCAGGAGGGCCGCCGCAGCGGAGACCCGCGGGTCGGTGGCACGCCAGCAGCAGCGGCCTGCCGTCCGACATGCCGTCGTATTCGTACGGCGGGTACCCGCCTTACGCTTACCCGTCCACGACATTGCCGCCGTACATGTCCGACCAGCATGTACAGCAGTACCAGCAGCAGTACCAGCACCAGCCGCAGCCGCAGCCGCAGCTGCGCCACCACCCCCACCCCCACCCCCACCACCACGGTCGCTCGACCGTGCACCGAGTGCTCGCCCTCGCCCAGCCGCAGCCACAACTGCTCCGGGACGGCCCGTCGGTCCTTCAGCACGCCGCCGCCGCCGCCAACCCGCTGCCGCTGCACACCGCCGCTAGTCTGCATCTGCGCACCGCCGCCGCCGCTATGGGCCCCGCCTCCACCGCCGCCGCCGCTCCCTTGCAGCCGCCGCCTCCAGCACCACTGCTGACCCAGTCACAGACCGTGCTCCGGAACCCCCTGCAGCACCATCACCACCACCAGCACCACCAGCACCACCAGCACTATGCGCCAATTGTCGGGGCCCCGGGCTTTCAGGAGTACACGCTTGACGCGGGCATGGTGCGGCTGCTCGACGACGACCCGGGCTTCTTCGACGCCGCCGCCGCGGTGGCGGCGGCGGCGCTGGGTGGCTGGGACGGCGGCGGCGGCGCCGCCGCTGCCGCTGACGCGCCTGACACCGCCACCATCAGCGTCTCCTCTTCCGCCCTGGCGTCCCTTCTGGAGTCGTTTAGCGGCGGCGGCGTCGCACGCAGCAGCTTTGTGCTGTCACCGCCGCTGCCGTGGGATGGTCAACTCGGAGGCGGCGGCGGCGGCATCAGCTGGATCGACCTGACGGGACTCAGCCTCAGCATACACCCCTCGCCGGGGACCTCTCCCGCCAACCCGCTGGCTCTGCGGCGGGAGCTGGCGGCGGCGCTAGCCGCGGCGGAGATGGGTGACGGCGCTGGCGGCTGCGGCGGCGGCGGCGGCGCCGTGGCGCTGCTCCAGAGCGGTGATGTCTGCGAGGGCGCGCTGCACCCGGGCCCGCACTCGGGGGCGGGGGCGTTTGAGTGGGCGGCCGGGGCGGCCACTGGCGGCGATCTGGCGGCGTTTGGGCATTACCTGAACTCCCAGGAGCTTAGCCGGCAGCAGCCACAGCCACAACTGCAGTTCGACGGCCTGCAGTTTACGCCCCAACAGCAGCAGCAGCAGCTGCTGCAGGTGCAGCGACAGCGGCCCAGCAGCGGCAGTCCGGTGCACGAGCCGCCAGCGTTGTCCAACGGCGCAGGTACGCGGGCGAGTGTGTGTGTGTGTATGCGTATGTAGTATGCGGGTCATGTGTGCGTGAAGGGTGAATGCATGCCTCGCGTGCCTCACTTTGAGGGGCCTTATGCCTTGAGTCGTCGCAGCAGGTCACGCTTGGAGTGATGTCGATTACCGGGGAAGGGAAGCCCTCGCGCACTCGTTCGCTCACCCGCTCGCTGGAAGCCACTTTCCTGCTCGGTTCTTGACGTTCCAATCCCGCCGCGGCCGGGTCTCAACCGCCTTCCTCGCTTCGCCCCAAAGCTAACACTTCCCTGCCTCCTGTCCTCCTCTTGGCCCCTTGTCCTCTTCACCCCCTTCTTCCTCAACGCCCGCCCGCCAGCAGACCCCACCTCCGTCGCTACCGCCGCCGCTGCCGCTGTCGCCGCGGCGGGGGGGCCCCTGCTGGGCCGTCCATCGGGTCCTTCGGCAGCCCCGTCATTGGAGCCCTTGCTGTCACCGCCCGGCGGTTGGAACCACCCTCCGGCGCTGCATGCAGCGCTGCTGCGCGTACTGCAGACCACACCTCACCTGGATGACTAGCTAGGCAGCGGGGCGGCGGCGGCCTGCTGCGGCGGCGGCGGCGGCGGCGGCGGGACGATCCTCGCTCTCCAAAGCCCGTCTGCTGCCAGCAGGAATAGCACACTCCTCGCTCCCTTCATTCCTTTTTCCTGCACTGTTCACATGCGTGCGCCCACGCACGCACGCCCACGCAACGCGCACCTGTTGCTGGGCTGCTGGCTGGCTTGCTTGGGTGCGTGTGTGCGCGTGTACCTGATGATAAGCAACCAACTGCGTGACACTGCTGCCTCCTGGATAGATGGCATCCGGTGTGTATGATAGATGCTGTGGGTTTATTTCTGTGTTAGCCCCGCCTTCCTTCCTTCCTTTCTTCCTGCGGTGGTGGGGGGGGCTGGGACCGGGGAAACCCGTCACCCCACCCCCTCTGCTCCCATAACCCACGCCTCGGCTACCGGCCGGGCGTATCATTATTATTATTATTATCCTTTCTTCCTTACCATACATACATACATAGCCTGCCATACGCACGTACGGCAGGTTTTGCACACTGCAGCAGTACCTCGTTCTAGATGCACACCGGTGCGGCGGGGCTTATGAGCACATGCTTTCGTTCGTTCGTTCGTTCGTTCGTTTATTTGCATGTGTGTATGCTCGTGGCCACCCTCGAATGTTGGCCGACCGCGCACTGGGCAACCATAGATGGAACCGTTCCCAGGGGCCATTCCCAGCGTGGGATCCATGCATGCATTCATTCATGGCCGACTGCTGCCACCGTGTGAAGGCTGGCTGCGCTAGGTGATGACCTGTATAGCGGCAGTGGGTACAATATTCAGCATATCTTTGTGGCGACGTCAGCGGTTCTCGCCTGGTGGTGGTGGTGGTGGTGGTGGTGGTGGTAGTGGTAGTGGTGGTGGTAGTGGTGGTGGCAATGGTGGTGGTTGTGATGTGCGATCGAAGCCTGCGTGGTGGAACTACCGCCAGCAGCCAGCAGCCACCCAAAGTCTGGCGGGGAACGGAAGATCCCGAGCAGCTGCAGCAGGTTCGTCTTCGTGTCCGGTTCATTCAAGTAGCATCCGTCCCTACATCATCATCCGTCGTACACCGTACAGTTGTCGTGTTTTGTCCATGTGGGTTTGGTTTATTTGGCGGGTGCGTTGCGGGTTTTGCGTTTATTCATCCGTCCAAACTTCCCCGCCCGCCCCCTACATACTTGCAGCCCGCATGCACTCGCGCGGCTGCGGATCATCATCATCATCATCATCATCTTCGAGCATTATTAAGCATCAATGAAACGTAGGCGGCAGTTCATCATTCGCGCTGTTGTACTGCAATGGTACGCGCGGCAGCTGTCTGTCTGGTGGCGTTCGTCGCTCGCGTCACGCACGCCGTACGTGATTCCCGCCCCCGCGCGGTAATGGTGTATGCGTTTCCATCCATATCATCAGGGCCTGTCATATCGGTGCCTGGTCTTCGTTTGGGTCTACCAGACATGCGTCGTCGTTGTTGGGCCCACGCATCTCTTCGTGACTTGCTAGCTAGCCATCTATCACTGCCGTTGGATCATGTTTTTTTCCCAGATGCATGGTCACGCACTGGAAGGCCCTGCTGCTCGCGCGTGTATGTGTGCCGCGCCAGCCTTCACCTTCTGGATGGGCTCACTTCATTTCTCGTTTCTTTTCAAAGACCCTCGCTCGACGGCAGGGCAAGTCGTGTTGTTGTTGTTGTCGTTGTTGATACGGTGGGCAAGCCGTCAAACTCCGGCCGACATACATAACCACGTTTCCCGTTAACAATAACCTTAACGCGGCTTTTGTGTCGTGACCGCGCGGCGCGCGGGCCGTACGTAATAGCATCCCGTTGCTTGCGTGCGGTGGATGGATATGCATGTGTGTCGTCGCGGGTTGCCGCCCTTTTGCTGCGTATTTTCGTTGCTGCTGTGTGGGCACCCTGATGACGTATGTGCGATATCATTGTTCCGGTAGGTCGGTATGACACGCATATACATATGGTGCGTACGATGTCGTCGTTCCGGTGGTGCGTGGTGGCTGCGCCATCGCAGCCAGCAGTCGGTGGGCATACAGCAGCGCGTCCTTTTTGGCATGGGCGGGGCTACAGCAGTGGCCGTGGCGGGCACGGCAGGTCGGGTAGCAGAGGCGGCGACGGGGGCCGGCCCCACCCAGCCGGAAAGGGGCCGGGGCAGGCGAGGAGGAAGGGCAACGCGCACGGGGAGCGGGTGGGCGGGCTGCTGCGTGGGGAGGGGCCGGGAAGGCCGCTGTGACGGGCAAGCCGGCGGAGGCGACCGCCACAGCAGCTGCGGGGCGGAGGGCGGGGCGGCGTGGAGTGACCCGTATCGCAAATGGCGCGGCTATTGTTTGTCCATTTCCTTTATTAACTGAACGTGGCTGCTCCGTTGAAATTGGGGACTTAAGGTGCGAGTTCAAAAACTTTCATAAACGGCTCACGACCTCGCAAATTTCAAACGTTTCTTGAAAAAAACTCCGACCGACTTTTTTCTGGCCTTGCAAATAACTAGGCTCGCAGTACGGTATGCGCAGGCAGGGCTCATCGTCTCAGTATAATACTGGTAGACATTGGTATGTTACAAGTAAGTCAGTCAGGACTCTGCTAGACAAAGCACACCAGATTATTAAAACGTCGTACAGTTCCGGAGCAGTGCAAGTCTCAACGGCTGCGCCCAAATCCCTGCCGAGTTCAGATGGACCCATCGGTGCTGGCGCAGAGGGGCGGTGCAGCAGACCCAGCAGCACCTCCATGATGGTAGCGCCCGGAGATGTCCACGCGCCGACGGGCGGACCTGTTGCCGCCGGCGGCAAGCGGGCGCTGCGGGTCGGCGTGTCGTGGCGGCCGGGCGGGTGGGCGGCCCCTTGCCCAGAAACCTTGGGGTCGGAGAGGTCGGCTCCTCACGCGCTCTGAAGCCGGCTGCTGTGACGGACGATGCCGCCAGGGCAGGGATCGCGCTGGTGTTTTTTGCTGCCCCGTTGCTACCCCCACCGTTGGTGTTGTCGTTGTTACTGTCGCCCGCCTGCCTCGATTAAGGACAACCGCCACGATCCCAGCCCTGGCGGTACTGCATGGCGCACACACAGCAGAGCACCACCGCGGGCGTCAGAGGCCGCTAGGAAGAGGTCTGCACCGGGCAATTACGACTCAACGGTCTGCTAGAGACGCGCAATTCCGGCTCAGTGTGCTGAAAGAACGCTAAGAGTAAGAGTTATGTGCCATACAGGATTATATGATACTATGAAAGCCTGCTCTGCAATTTAGAAGTGCGGCTCGAGCGGGTGACGTGGAATCGCATTGATTTGTCACCGTTTTTAACTCTGAGATTGCAGTATTACAATTGGAGCAGCAACGTTTTATTACGTGCATAGACATCGGTGAACAGTGTAACTTGGTGCAAGTTTGTCGCGCGACCGTTGGCATTTGGCATCGGGCCCATCTGAACTCGGCCGGGATTTAGGCAGGGCAGACGTTCAGACTGACCGTAATCATCCAAACCTCAACATAAGACCATATCGTGAAAATATTGCTTAACATTTGTGCGAGAGTTTGCTCCCAAGCATTTTTGGCTCTTCACGGAAGTTTAAATGCATTTAAAAAACAGGTCATGGCATGTCATATTATTCCTGACATTGTTAAAGTCAGCAAAGCGCCCGGCCCCTCCATGGGCCGTATTTACTGCTACGACTTCTCTTCGTATATGAGTGTTGCTCACTCACAACACTTCCCCGTGAGCGACACTCCATAAGTCCTCACGTTCTCCCCCAGGCTGCCTCGTCCCGGTCCCCCAGCCCTGGTCAACAGCCAGCGGGAATCGAACCGGCGACCTCTCGGACAGCCGCGCACATGCGATCGGGGCTCATAACCTGTTGAAGTCAGCAAAGCGCCCGGCCCCTCCGTGGGCCGTATTGACTGCTACGACTTCTCTTCGTAAACCAGGCCTCATGGTTGTCCGACTTCAAGATGCCGACGAGGTTGTGCAGCCCTCCAGCCATCTCGGACGTCATGGCGGCCACGAAATAACAAAAGACCGTAGATAAACAGAACCACCGATCAGGTTAACCGGGGCTCATAACCTGTTAAAGTCAGCAAAGCGCCCGGCCCCTCCATGGGCCGTATTTACTGCTACGACTTCTCTTCGTATATGAGTGTTGCTCACTCACAACAACATTTCTGACATTTCTTCTTTCTGTAAAGGTGAGCCTATGTAGAAATCAGTTGCTGATGTCTGCTTGTCACTGCCGGTGACATACACCCCATTTCCAACGTGTGGATCAGGTTCCCGCACAGCTCGCTCGCAGTGGGGACCTTGGCGTGTCCAGGTGTACGTTCTTGGTCAGTCAGCAAGAATGCGGCGCGCGGTCCGCCATCGTGCGTTGTCTTAAAATCCTTTGCCTTTATATATGCTGGCAAAATTGTTTTCAGGACAACGATCAACAATAAATCATTTCCGGTGCAGGGACAACATGAAAATATGACGTTCCAGTTGAATGTGTGGCTCACCGCCTGCAGCCCGCCAAATGACGTTTCACAGCTTCATGTTTCTGGCATGTTTTTCTTCATGGACCAAAAGCCTTTAATTGAGGCGCAGCTGACACAAGCGATCGGCACAGAAAGATGGGCACTTCAGAAGGATGCGCTGGTCGTGAGGTGGGCTGCATGACATATGGCATATGACGCGCAGCTTCAATAAATGTTGCCATGGATCGCAAGTCTGAACCTTTTAGGGTATCCTACAGGGAAGCTCGCACGTGGGTTGTTGTGGTTGTAGTTGCGTGGGTGGTAAGGTTAGGGTGGTTAGATAGGTAGGCGTTGGGGGTGGTGCGTGTACGTACGTCCTTGTTAATGCTACATGGCTCTGGGGAATCGTCAAGGTGTTCACACTTGCAATGCAAACGACAACTATGAAACAGTTTCGTGGTTGCAGCAGCAATGAAAATTGCATACTTGGTTGTACGGGACCAGCAGGACCTACCCATATCGGCAATTTCACACTTGCACCTTCAACACCCTTGCCCCACACAGATCACCAGAGACTGGAGCTGTCTGGTCCCTCCCGACATTACTGCGTCAAGGGAATTATTCCACCAGCCACCAGCGCAAGTATCCAGGTCACATATCAGCCGTTCTCTCTCTCAATGACGTCGATGCTGCCACGCTGGATTTTCATTTAATTGTGAAGGATGCCTTCAACATGTATTGCTCCTTCTTGCCCCGCACGCTCGAACCGATGCCGTGGGCTGGTCAGTCGGCCTCACAGCTTGCCAAAGCTAAGAACGGGGTGAAGCAATGCAGCTGGCTAACGGAGGGCCAGCATATCCCCAGGCCGTCATACGTGTTCGTGTCACCTTTCTTCAAGGTGTCGGCGACGCAATTCGCAACAATGCTCAAACATCACATGGACTACCACTCGAAGCTTGGAGTGGATCGGTACATTACCTACGTTGAGGAGGGTTTCGAAGAACTCGCGGCTAGCCCCCTCGTCCAGGTGAAGCAATTCGTGCTGTACAGGACTTGCGTATTTGATTGCACCAATGCAGGAGCGCATGTGGGCGCACTGCAACTCATGTGTACCCTTTGGGCGTTTGTCCTTCTCTTCTCCTGCTATCATGGTGTTGCGAATGTCGTGCTGTTAGCGCATGTGCATGCTGTGTGTGTGCGTGTGCCGTTTTCGCATGTGCTGTATGCATTTTGTTCCGTAGCCTTCGTGGGGCCCCGCCGGCCCTTCTGGATAATACGTAGTGTGCTCAGGTGTGCAGTAAAGTGCTTCCAAAATATATAACACACTATCAGGTCCACCCGTTTAGACATTAAATTCGGAGGCTGATGCCCTACGTAGATAATGGTAGATATTTCCGGGCATATCTCTGCCTAAGACAGCTTTCGGCCTCCAGGGAACGTGCACACTCATGCGCGAAGAGCCGCCCATGGCCTAAGCCAGATCTTTCTATCTCCTGCGTTTAGGACACCGATCTCGCTGCTGCAGTCAAACGCCTTGTGCTTAATAAGTGGTCAGAAGAGACAGAGGCGCACCGTCGCACCCAGATGCAGCACCCGTCATCACGAACTTATTGATCATAAACCCGTCGCCCCCTCCCTCTTAACACTTCGTCTCGTCTGCATTTTAGAATCTTACTGCTGCGGGGAAGCTGAGGATTGCTCAGTGGGAGGAGCTCCCGCATTATGGGACCGCATCAGGCCGATACATCTATGCATTCCAGGTAATAAGTTCTGCCGTGCGTGCTCATACATAAAGCGCGATATATATGTCCATGCTTGAATGACCCATCTTAGTGTTTGTGTATCCGTATGCGTGCTTCTGTTGCAGCAGTGGCCAGTGTTTCCTAATCAGGGCTCATATGGTATTGGAAATATAACTCAGGCCCGAACTGCGTGCTGCCGGGGTAACAGCTCTCAGTTGGCGATGCATGGGGTCTAACGGGTATATATCGGATGTGCGTCATGACAAGCAAGCAAGGCCAGAGGCTGACCTGCTGTGCAGTATCCTACCCGTTCAGCCAGCCACTCCGTGCGTGCTGGATATGCCACATTTGTTGCAAGATCGGTTCCTTTCATTTATCACATCTTCATTTTTGATATCCTTTACCGTTCTGCTCAGAACCTGGTGTACCGCCACATGATGTTGGCGACGTTTCATGAGGACGCCGTGGCGGCCTTGGTTGATCTCGATGAGTACGTAATGACACCACAGAAGACAACCCTGGAGGAGGTGCGGCAGTCCATTGTGTGGGATCTGTGCTTGGTCATGCATGTGGGCTGGGTTACTACAGCTCGGCAAGTTCTGTCGCTGTCCAGGTTCACTTCTCACTACTCCAGAGAGTGTATGAAGGGCTTGCACGCAGCCAAAATATCCTGCTTAATAGCGTTTCCATGTTGCCTTTTGATAGTATAGAACAACTAGATACTGAGTAAAGAGTTAGTAGTGCATCATGTACATGATCGAGGACTTGCACGCACGCAGATAATTAATCACAGCAGAACAGCTGGATAACAGCTCACACGTGTCCTGCAACTAACCGCGTACGAAGAGGGAAAAAATACAGCGATGCACAACACGACGTATGACGCACAACCAGGCCAATATTGTTCGTTATGTGTTTCCGGCAATGAACAAATGATTTGTCATGATTTGTCCTGATCCACTCCGTGCAACGAAGGAACGGATTGTTGAAGGAACCGTATCACAACCCCGCACGCAGGTCTTACGGGCGTGTGGAAGCTCGGTCAGTACTGCAACGGCTGCACTTCATGTTAATCGACGAGCGGGCTGGTGCAGCGGATGTAGCGCAGCCTTGCAATCAGGCGCAAGCAAGTTCCGGAGCGTATTCGACCAGCTCGACAGGCACATGGTGGAAAAGGCACACCCCTTGGAGCAAGGGCTATGGGTGAATGAGACCCTGGCAAAGACGATGCTCGTCTCCGTGCTGCGTATGGGCGACCCCGAGCTGCCACCACCGTCACATCCAATAGCGCTGTATGCGAGGAGCACGTACGACTACTTCCCCAAGTCCGTGGTTGCTGTGCGGCATATTGCAACCAACAATCCACACTGGTCGTATGCTGTGCCTGGTATGCTGCAAACTGCCGCAAATGACTCGTGCGTCTACATTCTCCATCTACGGTCGCAGGTACAATGAGTGCCTGTTCTATGCGTTCATTGCTTTCTGGGGCGGGCTCGGCAGTAACCTTTGCTCTTCCTGCTGCCTACTTTATTTGTAGTCATGCTCGCTGCCAGCGCACGAATGTATCCTTAGCCAACAACTGCAACCACTCGTACAGCTCCATGCATCGCAGAAATGCAATGCACAAAGCAAACAGTGTTATCCCTTCTGATTCTCTCCCTTGGTCCCACAGGTAGAGTTGCGATTACCGAATCGGAACGATGGTTTCAAAGATGAACGCCCAGTGCCTCGAAACTTCTTCTGGGTGCTCGACGAACTAGCTGCTGCTTAGGATGACAAGGGGGAGCCAAGGCATTTTTAAGCAGCCACCCGCACAATTATTGTGCCCGTGAGACGACGGAGAGTGAAAGTATCAATAAGGAACCAGTACTGCAGGTAACGGCTAAACGGAAGATCGATATATATGACGTTCCAGTGGCGTGAGAAGGCGACGAGGGAGGGCGAACGCGTATATGGCTCGTGATTATGGCTCCTCTGTAATTAATTAATTATGGGTGGCGGGAGCCGTGCGGCGGTGATGAGGTTGTGTGCTTTGCTGTATGTATAAGGCTAAGATTGTGTTAGGGTTCCTAACCTAACCTATGTACCTATCCTAATTTTATTCGTACCTATCTATCGGTAACCTAGATACACTTATATTCTGTATGCTGTAGTCTGAACATGCGTATGAGTGACTACACAAATGTGGAAAGGGGTTGACATCAGGGGAGAGGATCATCCGTTGCTTGGCGGGCCATGCATTGTCGACCGTTAGGGCCAATATATATGGGACCTGCTCCCCGCCCCCCATACTGGCCGTATTGTTCATGTTTATGCAAGTATTTACTACAGAGCGTTTTGATTTTTAGTCAAGACGTACGTATGAAGGATACATAGCGCAGGCACATCCCATCACTTTCCATGTACATTGTTATTTCCCGTAAACTTCAGTTCCCCGACTTTACCGGGTTCTTAGCACGCAGCCGGCATACCCACATACACTGTTTCCGCATGTATTTGATACAGATCAATATATCAGTATTATTATAATCAGGATTACGTACGAGGAATATGTAGTGCAGGCGCAGCAGCCCTTTATTTTCTGTGTACATTTTTCCGTAAAGTAAGGGCAGTTCACTGGCTCCATCTCAGGAGGCACGCATGCGTAATGTTGAGTGTGCCAATGACGTCTTGATGCTGGGATATTTAGCGCTGCTGGGCTGTTGCGTGGAGCGAGCGGGTGATGTAAGGCTTGTTGTGAGTGAGCAACACTCATATACGAAGAGAAGTCGTAGCAGTCAATACGGCCCACGGAGGGGCCGGGCGCTTTGCTGACTTTAACAGGTTATGAGCCCCGATCGCATGTGCGCGGCTGACCGAGAGGTCGCCGGTTCGATTCCCGCTGGCTGTTGACCAGGGCTGGGGGACCGGGACGAGGCAGCCTGGGGGAGAACGTGAGGACTTATGGTGTGTCGCTCACGGGGGAGTGTTGTGAGTGAGCAACACTCATATACGAAGAGAAGTCGTAGCAGTCAATACGGCCCACGGAGGGGCCGGGCGCTTTGCTGACTTTAACAAGGCTAGGCTGTCGGTCCTAGACATACAGACGTGGACGTTTAAGCCGTACACATCAGATGCTTCGTGTAAGAGTACTCTGTTATGCTGCAGTATTGTTAAAAACTCAACGTTAGCCTAGAGCGAGGACCTTGAGCTGCACCCCCACCAACGTTGAGCGCCAACAGCAGCGATCGACTCGCTGCTCGTCCGCGGACGACTTCCATCCAAGCCATGAAATGCGTATATTTGAATGGAGCTCTGACTGGAAACCAACGAGTAATCGTCCGCCCCACTATACATACGCGTTACTGGCAAATACTCCTTCGTTCCTTCTACAGGACAGCACGAGCCACCCATATAGAAACAAGCTAACCAAGGGGGCCACGGGGCGCGTACATAAGTGCGGCATGTGCAGGCCTGTCAGCCCCGACCATCTATCACGATCTATCTCTACCCGTCTGGCCCACCGCAGTCCCGCTTGTTGTTGCCCAGTGTATGGACTGGGCTGCAGCGGGCTGAACTACTATACCAGTAGTAAGAAGTAATGTCGATTGTCACTGAAAAACTTTGCTACCTACGTAACCCAAACAGCCACGCACGCACTTGCAAGGATTCTTTCAGCCCCGTAGTCGGTGGTTTTCACTACCATCGTACTGGATTTACCTCTCGGGGTCTGGATCCGCGGCGGTGCAGTTGACGCACGGTGGTTTTTACATGTGGTTTACATTCCGTAAAATTCTCTCCGTCAGTAAACTCTCCGTAACGCAGTTTTTGGTTGCCCGGCTCCTCCGAATGAAAATACTCTCCGTGTGGT
The DNA here is from genome assembly GCA_030267565.1 of Pleodorina starrii. Lineage (NCBI taxonomy): Eukaryota > Viridiplantae > Chlorophyta > Chlorophyceae > Chlamydomonadales > Volvocaceae > Pleodorina > Pleodorina starrii. The sequence goes on along the minus strand of BRXU01000022.1, from coordinate 132,588 downwards.
AGAGACAACACACACGTTTGGGTTTGTTCGCCCTACGTATGTACACATTTTTAGGCCCGGAAAAGCCGGATTGCGCTGCGGGCATGGCCTTTGATCAAAGTCAATTGCCGATGGCTGGAGCGCTGGAGCTCCTCGAAACAGCACCTGACCATTCCGTACGGTAGGTATACCGCCCACCGACTATGTTTATCTCTGCGTACGTAGAGCGGGCGGGGTGCACGCACAATAATGCATAGCATATATACAGTTGCGTCATTGGAGTTACTTTGCACGTGAAATTGTTTCAGCTGCTGCAGATTTGCGTGCTCGGCATATGCTCGGCAGAAGTTGTTGTATGTTGCTACATACATATGTATGCCATGTACGTAATTGGCACTGGTTTTGATTATTGATTGGTCAACGATGCATGCATACGTGCGTACGTATCGAGCTCAAGGAAGTCATAATTAAGCATGCACGGACATATCATGCATTCATTCATTTATATAATTGGAGGCGAACGAACTGATTCCTGACTGCTGAACCAGGCTCGCGAGCCCGCGGCCCGCGACCCGCGATCGAGGGTTTTTGTGGGCCTGCTGCTGCATACCTCCGTCCCCTCGCACGCGCAGGCTCCAGGGCTCGATCGCTGATTCATTCCCGTATCGGTGCGTGCGTGACGGACATGTGCTGTCGGGTCTGCTGCGCTGGGTGTGCGTCCAGGCTGCTGCCCCGCTGATCGCCTCCGGTGCAGTGCAGAGCCATCCAGCCGCCGCGTTGGCGGTTCGTTCTACTCTTCAATCACGAGTACCGGTAGTGTCGCTGGAGCCCACTGTAACGACCGCACACAACACATGTACACATACATACTCGCTCATTGATCTATCTGCTGCCGTGGATGGCAAGCGATCAGCCGGTGGATCTATCTACATATGTAGCTACCTACCTACCGCCGAGGTATACCTCGGCGGTACGGCATGGCATGTATACCTCGGCGGTGCGGTTGGTATACCTCGCCGCCTACGAAGGCCCGCCGCTTGTATGTCATTCATCCCCCATGCTATCTTGCCTGATCGTTGAAAGTGGGCGGTTGAACTCTGACTGGTAGATAGGTGGGAGATGATACTACTTCCCATACATCGACCGCCAGCAGGTGCGCGGGTCGGTCGGTCGGTCGGTCGGTCGGTCGTGGCGCGCGACGCTATCCGGACACAGCTGGATGGGTGAATCGCGAGGATCCGCAGCCGCCGGCCATCCATAATTCGAGTCATCATCGGATGTATGCACGAGCCAAGCTTTACATACATCATTAATGTCGGGTGCTCCAGCAGCCACGCACGCACAATAGTTGTTGGCATGCAAAGTGAGCCAGGGCGGCGGAAGATCGATGCTTCCCGCCTTGCCGCTCGTGGATTGCCACACCTACCTAGCTTATTACTAGCTCACGTCCTTTTCACGCACGCACGCACACAACGAGCAACATAGCTATATATGTCAGCTTTCATCCATTCCTATTATTCGTGCCATGAACTGCAGCCGCACGCCTAGTCATCATGCCTACCATCCACTCGCTCCCCGCGCGCGCGAGCGATGCCTGCCATGCGTTCTCCTGGCAACGAAGTGCATGCGTACATAGCCTATTATCAGGAGCGAGTCCCACTAAAAAAACGAATATTGATTAGATATTACGTGTACATCAGCGCAGTGCACCCCGCAACGAACGAACCTGCAGGCGGGGCACACATACAGATGGACGAGTGTATGTGCACAACGTCAAAAGGAGCATCCATACATACATTGCCCGCCGAACCACTGCTGGCCATCTACCTAGATAACAGCTAGAATGTATGCTCGATGTGGTTTCTAGCTAGATAGCTGGTTTATCATTTATCCCGCCTGCGGCGGCATCCGAGATAGATCCGACCCGCCCGCCGTCCATGCGCACCCATGCATTGATCCATACATCTGCTCCGTCCGTTTCTACAGCAGCCAGCAGGAGGCTGTAAACAAGGTGCTGCACGGAGTTTTGGAGACCTGCGTGCAAGCGTCAATGATGAAGGGTCGGTGCGGACTGCGGAAACCGTATGTGGCGAATAATGTGGACTGCCGGGCGTTACGTAGGGACAACGATACCGCATACATCGATAAACAGGACGGCTGAACAGGCAGCAGTCATGGGAGGACAACTATCAGCCGACAGCGAACGGAGGGGACGCGCGTGCGTGCGTGAGCGCAGACGGGGAGAATGTCATTAATTAAGCATACATCGCGTTGTCGTGCTTTATTATTATGTACGTACGCTATACGCAAGTCGGTCGGGTATAGGTTTGTGTGTGCGCATTAGCTGATGATGTGTGTGTGCATTTTTTGATGACGTGCATTCACTCGTTCGTTGATGCATTCGTTCATTCGTTGCTAATTGCTCAATCCTGCCTTCAATGACGCATGCATCGCGACGGAGAGCGAGCGAGCCTAGCAGGCGGTACGGCAAACACCGTTATCTCACATCCATGCGAAAAAGCGCGCGAAGGCTTAAGTGCGCGATAGGTAGTATTGACGGAGAAGCACGCACATGTACGCACGTGCCTACCTTGATTGCACCATCTTGCAGCATGCTGGGGCGCTTATCTTTGAGATCTGAAAGTGTGACCCATCCCGAATAGGCGGCTGGGTTGAAGTTGCCCTCCCCTGTCACCACACCTGCAAGCGTGCGAGGTAGGTGGGATTTCGGTGCGTGGCAATCAGACGGCGGATGGAGGCAAGATAGACGCACGGCAATAATCATGTACAGCAAAAGATCGCTGGTATGCATGGCCGGCGTTGCCCAAGTTAGGGTTTGGCAGAGGTGCAGGTTTATTTTGTTGGTGGTGCAGTATGCGTTCTCTCGCCTTAACAACACATGGTTGAGGAAACGGCGCTACATACCCCGCCGGTGTCATGCGTGCGTGTATGCCAGCAGCAGGCGCTTCGCGTGCGTGCGTGGTTGAAAGGTACGTATGTTGCCAAAAACGAGGACGCAGGCCTCGGTTTATTTTGGCAACCGAGGCCCGCGTCCTCGTAAGCGTGTATGTGCGCGCACGACATGGCAAGAAATAAATGGACGGACCAGCAGATAGATTATTACATACTCGCTAGATAGATCATTACATACTCGATCGATCGTACGAGATGACGCGCGTGCATTATTGTATGCATGTGTAGGCTGGGTTGACCTACCTCTTGGGACAGGCACGTTGCCGCCATTACAGTTGCTGATGTAGGTCGCTGGAAAGGGTTGAATAGACGGCCAACCGAAGTCCTGATTGGGGGGGGGCAATGATGACGCACACGCATGATGACATTTAATTCTGCAGTGTAAAGGTCCCGTCAATTGCCCGCCGGTTCCTCCCGATTGGCGGGCCACCTCCTCATCAGCTTGCTCTCTCCTTATAGCTAGCTAAGGGCAGCTAGGAGGAACAAATAACGGTTAGTTAATCCTGCCTGTGAAATGCAGTTTCTTTCGTTCAGTCGTCCGTCCCATCTTTGTGTAAAATGAGCCCGCCGCCGTAATTAATTATATGTTTCAGACACATGCACTTAATCGATCATGCGCAATTATCACCCATGCCACGCATGGAATTTATCTCGCAGTACATCAACGAAACCAAGCACCGCCGTGGTTGCTCGCTCGTACGGCTGTGAGTCATTCGTTGCTTCCCGGTGCGTACTGCGCCAGCCATCCAGCGCCTGCGTGTGCTTGTTCAATGCCCTAGAAATCCGATAAAACCCTAAATAACCCCTGCTGCGGTGCGTGGCTCGTGTCAACACGCGGAGCGAGACGGCCCATGCGTGTGACTAAATATCAGTATAGGAAAAGGAAAAAGGAAAGTTTACGCTGGGCCGTAAGCCCTAGCGTGTTTTAAGGGAGCAGACGGATGCCTCATCGGCGGGTACAGCCCATTATTACCGCGGTGACCGCATTTTTGACTAAGATGGGTTGCTTATCCCACCCTGCCACTCCGTGTCTGGGCTCCGTCTCACTCAGATCACATCTGGGTACCCGCACGCAGACATACCATTGTTGAACATTCAACCGTGATGAGTTCTACCAGTGCAGGGGACAGGGTCATGGCTAAAGAGCCATGCGATCACCTGCTGTTCGTTCCCACACCAGGGCCCCCATCGGTCACTTAGCACATCAGGGCCCCCATCAGGGCCCCATCGGTCACCCAGCATATCAGTATGTATGTATATATACATATATCACTTACGAACATTGTCCTCCCGCCCCTTTCCCAGGGTTTAGATAGTAAAGTGATACACACGCAATAGCAACTCAGACTGATAATAAGTGGCCTGGGTAGACAGACATTAGATAGATGTTGTTAGCTAAGTACCATGCGTGCGTGCATCATCATCAATGCAACCGTACATACGTACCATTTCGAAAGCGAATTGCGCCACCAGGGAGCGAAGCGAATCCTTCACGTCGCAAAGCGGCGCCCAAATCTGAGAGGGCTGGGCCCCGCGAATTGTGGCAGGCACGGTGACCTGTAAACATGCATGAAACGGCGTCCACCAGGCGTGCGTTATCTATCTAGCGAGGTACAATGCATGCGCCTGTAGGTAGATGTATTAATCGTATTTATCGTTCACGCACGCGCGCGTCTGCTGGCAATGCAAGTCGTCCTATCTAAACGAGCGGTCCGCCGGGCGGATCTCAATTTACAGGCGAACGAGCGAACGAAGGGAAAACGGGCGACGACGACAGAGTACGTGCATACGTATGCATACCATATATACGTGCTAAAATGCATGGTAGTCGAGTCAATGACCCGAACAAGCCATTCTGCCGGCCGTACTGCATACGTATTGCACATCAATGTACTAGCTGTGTACGTAGGCGCACGCACGCACGCACGCACCAGCAGCTCGACACGGAAGAAGTTTGAGCAGTTCGCGCCGGGCGCGCAGAGGTTTGGCTCCCAGGGGGCATTGCCGTATTGCTGGTTGCCCCCGACAAGGCGAATGAAGGACTCGTCTGCGCTCCAATGGACGCACGGCAGGAAGCAGCATTTTCAGGAAATTGTCTACGTGCGTAGCGAGGTTGTTTCACATGCCTCACACACACAAGCAAGCAATGCATTCTTGCTGCCGTATATTTGCAAGGTGCGCCCGCATACAATAGAATACAATGCCGCCGGCGGTCACCACCGTACTTACAGACCGGCGGGGAGGGGCGAGGAGGAGGTGAGGGCGGCGGCGGCGGTGCAGTCGGGAACGGCCTGTCTGCGGAGCGTTCGTGATGAGCAGCAGCAGCAGCGCGGGGGGCCGAATCGAATGGGTGTCAGGAAGGCAGTCAGGCGATCGAGACACACGCACCCGCCACCGATGGATGCATGGTCGGTCGATCGGTCGGCGTTGCACCATGACAACGAAGTGCATGCGAGCGAACGATGATTGATATTGATTAATTGAGTCCTCCTGCGTGCACGGGTTCTGACGTCCGTCGATGACCGTGCGATGATGACTGCGCAGTGATGACTGCACGCATGTATGCAAGCGGGTAGATAGGTGGCTGGATGGGGGCTGGATTACGGTACTATCTAGCTAGTTTGGCCCCCATCCAGCGACGTACGTACGTATCCATGCATGCGCCACAGCTCTATCCCTACACGCATGCTTGTATGCATTCGTAATCTATCTCTAGATACGTAGCACGTGAATATATATATGTCACTGTAAGTACCGTATGATGGATGTTGATTGCCAGCCCACCCCGCCCCGCCGCCCCACCGTCCTCCCTTCCATCCGTTGCTACCATACGGTACGTTCGTACACACGTCCGTACGCACGTACGTACTTGAGCAGTCGACGCTGGCGAAGGGTCCGGCAGTGTCGCAAGAGCCGGACATGAAAGTGCACTCATGGCTCGACGATGACGGAAGGGCGATCGACCAGGGACCAGGACGGACGGCAATAGCGGAGCGCCGTACAGCAGCAGCGGCGCCGTCGGTCCGATGGAGATCGTCATGATGAGCGGCGTCATTCAGCCACTGCTGTTGCGCCGCAGAGCCGCCACTGGCTGATGATGCGCGCAGGTGCCGCCGGCTGCTTGAGGAGGGGCTTGCCTTGGGGTAACACTCGACTCGGCCAGCAACAGCAAAGCGAGTGTAGCTGCGGGCGGGCGAGAGCGAGGCAGGGCTCACGCCGTTTATTTACAATAACGCAAGCGGCACGCACGGCAAAGCAAGTCGTAGCCACGCAGCAGGCACGTTCGGCTGGATGGATAGTTAGTTGACGCGTGGACAGGATGTATATTGATTGAGAGGTCAAGTCGCTTTCATGCATGAAACATGCATGTGCCGCTGTCGGTGGAGTAGTCGACGAAGCTTGCCGAAATAACGATAATCAAACCGCATATATACATACAACGAACAAAACCAAACGAAGTTAAATGAAATAAGTGCACTACTGCGTGTACGTCATGCAGGACGAGCGAGCCAACACACAGCAGGTAGGTCGCGTACGCGCACGTACTTTGATTTAGGCGGGAAGGCCAACGTCCTACTGTAGTGCGTCCTGCCGTAGGTGTAGCCCAGAACCCCGCAGAAAATCTGCAGCGATCGATCACACGGGCGCGGGCACGTCGTCCATGTTGTTAGTTGCTTGTGGTTCGTTGTTACAAAGGGCTCCAGGCTCAACGAATTAGGAATGGTAGGGCCAACGGGCCATACAGCTGCTGCCCGTGCGCCGACGACTGTGAATGTAGTATATGCATCTGAATGGATGGACCTTGCTTGCCTAGATGCCGTACGTAGGGTACCTAGGGTACCTACCTGTGCAATTGAGTCTGTCGCCCCAGTCTGACATACAGGGACCCACACATCACGGCCGAAGGGGTACCCGAATTGGTTGGTGAATACCTCCAGCCGGCCCCGGGTCTCGCGAGTGCCGGCTACCAGCCTGACACCTCGATTGATCTGTTGCTGCTGTGGCGGGGCGGCTGCAAATGCACAAGCAATCAGCGAGGTATATTCGCCATCCGTCAGCGGCACGCAGGTTAGGAATTAGTGTGACGTGGTCGGAAATAGTTGGAGCAGTGCGTTATTCGCGCATGGAGCTCATCAGCACGCAGCAGGTCGATCGATCGGTTGATGCACGCACGCACGCATGGGCCCACGCACCCAATGATGACAGGGATTATTAGCTAGCAAGCAAACTGAGAGATAAGTAGTTGTGGGCAAATTATTTGACAATAAATGGTTGGGGGCGCTGCCGATCGTGCACGTGCTTCTATTATAGATCGTGCACGTCGTTCTATACTCCGTATGACCGATCGATCGACATCATTCATTGAACTATCCAACCAAGCATGTGTGCATGTATGTACGTATCGCACTACTCACGGGCTTGGGCGGCGGTCTCTGATGGGAGAGAACAGCCTGCGTGCAACCAATATATAAAGCAAATCATGGCAGCCGAACGAAGGGCGAGGCTCACGCACGTACGTCACAACAGGTCACCTAACCAGGCTTGATAGAACCGCGTGCTAGTGGCGGGATGGTAATGCAAAGGCGATTGGTGCTGGATCGAAGTGTTGCTGCTGAACCTATTATTACTGAATGATCCTGCCAGTGCGAGCGAGCGATTATGCGAATGATTTCAGTGGTGCAGCACCACTCATCAGGGCGCGGAGGCGGGCGGCATCTTTACCCGCCCCGGCCGCTGTCGATCGATGATGCACTCCCGGTACGTATTGCACACCACAGACAGCAGATGCATGAATACGACATCAAAACAATTCGAAATAAAATCGCCATGCAAGTGTTCATACATGGCCGTGGAACACCTACGCATGACCGAAGTTCGTCGCTCGGATAACGATTGAACGGTACGTTCAGCAGCACAGAAACGTGTCCGCTTCATGAAGCAACGATTACAGCGATTGAACTCATTCAAATCATGGCAACACGTACCGGCAATCAGGAGCAGCAGAAGGCCGCCGCGCGCAGACGGCAACAACGTAATGAGCCTCTTCGCCGTCTGCTTCGGAGGTGAGCTAGCAGCCATCGTGCCCACGCGCCTGCTGGGATACTTGAGATTGCCGGAATCGATGTGTCTGGAAGGTTTGATAACTGAATTAGGACAACGAAGTGGGCGCAGCGTATCCACCACGCAGGCTTTAAATCAACGGGAAGGTCGTTTGTCGTACTAAGAACCTTATCATCACACATTCTACGACTGTGTGATCCTGATCAATTCACGAACCAAATAATATAATTTAAATTACTCCAGCCTCATAATCAGATTGATTTCGACTGTCTGCAGTTCTTGCATGACATGGGATGTCGCTATTAGCTGATGGGATCGCCTTCTAGGTCACCGAAATCTGGGAAGAAAGGAAACAAGCGCACTATACATCTGGGTACGGCGGTCTTCTATGCTAGTTTGAATGTTTGTTCATTTTACCTGTTTTCGTTTGTGATCCTGCTTTAGTTTCTGCTTGGCGACATAGTTCTTAGCTCCTTTTTGACCTGCCTATTCTCGCGGTCCATGAGCCTCCTGGCTCGTCTGGGCCTTATGAGCTCTCGAGCTTGTAATAATAATAAATAAAATAATAACACATTCTACGACTGTGTGATCCTGATCAATTCACGAACCAAATAATATAATTTAAATTTTTGGCAACCATGCTGTCATTTGGAAAGCTAACGCGCCCGCCTATGACGCAGCGCACGCGCGCCGAGGCGGACAAGTACGTACGTAGTAGGGTTTGCGCTCTGCAAAACGCGCGCGGCGGAGCGAGAAACGAAGGGCGACGCCCTCCCTGCTGACGTTCGCACTCCCGTTAAAGGAGATAAAGGAGCTGTTAAAGGAGATATGTTTCTATCGATCGGGGCGTGAAGGCAGTCCTAGGGGTAAATAAAAACTAGATCAATCGGAAGGGCGACGGAATTTCGTCAATTCGAAGGCCGACCCCGTCAATCCATAGGCAGGCGCCGTCCATCCGGTTGGCAAAGCTCATGAACCCCATCAGGCAACGCCCGCCTTTAACGTAAAGCACGCCATGTCAGGAAACGCGGGCGGACAACGTGCGAAGTCAACGGTGACAGCGCAGGTGACACTTACTGACAAAAACGACGCCCTGCACGCGTTTTGGTTGTTGTCAAAATACTTATATATCTAGAATTATCAACAAGACAAGATTGTAATTGATTTGGACCGTTTCAGAGGATGGAAAAGGAGAGTGTGTCACGGTTATTACTGCTCGTCAGCAGCAGTTCGTTTCACGCACGTTGCCTATGCAAGGCTTGCGGTCTTCGACTATGTCTGGAGCTGCCGCGCCGGGTAGTTTCTGACGTTAGTTACGACCTGCCGATTTCCTTCAGTAATGCCGCCGAAACTGGCGCGCCGGCGGCAACGAGTCTATGCTGTACGCACGTGTTGCTTTGCCCTACCATAGCTGCATCAAATATGCACCTGGTTGGTCACCGGCTCATCACTGCTGGCTGTCAGTGTTAGCCGTAATACATACGTCATCAGACGGAGGATTACGTGTCGGGCGGTCGGCCGTTGTCGGTCGGACGTACGCGCGCTGTCGGGGCCCGTCACGGCAGTCTGCTGCTGGGGTGAGCTTCTGCAGGCAAGGCCTGCAGCGTGCGTGCATGCCGGCTTTGCTTTATGCGCACATTTGAGTCGCGAATGGTTTGGCGCCACCCTTGCTTCGTCGTGCTTAAGCGCGCGTGCAACACGCTTGTATCAAACTATAGCAGCTTTTATTTGCAATGCACTTCTTGTAACATGTGTGGGCAAATAGACCTACCTCGTTGTCATTCAATCACTGCTGCTCGCCGTCTATCTATCACCTATCACCGTCAATACGGTTATTATTAGTGGCCCGCCGCCGATCGAGCGATGAACCCTGATGATGAACGCACTTTTAGTGCAAGCATGCATTTGCCTGTACACATGCTGCGGTGTGGCGTGACACCGTACAGCTCATAACTTATTTCGATCGAATAAATAATTAATTGTTTGGGTCGGGAAAAAATCAAAAGGGTCCCTCGAAAATATTTAAAGCTAAGTTTAAAAAAGAACTCCCAACTTACCTGGCAAAGCTTTCTCTCAAAATTCAATTAATTCAATCGGCCTCTTTGCAACTCGTACCGAGCATGCATGTCGCAGCGAACGTTGCTGTTTCGATGCTGACTAAAAGATGCGACTTGCTGACTAAAGATGCGAATTATTCCCAAAATTTATAAACGGCTCACGACCTCGCTCGCAAACTTCACAAGTTTGGGAACGAAGGCCATCTGGGATGGGCGGCCATTGGTACATACGTAATGGCGGTGCGTGGATTTATTAATGATGAGTCGCGAGCGAGATACTGACGCACGCACGCACGCATGGCTTAGCAGGTCGATCGGTTGTCTTGCGTGCGCGCATGACAAGCACATGCGTGTGTGGTCACCAAATTCTGTATTGCGATGCGATAGCACCAGGGTGGCATCGCAGTGGATTCCGTCCGTATCCTGAAGGGACGTTAGTTGCTTGGATGGGATGCGCGACGGAGTGGTGTGGCCTCGCAGCACGCAGCAGCAGCAGCAGCAGCAGATTATCATGACTGGTGAAAATATTTGGAAGGCAAACAAGCAGACCGTGCTATACGTACGACATCAACGGGGTTTCCCGCCGAGCAACCAGTAGTACGGCGGCCGTACCACTGCCTGCTCATGTGCAACTGGGCCCCCACCCGATCGATGAGCGAGGCCATATGCATGCATGCATATATGCCCATGGCCCCTGCTGGGGGTGAACGGTCGATGCGCGCGCTCTGGAGGGGACCCGTGCATCCGCCTCTGTTGGCACAGCACAGCTAGCACGGCAGCCTTCACGGCTCCTGCCCCAAACAAAGCTGCCCTGCGGTAAGCAGTCTGGTCTGTTCTGGTCTGTTCAGGGAGCGCAGCGCTTCATTTCCTTTTTGCCCCTCATCGATCGTCGTCGTCTCCGCTGCAGTGCAGGAAGAGCCAGCCGGTCTCGCCCGCTGGCTGTACCCTTCCAACATACCGGTAGCTGCATGTTGCCACGTCTGCGGGCGACACCTGGCCCAAGAGGAGCCCCTCCCCCCCTCCGCTGCACATGCACGTGTACGGACGTGTGGTGTCTGGCAAAGGTACCTCAGTCGGGCGGGCCCTGCACGAGTCCAGATGCAGCTTCTCTATCTTCTATCGTTCACATGCCGGCAGCAGGGCCTGCGTAACCCGCCCGCCCTGTCCATTTGCCCCAAATACCGTACGGTAATCCATTGTTGATCCGAGTTCGTTGTTTAAGAACGGCTCAAACGGGGCTTGCTTGTGGCCGTCATCACAGTTTCTCGGGAGCTCGGGCACAGATCACGATCGAGCAGGGGAGTGCAAGCCATAACCGGAAGGACCAGGCCAAGATAGGAGCCGCGGCGGCCACCACGTCCATGCCACCCCACGGAGAAGCCCCAGCCGGCAGCCAGCCAGCCGGCAGGCACTGCTGCATGTACCGTGCGTGCCACAGTGCGCGCATACCATTGACCACACGCCGCGCATGCTTACGCAACACCGTGCACACCTTTTGGTCGCTGCCCCAGGCTGCCCTTCCCAAACCCCCACCTGCGCCGCGCCCCCGCCCGCCTCCGGCCCCCGCGCCCTTCCGAGTCGATGTCCCGCACCTCACCCCACCTCACCCCACCCCACCCCACCTCGGGCCGAGCATTGCGCCAATCGTCGGGGCCGCCCATCCGCCCCACGCCCCACCGCAACCTCAACACGCCGCACCAACCCAACTCTCCCACCCACCCTCCACACGCCCTCTGCGCCCTGGCGCTCCCAACGCCCGGCAACCTCCAACCTCCAACCCCTCCCTCCCTCCCTCCCTCAGTCCTCCTGGCCCCACAGCTCCCCCGCAGCCCCCGCCCCACCCACGCTCCCACCCCCGGCCGCCCCTCCCCCAAAGCCCGACGCCGCCTCCCAGATCGCCTCCGCCAGCCGCCCCTCGTCCACATCCGCCGTGTGGCACAAAAACACCTCCCGCGTGTCTGGAAACAGCAGCCCCGTCAAATACAGCGCACAGGAGGAGGGGCAGCCGGAGGAAGCTCCGAAACCGAGGCCGGTGCCGGTCACCGCGGCCCCTTGTGGCGTGGCGCAAGGTGGCGAGCCGCCGTGGGAGTGGGAGTGGGGAAGCGACAGGGAGTCGAATCCGGAGAGGGCAGGCACGAGGCCGGAGAAGGGGGTGGAGGGGTCAGGGCTGCCGGTGACGCCGCCGGCGGCCGAGATGCCTGCGGCGGTTGAGAAGGGCCCCGGCCCAGGTCCGGCGCTGGGGCTCGGGGTGCCTTCTGCGCTGGTGGGGGTGGTGGGGCAGCCTCGAAGGCTGCCGGAGATGCGGGACAGCCACTTCTTGGAGGGGGGCTGCGTGGCGGAGGGGAAAGGGTTTTTAGGGTTTTTAGGGTTCAGATTTTTAGGGTTATGGTTGAAGGCAAGGAGGAGGGCGTTGCGAAGGGTTTCGTTTCGGCGTGGCGAACGAATGGGGAGGGCGGGCCGTTGAGAGGCTGCGGCGCATGTGAGTAGTCGCACCAGCCTCTGCCGCAGGGACCCCAACACCGCTGCCGCAACACCGCTGCCCGTCCCATCCCCGCTCGCAAACCCCAGCACTCCGCCCTGCCGAAACCGCACCACCCCCACCACCCACCGTCATCGTTGCGGAAGCCACCGCTGCCGCCGCCGCCGCGCCACCGCTGCCGCCACCTCCTCCTCCTCCGGCCGACCTCCGCTCCGCCGGAGAGCCTCCCCACCCACCGCCTCCTCCTGCAGCCACCACTGCCGCTGCCGCCGGCGAGCCGCCGACGCTGCCGCCGACGTTGCCCGCACCTAGCCCCGACGTCCTGGGCAGCGGCAGCGGCCCCGGCTGCGGCGGCAGGCTGATGGGCAGTCTCAGCGTCACGGTGTTGACCGCCGCCAGCGACGCCAACTCCGGGTGGTACTGCCAGGGGGAGGAGTCGGCGGCCCCCAGCCTCTGCCCGCCCAGCTTGTTGCTGCGGGCGGCGGAGAGCTGCAGGATCTGGTCCAGGGTCATGGTCAGCCTGGTGGGTGGGTACCGTGGGGGGCGAGGGGGACGTATGTGTGTGGGGGGGTTGAGGGGAGGGGAGGGGGGTTATCCACGTATAGGCCGGGGGGACGTATGGTGGGGTTATCCACGTATAGGCCGGAGCCCGTAAACGGTATGGTGGGGGGGAATGGGCAGGGGGGAGTGGGGAGAGAAGGCCAGGGAGGGATGAGAGGGAGGGAGGGGTTGAGGGGGGAGCAAGGGTTAAGGGATGTTAAGCCCAGTGCAGTGCAGTGCAGTACGTGATGAGTACTGGTTGCAGCTGCAGGTTGGGTTTGAGGAGCCTCAAAAGTAGCCTAGAAGACCAGATGATGTCACATGTCAAGTGAAGAAGATTGGCTTCCAGGAAACTGCGCGACCTGTTGTCTCATATGGAAAGGGCAGGACAGGACAGGGCGAGACAGGACTGTTGGGGTTCCATCCCGCCTCACCCACTCTCCGCCACGCCAACGCCACCTGGGCCCACCTGGCGTGTTTCGGCGGCGCCGCCACCGCCACGTTGTGCAGCCCGAACCGAGCCCGGCACGCCGCCACCGCCCGCCACACCGCCGCCAGCGCCGCCTCCCCTAGACCCGGACCCGGCCCTGCGGCCACGCCCGCACTTCCGCCCGCTGGCACATCCCCCAGGAAACGCACGCAGCCGTGGGGGGCGTCATTGGCGATCACCAGAAGCACCCCCTCGAATGGGGAGCCCACGGGCTGGAAGGCGCCGCCGCCGGGTCCGACCGACCCGCGGGTCACTCGGTCGTGGGTCTGCCCGGCGGGGGGCAGGGTGCCTTCCGCTGCGGCGCCCGCGGGCGGGCGACCGGCGGGGGCGGGGGTGGCGCTGGGGCCGGGGGTGATGGGCTGGCCGGGGGGGAGGCTGGTGGCGAGGTGGCTGCGGGGACGGGGCAGGCTGCCGGAGGGGGAGCTGCGGAGGGAGAGGTGAAGGGTGTCCGGGACGGGAGGAAGGGCGGACGGGTGGCTGGGAGTGAAGGGCCGGAAGCAGACCTGACCAGGTGGGTGGGTGTGGGGTAGGAGGGGGGAGGGGCTAGGCAGATGCAACGGGTGGCGCTGCTGAGAGTTTCCTTCCTCCCCACACGACCGTATTCTCAGGCTATCATCGCTCATATCATCGCGCATGAGTAGTTGTTGATTATGGAAATCATGATGCAAGGCCACGTGAGATAGATACCGTTACGAGATAGATACCGTTACCGATGAGATAGATGCCGTTACTCTGCCAGGGGGTGCGACCGACTTTAAAATAATTCTTATTGGGCAGCAGTCAACGTGACAGCAGTGGCTGTAGCCCGCGAGCGGAGGCGAGGTCAGCGAGGGCGGCAGCAGCAGGCAAGGGGGGCAGGGGGGCAGTTAAGGGGAGGACGAGGGCGCCTAGGGGGCAGCAGTGGCGAGGCAGCAATTGAGCGACTCAGAGACATGATTCTTTCACCCAGGGGGTGCGCGCGGCACTAGCAAATAACCACACACACACACACACAGACACACACACAACCATCCGGGCTGCGCCACGACGAGCTCGCAGGTAAGGTACCGCAGTGCCCTCCCCCCGCCCCTCTCCCCCCGCCCCTCTTCCTCGCAGCCGCAGTTCTCCCCCGGGCACCATCTCCGCAAACTCCCCCCCCCTCCCCGGCCCCACCTCCCCTTACCCGCTGAGCGGCCCCTCTCCCCCGCCACCACCACCGCCACCGCCGCTGCCGCCCGCAGGCCCTCCCCCACCATCCGCCCCGCCCCCGCCCCCGCCTCCGCCGCTGCTTCCGATGGTACTGTGGCGCGGCGGCGAGGAGCGGTTGCGGGTGATAACCCGGAACAGCAGACTGCCTCCGCCACTGCCGCTGCCGCTGCCGTGCGCCGCCTTGCCGACTGGGGGCAACGATGAATCGGATCGCAGGTGGGGGTGCGGAGGGGGAGGCGGCGGCGGAGACTCCAGGGCGCGCGCCGCAGCGCTGTATATGGCTGGGAGGTGGTGGTAGTGGTGGGGGAGGGGGGGGGCGAGGGAAGGCAGCGGAGGGGCAGGAGGGCATATGACCAGAGGCAGGGAGAGAGGCGAATGGGAATGTGGCTTTAAGGGGCCAGGTCTCGCTCCGCGCCAACTCGCCACGCTCCGAAACCCTGCTGCAGCACCAGCATGCCGTCGCCAGAGCCAGCCAGTCAGTCAGTCAGTCGACCCTTCCTGCCTGACCAGCCCCTGCACACCTTCTGCTCCTGCGCGGCGGGTTCGCTAATCCAGACCCCCCCCTTCCCCCTCTTCCACCCTGGCCCCCCCCAGCTGCTCTTGTCCGCCCCCCCGCCCCCGCCCCCCCCACCTGATCCCTCCACCAGCCGCTCCAGGTCCGCCCCCAGCCCCGTGTGAAGCCGGTGGAGCAGCTCAGCGGCCGAGTGGCCCTCCAGACGACCTGCGGCAGCAGCAGCAGCAGCAGCAGCAGCAGCAGCAGCAGGGGGAGGCGGGGGAGGCAGGGGAGGAGGGGGAGGAGGGGGAGGCAGGGGAGGAGGGTGATTAAAGCAACTAGGGGGAAGGCAGGGAGCGGGTGAAGGGTGAAGCCAGGGCCGGGATGTGAGCTACTAGCCACTGCAAGGCAGCAACACCACTCAACACGCAGACCAGTCGGTGGCTCCATCAAGGTAAGGGCAAGGAAAGGCAAGGTGGCTTTAACAAGGCCAGCGACGGGTGCACCCACCTCTGGTCCCGCAAGCCGCAAACAGCAGGGGAGCGCGGGGCAGCAGGCCGTGCGATAACCGGAGCCGTCCGAACACAGCAAGCGCAAAGTGCGCTCGAAATAGCTCACGGAGGGGCCCGAGAAGAGGAAGCACGCCCTCAACCCCCCACCCACGCGCCCACCGACCGACCCACCCACCCGCCAGCTCCTCCTCAATCTCCTCGTCGTACGCCGTCAGTACGACAACCAGCACCAGCCGCATCGCCGCCGCCACCACCAGCAGGCCCCGCCCCATCTGCTGCTCCGAAACCATCACCCCCGACTCAGCCTGCAGCGCCACGGCGGCCGCCGCCGCCGCAGCGGCGCTGCCGGCCGCCGCCGCCGCGGCGCCGCCGCCGCGCCCGGCGGCTGCCGCCGCCGCCGCCGCTGCCCCCGCCGGCGGCTGCAGCTGCAGTTGCGGCAGGTGCACAGTGCGTGTGAGCAGCTGGCAGGGCAGCCCTCCGCTGTGCTGGTGCAGGCCCAGCGTCCACAGCAGATGCCACAGCTGCTTGGCGTGTGTGGGGTGCAGGTCGGATGCCAGGATGAGGCCCCTGAGGAGACGGAGGGGCAGTACCGTGCGGGGGGGCAGCAGGCCGGTCCGAGCCAGGATGGGGCGGATGGGGGTGGGTGGGTCGGATGGCGCAGCGTGGCCGAGAAATCCCTCAATGTTGCCCTTGTCGTACAGTGGGCTGCAGACCCAATTGCGCTGTTTTGGAACACCGCATAGCTCAAATCGAGTGGAAGGGAGTACGGTGGCCTGAGGCCCCCCGGTCCGGGTGGGTGGGGGGAGGCACCAGTCCGGGCGGCACCAGTCCGGGGGTGGCACCAGCCACCAGGCCGCGCCCCTGCAACCCCCGGGGCACGCACCCGCAGCCGGGGAGCCGGCTCAACGCACAGCCTGTCGCAGCTCGACATGCAGTGCCAACTCCCGACACCGCACGGACACGCCCTTACCCCGCCCCTCGCCCCCCGCGAGCCAACCCGTTGGCCCGCCCCCGGTCTGCATCCCCTCCTCCTCCCCCACCCCATTGCATCTCCCCGTCTGGTTTCCCTTCTCCCGACCCGCCCTGCTCCCTTGCACTTCTCCTATCTTCACCCCATTCCACCTTCGCCAGCCGGCATCGCATCGCCTCTGCCCCTTCCATCCTGCCGTCGTTCTTCCCCTCTCTTCGACCTCGCCCATGCCCTCATGCCCCCTCTCCCCGCATCCGGTCGCTGTCCCTTTGCCGTTCTCCTTGCCGTTCTCTTTCCCTTTGCCCTTTCTTGTCTGCCTTTCGCCGCCCTGCCGTCGTACATTTTGCCCTTCCGTATCCCTTTCTTCTGTGCCCCGCTCTCCCACCCCGCCCTCTTTTGCGCCGCGTCGCCGCCCCAGCTCGTTCGTGGGTTTCCGTGTGTCTTGCCTTGCTGGCCTGCCTGCTCGCTCCTTGCTTCGCTGACATTGCCGTTGCCCATTGCCGTTACTCACACCCTTTCCTTCGCTTCTTTCCGATTCCTTTCCTCCACTGAGCGCAGGTGAGTAATCCATCGTTCTTTTTGTGATGTCCGGGCTGTTTGTCTATGTTGGTGTCGTGCTGTCGTGTGCTGGTCTGTCTGGGGTTGGTCGGCGGCGACGCGGCCGCGCGCTCGTTTTACTTCTGCTGGAGATATCAGGTAATCCTCAGGTAATATCCCAGGTAACTGCGATGCGCTCCCTCGCCCCGGGCCGTTCTTATTACCCCCCACACCCACGCATTCACACACACGCACACGCCCACACTCGCACACACGCACGCACCTGTACATGAGGCAGGAGTGTTTTTGGAAGAAGCTGAAGGGCGCCCGGCTGCGCTGCGCTCCATGGTCTGCCAGCAGACCCGCCAGCCGGGTGTGCAGCGGCGGGGGGAGGGCCAGGTGGAGGCAGGAGGACTGCGGGGGGGGGGGAGGGCCGCGGATTCGAAGGGTTGGGGTTGGAAGTAGGGGGGTCAGGGAGTGATATGCTCCTTTATATAAGAATGAGTCACTGCGGACGTTGTTGATCAAGCTGCTGCAGCCGCTGAACCTCTGGAACTGTTATTTGTAACCCACCCATTCCCATACAAGTAGGGGGAAGTAGGGGGGGAAGGATCCGGGAGAGGTGGCAGGAGAGGTGACGGTGGCGGGTTCGGGGTCGGGCAGCAGCGTGGGCCGGTGGGGGAGCGGACACAGCGACGGCCAGGGTGCTGTGGTGTGCTGCGCTGTGCGACCCGGAGGGGTCGCCAGGGCAGTGGCAGCCGTGGCAGCCCCTGATGGGAATGAAAACGATATACCGCAGCGGAGGGCCGTCGTTGACCGAGGGGAGTGTAGACCCTCGGCCACAGACCCGCCCCTCAACCCACAGCCGCGCTCCTCCCCTCCCCCCCCCGTCTCCTCCGTCCTCCCCGGGTTCCTCGGTGTCCAGGCTCGGCTTCCGTCCCGTTCCAGCCTCTCCCCCGCCCCAGTCCGCCCCCCTCCCCGCCCCACCTCGAAGCTGTTCCAAGGCGCCATGCGGGGCCCCCAGGAGGGTGAGTCCACCTGGCTCAACACCCCCTCGAAGATGCGGTCAAGGATGGCCTGGGGGGGGGAGGGAGGGAGAAGTTTGGGTGGGTGGCTGGCTGGATGCTCGTTGCTCTGTCCTTCCCCCCTTCCCCAAGCCCCTGACCACCCCCCCTCGGGGGCTCCGGCCTATACGTGGGGAGATATCCCCCCCAGCCCACCTCTCTGGCCCCCGGAGCTGTCCTCCCAGCCTCCTTGACCCTCCCTTGAGCCCGCCAGGCTGCCGGTGCACGCACCAGCCCACACCCCGGCCCCCCCAACTCCATCCATCCGGAGGGAGGGAGGGAGGGAGGGAGGGCGGAGTTCGCTGCGGTCTCTCCTTTCCTATCCCTTCCCTCCATCCGCTTTTGGCAAGGTCGCAGAATGGTTTGGAAAGCATGGCTGCTGGCTCCGTGCGCCCGGATGGCCTCGGTTTCATCGCGGCTAGTCATGTCTTCCATTCACACCACCTAGCCCCAGCCCTAGCCCCAGCTCTAGCCCCAGGGGGGGTCATGGAGTGATATGCCCCGCCCCAGGGGGGGTTATCCACGTATAGGCCGGAGCCCGTGAACGGTATGAAATCAGAAAAGTCCTTCCTGTCTGCAACAGAAAAACGAGGTAAACTTGCAAGCAGCAAGGGCGTTAGATACAAACCGAGAAATTGTAGCGAGTCCGAGTTGAGCCGCCACGTGACGAGGACGAGACGAGACGTAATGGTGGAAGCTGAAAAGTCGCTGAGGCTGTGAGGTGACACGTTGCTGAACTGGTCGAGAAAGGGCGGCTGGGATGCAAGGAACGCCCCAATCCCCGAAGCCCGCGAGGACCCAACTCACCTACAGCAGGCGAAAAGAAGGACGCAGAGCAAGGAAAGGGCGACGTCAACAGACCGGAAGAACAGACGCAGGGACAGCGTTACCGGCGAGACCCCCATGCGAATGCGGCTGGAGCTGCGGCTGATAATGTCGAGCTGGCTGATCGAGAGATGTTAGTGGGTGAATGCTGTATGGGAAAAGGGATGAAGGGGAGAATTACGTGCACAAGGGGGCGATGTCGTGCATGTGTTCGAGGGTGGCGGGCGCGGACGACCCCGTGGGCAGGAGAGGCATCAACGGCAGTGGCAAATAGCAAGGCAAGGGGGGGGTCCGCGCACCCGGGTGTCCTCCTGCCGGCTGCTCTCGCCCCCGGCCGTGGAAGCAGCGGCGCCTGCGAGGCCTGTTTTGTTTCCGGGGATGAGACGGCGACGACGGAGTGATGGGGGGAGGGAGGGGGGGGGAGGGAGGGGGAGGGGAGGTGCCGCCGCAGATATGTTGTTGTGAAGGGACTGGCAGTAGGCAGTTAAGGGAGGTGCGGCTGGTGATGGGAGGTAATGGGGGAGGCGGAAGCCTCCAGCACGAGCCCTCCCCCCTTCTCGTTTTCCAGTCCTGCGATATGGCAGATGGGCTGGAGCCACAAACAGTAACCGCCAAAGCCGCTCAGGACCCGGGCCCCTGTGCGATCTAATCCAACCCAACCCACCAGCCGCCCCGCACCCGCCCTCGCCGCTTCGCCTCTTCCCACCCTCCCCGGCAGACCGCGACCCGAACCCTGACCTGCCCCTGGAGCAGTCTCACTCCCTTCACCCGGTCAACGCACACCTGCACCGCGCAGCCTCATCTCACCCCCACCCCACCTCCCGCTTCCCACACAGCCACGTGGCGGTCAGACTCCCACACGACACCCTCCCTCCGGCCAGCTTCCCAAGAACCATCCATCGGCCCACCCGCCCGCCCGCATGCGCCCCACGCACCCCCATCTCCTTCCCCCCTCCGATAGCCCATCTCGATAGCCCATCCCGATAGCCCATCCCGCGTTCTCACCTCTACCCCCCAGCCAGTCCCTAGATCCCACTCACCCCTTGCCCCACTCAGCCCCCACTCCCCGCACGGCCCCAGCAGCAGCACCAGTGTCTCAGCCAGGTGGAGGGCCAGGGAGGTGGCGGCGGCGGGGGGAACCGTGGAGCGGAGGGCAAGAACCAGCATCACGGACTGATGGGGGATGGGCAGGGGGGAGGGGAGGGGAGGGGAGGGGAGCGGGAGGGGAAGGGTGATGAAGGAGTGAGTAGGAAAGGGAGGGCCAGCGGGCGGCGGATGCGGGATGGGTGGATTGATGGATGGACCCACCCATTACGAGCGCAGAGCCTGGAACCAAGCAAGCAGACGGTACGACGCAGGTATTCGCATTACAGGGGGGGGCGCTCCCGATTTGCATGGGCATTGCCATTGGGCAACTCCTCCGAAACCGGTGTCGTACAGTCGTACCTCCAGGTGCGCCGATGCCAGCAGCAGGCGCCGGCCGCCGTGCTCCAGGTGCACCAGCCGTGTCTGCGGTACGGCAGTGGCAAGGTCCAGGGATCGCGCCATGCCGGTCGGTGAGTCGGTGCGTGGAGGACAAGGGGTTGCTCCACCGCGGCGCCAGCCCCCCGGCCCCCCCTGCACCTTACTGCGCCACCCCCCCTCCCATTTACTTTACCGGCCCTCGTCAGTGTTATTGCGCCCCTTACAATCCCACCGCTACCACTGCTGCTCCGCCTCCCCCAGGCGACCGCCTGTGGCTGCGGTCGCGCGACCCCAGCCCCCCATCCTGATCCATGGGACGGACCCTAGGCTCCCCAACCGCCGCTACGCTCCCTCGGGCCAGGGCAGGGCAGGGCAGGGCGGCGGACCGGCTGCTACACCGCTGCACTGCAGCTGCGCCGAATCGGCGGCCTCAGGGGCCTCGGGGCCTCAGGGGCGCCTCAGGACCTCGTCAGAGGGGGGTATTGTTGGGGTGAGGGGAGGTTGGGGTGGAGGAGCGTTGAGCGCATGCGGAGGTGCTAAATAAGCGCGGTCCCGGTCCGTTCAGCAACGTCGCTTCCGCCGAGGTATCATCCACCCGCCTCGTTTACGGGCTCCGGCCTATACGTAGATAACCCCACCGCCAGGAGGCCTGACCCGGCCCGACCGGATGTGACCCGATCCGACCTCCCAGTGCCTTTCCGGTCGTTCAATCGCCAGACGCAAGGCCCGCCTTGGTCTCGTTGCATGGGTCGACCCACTTGGCCCAGCCGGTTGGCGGCTTTACGCAAAAGGATGTGGTGCCCCTCCTCGCGGAACACCGACATCGCCGGATACCCCCAGGAGGCCTTTGCGAGGATTTGGCCTTGCGGCGATCGATGGGCGGCCGCTTGGCGGAGAGCATGGTGCCCCTCCCTCTCCCGGGTGTCGGTCGCCGCCTACCTTCTCCCCGCATATGCTGTCCAGGGCGCCACGTACGGTCACGATGAGGGAACTGAAGGACTTGACGAAGCCACCGGTGCTGCCGGGTGGTGCGTTGGATGGGTACGAGTACACCAGCTGCGTAGCGAGGAACCGGGCCGGGCGGGTTCGGCTAAGTTGCCGGTGGGGCGAAGAGCTGCTTGATCCAGTCGTTATTGGATCCCTAGGGCTGAATTGAAACGGGGCTCGGCCCCGAAGGCACTCACGCTGTGGTCTGCATCGTCATCCGGACGCCCCGAGTCCGTGCTCACGATGAACGCCGCGTGCAGAAGGGAATGGTGGCTTGCGGCAGGCATGTTGGAAGCGCTGCCGCAAGCCACCTTGAGCGGTAAGCTGTAACGTCAGGCAGCTGTTCTTTCCTGTCAATTGAAATGTCAGCAGCGAGGACGTAAATCAAACGGTCGCTAAATCATACGTCCTATGCACAAAATCCTACTTGTAAGTTTAGCCATAAGCAAAATTATTCCACGAAATGAAGAATGAAGTTGGTCTCGGAGCGGAAACGAACCATGAGGAAGTCGCGCTATATTACTGCGAGCCTGTCATAGAAGCTATTAATTTAGCACTGGTCGCGTTTGCCGTCCCGGCAGATCTCTGTGGCTTTACACGTCGGAGCTTGACACATATTATACACGTCACTTTTTACCTTCCTTGGCAGAACCCGACCATGGCATCTCCAAGCAAGCGCCGTGAGATGGACGTGATGAAGTTGTGAGTGGCCATGCCCCGCGATGCGCAAACGTTCTACAAGGGTTTGGCAATTAGCCTCAACCTGCAACGCAGGATGATGTCCGACTGGAAGGTTGAGCTTGTCGAAGACAATATTAGTGAATTCCACGTGGACTTCTCTGGCCCGAAGGATAGTAAGTCTGTGGCCGTTTTGTCCGACGTTGCAGAGGGATATGCGGGTCTCTTGGCTCCGGCCGGTTAACGTTCCGCCAATCTCCCATCTGGGTTTCTAGAGCGCCGGCCGAAATCTTGCGGTCCCGAGCGAGGGTGAGGGTGGCTTCCGACTTGTCGCCTTTGCCGATGCAGGCCCCTACGAGGGAGGCGTGTGGAAGGTGCACGTCGAGCTGCCAGACGCTTACCCATACAAGTCGCCCTCGATAGGCTTTGTGAACAGGTGCTATCATCCAAACATCGACGAAGCGTAAGTCGTATCGGTGCCGCGGGTCGGTGGCAGATGCCATCCGCGAGCTAACCGCCCGTCGCCCTGCGCGGCTCTCGCGCTGCGCAGGTCCGGCTCCGTGTGCCTGGACGTTATCAACCAGACCTGGAGCCCCATGTTCGGTAAGCTGCCGGCCTTTAGGCCAGCCCTTTCGGACCGCTGACGCGACACAGCTTTCCGGGGCGTGCCCTTGGACGCACGGACACGCACGAATACCCCCGTCCCTCTCCTCCGCAACCCTTCCGCCGCAGACCTTGTCAACATCTTCGAGGTCTTCCTGCCACAGCTGCTCTTGTACCCCAACCCCACCGACCCGCTGAACAGCGAGGCGGCGGCGCTGCTCATGCGGGAGCCCCAGGTGTACGCCAACAAAGTCAAAGGTAGGACCGGAAGCCCTGGCCCGGAAGAGAAGCCGCCGCGCCGCGAGAGGGGCGCGTCGGAGCCACAATCTGAGAGAGGCCGCGTCGTTTGGGCTGACTGGACTGGTGGCTATGTTTCGGCGCGTCTTTGGGTTTGAACGCTGCAGCCTCCTCTCTTCAGCTCATGACCAGCGTTCACCACGCCACAGGAGCTTCACGTTCCCTTGCTGGCTCCTAGTGGCCAATAAGTTGTTCCGAGGTCGTTTCGTTGTGTGGCTTGTGCGTCTTGCAAGGCGCGGGCACCCGCGCGGGCACCGTTCACCACCCGCGCCCCCGTTTTACCGTCCTCGACTGCACGCTGCAGTACACGCGTTTTGCCGCAGCGCGGCATCCCGTCGTTCTGCCCGCATACGCATACGCCTGCGCGCTCCTGGATGGCCCCTTGGATACCGGTAGGCGGCATCCCGTCGCTCTGCGCGTATACGCATACGCATACCGTATGCCTAATCCCTCGCCCCCCGCCTGCCCCGCTGCCACCACCGCCACCGCCACTCCGGCCCGCAGACTACGTGCAGCGGTACGCGCGTCCGGAGCAGGTTCTGGGTCACAACCCGGCGTCGGTGAACAACAAGAGCAGCGACGACGAGGACGGGGATGGGGACCAGAAGATGGGGGACGGGGACGGCGAGGAGTCGGAGGGGGGCTTCCTCTCGTCCAGCGACGACGAGGACAGCTGAGCTGAGGCTGAAGGAAGGAGGGAGGGAGCGGGGCTGCGGCTGCGGCTGCGACTGCGATTGTCGCGGCTGCGTGCCGCCGCCGGGGCTGCGGCGCCTTCGTCGTCAGGCAGAGTGTCGTCGGTCGGCGGACTTACGTGACAGGCGACAGGAGGAGAATGCTCCTGGCGCCTGGACGAGCAGCCCGTCGGTGTAACGGGCGGCCGCCGGACGCTCCTTGGCAGCCCGGCCACCGTTCATCGATGGCGGTGGTGGCGCTCGCCAGGGCTCCGCGCCGCAATGCGGGGTGTACATGACTTCTCCTCAGCAGCGCACTGAGATTGGATTGGGTCACATTAGTTTCTCCAGTTACCATTACCACTAGGAATTGGTGAGCCTGGAATCCAGATATGCACCGCGCACGGCGCGTGGAGTGTGCGCGGTGGGGCTTGGCACGTTTTTGTGCGAGACTGGGCCAGGAGAAGGCTGCACCAACGGGATTCCGAAGCGGTTTCACAGTGGTTTGGGTGATGGGTGGGGGGCGTAATTACAAGCTCACCTTCATATGACAGGCTGCAGCCGGCAGGGGTCATCAGTTCCGGGTGAGTGCATCGGCGAGGGCCCCAGGGCTTGGGGTGGCGTCTCTGTAGGGGCCGGCCGGTAGGCGCGTTGCGATTTCCTGAAGTCGCAGCCGCTCGCCTGTGCCGTTGTATCGATAATCCTCTTATGTACATTTTGTAGTACCCCCTGACCCCTTCAGAGAAGTTACCAATAGTCACGTGTGCATAGCTGTGCACACTACTGAGCGTGTCACACAGCTCGTGCGCGCAACATGTGCGCCATTTGTGTGCGCGTGTGTGTGTGTGTGTGTGTGTGTGTGTGTGTGTGTGTGTGTGTGTGTGTGTGTGCGGGGCCGATTGTGGTACAGTCAGACGACTGAGTGTGGTTTTTCGGGTTGTGTGTTGACATAAGCGTGAGTTGCGGCGAGCCCGAGGGTCGCACTGCCTTTAGGGGACACTTCACGGGATTGGTGCGCCTGGCCGCAGCCGCCGCCGCCGCCGCCGCTGCCCTCGAGGGGCTGGAAGATTGAGAGCATACACGGGGGTCTCAAAAGGCCTCATAAGAGTGGAAGGAATAGGCCCCGCGGCAATGCCGGGTTAACAATGTGGGTAGGCGCAGTGGCTGACGGGAAATTGTGGCTGTGGGGCGATTGGCCGGGCAAGGGTTGACGTGGCTCTGTATGTTGGGCAGGGCTACGGGCGGGGGCAGGGAGGGATTTTTCGCGGGGCGAGCTTGGCGGCTCTTGAGTTGCTTGAGGGCTGGCGGTGGCGCGGGGTTTTAACCAAACCCGCGGCCAGTACTGCGCTTGTCTTCACGTTGATACTGATTGGTTGCAAATGAACGATTTCGCAAGCGGGGTTCTGGTTCTTCCTTCTCACACTACCGTATCCGTCCGCCCGGAATGGGGTCATTTCCGAGGCCGGATCGTGTATGGTGTGCTTCCGCGGGAAATTGTCTTTAGAGTGCGGGAGGCTGAGGTTGGGGCACGTCTAGTGCTCCGTCTATCTTTCAGGTCCTGTTTTGAGCCCGTCGAGCGCCCTGCCTAATCTCGGTGAGGAGCGTCAGCGGATGTGTACGGCTCTCCATGGTTGAGGGAGGAACGCCTTGTACGGCACACTGTCGTCTGGCTGTCAGCCGCCGGCCTCGTGTCCTTCGCAATCAATCGCTTTGCGCTTTCGCCTCAAATGGTTACTCCGCGGCAGTGTGCTCTCGCCGCGGACGGGGCGCCTGCGCTTTTCGAGTGCGCTTTTTGTGTGTGTCCAGGCGTCTGGAATTTTGCCGTTGACGTGGAAACCCGCCGCAAATGTATAACTTGTGTACCTTTTTCCTTCCGCTTTGCATGCAAAGCAAAGCCATTGTAACACTTGACAGTATGCTGGGCCTGGTTTGCATCTGGTTCAGCACGGGTTGCTGTGTCGTCCTCGCTGTGGTCGTGTTCTGCCTGTTTCAACGCATGTACCGTACCATCATGCACTTATTTCACAAAAAATCGGCTCGGGCTATTTCTCCTGAGTTGGTTGCTTTTACAGCGACTCATGACGGAGTAAGTGCGGGCGCTATAGCCCCTTGACGTTGCCGCGGCCTGGCCCCGACTATTAGCTGGAGACCCTCGAGTGCCGGACACTCGCTGCAAGCTGTAGGGCCCAAGCGATGTGCTGTGCTGAAGCACCTGACCACCCCCGTTCGGTTAATTAATCACAGAGGATCTGTAATTAATTAACGGGTGGACCGTTCGGGGTCCAGCTGTAACCATCTTGACAGACTCAAAAGGCTGAAGTTCCAAAGTCCCGATGCAGTTCCGCACCTGACACTGCCGCGACTGCTGGAGCCCAAATCGCGGAGCAAGGCGGGCCTGAAGAGGGGCCCTGACCCCTGCGGGATGCAGCGACCAGAGGCACGGTGTGTAACAGCCAGACCTGGTTGGGGTGAACCTCAGGTAGCAAGGACCCACAGGCCACTTCTGAGGGGTGAAGACCTGCTCCCCCGGGGGCAGGAGCCAGCCGGGTCAATCCCCATACCCCATTGCGTTCTGTGAACACACACGTGTATACCTTGTTTCCACTACTGCAGCGGTCGTGCGCCCGGTGTACCCGTGAATGGCATACGCCGGCCCTGAAGGCGTGAAGGGGGGGGCTAGCTCCTAGCTGCACCGTGCGCAGCTCGAACGCGGGTACGGTGGACCAGGCAGCAAAAGCTGTTTTGTCGCCGGCACGGGATAGCCTTCTGAGCCGCTTTGTGGAATGTTACCCTGCACGACCCTCATTCGGGCCACATTCCTGCTGCGGGAAGGGGGGGTAATGACGACGATACCGCAGCCGAGGGACGTTGTCCCTCTGGGGGGGGCATCCGTGCTGCAGGAGGGTTCACGAAATGCATGAACCGAGGCGAACATGCGTGAACCGAGGCGGCGGCACTTGAGGATTGGCAGTTGCAAGGGAGGGGCTGAGGGGTGCGTTGTTGCAACCGCCGGAGCCGTTGGACGTTGCCTCGTGACGGTCGTGGGCTGGTTGCCTGCATGCATCTTCTGGCCCCGATAACATATTGCCTGCCGAAAGATGTTCTGTTGTGATGTCAACCACAGTCGTGTCCCAACCGCACAACCGCATCCTTGTCCCAACCGGACAACCGCAGCCTAGTCTCGTCCAACTCCGCGCGTCTCGTCAACCGTTTGCTTGCTTCGACCCTTGACGTTGACGCGCACACACACGACAGTACTTATGGCCGCAGTGATTTACATTTTGAACACAACTCTCTCCGAGTACTACACGTCCTTTGCACTCTTCTCCTAATAGCCCCTAATAGCCCTAATAGCCGCTGAGCTTAACATATCAAAGCCAGCTGCGCACACCAAATAAGTCTGCAACAAATTTTTAATCGTAAATATTTAGGCCATTGCATCCATAATTCCAGGAATGGCAGCTAGGCACATGTTCGGAGCACTCAAAGCCAGGCGCGCGGTTGGAACGGTGGGTTGGTCTGCATCGCCGCTGATCATAATGCTTAAAAGAATTATTCATGTAAATTTATTAATGCCCATATTGCAGGTTTGCATTGTTTTAGTCTCGCTCTTTGTTTCTGCCGCCTCGATCGAGTGCCCGGCGGGATGCACCCAATATGGCACTTGCAACGAGGAGACCGGCAGGTAAGAGCAGGCAATAAAAGAAATTTTATTTAATGTATTAAAAACTCTGCCTTGTCTAGCGCATAGTCACTAGGCCCAGGATCCACCCCACGCACGTCGAGTCGGCCGGCATGGCGCCTCCCCCAGGCGACACTTGAAAGCCCACGTCTTCCACGTCTCACACTGAATCATGTCATAACATTATAATCATATACATAATTTCTGGCTGCCTTACAACAGATGCGACTGTCCGCGCCACCGTTCCGGGCCGAGCTGCGAGGTGGACCTTGACCTCGCGGCGCTCTCGGAGCGCTGCCGGCAGCTTGCCTATCCGGGCATCGAGAGCTGCGTCAGTGAGAACAACCGCTGCCTCAACGGCTGCAGCGGCCGGGGGCAGTGCGTGGCGGGCTTCTGCCACTGCAAGCCGGGCTTCTTCGGCACCGATTGCGCCCTGTCCATGGGCCCCGACGGCAAACCCGCGCTGCTGGCGGATCGTGGCTACGTGCCCCGGACCCGCGGCCCCCGGGTCTACATGTACGAGCTTCCACCCAGCATGACCACCTGGTAAGCCAGGCGAGGAGCTAAGAAGGGCCGGGGGGGGAGGGGACGTCCTGCCGCCCCATCACCTGAGATGCCGAGGCGTGGTGAGGCGTGACCTGGTTACCACACGCAACGCCCGCTTGCATCAGTGAGGCCCTATCGAGCGCCACCAACTCTACCGCTGATACCGCCCCATCGTACGTACCTGCACCCCATTGTACTGCATTTATCGTACATCGTACGACACTACTGCTGCAGGCGCAACGAGCTCCGCCTGGACCGCCCCACCACTCGGTACTTTGTGGAGCGACTGGTGGCCACGGGGGCGCGTGTGGGCGACGGCGACTCGGCCGACTGGTACTTGATCCCTGTCACTCTGCGCCGCTCGTCCGACGCCTGGAACATGGAGAAGGCGGTGCAGTACATTCGCGACACCTACCCCTGGTGGAACCGCACGCAGGGCCACCGGCACTTCGTCATCGCCACGGGTATGTACGGCACGGTACTGGTACGGCACCGGCACCGGCGGGGCTGGACTGGCCGCAGGCATGGGGCGCACTGTGCGTGGGGTTGTGTTCCTTGGGATCGGTGGTTCAGTGCCCACTCAACGCGCGTTGCGCTGACCCACACATGATGGAGGTGGTGGTGGGTTTGTGAGCGGCAGCTGCGGACACGGTAGTATTGTGTCGGAGGCATATTGTGGCGGAACGCCACAGTCGGTATGGGATGGCGCATCCGGTGACGAATGACACCGGATGCGGCGTGAGGGGGTGTGCAGATGCTGTCCAATATCCAATATCCAAAGCCGCGTGATCCCCAGGACTTGCATATCCTTCACCCTTCCTCCATCGCCCCGCCCAACCGCCTCCCTCCCTCCACCTCCCTCCCCCCGCCCCCCCTCCCCGGCCCTCCAGGCGACATGGGCCGCATCGAGTCCGAGCGCGGGCGCCTGAGCGAGAACGTGACGTTCGTGACCCACTGGGGTCTGCACGCCGACAAGCCCTTCTCCGGCTGGCGCGCCTCTCACCGCAACGCCACCGACATCGTGTTGCCGGTCTTCCTGGGGCCCTCCAAGCTGTCGCGCATGGGCATCTTCACCTCCCGCAACCACCCCAAGTTCGCCACAAAGGCAAAGCCCGCGCTGCGAGAGCGCAACGGACCCACGTTCTTCTTCGCGGGGTGAGTGAGCCTCGAGAGAGTGTGTCGTGTGGGGGTGTGGGGGTGTGTTTTGACCCGGGCTGCAAGGGCAGCGTACATGTGGGCCACTTTCCGCCCGGCTCGTAGAGGTCGTCTTTAAGGGGTATGGGGTTACTCAGCTCCATCCACACATGTACATCTGGTGGGATGATACGGTGTGTCGTGTGCACGTTACGATTGCCTCCCTGCCTGCTCCCTTGCTGCTTCCGGGACCTGAACCGTCTCTGTCCGCCCGCTTCACCAGCCCCCCTTCCCCCCTTCCCTCCTGCAGCCGTATCTGCGGCGACCACTCCCGTCCCCGTACTGACGGCAACTGGCCTCACTGCCAGACGCAGCGCAGCATGGGCTACTCGGGGGGCACCCGCCAACTGGTGAGTGAGCGAGTGGGTGGGTGGGTGAGTAAGTTGAAAGAGAGAGCCCGCAGGGGAGGGGCGGCCATGTGTGGGTGGGGTGGGTGAGGGGGGCAAATGTTTGGTTGTGGCTCCTGGGTGAGAGACTCGACTAAAAGCTTACAGTTCCCCCGCTCCCCCCCCTGCCCCCCCCCCCCCCCCCAGGTTCACTTCCACCACTGGAACCGCACGGGCTACTTCGTGGCAGTGGGCGATTCGGAGTACGGCAAACACCTGCTGACGTCCAAGTACTGCTTCGGACCCACCGGCGGCGGACACGGTACGGCAATGGGTGGGGACACAGGAGATCCTTCAGAGTGCCGTACACGATCACATTCGGAGATGGGCGGGGGAAGCCACCACCGGAAGACCACTCACCGGATGGCGCCCTCGGATGGCGGCGAAAGTGCCGTTTTAGATAACATTCGCCCACGACCCACGGTTCATCTTCGGGGCTTCGGCTACGATACTGTCAGGCACGGTGTGCACCGACGTGTGATTCTAATCCCACCGTTCACTGCAACCTGGCTAATTCATGACCCACGAGTCTCGTGCTCTCGTTCTGCCGCACCCGCTAACGCGTCATGCTCCATCCCGTCCTTGGACCCCCTCCCCTCCTCTCCCCTCCCTCTCCGACTGATGCCTTGCGCGGCCATCCACTCCCAACATGTTATCCACCGAACAGGGCAGCGCCAGGTGGGTGATCCGGGCGGGGTAGCAGCGGTGGTTTCGGGGGTGGCTCGGTCCTGGGGTTCTGTTGAGGATGTGGGTTGTCCAGGGAGGGTGGGAGGGTTGGAGAGATCAGGGATGCGATTAAGGAATTCTCATGCAAGCTCATCCCGCAAGTCCCCTGGCCTTCATCCTCAGCTTACAGCACCACTGCTTACTGCACCGAAACCAAAAACTGGCACCGCGGCCACCCCCTCCTCCACGGCGCCCCCCTCCGTCCTCCACACCCTCCAACCCGCCCTTCCCTTACTTCCCCCAAGCCCCAACCAACTTCCCTCTCGCTCGTCCCAACCGCCAACCTCCTTTTGCGTAACACAACAGATGCAAGCGGCTCTGGCTGGTTGTGTTCCGGTGGTCATTTCTGATAACGTGTTGGAGGCCTTTGAGCCGTTCATGGATTGGAACTCGTTCGGGGTGCGACTGGCGGAAGCGGACATCCCCCGACTGCATACAGTGCTGGACAGCATCGGACCCCAGGTGGGGGGATGGGGTGGGGCGGGGTGAGGTGCGATATGGGGTGAGGTGTGGGGCGGGGTGAGGTGGGGCGGGGTGAGGGGCGGGGCTTGCATCACCCCAACCAGCCGCCCCGAACCTTTCCCTTTCCCAAAAAAAGAGTTCATTCTCAAAGCATTCCACTCTGCCCCCCTTCCTTAACCCCCCTCCCCACACACATAATCTTTCCCTCTTTTGCCTCCCCCTCTTTACCTACTATCCCCCCATCCCCTCGCCCCCCCCCCCCACACACACACACGCACGCACAGGAGTACGCCCGCAAGGTTGAGCGGCTGCGTTGCGCCGCGCAGCACATGGCCTTCAGCTCCATCACGGGGGCGTACATGGGAGAGGATGGGCGGTACGACGCGTACGAGACGACGCTGGAGATCCTGCGAGCCAAGGCAGCCCACCCGGACGTGCCGCCCGAGGCGCTGCGAAAGGTGGACCCACAGCTGGACGCCTTCCTGGACTGCCGCGACTACCCGGATTCGAACCTGGGTTCGGATTCGGATTCGGATTCCAGCTCGGACTTAACTTCAGAGCACTCGGCTCCAGATTCGGGTTCGAGCGCGGCTGAGGAGGTTTCGACCACGGAGGCGGCGGCGGCGGCGGTGGCGGCGGGTGAGCACGACGCGGCCTCCGATGGGGCCGCCGGCGACGACGCGGCTTCGACTTCTGCCTGGCGACAGCAGCAACAGCGGCAGCAGCAGCTGCAGTCTGAATCCGGCGATGACGACGCCAACGGTGATAACGACCAACTGTCACAGACGGTTGCGCAGCGGTTGTGCAGCGTGTCGCCCTTCGACGTCAACGATCCGCACACTCCCACCTGTCGGCAGCTCAGTCCAAGGAAGGGTGGCCCGCTGTACGGCGGTCTCATGTGCATCCGCCAGCCGACCGACCTGGTGGCTTGCCCGCGGCCCTGGAAGTGAAGTGAAGTGGAGTGGAGTGGAGTGAAGGGAAGTGGAGTGGAGTGGTGTGGGCAGCGTCGATGTTGAGGGTCAGGCTCGCCACGCGGCCCTGGGGCAGTGGGCAGTGGGTCAGGAAGTGAAATGGGAGGAGGTGGGGCCGTTCAAGGTCGCAGCTCGCACCGTAACGCTCAAGTGTCCGAGCACAGGCGTGATACGGGGACCCCACATGGGAGCGTGTCGGGGAAAGGGATCTCGGAGGGACGGCAGGAGGGACGGGCCCAGAGGTTGCCAACGGCCAGTGCCTTGCAGTGCCGGGGCGTTGCTGCGAGGATGGCGTGGTTTGGGGCTGGCTGGGTTTTTGACGTTGTTCAACTAGCCAATTATGTAGCAGGATGGCGCCGGCAAGGGGGATGTGCTGGTGTGTGTATGTGCATGAGGGGTGGGGGTGGGGGTTACTGGGCACTTTGCGGACCACGGACACCGGAAGTGAGGTGAGCAGGCAATTCGGATGAGCACGCCGGCATCGTTTCCCGTACATTTATGTATCATAAGACACCGTACATAACCTCCGTTGATCGCTGTGTATTCCAAACGATGTGGGCAATCAAGGTAGGGGTTGTGGATGTCGACTTTCGGTAGGCTGGACTCAGGTGGGCAAGGTGGTCGATTCACCATGCGTCATAGGCGTGCTGGGGAGAGGCTTTTGGTTATAGTGCACAAATAGATTTTGAGAAGACTTTCGACAATGTGCCTCGCTCGGGAGCATAGGTATGTGGCTCCGTCTGCCAGGGGGAGGGGTGTAGGTGGCTGGATGCTGGCGGCGCTGAAAAATGCGTACTGTACGACAAGATGTCCATGGTACTGTAATGCAAGTGAACGGGAGCGTGGGAGCGGAGTTATAAGTCCAGCTAGGCAAGATGTCAAGCAAGGGTGCCCTCTATGTATCTGCCACGGAACGTTTCGGGCTTTCCATAGAGACGCTTGCTGACCTGATTGATGTTCACGATCGACATGGTGGACGCTAGAGCGCGTAAGCACGCACGAGACACGCCCTCTCGTGGGTGGCGAGTGGGTTTCCATGCTGCTGTACGCGGATGGATAGACATGACGCTACTCTACTCGCTACGTCCCCGCGAGCGTACGGCATAGCTCTTAACCCGTGTTAACCCGTGTTGACATGCTCTGTGCGCTTTTGGAATGCGCCTCAATGTCTCCAAGTGTGAAAGGCTACAGTATTTGCATACGTGTGATCCTGTGATGATGATTTGCGTTCCCAAATAAGTGCGGCGTGGGGCTACGTGCAGCTGCGGGTCGCAGGCCAGGCCATCCGACCGCACAAGGATAGCACGTGGTACCTAGGTCTGGTGTACGAACCCCAGCGGCCTGCTTGCGCTTGCCGTCATCAACAGTTGCATGACTCGGCGCGATGTGCGTGCCCTGTCCCCCGTCCTTGAGCGTGAAGCTTGATACCGTAAGCTGATGTTGTTTGCAACAGATGTGAGGATGCGATGTTTCACAACACAGGTACGGGCCATTCTGGTGTGTGGTTGTCAGGCATGGGGCCCCCTTGCGACAGCAGAGGCGCTCGAAAGGGCTGTCTCCGGAAGGCGCCGGGGGGATAACAACCTTGCGGAAGATTGTTGGAGCTTGTAAGAAGCTTGTTTATACGACAATGCAGTACCTTGTTCTAGTTAATTCCCCGCCGCGTTTGTCCCGTGCCGGCTTTCGTTGCGGGAATCATCATTGGGGTTGTGCGTGTGCGCGCCTGGGCTGTCGGCGCGTGCTCTCGGTCGGGTCTTACCGGCCCGCCCTGGCTTCCGGTGTTTCGGCTGTGTGCGCCCCCGGAGCCGGTTCTTCTGTTCAAGTTGGGCTTCGGCGCAGTTGCCGTGTCTTGTCTCACCGCCATCGGGCGGCTTTTGCCCCTCCGGTTCGGCCGCCTGGCCGTGGCGTATGTGCGCCCACGCGGGCGTGCGCCGGTGGCGCCGGATGCGTGCTTCGCTTACTGCGCTCCGGGCTGGCGTTTGGCGCGTCGCGTGCTGTGCCGTGCTCTCGCTGCAGTGTAGAGGTCCTGTCACTTGCGCCCGTTTCCTCCATCCGGATGGGCGGGTCACCTCCTCATCAGCCTGCGGATGGCCTACTGATCCCCGCCCGCGAGCACGGCCGTCTGTCCAAGGTCCAACCGCAACCGCCCCCCCCCCCCTAACAACCCAACACGCGGGAGAGCCACGTGCGGTTAGCCGCCGCCAGTGGCACGTACACCGTCACGAAAGGCTCCAGCACGAGGGCTGCTGCGAGAGTAAGAAGAGACAGGGCAGACAGGGCACAAGCCAGGGAGGCTCGGGCGGGGCCGGAACCTAGATAGGTCACTCGCAGCGTGCGTGGTGAGTGCTCTCGTGAAGTGAAGTGAAGGCAGAATATGCCTGAACGCAGCGAGAACCAAAGTTGTAGCTTCGGTCAGCTGTACGACGTCGCACTGAAGCAAGCTCAGTCTCTTCAATCCTCTTCAGTGGCCTCACTCCTTCGAGGCTAGGCCAATGACAGCAACGTCGTTCATTTCTGCGAGGAACCCCAGTCACAGCAAAAACGGGGTTCACAGTATGAACCACAGCACGAACCACAGCACAACGCCAATCACAGCATAAAGCAAATCGCAGCACACGCCTTGCACATACGAGGTGTACCGGTCGCTCTCACGGCGGCTGCCAATCCAACCACATACACATGCCCATAGCAGGCAGACACGGCTAAGAGTCGCAGCTCTCGAGAGCCGGTCCACAACCCCCCGTATGGCGCGAATCCCACCTTCCGTCTCTGTCACGGCACAGCTCCTGCTGCTGCTTGCGTGTAGTGTAGCGCAGCGACCGGCCCCGCCTTGGTCCACAACATAGCCACCCGACAGACGCAGCGCGCGCGGTCAGCCATTGCCGTGCCTTCGGCATCATCAGCAGCAGTAGCATCATCATCATCATCATCAGCACCAGCACCAAAAGCAGCAGCATCTCCTTGCCTGAGGTCGTGTCCCGTGAGACCCCAACACGCGGCAGCAACGGCAATCGATCGTACAATCAGTAAGCGTCTTACAGTACCGTCGTCCGCCGATTCCCCACGTCGAGCATACCGGTACCCCTGCCGATTCAGGCACAGGGCTTTAGAGCTGGTGAATCTTCACCATAACAGCCTACCGGCCATAGATACATACATACACGGTGTGTCAAGCACAGACCGCAACTGTGTCGTGACAGCCACCTCCGCCCCATCCACCACCTCACGCACACGGACACCCCAGCCGGTCCAGCCGGTGCAGCCGCACAGCAAGCCGGTCCAGCCGCACCGCACCCCAAGCCCCTGCCGCCCTGCCCCCCTCACCCCCGCAGGCGGCGGCGGCCTCATACTCTTGCAGCCGCACCCCGCACCTCCGCCTCCGAGAAATAGAATGGCATTGCTTTACAATGAAGGTGCCACAGGAAGCTCCCAAATATAACAAGGTAAGCTAAGCCTGGGATGGACTACACCGGGGAGCCGAGTCTGGAGTGCAAGCTGCCAGCCAGCCCCTGGCCTACCCGCCCAGCGGCCCTCCTCGGGTGTTTCGCTGCGGGTCAAATGTCCAAAAGGGCAGGCACCCGCTGAACCAACTCAAACGGCCCAAACCCCGACAGGACTGTACTGCAAAAACCTGTACTGCAAACTGAGCGGGGGCTCAGATGGCTGGGAATTTGGGGTCTGTTCGACCACCTAACCCCTACATACCTGAGTCCAGCCTACCGAAAGTCGACATCCACAACCCCTACCTTGATTGCCCACATCGTTTGGAATACACAGCGATCAACGAGGTTATGTACGGTGTCTTATGATACGTATATGTACGGCAGACGAGGACTGCGCGCTCATCCGACCTGCCTGCTCACCTCAATTACGGTGTCCGTGGTTTCATTGGGGTCCGCCAAGTGCCCAGTAACCCCCACCCCCACCCCTCATGCACATACACACACCAGCACATCCCCTTTGCCGGCGCCATCCTGCTACATAACTTGGCTGCTGAGCAAGACCTCGCCCAAAACCTAGCCAGCCCCAATCCACGCCATCCTCGCAGCAACGCCCCCACACTGCACAGCACTGGGCGTTGGCAGCCGCAGCCCACACCGCCCCTCCTGCCGTCCCTCCGAGATCCCTTTCCCCGTCGCGCTCCCATGTGGGAACCCCGTATCACGCCTGTGCTCGGACACTTGAGCGTTACGGTGCGAGCTGCGACCTTGAACGGCCCCGTCTCCTCCCATTTCACTTCTGGACCCGCTGCCCACTGCCCCAGGGCCGCGTGGCGAGCCTGACCCTCAACATCGACGCTGCCCACACCACTCCACTCCACTTCCCTTCACTCCACTCCACTCCACTTCACTTCACTTCCAGGGCCGCGGGCAAGCCACCAGGTCGGTCGGCTGGCGGATGCACATGAGACCGCCGTACAGCGGGCCACCCTTCCTTGGACTGAGCTGCCGACAGGTGGGAGTGTGCGGATCGTTGACGTCGAAGGGCGACACGCTGCACAACCGCTGCGCAACCGTCTGTGACAGTTGGCCGTTATTACCGTTGCTGTCGTCATCGCCGGATTCAGACTGCAGCTGCTGCTGCCGCTGTTGATGCTGTCGCCAGGCGGAAGTCGAAGCCGCGTCGTCGCCGTCGGCCCCATTAGAGGACGCGTCGTGCTCACCAGCTGCCGCCGCCGCCGCCGCCTCCGCGGTCGAAACCTCCTCAGCCGCACTCGAACCCGCACTCGAAGCCGAATCTGGAGCCGAGTCCTCTGAAGTTGAGTCCATGCTGGAATCCGAATCCGAATCCGAATCCGAATCCGAACCCGGGTTCGAATCCGTGTAGTCGCGGCAGTCCAGGAAGGCGTCCAGCTGTGGGTCCACCTTTCGCAGCGCCTCGGGCGGCACGTCCGGGTGGGCTGCCTTGGCTCGCAGGATCTCCAACGTCGTCTCGTACGCGTCGTACCGCCCATCCTCTCCCATGTACGCCCCCGTGATGGAGCTGAAGGCCATGTGCTGCGCGGCGCAACGCAGCCGCTCAACCTTGCGGGCGTACTCCTGTGCGTGTGTGTGCGTGATTGTGTGTGTGCGGGGGGATAGGTAAAGAGGGGTGGGTAAAGAGGTACAGAATATGTGTGTTGGGGAGGGGCGAGTGGAATGCTTCGAGAGTGAACCCTTTTTGGAGGGAGGAAGAGTTGGGTGCTGGTTGGCTGCTTTGGGTGATTCAAGTTGAGGTTGAGCATGGGAGGTGGGGCACTGCGCCCCGACCCGCCCCACCTGACACCACCGCTCACCCCATACCCCACCCCGCCCCTCAGCCCCGCCCCATTACCCCACCTGGGGTCCGATGCTGTCCAGCACTGTATGCAGTCGGGGGATGTCCGCCTCCGCCAGTCGCACCCCGAACGAGTTCCAATCGATGAACGGCTCAAAGGCCTCCAACACGTTATCAGAAATGACCACCGGAACACAGCCAGCCAGAGCAGCTTGCATCTGTTGTGTTACGCAAGAGGAGGTTGGGACGAGCGAGAGGGAAGTTGGTTGGGGGAAGTAAGGGAAGGGCGGGTCCGAGGGGGCGGAGGGTGCGGAGGGTGGAGGGGGCGCCTTGGATTGGGGGGGGGTTCTGCGGGGGCGCCTTGGTTTCGGTGTCTCATCCCATCCCATCTCATCCCTCCCTTCCTCCCTGGACAACCCACATCCTCAACAGAACCCCAGGACCGAGCCACCCCCGAAACCACCGCTGCTACCCCGCCCGGATCACCCACCTGGCGCTGCCCTGTTCGGTGGATGACATGTTGGGAGTGAAGTGGTTGGCCACGCAAGCGTCAGGCGGAGAGGGAGGGGAGGGGAGGAGGTCAAGGATGGGCGGGGCATGACCCGTTGGCGGGTAGTGCAGAACGAGACCACGAGACCCGTAGGTCATGAACTAGGCAGGTTGCAGTGAACCGTGGGAGTAGAATCGCACATCCGTGCAGACCGCGCGTGACAGTATCGTAGCCGAAGCCCCAAAGTGACCCGTGGGTCGTGTAAATGCCATCGTCTTATGAACCGTGGGTCGTGCAAATTACCCCCGCCAATTCGAGGGCGCCATCCGGTGAGTGGTCTTCGTGTGAGTGGTCTTCCGGTGGTGGCTTTCCCTCGCCCATTGTCGTACCGTGTCCGCCGCCGGTGGGTCCGAAGCAGTACTTGGACGTCAGCAAGTGTTTGCCGTACTCCGAATCGCCCACTGCCACGAAGTAGCCCGTGCGGTTCCAGTGGTGGAAGTGAACCTGGGGGGGGGGTGTGGAGGGGGGGGGGGTTGGGGGGGGGAAACCGGGGGAACCGTAAGCTTCTAGTTGCACCCTGGAGCCTCAACCAAACGAGTGCCCCACCCACACCCACTTGGCCGCCCCTCCCCTGCGGGCAGTCTTTCCTAACCCACCCACCCACCCACTCACTCACCACCCACCCACTCACTCACCAGTTGGCGGGTGCCGTCCGAGTAGCCCATGCTGCGCTGCGTCTGGCAGTGAGGCCAGTTGCCGTCAGTACGGGGACGGGAGTGGTCGCCGCAGATACGGCTGCAGGAGGGGAGGGGGAGGAGGGGTGAAGCGGGTGGACAGAGACGGCTCAGATCCCGGAAGCAGGAGGGGCGCAGGAAGGGAGGCGAGGGAGGTTCCCAAGTGGTGCATGCACGGAAAGCATGCCCCCCACCCGCATGCGCTACGTGATAGTGAGTGGCGTGTGAGCAGCGCGCGAGCCGGGCGGAAGGTGGCCCACATGTCCGCTGCCCTTCGCGGCCTCGGACAACACACACCCGCACACCCCCAAACACGCTCCCTCGAGGCTCACTCACCCCGCGAAGAAGAACGTGGGTCCGTTGCGTTCCCGCAGCGCGGGCTTTGCCTTTGTGGCGAACTTGGGGTGGTTGCGGGAGGTGAAGATGCCCATGCGCGACAGCTTGGAGGGCCCCAAGAAGACCGGCAGCACGATGTCGGTGGCGTTGCGGTGAGAGGCGCGCCAGCCGGAGAAGGGCTTGTCGGCGTGCAGACCCCAGTGGGTCACGAACGTCACGTTCTCGCTCAGGCGCCCGCGCTCGGACTCGATGCGACCCATGTCGCCTGGAGGGAGGGCCGGGGAAGGGGGGGGGGAAGGGAGGGAGGTGGAGGGAGGTGGAGGGAGGTGGAGGGAGGTGGAGGAAGGGAGGGAGGCGGTCGGAGTACTGGCGATGGTGAAGGATATGCAAGTCCGGGGATTAGCTACATCTGCACATGATTGTGGCATCCCGCCGCAATATGCCGCAGGTACAATGCTACCGCGTTCGCAGCTGTCGCAAACCCGCCATCATGTGTGGGTCAGCGCAACGCCGTTGAGTGGGCACTGAACTACCGATCCCAGGGAGCACAACCCCACGCACGGTGTGCCCCACGCCGGCGGCCGGCCCAGCCCAGCCCAACCTCGCCCGTGCCGGTGCTGTACCAGCCCCGTGCCGTACATACCCGTAGCGATGACAAAGTGTCTGTGGCCCTGCGTGCGGTTCCACCAGGGGTAGGTGTCGCGAACGTACTGCACCGCCTTCTCCATGTTCCAGGCGTCGGACGAGCGGCGCAGAGTGATTGGGATCAAGTACCAGTCGGCCGAGTCGCCGTCGCCCACACGCGCCCCCGTGGCCACCAGTCGCTCCACAAAGTACCGAGTGGTGGGACGGTCCAGGCGGAGCTCGTTGCGCCTGCAGCAGTAGTGTCGTACGATGTACGACAGATGCAGTACTTTATGGGGTGCAGGTACGTACGGTGTGGCGGTATCAGCGGTACAGTTGGTGGCGCTCTTGAGGTGCCGCGATAGGGCCTCAGGGAACTTCAGGTCCCCTCCCTCCCCGGCCCTTCTCAGCTCCCCGCCTGGCTTACCATGTGTTCATGCTGGGTGGAAGCTCGTACATGTAGACCCGGGGGCCGCGGGTCCGGGGCACGTAGCCACGATCCGCCAGCAGCGCGGGCTTGCCGTCGGGGCCCATGGACAGGGCGCAGTCGGTGCCGAAGAAGCCCGGCTTGCAGTGGCAGAAGCCCGCCACGCACTGCCCCCGGCCGCTGCAGCCGTTGAGGCAGCGGTTGTTCTCACTGACGCAGCTCTCGATGCCCGGATAGGCAAGCTGCCGGCAGCGCTCCGAGAGCGCCGCGAGGTCAAGGTCCACCTCGCAGCTCGGCCCGGAACGGTGGCGCGGACAGTCGCATCTGTTGTAAGGCAGCCAGAAATTATGAATATGTTTATAATGTTATGATATGATTTAGTGTGAGACGTGCAAGACGTGGGCTTTCAAGTGTCGCCTGCGGGAGGCGCCATGCCGGCCGACTCGACGTGCGTGGGGTGGATCCTGGGCCAAGTGACTGTGAGCTAGACAAGGCAGAGTTTATATCACAGTAAATAAAATATCTCTTACTGCCTGCACCTACCTGCCGGTCTCCTCGTTGCAAGTGCCATATTTGGTGCATCCTGCCGGGCACTCGATCGAGGCGACAGAAACAAAGAACGATACCAAAACAATGCAAACCTGCAATATGGAAATAAAAACATATACATAAATAATTATTATAAGCATATTCATCAGCGGCGATGCAGACCAACCCACCGTTCCAACCGCGCGCCTCGCACTGAGTGCTCCGAGCATGTGCCTAGCTGCCATTGCCTGGCTTATGGATGCAATCGCCTTACTAATTATATATTTTATATAAATATATTTGTCGCACACAGTTGGTGTGCGCAGCAGGCTTTGATGTGTTGAGCGCAGCGGCTATTATGAGGACAGTGCAAAGGACGTGTAGTACTCGAAGAGAATTGTGTTCAAAATGTAATTCACTGCGGCCATAAGTACTGTCGCGTGTGTGCGCGTCAACGTCAAGGGTCGAAGCAAGCAAACGGTTGACGAGACGCGCGGCGTTGGACGAGAATAGACTGCGGTTGCGCGGTTGGGACAAGGGTGCGGTTGTGCGGTTGTGCGGTTTAGATATCAACGGCAGTAGCAGCAATCATATCGAAAATACCGACGATTCCCCACGTCGGAGCATACCCCTGCCGATTCGAGTATAGGGCCTCAGGGCCGGTACATCTTCATCGTAGCAGCTGGTGCAAGCGACCGGTGCCAGGAACGCAAGTGGACGGTACGCTAGCTACCGGCCATACATACATACACGGCGTGTCAATCGCAGGCCGCCATTGTGGCGTGACAGCTTCCTCCGCCGCCTCCACAACCTCATGCACAAGGAGACCCCAGCCGGTCCAGCCGCGCCACACTCCAGCCCCTGCCCCCCTCCCCCCCCGCAGGCGGCGGCGGTGGCCTCGTACTCTTGCAGCCGCACCCCGCGCCTCCGACTCCACGCAATAGAATCCGCGGGGATGAGTCTTTGCTGCTCACACTGAGAATTGGCACCTGGTGCATTACCGCATATGTGTGTGATTGTTACATGGTTGGGGGTGCGTGCCCCTCTCATGAACAAAAAACCCATACAAGCCGAGGGCCCAAGGGAA
Organism: Pleodorina starrii; assembly: GCA_030267565.1. Taxonomy (NCBI): domain Eukaryota; kingdom Viridiplantae; phylum Chlorophyta; class Chlorophyceae; order Chlamydomonadales; family Volvocaceae; genus Pleodorina; species Pleodorina starrii. Next base: position 91,271 of record BRXU01000022.1, on the reverse strand, counting down.
CTAAAACGCCTAAAAGCACGACAGTAGAAAACCGCCCATGCAGGAGAAGGGGATACTAGCGGCCAAAGGGGACCATTGAGTTGCGGTGGGCCCAGATGCGCTCAAGCATCTTCGCCAAACGGGGAGGATCCCATCTCATCGCTTCCTCCATACCCTCGAATTGAGGAAAGCCTTCATCCGCGCGGATGCTACTATAAGCAGGGCACTCCACACGTGCGCCTATCTCGTCCTCTATTTGACTGTTTGAATCGCGGCAGGGACATCTCCGTTGAGCTCTATCTAGGAACATGTATTCTGCCCAACCACACGTGACCTGTTGGCTGCAAGCGCCCAACAGCGCAACCCAAACTGCACGAGCCTGCAGTGGGCCGATCGAGCGCGGAGTGCAAGCGCTAGCCGGCATGCTGCGGCCACATACCATTGCCGCCGCCCGCGCAAAGGGCAGAGACCCTTCCAGTGCCGGTCCTTTGTATTTTTTGCCATTTGGATTCCCGGCTGCTGCTGCTTCCCATCCGGAGGGCACCGCACGCGAACACGACTCGGGTTTACGCCACACAGCGTGCAGCGACTGGAAGTGGCCGCCGCGACCGCGACACGGGTTTCACGAATCAGGGAGGGAGAGAGGGAGAGAGAGTCAATGACTTGGTTTTCAGTCCGGTGGCAGGGCAAGCAGAGGAACCTCCCTTTGCCTTCCGGCGAGGTGAGGTAGGTCGCCACTCGCCACCGAGGCAGCAGCCCCCGTGGCGCACCGCAACCACGTGACCACGTCCCACACAGGGGAGGTCCGCTCAGCGGCGGCACCGAAGCACCAGAGACGCAACCTTTGGCGGAAGCTACCCACCGCCGCGTTTCTAGTCTATAGCTCATTAGCTCTAGACCGACCGACCTCCGCCCACAGGCCTACACCCGCTCCTCCAGCGCCGCTATGACAACGCTTCCAACGCCGCCACCCGGGCCTTACACGCCGCTGCCACGTACCCCTGCCTGGGTGGGCGGGTGGGCGGGCGGGCGGGTACGCAGGCGCCCCTCCGTCCCTTTCCCCCTTGGGCCTACCAAGGGAGGCGGCGGCACGCTCAGGACGCCGGCGACGGCTGGGCGGCTCTGCTACCCTGCATCCGCGCAGCGCAGCGGAGCGGATCGAATCCGGCGGATAGCACAGCGGGGCCCCACCCACACCTGCCTCACCTGCCTCACCTCCCTCAACCCCCCCCACCTTCATCCACGACCCACCATCTCCACCGTCACACCGCCATCGCAGCTCCCAACTCATACCAGCAGGATGAGGTCACGGGAATTAGGGGTCGCCTCGCCCACAAAAGGGTGGGGAGGGGGAGGGGGAGGTGCGGGCGCCAACCAACCGACCCGGAGCAACGCCGCCAGGATCCCCGGCGGTGGGCCACCCGCCCCTCACCGACCTCTCTCGTCGACCTCTCTCGCTTCCACCCGCTGTCATTTGCCGAGTTGGACGCCCTTCCTTTGGGGGGGGGGGGCTGTACACTCCACGTCTGTCCAACCAGACCCCAACCCCCAGCCGCCGCTTGCCTGGTTCTCCGAGCATTGCGATTGCACCGCATGTCAACGATACGCACACACCACCACCTGCTGCTGCTGCTGCATGCTTGCATGTTTGCGCCATGCAATCAATAGCTGTCCTCGCAATGCCTCCTGCAGGCAAACGCCGGCGCCCGCGCGCACACTTCCCAGCCCCCTCCTCCTCCCCCCGCTCCACGCTGTTCCCCTCCGCGCCCCCCCGCCCCCAGCCTCCCGCCGCTCCCTCCCCCCCCCCCCGCGCAAACACGCACCCCGCCATCGCATCCGCCACCTCCCCTTCTGTCGCCTCCCTCGGCCACTTCTCTGCGATTCCCCTTCAGTGCCACCCCCCTCCCTCTGCCCCCCTATCCCCCCTTGTATGGTGACACATACACACACACAGCCGCCCGTCGGACGCCGCCCCCATCGCTTTCCGGCTGCCGCAGTGCGGCCACACCCTCACCCAACATGGCAGCCCCTTCGGGCCCCTTCCACCCGCCCTCCCCACACCCACGCCCACACCCACACACCCTCAACCACCCTCACCCTCACAAGCCCTCACCACCACTCCCTCCCTCCTTCCCTTCCACCGCTGCGGCCCTGTCTTCACCCCCTCCCTCCCTCCCTCCCTCCCTCCCTCCCGCCCCCTCCTCCTCCGCCCCCTCCTCCTCCGCCCCCTCCCTCCCTCCCTCCTCCTCCTCCCCCTCAGAATGTGAGTTCCGCCACGGGCTTCCGGTCCATCCCCCTCAGCGCCTCCGCCGCCGCCTCCTTCAGCTCCGGCAGCAAGTGCGCGTTGTGCTGCAGCTGCTTGAGCAGGTCGATGGTGCGGATGAGCAGTCGGGCCATGTCGCCATCGTCCAGGTTGGAGTCGGACATGATCTGGGACCAGGTGGCGCCGCTGGCCCAAGCCTCAACCAGGCCTGGTGGGGTGTGTGGAGTGTGTGTGGGGCGGGTGTGTGGGGGGGTGGGGGGTGTGGGGGGGTGGGGGGAGTGATTGTTACGGTGGGCTCCAGACTAGGGAAGAGCAGAGCCAGCCGGGTGTTTGTGTGTTCTTGTGTGCGTGCATGTGCCTGTGTGTGTATGTGTGGGTATATTGGGGGCGTTGCGTGTGCGGATGGGGGGGACTGGGTGCGCGAGAGGTGGGTGGGTGGGTGGGTGGGTGGGGGGTTGGGAGGCAGTCGTTCTAGGCTAGCCTCGTCTGCTTCGGTCCCGCCTTCATTTTCAGAAGGGAGGAGACGGGGTTGGGCGATTGGTTGAGGGCCCGGCAGGGGGCAGAGGCAGCGACAGCGACAGCAACAGGGACTTGCCTTTCGTCTGAGAACCTGGAGCCCACTGTTCCCGCTTCCTTCGCTGCGCTTCAGATTCCTTACCCCTCTCTCTCCCCCTCCCTCCTCCCTCCTCCCTCCTCCCTCCCTCCTCCCTCCTCCCTCTCTCTCCCCTCCCCTCCCTTCCCCCCCCCCCCGCGGGTCAAACAGCAATGTCGGTAACGTTTGGGAACGGGTTGGGATAACATTAACAGTTCCGGAGGTTCGGCGGCTGTCGCAGCTTGATCATCAACGTCCGCAGTGACTCATTATTTTATAAAGGAGCATATCACTCCCTGAACCCCCCCCCCTCACCCGCGAACCGCAGATCCACCAGCAGCGCGTCGTTCCAGCGGGTGAGCCCCGCATCGCTCTGCAGCTCCAGCAGCAGCTGCCGGGCTGGCTCCAGAGCCTCAACAGCCGCCTCCACCTGCCCGGGGAGGGGGGGGAGGTTTAGGATTGTGCAAATGCAAGTCAAAACTGAGGCTGCGGAGTGTGTGTGGGGTGTGTTAAGGGGTAACAAAGCGGGAGCCGCGGCGACGGGATGGAGGCGACGCAACCAATCCCCAAAGGCCCTTCAGTACTTATCGACGTACGGTCACTGCTAGCTGTTACCTCCCCCTCCACCCGGGGGGGGGCAATCAATCAGACGCTGCTGGGTCTCCCCTTCCCCCTCTCCCTCCCCCTCGCCTTCCCCCCCACCTGGGGTGACACGGGGTAAGCCGCCAGCACCGCCACCGGCTTAGACAGCACCTCGGGGCTCAGCAGTGCCCCCAGCAGGGCTCCCAGGGAGGGGCCGGACAGGCGGTGCAGGGCGGGGTGGGACAGAGCCATGGCCAGCCACAGCTCGTTGCCGCCCTGGAGGGCCGAGGGGAGGGGGAGGGGGAGGGGGTTATCCACGTATAGGTCGGAGCCCGTGAACGGTAGCGGGGGGTAAAAAATGATACCTCAGCGGAGACGGGGGGGGGGTAGGGGGGCGGGGTGAGGGGAGGGAGGGGGGGACGAGGACAGGGCAGGTGAGGGTAGGATGAGGTAAAGACAGGGTAGGGCAGGGGTAGTGAAGGAGATACCGCAGGTGATGGGATCGGGGGACGCAAGGAGGGGGAAAGGTGATAAAGGAGTTACCGCAGCGACGGGATGGAGGCAACGGAGGGCGGATGGGGGGGGTACCGGCAGACAGGAGGCGAGGCGGTGTGAGGCGGTAAAAGGGGTCAATGGGGGGAGGCGTGGCAGGGTTTGTATCGCACACGGTGTGCCGCACGAGTGCGCTGCCAAGGAAGCTGACAGGGGGGCAAAAGGGGGGGAGTGGTAACACGTGCATGCAAGGGGGAGGGCAATGCGAAGGGAGGACAGTCGACAGGAGGGCAGGGCCAGAGAAGGCCCCGCCCTCGAGTCAGGGGACGAACTGAATGGAGGACAGAGCGGTGGCCTTCCGGGGGGGCTGCAGCGCTGCACCCTCCGCCCGCCACACAGCAAATACCCTTCACCCGCCCCCAGGCCCATGTGCCCCGACCAAAAGACGAACCTCCCCTCGCCTCATCTCCCACTCCTCCCCTCCCTCCTCCCCTTTCCATTCTCTCCCAATCCCCCTCCCCCTTCCTCCCCTCCCACTCCCTCCACTCCCCCCCCCCCACCTGTATGTTCCTTGCCAGCAGCCCCAGCGGCAGCACCCTCAGACTGTCCCTCTCGAGCGCATCCACACAGATCAGGATATCCATAGTGGACTGGGGGGGGAGGGGGGAGGGGTCGATGGGAGGGGGGGGAAGGCGGGGTGGATGGTAAGGGGACGGAATCAAAGAGTGCAATGCGTCGTTTGGGGAGGGAGGGAGAGGGCGGCGATGCCCCCCCCCGGATGAATCGATGCGGGGGAACCCAAGCCCAGCCCGCGGCGGGGTTGCACCACCCGGTTGTCAACCCGCTCTTTCTCTCCGACCCCCAACTCCCCCTATGCCCCAAGCTCCCCTTTCTCCCCTTCCTTACGCCTCCTTCTCCCCCCCTCCCCCCCACCTGGAACGTCTTCCAGGTGCTTTCCAGTTGGCCACTGGATTTGCTCTCGGACCGCAGCTTCTCGGCCTTCTTCAGCAGTCGCTTGGCCCGGGCCTGAAAGGGGGAGGGGGCGCACGTGTGTGTGTGGTGGGGGGTTATCCACGTATAGGCCGGAGCCTGTGAGCGGTAACGTAACAGAAGAATTCCGTCTCATCTGCAAAAGAACAGCGAGGTGAGCTTGCAAAACAGCAGAGGACGTTATATACAAACCGAGAGGGTGGGGGTGAAGAGTGTAAAGCAAGAACGAAACAGGGAATCCTGCGGACGTCGTGGTGGTGGTGGGGGGGGGAGGCGGGGGAAAGGATGGCGAAGTAGGGAGAGGGGTGTAGAAGTAGACCCGTCCCGACTAGGCAAAGACGTCAGCAGGTGCGACACGAGGCGACTGGGGGCGCAGCAGCGGCAGAGGCAGAGGCAGACGCAGAGGAGGTGGCGGGGGTCTAGCGGGGGAGGCAGGGGCAGCGGGGAGAGGGGCGGGAGGGGAGGCGGAGGGGGCGACGGGACCACCCGCAGCGGGCGACGTCATCAAAGCTGCGGCCGGCGGGGGTTATCCACGTATAGGCCGGAGCCCGGCTGGCGGGGGGGGGGGGTGAGAGACAGACACCGCGACAGCGATGGGACGGAGGCGGCGCAAAGCAAACCCAGACCGGGTGCCGGGGGGACTGCACCCCCCCCCCGGGGGGACGTCTCCCCACCCCCCCACACACACACAAACCCCCACGCACCATCTTCTCCAGCCATCCGTCCTTTCCGGACCCCCCCGCCTGACTGGCCATCCGCCGCTGCACCTCCAGCTCAGCAACGGCAGCCTTCACCGACTGACGGGCGGAAAGAACCTGAAGGGTGGGGTGGGGTGGGGTGGGGGGGTGGGGGGGTGGGGTGGGGTGGGGGGGTGGGGTGGGGGGGTGGGGTGGGGGGGTGGGGTGGGGCGGGGTGGGGTGAACAAGAAGACACCGCAGGGGGGGATGGGGGGGGTTGGGGCGGGGTGGGTTGGGGCAGGGAGGTCGTGTGTGCGAGGGTGAAGAGTGGGAAAGGGGCGGAGCGAGCCTGGAAAAGGGAGGGAAAGGGGGGCAGAGGAAACGTGGACAAGGGAAAAGGGGAGAAGGAGCAGTGAGGACAGTGAGTGGGGCGGTTGGGGAGCTGAGCTTCAGAGGGCAGAGGAGCACCGGGGTTGGGGTGCTGGGGGGCGGCGGGGGAGGGGGGCTTCTTGAGAGAGAGCGGGAGAGAGAGAGACACACCCACAACGGTACCCCATATACCCAAAACACCCCCGCCGGCCCATATACACACACGTAGACGCACATACAAACACGCTGACACGCCCATACACACGCCCCCCCCCCGACTCACCTGCGCCGCCAGTTGCGTGTCGACCTGCACGAAGCTCCAGGGGAGTCGGGCCTGCAGCTGGCGAGTGACGGGGGAGGTGGTGGGGGTACCCAGGGTGGCCTGCAGGGCCCAAGAGCCGGCTGGGCGGGGAGGGGGGAGAGGAGGGGGAGGGGGAGGGGGGGGAGAGGGGGAGGGAGATTGTGTTTTGAGTGCGGTGCGAAATCAGTACTGGTTGCGGAAAGGGGCCGAAAGGGGGGCAGGGAGAAGGAAGGGGAAGGGAGCGGACGAAGGGGCGTTGCGGTACAACATGCCCTCCAATCCTCACCCCTGCTCCCTCTGCCCTCCCCTGCCCCTTCCATCCGCTTTTGCCCACTCGGATTGCATTGCCCAACCCTTCCCAATTCTCCACCCTCCTCCTCCCCCCCTTTAGACCATTCTCCGTTACCCCCCCCTTCCCTCCCCTCCCCTGCCCCCTCCCCCCCCCAGCCCCCCGGGTCACTCACCCTCCACGTTCCTCCAGGCGTTAGACCTCACCGCCCGCACCGCCGCCCACACCTTGTCCGCATCCTCCTCAGCCACCACCCCCTCCACACCCGCCAACACCCCCGCCACGCAAGCCACACTCGCGCGCATCAGACGGTTGTCCGCCGCCAGGCAGGCGTAGTACGGCAACAGCGGCGTCTCCTTGCCGTCGCCGTCCGCCGCCGCCGCCGCCGTCGCCTCCGCCGGAGGCTCCACCTCCCCTACCAGCAGCGCCGGCATCAGCACGGGCCGGCCGCCGCCGCCGCCGCCGCGGCCGCCGCCGCCGCTAGCGGCAGCGGCGGCGCTGCCGCCCGCCGCCAGGTCGAGTACGACCAGTCGCGGCATGGGTTGCTCGTCCAGCATGCTGCGGGCGGTGTCGCACTGCGCCGCCAGTTGGGCGGCCTTGAGGCGGCGGAGCTCGTCCTTGGCCTCCTTGACACGAGCCTGAGCGGCAGGGAGCATTTGGGATGGGGGGGGGGGAGGTTAGAGGGGTTGGAGGGGGGTTATCCACGGGGGTATAGGCCGGAGCCCGTGAACGGTCAAGTAACAGAAGAAGGCCGTACTGGTATCGTCTGCAAAAGAAGGTACCGGTAAGCGAGGTAAGCTTGCAAGCAGCAGGAGGAGGGAAGGGTTGAGGCGAACGTCGGGAGCCTTGAGCCGGCAACACGGGCTGTCTTCCTGCCACGGACGGACGGGAGCAATCCTGCAAGCACACCTGCTTTCCTGCCCTCGCAGATAACCCCTCTCTCCTCTCACTGTCCTCCCACTCTCCTTCCGTCCGCTTCCGCTTCCGCGTCGGTAGCAAGAATGGGTGGACGCAGGTCTCGAAATACCAGAATGAGTGGAACAGATGGCGGACGCGGACTCGGGCGCCTCGGGGGCGCTGCGCCGGTGTTTCGCCCCTCCGCGCATTCTGCCTCCCAACAGATGCGGTCGAGGAGATAACCAGACCGCACCGCACCGCACCGCACCGCGCAGTTGTCCGTGTCGGTGGCTGATAACAAGAAGAAGTCAGACAACTGGTTCAACAACCGGCCCATCTTGACGCATCTTCCAGTGGATGGCGAAACACAGCCTAACTATGGACCAGATCCTAAGTCTCCCTGGATTTTTTCCTCAACCATGTGTACGCTCGCCGCCATGATACCACCGTGATACGGTACCGTGATACCACCGTGATACCATGGCGAGCGCACACATGGTTGATGAAAAACTCCAGGGATACTTAGCGTCTGGTCCATAGTTAGGTTATGCTTAGCCATCCACTGCTGCGTGAAGATGGGCCGGTTGTTGAACCAGATGTCTGACTTCTTCTTGTTCTCAGCCACGGACACGGACAACTGCGCGGTGCGGTGCGGTGCGGTGCGGTGCGGTCTGGTTATCTCCTCGACCGCACTGCTGAGAGGCAGAGTGCGCGGAGGGGCGAAACACCGGCGGGGCGTCCGCTGGCGCCCGATGCCGTCCGCCATCTGTTCCACGTCCGCACGGAACCCCATCCGAACCAGATGTGGCAGCACCACGCGTGAAAGCAGCAAAGGCCCCCCATCCCTCCCACCCCCCCCATACCCTCCCTCCCCGGACCGGGAGACCCGAACCTCCGCACATCTCTCCCCTCGTCACCCGTCTCCCTCCCCGCTTCCCCCCCACCCAAAAGAAAACAGCACCTCCCCCAAACCCCAGCCCCAGCTCCCCCATACCCGTGCTCCCCCATCCCCTCACCGTCTGCGGCAAGTCTACCTCGTTTTCCTTTTGCAGGCAAGAAGGATACGTTACTTCTGATATGTTACCGTTCACGGGCCCCGGCCCCTACCCCGGATAACCCCACTCCCGCAAAACTCCCCCTCCCCTCCCCTCCCCTCCCCTCCCCTCCCCTCCCCTCCCCTCCCCTCCCCTCCCCTCCCCTCCCCTCCCCTCCCCCTCCCTCTCCCCGCCCCCCCCTCCCCGGCCCCCTCTCCCTCTCACGTTGAGTTCCTTGGCCCGAGCAGTTGCCAGTGCCTTGAAGCTCTCCACCAGCTTCCTCGCCTCCTCCTCCAGGGCCCCCGCCTCAGCCTCCCGCCGGCTGTTGCCCTCGGTGGACAGGTAGTTGCCGAAGGAGCGACTCACGAACTCGCGAGCCTGGAAACACACACGTTGGGTGTGTGTGTTTTGGGGGGGGGTGTGGGGGGGAGGGAAGGGGGTCAGGGAGTGATGAGCTCCTTTATATAAAAATGAGGGAAGGGGGGGAGTAAGAACCGCAGCAAGTAAGTGAGGCGGAGGGCAGAGGGAGCAGCGGGGGGCCAGGAGTCGGTTCGGCAGGGAAGCACCAAAGCGGCGGGCGCCCCGGGGTTGGTCAGCTGACGGTTGGTGTTGGTACGAATGCGGGCCCCCCTGACCCCGACCTTCTAAATAGATGCTTGGTCAACCAGGGGTGTTGGCCAACCCGCCCGCGCAGCGACCCATCGACCGCAGCCCCCACCCCCCCTCCTTCCTTCCTTTGAACTATCCACTCTACCCCCTGCCCCCCCTCAACCCACGCGCAACAAGCTTCCGCCTCCAGGCCCCCCCTTCCCCCCACCGCCGGCCTGGGGCCCCCCTTGACCCCCCCCCCACAAGTCCCCCCTTCCCTCCCCAGTCCCCCCCCCTCCCCCCTCCCCCCCCACCCCCCACCCCCCACCTGGTCCAGTGTGTTTACCGACAGCAGATTGAGCACCAGTCCGTAGCTGATTGAAAACTGACTGACCAGAGGCTCAGGACCCGCACGGATGATCTGCCAGGCCTCCTCAGCGCCCTCAAACCTGAGGGGAGGGCACGGAGAGGGCAGAGAGAGGGGAGAAAAAGAGGAGGATAGGTAGGTAGGTAGGTAGGTAGGTAGGTAGGTAGGTAGGTAGGTAGGTAGGTAGGTAGGTAAGTAAGTACAGACATACATACGTGGCATGTGGAGGGGGGGTGTTTCCACGGCTAGGCCGGAGCCCGTGATGTGATGTGATGTGATGTGATGTGGTGTGATGTGATGTGATGTGGTGTGATGTGATGTGATGGGTGTGCATGCGTATTTATGTAATTGCAGAAGACAGTCCACAGAAGCTTGCGGACTGGCCGGGGGGGAGGGGATGTATGCGAGAGAGAGAGGCGAGAGAGCGAGATCGCCGGCCCTTCCCTCTTTCTCCCCTTCACTCGAACCCCCCCCTCCCCTCCCCATCCTCTCCCCTGCCCCCCTCCCCTCCCTCTCACTTGTTCTGCAGCACCACGCAGTTTCCCTCCGTGTCAAACCCCCTCCGCCCCGCCCTGCCCGCCATCTGCAGCAGTTCGTTGTGCGGCATCAGGCGGGGACCCTCATCGGTGCGGCGACTGAGGCTGGAGATGACGGTGGTGCGGGCGGGCATGTTGATGCCGGCCGCCAGGGTGCCGGTGGCAAACACCAGCCGCAGCAGCCCCCGCTGGAAGAGCCGCTCCACCAGGCTCTTCCAGCCGGGAAGCTGGCCGGCGTGGTGGCTGGCGATGCCGGAGATGAGCGCTGGGGGGAAGCGGGGGAAGGGGGGAAAGGGGAGGAAAAGGGTGGGGGGAGAAGGAGGGAAAGGGGAGGAACGGGGTGGGGAAAGGGAGGCGTGTGTGAGTACGGGGGAGGGTGGGTATGGGTGGGTTTTGAGGGGGTGGGGAGGGGGGGGGGGTAAGGGGGGGGGGCGAGGGGGGGGGATACGGATCGTGGCCCGAGTCAGAGCGCAGGGAGGGGAAAAGAGGCAGGGGGTGGGCAGATTGAAATGCGGCATTGGTGGCGGTCGTAGGAAGGATGAGAGGAGCGGAGGGGAGGGAAGGGAAGAGTTTCGGTGCAACGGAGGGGAAGGGGGCCGGGGAAAAACGCACACAAACGCAACTGAAAACCTCAAGCACCTATCTCTCCCCCTCCTCCCCTCCCCTTCGTAACCCCCTCCCCCCCTCCCCCCCGACCCCCACCCCGCCCCTCTCCCTCACCCGGCACCAGGTCCTCCCGCACCGCCTCCGGCTGATCCGCCCGCAGCGCCGCCACCTCCGCCGCAATGGCCTCCTGCTCCTGGGGCCCAGTCAGCGGCTCGGCACCCGCCCGCAGAGCGCTCACATCGCAGTCGCGCCTGCAGCAGCAGGAGCAGCAGCAGCAGGTTGGGGGGGGGCGTGGGCGGATGTCGGAAAGGGTGGTACATCGGAAAGGTTGTATGAGAGGAAAAGCAGTCCAGAGGAGCTTTGCTGGCTGGCTGACTGACTGGCTGCCTGACTGGCTGGCTTACGGATACGAAAGGAATTAGAAGACGAGAGAGCAATGCCAGCAGGGAGGTGGTGGTGGAGGGAGGGGGAGCGGGGAGGGGAAGGGGGTGACGAAGTTACCGCAGCGGAAGGACCGAGGGGCGACGTGGGGCAGGGGTGGAGGGGAGCGGAGGGGGGTGGACGGGAGGGGAGGGGTTGCCAGAATTCACTCTTCAAACCCCCCTCCCCTTCCCTGCTCCTCCATGCTGGCCCCTCTCCCGCATCCGCCCAGCCGCCCCCGCTCCAACCTGGTTCCACTACCGGGTCCTACTCTATGCGTTTCCAACCCTATCCATCTATCTATCGATCGATCTACCACCCGCTTAACTAAGCACTCCGGGTTCACCGTTCACGGTCGCCTACGTCCCTCCGCTGCGGTGTCGATTTTCTTACCCTCCCCCCTCCCCACACACACACTCGGCCCCCTTCTCCGCCCCCCCCTTCTCCCCCCGCCCCTCCCTTCTCATCCGGTGAGGTAGTACCTGCTGAGTATGAACCAGATGGCTGGCAGCATTTCGTTCTCCGCCAGCAGGCGAATGGTGCGGCTGGTGTCGGGGGTGCGCCGCATGTTGACACGCCGCTGGAGAGCCTGGAGAGGGGGGGGAGGGGGGGTTTAGGGAGTGATATGCTCCTTTATAAAATAATGAGTCACTGCGGATGTTGTTGATCAAGCTGCTCCGGCCGCTGAACCTCCGTAACTGTTAGCTGTAACCCACCCATTCCCATACGTTACCGACATTGATGCTTGGGGGAGGGGGGGAGGGGGAGAAGGGAGTGAAAGTGAAACACGTCACTGGGACTGGGAAGCGGGAAATGGGGAGCGGGGAGCGTTAATGAGAAAGACGCCGCAGCGTTGGAACTTGAGGGTCAAGTCGGACACCCCTAAGTGGCCAGCTAACAGCGGGAGCGGGGGTAGCGGGGGTGGAAATGGGGGTGGAAGTGGGAAGGGAATGGTTCAGCACCGGGGGTTGGGGGCGCGGTCGGTCATGGCTCATGGGGGAGAGAGGGGCGCCGCCACCGCCCAGCACCACCGGGTTGCGGTGCAACGCGGTGCAACACGATTGCTGCAAACACGCGATGGCAAACGGGGGGAGTGCGGCCTCGGCGTTACGTCCTGGCAGCTCCAGACAACGTGTGGCAGAGCAACGCAGCGAGCATGGCTCGCTGCAGTTTCCCCTCCCCTCCCCTCCCCTCCCCTCCCCTCCCCTCCCCTCCCCTCCCCTCCCCTCCCCTCCCCTCCCCTCCCCTCCCCTCCCCTCCCCTCCCCTCCCCTCCCCTCCCCTCCCCTCCCCTCCCCTCCCCTCCCCTCCCCTCCCCTCCCCTCCCACCTGCGGGTCCCTCTCCAGCAGCTCCGCCACCTGGTCCTCCAGGTCCCAGGCCCCCAAGGAGGGCGGGAAGCCGCCCCGACCCCGGTTCCGGCCCCGCCGACCGCCTCCACCGCTTCCCCAGTCGTCGCCCCACTCGTCGCCGCCCCCCCAGCGGCCGGCGGGGGGAGCCAGGATGGCCTTGGCCTCCTCCATCAGCACCTGCGGGGGGGGGGGTCAGGGAGTGATATGCTTCTTTATAAAACAATGGGGGGGGAAGATCGATGACACCGGGACAACATACGGTACAGACAGCGGACATACCCAGGGGCGTGAAGGGGCGTGAGGGGAGTAAAGGGAGTGAGGGCCGTGAGGGGAGGTGGAGCAGCTTGCACGGGGGTGGAGGGGGGGAAGGTGCCGCAGCTGATTCCGGAGCTGCGATGCATTCCTTCCGTCCTGCCTTCCTGCCTTCCCTCCTTCACGCACGCACGCAGGCACGCACGAGCATGTCCGCGAACGGAGCGGGAGAGGGGGCGGGAGCGGCAGCCAGAACGGGGACATGGACATGCGTCCTGACCTCCTGTGCAGGCGTTGTGCATCCTCCGCCCCACCCCCCCCGGCCTATACGTGGATAACCCCAACCCCCCCTTCCCGTCTCACCCTCCTGCTGCTGAGGCGGGGGTTGAGCGCCTGCTTGCCGTTGGGCAGTGTGGCCAGGAGGTCATCCAGGCGGGCGCCCTGTGGGGAGTCGGATCGGGAGGGGGGGAGGGGGGTCAGGGAGTGATATGCTCCTTTATATAAGAATGAGGGGGAGGGGGGAAGGGGGGCGAGGGTGGAGTGTAACAGTCCAAATCGGCAAGACCAGGAGGCGTTTGGGGGAGAGGGAGGATGCGTCACGTGAGGAGGCGAGGGACATACTGCCCCTGTCTGCCTGCCTGCTGCTACTCGCCCCACGACCAGGCATGATGGTTGCTCCCTCCCAACCCCCCCCCCCAATCAGTCCATCCGTCCATCAGCCCATCCGTCCATCCCCGCCCCAGCCGCTGCACCCGCCTTGGGTGCCTTGTAGTAGGCGAAGTGCCAGTGCAGGGGTACCGGCCGGAAACGAGTCTGGATGGTCTCACACGGCATGTGCTCCTGCGGGGGGAGGAGGGGGGATCGGGGGGGTTGAAGAGTGAAATGCAGGGGGCCGGGGGGGACAGGGGCGGGGGGGGGTGAGGGGGGCGGAGAAGGCGGGGGCCGGGGCGGGGGAGTAGGATGAGCCGTGCTGGCGAGCTGATGAAAGAGGGCGGATGGGGTGGGGTGGGGTGGCAGGGTGGAGGATGGAGGTGCCGAGGAGGCAGGCGCGGCCGGGCAGCGGCAGGGCGGGCGGTGGATCGGTGACAGGCCGCCACCCTCACCCCATTGACTGATGCAACAGCAACAACCATCCCGTGGCGTACGGCGGGTGGGCCAGCGCCCGCACCCGCACCCACACCGTTGCTGCAATGCGGGCGGACAAACAACACACACACACACACACGACACAGAGACGCACGACACACACACACACGCATACACACACGGACACACCACACACGCCCCCTCCCTCCCTCCCTCCCTGCCTTGCCTTTGCGATCCAGTCCCCCAGGTCCTGCGGGTTGGCCACCGTGGCGCTCATACACAGCAGCTGGATGTGTCGGGGGCAGTTGATGATGACCTCCTCCCACACACTGCCGCGGTGGGGGTCGCCCAGGTAGTGCACCTCGTCCAGGACGATAAGGCCCACGTCACCAAGCCGGGCCTCGCGGGTCGACTGGCTGCCTGGGGTGGGGGGGGGGGTGTTTGGGGTGGAGGTGGGGTGAGGAGGGGTATGCATGCAGGAGGCAGGAGGGAGGCAGGCAGGAGGGAGCGGGGTGTGGGGTGTTAGCGCCCGGGTGTCCGTTCGCCAACGTCGCCTCCGTTCCACCGCTGCGGCTTCATCTTCATTTCAGGAGCCAGCCACCCACCCGCCAGAAGACACCCACCCACTCAGCCACCCACCCACCCACCCATCCCATTAGGCATCCACCCATCTACCCACCCATCCACCCACCCATCTATCCACCCACCCACCCATCCAGGCACCCACCCCCCCACCCACTCCCCCTCCCCCCCCGTCCATCCCCACCCGTGTTGTTCTCCTCCGCCAGCTCCGCTGTGCGGTACATGATGTTGCGCAGGATCTCGGTGGTCATAACCACAATGTCCGCATCGGGGTTCAGAGACGCGTCGCCCGTCTGCAGGCCGCACCGCACGTGGCCGAAGCGCCGCCGCGTCTCAAACAGCTTCTGGTTGCTGAGGGCCTGCTCACTCGCGGGGGAGGGGGGAGGGGGGAGGGGGGTGGGGGGAAGGGGGGAGGGGGGAGGGGGGGAGGGGGGAGGGGGGAGGGTCATCCAAGGGGCCGGAGGAGGGGAGAGGGGGGGGGAGTGTGACAGGCTAAAGCGGCAAGGTGACAGGCTGACAGAAGACGAAGTGGAAAAACGTCCAATAGAAATGTAATACCAATCAATACCAGAATGGCGGGGGTCCGGGCTGGTTGGGGGTAGGGGACGGGAGGGTTGCCGTTGTTACAGTGGGGCGGTGCCAGGCCGTCGGAAGGGTAGAGCCGGCGGTAGAGCCGGCGGACGGGACCGGCTGGATGGCCCTTCGTGCACTGCAGCAGAAACGACGACCACCACCAGGGCAAAAGGAAATAAAGCGCACCCAAAACAGAACAGACCAGAGCAGACTGGGCTGGGGCTGGGGGTTCTCGTAGGATGCGCGTTTTACAATGCGGGGCCGAAACCCTACATACAGCGTCGGTCGGTCGGTCGGTCGGTCGGTCCCGCAGCGAGATGGGCGCACGGGGCCTCACGGCCGTGGGTGGGGCCTTCGGCGGACGGAGTGGCGCGTTCGCGGAGGCGGGTTCCAGTGGCGGCTGGGCGCCCGCGCCCGCCTGTTATGAGGCATCCGAGGTTGCCGCAGCTGCGAGCCACCATGTCACGCAGGACAAGCGCCACCTGCTGCTACGGGGGCCTGGGGCCCGGGACCGGCGACCTGGCCTGGCCTGTCGGCGGTCCCACCAGGGGCCTGCCCCAGCTTTCGCCCAGTTGCCTCCACCGCGCCACCGCGCCCCACCCCACCCCGCCCCACCCCATCTCCGCCCCACCCCGCCCGACCGCCTTCGGGGTGTGGGAATGCGGTGCTGCGGCCAGCCGCCCACCCGGCAGCAGGAAGGCCTCCAGCGGGTCCCCCTCGCCCCTGCCCCCTGGCCCGCAGGCGCGGCGCGACCCCACCTTGGCCAGCGTGGGGAAGGCTTTCCAGCAGCGGGCCACCCACCCCCGCCACCCCTCCCCTCCCACAAACACAACCTTGAGCATCGGCTGCATCCCATCTGTCCATTTCCTCCTATCTCGCGGGCTGGGACCCGGGAGGAGCACCTGTCGAAGCTTTACCTCACAGCTCTCCACCTCCCCGAGGTACTCCCTCTCCCTCCCAACCTGTGGCCCCACGCGAACAACCCACCCACCCATTGCTGGGTTCTGGGTCCGTTCGCTGACGCCGTCTCCTTCTCCGCTGCGGTTTTTCTTTTTACCCACCCACACACCCACCCACCCACCTTGAGCGGCGTGGTGTAGATGACCCTCTGCCCCCTCACCAGTGCGGCCGCCGCCGCCGCCTCCGCGATGGCCGTCTTGCCCGCCCCCGTGGGTGCGCACACCACCACGGAGCGGCCCTCCAGGAACAGCTCCAGGGCGCGGCGCTGGAAGGTGTCCAGCGGGAAGGGGAAGATGGCGCAGATGCGGTCGGCCGAGAGGTCGGAGCCGCCCTCGGACAGGAGGGCCTCCAGGGCGGGCTCGCCGCCCGCCAGGCCCTCGGCGGGGGCGCTGGCAGCGGGAGGGCGGTGGGGGGGAGGGGGGAGGGAGGGGAGATGAGGCCGGAGAGGCGGAAAGGAGGCGGCGGAAGCGAACGGAGCGCAGCACCTGGACGTGAACACGTGATAAATGACGCGCGCCGCAGTCGCTCTCCTCTTGCCCAACCCCATCCAGGCGGCGTGGACCGCGATCGCGTCCCCTGGGCCACTGCCGTAGTGCCCCGATTCTGCCTCTGCACATGATGCAGGGTCCCTGATCGAGGGGTTTGCAGGTGTGTGGTAGGGCTCGCTACTGCCCGGGATGGGAAGCACGACAGCGTGCCACGTGGAAGGCAGGGCTCCGGCGTACCTCAGTGCATCGGCGGAAGTGTAGGGATTGATTTCATCCACAGTGGCTGTAGCATCCTCCGTGTCTGTCCCCAAAGGCGGGAGCACCTCCACGTCGGGTTCCGCATCCGCATCCGACGACGCAAGCGTTGACAAGCCCACGCTAACATCATCGAGCTGCTTAGGATATTCCGTAACAATAGTTTCTGCTGGGAACTTCGATACCAACGACTTGCCACCAGCCTTGAACTTTCGTGCATGCGTCCGAACGAGGCTTCTTCGTCGCGAGGATACGAGTAACGGAAAATCATGATGTTGCCTTCCGCTTGTCGAACATGTCGAGCTGCTTGGCGAGCATAAGCGGCTTGATTGCATGCTGAAAATAACAGGTGAACCGGCGGCGTGCAGCGGGAGGCCTCCGCCCAAATGTTGCAGCTTACGAAGTATAAACCGTCCACCTACACAAATCCCAACATGTTGGCATTGATAGAGCTGGGGAACGGCGAAACCAAAATGGCGGATCCGCGATGGGACGAGCAGGACGAGCACCTTACATGGCCAGACTTCTGCACTGGCCCCGCGCACCTCCATTTGTCCACGGCACGACTTCACTTCCCCCGTGCGTATCGCGCCCTGCAGTCCGTGACCTCCATTTCCACAGCGGCCTCCCGTCGGGACGCCTCCTCTGCACGGGGTATGATCCGGGCATGCACCCTCTCGCACCGCAGTGCATCGCACCGCACATTGCATTGCGCGTCCCCTCAGCACAAAAGACACGCCGCGCTTACCCTTCTACCACCGCGTGTCCGCCTCCTTCCGCTGAGGGAATTCCGCCATTAGCTTATCGCGCTCTAGCTGCACGACCAGCTTCCAAAACACGCTTTTCCGTGGCCGACCAGCTTCCTAAATAAGCTTTTCCCAGCCCAACACGTCAAAAGCCATAAGCCATCCCGGCGGTGGCCCCGCACAACAGGACCCCGCACCGCGCCTCCCGCCACTCCAGCCCACGCAGCAGCCCACGCCGCCGTTGCCGCAGCAGCATCCGCAGCAGCAGCTCCCGCAGTAGCTCACGCAGTAGCAGCCAGCAGCTCGCACGGGCCCCTAGTCCGCCCGGCCCGCTCCCGCCTGTGCCCTGAACCCAGCTTCAAAACCCCCCGGGGTCCTTGACTCCGCTGCCGCTGCCCGAGTCTGCCTCCACGATTAGCCGGTCGGCGGGGTACCAGCGCCGCACCGCGCCGATGCGCCAGGGCGGCCAGATCACATGCGTGACCCGCCCCTCCAGCAAACCCAGGTGAACCTGTGGGACGAGCAGGGGGAGGGGAGCACAGAAACGGAGGGGAGGGAGGGAGGAGGAAAGGTGGCGCACGTGAAGGATTGTAGCCAGTGGAAGGTAGGCGAAATCATTCGCGGCAGTGAGAGCGCAGCGCCTCAAGGGAGGAGGCAGCGGCGGGGTACAACGACGGCGGGGCTGGCAGGCGGGCGGCCGACGTTGCTTCGACGGCGGGGCCTTGGCACAGATGGCACGCCGCGTGGCGGGGAGCAAAATACCCTTTCCATAGCAAACGTTGCGCAATGGGGCGCCCACAAGCTAGGAGATTGGCAGTACAAGCCCCAACCGACTACAAAAACGCCATCTGTTAGCCACCGGATGACGCAGATGCAGCACAGCCCAAGGCGGTACAGCCCGCAGGGATCGGAATATGCGCGGGAGGGCAAAGGAGGTAATGACGGTCCCCCGCTGAGGCAAACGATGCTCTCACGCACGCAAATGCCCGATACATGGAAAATGTACGACCCAAATTCTGATAACCCAACCATGTTCATGTTCGTTGGGCCGAAATCGCAGTGTGGATCTTACCGGTCCGTACATGTTTCTGGAATCACCGCTGGCCTCCGGGTTATCGCCCTCCAGCCAGCACCGACCCTGCACCGGGCCAAATGTTCCAAAGAGGCCGGGAGCGGTTCGAGTTAAGAGGCCGGGAGCGAAGCGGGTTAAGATGTGCGCTGAAGCCCGGTACCGGAGCAACCTTATCTGAGATGGGCTATTGGGCTTGCGAGCCTCGCGCGCGCCCCGCCTCCCACGTTGAATGCCCGTATCGCGACAAGCAATCCCTGGCGCATTCTCCTTCGCTTTGTCACGTTGTTTGTCCGCCAGCAATCCCGCTATGGATTGTGGGTCGCTCGGCAACTCCACGCGCACTTGGGTCGGATGGTCACGCAAGGCTCGACGCCACCTAGAGCACCATAGCGGACCAACCCGGCACTGCCTGGTCACCGTCCCACTGGACTTCCCCGCGTAGGTCCACCCGCGCGCTTGCACACGCAAGCTGCAACATGCGCCGCATGTGCACGTATTTTGCAAATGTGGGTCGTAAAACAGACGTCCCGAAACGGCCGCCGGCACGGCCGCCACTGAAGACCCCCGCGCCCCGCCTGCCTGTGGTATCTTGGTTGGCTTGCCCTTTTCGCTGTCCCACACGACATCTTGCTCCAGCGCGATGATCCGCTTCACAAGCTGCTGGTGTGGCTGGTCAGGAGCCCTGCGTCAGGGCGGTGCGTTTGAGCACGGTACGGCACGGGTGATCTTGTCGTACAGCTCGACGTGTACGGCATGCTCTTGATTGCGAAATGGGACCAGTACAGCTTGCGGCACAGCTCAGAGCGTGCTGAATGATCTGAAGAAGAGCGTGCTGAATGATCTGAAGAGGTCGTGGAGGGCGTTAGAGGATGCTGGCGGCAGGCCGCGGCCTTTTGGGGAAAGCATGGGTGCTGCCATGCGCGCCTGCGGGACATGCGACCCTGGCGAGCATGTGCGGGATCTGGCATCGACTGGCATGATTTGCGCACTTAGTGCACGGGGCATGAAGAACGAGTATGGCACAAGGGGCTTGTCAGCCCTAGGGGTCGGGGGCGCAAGGAGCTCACCAGAGGACGGCAACGTCTCCCCGCTGGTACTTGTGAAGCCACTTGTAGGATATTTTTTCGACGAGCACCAGGTCGCCAAAGTAGGGGTCTTCGTTTAGGGTTGGCCACATGGACTGCCCCTCCACCAGCAGAACGCTGACGACCGTGTCGGTGAGGGCGATGCCGGCTGGCAACCACCATACCAGCTGGCGGAGGAAACCGCCCATTCATCCGCGGTGCACAGATGCGCTTAGGAGCGAGGTCCTGATGTATTACAGTCACCTGGACCTCACGGGATAATCACCGACAGCGGCGTCGAGCGACGATTCGCTGCCTGACGCCAACCTACGGCGCCTGCCTCATCAGCATGCTTCCGTAAAGGTATCACCTGACCCAATCATTTATATGTGCACTACTGTTAAGTGCTGTGCATCAAAATCATCGCTTCAGGCCACGTGGTCACGGTGGGGAGTATAAGTTGCAGTCCAGCTGGTGAGCATATGAGTTCTGACTGCAACTAAGGAGATTTCGGGCTCCGAGTACCTAGCTCAGCCGCGTAAGCTTGCGACTGCATCCCGTACAATTACCGTAACTGAAAATCAGAGCGCGCAGCTCGAAAGATGCATTACTTTTTTGTGATAATTAAGCAGCCTTCCCTTCAATCTTTATCAAAACGTGATCAGACGTGGGCCGGAATAAACGTCTAGGATGGCTGAGCAAACGGAAATGCTGCAGAAGCTCGAGGTTTGTGTTGTTGGGTACCTATAATCCTGACCTGTTGTATATCTTAATTGAAGATGACTATTTTGTCTCCAGGACTTTTTCTGCTCTCCGAAATTTACGTGTGCAATCGGAGATTTCATGGGAGAGAACGCAGACAAGCTGGCTTTCGTGCCGCTCGAGCAGGAGCAGCCCCTGCAAAACTATGACATCTTTAAGGCGTACGCGTCCTTAGTTGAGCGGCAATTGGAGGAGTTCATCCTGGGCGAGGGATTGACCACAAAGGTAAGCTCCGGGTGTTTCCTTACGCTTGCACGGCTGGTGCTGCATGTGCCTGTGAGGGACCGTGGCCAAGCGGGTGAGGCTATGGTAACAAAACCACGACAATGGGTATAGCTCAGCGACGGGGCAGCTGGAAGGCGCAAACCGTTGACTTCAAGCGCCGCTGCGCGCAGGCAACCCTCACGGCCTATTCTTGCCTTCTGCGAGGAACCTAGCTGCAAGGGAAACACTTTTGCGGGGATAGATGACTTAGCTCTAGATGACTTGTGCTGGTCTAGGCGTGCAGTACGACACGTTTCCCTGGACAGCGTGCACGTTCCTGAGGCTTGTCAGACATGACTTCTCAGCACCTTAAGTTTCCTGGGTGCACACTGCCCCGTCGCTTGCCATGACATGCAGCGACGGGTTATAAGGGTGAGCTCAAATGATTGCCAGTGCATACCTCACCCATAAACCTCTTACGGCGTCAAGCGCGCCCAGACGTCATACCCTGCCCAAGCATGCAGATGCCTTTCCTTGATTCTAGTTGTATTCATGTTAACGGGTGATGCTAACGGATACGTAGATTAGTTGCGTCACACCCCCGGATTTGGACTGTTTATGTCTTGCCCCCGCACCCGCGCCCCCTGGCGGATATGGTGATCAGGCCGTGTGCGATGCGTGCACTGCCGCTCAAAACGCCGAGTCGCATTCGCACCTGGCGGCTATTGACTACCTGGTAGCCAGCACCGACTACGAGAGCTTTATGCAGCTGGCGTACGAGCACGCCGTCGTGGCGGCGGGCGGGCCGGACGAGGAGGAGGAGGAGGGCGCGGAGGCGGAGGCGGCATGACACGCTGGAACCTGGACGAAAATAGAACCGCCGGCCGCCGCCGGAAAACCGAACCCAACTTCTTGAGATGTGCCCTGCTGGCGTTTGGCAGGGGGGGTATGCTCGTAGGTAGTAGCGCTCTGTATGTGCATGGGTCCGGGTCGAGGGGGGGCCTGTGAAGGCTTCCGAGGTGCCATCACCTCAAACTGCATTTTGGCCAGAGACTTTTTACCGGGCAGTTCAATGCAATTGGAGGACACGCGGGGTGGTAGCACATTACTTAAAAGAGGCCCGTGCGTGCGTACATACCGATAGGGACAAGGCTGGAGCAGGTTCCGATGGCTAGTTTAGCATTGTGCAGCGCCTCCGGCATTGTGTGATGGACCGTCGTACTTCGACCTCATGAGCGCACCGCGATTGCGGGCCGAGGCTGATTGCGCTAGTATTGTGAAGTGCAAGGTGGCGTATAGCCCGGCACCTCAGCCCCTAGATGGGTATGTACGGGAGGGACCAATGTCTACTGGATGTGAAATGCGGCATACAGACTTGACGGAAGCTTAAGGATGGGCTAGTAGCTCAAGGTTTAGGCAGCAACAATGTAGACTCTATTGTCCCTGGTAGTCGGAGCCCGCAGCGGATAGAGCCGGCGGTGTCCCAGGTGCCTTCGTCAGACGGTGGCCCATGGGTCTATCCGGGCGCTTCGCCACTATGAGTCGGGAATGACCGTCTTCGTGGGCAAGACATAAGGGGGTTGGCAATATGGAGGTATTATGGTATCCCGTGTGCAATGACGGTACACATGCCCTAAGGGAGCCATGTTGCGTCAACCCACATGGCGCACCCTGAGCCTTCAAATGCCCGCCGCTTTGCCGGAGGGCTGGTGATGTAATGGTTTTGCAAATTGTCGAGCGCCGTTTGTGAAGTCATCGAGCATATGCTCCCATCGTGCGTATAAGCTTCCAACTCCTTGCAAGCCATGTCGTATTGCACGGTAGCTTCCGTTCCAAGTGGATCCCAACGGGAACGTAGTAAGCACAACACCGTTTCCGGGCGCTAGGGACGCGCAGCACATGGTCCAGGGGGCCAGGTTACGCGTTGCGAATCTGACGCCTATGTCCGCAAAGTTCAAGGCACACAGCGAATCTGATCCCATATGCCGCTGCACGGCTGCCCGGGCTGCCCCGGGTAGCACGCTATGCCGACCCACGAACACGTGCACACCTGCGCTTTCTTCCCCGCAGTCTTTCGTTCAGGCATAACTATTGAAGGCTTGCCTCATTGCAACTCCTACAAGCGTATGCATGGACCCCTGTGTAGGGCGCTTGCAGGAGGGTACTTAGGCAAGTGCGACCCTTGTGGGTGAGGCCGGGCTTGCCTACAACGCACCTCCGCCATTACGCCTATCCCCCTTACCCTCACCTGACCCAACGTTCCTTGCTCACTCAGCGCCAGCAGAATGCCCCGTTCAGGACCGCATGTCCATTCCAAATGGCAATGGCACGGGTACACACCCCAAAAGCCACGCGCCCCACACCATATCGCTATAAGCGCTGGAGGCTATCCATTTTGGGCATATAACTGCAACAATCGACCCCGCTTGTGTGTGCCCTGGGGAGACAGGGACATTCTGACACCATTCAAGGCGACATTGTCAAGCGCTTGACGCCCGACCTAGACATTGTATTGATATCATTGAGTGACAATGCTGCTTTCCGCAAACTTAACTAGTGCGTCCTTCTTCTCCTTTGGAAACGCGCCGTACGTGTCTAATAAGGCCCTAGGTCGGCACCAGAAGTGCGCGGTTCACTCGATGTTCAACCCTTTCCTCTCTGTTTAGCTGGCAGGGGGCGGCGTTCAAAATGGTGCGTTTAAACTGTTGGGATTAGCTGAAAGGCGGCGCCGCACTGACAATTGGCTGCTGCCGCGAACAGGCGGACCGCAAGAACACCAAGGATATGCGGGAAATCCGCATCAGCAAGCTGGTCCTGAACATTGCCGTCGGCGAGTCCGGCGATAGGCTGCAGAAGGCCGCCAAGGTGCGGACCGAAAGGGGATTCGGACCGTAGCCCAGCCGGTGCTTACCCAGACTCGCTGCGAGCAGGTGCTGGAGCAGCTGACCTCCCAGGTCCCTGTTTACGGCAAGGCCCGCTTCACCGTCCGCTCGTTCGCTATCCGCCGTAACGAGAAGATTTCGTGCTGTGTGACCGTCCGCGGCGAGAAGGCCTACGACCTTGTGGTGAGCAAATCATATGCTAAAATACTAGACGCTCGAACATGCTTTCTCTTGTCACCTTCGGTGTGGGCATTGACGGCTGGTTGCATTTATCTCACTGGGCCTCTTGGTATTGCAGAAGCGTGGCCTGGCCGTGAAGGAGTTCGAGCTGATCCGCAAGAACTTCTCTGACACCGGCAACTTCGGTGAGCGGGGCCCATAAGTTTCGTTTCGCCATGTCCGGCGGCTGTCGGCTGCGGTCTAACACCAAACGCCCTCTGCTGCGACCAGGCTTCGGCATCCAGGAGCACATCGACCTGGGCCTGAAGTACGACCCGTCGACCGGCATTTACGGTGAGCGTGGAGGGCTTCCCGGGTTGTACTTCTTCGTTCGTGCTAACGGTTGGGACCGGTCAGCCGCGAACTCCCGCCCCGGCTCCGCGCTCGGAGAGCGGCCTTTGGAGGAGCGGCATGTGGCGATGGCAGCAGCAGCAGCTGCCGGCGGCGACAGTAGCGCAACTGCAGCAGCACCGCCATTACCGAGCTCGGCGGGGGAGCTGCTATCCGGTCTCCGGCAGAGCTGCCCCAGTGTTTACAGAGCAACTCCGGCGTACAGCACCGGCGATGCCCGCCGTTGCACTGGGCTCCTCCCCAGCAGCTCGGCGGCAGCAGCTCGGGAGCTGTGGCAGTCGTCATGCCAGCAACAATGATGCGCTCGGAGCTTCTCAATCGGGGCGGCGAGGCGCGCAGCGCTCTGGCAGTTGCTTTCCCGGCTTCGAGGGCTTTGTGCATGGAGGGCGCGCACCGGCGCAGCTGCCGCCGCTGCGCGACCGGAGCCGCGGCGTCTTTTCGTTGTTTATCAGCATCCTACGACAGCCGGGACTCGCTCAGTTCACCCACAAGTCTCAATCGAACTTCTTTAACATCGGGCCACCCAGTAACTCCTTCATATCATGCGGCAGATTGTTTTGCTCCGATTGCGGGTGGTTTAAGAGGCATTTCACCGGTTACGGCGCCCGTGGCTTCGGAATAGCTAATTTCCCACGGTGTCCGCTTCTTTGGTGACGTGGCGTCGCTGCATGAAGTTCTGCTGTTCCGCGATGAAACGGATTTGAAGAGTGGGTTTTCTCGCTCGCCCTGCCGTGTCCGTGCCCCAGGCATGGACTTCTACGTCTGCCTGGAGAGGCGAGGGTACCGCGTGGCCCGCCGCCGGAAGTGCAAGGCTCGGGTGGGCGTCAAGCACAAGGTGACCAAGGAGGACGCCATCAAGTGGTGAGTACGGCAGGAGGGAAGAGGCGCTGCGACGGGGTTGGACGGGGTTGGGGCTGATCAGGTAGCGAGGTGGAGAGGCGGAGGGACGGAGGCCGGGGGGTGTAACGGGTATGGCGAAATTGGATTGCTCACCACGGCTGCATCTAGAGAAAATCCCGAAATGCTGCTGGATCGCTCCGGACCGGATAACGATTAAGGAACGACCGCGCATACTTGCACAATGATCGCTCACGAAGGCCCAGTTGAAGGGGGTTTGGGGGAGGAGCAGGTTTGGTTTCCGGGGTATGAGCAGGCCGCGTCTATTCGTCGCAGTAGGGCGTAGAGCGGCGGTTTCACATCGAGCACGGGGCTGCTGAACAAAGGCTCCGTTGCCGACTTGTCGCGGCCTTGTAATAGCGCAATTCACTCCCCCTGGTGACTGGGGGCACTGCTGCTGTACGAAGGGATCCGTTCGGTGGGATTGTTTTCGAATGTTAGCAAAGGGCCCAGAGGGCAGTCCTCTTGAGGCGGTAACGCACCACACGTGGGCCTTTCCATCCGATGCATTGAAGCGTAACTTGGGACATATAAGCGTGGTGGTGCGAGACATGCGGCTGTGTAGGATTTTATGTCGCTGGTTATCGCTGATGTATGGACACTCCCTGCCGGCTGAGGGAAATTTTCGTTGTGGGATTTGTTGCCGGCGGTCCGCCGACGCATCTTGCGCCGCCCCCGCGCTGCTGTGTCGAGTAAGGGCGCTGAACAGGCGAGCTGTTCCTTCGGATCCAGAGATGCCAGCACCGCTGGATGAGCCGCTGTTGTCTTTGGTGTGGGTTTTACCCAGGCCTGACGGCGCACCTTGTGCGCCGTCAGGCCTGGGTAAAACCCAGGCCTGACGGCGTTCCAAGCGATAGGCTACCCCGCGTCCTTTCCCGCACCGCGTTGTCCTGAATGATCTGCGCACTGCACACGATGCCCTGATCCCTCGCCCTAACCTTCAATCCGATTTGTGCACACCCCCCAAGCCCCAACCCTCGCTCTGTCTCCCCCCCCCGCACCTCGCCCTGGTGGCCCCCCTCAGGTTCCAGCAGGAGTTCGATGGCGTTGTCCTCAACAAGGCCCCCACCGCCTAAGCGGCTAAGAAGGGCAACCAGGACAGTATCCGTCTGTAACTGGACTGTGTGTGCGATTTCCTCCGTCCCCTCTTGTATGCGGCACGCACTCGGAATCGAGCACAGCGGCAATGCACAGGCGAACGCGAACATGGTTTCGGTGCCCTTTTGCAGCCTTTGCACAGCGGCAGCGGGGGGGGGTATGGACGGCCGCCAGCGCAATCTCTGGGAACCTTAGTTGATGTTGACAGTCGGGCGGGGGAATGCAGCTGCGGGGCAAACGCAGAAAGGTCTATGAGCAGGAAGAGGCGGCAGCGGCTCCAAGCTGCCGCGTCTTCCAAATTTCCAGAACGGCATGAGCAGGTGTAGCCATTTAGGATGTTGTGACTAAATTGAGGCTGTGCGCAACTTTCGAGGCGATGCGACCTGATGTAACGTCAAGATTTCCCTCTTTCGGTGAGGGCGGCATGCGTTGTATCCAGCATGCGTTGGCGAGGGATGGTGCCTTGCCGCTGTGCGGCCTGCAGTCGTGCCATCCAAGCGCCAAGCGGGGAGCAATGGCGGATCACATGAACGACCTCGCATTTCGGGTTCCGTCGCACAGCCCCCACCGCACATGCGCATGTGTGTTCCGAATCGGAAGTGGCCCCAAACCAGCACACACCGCCCGGGCTTTCATGCTGGAGCGCGCGCTGGAAGGAGCCGGCCGCAGCGGAGTACGGTAGACCCAGCCTGGACCCAGGGCAGCGAAAGTGATGGGATGATACCCAGCGATAGGACAGCGCAGCAGAGGGCCCCGGAATGCACGACAATGCAGGGTAGGGCTCCAACTCTTCCGTGCACTACATGCAGGGGAGTCTTGCCTCGTGTCGTGTGCGCACGAACCACATCAACTGAACTGCCTGTCCTGGCGGCGTCGGGTCCTGCGTGGCGGCATGCCCCCATCCGCACATTCGATTGAAGGGAGGGTGGGACGCTAGAGGCCGCGCTGCGGCGAAGGGCGAGCCTCGCCGGTCCACGCACATTGCTGGCGGTGGAGATGGCAACATGAGAATGCACCTGCCCTGGCCGCTGCTGTGATCAGGAGGCCGCCCGTTGCCAACCAGCGCTCTGCTTCTGTAAAGTGGCATGGTGCCGCGTTTACGGCCATGGAAGCCGTTGGAATGGACGACCTGCTCCCGGTTGCCTATTAAAGCGCAAGCCTTGCGCACACAGTCGGGCGGGTAGGGGCGGTTCGGTTTCAACAAGCGCACCGCGCGAACCGTGGTTCACTTATTGCGAGCCAGCAGTACCCGCCTGCTCGTATAGATTATTAACAATCTCAAATTTCAGAACGTTGTAAATGTGTACGGGTGCGGGCAGCTTTCGGTGCGTAATCTCTAGCCTAAGAGTCCTGAACAAGCCATGACACGCCAGTACCGGAAACGAACTGGGATTATGTTGTCTTACAAAAAGGTATATTATGGCTCAGAAACAGCGGTGAAAACATCGTTGCGAGACACCGCAACCGCTCCGATAGGCCGAGTTTGGATTCGTTCCGTATCGGTTAACCCGTGACACTCTAGGCTGTACAACCTAAGCGCCTCATGCTCATGTATTTTATTTGAATCGCGCGATACGGAATAAGCACCGGGGGTACTTACCCTCTCGTCGTCCGCTGTCCTCCGCTTCATCATGCGCTTAGGACGATGGCCAAGGCATGACGAATGCAGGAATTCAGAGCCTTTAATACCGTAGTGACACTAGCTACCAATAAGGACAAGGATGTGGAAGAAAATTGCGGCAAGGCGATCCACAAGCTGCAGGGCATCGTCCAGTGCCGAGTGGAAGCAGTAAAAGTGAGCTACAGTATGCCTCGAAACGAAACCACCACCTACATATCGGCTGCAACCCTGGTCATGACAGCTGGACTCTCACCCTTCCCCCAACATCCTAGCGCGCGCCCCATGCAGACTGGCCTGCCCCTGCCTCCCGTCCCTCCCTGCCCCCACCCACCGACCACACTCCCAGGTGGATCGCATGGTTCCCGCCGGCAGCTTCGGTCGCAGGACCATGGTTCGCGGCGCCTTCGATGTGGACCTCCTCGTCTTCGTTAACGAGTTCAACGGACGGCCGATGGTGTGGGAGGATGAGGCGCAGCTCACGAACATGCGCTTCAAGGTGGGTGGGGGTGCGCTTCCATCGGCGGTTCCGTGCACTGCATACGCACCGTCGGGTTTGCGGCGGGTTTGCGGCAGGTCAGACCTCAAGTGGCTGCTTACGAAACGCGGGTCATGACACTTCGGTGTGCGCAACGCAACGGAACGCAACGCAACGCAACGCAACGCAACGCAACGCAACGCAACGCAACGCAACGCAACGCAACGCAACGCAACGCAACGCAACGCAACGGAACGGAACGGAACGGAACGCAATGGAACGGAACGCAACGCAACGCAACGGAACGGAACGGAACGGAGCCACTTCATGACCCCATCCCAAACCTGCTGCTCGGTCGCAAGCAGGTTATGCAGGTCCTGAGGAACGCGGAGTACGATGTGGAGGTGCAGCACGGCCGCGGGTATGCAGGAGCCCTCAAGGTGGGCTGCTTGCGGCTCGGACCGCACGTGCGATGCATTTGCTTGGAACGCTGCGGCTTTTGGCCACTAGGGCACGAACTTCGCGCCCGGGCCCGGGCCGGGCCGGGCACGCGGGCAGAGGTCTATGCTGGCCGGGGTGAAAGGCTGCCGTGTGTTGTCGGCGACATCGGCGATGGGTAACTTCGCCGGACGGCCGTCTGGGTTCGTCTCGAGTTTAGGTCTGCGCGCGTGGCGGGACTTACCGGGGCTTACCGGGGCTTATCGGGGCTTACCGGGGCTGATCAGGGCTTACCGGGGCTTACCGGGGCTTACCGGGGCAGGGTTGTTTCCGGTTGGGGCCCCTTGTTGCGATCGGGTCTGGGTGCGCCTATTCGTGAGTGGCCGGCGCCCGTTGGCCGTCGCCAATCTCTGATGTGTGAGCCTCCTGGCAGACGGGTCGCCGTGGCCGCAGGTCGTTGTGCTTCCTGCCGTGCTCGCTCGTTCCTGTCTGGGTCTGCTGGGGAAGGATAAGCGGGGATTGAGCGATTGAGGACCGCAGCTGTCCAAAACAAAGCAGTGGTTTTAACAAGGCGAAGCCTCCAGGCGCCCGGGAGCCAATTGCCATGTCCTCATTCGAGGCGTCGCCGAACAAGCCCCGGCACACCGCCATCTGCGTCCCTTCGCTGCTATATCTTGTTCTTTTGTCACCACCCGACAAACACACTCGTCAACCTGACCATGATGACCTGCTGTCCTATCCACCCACCCAGCTTCGCATGTATCCGGACAACGACCCACACCACTTGGTGGAGGTGGACCTCATGCTGCTGCCCAACAGGGCGAAAGGGAACGGTGAGCGCGTATCGTCCGTCGTGTGTTGTGTGGCCACTCTGAGAATGCTCTGAACAGCTCTGAGAAGCTGCGGAACATAAGGCACGGGACCGCCGGTAAGTGGGGCCCCCGCTTCGCCCGCCCGCCGACCCGCGGGTCGCTCCAAGGCGCCCCTGCTAGCTTGAGCTCGCGTGCCCCCCCAGCCAATGCTGCTGACCTGCTGCTAGCCCACCCACGTGGTTGGTATGCGTCGGTCTCGATCCTCCGCACACGTAATAAGGTCCCCTCGCGTTCAGCCTCCACTCCATCAGGCGCTTGTTAACCCAATCAACCAACCAACCGGCAGCTACAACTCAGCGCAATGTTTGCCCTGCACGCACCCTGACGCTCCCTCCTCTCGTCCTCAGTGCCCAGCGCCGCGGTCCTGCAGTACCAGGCGCTCACGCAGCCGGTGTACAGCCAGCCCTGGGCGCACAGCGCTGACCCCACCCGCGAGGCGGCGTTGTCAGAGGCTCTGATGGAGCTGGTGCGGGAGACACACGACCAGGTCAAGGGGGTGGTGCGATTGCTCAAGGTGATGAGGGAGGGGGGAGGCTGAGGTAGGGTGGGGCGGGGCGGGCCAGGAGATGCTTGGAAACCAGTCTGAGTGCCCCGCTGCCACCACGACCGCGCTGCAGCGGGCAGGCATGTGCAGGTGCTTGCCCACAGCCCCGGGCCACAGCAGGCGCGGTCACGGCGCGGAAATGTGTCGGCCGGGGAGTGGGTGGAGTTTATGACACATTATTACCGGCCGCAGGCCTGGTACAAGTACGGCCTGGTACCGGCGGGTATCGTACAGCACGTGCCCAGCGTGCTGCTGGAGGTTGTCGTATTGGCGGCCGCCCAGAGCCAGGCGGGCCGGCTGCCGGAACCCATATGGGGAGGCGTCGTTCTCCAGTCCGGCTACATCAGGTGCAAACCAATGGGGGTGTGACTGTGTGTGTGTGTAGGTTGGGTGGGGTGTGGGTGGGGTGGGGTCTTACGGGGTCACCGCACGGTAACGTGTATTGTGTTGAGTTGCTGCGTTGTGTTGTGTTGTGTTGTGTTGTGTTGTGTTGTGTTGTGTTGTGTTGTGTTGTGTTGTGTTGTGTTGTGTTGTGTTGTGTTGTGTTGTGTTGTGTTGTGTTGTGTTGTGTTGTGTTGTGTTGTGTTGTGTTGTGTTGTGTTGTGTTGTGTTGTGTTGTGTTGTGTTGTATGATCGGGGGAAAACAAGGCGCTGCGCTTTCGTTGCGTGTGTGGAAGGTGCTGTGGAGAAGGTGTGGCGAGGGCTGCGTAGTGCGTATTACGGCACGACTGCACGACGGACTTCGACGTTCGATACCGGTACGATAGTTTGCCCTTCCACCACCAGCAGCAGGCGCCTCGCTTAGCCTTGCCGCGCCCCCCCGGCCTTCTTCTGTTACTTTACCGTTCATGGGCTCCGGCCTACACGTGGATAACGCCCCCCCGCCCCCCTTGTGCCGTCTCCTTCTCCGCTGCGAAACTTTCTTTTTACCGTACCCCCTTGTGCATGACACGGGTACATGACACGACCATGAACTGACAGCGAAACTCGCGAGGTACCGCTCACGCTGATGCGCGAGTCGCTGCGGCTGCTGGCGGCCGCGGCGGAGGGCAAGGAGGACGTGGTGGTTGAGAGGCGAGGCCGCTGCAAGTGGGGCTACAGCCGGGCAGTGGCTGAGCGGTGCGCGCACGTGTGGGGCAGAGACCGGGTGGTCATCCTCCACCCCATCGACCCTACCTGCAACATTGCAAAGGTGGGTTTGGGCTTACGGGCGGGGTTACGGTACGTTTGGGCCCGCCCTACCCCAAGCTTGGGCGCTGGGGGCGGGAGGCCGTGGTGGCACCGTGCTTACTCCGTCCGCCTCACAGGCACAGCCGGGTCTGCCGACGGGAGGAACCTTGGGTCGCTCGGAAGGGCCGGGCGATTATAGGCCGGAGCCCGTGATCGGTATCGGGGGGCGGAGATGTGCGTGTGTGGGGATGAGGCTGGTTGGGGCGGAGGATTCGTTGCTTGTAAGGCAGCCATGGCTTGTAGGGCACAGGTGGGCACAGTCGTGCGGCTGGTAGAAAAGAGCGCCGGGGCGGGACGGGACGGGACGGGGTGAGACGGAACGGTGCAGGGCCGAGCTGCGGGGCTCCCGGGGCAGTACGGGCGCCACCCCGGGCACTGCCCTGCCTACATCGTACAGCCCAAACCCAAGACCCAACCAATCGTTTATGCTCGTGCCCGTGTGCCCTTGTGCCCTCAACCTCCAACTGCCAACTGCTGCCACCCCACTTTTTTGTACGGCGGCCCACGTAATGTCGTATGTACGACACGACACGCGGCGCACAGCCCCGTCCCGGCAAGCCGTCGCCCGATTGGAGGGCGCTGGCGGCGGAGGCGCGCAGCCTGTACGACACATTGGACGAGCCTACGAACCTGCGTAGCCCCGGTACGGCAATGGCGCGCGCGGTGGCCAAACTGGAGGCCTTCGACCGGTATCAGCAGCAGCCGCAGCGGCAGCCGACGATCCTGGCTCCTCGCCACGGGTACGAATACGAATACGAGTATGGCTCGGGGAGCGGCCTGGGGTACGGCACAGAGACCGCCGCAAGGTAGGGTGCAGCTGGGCACTTCAGGCTTATTGCGTGGCCCCACCGGGCCGTCATCTAAAACGGCTTTGTGCTGTGCCTTGTGTGTCCTGGCCCCTGGACATCCTGGGATTGGTGGTCTTCTGGCGCAAGCTCCGGGCCGGGCTGCCGGCCCCCTCCTCGCTGCGGTTAAGGGCGAGCCCACACAGGGCCTGCCTCGCCGGCCCACGCACACAACCCTAAGCTGCTGCTGCCCGGACCCCTGCTGCTGCCCCTCCTGAGCTCATCCACACGCCCCCACGCACCGAACCCACCCAGCTTACCCCCACGTCACCCTCCCCTCCCCTCCCCTCGCTTCCCTTTCCACCCCCCGGCCCGGCTCCGCTGATGCCGCCTCACGCTCGCTCCCGCTTCTCGTTCCCATGTAACACTCTTCTCCCCTCCCCCCTTCTTCGCCGCACTATTCCGCGCTCGGTC
Source organism: Pleodorina starrii (assembly GCA_030267565.1). Classification (NCBI taxonomy): domain Eukaryota; kingdom Viridiplantae; phylum Chlorophyta; class Chlorophyceae; order Chlamydomonadales; family Volvocaceae; genus Pleodorina; species Pleodorina starrii. The sequence goes on along the minus strand of BRXU01000022.1, from coordinate 59,010 downwards.
CCGGCTCAGAGAGTCCGGTCGCTCGGGGCTGTGGGCGGGGCTGGCGGCGGCGGGACTCGCGGGACTGGCCCTAGCAGCGTTGACCAAGGCCCCGCCGCCGTCCAGGCGCAAGTGCTGACCAAGCGCCGGAGTAATGACATGCGTACTGCGTGTATGGCTGTGGCTGCTGCTGCGGTGGCGGTGGCGGCGGCGGCGGCGGCGGCGACGTCAGCTGCAACGGCAGTTGCGGAAGCGGTCGCAGTTGCGGCAGAAGCAGCGACAGCAGCGGCGGCGGTCTACAAGACCATCCGAATGGTTGAGAAAGCAATCCGGCAAGGGACGTGATGGCAGGAGCGATCGAGCGGGCGAGGAAACCGGCGGCGCTTGGCGACCCAAGCCATGGTCCGATCTTGATGGGAGGTTTTGCCTTTACATACTTCACAGCAGTGGAGCAGTCCCTTTTGGTGTTGGCCCGGGCGACGGCAGCCGCGGTGACCTGCCTCCATGTGGCCTCCAGGTAACACACCGCACGGAGCCGCCCTCCCCGCCGGCACGGGTCCGCCGCCGCCTGAAACCCTGGATTAGCTGGAGCAGATTGCGGCCCGCTTGATTGACCCGGGGCCGGCAGAGTCCCGATCAGTGCGAATGAACGTGCGGCAAATGAGAGGGGTATCCCCTGCACCCTCCTGCCAGCAGTGCGGTGTGTCGGTCACCCTAACCACCACTCAGTCGTCGGGGGTTTCGGAGCCCAATCCGTGCGATACGGTACTTTCAGTCATGTCGGGCGCCAACGTGGTTCGTGCCAAATATGGGTCGGCAGTTGGTGGTTGGGCGCAACGGACTGAGAGGGGCTGTCACTGGAACCGTTGGCCTGCGGGACATGCGGGCGCCTGTACGGCAGATAGATCTGGTCACGTGGCCGGGTTATGCCTGCCCAACGCGGACCGAAGTCCGTGTTGATCTCTGTCACTGCCGAGCTAAGATGCGGAGGTCGTATCATCGTGGTGCTGTGCCGGCGGTGGGCATTGCAGGTTGGCTTGGTGTTCGCTGTCAGCTCAGCCGAAGTTGTCAGCCAGTCAGGACCACGGCGGCTCGGATCGGGGGAAAGAAGTCAGGTTGAGAGCTAGCAAACGTACGAAGCACAGCTCAGCGGGGCATCCGGTGGCGGCTGCTCACGTGCTCAGTCGTGAATCTTGACTCGTTGGGGTTTTAGGGTTAAGGGCAGAGGAAGCACCGTAAGACTAACGAGCTGACTTGGTAGAGATCACGCCAGGACGTCAATGGGGATTGACAGATCGGGGCCCCAGCCCGGGGCCAGAAGCCCCCCGAGGCGCCGTCAACGCATCGGAGGTCCGAAACCCGTAACAAAGTCCTCAGGTCCGCAAGTTAACTTCGTCACGGGTGTTCTCGTATGGCGTGCAAGTTTGGGGACCCGATTTCATTGGTGCAAGGCGCGATGGCCAACCCTGTGTATGGTTCAGGAGCAACGGGCGTACATGCGGTCCGTGGTAGGAGGGGTGGATGGAGCCCGGCTATGGTTCTCCTTTACCGCGAGCTGTCGCAGAGATCGCTCCAGTTCCATTGGGTCAACCTTGTCGTGCGAGCTCCATGGTTAACAGGCCGGGGAGCGTGGAAGTATCCAGAACTCCAGATACCCTGGGTGAACCCCGCGCTTTCCTCAGCGGAAAGACCGACGTCAAGGCTTGCCGTGATCAGAACTGGATGGGGGAAGCCTCCTGCAGGCTTTGTGATTGTGGAGCGGCCAAAGACGAAATGCACGTTCTCGCCGAACGCCCGGCTTACACAAGCGCACGGGCTTCGTGACCACGTGCTTCAAGGGCGCAGCATGCGCACCATTATGAGTTTATGACCGAGGCGCCGCCCCCCTGGCATTGGCCAGGTTTCTCTCGGAAATCTGGGAGACAAGGCACGTTGTGCAAAGACGCCTCACGCTGAAGCGTGCGAGGGAGGACGACAGAGGTCACCAACGTACCGTACCCGCATCAGTCCATGGGCCTCCCCCCGGCTTCTACGGACATCCCCGCACGTGTGCACAACCCGCAGCTTGTTGCACGCTCTCGTTCACTGAATGGAGCACACGCAGTGCTCCACTCCCATGTCTTGATAGTCCGCGGCGCCGGTTCTCGCTCACAACAACAAACACGCGCGCTTTTCGACATGTGCACCCCGGGTCAGCTGACCGGCCAACGGCCAACACGTGCGCTACAGGCCGGTCATGGCCCGGACCTGGAGCCTTAACTGGCATGTCGGGCGTTTCGGCAAACGCCCCGCGCCAGGCATCAATAAGCAATTGCTACCGGACTCTCACCAGGCTCACTGTAACAACGACATTCATTCGTAGGGGGCGCCCACACCACGCAGCGCTCTGCGCCTTCCTGCCCCACTCCGGACAACTGGACAATTTTTCTCTTCGGCCCCCATCCCAAGTAGAGCCAACACTCGCAGCCAGTCGGTTTCCCTGCGGCCTCTCGGTGTCGGCTCCGACCACCACCACCACCACCACGACCACCACCACCACCACGACCACCACCACTGACATGCGCACGCGTTCCACGCGCGAGGCAGCACTGCCCTAACGCCCATACCCTGCAGCATGCCTGCCAACGCCGCGTTCACCTCTCGGACCGCTCGGCTGTCCAAGGGGTTACGTCATCCATCCACCCAATCATGTTTACCGGTATGGTGCCGCTTCTAACATCGCAACAAACGGTACGTCATCAAAGCAGTCACGGTCGGTGCTCGCGAGTCAGTCGCTCATTCAATACTGTTAGTAGCCCGCCTTGGCGCGACCAAACATATCACTCGCTCAGTAAGGCGTTCGGTGACCAAAATTCATTGCTGTATTGCCCGGTGTTGGAAATTAACTGGTCATGCCTATGTAGGTCCAGGTCCAGGTCCAAATCCAGGGACAGACCGATGGCCGCAGCCGCCGCCCGAGACCGGCCGCGGCCCGAATCAAACCGGCATCCGCGAGCAACAGGCTCACGCATCTATCTCGGCTGGGCTGGGCGCGCCCGGGCTGCAACGCATAACAAAACGCCCCGAGGGCTACGAGCCCAGCCCCCCTGCCCCGCCCCGAGCTGCAAGCAAGCTCCAGCACGCGACAGGGGCGCATACATAGCTACGTGCATAGAGAGGAACAAGCAGCAGGCTAAGCTGGTGGTCCCCGCGACGCGCGCACGCAGGGCCCTCCGCGCCTCTGGCCGCTCCTGCTACCGCACCCAAGCGACGACACGGCGCCCCCGCCCTTCCTCTCCTCCAGCTCACGCCAGCTTGGGTCCGGGCCCCAGCCGCCCCACCTCGTAAGAGCTGGCACTGTCGCTACGCGCGTGGGCGGACGACCCCGGCTGGAGCTGCTGCTGCGGCCCCGCCTGCAGCTGCTGCGGCGCCGCCGTCGGCTTCGCCGTCACCTCCGTGGCCTCCGAATCCGAACCCGCATCCGGCGCCGCGGCTGCTGCTGCTGCTGCAGAGGCCTGTTGGATGAGCTCCGCGACGTGCTGCACCATGGTGGCCTGCCAGGGCAGGTCCTTGATGAAGTCGGCGTGGCGGTGCGCGTCGTGCAGCAGTACCCGCGTGGAGGGGCGCTCCTGGAGCATGGTCAGCACCTCCTGCACGGGGGAAGGGCGGGAGAGAGGGAGAGGGGGTCAGGGAGTGATACCGGTATGCTCCTTTATATAAAAATGAGTCACTGCGGACGGAGAGGGGGGGGGGCGACAGGCGGAAGGGGTCAGGGAGGGAAATGCTCCGAAGGGGGGAAGGGGTGCGGAGGCGAGGGGTGGAGAGGGCTGAGCAGAAGGGAACGGTGTTGTAGAAGGGAAGTGAAGGGGAGAGGAAGGAACGAAGGTGGGAGGGAAAGCAATAGCGCGGCCGGTACAGCATCGCACGAGTTTGGCGGCGGTGGGAGCAGAAGCACACGGCGGAGCCCAGAGCAGTCGTCGCTTTGAAAGCGACCGAACGGCATTTGTTTGAAGAGGGGGCCCCAGACCGGCGCCTGTGCCGAGCCGGTGCGAAGTGGCTCACGGCCAACTTTCACACAGCGCGTAACGCGGGCGGTGAGGGCACGAACCCGAGCCACCAGCCATGATACCCCTCACAAGCCTCACCACGGCAGCGGACCCTGCCCTGACGGTCCACAACCCGCCGACCCATCGGGAGCACCCGCCTCCCCCTATACGGCCGCCCGCCGAAGCCAAAGCGCCACTGACTGGCCTAACTCGTCCCATATACACACACACACACTCTCTCACCGACCCCCGCCCCAGGCCGCGGCCACCGTTCCAGCTTGCGGCATCGCCCCGAGACTCCCTCCCGTCCCGCCTCAGCACCCCTTACCTGCACCGGCACCAGCTCGTCCTGCGCCGACAGCGACACCAGCGTGTGGTCCGGCAGCTGGTCGGGCCACAGGTTGAGCAGCGACCAGTAGAAGCGGCGGGACACGGACACGGCGTGCGCCAGGTCGCGTGCGATGAACCAGGTGATGGCGGAGGCGCCCTGCAGCGGGTTGCGGTACACGAAGTTGTGGATGAGCTTGCCAGAGAACCTGCGGGAGGGCGTGGAAGTGAAGAAGAGATGGGTGGAAGGGATGGGTGGGTGGGTGGGCGGGAAGATAAACTAGGATAATTTGAATGGTAGGGAGGGAGCAAGGGAGGGATGGAGAATGGGTTTGCGATGGAAGGGGGAAGGGGAGTAGGTGGATCGCGCACCCCATTGGAACGCTGCGCGCATGCCTTCCACGCACGCAAGCCGACGCGTCCCTGGAGCCGGCCCGCACATCGGCGTGCCGACATCGGCGTCGGCGCGCCCACTCCCGCGGACCGGCACGCACGCATACCCAAACCCAGAGAGAGAGAGAGCGCATGTCGACACTCCGCTCGGCAAGGTGACCTTTGCCTAAAGGAGGTTGGAAACAACACGTGGCTGGTTTGGTCCGGCCTAGCAGCCATCGGCAGCGCGGACTGCCTTGTCCCGGGACCCTTACTGCCATGTTACGTGAGGAGAAGCTGAGGAGAAGCTGAGGAGAAGCTGCCCGCGTTTTGACGACACCGCGTTGCCTTTGCCCAGAGGGAGACGGCAGTGGAAAGGGGGGAGGAGGGTCCGGTATTGCACTGATCGCGCCTCTCCCACCCGCCCACACCGGCGGCTACCTCCCAGTGCTACACCCGCGCTCAAGACCGCTCGCTCGCGCTCCCACCAGCCCAGGGCTTACATGACGAAGCAGACCTGCGAGGCAATACGCACGGGCGGAGCGGGCAGACCGCGGCGTGAGGGCATTCGAAATTTCGAAGGCAGGGGTGGCCGTGGGCAGCTTTGCATATGGCTGGTTGGGGGCATCGAAAGGCAATCAACGGGTGTACACATGTTCGAATGACGCGCCTTTTGCCTACATTCGAACGGCACGATTTTATTGACTGCAGCCCGCGTGTGTGCATGTGTGTGTGCGTGTGCTGGGCCTCGAACGATACCGCAGCCCCCCGAACAATACCGTCTCGCACTCCAGTCCCACCCCCAGCTCCGTCACCAATCCCAACCTGCGAAATCCCCCCGCACCAACCAGCAACCCATCGGACTCGTCATCGCACAAACCCCGACCACCATCCCCTCTACCTCCAATCCCCCACCTTCGAACGGCTACGCAACGCTATCTGACGCCTTCCCCCAAGCCTTCTACCCGCATGCCCTCCACCTCTTAAGCCCCCACACCCGAACCGCCAAGTACGCACCCACCCAACCAATCTACCACCCACCCACCCACCCAACCCGACACCCCGCCCGCTCCTCACCGGGTCCACCAGCGTCAGGCTCGCCACCGCCGGTCGGTGCAGATGCACCAGCCTCGACGCCATAAAGGTGCCGTACGAGTGCGCCACGGCGTGCACGTGCCGCACGCCGTGCGCCGCCATCGCGCCGGCGATTGCCGCCACCACCTCGTCCTCCTCGGGTACCTCTGTGCAGGCGCGCATGGACAGGTGCCGCACCTCCACGGCCAGCACGGGCCGCCCCAGAGAGGACAGACGCAGCAGGAAGTTGAGGTACGGCAGCAGGCCCAGGCCCACGCCGTGCAGGAAGAGGATGGGCGCAGCGGCTGCGGCTGAGGGCGTGGCGGCGTCCGCGACGGAAGCCGGGCTTTGGGAGCTGGGGCTGGGGTTGTGGTGGGATGGAGGCGTGGCAGAGGAGGAGGAGGAGGCGGAGGCCGGGGCGGGGAGGCCGTAGGTGTAGTAACGCAGGCCTGCGGAGGAGGGTGCCCGGACAGGCGGGTGCACGGGCGGACAGGCTCAAGGCTAGGCGGTGCCCAGTTGCGGGATAGGACGTTCGGGCGACCCAGATTCCGCATACACCCTCCCAGCTCTGCTTCCCCTGCCCGGCGGCCTGCCTGCAGGGTCCGTTGCTCGGGTGGCGACGCGGCTGCACTGGCGCCGTGCTGTCTGTCAAGGAGGTATCACCACGCTGGACGCGGCGCCCGGCAGCTCGGCTCTCTTTGATTACGACCAAGGCCACTCGCAGCTCCAAGTCCCGCCGCCGCACAACTTCCCGCCGCCCCACACACGGCCCTCTCGATACCCGGGACCCGCACAGTCGCCCTTTCCACCCGCCTGTCATCTTGAGGATTCGGACTGTACTACCCTTCCCTTCCCCCCACACAGACGACGCCCGCTGAGATGAGCGCTCACCGCCCAACCCCTCCTCCCGCACACCCACCCACCCTGATGCATGTGCGCCCGGAAGCCGGCCGCCTGCAGCATCACGTGCTTGAGGGCGATGAGCACCTCGACGCCCGCGTAAAAGGCCAGCGGGCGGGGGAAGCAGCGCACCGGCTCCCAAAGGTGCGTCATCAGGCGACGGGGCACGTAGGGCCCGGCAGAGAAGGTGACGCCCCAGGCGGCCTCCAGCTCCGAAACCAGCTGATCCGGCAGGTGGCCCAGCCCCTCGTCGGCCAGCTGCTGCGGAGAACGGTAGTAGAAGCCGTAGCACAGCCTGGCGCGGGGAAGGGGGAGGAAGGCAGAACAACAGTAGTGGTTACAGCAGGTGCCAGACCACATATCAGTCGGAGGGTACGGGCAAGGGGGCCGGCTGGTGTTGCATCATGGGCACAAGCAGGGCTAGGGTGGTGGTTGTGGTGGTGGCATGGCCAGGGTGGTGGCGGAGTGTGGCGAAGTGCGGAGGACGAGAAGAAAGGAATGCGAAAAAGCGCGCGGTTGGCAGCAAAGGTGGAAATGGGCGGTGGAGGGCGGAAGTGCAGTTTGTTTGGCAGCGCTCCGTCCGGATTTGTGCACTGGTGCATCTTGGTGTGTTGCTTGCAGCGTCACTCGCAGGCCCCTGCCCCAGCCCTCGCGCCCCATCGTCCGCCGTTCCCGGGCTGCTGCTGCTACTACTCCCGGGCTGCTTCCGGCCCCGACTCCCCAGGCAGTTGCTGACAGGCACCCGCCCACTCACAGGTCAGCGACGTTTCCGCGCGTAAGCTGGGAGATGGGCACATCCCAATGCCACTTCGATATCATGTCCATGATGTTGATATAGCGCGACAGCGCCTTCTGGTCGCGAATGAATCGGTCAAAGACGTCGCGGGGGTTATTGTGCGCCGGGGGGCGGTGAGGAACGGGCTGCGCGTTGAGTCGCCGGTAGATGGCGAACCACCAAAAGAGAAATGCGACTTCCGCTGTGACCCATATCGGGACCAGCAGCAGGCCGAAAACGAGAACGGACGGCAGGGCGATGACTGAGACGACTGCCCAGAAAGCGCACGCCGCGAGCAGACACCTTGCTTGGAGTTGCGTGAGCTGCGCGGTGATGACGCCAACGTGTTTCCTGGGCGATTTTGCGGCCGCTCCTTTTCGGCCGACGCCGAAGGCCGCGCACAGCAGCTCCCGCGTAACTGTCGATACTAGTGTGAGCAAGCCCATTCTATATGTAATCAGTGCGGCTTCTGCTGATGCTACGCCTGGGGCACTTCGATTTGAATGGAACACAGGCTTCCAGAACTTTAACAGCACCCAAGGAATTGCCTTTTATAAATAGAAGGTTATAATGCGACGTGCGCCATTGTAATAGCCGCTTGGCAAATAGTTACACCTTAGGAACGAACCAGGTATAAATAAAGGGTGGCAATAATTTCCATAGTCCAGCAGGGGGTCACCGCCGTACGCCCAGGGCAAAAATTGCCTTTTCTCTGCGCACACTTAGCCGTTTTCGACGCTTGAAACTGTGTTTGACAAAGCTCAATACGAGGCATTTAGCAATTATCACTTTAGTATGACTGCCGTTTTTGACTTTTACGCGCGAAATGTCCACCATGGACCCTTCGACTCGCGAGCGCCATAGTGTCCATAAGGGCGACAAGGGCATAAAGGCATTAGATATTCTTCGTTTCCAGTTCCCGACGACCAAAGAAGACTGCCTTAGCGAGTACCTCCGCACGTACAAGGCCCGAGGTCTTGTGCTGCCGGTAGCATCGCTCCCAGGCACTGGCAAGGCGAGCACCAGGGAATACACCCAGCCCGTCGTAACCAGCAAAGCCGAGCTCGGCAGCTTACTTGGCTGCTTCAAGGACAGGTAGGTTCGCACGGCAACGCCTCGGCAGCAAACGTCTGCACGCGCCGACGCTCCTTTACGTGTTTGTTATTCTACAGAGGGCAACGGTTCCTCGAACAATACCAGGGCGACGTCGATAAGTGGTTTCCTACCTCAACCAGCGGCAGGCAGGCCGGGGACCCACGGGCCACCGCCGCAAATGGGGACAGGCCCCTCCCAACATGCTGCTCCAAACTGCGCGACCTCGTCATCCTACCACACGACCACTCCATCCGCGGCACTCTACCGGACTGGGGAGCCGTCGAGGTCTTCCTTGCCGACCTGGAACTCGAAACCGGCACCAAGTACCGGCGCGCACGACAGCAGGAGGACAAGCCAGGCGTGCTCACCCGCGAGTATCGGTGCATGTTCGGCGGGAAGCCGTCTTGGCAGGTAGGACAGTACGAGCTTGAAGGAGGCATGCATCCTAGGGCAAGGCATAACAACACCAATTCCTTCCTTGCAGGTGCGCGCCAAACGTGCAGACGTCGACCGCGGCAACTTCACTCGCGCCCATGCTGGCGTTTCCAAGAAGTGCGGTTGCCCTGCGCTACTTGTCCTCCGTCTCTGCACGCCTTACGCAAAGCAGCAGGGGCTTTACCGGGCTGGAGACTCCACTAGCGCTGATGACGGCTCCGCCGGTGCCGCCAACGCAACACCAAACCCCGCCCAGGTCAACGCCACCACTCAGCCTGGCGGGGCCGGGCCATCGGCTGTTGTCAACCCGAGGGGCGGGGCTTACGGTGACGCCTCCAGCTCCATGGCTACAGACCCCGCTGCAGGCCCCGCCACAGCCATGGACACCACAGTTCGTCTCCACCTCCACCTACAGCACAGCGGCCATACCCCGCACACAGCCGCCGACCTCGTCGCTCAGCCGCCACACCCTAGAATTGCCGAAAGGGTGGCCGAACTCCTCGACCAGGGCGTATCCTTCCCACAGCTCGAACAGCAGCTCACCGCCTTCGCCGACGAGCTGGTCGACAGCTTGGGGATCCAGCGCAATCCCCTTGACGCCCGCTTCTATCCGCGAACATGGACCCTCCGCAACCTGTACGATACGGCCGTGCGGAACAGACGGGCACACAAAGTGGACCAGGTGGCATGTGAGGCGGAGCTGCGTGCTTTCCAGAGCAAGCACCCTGGGGCCCAGACCTTCTTCCGCAAGCGCAGCGGCGAGGACAAAATGCTCCTTGTCATGCAAACCCCAGAGCAGCAGCGCATGTTGCAGCTGTACGGCGGCTCGGTGGTCGGCATGGACGCCACGTACAAGACAAGCAAGTGGGGATTCCCGCTGTTCCTGCTGAACGTGGTGGACAATCACGGCAAGGGCTACCCTGTTGCGCTCTTTTTCGTGGAGGAGGAGACAGGCGACATGATTGCCGAGGCGCTGCAGCAGCTGCGAAACTGGAACCCCACCTGGAAACCCGATCACTTCATGGTCGACAAGTCGGACGCGGAGCAGAACGCCATCGGCGCGGCATTCGGTTCCGGCACCCGGGTCCTGCTGTGCGACTTCCATCGCCTCCAGGCGTGGTGGCGGTGGATCCATGACGGCAACCACCGCGTCAAAGCCGCCGACCAGGCACCGCTATTCCAGGCGTTGCGCAACCTGGCTGACGCACCCTCCATCAGCAGCTACAACGCGCGGCTGGCCGCCCTGAAGGAGTCATCGTGGTGGACGGGCAATCCGCTCTTGCAGCAGTACCTGGAGCGCGAGTGGTTGGGGGAGGCGGAGAAGTGGGCAGCTTGCTATCGGCAGGCGTATCACGGCGGCATCAACACCAACAACCACATGGAGGCCATGAACCGGGTCTTCAAGCGCAAGTGGCTCGACGGGCGGATCGACCAGCGCATGGACTCGCTCCTGCGGGTTTACTCGGACGTCATCTTGCCGTACTACGCGAGGACGTATGCGCTGGAGAACGTGTCGTCCCTAAGGATGGCCCTGGGAGCCCGCGAGACACCCTTGCCGCCATGGGCAGTTGGCCGCCCGGAACCCGTCGTCAGGGCGCTGCTGGAGAGGCGGGACCGGGGGTCTGCCATACCAGCAGCAGCGATAAGGGAGGTGGAGGGAGCGCAGCAACGGTACCAGCTGCCCAAATCAGACGACACTATGGCCCTGATGAAGTACAACGAAGAGCTGGACGGCCGTGTCCCAGCCGGTGCGTCGCTGCAGCTATTCGTCAACGGCCTTGGCTCGGATGAGCGCTGCTACACCACTGACATCACCGCCGGGACTTGCACGTGCGGGGACTGGTTGGCTCGGCGCATTCCATGCAAGCACATGTTCGCCCTGCTGGCGCGGACGCACTGGACATGGCAGGACCTGCCTCGCAGCCTTACGGAGCAACCGCACCTGGTGGTGGACGTGGTGGTGGCTGGCGGCAGCAGTCTGACCCCGGAGGAAGCGCGCGCCGAGGCGGAACGCGCGGAGGCCGCCGCTGACGCCAACGAAAACATGCGCCTCGCCGCTGCGGGAGGTGGCACCCCTTCCGCAGCGCGGGAGGCAGCGGCGGCGGCTGACGGTGAAGACGACGCGTGGACAGGAGGTGATGGGGAGGATGCCGCGGCAGCAGTGGAGGATCATGGGGCGACAATGGCGGATGCTGCAGTGGCAGAAGCAGCGGCAGCGGATGAAGAGGAGAAGGATCGCAGCTTAATCCGTGAGCTGGGCAAGCTGGCGCAAAGCGCATCATACGCGCTCCCGGGTGCATACGTGCGCGGCCTACGAGAGCTACTGCAGCAGGCTATGGACAGCGTCCGCGACGTGCTACCCCACGGGGCCTTCGCCACCCCAGACGAGTTCAGCAAGGTCCGCGGCAAGAAGCGCAAGCTCGCGCCGCCACCCCCGCTCCCCCGACTGCCACCGCTGTCGGTCACCCAGCACGCGCCACAGCAGGAGCCGGCGGGTGTCACCCCGTTGCCACCTGCACTGCGGCGGGCGCTTGAGCGGTCGGCTGGTGCGCCGCAGCCAAGCCCGTCAGGCAAGCGGACACCGGGGCTGACAGCCCCGGCACAACCTGAGCTACAGGTCGCCCTCGCACCGCAGCCCGACGGCCCCCAGCATCAAGCGCCAGAACCGGCGCAGCTCGGCGCGGCCCTTGCCGGCACCCAACAGGCAGACGTGGAGTTTGAGAAGGTGAAGGAGCCCGGTCGCCCCAAGAAGGCGGCTGCCGACAAGCGCCCCTTCCCGGCACCGACCTTACCTGAGATGGGAGTGCAGGGCAGGCGCGCCGCACTGGGAGAGGTCCAGCCACCTGCAGGGCAGCAGAGCCGGCAACAGGCAGCAGCGGGCAGCGGGACGGTAGGCAAGCCGAACGTACAGCTCTACGCCATGGACCGCACGTGGGTCCGGCGCCAAGACGGATATGTCAGCCTCGAGGCCCAGCGGATCGCGTTGCAGCTGCCAGATCTCAGCCTGCTGGATGCAGCACAGTTTGGGGCACTGCTGCCGCAACTCGAGTCCGCTTTCGCCCTTCAGATGCAGCAGCTGATCCCGCAGGGGACACCCCTGTGGCACGCGCTAAGGCGAGGCAAGCTGACCGGCAGCGTCCTGGGCGCATACCTTGGGTTTGGCGAGGAGAGGGCAGCGGAGCAGCTCTGCCTCCCGGCCTTCATGGCGGGGCGGCACCATGTCAAGGCGGTGGTGGACAGCCTGGCCGGCCGAGAGGGGCCCAGCCGCACAGGCCCCGCGCTGGAGTGGGGCCAGACGCACGAGCCGAACTGCGACTGGCTCCTGCTGCAGCACCTGAAGGAGATTCCAGGTTTCGAGAAGGCCACCGCCTGGGTCCTCAAGGAACAGGGCTTCATAGCGCTGTCCTGCGGGCAGGAGGGACAGCCGCCCATGGGTGCCTCACCGGACGGTCTTTTGGAGGTGGAATGCCGCGCGGGGCGTACATCGCAGACGCGCAAGGTCATGGTAGAGTACAAGTCCCGGTTCCCCTTCGTGCCCGCGGAGGCGGAGAACGCGCAGGGGGCGCCGGCGGCGGAGAGCTACAAGTACGCGCCGTTCAAGAAGTTTCCGGCTGCCTTACCGGCGACGCACTTCGCACAGGTGCAGCTCGGTATGCTGGCGACATGCACGACCGAGTGCATCTACTTGCAGTACAGCGTGGAGAAGACGGAGGTGCGCGTGATCCCCTACAGCGCTGAGTGGGTGGCGGCGATGGAGGTCTGGGTCAAGCGATTCTGGGCCGCATACTACTCCAAACTGCACGTGCCGCCTGCCAACTTTGGCAACGAGATTAACGCCAAGGAGTACAGCGAGTTCTTGAGCCTCACCCGCAGCCTGTGCGGACGCGCGCCCGTCGTGAAGGATCTGCAGAGCTCCAAGGGCGTTGACAAGCGGATGTTCGTGTGAGCTGGTAGAAAGCGTTCATTGCTATTTTCCAGTTAGAGAACAATCGCGTTACGAATGCGACTCACCTTAGCGGTATTGGCGGTCATGGGGTGACGGCGTCAGGTTTCATGAGGCCGAAAGATGCGTGTGTAGCTTCAAGAATCCATTAACTCTATTTCTTGTAGGGGGGGTGCATTGCCGTCGTCTGCGGACGCCGGACAAGACCTTGAGATGCTTAAATTTCCAGGTTGCAACGTGCTAAATATTTGTAGGCTACATTAAATGGACTTTACAACGCAGTTTCAAGCGTCGAAAACGGCTAAGTGTGCGCAGAGAAAAGGCAATTAATGCCCTGGGCGTACGGCGGTGACCCCCTGCTGGACTATGGAAATTTCATTTTATGTATCAAAGTGCAAGGCACAAGTATGACGGGCTTGAAGTGCGTTGATACTTATTATAATCCTCACATCAGGATGCCTTATCAGCGATGTACCGATGAGTTAGCTTCACTGGTCAAACGTACGGCAAGTAGATACAGGTAGGCTCTAGGCACTATGCTGCCCTATTTTGACCGTCTTGAGCATGTCAAGCCTCTATAAAATGTTGAATGTATCCGATTAATGCCCAGGAAATTACGGAAGGTTCTTACGTATGTACTCGGCATCTCCCAAACCTCTCCGCTTCAAACATCCAAGTGCGATTGTAGCACGCTGTAGCATAGAAGCAAGCCGACGTCTCGCGCATGGTGTCGCTGCTCTGGGAGTCTCCGTCATCCGTTCTCTGCCTGTAGTGCAGCGGGACCTGCGTGGCGCGCCGCGGGCGCGGCACCGGGACGCCCGAGAGGTTGCGGGCCTCGGCCTCAGCCGCCGACGTCTGCCTGCCGGCGGACCGGCTGCGCTTGACCGACATACACCTGGCCCCGCCGGCTGCGGTTGGCGGCCCCGCTCCCACTACCGACAGCTGTGTTGCCCGTGCAGCCGCGGGCATCCCCGGCGCCGCTGCTTCGGCCGTACACCTTGTACTTGGCAGCCTTCTCGGACGCCTTCAGCTCGTGCTTCAAATCCGGGGTGGGACACATCTCAGAAGAACTGGCTTGCAGCAGTGAGGATCTCCTCCTTCATCTCCCGCTCCACAGAGGTGCTCCATTCCTCCACAGCGGCGCCACAGCGCCGCAGCCATCTCCGTGCCGGTGATGAACTTGGGCTTGACCTGCGCGCTGGTCTGACGTGGCCGCCGCCTGCCGTTCCACCTCTGCGTGCTGCTCAGGATGTCGCCGTGCCGCTCCTTGTACCCGCGAAACCACTTCTCGGGGGCGGCCGCACCCCCAGGCCAGCGCGGCTCGCGGCCAGCGGCTTTGACCTGGATGGCCTCCAGCTCAGCGGCAAGACACAGCACCTGGATCTTGGTCAGCGTGCGGCCATGCCGCCGTGTCCGGTCAGTTTACCGTCACCGACAGTTTACCGTCCTTATTTCCGGAGATTGCGGATTTGCAGATGAGTAGGTTCTACGTCAGTCGAGGTTGTTTGCTTTCGAGTTCCGTTACGTAGTTTACGTGGCCACAGACGCGGTAGATTGAGCTGGCTCTCCAGCATAGGTAAGCTGCGTGGCTTTCTTTGCTAGCTACTGTGATGCGGCATCTGCATCATCGTGGCCATTACGGTATGCATGAGCACAGGCCTTGCAATGGAAATTACGCAGCTAACGAACCTGCTTTATTACCGCACTGAAAGTGACGGGCTGCTGTGCCCACACTATGTATCCTTCAAATGTACTCCTGAGCACATTTCATAATATTCTGTATTGAATACTCGCGGAAAGAGGGCATGCGGTTTTGCTGGCACGCTGCATAGAACACCAGCCTCCGGAGACTGAACATTACGGAGTTCAAACCACACATAAGCACATTTTGTGGGAATTATATTTCCCAGAATGCAAGTTTAGCAACCTCGCAGCAAGGGGATGCCTGTCTGTCGTATGTTGCCGTTTTACGTACCCGTATACGGCTTTTGCTCCAGGCAGGCGGTCTCCTTGCACAATAAAATTATCCGCCGCGCCAATTTATTTTTGCTTCCCGAAGTCTGAAGTATATGCGGCCCTAGCTAATAGCGGACATGACCACACCTCCACACGAGTCTAGACGTGTCACGACAGTAGACGTGATCACATGAAGCAGAATCGCATATGTCAAACGCTGGAAAGCAAAGCCGCGCTTGATATGGCACTGTTCAAGATCGCGTGCTACATTTCAGATCTGAATCTCAATCCGCGGTTCATGCTCGCTCAGTGATCGCCGCCTGCGTGCCGAGGACTCAGCTGGCAATTGATTGGTTATGCTGGTGATAGCAAGATTCATCTACCCGGATATATAGAGCCGGCCAATGCGCAAGTACCTGATATGCTTGCTTGGTTTGAGGAAGGTGCGTGAACAAACGCAATTAGCAAGATTAGCAAACGATAACACAGCCTTCTGGCACGATGCGGATTATTGATACGGTCGAACAAATTTGCGTGGGGTGTGGCACGGTTTTCGTTGGCTTACACCTGCGTGCAGCGCGCCCGCAGATGGGCTACGGCTCTCCACACCTTCTTGCCTATTGTACTCTTGCGGCCCCCAACGCGCCACCGACGCAGGTGGACACCGACGGGCGGACGAGACACGCAGCAAGTACGTACTGCGCCGGCTCCCAGCGGTAGCCGGGGACAAGGTGCTAGCGCGGCAGTACAATGACATACACGTGGCGGATGATGCATCTTTGGCGACAAGGTAAGCCACTAAAGTGATGTAAGTGCGTGTTGTAAAACGGACCAGCTGCGTGTCAGACTGGCTCCCCTGAGCTGAGCCGTGTGTAAGCCTTAGAGACAAGCCCAAAAGTCTCCAGCAAGCCACGGTTGTTACAACCAGCTGTCTGAGGTAAGAGACCTCAGCCAAGATATTGTCACTAGGTGAGAAGCCGTACCGAGGTGGGCACACCACACCTGCTAGGTAGTTTCAGGCCCCATGCCAAAGCTACAGTCTGACTCTACGAACGCAACAGGCTACTCGCTTAGGCGACCTCAAGCCTACAATACGACAGGGTGGGCGCAGGGCTTACGAAGTCTGGCCGAAAATCAACACTCCCACGCGGACAGACTTCCGTACGACAAACATACACAAAATGAACCACGAAAGTACGGCAACCTGATGGAACAGATGCCAGCTTGACACGCAAAGCAGCAGTGGTGGACTGTGTTCGAAACTCCCACGTTTAAACAACACCATTGATAGGCTTTCACACAAGGAAACGCAAATACGCAGTGCTGCTAGGTGTCCTGCGGTGGGCGAGTTGCATACGCCTGCCTTAACGGAACGTCACCAGCCAACCAGCCACGCAACAACATGCATGCGAGGAAGGCAGCACGGTTACTTCAGTCCCATGCCGCTCATGCACAGCTTCAGCTTCTCCTTCGGCAGCGCCTTCATTCGTTCGTGAAGACATCCACCAACTGCTCCTCACAGTGGTGCACTGCATCATCCGGATTTCGCCCCTCTCGACCCGCCCGCTCACGCGCGAAATGGTGGCACACATCAATGTGCTTGGTGCACGCAGTGGACACAGGGCTCTCCAGCATCGCAATGCACGCGGTGCTATCGCACCCAACGGGAATGGCCCCTACGCCCAACTCGAACAACAGGTGCCGCAGCCACAGCGCTTCTTTGACAGCGGCAGCCACGGCCATGTACTCCGCCTCCGCAGTGGATGTAGCAACCGTGGGCTGGAGCTTCGACGACCAGGGAAATCGCCCCACCGCTCAGCAGAAAAACGAAACCAGCAGTGGAACGGCGGCCCTCAGATCCCGCCAAATCAGCATCGCAGAACCCGAAGACGCCTGCGTGCGCTCCTTGTGATGGTTGCGGAGCGTGATCTCGAGCTGCACTAGATCAACATCAAGACCGCTTTTCTGAATGGTGTTCTGGGGGAGGTGTTCACTGAGCAGCCGCCGGGCTATCAGCTGGGGGGCGCGAATGTTGCTTGCCACCTGCGCCGGTCCCTGTACGGCCTGCGCCAGGCTCCGCGTGCGTGGTATGTGTGTTTGCGTTCTGTTCTGGAGCAGATGGGCTTTGGCGGGATCTGAGGGCCGCCGTTCCACTACTGCTGGTTTCGTTTTTATGCTGGGCGGTGGGGCGATTTCCTGGTCGTCGAAGCTACAGCCCACGATCGCCACATCTACTGCGGAGGCGGAGTACATGGCCGCGGCTGCCGCTGTCAAGGAAGCGTTGTGGCTACGGCACCTGTTAAGCGAGTTGGGAGTGCGCGCTGGGGCCATTCCCGTTGGGTGCGATAGCACCGCGTGCATTGCGATGCTGGAGAGCCCTGTGTCCACTGCGTGCACCAAGCACATTGATGTGTGCCACCATTTCGCGCGTGAGCGGGCGGGTCGAGAGGGGCGAAATCCGGATGATGCAGTGCACCACTGTGAGGAGCAGTTGGTGGATGTCTTCACGAACGAATGAAGGCGCTGCCGAAGGAGAAGCTGAAGCTGTGCATGAGCGGCATGGGACTGAAGTAACCGTGCTGCCTTCCTCGCATGCATGTTGTTGCGTGGCTGGTGACTTTATTTCCGTTAAGGCAGGTGTATGCATCTCGCCCACCGCAGGACACCTAGCAGCACTGCGTATTTGTGTTTCCTTGTGTGAAAGCCCATCAATGGCGTTGTTTAAGAGTGAGAGTTTGGAACGCAGTCCACCACTAAACTTTGCGTGTCGAGCTGGCATCTGTTTCCATCGGGTTGTCGTACTTTCGTGGTTCATTTTTTGTATGTTTGTCGTACGGAAGTCTGTCCGCGTGGGAGTGTTGATTTTCGGTCAGACTTCGTAAGCCCTGCGCCCACCCTGTCATATTGTAGGCTTGAGGTCGCTTAAGCGAGTAGGCCGTTGTGTTCGTAGAGTGAGACTGTAGCTTTGGCGTGGGGCCTGAAACTACCTAGCAGGTGTGGTGCGCCCACTTTTGGAATTGGAACAAATAGTAGTCCAACACCAGCATCCATGAAAAATTACACAACACATGTACACTGTGTAGTACTCCCCGTGCCCCTATCCATGTGTGTCGTACTCTTCGTGCCCCTATCCTCTGGGCCGCATCGATGGCCTGTCGCCGCTGGGTTGCTGTTGGGCTTACCTTGTTAGTCCTGCTTTGTGTGTTGCGGGGGGGGGGGGCTCCTTATAGTTTGGCGAGTTTGGGGAGCCATGGCATGCACCGTAACTACGGTTATGACCGTGCTCGAGCACGGTCCCCAATAAATACCGCAACTACGGTCAAGACCGTGCTCAGCATGCTCGACTGCAACTACGGTCAAGACCGTGCTCAGCATGCTCGACCGCAACTACGGTCAAGACCGTGCTCAGCATGCTCGACCGCAACTACGGTCAAGACCGTGCTCAGCATGCTCGACCGCAACTACGGTCAAGACCGTGCTCAGCATGCTCGACCGTGCTCAGCCACGCCAGTGCAGATTTAGCCTGCCCAAATGCAGTTATAAAGTGTCGGAAGGTAGTGCAACCATATATTCCGACAGAGAATGGGGGTTTGCCCATCCCTTGCTGGTGTTTTTTTTGCTCAAGTGCACTTCACCCCAGTCAAAACCCTGCTCTGCCACACGATGGGGCATACGATACCTCCTGGTCATGTATGTTAGCTGCGCCAGTGGTGCCAGACCGCAGATCACTTTTGGGCTGCTGACAAGAGTTGCCTCCGACCTTATTGAGGGGCACAAAAGCCAGCTCCCGGAAATTCATCCGCACGAGGGTGGGTGAGCATACCGGGATGCGGTTGACCACTCGGCCGCATAGGAAAGGAAAAAGAAAAAGGAAAGTTTACGCTGGACCGTAAGCCCTGGCGTGTGTTAAGGGAACAGACTGATGCCTCATCGGCGGGTACAGCCCATTACCGCGGTGACCGCCTTTTTGACTATCTAAGATGGGTTGCTTCTCCCACCCACTCCGTGTCTGGGCTCCGTCTCACTCGGATCACATCTGGGTACCCGCACGCATTCCTCCCAGATATGCCAGAACCATCATTGTATTTCATTCAACCGTGATGAGTTCTTCCGGTGCCGGGGACAGGGACATGGCTAACGAGCCTTGCGATCGCCTGCTGTTTGTTCCCACACCAGGGCCCCACTCGATCACACATCTCTCTGCGAACGCCGGGATCGAACCGATGACGTGTCGGCCACCAATTCAGTGCCCTACCTCTCAGGCACTTCCTAGGGGATACTTGGCCGCATATGCGTAGGCTTCTCGGTACGAGAAGGCGGGTTCTTGGACGAAGTAGTTAAGTATCTCTTGTCGTACTGTCGACATCTGAGTTATGCTGAGGATGTTCTCTTGACCGGCTATTCGCCGTGTTGTGACTCTAGGTTCATCCTTTTGTTCCCGCCCTCTCCCACCCTGTGTTGGCGCGCGCGGCGCGTCGCTTCTCCACCGGGTCTGAACCGCCCGGTGGTTGAGAGCCTAGGTCACGGCCGGCCACTGGTCCAACTTGAAAATGGGGTTTTTGGGGGGTTTTGGGAGACGAATCGAGGTCGAGCCGATCAGCGGGGAGACCGGGTTTATCGCCAAGCCGATCAGCGGGGCGGCGAAGGGTTGGTTGGTCTGGGTGGCAACGTTGGAGTCGGTTGCATTGTCAGGATATAGCGTCGTTATTAGCGGTGTTCGAGTCTCGGCTCCGGTGGCATCGCCGCTGGGGCTCTATCTAGCGTTAATAAGTGTAACGAATGAGGACAAGAAGTAAGCGTACAGTATGTCAGCGCGTACGGTCGGTCGCTCCCGGACGGGCTGCTGTGGTTGCTGCACGGGTGGGTCTGTCAGGATGGGCTGCGTCTGCCCGTCTGCGTAGAGCCACTTGAACAGGTACGGCAGCCGGCCGCCTAGTCGTCGTTTAACTCGACTGCCCAATCACCATACACGCTGACAATTTGCACGTTGAGTTATACGACGACTGGGCGATCCCTGATGAACGGTTGCCGTACTTGTTCAAGTGGCTTTACGCTGACGGGCAGACGCAGCCCATCCTGACAGACCCACCCGTGCAGCAACCACAGCAGCCCGTCCGGGAGCGGCCAACCTAGCCGGGCAGAGCCGGGCCAGGGCAGAGCTCTCCATGACCGGGCAAGTGGTGGTCTTTCCACAGGCCTATTACCATGCATGGCAGTGGTGGCAGCACCATGAATGCAGACTGGCTGGCGCTTGGTGCCTTGATCGCTAACCTGCAAGGGCAGCGGGACACTATTGGACTACGGCAGTATCGGAATGTCAGCGGTACCCTGCCAGGGTGGTGACCAAGAATGATGTGGGAACTAACTCACTCCCGACTCGGGCCCACCTCTCCGCCACGAGGAGGTAATGGATCAGGCCGCCGAGATTGCGGACGAGGAGGAGGCGGTGGCGCTGGCGAAGGTGGTGGAAGCGGAGAAGGTGCTGGCGGCCGCGGTGGAGGCAGCGGATGCTAAGGAGGCGCAGGCGGCATTGGCGGCGGCGAGGGCGGCGGCGGCGGAGGCCACGAGGTCGGCGGTGACTGCGTGGCGGATGTGTGTGGTGCATCGCGGTGCGTGGTAGTGACGCATACACAGGCAGCACGTTGGCCGGCCGCGCATACATTCCCACGCACCCAGCAGGCGTGGTGCAGGTCCCATCCTCCGCATGTTTAATCCGCAGCCCCATCCATTATTGCTTGCGGGGAGGTTTGCGAGCGGCGACAGCCGCCGAGCGTAGGGGCAGCTGCTATGCTTGAATGGGTGATAGTCTGTTGTGTGCTATTGAACTTTACAGCTGAAATGGGTGTCTGCTGTATGTACGTGCTGAGATGACACAGCTTGTTCCGCTGTGCGCGTTGTGCAGTTTCGGGCGCGCGCGCCTAAACTAACCCAACATCATGTTGGGTGGCATACGTACGTGGCGGATCTTGCTGTACTGCTAGTACTGAGTGTCGTACGGACCGCGTGCGAAATACTGAAGCAGCAATGATGAATGGAGAAATGGAGGGATGTGCGGCGCTTCGTTGCATTATGGCAGCTTCGCGACTGCGTGGTGTGCATATGTGATGTGTAACATCGGAAATGCAATAATGCATGTCCAACCATGGCTGATGGCCATCAGCGAATCGATTGTCCCGCGGGTTTATTTCACTCCCGCTGATCCAACCTCTATCTAGTTCTGGCTCATTGCAGCTGGTGGACGGCATCAGCAATTAAGCGGGCGTTGGTTGATGACCCGAGCGTGACCACAAAATGGCCACAGGAATTCGCATGTATGATAGCAGCAGCAGCAGCAGCAGCGTGCGACGCAACGGACTCCGCGTGACTGAACTGGAATGAATCACCGAGTCGATCTTTATTCCGCAAAGCAGGGGGCGAGTGAAGCGCTAACAAAAACCTTCGCCTGACAATTGACAAGGCAGAGCACACAGTCTTGCGCAAATTTTGCATTTGTTTGCCCAGCCAGCAGCAGCAATCGACGTACGTACCGTACCGACTCGCGTTATTCGCTAACACTGAAGGTTCCTACACATACCAGGTAGGTTCCTACCATGTGACCAATTTTTGTCTTCCCTTTGTGGGATTCTGGGTGGGATGGGTGCTCCGCAGCGACCGCGGCTTTCGGGCCGTTCAGCCTGCCAGTTGGCTTCTCGTTGAGGAGTTGATTCGGCGTTTTCTCTCGGTCTTCGGCTGGTCGGCGTCTCCGGTTCGATGGTGGATGATCTTCTGCTCGCTGGGCATCTGGTGCTCCGCTCGTCGCCTGTGGAGCTTCGTCGACTGCGTGTACTTCTGCAAGCTGTCGGGGCCCAACTTACGCGGCCGCTTTGGGAGGGGCGGCCGTTGCAGGAGCGCTTGCAATGATGATGCTTCGGTTTGGCGGCGCACGGCTCGCCGGCTGCCTGCGCTGGGCAGCAGGCTAATTCGCAATCGTCTGGATTTGCCTTCTTGCTAGGGCTGTGGGTTGCGTCGCTGACGCTTGGGTAGGAGGGTCCGCCCGTGCGGCCTTCTTTTTCGCAGCCCGTGCTGCCGCGTCCTACTAGGGGGCGCTCGATATAAAACAGGAATCGACTTTACAAGGGTCAGACTGTTCTGTCAGGTCGCGCTGTCATGATGCGACTCGGGGTGCTGATTTGGTTGCACCCTTGCGATGAACCAGGAGCTTGGTAGGCGCTTCCTGTCCAGGTGCTCGGTTGGGAGCTACTTGTGTGTTGTTTTCCAGGAGCATGGTAGGCGCTTCCTGTCCAGGTGCTCGGTTGGGAGCTACTTGCGTGTTGTTTTCCAGGAGCATGGTAGGCGCTTCCTGTCCAGGTGCTCGGTTGGGAGCTACTTGCGTGTTGTTTTCCAGGAGCATGGTCGGCGCTCCTTGTCTCTGACTCTTTCACGCTTCGTGCGTCGTGCGGGCTTGGTGCTGGTGGGCCCTGGTGGCTTTGCGTTTGGCACCCCTTTGCGGGTGCCCCTGGGGTAGGATGAACAGTCTGTCTAGCCTGTACGGCTAGCGACCGGTGTGAAAACCGGTCCCCCTTGTAAATTCCGCATCCTAACACTGACGACGAACTTCATGGGCGAATTTCCTCATCATCCGTCATCTCGCTTGATATAATAAATACCGCTTTTGCAAAGCTCCTGTGCTGCATAATTCAATTTGAGAGGCGCGGTTGTCGCCGCCGCCGCCGTGCTTATCGCGCGCGCGACCTGCGCCTCTCTGTTTAAAGGTCTCCTGCTGGACTTCGGCATGCAGCTGTTGCATGCGACGTCATGTCGGGTCCTGAGTCACTCGCGACCACCGACACCGGCCATTCCGCCCTTCCCGTCTACGGCCCCGTCATCGCCGTCCTGGTGGTGGCTCTGTCCCTGCTGCTGAGCATGCTCGCGAACAACAACTGCCCCTGGGTCCGAGACGCCTTCGCGAAGCGACTCGCCCGCTTATGGCGCGGCTGCGGACGCTTTTGCTGCTGCTGCTGTGGCGGCGGCCGCAGCGAGCCCTCACGGACGGCGTCGGCAGGCTGTGGTCGGCGGGCGTCTGCAGCTACGGGCGGCGGCTCCATGAATGACAATGACGACTGCAAAACGTTCTTCGCCAGCAACACTCGCTGGTTCGGTTTCGAGGAGGCCGAAGACGATATCGATCCAAAGGGCCACGATGTGCTTGGACTGCATGTTCTTCCCGCCGCAGCCGGTGCAGTGGAGGAGCGTGGCGAAGGAGAGCCGAGGGCCGGGAAGGACCGTAATGAGACCGACCCATGGGTCAGTGATGACGCACGGGTCCTTCGATCGCCCAACCGTTACACCAGCAGCGCCAAGTCCTGGATGAAGGCAAGCAGTGGCAGAACCAGTATCGCCACTCGAGTCAGCGTCGGCGCGCTGAGCTCGCCGAGTATACCGGTACGTGGCTCCACCGCCGCCGACACTGCCGCCGCCGCAACCCATCCGGCGGGTGGCGACGGTTCCGCCCCCGCCGCTGCCGCCGTGGGCAGCGGCTACGGTGATGGAAGGCAGGGAGAGAAACCTGCGGGTGGGACAGCGGAAGAAATGGCCACCGGCGGCCTCGATCACGAAGGCAGGAAGGAGGCGGCTGGAACTGCTGGTTCTGGATCCGGATCCGGATCTGCCCGCCGCGAATGTGGGCCAGCAGCGATGGCGTGTGTTGGTCGCAGTCGTCGCAGCAGGCGTCAGCTGGTGCCCCGGGAGGTGTTGCCCTCCGAGTTCTGGGCCTTTGATGTGCTGGATCCAGCGCACCTGGTGGGTTGGCGGGTGGTTGGGGCGGTTAGGGTGGTTACTGGTTAGGGTGGTTGGAGAAGGAGTAAAGTGGCTGAGACAGCTGGGCTGCCTGGCGGCGTGTGAGATTGCTCAGGATATCTCGAACCTTATCGTCTGTTCTATGCTTGAATTTCTGCGATTGGGGAGGAATCATAACCGTGCGCGCTGCTTTGAACCCCATACACTGTGTGGACGTACTTGGTCGTTGCCGACCTCGCCAGCACAGCTTCTTCCCGCTCGCTTTCCATTACGGCACCCCGCCTGCTCGGCCCCATTACGGCATTCGCACAGGTTACCAGCTACTGGGGGCCCCCTTTCCTGCTTCTGCTCGTACACTGCTGTACGGCGCTCTACCTGGTGGCGGATCTGATTGTGGAGAGACTGACGAGTAAGAAAGGGCGGGGTCGGGCTGCTGATGCATACATGGCTTGGCATAGGCGGAGGTGGAGGGAGGAAGGGAAGGGTTGAAGGAGGAAGGGGTTACATGGTGAATCGACGGCAACGGCCCAACGGCCAAGTGTCGATCGGGGGCAGGTCGGGAGACAGTGCAAGCTGCTGCTCTTTCTGGTGGTGGTGGTGGGGTATGATGGCGGACCGGTGGCGATTGTTGACGATGGCTGATGATCGATGCTCTCGCTCGCTCGCTCGCTCCGGTAGCCCGCCGCCTGCTCTCTGTGCGACATGCTCTCTGCTTTGTAGCCGTTGGGGGAGTAAATGACGACACGTGAGGGACTCGTCATTACCCAGCCCCGCCATCTAGACATACTCAAGTGCCCCGCTCGTCTCTCATTGATCGTGAACCTCTAAAACGCACCATTCTTCTCCGATCCCATGATGTCCCTTCTAGCGATCATTCCCGCTGCCTGATTGATTGATTGTTGTTACAGTTGCCTGCCTGCCTGCCTACCTGCCTACCGGCTGCCTGCCTGCCTACCTTGGTACCTTGACCGCCACCCTCGCTCCATCCGCTGCCCTGCCCTGCCCTGCCTTTCCGCCTCGCTCGCTCGCCGCCATCCCGCCCCTCCTCAGCGTCATGGGGCCTGGGCCCCTGGTGGCTGACCTACTTCACCAACTGGACCCTCACGCTGCAGTGCACCGCCGGGGCCCTGGCCGCACTGAACACCGCCCGCTGCATGCGCCTGCTGGCCCCCTCCGCGCCGCGACCCGACAACTCGCCCTCACGACGGACCACCTGGGGCACATCGTTAATGGCGCCAGAGCCCGCACGTGACGGCGGCGATGGCGGAGGCGGCTGCTGCATTTGGGGCGGTAAGGGCAGCAGCAGGCGGGCGAAGTCCGAGGTCGTCGACGGTTCCTTCGTGCACGTGGATTTGGAGGCTGGGGAGGCAGCGGCAGGGGCAGCTTTGGGAGCAGTAATGACGTCTGGCGGCGGAAGGTTGGGCAGCCGGGAGGTTGAGAAGGGTCCTGGCGCCGATGCCGGCGGTGCTGCTGGCGGCGGCGATGGCGACGGTGATGGCGGCGGCAGCGGCGGTGGCGACGTATCGTGTGAAGCGGGTGTTGTACATCGGCCGTTGGGAGTGGCAGCGGCGGCGGGCCTCGAGCCGCCCGTCGTGGCGGGTTGTGAGCTCTCTGGAGACGGCCCCACTCCGCCCGAGAGCAACGCCGCGTCATCCAATACCGGCCCCTTCACCGGCAGCGGCGGCGGCAGCAGCAGCAACAGCCGCAGCGGCTCGAAGGCCGCGAAATGGACGAGCAAGTACGAGCAGGAGTCGCCGAGGTGTGGCTCATCGCCTCCAAGCCGCCAGACACCTGCTGCTGCCAGTACGGAGCCGGAACATTATACGGCAACACGCCTCAATGATTACGACAGTGCGTCCGCCGGCGGTACGCAGCTCAAGGTACGGCTGTTACCTGAAGTGATGAGGCACGGGTAGCTTGGGGCAAATAAACGAACGAACTGGATGTCTTTCTAGGGGTTCATTGATTGATTACCCGCGCGCGTTGAATATGTATGTGTATGTATGTGTATGTGTGCTTAGATAGGGTGCGTGGCGTCGCCTTCCGCTCCTTCCCCTGATGACATGACGATATGTACATACTCTTTTTATTTATTTGTCGGTTGTTAACCGGCGGCAGCAGTAGCGCTTTGTTTCTTTGCTTGTTTCTTTTTCTCGACGAAGCACACGCACGCGTACACATGTATACATGTATGCGCACGCAAGCAAGCACGCATCGACTCACCGCAAACCAGCAGCTAGATATATAGCTAGCTAGCCGGGATGCAGGCACGCCGTACAAGGAGCGAGGTGTCCCGCCCAGCATGCAGCAACCGGGCGTGGCCTGCATTACTTGCTTGTACAATGCGACCGTAATCGGCGGGTTATGGTCAAAGCAACGAAGTCCCACAATAGATCGAGCTAAAACTCTTAGTATGTAGTGTAGCGACAGTAGCCGCCAGACGGACGGAGGGAGCCAGGCATTGCATGCGTATGTCTAGGGCCCGGGTAGATTTGTGCGTACGTGTCGTGTGTGATGCATGACTACGTACTCGCTATATCCTACCGGTGCTGAGCGGTGCTGAGGAGAAATTACTCACTAGGCCCGGTCCCCTTACACACGCGAGAGTCTGGCTCGCTCCGCGTAAAATTAAACAATTAATTAAACCTACCGGTGCTGAGCGGTGCCGCCCTCCCTCCCCGTGCACCGCGCATGTATGGTACGTACATGTGCCATGCAGTGGGACTGGCTGAGCGTGGCGCACTGCCTGGCCTCGGAGTTGGCAGTGGTTTCGGCGCTCTTCCTCACGATCTTCTTCTGGGTGAGAGATAAAGTAGTACATATGTCGTACCGTGTACATGCGTACGACGGCACTTGTAAAGCATCGCACTGCTTACTATGTACTACCTGCACCGTTCCATCCATTCATGCCTTCACTTGTGTGCGTGCATGATTTGCCCTCATGCACACATACATCATTACAATTTTGATGGAGACGTATATATATATACACATACAGGGGCGGAGGCCGAGGTACCTGCCTATCCAGGCGGGGTAGCTTGGATACTGCCGTGGATGCATGTATTATGCTTATGTAGTAATAACAAGCATGCACGCTAATGATAATATTTTTATAATTACGTAATCCCCGCCCGTCCGCCGTACGATACCTGCCCGCTGCCACGCACCCACCGCCCACCTACCGCCGCCCGCCGGCCTCTTTACTTCTGTCAGGCGGGACTTTCGTCGTTTGTTGGCCATGAGTCTCTCGACAATCCCAGCAACTTCATACGCCATGCGGGCAACAGTGGACTGGCGCTGTTGCAAGTGGTGCTCACGCGCCTGCCCATAGTGTCGTACCACTTCACGGTACGGCAAGAGCTCGGGGCGGGTTCGCTTGCTTGCTCGATGACAACTTTGCCGATGTATGTTGTTCAAGGTAAATACGATTGAAAGGTGCTTCAGTGTCAGTTCTGGGTTGTGTATGTATGTGCTGGCCTGAGTGAGACGCGTCTCCCAGGCTTCGCGCAGGCTGTCTGCCATGCATGTATGTGTGCAAATGTCGTCCATATATAACCGTTCGGTTCCCCATCTATCTCGTCCGTTGCTCCGTTCCGTTCAAATCCCAAGTATGGTTGTCGCGCACTCCTCTTCTCGCTGCTCGTGCTTGATCTATCTTGTTACGCAACAATCAGTCGCTCACCAGGGAAGCGGGGAAGCCCCAGCAGATAGAAAGCTAGCTTGGATTTTAGCATGTCGATGTGTCTTCTCTCCAACCACGCGCGGGGAGTGGAGTTTAACAATTTAACCGGATTAAGTATCAAGTACGTACATCGCTACGGCGCTTTATTTATCATCCGTACGTACGTCATCCGCAGGCCCTATATTTGTACCTCACGTCGTACGCGGTCTTCGTCTGGATCTACGGCGAAGTCTCTGGCAACTGGCAATACGGTCTCAACTGGGAGACTGCGCTCGGCGTTGCGGGCTACGTGGCCTTAACGGTGCTGGTGTTTCTGGTTTTCCTGATCTGGTAAGGTTGTTGAAAGGTCGTTACTCAGGCGGTTGGCTGGGCAAGCAACAGCCCTTGGGTTTCGCCTTCGTTTATTTGCGCTGTTGCTGCTTTTGGTGGCCCCATTGATGAACCATTCTGCGTTTGATGATCACTCGATCGTTTAGCCCCATCTCCATCCACTATCTGCTCCCATACATAACACACGCCTCGGCCCCCGATCGCGCTATTCACACTAACTCTATATTTATCTCATCTTTGTATTTATATTTATTATCCTATTTCGCCCACCGTAGCAAATGCGTCAAGCAAGTCTGCTGGAGTGCTGGTCACTGCCGCCACCCGTATATAGAGCTCATGTTGTCCTACCCCACCTCAGTCCGTCGTCTGCTGCAGGCCTATGGTCGCGGACCTCTTGGCATCTCCCGCATGTACGGAATAGATAGGGTAGACCACGCATCCCTGCTTCGTTCGTCTATCTGACATGGCCCCCTTTATTTCTCACCGGCTAACATCGATCCTATCCAACAATAACAAAAGCCTAATACGTAATAATAACTACACGCTCGGTCTCTTGCATTGCTTGGCTTGTTATTACGTACATACACGGTCTCCTCATTATTACACGCGCTCTCGCACGCACGCACGCAGATACGGAAATTCCCTACTGCGTGAGGTACTGGGCAGGCGGTGGGTGAGCAGCAGGGCAGCATGCGACTGGGAGTTTGAGTTGGACGCGGCGCCGCCGGCTCCAGGGCGGCCGGAGACCGTGGAGGCGGTGATGATGCGCTAACGATCGAGGCGGGGTCATCCAGCACCAAGCAACTAGCAGGCGGGGGGCATCCAGATGGATAGCGCAGTGCGTGGAGCTGCATAATAATAATGGGACCACGCATGAGCGAGCGCGTGTACGTATGTACTGACCCTGCGTACGAACATCGTCACGCATTTGTGCGGAGTGCGTGCAGCGAGTCGAGTCGAGTCGAGTCGAGTTGCGGCGATTGGACGAACGCATGCGCGCTTACATGGTATGCACATGCATGGCGCCGAGCGAGCGACCGAGTCAAGGGCAGCGAGTGCACGCCCTTCGTTCGTTGCGTGCCTTAACATGGAGGGTGGTGTGTTTGTTACGATGCGGCGCTCCTCAGATGGACGTTGCTGGACCGCAGATCGCCGCAAGCAATTGCTGCGACAGCTAGCTGCGCCCCTGAGGAGCCAATAAATCAAATGACGATGTGTGTAATGAAGCGAGCACCGACCCAAGCATCATGAAAGTATATTTGGTTTCAACTCTGGCAAATTTGGCGGATAAGGTGAGCTCGGAGTCCCACATGGCTACACGTTGTTGTGGGGCGAGGTTCCATGGGTACCAGTTAAGATTGCCTTGCTATAAAATCAGCCGTGCGGTCCCTGCCCACATCCTCGGGCATACGTTGAGAGTAGTACGATCGACTCTGTTGGGATGCACAGGCCCGCTCCCGGCGTACGACCCGGCGTACGCAGACAGGTCCTCCAGGCTAGACATTGAATCACGGCTCGACGCCCCTGATATATATGTAGCCGGCGCATAGCTATAGCTGGTATGACTATGCCAGGGTGACATGGCGGTATGAGGTTCCACTGCAGCGAACCGCGAGTCGGTGTCATGAGGGGTCATTGCCTCACTCTTTTGTCAGAAGCGGTGAAAACGGTTTTCCCACCACATATATGGTTCGGGGCTACATTTCTCTATGTTGCTACGTGCGCAAAGGCATGCATGCTAGGTAGGCCTATGCAGCCCTAACGACGAAAGGTCAGAACCGGGGGTCCGGCGTGGCTGATGCCCACGCAGAAGCGATGGGCAGAGTGCACCATGATCGGGCTGGGGTGTAATAAAATGTGTTTTTGCATGTAGTGTTCGGCACATCCGCTGCCATATTCGGTACGTCCTTTAAGGAGCACTGTCAGTGCGTACCTGGGGCAGCTCGCGTTAGCACAAGACAGTGTTGCATCAACGGGTCGCGGCCTGAGCTGGAATGGCTCCTGGGGCAGGGCCGCCCAACCTGGGCTAGTATGTTGAGGAGTAATAACACGCGTCTAGCCCAGCTGAGCCAACGTGGTCCCGAGCAGGCTGTGCACAGTGCCGGGAGCGGGCCACAGCCCGGTTCGTTGTTGGGGCCAAGAAATGCGAGCGAGGTGCAGGCCGAACAGAGCCAGAATGGAGCGGGCTGTGCATGATGCTCAGGACGGAGCGAGCCGCAGCCCGGTTGCGCTGATGACTAGGGTACGGTAGGCTAGGGTAGGGTAGTAAGGTAGGGTAGGTTCGAAACGAAGAGCGGGCTGTGCATGATGCTCAGGAGCGAGCCGCAGCCCGGTTGCGCTGACTAGGGTGCGGTAGGCTAGGGCAGCAAGGTAGGGTTCGCAACGAAGACAACACCTTGGGCATGCAGGTCGTCCTCATCGCCGCGTCACGTACGGTAGAGCTGCGAAACTGCCGTGCGGACCGTGAGCCCCGCGGAACTGGGTTGCGAAGCCTAGGAAATGCCAGAGTTATGGCACTGCATTTGTACCCGTGTTCATCCGTCTTTTGCCTTCCATAAAAGCATGTTATAATCTTGCCGTAGTCGGTTGCCTTGCTTGGATCTCAATTCCGGGGCGGCCACTTCCGGGAGACGCGGGAAGAGGGGGGCATGGCCTCCGTGCTTTGCTAGTGCCCTGCATGCCCCTACATGTCAGCCCGGACTATCTCCGGTGTTAAGATGGCCACATTACATCCACATACATGTCATCCTGCCTGGGCACGCACACCCATGTAAGCCGCAACGTTAATGTCCGGACTGGTTTCAACCTAGGCATATACAGTTTCAAGTCCAGCCAGTTCGTTGACCACGTGCACCGAAGGTGCTGCATTAGCTTTAACTGTAGTATGATGATCAGGGATGATCGTTCTGAAAAAAGCGTGGGATATAGAGATTCTTCGTAACTCGACCCCGTGCAAGACGGAACCTGCAATCCGCATTTCCAAGACGACCTGTTACTGCTGCGTACGGCTGACTGCGGCACTATCGTCCGTCTTCCTATCAACACACGTTTTCCACAAAGGTCCACAACTCCACGCCTGTCCACGGCGCAGGCCCTTCTTGAATTCCTTGTTACCGATTTTGGTTCTAAGAACCAAAAGAGGTTTATGTCCCTAGGTACTGCGTGGGACCCAGTACATGGGACCCAATACAGCGGTAAAAAGCAGTACCAGGAAGGTACGCGCAACGCGAAAATGCCTTGGGCGAGCTCACTACACACTGCCGACGACTGTAAA
This sequence comes from Pleodorina starrii, assembly GCA_030267565.1. Classification (NCBI taxonomy): domain Eukaryota; kingdom Viridiplantae; phylum Chlorophyta; class Chlorophyceae; order Chlamydomonadales; family Volvocaceae; genus Pleodorina; species Pleodorina starrii. Next base: position 28,068 of record BRXU01000022.1, on the reverse strand, counting down.
GGAGACGGAACAGGATGAGGAATGGAAAACACAAAACAGTCCGGCCCGGGCAGGGCTGGGCGACATAATCGCCCCCGTGACGACCAAAACTGAAACGTCCACCAACGCCCAACATAACGCGACCGCGTCTTAGAAATTAACGCACAGAAGTAATGGACATGTTGTCATGTGCAGCCATGTCCATGTCCACTAGAGCAGACCTTGGGCAAGGGCAATGAAAGTTGGGAACGAGCGGGACAGCGAAACGTGTAATAATTTGATGTAACGAGTATGCTTACAGGAATTATAACAGATGGCTCACAAACCGCCGGGCAGGGCAGGGCTGGGCGACATCTTGGCCCTCATGACTACCAAAGCGGCAACGGCCGCCAACGACCATCACAACCGCACAGCACTTGCCAGGGCGAGACACCACGTTCCAGTATCGCAACAACATAAATGCGTCCGCGAGCTGCCACTGGCCGACCTCTTCGGCCGCGGCAAATGCGAAATTTCGACCGTAATGCAAAATACCTAGTTAGGATAGGCCATCATGGCTGAAAACGGACGGGCGCGGACATCCGCGCCCCAACGACGTGCAAATGGACAGGCGACAGTTCAGCAACTCGCTCACAGCCACATCGGCCCCAGGCTAAGAGATAATATCATTCGAAATCATTTAGCCGCCCGGCTCCGGCCCCGCGGACATACACTCCCAGTTGTTTGGGCCGCTTGGCAAGGCCCTCACGGGCACACTACGCGTGTTGGTACCGCCCGAGGAGGCTGGGCCCGCGCTCGGGCCGCGGACGGATCAGCACGTGGCCCCAACGGAAGCTCTCAAGCGGCACCACACACAGTGCAAGAGATCAGTGTTCTGCTCCGGAAAGGCGGGCTGGCACAGCTCTCCACCTCGCCAGCCGTCAAGCGGGGACGCCTTCAGCTGGGACCAGTCCGACTCTTATCCAGCGACCCGGCAGTGGAAGTGCAGCTGCCCATCACAAATGCGCACAAGATGGAGCGCCCCGTGTGGGAAATCAAGGGCGTTCACGTCAGCCTAGATCCTTGCGCCATCCCCGAGTTCCTCGAGATGTCCTACTCCACCCCGCGGCGCACATGGGACACGACGGGGTTCCATAAGCCGGCGCCTCACCTGGACATACAGGATCACGCCCAAAGATCGGGGGGGACCATTCACCATGCCTTGCAAACCGCCGCCACGGAAGGAGCTGGCGCGCCAGATGCAGCAGCTGCAGCAGTTGCCATAGCAACGCCAAGCCGCCCTGACCGCAGCTGCCCGGGCCCAGCCAGGCCCCTCGAGCGGGGTGCCGCCACCGTACGCAGCGGTCGTACAGCGGACCAGATGGGGCCCGGAGCCCGAGGTGGGAGCAAGAATACACCCCCAGGCTCCCCAACTCCATGTGGGCAAGCCAGGCAGCTGCTGCAGCCAGGGCCCCACCGGTCACCGTGACCGTAAGTAGTACAACGACTTAATCCCAGCAGGCCCCGCCGCCGCAGCAGGCCCCACCGCCACCGCGGACACAGCCGCCACTGCGGGCGCCATCCCTGCCTCGGGCCCCGCCATCGAGGCAGGCCCCACCGCCGCCGTGGGCGCCGCCGCCGCCACCAGCCCCGCAGCTGCAGGCCCAGCCACCGGTACAGGCCCAGATGCAACAGCTGCCGACCCCGCCGCCGCCACAGGCCCAGCCACGGATACAGGCCCCACAACCGCCACCGACTTAACAGCCGCAGCTGCCATCGGCCCCACAGCCGGACCCCAGGACGGCGGCAACCCAACCAGGGTTGCAGGCACAGGCGACTCCATGGCGACGAAACAACCACGTCCACAGCAGCGGTGGCAACAGTGCCGCAGGAGCGAGAAGCATCGGCCGCCGCAACCGCAGCCCCCGCTTTCTGGTTCACGGCAGGTCTTACGGGGGCAGGCAGCAGGCGAACGGCTACCGGGGGCAAAGTAAGCCAGGCAGCGGCCGCAGCAGGAGCGCACACAGCCCGACCAGGGCCCAGCAGGCCCCGAGGCCCCAAAGCGGAAGCGGCAACGGCTCGAGCATCTGTCCGAAGAGGAGCGAGCCGAGCGGAACAAGGTGCAAAAAAAAGGCCCTGGAGGCCCGCAAGAGGATAGAGGAACATGAAGGAGCAGAAGGCAGCAGAGGAGGCCACGGCGCACTTAACCGCAATGCTGGCGACCGGCAGCCAGGCCCAGCCTTCGGACGGAGCACAGATCCCCAGCCTGCAGCTGCAGGTGACGGGTGGAGAGCTGGAGACCCCTCCACCGTCGAACCCCACACCCAGCACGAAGTTGCCCAACGACGCCGGCAGCAGCTGAGCGCCCACGGACCAGCATCAAGGCAGGTGGGCGAGGAAGAGGAAGAACACACCCCCACCGCCATGGAGGCGGAGCACTCAAATTAGATGCCAATCAGGGGGACGGAGAGAATGCAGCGGCGAAACGCTGTGCAAGGCCATCCACTCCGGATCGCCACGCACAACATGCATGGGCTGCTGGCGTCACATGGGAACCGTCTTCAGGCAGCAGTATGGCAGTGGGCAGAGCTGCGTCTGGATGTGGTGTCTCTACAGGAGACCCATCATATCAACATCCAGCACCAGTGCCTCTTTAAGCGGGACCTATGTCATGCAGCAATGCAGGCGCACACCCAAGGTTGGCGCGTAGCGGCGCACTCGTGGTCTGGCTCGACCCACACGGCGCGGGTCCTCATCCTCGTACGTCAGAGGGGCTCGCGGCCGCCCTGCCTGGAGCCGCCACCGGCCGCAAGCCTGCAACCCTCCCAGCATGCGCGCGAGGCCGGTTCACCGAGTATGTGCTCCGTTTGGGGGGCCACCTCCTGAATATCTGCAACGTCTACCTCCCCACGGGCTCTACCACAGCGGCAGCGGATACACGGCGCCTTTTGTTCGGCAACATCCTGGCTGCCACAGCGACGCGTGCTGCAGCTGCAAACAACGACACCACCCTCATCTGGGCGGGCGACTTTAACTTTGTAGAGGACCCGGAGCGGGAATGGTCAGGGGGCCCAGGGGGCCGTCGAGGGGACGGGCCGATAGCGAACATGAGACGGCAGGCGGGCCCCGCCATGGTTGACACCCACCGACACCTCCACCCCCAGCACCACGTCTTCACCCACCTGTACCGCGCCCACCCCGGGGGGCTCCCGCTTCGACCGCATCTACATCATCCAACCCATGCTGCCGTACATATGCCACACCGCCATCACCTTCCACACACCGTCAGACCACAGGGTCGCGGCGGCACTGCACCTGCAGTCACGCTGAAGTGAGGAGCGGGGCCCAGGCATCAGCCGTACCCGCCTGGCCTTCACGGTACACGAAAACCTCGCGGCCAGCATGGACGCCTGGATCCGCAGCCAGTGCGCGGTGGGAGACCTGGTACGGGTGTTGGCGGCGCTGGACGGCGGCCCAGCCACCTGGCCTGGCATGCGTGGGCCCGTGAGCACCTCGACCCAGCCACGACCCCAGCCCAACTGCAGGACACGGACGCCACCCTTGCAGCTCTGGGGGCAGCCCGGCCTGGCTGGAGACAGCCTATATGGTGGAGACCAGGCTACGGCAGCAGCGGCGGCAGCAGGCGGAGGCGGAAGGCCCCCAGGAGCAACAGCAACCGCCGGCACTGCCACCGCCAGACTGCGTGCAGGTGATGGCCATGGTCGTCGGGCGACTGGGGTGGCGCCTTCCCGGGGGAACGGACGCAACGCCACTTCGCGGCCTGACGGTCAGCCAGGCGACACAACTAAAGGACGGGCCCGCCAGCGAGCGGTGGAGTGGGTCTGATCACCGAGTTTGTGCGGGAGGCCCTGAGGACGCCGGAGAACCTGGCGTTACCGGACCTCGCCGCCGAGCTCAGCCGCTTACGGGCAACCCAGCAGGCACGCCTGTGGTTTGGAGTGCGCTGGGAGAACGACATCAAGGAGACCATGTGGCGCCTTGCGGTGGACGGTGTGCCCCTGCCCGGCAACACGCACCTGGCCCGGGTTCCCACTGAGCCGTGCGGGTGCGGGTGCATAATGAGGACAGTGAGTGTCATATTTATATGCTGCGTGAGGACGGAGTTTGGGGCGTCACTTTTCTGATCTGGGAAAGGGGTCGGCGCTGGGAGAGGACGTTCACACCTGTGCATTGGCACTGAGTATTTACGGCTTTCCTTGGGGCGTGGTGCTGGGCGGCAGTGTACAGCTGTGGGTCGCGCTTGCTAGCGCACCGACGCACGCCAGTCATGCAACACCCCAACGGAATGTACAAGACACTTGCAAGCACTGTGCTTCCTTCGCCTGCCTCTCCTACTTCCGACTGCCGCTCACCGACCCTGATGGAGCCCGCTTCATAGCTGCACGTTGTCGTGCGGACGTGGCGAATGTGTTGGGCCTTGCAAGCTTGCATCCGTGTTTAGGACGTGTCTTTGGAGCCATGCCCTGACCGCACATGAACCTCCTGAATAAAGGGCAACTGACTACCCAGGACTACCTACCTCTCCCTATTCCCGATGCCTCGGCTAGTGCATTGGTTCCGCTGGTCCGCTACACACGGCCTGCTTACACCAAAAGCGGGACTGCCGGAGGCCCTTACTTGTAATCTAAGGTTTATATTCCGTTAACTATTCTCCGTAGGGTCTCCGTAAAGTCTCCGTAACCTGGTGGAGAGCTTAGGACGTGTTCACATGTGGGCGAAACCGAGGTCGGATTGAAAGTCGGCTTCGGGGCGTCAGAGGGCGTCCGAGCGAATCCTGTTCACATCACCAGGCTTATACATGCATCGCGGAAAGTACGGTACTAGTAAAAGTTCGGCTCACGCACGCTTTTCGTAAATCTAATTATTACATTAGAATATATAAATCTTTTAGACTAAGGTTTTATGATTGGTTCTTTGAAATACGTTCGTTGTTTCCAGTCCAATCCAGCAGGCGATTCCAGGCGAAACCGGCCCAATCGGCCCCCCCCAGACCCGGATTGAGATTCGACCCGGTTTCGCACCAATAATCCAAGGTCGGCTTCGCACGATTCCACCCGGAATTCGCACGATTTCACGCTCACATGTGAACACAGCCTTACGGAGACACTTTACGGAGAACTATCCTCCGTAAAATGCGGTTATTTTACGGAGAACAGCCACCCCATTTTACGGAGTCTAGACCTTGCGACCCCGTTTCCCAGAGTGTACCCCTTCTTGGCGAGTAGCAAAAACGATCAAACATTACATAGTAATTAAAGAATCATCATGCAGATACCGGCTTGCGCTTGGGCGGCCACGTATTGTGGCTCAGGTATAATCAATTACAGAGGAGCTGGATAACAGCTACATAGTGGCTCAGGACATGTACATGACTCGGTACATGCACAGGACCTGTACCGGGTCATGTACATGTCCTGTGCCAGAGCTCTGGCTCAGGACATGTACCGAACAATGACAGACCCCCTCGAGGGGTCTGTCATTGTTCGGTACATGCGTGTCCTGAGCCACGATCCGGGGCCGCTTCGTTCCCGGTTGAAACTTATCGCTGAATACAGAGTCCATAACGTGTTTCGTTCACGTGTCGTTGTTGAGACCCTATCGCTCCGATGGTAGTGTGCAGCACCCGAAGTAAGGCTGTTGATGAGCTTGACCCCGACGCTACGAGCGAGGCCCGTGTGGATGGACGGCTGAGAAAATCCTGGAGCCTGCGACTTGTAAGCTTCGAAAGCGTGTGCTCCACAGATACTCGGTGAAATGGAAGGGATTTGGTCACGAACACAACACTTGGGTTGATGACTGGAGTTTTGAGAACCGCACCCTCATCGAAGCCTACTGGGCTCTGCAGCCAGAACGCCGCGAGGACGCAGGCTCCTAGAGGAGGGAGGCAGATGTTGTAGCGTGAATACTTAGGCATATTTCGATGCCGTGGTATCGCTACGATTCCGAAGTACGTACGAATGCACGCCTCTAGTGGATGCACTGGCGGGCGGTCCTAATAAAGACGCGCTTGAGTTTTGGAGCGTTTGGATGGCGCTACCGGCGCGCTGAATAAAGGAAGTTCTACGGAGTGTAACTAACTAGATAGCGTACAGACGCGCTACGCCTGAGACCCCGCCCGTGGTAGGTCGACGGTGGTAGGTCGAAGGTCTATGTTGTAAACGTACGTGCTAGACAGACACAAAGGTCCCCGTATGTACGGAATCCCAGAGGTCGTTTCAGCTTTCTTCGCAACAGGGTGTAAAAGCCCTGGAATGGAGCCTGGTTGGCAGAGTAATCAGTTCAACGATTACTGGACCACTGCTACGGAAACCTGCGCTTGACGGAGCGAAACCGTCCTGAAACTTGCTTGGCACGCTAAGTACTGCTCCGACAACAGCCTCATAATTGACAAGGCGGAGCAGTCTTCCGCAAATTTTGCATTTGTTTGTCGAGCAGCAGCAATCGACGTACGTACCGTAAGGTACCGACTCGCGTTAGTCGCCAACACTGACGACTAACTTCGTGGGCGAATTTCCTTATCATCCGTGAGATCGCTTGGTATAAACAAACAGTAATAAAGAAAGACCGCTGTTTCAAAGCTCCTGTGCTGCGTAATTCAATTTGAGAAGCACGGTCGTCGCCGCCACCGCCGCGCTTATCGTGCGCGCGACCTTCGCCTCTCTGCGTAAAACCTGCTGGACTTCGGCAGCTGTTGCATGCGACGACATGTCTGATCCTGAGTCACTCGCGACCACCGACACCGGCCATTCCGCCCTTTCCGTGTACGGCCCCGTCATCGCCGTTTTGGTGGTGGCTCTGTCCCTGCTGCTGAGCGTGCTCGCGAACGACAACTGCCCCTGGGTCCGAGACGCCTTTGCGAAGCGACTCGCCCGTTTTGGGCGCGGCTGCGGACGCGTCTTTAGGCTTTGCTGCTGCTGCTGCTGCTGTGGCGGCGGCGGCGCGCGGCGATACCGCGGCGGCCGCGGCGAGCCCTCACGGACGGCGGCGGCCGGCCGTGGTCGGCGGGCGTCAACAGCTGCGGGCGGCGGCTCCACGAATGGCAATGACGACTGCAAAACGTTCTTCGCCAGCAACACTCGCTGGTTCGGTTTCGAGGAGGCCGAAGACGATATCGGTCCGAAAGGCAACGATGTGCCGGGACTCCGCCGTGATGTCCCCGCCGCAGCCGGTGGGGTGGAGGAGCGTGGTGAAGGAGAGCCGAGGGCCGGGCAGGACCGGACGACCGATGATGAGACCGAACCATGGATCAGTGATGACGCACGGGTCCATCTATCGTCTAATGTAGACGCCAGCGCCAAGTCCTGGATGAAGGCAAGCAGTGGCAGAACCGGTATCGCCACTCCAGTCAGTATCGGCGCGCTGAGCTCGCCGAGTATACGGCGCCGCAGCGGCAGTGGCTCCACCGCCGCCGCCGCCGCCGCCGCCACAACCCATCCGGCGGGTGGCGACGGCGCCGCCCCCGCCGCTGCCGCCGTGGGCAGCGGCTACGGTGATGGAAGGCAGGGAGAGGTATCTGCGGGTGGGACAGCGGAAGAACTGGCCACCTGCGGCCGCGATCACGAAGGCGGGAAGGAGGCGGCCGGATCTGCCCGCCGTGAATGTGGGCCAGCAGCGCTGGCATGTGTTGGTCGCAGTAGTCGCAGCAGGCGTCTGCTGGTGCCCCGGCTGTTGCTGCCCTCCGAGTTCTGGGCCTTTGATGTGCTGGATCCAGCACACCTGGTGGGTTGGCGGGTGGTTGGGGTGGTTAGGGTGGTTACTGGTTAGGGTGGTTGGAGCAGGGGTCAAGTGGCTGAGACGGCTGGGCTGTCTGGCGGTGGCATTATTCAAAATATCTCGAATCTTGTCGTCTGTTCGTATGCTTAGATGTCTGCGGTTGGGGGGATTCATAACCGTGCACGCTGCTTCGATCCCCATACATTGTGTCGATGTACGTACGTGTTCGTTGCCGACCTCGCCAGCGCAGCCTCTTCCCGCTCGCTTTCCATTACGGCACTCCGCCCGCCCGTCCCCTATTGCGGTATCCGTACAGGTCACCAGCTACTGGGGGCCCCCCTTCCTGCTTCTGCTCGTGCAGTGCTGTACGGCGCTC